>OX392462.1:146235826-148635826 GCA_947623515.1 Neoascia interrupta
TGTTTGGTGTGACGCTAAAAACCCTTCAAGTATCCAAAAGTCGTAGGCTCGAAATTTCCAATATAGAAAAACTTCTTCGTGTGTGACATCACTACATTTAGCTTCCGATACAAATTTTCGTTCTCTTGTACATGGACCAAAACGTTACCCGGCTCGAAGGACCCGAAAAATATGATTTCTCGTATGTACGTACATGGCCAAGTATGTGTTTGTGTATTGGCAAATGTAATAACGAATAACAAGGTGGTTCTAGTGGCAACCACCACCAACCATTTCCATTGTATTTCGATGAAATCTGACATCCTGCGGTTTATACGGCTCCAGCAAAATATTCTCACTTTATACCCATCAGGAGAGGAGGTGTATAATGCCAAGGAGCGATAGAGATGGACGCTTATAATTTCATCCTAGAGCATTGCATTCGTTTAACCCACATGCATGGACGGGACGCATCTATTCAACGTTAGATAGAATAGAACTCGAAAAACCAGTAGCATTCGTCCCGCATACAGGCTATCCCTTCAGAGGTGAGCAATAAGTCCAATAGTCAGACGAGCTGGGGTACTGCTAAAGCATGCTTGAGTTGATACTGAGAGAGTTGTTATCCTTGTATACGCAATCACCGCCTGCTTCAGTGGTAATAAGGAAAATATCGACCAAAAATCGAAGTGAGCCTATTTCTACCACACACACGCCCTTATGCATCTAGGATCATCGCTAAAATCCTTCTACCCGGACGGGGGTCCGGGCGTAAACAAAAAAAAAACAGGAATTCCACTTCTCTTTCGTCTTCTTTGATGCGAACTCCATAACCGAGATATGTGGGCATAGCAGTAGTGTTGTCCTGCCAGTGTGCATACTAACACAACACATGAGAACAAGAAACAAAAAGGACATTCGGCCATATACATTATACCTACAACTATCGAGAGGAATTGATGATGATGGTGGACTACAATCATTTGCAAGCGAATAGGCGGCGCCCCCTATTGCATGTGTACACAGAATTGCACGAAAACCCAGTTGTATCCTTGCCGTTCCTCTCTAAAACTTCCACTCAAATATGCAAAGTTAAGGATAAAGGATAAGCCCTCGTTCTGCACCCCTACTATAGGTGCTTGACTGGGTTTTGTTTACTGAAAAACTTGCACCGACTGAAAGCTGGGAGAGAATTTTAGAAACTCAATGCTGCTCTAGTGTCCCGTTTTGCCAAAGTCTTTTGTGTTTGCGCCACTTGTCTGTTTAATACATATACATCTATTTTTTATCCCTCTTGCTCGCCCTCTGTGTTCCGTTGCCTCCTCTGCTGTACAACTCTTTGCATAGGAGATTTATACAGTTGGGGAGTAGTGCTACTAGCATCGGTACTACAAGTGGTATTTTCAAATAAATGATATTTGCTGAGGAGGAATAGCGAAACAGTGTGTACCTAGTGGGATATGGATGGCGACCAGAGCTATGGAGGAGGGAGGACGAGAACTCCTGTGTTGATATTTCTCTAGTTGTTTCTAGTTCTTATAGGGCTTTGAATGTAATGGAAAATGCAGATTTTATTTACTCTTTGCAGAGTTGAGAAAGGGGGGAAAAATAGTTGTGTAGACCTGGAACTAAGGCGAGGTAGCAACATCATCTATTCAGATATGCTGCTGCAATTTGATTTTGAAATTCCCTTGATTTGGATTTTGTTTAGAAGAGATCAATCCTTTTTTAATTAAAGTATAAGAATTTGGAATTGATTGGAAGCTTTTAGCTTAAGTTATTTGACTTAAAATATAAATAAGACCGAAAAAGGACACTGAAAATGATGCTAATCAAAACGAATTTTTGTTTTCTTTCTTATATCACCAAAACTTTATAATTAGCAATCACGCATAAAGGATTGCCTTCTGTCCATTTTGCTTAAAAGTCATGTTAATAAAGACAGTTTTTTATTCTCCCGGGGATATTCGTATTAACCATTACACCGACTGCGCCATTGACTTTTTCAAAACGAATATTGATTGAATTTTTAATCTTAGTGCTGCCATAATCTTTCCCGGCAGGACAAAAAAAATTAACGACCCGACAGCGATTTTATGATCGAACTGAGATTTATCCCAGATACGTTTTACAGCTCCACCTACTGCGCCACCGACTTTCCTAGACCGATTAACACATATTCTTTCCTTGCTTCTGAATTGATTTATGTTACTTTCACATAAGGTTTGGCACTCTACCGCCTGCGCCGAGGACTGCTGAAATTGATTTTTTTTTATCTATTCGTATATACATAAGCAACCTCAAGTTTGCACGTTAGCCATACGTAACTTATCCCTTTATTTTAATTTTTTTGCAGTGCCACCAAAATCCGGACAGAAGCGTCCTGCCACCAGCCCAGCTCCGCTCATACCCTCGCCACATCATTTGCAGTCACCGTCAGCTGCAGCTGTGGCCGCTGCAGCAGCAGCTGGACAACAAAATTCCGCTCATGGTCTCAGTAACCATGCTGCCAGCAATCACATTGGAGCTCAATCACCCTCGATGCAGGGTCAACCACAGCAGCAGTCACAGCAAGTGTGCGGAGTGCCAGGAGGGCTCAATCAGCCCTTTGCATCGGCCCTGCGAAACCTAGCCAAGCAGGCGGATATTAAAGAAGATGAAGAAGGTGTCGTACGAGATCGTGGCGGTACACAAGGCGGCGGTGGTGGTGGCCAGCGTGATGGGTCATCGTCCTCGTCGGCCGTGCAAAATTCGTCCACGTCGCGAGTGCCTTCGGCAAATGATTCCAGACTTGTGGTCGATAGCCGTTTGGGCAGCAGCGCCGATGAAAGATCAGTCACGAAAAAACGCTCAGCTCCCTCGCCGCAGCCGGCTGAGAAAATAGCTCGCATGAATTCAGGTCCAACGTCTGGTCTGCAGCCAGAGCTGCTGGCACGCAGCGGTTTTCAACCTTATCGATCCGATGAACGTCTCATGCATCCAGCAGGCCCGTTTCCTCTGGATGCGTATTCACCGTTTTCGGGGTTGCCCGGAATGCCTCCGGGTGCTATATTCAATCCAGCTTATTCCGAGCAGTTCTTGTTGGAGCAACGTCACCAGCTGCTGCGAAGCGGTGTTCACTACTCTCATCCTCATGCACACCCTCTATACGGTCCGCTAGCATCGCCGTATTCATCGCACTTGTATCCTTTGTTCAGTGTGCCCGTCATACACGAGCGCATGAAGTTAGAAGAGGAGCACAGAGCTCGAATTGCTCGCGAGGAGGAGCGCGAACGTGAGTTGCAAAGGGAGAAGGAGCGCGAGCTACGCGAGCAGCGAGAACGAGAACAACGTGAAAAGGAACAGCGTGAACGGGAGCAACGCGAAAAAGAGCAACGTGAAAAGGAACAAAAAGAAAAGGAAGCTCGTGAAAGAGAGTTACGTGAGAAGGAGCGTGAGGCAAGGGAGCGCGAGCGTCTCATATCTTCGCATCATTACTCCAATCCGTTGTATTCGCCCTTGAATCGGAATTTGCTTGGGCCGATGCTCCCGCACGTGGCCTTGAGTTTGCGCCCATCACAGGGCGGTATGCACGGCCTACCTTCGATGTCGCCCTATCATTCCAGCACACAGCGCCAGAGCCCGCACGCTGCGATGAGCCTAAACTTGGGCCTATCATTGCCCGGTGTACCAAATCTCCCACATGGACCGAACATCCCCCACCATTTGCAGGCATCAGGCTTAGGGTTGGGCCACCCAGGAGGGCTTACTCATGCCAGCTTCTCAGCTTTAGGTCTCACTCATCATGGGCTAAATTTATCTCATCCGCATATGTCACCGCATCATCCACCAATATCAGCCGCTCACCAGCTGCCGCCGCACTCAACACCGCACTCACACGTGTCCACAAACAGCTCGCCACATGGCAGTCTTAACTTGACACAAAGCTCCGCTGGTAAGCACTCCGAAGCCACGATTATAACATCTTCGGCGTCTGCCTTGCAGTCTCATTCGTCACATAGCATTACTGCACAACCGCCGACAAGCATTCCGAACAGTTCACTGTACTACTCTCACCATCCAGGTCATCATGCCTCGATGCATTCGGTCAGTTCAATGGCGCCGTCTGCCGCCCACCAACAGTCTTCATCGATATCGATGTCCTTGTCTGCTCACAATCACCACTCGTCCCCGTCGGGAGGCATGAAAATACCCACGCCCACCTCATCGGCTGGCCAGCAGCAATCCATGCCGCCGAGTACGCACAATCAGAATGGTGGTCGAGCTTCAAATAGCCCTCGGCATCCGCTCGAAAAGCAACAAACGGGCGTCAGCTCACACTCCGCAGCAGTGGTGTCCAATGAACCCACCACACTTGATCTCACAGGATCGAATTCGAACCACGCCTCGAGTATTGGAGGCGGCAGCAGCGTTGGCACACCGGCAAACAACCGAACTCCGCCATCCCATGAGTTGAATGGCACCGCCACAACAACAACCACAACACTCGTCAGTGACGCCTCGGAGTCTAGCAAAGATGCTACTCCCATCAATGTTACACCATCTACAGTGAACACTCCCAACAAGGATAACGACAATGCCAAAAGTTCTCCCATAGATGACGCCATGAAACAAAAGCCGCCGACTCCAGTTACATCTGCGCCCACTACAACCACGATTGTGAACTCTTCGCCAGAAGACGCTCGTCGAAGTCCCGATGATCAGGCATCCACAGGTGTTAACACCTCTGCAGGTAATACTAATAAGCCCTCTCCTAACAGTACCATGCCTGAGGGTATAACGAAACTGTCACCTCCGTCTGCGTGCAATGAGCAGACTTCTCCCAAGCCTTCCGATGTCACTGCAACATCAAAGGTTTCCCCTTTAGGTGATGCCACTGGCGTTACCTCTACTACTGGGGGCAGCATCAGCCCCCCAGTGGTCAGTAGCAGCACAAATATCTCAGTGACCCCATCCTCAGAGGAGGTGGTGTCCAGCGCAACGGCAAACGAAGCGTCTCGGTGAGAATATGTAGGCAAGAACAGAACCTTAGTTGTACATAAAAACTGACAAATAACGGACGAAATCATTGCGTCATACTTTATTCTTTATCATTTTATTTAATATTTAAATTTTACTTTATGTAGTTTTTCATTGAATATTTAATTTAATTTAAGGATTAATTCTTTCAGTTCACATTATAAAGTAACCACTTAGAAAATTGTGATGTTTGAGGATAAAAGTTGAAAAAAATATAAATTTCCTTTAAACTAAAGAATTTAAATAAATTCTTTCAATTAAACAAAAAAAAATAACCAGAAAATTATTTATACAAAACTTACATTAGAATAATACACACACACACGTACGTATACAGCAAGCAAATGCTTATAATATCCAACACCGCATGCGCCTTATTATTTAAAAACAATAAAAAAAAAATCGTATTTTAATCATTTAAATCAAAGAAGTAATAATATTAAATGGAATATAGTATGTAGAATACTATTGTTTTATTCTTTTTGTTAAAATGTGTATATAAAAAAATAAGCAAAACCACATATACATATATACAAAATAAGAAAATAGTTCATTGTAAACATGAACTTAAAGATATAATTTTAATAAGTTCATTTTTTATTTTCCTGAATAAATCTTATATTTTTCTTTATGTGAACCATAGGTATTAAGTTTGTTTCTTTGAAATATATATATGTTTTTGTTTTTATTACTTTGTATTAAATGTAGAAAAGAAATTTAATAAATGTACACCTATACCTACATACATATTAATAATTCTGTACTCTAAGAATTAAGAAAGTAATAATATTATTATTTTAGTTCAATTAAAGGCAAAAATAAAAGTTATTTGATTATTTTTTAAAAATATATTGCTTTGTTTTTTATTTTAATTTTTTTGGTTGCAAATTTTTTAAAATTTTCTGTTGTGGCTTTTTTTCCCTGATTCTTTTTTGGACTTATTGTTTGATGAAGCTGAATAGGACGAACTATTGTGTTACTACAAAGGCTTGCCTCACAAACACATTAATCTAACCTTAAGCTTTTTTGTTTTAAATAATGAATTTAGGTAGGTGGTTGGTCCTGATCGGGTATGACTTTTCCGAGTGGGTGACGGAAGATCGAAAAAGATGGAAGAAACATAACGGGTGTACAGGGTCCGTCAAATGAAGTGTTACCAATTCAAAGAATTGTAGTTTTAACACTTTAAGAGTTTTTTTTTATTAAATATTAAAAGTTTATGTTGAAAATATACTAAATTTTAAAAAATAATATCACTGCTCAAAATAGCTTCTTTTTACGCGGATGACCGCGTTGATCCTTTTTATAAAGTTATTGCAGGCTGCACGATTGCTGTTCTGTGGAATTCATCACCATTTCCGACGGAGGGCTGACTTAAATGCTTCCATGCTTCCATACTTCCTTATATTTTTTTGACACCTTAGCCTCCATAAAAGACCATTTGGAGTAGTCCATTGGATTAAAGCCTGCCGAGTATAAAGACCACTGCTCAGAAGAAATGAATTGTGGGAGGTATTGGCGTAAAAATGGTTGTCTGACTAGCTTTATTATAAGGCATGGAGTCCTGTTGGAAAGTCCAGTGGTTTGTGCCGAATTGGCTGTGTGCCCAGCGAATCAGGGCATTATTTAAGACCTTTCGCTAGGCCACTTTCTGATTAACTTTCACGCCCTGATCGATAAAAGCCACCGCAGAGCGTCCATTGGCTGTAACAGCAGCTCAAGCCATCACAGCAGCGGGTATTGTTAAGGAAGAGCAAATTTTCGATGGACTTATCCCTTAATCATAAATGATCATTTTGTTTGCTCACGAACTGCTGAACCGTTAAAAATTGCTTCATCGGAAAACACCAAATTTTTCAGCTTACCGGCTGTGTGAATGGCTTTTAGTGCTTTTGATCTTTAAAGGCGAACTTTTTTGCGCTGGTGTTAACTCCTGAAATTTATTTATTTTGTATGGCTTCAATTCTAGGTCATATTTAAGAATGCGACGTGCATATGTTTGAGTCGGACAATTTTAAATCTTTAGCTATTTTTGTCGCGCTCTGCCGTGGATTTCTTTGAAGTTGAGCTCTTACGTTTCTCACCATTTCTGATGAATAAAGCCGTTTTTTAAAACCCCCTCCAAAGCGTTTATCGATGCTTTCAGTTTCGTTCGATACACAAACATTTACCCCAATTACGTAAGTTGTGCACAAAAAGTCACCTCGACTCGTACTCGTATCGTACCGTATTTGCTTTTCCACCATATTTGCCAACCAAGACAATTGTTGGAAAATATTCGCACCTCGAAAGAGATAGTAAGTTCCTACCCAATGAATTTGCCGAATGCATGGTGTGTTTTTAAATTAAAATTTTGAAACAGATTTCGAACTCAAGAAATTAAATTCAGTTTTATTTATTTTTTTCGACTGCCCAAAAAAGCATTCACACAACACACAAGTTTTAAAAGAAGTAAGCCAATCGTGAAAAGAATTCACAAAACGCCAGTGCAGTGGCACGAAGTTGCTGGCTGTGCTTCGTTTTTTCGCTAGAGAAGCATATTAAATAAGAGCTAAAAAGTATTTTACCTTAGCAATATCACAGCGAATGTTTTCAAATATTTTAAAGAAAATGCTTAGTAGCATATCAATATAAAAACATTGAAGAAAAACCTGCATAAAATCGTTTGTTTTTTATGTTTCTGATAAACATGTTCACTTGAAGTCACGTTTAAAATGTCAAAGTGAAGAAAATACGACTGAATCCGATAAAAAAACGACTAAATAAGACTTCCATAATTACTGATGTGAGCCGGAAACCGCAAGCGATGGTATGCGTTTTTCTGTATGACATTAAACTCAATAGCGTACGAGTATGTAGTGACTATCAGTTGCATAATAACGAAATATGAGCATGCTCGTATTTGAGTCTCGAATACGACTTGCGTAATTTTCTGTCGCGACACTCTTTCGCCAACCGTAAATTCATCAGAAAGTACGACATTTTTGATGACATCTTAAGAATGCTTACTCGATTAGATGTCTAAGGCCCGGTTGATCCCGTAACAAAATGATTCCAGAGTTAACCCAGCGAGCAGTTTTTCAGTGCAGAGCTAACTTCGTAAACAAAGTTGTCAAAATCTTCGACTCTCGAAATTATTGACTCTCCCAGCTCTCACTTCACATGGAAAAACACAAAAAAAAAGTTCGACTTATTCCCAGATGTAATTTTTCACAGAAACTGGCAAATCAATTGTCATTCCACACAAAAAAAAAGCATTGAAAGAAGTTGATCCGAGATTAACTCACCAAATTTGGCGGGTTAAGCCGAGATTTACCCTAGATACAAGTTAACTGAAAAACTAATTTCTAGGGTTGATCTCAGTTTAACTTTATGACAGATCTCACATTGCTGCCCGAGGAAATTTCTTGGTCTAAATTCGACAAGAAGGGAAAACGTTTATTTCTCTCACCAGCTTTCTCTTGTGTGCAAAAGTGACCAATTTTAATGTGAACAGGAATTGGCTAAATTTCGCCAAAATTAGTTGTTTTGCGAAATAACCATTGATGATGATAAATGATAATAAATGCCAGTAAAATTGACAGAAAAAATGCATCTAGGCAAACAGTTTGCTTGAGATCAAGAAAAACAAAAAAAAATTCTATTGAAAAGAGGTGATTTCGGGTTTTAGTCAATACAACTAAATATTTGCCACTCGAGTTGTATAATGCGGTTCGGAGACTGACAGTAATCAACTGGGATGGATTATCCAACTATTCGCCTAAGCGAATTGTAACCTGCTCACTAGTCTATAAAAGGTTTACAAATACATGTATGTTGTGCCCATCTGCTGAAACCACAGCCATATATCGTCTAGGACCTAGATCCGTGTGATTCAATTTGGGATATAAGAAAAAGTTCAAGACGTTCTCAGATGTCATTTTTCAGAAAAACTCTGAAAAACATTTAAAGAAGTATATTGTTCTCCAGAGTTTATCCCGGATTAGCTCACCAAATTTGGCGAGTTAAGCCAAATTAACCTGGGATCTTAATTCACTGAAAAACTCATTGGGGCTAATCTCAGTTTATCTCCGAAACTCGAATGATCTCCCACTGAAAAACTGGCCCTTTAAGGCCCTTCTCGACAAGATTTGCAAATACCAGCCAGGCCAAAAGTTAAATTGTAGACCCTATTGAATTTTTTTAACGCGTAAATCAATTTTAAGGGTCGCACTCTTCAATTCATACCAACTGATAGTAATAAACTTACTCCAATAAATTGGATACATAAAAAAGAAAGTAGTTAACTGTAAGGGTTCGCATGCAACCAACTTCCGACCCTCTTTACCATGTAACACCAAACTTAAAAGTTTTTTGGTCCGAATCCGTATGCTTTATGTAAATTATTTGCGAAAACAAAATAGTTGAATAGAGTTCAATGCTTTGTATGTAACAAACTTAGCAAATTGTAGTATAGTATTTGTCTTATAATTTTTTTCCCGATTTATAATGAATTTTCCGAGAAATCTAGTTTCTAAAGATCTAACACGTTTAAAATGAGCATAGTCGATAGTGTGGGCGGTCCATTTTTTGTCCCAAAGTTCCTGGCCACTTTTAGTCTGCGCCCACGTCTGCGTGGGAAATTTGAGTTCCCACGCTTAGACTAACTTCTCTAAAAAGCATTTTTAAGTAAAATGTAAACTTGAAGTTGTCTAAAGTCCAAGTCATTTGTAAGCGGATCTTAACAATTTCCATACTTTGTCTGCACAAACCAAACTATGCTCCAAGTTCAATTATTTTCAAAACCCAAAAATTTCAAACCCCCGGGCGGGCATGGCTTAATCAATTCAGCTGTCGTTCTTAATCTAAAAACCAAATTTGGTTAGTTAATCTCGGAAGAACTCTGGAGAACAGTATGAACTTCTTTTAATGTTTTATTTTGTGTGGAATGACAGTTTATTTGCGTGTTTCTGTGAAAAATGACATTTGAGAATAGCTCGAACTGCTTTTCCTGTATTTTTCGATGTGAAGTGAGAGCTGGGAAAGTCAATAATTTCGAGAGTCGATGATTGTGACAATTTCCTTGACGGAGTTAACTCTGCACTGAAAAAGTGCTCGCTGTGTTAACTCCAGATTCGTTTTGTCACAGGATTAACAGATCTTGGTTTAAGCGTGGCTTAAGTCAACACTGAAAAACTGGCCCTAAATGGTTTTTCTGTGTGGAATGGCAGAATTGATTTGCGTGTTTCTGTGAAATATTACATCTGAGAATAACTCGAACTTCGTTTCCTGTGTTTTTCTATGTAAAATGAGAGTTGCATTGATATTTTCGAGAGTCGAAGATTTTGACAACTTTCCCTCCAAGCAAAAAAGCGAATCGCTTTATTCTTTACGCAAACTTTACGCTTTTGGTGTGCTGGAATAACAGCACGACGTATTAGAACTCAAAGATGTTGGGGTGGCTTCAGTACAATACAATCTCAAGTGTAAACGCAGAAGTCTATTGGCTGGTCTGATAGTGCGTGCTATTTTTTCGGTTAAAGCACAGGCGTTCTTCGATATGGTAGGTAATTTGTTGATTTACGTGAGTTTTAGAACAAGAAATTTAAGTTGCAAGAATGGACAAGAAAGATTATTACAATATTCGAAGAGAAACAAATCTTATTTGTGAAAGTGCAAAAAAAAAAACATTAATTGCGTACCTACTTCCTGTTCACAATCCACATTTTATAATATTTTTAAAAAGAACTATTTATTTTGTTCCACGTTTTTTTTTTCAACTGCTTTATTTTCTCTACTATTGCGAAAAGACTCAAAAAAATAAATTTCCTCTTTTTTGAATATATGTTAAAGCATTTTATATGGGAATTACAAAAACAAATGGGTGTTGCGAAGATTCTAGGAATTAAAATAAATAATTATGGGTCCGGTATAAGAAACCAATATGACCCTTAAGGCACGTCAAACAGGGATCGTTTGAGAAAAATTTTTTCATTTTCTCTTGTACAGTTCTCTCAATTCTCTTGTATAGTTCTTTATTCTAAGAGTAAAAAAAA
This sequence comes from Neoascia interrupta, assembly GCA_947623515.1. Classification (NCBI taxonomy): domain Eukaryota; kingdom Metazoa; phylum Arthropoda; class Insecta; order Diptera; family Syrphidae; genus Neoascia; species Neoascia interrupta. Next base: position 146,246,860 of record OX392462.1, read on the forward strand.
GACTAAAGACTTAAAATTACCGGAATGCATAACGACAACTTTTAAAATTATATTTCATGGAAACTAGTTTGCCGTGTAGGGTTATTTCTTACGCGAATCGTTCATCATTATTTCTCTGTGGTCAAGCTGATGAAATGTGGTCTCAATGAAATTTTCCTACATTATTTAGTGCTATTCGCTCGGCTGCTTATTCAAGAACTATAACTTTTCCTTATTTTAGACGACAAGCACGTAAGACGCAACAGCGGTGAAGAATCAGCTTTATGACATCATTTATTCAACAACAACAACAATTAACTAATGCAACAATACATACATAATTTCAGCATGCAATTGCTATCTGAGAAGGTCTATGCTAGAAATCAACTCTTCGATCGAATCCTTAAATCATAGAAAGTATAATAATTTCATATAAATCTATACACAAAAAAAAAAAATAACAAAAAAATCTGTGTTCTGTAAATGTTAATTAATTAAAATAAAATTCAATGGAAAAATATTATAAAACAAATAATTATAATAAATGTACTTAATGCAGAATAAATGCTAATTACTTTGTACAATAAACATACACCCACACATATAAAAAAGAAAAACAAATTCGTTTTAGTTACAAAGCGAGTTTCTAAGAAAAGACTTTAAATTCTTAAATGTTTATGTATAAAAATTAAAAAAAATTATTATAAAACAAAACTTAATATAATTTATTTTTTCAACAAGATGAATAGGAATAACCAATATAAAATTAAATAAAAAAAAAATAAAGACGTTAAAAAAGAAAATTTAAATGGACTTATAAATTGTGATTTGGATATAGTACGAAGCGGAATATGAAACGGATATCGGATTAAAAAAATCATTTAAAATATAAAAACAACTTTTAAAAACACAAAAAAAAAAACACATTTAATAGACTAATAATCGAGATATGTATATGTATTCTACATTAAAAAAAAATTTAATATTTCATGTTCATCACGCCCATAAAAGAAACCAAAAACATTAAATAGGAAAGAGTTTATTATGTAAAATAATAATAAAAAATAATTTAAACAGTCTTCAAATGTAATTGTAAAATTTAGAGACTCATATTGTTAGCGCATTTTTTTAAATAATTTAAATAAAAAATAAACTTTATTTTGTTTTCACTTAACAAAATGTAAAAGTTTTTCAAAAAATGTCATGAATGAAATTTTTTTCGAAAAATCTGTGATATGATAAAAATAATTATATAAAAACATATGTAAGCTATAAAAAATGAAAATAGATTCACTAAAAATGTTTAGTTTGACGGAATTAAATTTTAGTTTTAATAAAACCAATGTTTATATTAGCGTCATTTAAATAAACAAAAAATATAAACAATAGTTTTATTTTATTAGCGATCTAATTTTTTCTAATGAGTTCCAAGTGATAATATAAGAGAAATACCAAATATTGTCTTTTTGAATTTTAAATATGCAAAATAAACTTGCTGTACATGATAAAAGTAATTTTTAAGAACCTGAACAACAAGAATAAGAATTTAAAAGTGATGTGGAGAATAAAATAAAATTGCAAATATGTATTAGAGTTTTTTTTTTTTGTGTTGAGTCGCTGACTGCTGTAAATCAGTAGTAAATCAGCAGACTAAGCACCCCGACTGAATTTTTCTGTATTCCACTGCTATACTATTCTAAACTACTTTTACTACTATACTGCAACTTATTTGGATCCGTGTACCTAAATCTCTTACGCCAATCAATTTAAAAGGACTCTCGACCATTTTAACTTAAAATGCCAAGTCAAGAAAGATTTTATAGAGCATTGTTAGCTCTATTGCCCTCTGGATGTTGGGTTTACTGCAAAAACGGTGGTCGTTCCAATCGCACAGATCCTCCACCACCAACTCGCGAACGCCAAGCTTGATCCCAAGACAGGTATGGGGTACGTTCTCTTCCTGGTTCACCACCTGCTTAAAGGCTTTCCGGGTTTACTGGTTAGCATGACTTGCCTTAGAAGTCTGTCAGGTGGCATGCGAACAACGCGTCTAAACTACCAAAGATTTGGTAGTTGCCCAATACTAACATTTCTGACTAAATCTTTAAAGCCTACAACCCAATAAATCCGTTGCATCCGTCATGTTGAAGTACACAACTGACAACTAAGTTCAAGACGTTCCATAGACGAACTTCGTGACATACGTCCCTTCCCATAAGAACGTGTGTATTTCACTGAGTTGTCATTTGTGTACTTCGACGTGACGGAAGCAACGGATTCATTGGGCTGAAGGCACAAGGGCCGGTATTCCAGTGCAGAGCTAAGCCCAGCTAAACCAAGATCTGTGAATCCCGAAACAAATCGAATCTAGAGTTAGCTCAGCGAACAGTTTTTCAGTGCAGAGTTAACTAGAGTAAAGTTGTCAAAATCTCGAAATTATTGACTCTCCCAGCTTTCAATTCACATAGAAAAACACAGGAAAAGAAGTTCATTTACAGATGTCTTCCACATAGAAAAAACATTCAAGGTTCATTGTTCACCAGAGTTGATCTGGGATTAACTCACCAAATTTGGCGAGTTTCGCCAAGATTAGTCCCGGGTCAATAATCACTGAAAAACTTGTTTTTGGGGTTTGTCTTAATTTAATTCAGAAAATTTGGTGATATCGCACTGAAAAACTGGACTTAAGAGTATTTATCGCCAGCAACGCAACTCATACGTTGCGCGTATGAGTTTATTGCTTGCGCGGACGTTTATTGACATAATAAAAACATTGCGGATGCACCGCGTTATTTGGTTAATAAATGTCCCCTACATAATGTGTATTAATTTTAAAGTGGCTTCAGAGTCGACGTTGATGAGGTCATGATGAGTTTTGATAAATGTCCCTCTTCACAAATTTTCCGATACAGAAAGTTGGTGTTCCGTAATCGTATCCCAGATTGCTTGAAGTTTTCCCTAACATCAGGATATTTTTTCCTTTAACAAGCAGTTCTATTTACACGTAGATGGCGTTGCTTTGGGTTTACCTGTAGCCCCTCTTGGGACAGACTTGTACATGGATTATTTTGAAGCAAAAGCTCTGAAAATCTTAAAAAATAAGCCGAGTAGCCACAGAGGTTCCCTTATGAAAAGAACGCTTTTACATTGAGAATTTTTTTTCTGAAAATTGTGGCGAAAAATTAATTCAAACTCGCTCAAAGTACTTTACGGCGAAGCAAACAGAGATTTTAAACGTCTCTGCCTAGCAGAAGAGTCAGCCTATGAAATTTCCGGCATAAGCATCGAGCGTTGATCAGCAGAATTTTGGAGGGCAGCTAAATGTTTGGGCGCTCATTCAAGGACTATAGCTCTATCTCTAGACGCGTCGAAGTTAAAGAAACATTTTGCCAAATTACTCAACTTGGACGTATTATCTCCTCCGCACCACTATGCCGAACCACTTTTTTTAGATGACTATTTAGATAGTCCATTCTCTTTGCTTGAAGTACATCATCCAGAACTCCGAACCTAAAAAAAACTCCAGGCGACGATAGAATTACTTTCGAGTACTATAAAAATTGGACACACATAAATTTATGGAAGCACTCACAACCGAATTCAACAAAATTTTCGAGACTGCAGTAGTTCCGGAGATTTTTAAAAAGGCCATCATTTTTCCGTTACACAAGAAAGGGATTTCAGCGATCCATCTAACTATAGACGGATTTCTTCCTGGAACACATCAGCCAAGATTTTTGGTTTGGCTGCTCTTACAGACTCGCACAATGGGTTCAGCAAAAGAAAATTTTGTCGCAAGCAGGTTTTAGAAAAAGTTATTCCACCGTTGATGATAACTTTTCGCTTATAAACATCGCTGAAGCCTATAAAAGGAAACATAGGAAATTGTACGCTTTTTTCGTCGGATTTCTGAGCGGCATTCGACTCGATTTCGCGCAAAGCTCTCTTCTAAAAGCTATATCAAATAGTAGTTTTAACAAAATTCATCAGAGTCCTGAAAGCAATGTACGACAACTATGTAGCGTATGTCTGGGTTGGAGATTCTATCTCTGAGAATTTTCCTACTAATATGGGTGTGAAGCAAGGGTGCATTCTGAGTGCTCTACTGTTCATTTTATTTATAAACGGCATTACTGATGCGGTGCGTGGCGGAATAGAGTTTTCTAATCGAGTCATTAGGGCCTTGATGTAGACAGATGACATTGTGTTTTTATCGGACTCAGTCGTTGGCATGCAGCTCATGATGAATAGACTGGATGATTACTGCAAACGCTAGAACCTGGTTGTAAGCTAAGCCAAATCGAAGATTATGGTCCTTAGGGATGGCGCCGATGGCGGCGGGCGTTGCAGCCGGAACGAAAAATAGGAATATGATGGGCAAACAGTGGAAATTGTTGCCCAGTGGAAATTGTCGCGACTACAAATATTTGGGAGTATTGATAACTGCCAACTTGAATATGAGCAAGCACCTGGAGTCAAAGCTTTCTGAAGCCAAGCGAGCGATTGCTGCCATTTGGAACCGTTGTTTTAATAACCAGTTTGTTACACACAGGGCAAAGCATGAGCTATTTCGTTCAACAGCAGCTGCTATCCTATTTTACGGTGCACAAGTGTGGGGTTATATGCTTTTCGAAGCGATTGAAAAGTTTTCCCGTTATTTCCTTAAGAGAATCTTTCGCCTTCCAAGCAGTACTCCGAATTACATGTTGTTCGTCGAAACCGGATCACCACCTATGTTCTTGGATACACTTAAGCTACACTTTAATTATATAAGCAAGGTATTAGCTATGGAAGACGAAAGGATCCCGAAATTAGTGTTAAATCATGCCTTAAGAACAAGAGGAAAAGTCGTTCAAGAGTGGGAGAGTCTCGCATCTGTCTGTGGGTTACGCTGGCCTATATCTAAAAACGATCAACCGTCGTCATTGAAAGCTATGTTCGGCGATATTTTGGAAAAAAAGCACGCAGCTTGTATGACGAGTTCTACAACGAAGCTCGTACTTCACAGTACAGGCGTAAGTACAGTTAAATTAAGTACCTTCTTAACGAGAATACATATTTCTAAACAAACATTTCTACAGACTAAATGAGTACTATATTCAAGTTGAGAGGAGAGCTTCTCAGTCTAAATTTCATACCACATCGCCCTGATCTGCCAATTTTGTGCAACATCTGCAACCTTTTTGGGTACCTGCCCTGTATTAAGAGAGTTCCGTGTGGGTTTCTTTGGTAAATCTTCCCTGGATGAGGAGGAAGTAATCACTATCCTGAATGGCGAGCAGGGATGGGATTCACTGTATAATTATGCGGCGTTTGCACTTAAATACCGAAAATGTATAATAGATAAAGACTTTTCAGCGAAAACGAATATCTATATTTGAAATATATTGTAATATTTTCGGCCTGGGGTTCGTCGAATAAAACTCAATTTCACTTTTATAATCACACAATGAAACACTTTATTTATCAAACAAACTTATTTAAACTCAGATCACACTGTTATTCAACTTTAGAATTCAGCACTTTATTTCAACCCAATCACTTTTTACTTTATTACCGATTTTCGCAAGTCCACGTTTAAAAAATAACTGTCCCGTACGAGCCTGTCACCCGTGTATTTATACAAAATTAAGCACCTTCTAGTACGTTCCATACCCCCTTTGGTAATTTTCCATTGGTACTCCTCCGCTGAATACCAAGGAGGGGAAATCGAAATTCGAACTTCGAATATGACAGCTGCTGTCAGATGACTGGAATGACAGTTGGGTATGTTCGTTTAGTGAATCGAGCGGGTGCGTTTGTAAAGTGAATCGATGGGTGCATTCAGGGACTCCTACGAGTTGTTTTATTTTTTGTCGCCACATAACATTGCCCCCCTCTTAGTTTTGTTCGTCCCGAACAAGTACGTCATCATTGCTTCCGTGGTAGCGATGTAGGCGATCAACATGGACAACCTTCACAGGTGGAGGTCAACCACGTAGTCCTCCTCGCATGTTGGGTCTTCAGTGGGGAATCCGAATTTAAGCTCACTGGGTAGCCTGGCAGTTCGTCCAAATAAAACTTCAGATGGAGTGTACCCAGTTGTACTGTGAATAACGTTTCGGTAGGCCATGAGGAATAAAGGTATTCGCCGATCCCCAATCCCGTTGATTCTCGTCCAAACAACTTCCACTACTTTGGACAGATGTTCTTTTAGCGTCTTGTTGAAGCGTTCCACCATTCCATCTGATTGTGGGTGAAGAGGTGTTGTCCGTGTCTTCTGTAGTCCGATTGCTGCGCATACTTCCTGGAATATCTTCGACTCGAAGTTTCGTCCCTGGTCGGAATGTAATTCCATTGGCACCCCAAACCTGCACACCCAGTGATCCACATAGGTCCACGGTTTTCGCTTCTTGATTTGGGATCGCAAATGCCTCGGGCCACTTGCTGAAGTAATCGGCAAGAACCAGGATATAACGATTACCACTTTCAGTTTCCGAAAACGGTCCTGCGATGTCGACGGCGATCCTTTCAAAGGGAGCACCCACATTGTACTGGTGCATTTTACCCCTGGTTTTGAGTTTGGGTCCCTTACTAGCAGCAAAAGTAGTACACTTCCTACACCAGCTCTCAACGTCGCTTCTTGCACTCAGCCAATAAAAACGTTGCCGCACTTTCTCCAGGGTTTTGTTGATGCCCAAGTGCCCACCAGATACTCCATCGTGCATTTCCCGCAAAATTTCCAAGCTGCATTTTAAAGGATTTTCCATCCGGCATTTCCCATTTTCTTCGCAGAACGCCATCTTGTACATGGAAAGAGTCCCACTGCGCCCAATATGCCTTTAACGTGGGACTTCTGTCGGATATATCCCTTGCGCTCGGTTTTTCCATAGATTCCTTCCATGCAAGGATTGGCTCAATGTCAGGGTCTTCTTGTTGTGCGTTGCGAAGTTCCTCAGTACTCCAGCCTTCTGCAGGTTCGGCTCTTATTCTCTGGATAGAAACACCTTCGTCCTTTTCCTCTTGTCGCACGCAATGCTTACAATTGGGCTCACATGGTCTCCGGGATAACGCGTCCGCGTTGCAGTGCAGTCTTCCTTTGCGATGTTGTATCTCGAAGTCAAAAGCCTGCAATCGCTCGATCCACCTTGCGACTTGTCCCTCAGGATTTTTGAACTGAAGTAACCATTTGAGAGCGGCGTGGTCTGTACGCAAGATGAACTTTTGGCCACTCAGGTACTTCTGGAAATGTTTCGTTGCCAATATTTGAGCAAGGAGTTCTCGCCTGGTAACGCAGTAATTTCTCTCTGGTCGGGTTAAAACTTTGCTGAAGTATGCAACCACTTTCTCATGCCCATCGTGCAATTGCGACAATACTGCACCAACACCCACATTGCTAGCGTCTGCGTCCACAATAAATGTCTTGCCAGGAATGGGGTAAGCTAGTATCGGTGCTTCGCAAAGTCGCTGCTTCAGGTGTTAAAAGCTTCTTTCGCACTCACCTGACCATTTAAATTGTCTTCCTTTCTCAGTGAGCTGGTGCAGACACTTTGCGATGCCGGCGAAATCCTTAACGAACCTCCTGTAGTACGTAGCAAGACCGAGAAAGCTCCTTAGCTGGTGTTTGTCTTTGGGAACTGGCCAACTTCTCACAGCTTCGATTTTCTCTGGATCCGTCTTCACGCCATCCGTCGATATCACATGCCCCAGATACTTTACTTCTGCTCTGAAGAGCGCACACTTCTTTGGATTGAGCTTTAAGTGTGCTGCTCGAAGACGTTAGAAGACCTCCCTCAAGTTGTCGCGATGTTCTGCAAACGTCTTTCCCAAAACGATGACGTCATCCAAATATACCAGGCAGGTTTTCCACGTCAGACCATGTAAGACACGTTCCATAAGACGCTCAAAGGTGGCCGGAGCGTTACACAGACCAAATGGCATTACTGTAAACTGCCAAAGCCCATTGCCAGTTGTGAAAGCGGTCTTCTCTTTGTCTTCTGGATGGATCTGTACCTGCCAGTAGCCACTTTTCAGGTCGAGAGTGGAAAACCATTTTGCTCCAGAGAGTGTGTCCAATGTGTCATCTATTCGAGGTAAAGGGTAGCTGTCCTTCTTTGTGACATCATTAAGCCTCCGGTAATCCACGCAGAATCGAGTGCTGCCGTCCTTCTTTTTCACCAGTACAACAGGCGACGCCCACGGACTTTTTGAGCTTTCGATCAAACCTTCTTTTTCCATGGTCGATATCATCTCGGCGGCCTCATCCTGTTTAGCCAACGGAAGTCGTCTGGCAGGTTGGCGAATTGGTCTAGCATCTCCGGTGTCTATATATGCGGTGTTATACTAAGTGTGTTGGACCATAGTCTCCATCGTGTGAGGCAAATATATCAGCAAACTCGCCAATGAGATTTTCCGCTATGGTTTGCTGCTCCTGATTTAGCTCACAGTCTCCGAGTATAGTCTTACATACCTCGGCTAATTTTGATGGAGAGACAGGACTTGCAGGCTCTTTCTCAGCTATTGTCGAAATGGCTGCAACGGGCACACATCTTCCGATCACCCCTCTTTGTCTGAGCTTAACGGTGCGCTTATTTGGGTTCATCAGTCTTACCGGCACCATGTTGTTCTTGGGCTGTGCAAAAATTTTTCCCACGACGTAACTTTTAAATTGGCTTTTGTTATCTGGCTCGGTGAGATAGAATCGGTGGTTCCCAGGATCACCCTCCAAACGTGTCCAAAGAACTGTCTCTGAAGAAGGCCGCAGAACTTCATCGCTTCCCAGTATTGCTCGGAGATTCACCGCGTTGTCGTTTTCGTATACCATAGGGATCTCGACGGTTCGATACCTTAGCACCTGCATTCGAAGGTCAAGAATTACCTCGTGTGCCTTCAGTCTCGTGTGGACTGAAGGCACTGCAATGATGCAATGAAAGTCCACTCCAATGATGCATTCGTCGCATATGTCGGCTACCAAGAATGCATGTGAGAAGGTCAATCCCTCTAGTTGTATCTGTAGCTGCACCTTCCCGTATACTTTGGCCGCTTCTCCTGTAGCTGTCTTAAGACTGTAGCAGCTGGTGTTATGTAGCCAGGACGTCTGAACAAGGTCTCTTCGGATGATGGAGGCCGTGGCACCTGTGTCAATAGTGGCCACGCATTTTCTGTTGGCGATGATTGCCTATACTGTCAGACTGTTCTAGCGTTTTGTTTGCGAGACTTGGATGATGGTCCTGGGGGCGTCGATTCCATCAACCAACTTCTGCCCCGACATCCTGCCAGATGCTTCTTCATTCTGTCTCCTTTTAGCGCAGATCACACTGTTATTCAACTTTAGAATTCAGCACTTTATTTCAACTCAATCACTTTTTACTTTATTACCGATTTTCGCAAGTCCACGTTTAAAATATAACTGTCCCGTACGAGCCTGTCACCCGTGTATTTATACAAAATTAAGCACCTTCTAGTACGTTCCATACCCCCTTTGGTAATTTTCCATTGGTACTCCTCCGCTGAATTCCAAGGAGGGGAAATCGAAATTCGAACTTCGAATATGACAGCTGCTGTCAGATGACTGGAATGACAGTTGGGTATGTTCGTTTAGTGAATCGAGCGGGTGCGTTTGTAGAGTGAATCGATGGGTGCATTCAGGGACTCCTGCGAGTTGTTTTATTTCTTGTCGCCACATAACAATATTTTTAGATGAATTTATTTATTTAAACTGTCAATCTGGTAGACGGTCAAAAGCCTAACCTTACATGACTTATGTAAACATTAATATCGTTTATCTATGTTATAATGAATTAAAATAAAGTCAACTAACATTGAGAAATTTAATTTAGCCATGAGAAATCCTGAACAAGAGTGGAGGGTTGTAAATGAAATGCTTAATAATTAATTAATAACGTAATTACATTGTCAGTTGATATTGCGAATACTCTTAATAAATACTTTGATAACGCTGCTTCAAATACGCTGTATGTTGCTGGTAAGGATTCAACTTCTCTGATATCTTTTCCTTACCAATGTTTTGGTGATGATTACGATTCACAAAACAGTTTTGTTTAAAATTTTTACCGAAAGAATTAAGATAGCGGGTAAAAGCTGCCGAAATAAGATTTCTGAGGTGCGTTGCTGGTGTAACTATTAACGATAGAGTAAGAAACGTCAGTGTTCGTAGGAATCTTAAAGCTGAGCAGCTACTTCTCCGAGTATCTGCTCAATTCTTAGATGGTTTGAACACGTTGTTCGCATGCCCCCCGACAGACTTCCTAGACAGGTCATTGGTAGGCCAAGAAACAGGTGGTGGGATCAGGTAAAGAACATCTCCGAGACCCGTCTGGGAACCGCACCTGTGTCTCTTGAGTTGGTGGCGGAGGATCGGGAACGATGGAAGGTTCATTAAGCCTCGTTCCGTGACTCTTCTAAGGATAAGCGGTCACCGAAAATGATTGATTGATTGACTAAAGTAGTCTTAATACAAAGAACTCGTAAAGCAAAACAAAAAAATGAAATTTAATGCATTTGAGGCCTTATACTGAAAGCAATAAATCCTTCCTAAATAAGATACATCCTGCCGAGGAAAAGGAACCCTTCGCGAAACAAAGACTTACCGTGGGACCACAATGCCCGTAGCGGTGGTCTGTAGCAGTAGTACGTAGTACAGCCGCGGAGCCATGTGGCGTAGTACGGAAAAAAATTGAACACAATGGTGTAGCGCGGCTATGTCGAACAAAAACCTCGTTTACAAACAATGGCCGATACTCTGAGTTAATTTGAACTAGATTTAATATTTTTGTACAACGGATGACACTAATTCCATAAAATTTCTTTAGATTTAACCATCTCAATAAACTTTTCGACGTCCATTTCCTCCATTGTATACTTAACTTGTATTGAACTGTCCACCGTGTAGCGCTGTCAACCGTGTAGCGCTACGAAAGTTAAAAGTTGGCCAACTCTTACTACCGCCACAGCTAGGCGCTACCGCCACAGACACACATTGTGTGCGCAATACACTGAATACATGTGTTTTAACTTTTGACAGCTCTTACTACCGCTACTACTACCGCCACAGCTACATCACTGTGGTTCTACGGTTACCCTACATCCAGTTTCACATAACTTCCAGACTACAAGCTCTTTCAAGCATCGCATTTTTTCAAATCATGGCGATGAAAAAATCTCTTATGGCTTAAGAATAACGTGATATCGGCAAGGATATACTTGTATACTTTGGACAGTCAGGTGGCCATCAGGTGCCTGGAATTAATATCTTTTAACTCGAAAGTGGCACTTATCTGCCCGTAATCTCTTAAGGATATGTCAGAGTAGTTCACAAATCTCCTTTACCCGGTACCTGGTAATAGCATCATTCAAGGAAACTGCAAGACTGACGAGGTCGACAATTTTGTTACACTCTCTCAACCTTGGCTGAAAGGGGCACCTTGGGTGTACAAATCTCCATGCGCAAACTCATGCTAAAACTGAATCCAATAGAAAGAACAATGCTTACATGGACTGGGTGAACACTCTTGTCTGGCGACGAAATTGATTTGTCCAAAGCTGGATCTCAAAAGGTCTTAAGAGTTTGATTTCCCTTAGTAGATACTATTATTTATACAGGGTGTTTCCAAATTCGATGCAAATATTTTGACACAAGATTCTTGGGTATATTTGAAGAAAAAAATTGTTCTGCAGTATGGGCCTATCTCAAATTTTGATACCACTTATTGGGAATTTAAGAAAACACCTACTTTGAGGTACCTTGACCCATACTAACACAAATATCTCCGCTAACACTTATAACAGGTACTTCATTTAGAACTTACATTTTAGAAGAAATAGTACTCCTTTTAACTGCATTAAAATAAAATTGATGACTTTTTTAACTTTCGAGATATTTGCTTTTAAGTCGGATCCTTTTTCCCTGCCCATGACATTTTTTTGACTTTCAAGACACATTTCTGCGAAAAATGCGTAATAAACATATCGGTAATTTTTTTTTCTAGTGCACCTAACAATACTTAATAAAAATTGCTAAGACAAGTATGAAAATGCTTGTGTTTGGTTTATGTTTTTTTTTTTATTTCATTAAGTTAACTTTACAATCAAATAAGGTGTTCAAAGTGTCCTCCTCCATTTTGTATGCATGCTAGAGCCCGTTTTTGGATTGCGCTGTCAACGTTTATTGAGGATAACTCCTGCCTCACTTGTGACGAGGCTTGGAGAATGCGATCTTCTAAATCATTAAGAGTTGATATTTCTGTAGAATAAACAAGTTCTTTCATTCTCCCCCATACAAAAAAATCCATAATTGTAAGGTCTGGAGATCTTGCAGGCCAGTGAACTGGTCCATTTCTTCCCATCCAACGACCAGCGTACTTTTCATCCAGCCAATTCTTAACCCCGCGACCAAAGTGGGCTGGGGCTCCATACTGTTGAAAATATGACGAAGCTCGTTGAGTTACCGGAACATCCTCCAGTAGATCTGTTAAATCATTGCGCAAAAATTCCAGATAGTTTGCAGAATTCAGTGTGGGAGGCAGTTTGAAGGGACCGATTAAGTTGTTTCCAATAACACCTGCCCACAAATTGACGCTAAATCTGTGTTGAAATGATGACTCTCTCCTTGTGTATGGGTTTTCCGCAGCCCATGTGTGTAGATTGTGAAAATTTGTAATCCCATCTCTAGTAAATTGAGATTCGTCCGTCCATAGGATTCTGCTTATAAAACCGTTGTCATCCAAGTTCCGCTCTAACAACCAGTTGCAAAACTCAAGTCTCGGCTCCAAATCACTCGGAAGCAGTTCCTGCACAGGTGTATGGTGGTATGGATACAAGTTTTCCGTATGCAGGAGACGAACAATTTTATGTGTTGAAACATGCATGTGTTGATGCTGATTGATGGATCATTTGCAACCGCTTCCAGTATTCTTTCATCAACTGCAATTCTTCCTGGTGAAGCTCCTGCGTTAGGTCGTCTTGTTGAAACAGATCCCGTTTCCCGAAGTCTTCGAAACGAATTTGTAAATACGCGGGGATTAGGTACTCTTCGGTTAGGATAAAGCTGATGGTATCTTTGTTGTAATCTAATAGAACTTCGGTCGCACATCCCATAAACGTAGATAATATCGGCGTATTCTTCGTTTGTAAAAGATGCCATTTCAAGTAGGGTTTCTTAACAACTGTTGTGTCACCTCGGCTTCAAAAATGACTTTGATGGATTTAATTTTGCTTTCTAACCTTTTATACAATTTACATTAGGTAAATTTTCCAACGAGGCGACCAACCTCAAACTTAATCCTTTTTGGGATTTAACAGAAAAATGATAGGGAAATTACCTTTTTATCAGGTAGTCTAATAAAAATGAATGCTCTAAAACCTACGTAAATTATTAATACATAGCCAAAAATCGTTCTTGTTGTCAATCGCGGTTATAAAAGTAGGTAACAAATCATATTTCCACCTTATACCTGTCGCGGCTTCGTGAAAAGAGTTTTTCATAATTTTACCTGCTATGGAATTTCCCAAGTATCATAAAATCTGTGGGTTTTTCGGGTAACTTGTCTTATCAATTTTTATTAAGTATTGTTAGGTGCACTAGAAAAAAAATTACTGATATGTTTATTACGCATTTTTCGCAGAAATGTGTCTTGAAAGTCAAAAAAATGTCATGGGCAGGGAAAAAGGATCCGACTTAAAAGCAAATATCTCGAAAGTTAAAAAAGTCATCAATTTTATTTTAATGCAGTTAAAAGGAGTACTATTTCTTCTAAAATGTAAGTCCTAAATGAAGTACCTGTTATAAGTGTTAGCGGAGATATTTGTGTTAGTATGGGTCAAGGTACCTCAAAGTAGGTGTTTTCTTAAATTCCCAATAAGTGGTATCAAAATTTGAGATAGGCCCATACTGTAGAACAATTTTTTTCTTCAAATATACCCAAGAATCTTGTGTCAAAATATTTGCATCGAATTTGGAAACAGCTCATGTCAAATTAATTCTGTATTTGTCTGGTGGAACTGCTTTGGAATTTATTTATAATCGTCTCCCGATAATCCTTGCATTATTCCCCGTGGAAAAATATTTAGTCTTGAAAAGCTTTTCAAAGTGCCGTTCGGATTCGACAAAAAAATTGAAGGTCCCCTTGTGCGTGAAGAAATCCACACACACAGCATACATTGTTGAGAAGTTGGCCCTGGTTCACCTCGAGCTGTTGCACCACTCTATTCATTTATTTTTTTTGGAAATGGAAACATTGTTATGATGGAAACATTGTTACTAAGAACTTTTAGTACACACGCCCAAACGAACACGGCTACCCTTAAGAAAAATATTTAATTCTGGCAGTGCTATAAAATCGTCAATTCTCTTTTCCGGCATTTTTCTCTACGTACCATATGCTTTTTGACATTTCGTTTTATCCACGTTCTAAGCAAATTTGTGGAAAACACTCACACGTGTTTCTCAACAGCTTCGTTTTATTCTCGCAACGCTAGTTATTACAATAGGTTTTTAAAAGCCACAAAAATGGTAACCACGAGTCTAGACCTGATTTCTACAATTGAAGAGGATGCCGAAGTGGAAAATCTATCAGAGGATTCAGATGCTGAAATTGAGGTAAGGAATAAGTTTCAGTACATAACCTGGAAAGATTTTCATTTGAATCAACATTTTTAGTATCAACCCACAAAACTTCGCCACAAAAAAATAACTGAATTCGAGAAAGGCTTCGAATTTGTGTCATCAGTGAAGGAGTACAACAAGGACACATGGGACGATCTTATGAAATATGTGAAGCGGAAGGCACGCACAAAGACAGACGACAAGATTGCTGCTAGACTACAGAACCTAGACCAAAATGGTTCCGGCGGCAAAAGTGATGATGATGATGAGGTAGGTTGCGGTGCGCTACCAGTCCAACACACATTATCTCCTTCCGTTTACAGATTGATCTATCTGAGGACGAACTGAAGCACGATGGTCTGCGTCAGCGGGAAAAGAAACTCAAAAAGAAAAAAAAGAAGGCGGGTGACTACGACGAGGAAGAAGAGGAAAAGATGGCATTCGAAGAAATCGAGTCTCATGAACAGATTACTTCCTTCTATCAAATGAACCTCTCGCGTCCTTTGATGAGAGCTATTGGGGTGTTGGGCTACATCTATCCAACTCCGATCCAAGCAGCAACAATTCCAATTGCGTTGCTGGGACGTGATATTTGTGGTTGTGCTGCTACGGGTACTGGTAAGACAGCAGCGTACATGCTACCAACGCTGGAGCGACTCTTGTATCGTCCAATGAACAATAGGACAATCACGCGGGTTTTGGTGCTGGTACCAACTCGAGAGTTGGGCGCTCAAGTATACCAGGTGACAAAGCAGCTAAGTCAATTTACGAGCGTTGACACGGGATTGGCCATTGGCGGCTTGGACGTAAAGGCTCAGGAACTTGTACTGCGTCAGAATCCAGACATCGTTATTGCAACGCCAGGCCGTCTGATTGACCATATAAAGAACTGTCCTAGCTTTAGCTTGGATTCAATTGAAGTAAGTTATTTTATTATATTACTTAAATTGAAATCAAATTAAGTGATGAATTTTGTCCTTGCGCTCTGAGGTTTCTTAACCAAAAGAGGAAAGATTTTTGGTGGCATCGCTCTTTTAGGTGTGGTGTCCTGACTTCCAAAACTGTTAACAAGTCCCTCATTTTTATGTGGCTCATCAATAACAAATACTCTCTCAATTAGGTTCTTATTTTGGACGAGGCTGATCGAATGCTTGACGAGTATTTTGCGGAACAAATGAAGGAAATCATCAACTCCTGCTCGAAGACTCGACAAACAATGTTGTTCTCCGCTACAATGAGTGAACAAGTAAAGGATCTTGCCGCAGTCTCGCTAGACAAACCAGTCAAGGTTTTTGTGAACACTAACCAAACGGTCGCGTTTAACCTACGCCAAGAGTTCATCCGAATCCGAGAAGACAAAGAAGCCGATCGGGAACCGATTCTGTCAAGCTTGATATGTCGAACATTCCACGATCATTGCATGGTTTTTGTTCAAACCAAAAAACAGGCACATCGTTTGCATATTCTCCTAGGTCTACTGGGTATCCGGGCAGGAGAGCTTCACGGCAACTTGACACAACAGCAGCGTTTGGAATCGTTGAAGAAGTTCAAGGAGGAGCAAATTGACGTACTCATAGCAACTGATGTTGCTGCTCGTGGTTTGGATATTGTTGGCGTCAAGACTGTTATCAACTTTGTGATGCCCATAACTACAGAGCATTATATTCATCGTGTTGGTCGTACGGCACGTGCTGGCAGAGCAGGTATTTCGGTATCGCTCGCAGGAGAAAAGGAACGAAAGATAGTCAAGGACATAATAAAAAATGCAGAGAACTCTGTCAAAAATCGTATTATTCCGCCAGAGATAATTGAAAAGTACAGAAAGAAGCTTATTGCCTTGGAGCCCGAAATACGTGAGTAAAACCTGTTATAGCCTGTCACGTAAAGTCTCTTCATTATCACTAATCTTTTAATAGAGAATATCCTGGATGAAGAACAAGCCGAGCGGCAATTGGCAAAGGCCGAACAGTTAATGTCTAAGGCAGAGAGAAGGTTAGCAGGAACACAGGGCGACAACAGATCATGGTTCCAGACCAAAAAGCAGAGAGAGGAGGAGAAAGCGCGCCTATCTTTAACTGATGAGGCTGAAGCCAAAAAAGGCAAAACAAACGGCGCTGCCCCAGGGGGTAAGGGTAACAAACGCAAGCGTCCCGAGTACGGTGGCGACGGAGAGGACGGCCCCCCAGTGAAAGAAATAAAAAAGAAGAAGAAGGAAGAGAAACGGAAGACACCCGAACAAATGGCAAAGGAAAGAGCCATGAAAGAAGTGGAAAAGGTCTCACTAGTTCGAGCGAAATTGGCTAAAATACGTAAACGTCCAGGAAAACTTAATACAGTCGCAGATACTGTACGAACACCTCGTGACAATTCAAGAAAGCCAAAACGAAAGTCGCAGTCGGCGTTTACCAATGACTTGACGGATGTTAGTCGCAGCGGTGCTCTAAGATTAAGGTAAGGTGTACCTAATAGTTGCCCATTTTATTTACATATGTATGCATGCATCTCTTAGGTCCGAGGCAAACCGACACAAGAAAATGACGAAAATCAATGCAAAGAAGAAGACAAGTACGGTGAAGATTGCCAATAAAGCAGGAAAGAATAAATTCAACAAAGGCAAGAGCTTTGGAGCTCCACGTTTCTCAAAGAAGAATAAGTAGGAGAAAAGTTATAAATTTGTGGACATTTTCAAGATTATCTTAAAATATTTAAATATTTTTATTACAATTAAACAAAAAGTTACAATTTACAATTGTATTGTAGCATTAGAACTTGCATTTGCAGAAAATTTTTTAGGGACTTAATCCATGCAACTTAAATCCAACGTCCAGTGAATTGAATTTATTACCAATTGATTTTCATCAAATATTGTATTCCATTGGGTTGGGCTTCGCAACTTAGAAGTAAATTATAATAACTGTGAAAATATGTACTGTGTAAGCATACAGCGATTGCAACCACCGTTGACCGGTATCTATCTGATGTCAGCTAATACGCGGAGCATCCAGACTTCAACATGCAAACCTACAAGGTATCTTTATCGAGCATACACCGTTCCACTGTTCCAACACCACAGATAGCTTTCGCCCCAACATAGTGCTCGGAGGTCGGCCACCACCCATTGCCGATGAGGAGCGCAGTCTACCGCGCAAGACAAGGACTACCCTGGCCCAGTTTCGCTCCGGTTGGTGCCGCACCTTGAACAATTACATGAACCGCCTCGACCCGTCTATCGCAGACATTTGCCCTGACTGCGGTAATGGTTTACATGACACCAGGCACCTGTTCAACTGTGCAGCAAATCCAACCAACCTGCAGACGAGTGCACTCTGGCTGCAACCCACCGACGTGGCCACATTCCTTGGTCTAAAAATAGCATCTTTGGCGTAGCTGCTACAACAACTACAACAACCGGTATCTAACACGTCCTGTCTGCTGATTTTGCAGAGAATAGTAACATCATGGTGTTATGAAAATTAGAAGTTCTCTTTGAAGGACAAACTTATTATCTTACTTACTTAAGGTGGCGCTACAGTCCGGTGTGGCCCTGGGCCTCAGCCAACAAGCTTCGCCAGCCAGCTCTGACTCTAGCTAGCCGTCTCCAGTTTCGCACGCGAAGTTGGCTGAGGCCCCCTTTCAATTGCGTGCTCCACCCGAGTCTCGGAGCTCCTCTACTGCGCCGTCCCTGAGGGGTGGAATCGAAGATTTTCCGGGCCGGGGCGTTGGTGTCCATTCGCTCTAGATGACCCAGCCATCGTAGACGTTGTGTTTTGACTCTTCTGGCTAGATCTGTGTCGCTGTACAGCCCGTACAGTTCGATGTTATATCCCCTCCTCCACTCTCCGTCTATGCAGACAGGACCATAAATCTTCTGAACAATTTTCCCCTCGAAGCAGCCTAAAGTGTTTTCATCTGCCTTTGACAGGGTCCATGCTTCTGCACCGTAAAGCAGGACTGGGATGATGAGGGTCTAAAACATTGACACTTTAGTTGCTCGAGAGGGGGCTTTGCTACTCAATTGCCTTTTTAACCCGAAGAAACAGCGATTGGCAAGAGTTATCCTTCGTTTGATTTCAGCGCTGATGCCATTGTCTGAATTGATAGCGGAACCCAGGTAGAAAAAGTCCTTAACTACCTCAAAGTTATAGCTGTCGATGGTGATGTTTTGTGTCCAAGACGTCGGTGTTGAGTGTCTTTTCTTGATGACGGCTTATACTTGGTTTTGCCCTCGTTGACAAACTTATTATCATTGCTGTATAATTTCCCTCCTAAGACATTATTTCTTCCAACCATCTTTTTAAAAATAATGAAGACCTACAGGTTTTGCTACCCATTTTTTTTTTCAATTTCGACAATGCTCATTTTTCTTTTTTAAATTAGGTTAACGTTTTTTGCTGGCAAAAGCGGTTTGTGATAATTTTTGCCTCTTACCGTTTCGAAAAAAGAGGGAAGGGTATATTACTTTCCTGGCCTATTTACCATTTTGAAATTGAAGAAATCCATAAAACAGCAATTTAGATTTCTTTTTTTTCAATAACCGTTAGACTTTTTTTCAATTTTACAACCAACTGCTTCTATTGGCCGCTTTTATTAAATTTAGCGGATATGGATTTATTAGAAAACGGTAAGGCATGTTGTTTTCTATTTTGTTTATCTTAATGGGCTTAAAAACTTGAGGTTGGAAACGGCAGTTATCGTCGTAATCGTCATCATAACCGTTAACGGACTAGAAACCTTTAAAAAATCGTTTTCGAAAATGTTTTTACGTTTTTGAGTCAAATCTTTGAAGTTTGTGAATATTCGAAGTTTGCTATAGTTTAAAAAAAAATCAGAAGGTTACTATGCCTGTTATTTTGTTCAAAGTTTTACTTTATACCGTTTAGGAGATAGAGTGGGAAACATGCCTTCTTTTGACCATCTTTGTAATTTTTTAGATTTCAAATCCATAAAACGTCTATTTTTTGTCTCCAATAGAAATTTGAATTCAATAGCACAACCAATTGCGCTAAAATTTTTTTTTTTTTTCTTAATTCTATGGCCTGTAAAACTGTAAAACAATTTCCTTTTTTATTTCGTTTTAGGATTCAAAAAACGACAATAAAGTTTCTTTCTTGTACGTTTTGTACTCAAGCCAAATCTGAACCAGGTAGCTTTTACCGTTAAGATAATAGACGATTTAAAAAAAAATGTTTTTGAAAATGCTTTTCTGTAGTTGAGTTAAGTCTTTCCTCAGAAATCCATGTCCGCAGAATTTAGGAAAAAAGGCCAATGGAACGCAGCTGGTTGTAAAATTAAAAAAAAAGCATAACAATGGTTGAAAAAAAAACTAAATTGCTGTTAAATAGATTTTCAAATTTAAAAATGGTAAAAAGGCCAAGAAAATATATACATTTCCCTTGAAACAGGAAGAGGCAAAAGTTTGAAATAAATAGCGGAGGTGCATAAAAAACTAGTACTTACTACCAGTAAAAACTTTTAGTAAATACTTTGACTTTTAGAAAAAGCTTGAATTTGTAGTATTTACTGCTTTCCGTATGCATAAAACAAAGTATTGCTAGGGATTCATTGGAAATCGATAGTTTTTACCAGTTTTTACTATACAAAAATGTAAAATACTCAATTTAAGTTCAACTTAATTTGAGTATTAAACTTAAGAAATTTTTGGGATTTTTCTGATTTGTTTCTATATTAATGAATTTTGAGCTCCTGAATTCGAATCTGGCATTTCCCAACAAAATTTCATGGCGCAAGATTGAATATGAAAAATGTGCATCTCTTTGCATGTTTTTGCATATAACTCGTTAACTATCAACTTTTTGTGAGAAAAAAGGTGGCTATTAAAAATTATAGAACTTACATTTTGCAACAAACTTTACCTTGACATTTTTTTTTTCGCAAACCATTACTTTGCGCTTAAAGGCTGAATGAATTTTGACGAAATTTATTTATGACTCCAATTCAGTACAACATTATGTTATTTCTTGGTGAATTTCTTCTAGTTATGCACACCTTACTTAGATTGTAGATATATGTGAAAATGCGAGTATTTTTTTTCCAAAAAATGCATAAATCGGAAATCTTTTAACTTAGTATTAAGTCGTACATTTAAAGTCGTTTCAGTCAAAGAACATAAATTTGCGTTAAAGCGCAAACGGTTAGCTGGAAACAAAATCTGTAAAGGAAAAAGTTGTTGCAATTTTTTTGTGCTATAATTCTTGGTACTTATCATGAGACAAAAAGTTGATTGCTTAGGAGTAATATGCAAAAATTGCGTAAAAATGCATTTAACACCTTTTTTGCATATATTTTTTCAATGTAGCGCCACCAAATTTTGTTGGGAAATATCAGATTCGGTTTAACCAGCCCACAATCCTTTAATATTAAAAGATGTCGGAGCTACCTCTAAACGCTGCATGTAAAATCTTAATTTGACTGGATTAGTAGTGCTTTTGCACTAAGAATAAAGCACTTATGTTTAAATTAAGTTGGTCCTTGCGAGACATTGCTAAGGACGTATTTATGTAAAGGCAAAAGCATGAAAATAGGTTATTATCATTAAGTCAGAGCTCGAAAAGTAAAGGCACTTCCAAAAATAATTACGCCTCTGCAACTATGGCAAAAACGAATCTTCAAGGCCTTTAGAGTTTGTCAAAGTACTTCGAACCCATAACGTGCTTTTGAACAAATCGCAACAGCCTCATGTAAAAAAAGCAAAGGTTAAAGCTTTAAAGCTTTTTGTCAAGGATTTCCAGTTGGAAACTGGCATTCTACTGACGGAGGAACAAATAAACAAGAGAATAAACAACATTAAGACAAGTTAAAAAAAAAGTCGGACGTAAAGGCAACAGGAAACATGCCTATAGAACTGAAGGAGTGAGAAGTGCTTTTGCTTAAGCTATGGATGCTGAGAGAAACCCATCATTTCTTTTTCAAAGCGGTAAAGCATTTTGAAATTATTTGCTGCAGGCACTTTTCCCTCCTTGTAAACTTTTTCTGACCTATGCAAAAAACTAGCCATTTCCAATGCCGATCAGTGAAAACTAATCGCCTTAAAAGACTACCGACTTCTGAATACTAGGAAGCAATAGGAAAAAGTAAATACTAGCGAATGTTCAAGTTTCTCTATAGCAACTTGGAAAATTCCCAGTAAATACTAGACAAAAAAGTATTTATCAGGTTTTTATGCATATCAATATAAGTATTTACTAGAAAAATTCATGCGATGCCAGTAACCGTAGGACCACAATGACCGTAGCGGTGGTATGTAGCAGTAGTACGTAGTACAGCCGCGGAGCCATGTGGCGTAGTACGAAAAAAAATTAAGCACAATGGTGTAGCGCGGCTATGTCGAACAAAAACCTTGTTTATAAACAATGGCCGATACTCTGAGTTAATTTGAGCTAGATTTAATATTTTTGTGCAACGGATGACACAAATTCCATAAAATTTCTTGAGATTTAACCATCTCAATAAACTTTTCGACGTCCTTTTCCTCCATGGTTTACTTTACATGTATTGACACTGTCTACCGTGTAGCGCTACGAAAGTTAAAAGTTAGCCAACTCTTACTACCGCCACAGCTACGCGCTACCGCCACAGACACACATTGTGTGCGCAATGCAATACACTGAATACATGTGTTTTATCTTTTGACAGCTCTTACTACCGCTACTAAAAAAATATACAACAGAATGTAAAATATATCCAGAAATAATTTTAACAGACAAATAGAATTTTACACAAACTGCGCAATAAGTAAGGTAAGCATAACCTACCTACACAGGGCGTAGGTCTACCTTCGTCGTTGCCTAAAAAAAAGTATCGTTCACGGTCCACATAAACGGGAGTGTATGACAAATCCTTTGAGAATAGCACTTGTCTTGAAAGACTTCTCAAAGTGCCGGGCGTATTTGGCAAAAAATTGTAGGTCCCATTGCATATGAATAGAACCACACACACCATACATGGTTGAGAAGTTGGCCCTGATTCACCTCGATGTGTTGCGCTCCTCTATTATTTATTTATTTTTTTAAATATTTCGCGCACAGAATTTTGAGATAACGGTGAGAAACGCGCTTTTTTCTTTATTTTTTTTCAAACAAGCTTCGAAAAAATTAAGCTAAGTATCGTGCGCGCTTTATACTTGAGCCAGATTTGAGCAGGATCAATTTTTCTTTGTTTTTTTGGACACGACATACCGTCACGGCGTCTTGCCTTGATATCTTCAGCAGACAAACTGCTGAACTACTAGCTGCAATCACTGCTACTCGCCTTAAAGCAAACTCTCAATGGACCGATAGTGAGACACATTCGCTATTCTGAACGCATTCAGGTTCCCTTCTAGAAACATAGACTTCACCATACCTCACCATACCCCTAGGGCCTAGGGATGATAGTGCTCCTCTGGAATGTAAATCGATCCACTTCTACACCACTGGATCAAAGACAAATGATGGGGTAGGTGAAGATATATTCGCAGAAAGACTAAACCTTATAGTGCGTGCTCCCATAGCACTGGAAAATACGTCATAGAACACCTATTTTTAAATAGGTGGAAAAGGTAAAAAAACATGTAAGAAACAAAATGAAAATGGCAGACAAATTAATTTTTGTGCATATGTATTTTTTATTCATTTTTGAAAAAACAACGAATAAGTAAACGAATAAGTTTGGCATGACCACAATCTATCAAAACTGGTCTGCCAAGTGAGTTTACCGACTTTATTAAAAGAAACCAGTGAGTAAGTTCTACAGTACTTACTGCAGTTGCCGTCTGTTTAAAGTGAAGTCTGACAAAGTTAATAAGGTTTTTTTTTTATGGCAGACCAGTTTCAATAGATTGAGATCATGCCAAACTTCACTTAGGAAAAAAGCCTAAGGGGTGTTCTGTCAGGTACATTCGTTGAAAATTTAAGTCCTTAACAGAAGAAGTCTGACAAAGTAAATAACGGTTTTTTGATGGCAGACCAGTTTTGATAGATTGTGTTCATGTCAAACTTCATTTAGGGCTGAAGCTTAAGAAGGTGTTGTGTCATGTACATAGTTTCATCAAAATTTTAGCACAATAAGAGTTGAGGCACACCTTAGGAAAATTCATTGATTTGCCATTTTCATTTTGTTTCGATGACTTCGGGATTATTGTACATAGTGTTTTTACAATGATGAAATTATGGTGCTAAGGGAAGTCTTGTCTTGACTTAAGAATAACGTTATACCTTTCAAGAATACACGAATGTTTTCCGACAGTTAGGCGGCCATCAGGCGTGTGGTCTCTCCTCCAAAAATTTGCATTTTTTGTTTCGGAGATCATAGGTGAGCTCCCCAGAAGGCGACTATGATCTCACGCCTTGATATGAAAATTGATGGATGTTTATAAGGAGCAGGATGATTAAATGTTCCTCCGGTTGCAAAAACTTATCTTTAGATTTCATGAGTTCGCCATTTCAATATCTTTAATGTTTTTCAACTTTGTAATCTCTTATAGAGCTGATTCCTGATTGTGACTTTACGATTGTGAATATGGTCGTATTTTTCCACATCCGTTCAACACAATGATTCATGTCCTCCAAGTTAAGGAGCTTAAGCAGCACATTTCATTTTGTTAAGCATCTATTCAATTTTTTAGCGAAATAAAACAACTTTAGTACCTAGCCGCATATTCTGAAACAGAATCGTATTCAAATGCTGTTACCAATAAAATATCTCGCGCTGCTGGATAAAGTTTAATAAAACGCTCCCACTCAAGTATGTAAATAAATACCTTGGCAGAAATAACATCCTCAGGGAAAGAGAAGTCCAGCAACCAGGGATATTCTAGGAGTGTCTTCCGGTGACCGTTCTCCAAATTAGAATTGGCCGAAGTAGAGGTTTTATGGCTTCGATTGTGCTTGTAGTGTTTATATGCTCCTTTTTCTTTCTGCTAATTCTTCTAAACATGTTTTGCTTGGCTAAATTTCAAGCAAACTACGTCCATTCAAAAATTAGTGGAATAAGCGACGATTTTTTAATTTGAAAAAAAACCTTTCGCGCCAATTTAAAGCCTAAAATAGATTACGTCTCCTACATACTCTACTCCACCCAAACCCATAAATTAGGATAAAAAAAATCCAACAAATTCCACATGGCCCTACGGTAGTTATACCATTTTTCCTTTATACGCAGCAAGAGCTCCACGAACTTACCTGGTGCATTTTTCCTCACGTCACCAACACACGTGTTTCCATCACATCAGCTCTAAACTTGGCCAAAACTGTAATTTACAGAGCCCGAACTTTTCCAAAAAGAGAAAAACTAGATTATTTGCTTTTTTAACAAAATGTATTTTACAGTTTTAAGCAGTTTTCTTGTACATTGATCTTGTTATAAGGATTATCAGTTTGTCGGATAAAAACATCATCGTGCAACTGGAACACCGCTTACAACTTCAACTTGGTACGCCTCCAGTGACGCCTCTTGGCGTTGTACCGGATGGTATTTCCTGTACGTAGACGGACCCATTGGGGTACGGATCTATTTTGTTTTAGCTTTTTAGCTAATTTTTGTTTAATTCTAAACGATTTGTGGGCAGCCATTCTGTCCGCACTTGACAAAGATCGGAAAAGAAAAAGAAAGGGAGATTTGTGCATTCAACGCAGCACATACGAAGAAGCTACAAGAATGAGCGCGTTTTAGCAAAACTGCTAGAATGGGTGGATTTAAGCTAATGCAGAATAAGAATGCGTTCGGGAATACAACCAAAATTGTTATAAGACCTGCAGTTTACTTTCGATGAATAAAATTTAGAATCACAAGCGTAAAGCCGCGTTGTCACAAGCAACATAAAACAGGAACAGAAACAGAATCCCATACATTAGCAACTGAAAACTAAATTCTCTGAATGCTTTTTGCGTTTGCGTCTGACAACGCGGCTTAACTTGAATGCAAAACGCTTTCTTTACGCTGAAGAGTAATAATTGCATAGCATCTGATTTAAGTGTTTTTGAAAAGCCAGTGTAAACTGCTTTCACAAAAAGTACTGCGTCTTTTTTTAATGCATTTGTGTAATGCTACACAACCTGCGTTGTGGTTATCACCCATAAGGAACTTCAGGCAGTTTCCCGTCACCACGCTCATGAAACGTGAAACATTCGGGGTGAGTACGTTTAAGATCTCACTTTTATTTAAACGCGGTAGTATTCTTAAACTTTACAATGTCGAAATTGAGGATATTAGTACTTTTTACATATTCCTTATTTCGACTCCTTGACATTAAATTTCACAATAGATGAACTTTCACTAGAAATATACACAAGCTACGGGGCAAAAAATTCACGCTTTTCAGGAAGACTGTGAGTACAATGCTTTTTGCTTTGCTGATGTATGAAATTCTGTTTTTGTCATAGACAACACACAATCGTGAGACTCGATTTGCGACATGTTTCCGAAATGCGCCTCTTTCAAGCCACACGACCAAAAATTATTTTTTTTATTCAATGGTAAACAACGGCGGTTTCCACCATAATTCACCGGAACCGTCCTGAAATTATTGTTCGTGTGTTGAGTATGGTTGCTGCAGGAAATCGCGCTGTTTTTTAGCACGCGTTTTTCTGTCGCCGTGTGTCCCAAGCCTAAATACGCGTTGTCACAAGGAACATAAACAGAAACAGAATTTCATAAATAAGCAACGCAAAAAGAATTCAGCGAATTAAGGTTCCAGTTGCTAATCTATGGGGGATTCTGTTTCCGTTCCTGTTTTACGTTGCTTGTGACAACGCGGCTTAAAGACTTTATTTATAGTCACACATTTCTACTTGGGTAGACACCAACCCACTTTTGAATTGTTTCAACTTTTTTGTGTTTTGCTCGATGTTTTTTACGCTGTGGCTCCACTGTCAATGTCCAATGCAATGGAAATGAACATGGCAATTGCAATGATAAAATAACTGGCGATTAGATTTTTAATCATTTTCAATGTGGACATTTCATTGCCTACAAATACAAATTTAAAACGAAAAAGAAAATCATAAAAGTTTTGAAATTTTCTAATGTGGACATTGTTTTCGGGTTTGAAGATTATATTTTTATTTGTATAGAAGCCGAAAATATTAAAGTTTAGTTTCAAATGTCATTTTCAATTTTATTGCCACGTAGATTTATGCCAATTTACGTAGATTTATGCTCTTCAAATGGAAATCAATCATTGATGGCCATTTAAAATACAATATTGCAAAGTTAATTTCCAAAGCGTCTACACTAGTAATTAAACAGTCAATGGAAATATTTCAATTGATCACTTTGCCCATTGCAAGTGGAGCTTCTGGGTTACAACCCACGAATTGTTGCCGTCCGTCCGCAGAGACTCTTTCAAGCCGCCCAAAAAAAAAACAAATTTTGGGTTTTTTGCAGCAAGAATACTCAACACACGAATAATAATTTTCCGTGCGGCTTCTGTCAGTTTTGATTTGTTTCCCGTGGGTAGGTAAAAACCTTCATAGGCACTATGAGGATCGAACGCGCATGCTCATAGAATTGTGAGATTCTTACTCACTAAGAAACCGCACAGAAAATTATTGTTTGTGTATTTTATTTACCACAAAAAGCTTTCAAACTCTTTTTTTTAACCATGAAAATTAAATTTTCATCAAAACTGACAGGCGCCGCACGGAAAATTATTATTCGTGTATGCTTGCTGCGTTTGCGCGTTTTTCTTTCGCCGTGTGCCTCTGACCTAAATCTAAAAAAAAGTATCATATGGGCTTTACAGCAATTTTGATTCTCGCGATTTTTTCTTGTGCTGTTTTTGTGTTGTTTTTGGAAAATCCCTTTAGACCTTTTAACATTTTGACGTCTACTGGTATTTAGAGCGCGGGGTGCCAAACAAAGCTCCTTTTTATATGGAAAACGAACAAAAATTTAAAAAAAAACGTTAACAACTATATAAAAATTGTAACGCTGGGTTTCAACCGATGAACGAGAAATTTGTAGACTTGATCAGCCTTCCTAAGAAATGGTAAAAATATTTTAATTAGCTATAAAATAAAAGGATAAGAAAAGTGTTGTTGTAGAAACAGTGCATACGAACACAAAAGCTTACACGGATTCAAGGAAATCAGATCTTCGGAACACTTTTCCGATACTTTCCACTTATTTTACTAAAATAAATTTTTATTTAAGTAAAATAAAAATTTATTAAATAAATTTATTTATAAATTTTTAGTTAAATAAATTTACTAAAATTTATTTAGTACTTATTTATTGGAATAAATACAATAATTTCTTTCCTTATACTATGTCTCCATCGATAATTTAAAGAAGATTAGCGGGAGACGATTAAAATAAATCCCAAAGTGGCTCCATCGGACAAATATAGGATTAATTTGACACGAAAACTCTGTTTTTGTCATTTTGGCTCTCAAAGAGAGTGGCGATGTCATTTCCAAGGAGTGAAAACGATTTCCTCAGTAAAAGTCACAATAGAAAACATACTTGTGACAGATTTTTCGTACAGGGAAAGTTTCAGTTTCCTTTTTTGATTCTCAAACTGTTACAAAAGTGCAGAAAATAGGTCTGTGAATAGGGTGAATGGGATTTATGGAAGGATTTATTTTTAATCACTTGCCGAGAGGATTTAAATTTGTATGGTAAATCGCGTTATTTGTAGAGGATTTGATAAAGATTTATATCAATCGACGATTAGTGCTCGGTGGAGACATGGTATTATTCGCACACTCTAGTTAATAATAACTCTAGGTCTATTAATAATTCGCACTTCTACAGAATTTATTTAATTTTTTCATATAAAAACGCGATTTGCTTGGCATCCCGGTGTTGAAGAATGTGAAAGACGTCAGATTTTGACAGCCGTGGTATAAGGTCTATTGCGTCGTAGGTGGGTCGTAGGATGCTTTGCAAAATTTTCATAGCTGAACGATGCAAGTTAAATTTAAGGAAAATATATACTCAGATAATTTCTACCGTCTCATAGATGTCGCCGAGTCGACTATTTTTTTCGAGTCTCGTATTTTTTGACATCCTTCTTGTGTCAAAATTGACAGCATCAGTTTTTGATTTCTGATTCGAAAGTTGGTGTGTTGTTTTCGTGCTCTGGTCGGTAGTGGTGCTTAAATATTGTGTTTATAATTTAAAAATCCATCTACTTTTAGGCATTGTCGGCTTTATTGATTGTAAATCAAGACAATTAGAAAGGCGGCTTACTTGAGAACGTCGGTTTAATTTTAAGTAAAGGTATGTGTTGGTTTCCAAAATTATGTAATAGTTCATGACCAAAAATGTGAGGTCTGCCTGTCGGAATTTATATCACTAATCTATGTTATATCTTATAATGTATGTATATTACTTAAAGCTCCTTGTGGTGGGCAGGGAGCTTATGCCACTATCTATAACCAGTGGTTCGTTGGGTCTACCATTAATTTTTTTTAAATAAAATACAGAAGTTTTGATAAACATAAAAAAGTATCCAACACATTTGGTATTCGCTTCTCACAATATTTGTTGCTTAAAGATATTGTGCCAAACGGGCCAAACTAAAATAAAATTATTGTTTTCTATGTCGGGGTATGATGTCACCTGAACAAAAATTATGTTATTTGTCTACAAACAAATTTCGCAAACATCTGGATTGATTAAGTGAGAACTGACAGTCATTGCCCGCCAGGTTTTTTGAATCAGCAGAGCACTTTGAGCTTTGGCGCAGTGTTTCACCTCAATGTTTCAATTGTCGCCTTCTTACGATTGAAACCGCGAACTTGCATCCTCTATTATCTGCTGGTTTTGGTCCTATGATGATCTCACATGATATTTTGTTAATGACGGTACCTACTTAAGATGGCGTTACAGTCCGTGGTGAACCTGGGCCTCAATCAACAAGCTTCGCCAGCTAGCTCTGTCTCAAGCTAGCCGTGTCCAGTTTTCCACGCGACTTTCGTGACCTTTCACTTGTTTGCGACACCTGACTCTTAAGGATTCTTTACTGCGCCTTTCCTGCGGGGTGGGTGCGAAGATTTTCCGGGCCGGGTCATTGGTGTCCATAACCCAGCCATCGCAGCCGTTTTATTTTGACTGTTGTAGCAAAGTTAGTATCGCTGTACAGCCCGTACAGTTCGATGTTACATCTCCTCCTCCGTGTGTACTCGCCGTCTATGCAGACGGGACCATAAAACGCCTGAAGGACTTTTCCCATAAATCGCCTGAAGGAACAAAAAATTCGAAAATTGGTTTGGTAATTTAAAAAACTTAACTTTCTTAACATAGCGAGATGTTAAGAAAGTAAAAAAATATTTGAGAACTGCCCTTTTTGGTAGCGAAACACAATTGCATAAAATTTTGAAAAATTTACCGTCAAAGTAGAAAAATTATTACTATTGACCCTCATCGCGTTGAACAGACCGCGTAGCATCGTCAAAAAGAGTAGCATCGTCAAGAAGATAATTGAACCAAACATGACATATCAGCTAAGATGACAGTAGCGAGTTTTCAGTGTCCATATGCCCCACGATCCTATTAAACCTAATGCCAAGGCGTGAAGTTTCACAATGCTTTTAACCTGAATACAACAAAATCGTTCCAGTTGGCATCACGACCTTGACAGGATCGAAGCAAAGAATTCGGTTGGCTGAATAAGTTTAATCTCTGTTTTTAACGATGCGAATTCTTATAAGTATTAAATTCTGTGTCATGGGTTGCTACCGAGATACAATTCTAATTGTAATGTAGTTGTAAATAGAGTGTTAGCGACGATATCAATTGACTACCACTAAACATTTGATTGGGGCAAGATGACATCATGACTCATCGTGTCATTTTACCAACAATTCCGTTATTTCAGAATTTAAAATAGATACGAAGTTGACACATGCCCTTTTGCGTCTTAAAAGTGGGTTAAATAATAGTCAAGAAGTTTCAATGAGGCAAGAGAGAGCATCTGTCTCAAGGGAAATAACAAATTCTATTAGAATACAAAACTCGTCGGTCTCGGTTATCCAGGATACTACAACAGAAGTCTCAGTCTTATCTTATGTTAACTAAGCGATTTATGTGAAAGTCTAGCATGCTTCACTAACAAACTTTGTTTTCTTGAACTACAGATCTTCAGTTTCTAGTTTTAGTTGCACTTGATAAGAGCAGAAAACACGTTTGTAGAGACAAGCTAATGCAGACAAGCTTCAGAACTGGTACTAAGCACAAATTGTGTTAGATAAATTAAAAAAATCCTAAATAAATCATACCAAATGCCGCATACTTTCTGGACAAAGTAGGTGAACACTTCTAGACAGAGTAAACATGGACTCCGTGGTCTTTGCACCATCAGCGACTTTAATACTTCAAGAGCGACTTCAATGCTTATATCGGTGCGGCTGTCAGGTTTTGAAAGTGTGAAGTTATAGGAGACCCAGTGATCCAGAAACGAAGATTATTAGCTGACTTATGACTTGCGATGTCCTCTTCCGAGGACAAAGAGCATTAGAGAAAATAAAAATCAAGTTTTTTTTTAAATATTTGTTTTGCCAGGCAATCCAACACTAACGAATGAAATCCCCTCCCTGATGGACTTCGACAAACCGTATGATGTTATCTATCCAGTGAGGGAAGACTGGGAAAATAATGCAATTATCAGGCCTAACGAAATTGAAATGTTCACAGATGGCTCGAAAACAGGGGGAGGAATAGGCTCCGGGAACTTTAGGTACACTTAAAACTACCGGATACAAGCAGTGTCTTTCAATCAGAGGTTCTGGCTGTACTTAAGGCGGCCAAACTTTTGCATGTGAGCTCGATATCCGGTAGTGATATCGCCATTTACATCGATAGCCAGGCTACGCTCAAGGCAATGGAATCGGTCAACATCAAATCTGATTTAGTCAGGGGTTATCAGAACCGATTGAGACTGTGCTGGGTGCAAGGACACTGCGGTATAGAGGGTAATTAACAAGCTGACGAGCTTGCAAGAAGAGGAGGACTCCTCGAAAATAGTGTGGTTTTTAACACCAAACCAACCCTCTGCGTTGTAAAAGGCACTATTGAGGAGAAAATTATTATGACTGCTAACCAAAGGTGGTCCAGTCTGAATGGACATAGGGTATCTTAGGCTCTCTGGCCACGTTTTAACCGGAAAGGATCAAAGGGACTATTAACTAGTAGGAGGGTTACAATCCGCTTAGGCGAATCGTTGGATACCCCATCCCAATTGACCACTGTCAAGCTCCGAATTGTGTCATAAATCTTGGTTGTTAAATTTCAGTTAAGAATCTTCTCCCTAAGAAAGGAGCGTGGAATCCACCCCTTCTCAACAACATCGTATTTTTGTTTATTTTTCTTTTCTCAGAAGTGGTATACACATGTTGCCTGCATTTTCATATAAAAAATTTGGCATATACTTAAAAACGCCCCCAAAAGTGGGCGTGGCGAAAATTCATTCACTTGAGTTGATAGCTTACGCACATATCTGAACATTTTACGGTGCAAGTTTTTTGGATTTAAATCAAA
Organism: Neoascia interrupta; assembly: GCA_947623515.1. NCBI lineage: Eukaryota > Metazoa > Arthropoda > Insecta > Diptera > Syrphidae > Neoascia > Neoascia interrupta. The sequence continues at coordinate 146,278,919 of OX392462.1, forward strand.
TATATCAAATAAAAACCGTTTATTAGAGTGTATATTTAGTATGACCACGCCTACATGGGGGCGGTATTCGCTTTTTTTTTAAATGCCAATCACAATACACTTAAGCGAGGATATTGCATACCAAATTTCAGCTTCCTGTGACAACTTTGATTTTTCATGCTATTAAGTAAAGTGGGCGTGTCAGTGAGCGGATTTCAAAAATTTATACACTAGTACTTCGGCAACTAGAAAGAACAGGTATTAAGTTTCAAGTTTCTAGCTCAACATGTAAGGCTAAAAACTACCGACAGACGGACGGACGGACATAGCTCATTCGACTAACAATTTGGTCTCGATCATGTGCCCTTAAGGTCTTGGGGGTCTACGGTGATTATTTCTCTATGTTACAAACTATGAATCAAACTTAATATACCTCCTATCCTATGGGATGGGGTATAAAAAGGAGCAGGGTCAAGCTTAGGGCTTTAGTGGAAATTCTGACAGCTCACTGTCTCCTGCGGAAACATGCGAAGAGGCTCAGGCTTTCTGACACGGATATTTGTCGCTTCTGCTGCGATATGCAAGCGGTTGAGGATATGACACACATACTGTGTGAGTGCGAGGCAATTTCACGTAAACGTAGAAAATTTCTCGGGGAATATTTCTTTGAAAGTTTAGAGGAAATAGACGGCACAAACCTTAGGGGCCCTTTGGGCTATTACATGGAAATTGGATGTTTCATCAGGGAAAATGTTTAAATTGTTTTGCCTCTTGAATTGTTAAATTCAACTGGTTCCCCAGGGATCGCGATGGACCCTTTTTGACCACACCCCTGATTAACCTGTAAAATTTAAGTTTTTGTAAAATGGTGCTGTAAAGGTAGCCGTGTCTATCGGAAATTCTGCTGTGTTACTTGGGTTATTCGATTTAAAGCTCGATCATATGCCCTTTAAGGTCTTTGGGTCTACCATTAGTTTTACCGTCTTACAAACTTTATTGTACTTTCCGAGCGGAGGGGTTTAAAAAGGAATGATCGGAGTGATCGTTAGATAAATATTTCCCTAGTCTAGCGAAAGGTGGTTGAAAGGCAGAAATCCATCCAGACCTCCTTTCTTGTCCTTATGACATTTAATAAAGACTTTGACAGCCTCTATAACGCTGCCAGAAACTGGGTTTGTGGCAGACATTAAAAAACGATGTAAAATCTCCGATTGGTAAAATCTTCGTTCCTCAATAGGGGGAGTGTATTTTTTAATCCGTTCAACTAGCTACGCACATTTGTTAGCAAAGTCCATGGCTTTCTCCTCCTATTGTTCGATTGGTATGGTGTTTGTTGCGGATATCTTGACTTTCTTCCAAAGGACTTCGCCACACTTGGTCCCACTTCGAGTCTCTAGTTAAAGAGGAGCCAACTGTGATTTCAGACTCACTGCAGGCTGGAAAATCTTCATTTTTTTTTCTCTAAAGCTATTATTGCTAGGACCTCTTGTACCACTCTGAAATAGTCCGTGCTCGGAAAAAGTATGCCTGTGTTGGTTCCTCTCTTATAGACAGATAGATTAGATTCGAAGTTAAAATACCATAAAAATGACTCAGCTCTTTCATCACCTTTGTTATCATGAAAAGCCAAGAATTTGGATGTTTTTAATACTTTTTCTCGGGTTTTAGTAACGAGGCGCAGTAAAAAGTACGCGGACTACTGTGCCCACACGTGTGGGTTCGGAAACAATATTCTTTCAGCTGCAATACGTCACCAAACATCGCCTAAGCAAAAAATCACCAGCGAGATTGTGAAGATCAATCCGAGACTTTGTAGATTCTAAATTCAAATTAAATTCGTTTTCGACCCAAATAATAAGCCTGTGCCATAAGTGTGTGCCACATTTAGTGATCTGTAGTTTTTCACTTTCTGATCTCACCGGCTTACGGTTGTTAGCAGTCCATTGTTATGCAGTCGTGCCAAATCACTGGAGGGACTTTGTTAGGGACTGATTTCTTCACCTGCCCAAAAAACTACCATTGGGGCTAGAGTTCACTAATCTTTAGTTTTTTTTTAATAATCGACTCGTGATTAAGGGGTTATGACTACCCTTAAGATGCGTAGAAAATCGCGAGCGGAAAGAATTTGAGGATAGAAAAGATAGAAGAGTAAAGTGATACCAGTACGGAACATGAAAACTCTGTACAGAGACACAAAAGCTTATCCCCATAAGTGGTATGCGCCCTTCTGAGGTTGACTTTCTCCTCCAGGCGTTGATTTTGCTTATACTTAGTTTAAAATGCATTGACTTTGTTGTACAAAAATATCGCAGTTCCTTTTTCTGTTGCTGTGGTGCCCTTAAGGACAACTTGTGTTCCAGCTTCTTTCTTGCTTACCTTAACTTTTTGCCTCAGAATGAAACATTTATGTTAATATTGAAATGTTCCGTTTTTATTTTTAGTATAATTAGTGTAATTTTATAAGTATACACAAATATTTATCTACTTTTATTAATAATTATTGTTTATAACCTTTTTTTTGTTCACAAAAACAAACATGCTCATGTAACTGTAACCTTAAAAACTTTTATATTCCTATCACATAATTGATCTCCAGCATGCTCTGTGTGTGTTGTAACTATTTAATTTGCGCTTGATTCTATTTTCTATAAAAATAAAATTTTTAATTTATTAACTGACGAAATAATAAACTTTGTAGTGTCTTTCATGTTATTTCGAATAACAGGCACAGGATCAAAAGAGAAAGTAAATTTTTCAACAATTTATTAATCTGTTGTAGTTTTTATTAAATACTCGAAACATGTAAATAAGTTTTTTTTTTCTTTTATTTTTTTGTGAAAAATAATAATAAGTTTGAATTTTTGTTTTTAAATCTATATATTTTATGCAAATATTGCAAAATAATAACACTTTTAATTGATGTGCTTCGATTTCTATGTTTTAAAATAATTTGCACTGTTGTTGTTGTTGTTTTTTTTTTTCGTGTAAGTTGAATTTAAAATACATTTACTTTTAATTTTAAACCTGAAGAACGCGTTCTACGAGCTCTCATGGAATTTTACGAAACGCGGTTCTTAGTTGGTGAGTAGTAGTAACCAAAAACGACCAAGAGCCGTCCACTTGGTGGAATCAGAACTCAGATCATTCGAGTCGCCTTGCTTCTTTAATTTCTAAGTAGTTTGTAGTATTTTCAAGTAAGTGTGAGTAGTTGTTTTGCGAAAAAAAAAAAATTGAGTTCACGCTGCTTTTTTTTCCTATCTAAAGGGACATACTTTACTCTCTAGTCTAGTGATCTTCGACGCTGTTTGGAGTAGCCACCACCTCGAGTGTCGAGTCGAGCAAGCAAAGGCAACTCTCGCATTGAAACATTTACCGAGGGTAGCGGCTCGAGAGCTTTCAACTTTTTAATGGCAGCGGAGAGTTTCTCCGGTGTTGCTGGAAGGCTTGATACTGCTTCGCCCAAACTTGAACTCAGTTCAGCTGCAGAGATTTTTATTAAGGGGCCTTTTGCTTCAGCCCCAAGCACTGATTTCGGTCTTGGCGGCACGGACAGCTTGTTGTTCATGGCGGCGCACTCTTTCATCATCATCAAATGATCTAGCTTGTCTACTGTGGCATTGAGTTCGCTTTCCCACACGTCCTGCTCCTGCTGGCCATCGCCACCTTCGACTGGTCGAACGGCCAATGTTTTCACTTTCTTTCGCAGCTCCTCGACTAGGTCTTCGTCGATTTGTGGTGGCTCATCTTCGTTGTCTGTTTCCATGTCGACGCCGTCGCAGCGTTCGCTGCGCATCGAGCTGCTTGGAGTTAGAGACATTTCACTGCCCATCGATGGAAGATCACAGCGTTCTAGTTCTAGATTAAAATCAGGCAAGGGTGTAAGTTCGGCACCAACACCAGGCTCCCGTGGACCCGGTGGTGGGGTTGTCATTCCAACGAAATCACCACGCTGTTGGTGGATTTCATCGCTAATGCGCTCGAGATTACGTAAAGCTGTTGAATAGGTCTGTTTCGCTGACTGAACTTGTGCTTGCAGTTCTTGGATACGGTTCTTTTGCGTTTGCAATTGATCCTGGCAGATTTGCTTCTCTTCGAAGTATGGTCGAGACTTGGCTATGCTGCGACGGAAGCGTTCTTCCAATTGCTGCACCTGTTGAATAGAAAAAGATTTATTAAAATTTGACTCCGTCCAATTCATAAGGTCTACGACGTGCCTTCATTTCAGCTGCGTTGAAAATCTTTGCCCGCGTTTGATGTTCGGCGTGACTTTCGGCTTTTTGCTTTTCAGCGTCCATCACCTTTTGCGTGGCATGATTGAGCATTTCTTGCCACGCGTTGTCAAACTGCCATTCGTGCGAGTTCGACATGAAGCGTTGTTCAGCTAGAGCCACGGTCTCCTTTGCTGCCGCATGAATTTCTAAATGAAAACAAAAGTTCATAAACGACACAAGATACAATATCGGACGGAATAATACCATTTGCTCTCTGGAACTTAACAGCCGCCTTCTGGCACTCAATTTGAGCCTCGCGTGCCTTTTCCAATGCGTCATGGTAGGGCCTAGCCTTCTCAATACAGTTGCCTAGCTTCTTCGATGAGAGTTTCAGTCGCCGCGTAGATTCGTTTAATAGGATACGGAATGTTGAGTTAGCTTCCTGGAAAACAACAATAGGGTTTCGTTATCACATTGATAAAACACGCTTGATGCTTTCTCTTTCGACGAATTTCATGAAAAGAATTAGGTTTATAGGTCCCTCTCACTTTAAACATTCTCTTGGTTACATCTTGAAAAGACTTTCAATATCATCTTACCTCCAATTCAATTTCGAGTTTGTTGATTTGGTCGGTTGCCGTATTGAGATTCTCCAATTCGATCTGCAAAAGAGGAGAAGAAAAATTAATTAGAAAAAGAAAATCAATACCCTATTGCGAAGAGTAAGTGAAAACCAATAAAAAGAAGCTATTTGCTTCTTTATTTTTTGTTTGTTCATATTATGTCGTTATGTGTATTTGCTTGGTTTACGTAAGTTTCAGTGTAGCAGAGACAACCTTGCCAACTCAAGAAAATAAATGTGAAAGATAGGACCTATGCGAGTTCTCCCGTCTCCCTATTATGTTATGGAGAACTTACAAAGTTCAACATAAATTTTAATGAAAGAAACTTTAAATTTCAGCAAATGTGAAAATTCTTCTAAATCCCCCTGTTTCTTGGCTCCGGATGATTATAGATTGACCAATTTTGAGGGAAACAGAATTTTGTATATATCAGAAATATATTTTTTAGAACGGTTTTTAATAAGACGATATTGCGGGAGCAGAAGCAGAGCTGATGTTATTGAAACCTTGCAATTATTTAAGTATTACTTGTCCTCACTGATAAAACTGGGATTAGCGAGAGACGATTAAAAATAAATCCCCAGGTGTCTCCACCAGCCACACATAAGATTAATTTGACACGAGCACCCTGCTGTTGCTGAAAAAAAAAAGACGATGACATTTCTCAGGAGTAAAATAGCAATTTCGTTGTAAGAATTGCAATAGAAACGTATTCGTGACAGAACGGCTTTCATAGGACAGTTTTAGTTTCTGTTTTCGATTTTCAAACTGTTATTAAGGTGCTAGAACTGGTTTGTAGAATGGGATTAACGAGGATATTTATTTTGCATTACTTAACGAGCGGATTTAAATTTGAATGATAAATCTAGAAATTTGCAGAAGAATTATGTCAATCGCGTATTTCTGTCCGGTGGAGACATAGTATAATGGGACTATTTATGACTTTAATTAGTATTTTTTGTTGGAACAAATCCCTGGTATGGTGGCTTCCCTTTTTTGATAAGTCAGTTAAAGCAACCATTGAAAATTGCTGTCAGCAAACCCAAAAGAATTTAGGTATTTGAAGTTGAAGTTTATCATAAAAAGTAAACCTGGCAGCTGAGTCCGGTCTAAAGAATTAAAAGCACAACCCTTGGGAACGTCCAATCAAGGGAAACAATGGACATCCTAAAAGTGCTCAAAAGCACTGAAGCTCCGAAGAACAAAATGTATTAGAAGTCTAATCGTTGGAAAAATTCACTTTTAAGAAATTCAAAAACTTCACATCAATGAAAAGAAGAAAAAGATCGCTCAGAGCCAGGCGCTGAAATGTCAAATACTTTTCGCCAAATTTAGTGAGTTAATCTCGGATCAATTCTGGTGAACAGTATGAACTTCTTTAAATGCTTTTTTCTGTGTGAAATGGCAATGGTTTTGCGTGTTTCTGTGGAAAATGACATCTGAAAATGACTCGAACTTCTTTGTCTGTTTTTTCCATGTGAAGTGAGGGAGAGTCAATAATTTCGAGAGTCGAATATTTTGAGAACTTTATTGACGAAGTCTCGTTTTGTTCCGCATTTAATTTGGTTTAAACTCGGCTTAACTCAGCACTGAAAAACCGGCATTAAGTGACCCATTTACATTTAGAGTCATCTTAGGTATACGACCAATTTGCTACAGGAAAATTTATGTTTGGGTTTACTCGCAAATGGAAGGCGCAAATGAGGTGGCGGAATTTAATCTCTTAACTGATGGCATATTGCGATCTTATACGTCTTAGATAAGTGTGTTTTCAAAAGATTTTCGAAGAAGTTGTGGATTTAAGGAGGATCAGAAAAAACGGGGGATCAGAAAAATAGGACCACCTTCCTGGTGCATCCAGCAGCTTTGAATAAAATGTATTGCGGGTCCGTAAGCAATGCTTTCTTTCTTCTATAGGCATAACATTTGTAGAAGGACTTTTCCTGTTTTTAATCAGAGCCCTTCCGATTCCCCGGGCTTGCGATTTGGGTAATATCGGGTAGTCGTTTTCTTTTATTCCATTGGTATTTTTTGGTAAGGGCACTTGTCTGTACCCTTGATTACAAACTTTGTTTCTTCATCAAAATTCAATTACGAGATTGAGACCTGAATTGTCGTAAGCAAGAAACGTTCTTTTGTTAAATACCATGTGACCAAAACAGCCCAACACCTTACAGCACAGTCTGTGAGGACAAAAAAAGACACACACATTAAAAACTTATAACAAGTTTTTCTGTTTTACAGAGTTCTTATCACAGCTGCTAAAATGCCGCGAAGTAGACGCAATGTACCTAACGCCGATGGAAAAGTGGACCTGGCAAAACTATCGGTAACACAGGATTTGATCTTACTTCTCTAAGGAAGAAACAAAAAGACTAACTGACTCCGTTTTAGGCCCGCGTGGATCGTGTTATCGTGACGGGCCTCTCGAGAACACATGACGATTATGTCATGAAAGCAGCTGAGGGTCTCTTTAAGGCGACAAACTTCCAAGATGTTATGCTCGAATGTATGAAGTAAGTGTCCCCCTCATACTAAATGAAGACAATTCTTATATCTCATAAATTTTAAGTGCTAATGCGTATTTGCACGAATTGGGCATCTTCAAAGACATTGGTATCAAAATCGACGTGAGTCGTGGTGAAACCGCTTCACCAAATGGATACGAGGTTACATTTAAGGGTAAGGAACTGTCGCGGTTAGTCGGTTCGGTTGGCACAGAAGTGGGTCAAAACGAGGGTTCACTACGCACAGAGCTGACAATACCAAACATCTTTGGCCGGGGAGAGAGTCTGTCGCTGCAAGGATCCTACAGCAGTACTCGAGCAAACGATGTAACGTTGAAATTTTGGAAATCATTCTTTCACACAAGACTGTTTGAAAATAGACCTGAGTAAGTTGGAAACCTTGAAAACCGGCAAAATACATTCTGATTCTATTGTTTGTTTTAGATTTTCACTATCAGTATTTCGACATATTGACCGAATGGACATAAGCTCATTCCAAAACTCCAACCTAGGTTTGATGGGCGATTTCTCAGTCACAACGTTCCTACCCTTTCAGGTAAGAATCTGAATTTTCGCTGTTTTCCTAATTTAAATCTATCGCCCTCAACAGCTCCGTCATTCGTTTCAATATGAATCGTCGATCCGTGAGATTTCCCTGTTAGGCAAGGCGGTCCCATTCGCAATTCGTGAACACTGTGGTCCCCGACTAGCGTCTGTCCTTCGTTATATTGTGTCATACGATCAGCGGGACAATCCTGTATTTCCCAGACAAGGAGTAATGCTGAAGTCAACAAGCGAGTACAGCGGCCTTGGTGGCAATGTTTCCTACGTAAGCAACAGTACACACGCCGAGGTAAGTGTGCCTATTGTCGGTGGAATAGTGGCACAGCTCTGTGGACGAATAGGTGTGGTGAATCCTACGAAGTCACCTCTGGATCTGCCCATAAGTAATTTGTTCTATGTCGGTGGACCACAAACGCTAAGAGGTTTTCGTTTCGGTGGGGCTGGGCCTCGCGTGGACGGCACAGCCATTGGTGCACAAGTGAGTTTTCATTTAAAAAATAGGCACGTTAGTATTCTTAAACCTTGCCACTCAATAGAGTTACTGGTCAGCGGGTTTCCATTTGTGGTCGCCATTGCCGTTCAGTGGAGTTTTCAAGGGACTTTCCAATAACTTCCGAACGCACGCCTTCTACAACATTGGGAACTTCAATTCCTTTACCACAGGTTTGTCCTTACTTCACATTCAATTGGAAAAAGAATAAATTTACTGTCCCATCTTTTTCAGATAACATGCGCAGCGCTGCTGGCATTGGACTTGCTTTCAAATTGGCTGAAAGAGCCCGCATAGAACTTAACTACTGCGTGCCGATACAAAAGTACGAAGGTGATAAGGTGATCAATGGTTTCCAATTCGGAATTGGCTATGAATTTGTTTAAGGAACGCCAAGCAAACCCATGTGTCTTGTAATTGTTAAAGTTTTTCTGTGTTCAAGAGACATTGTACTACTAGTTTTACCTGAAGATGCTACGCTGCATACACATTTCACACTCACACTCGACCATAGACAAAAGATTATTTTTTATTTACTAGAATGAGAAGAATCAATGCATTTTTAAAGAGAGCAACAGACGTAAGTGAACTGTTCCCGCGCTTGTAGATAAACACGAGAGATAATAAATACCAATTTAAAAAGAAAAATGAATTGTTGTCATTGAGGAGGGAGCTCCATCGCACACGAAGCACGTGAATTCAGCCTGTTAGAGCTGAACTTGAGAAGAATATAATTTCGCTGAGAGGGAAGTCGCAATTTCAGCGAAGGAATATTTTTATTGCCTGTGCTTCTACTTACATCAGGTTTAATATAATTGAGAGCACATTGTTGTGGGTAAATGCACTCATTTTTAATAAGCCTTTTGTGCGTTGGGTTTTACTAAAAGTTTATTAAGTTGACCAATTAAGTGAAGAAGAAAAAATACTAAGATGGTTACGAATGAGCCTCAATATTTAACCCAAGAGACGATCGTCGTCGAAACGTTCAGATCAGAACCTCGCGCCTAAATAAAAAAGAAGAAGAAGATGGCCTTCCCTTATCTTCGTACTGAGAAGTATGAAGATTCGAGGAAGCCTTCATGTAAAAGCACCTTTCTCCAGGAAAATGGAGCACGACCGGCTCAGTTGATATTTCCGTAGTCAAAGAAGAAATCCTACGAACCCTATCAAAAATACGATGTCAATCAACATTACAGCGCAGCCGCGAAAGAAAGGAAGGCCTAAACATTCATGGATCACACAAATGCAAGCGCTGATAAAAGCGGGTTTTTTCATTTGCTTTTTAAACCATTTCAGAAAGTTTTAAGTAAGAAACGAAACGGCATCTTTGAAAGATCTTGAAAATTTTAGAATTCTCTCCCTACGTTTTAACCTAATTTCATTACATTCGTATTAACCGTTAAGATATTTTAACATATTTTGAAAAATATTTGTTTTTAAATGTTTTTGAAGTTTTCGAGCCAAATCTCAGAAGCTGCTAAATATTCAAAGTTTTCTATAGGTATAGTTCTCCAGAAAATTACATATAATTCTTAATATGTGTGATTTTTTTTTTCAAATCATTTGGCCTTCTGGCACGGAGATAGTGATGGGGACAATTTTTAAAACCGTTTTAAAGCCGCAGTTTTAAGTCGCTTTATAAGTGTACTAAATTTCATCTTTCTACAACTGACAACGGAGTGATACCATAAGAGGTCCTTTGTCCATTTTTGGACGGATCGCTATAAGTCATTAAAAAAATGTGGCAAGAAGTATACAGAAGACAAAATAGTATTCTAGCCGACATTAAAAATAGGTTTTAATAATATTAAAAAGGGCTCCGTGTTTTTTTTTTTTTATTAAAACACTGTTTGAATACCTTGTGCCTGAAATTCAACGATGTTTTTTAAAGCGCCATTTAATTTCCATTAAAAAGAGCATAACACCACAAACTCAGGATGTCGACATTCAACTAAGTTAAAAAAAAATTATTCAGCTCTTTACCCCAGTTTAAATAACTAAAATAACTATAAGTTAAAATAAAAAATTGTGGGATGCTTGTGATTTGTCTTGTTAATAATAGTGGGGATATTACATTTGTTATAAACGCCCCGTGGAGTTATCCCTTCAGTCTAGCCCCTTTATACAGAAAATCGCTTACAGAAACAGCGACTCATTGTTAATTTCAAAGGGCAGAAATAAAAATTGTACAAATGCCCCAACCAGTATTCGAACTCGCGCGTCCGACACCAAACTATATAAACCAGCGCACAGACGAACAGAGCCACCGTCTGACTCAGTCATTCGTTGCCAGATGCGTGAATTGAGTTGCCGTCAGATAATGTGTTTCGTTACTTTATAAAATTAAGGGTGAAGCAAATAACAGCACGATTTTCGTGATACACGTTAATTTAGATGGCCCGAGTTATGTTGGAGACGACATAAAGAAAGTAGGTTAACAGTCGGTTGTTATTTAATAGAATAAACAACAAATTGAACGAAAAAAATAAATATGTGTACGTTCTACCTTCTACAACAAAAATAAAAATAAAAATTATGGAATTGTTAAGGATGGGCATAAGCTTACTCCAAGTGGAATTTGGATTTTTTTTTTATTCTAATAGGTACATGGGTATATGGATTTGGGTGTCCTGATTCCGAATTAAAAAAAAGTTCAAAATGTTCGTAATGGTCACAGGCGCCTGCCAGACAACTGGTGCCTAGCCTCAGCAAAGCGGCTTAACCCTGCGAAAAAGAGAGTTGAAACGCGAAGCTGGCCATCCAAACACTGTTGTCTCGAAAAGCAAGAAAAATTTTTTTACAGAGAAGCTTGTCAGATTTCTATTGCATACTCTTAGGCAAAAATCTACATTTAAAGTATGTACCTAATTTGTATGGAAAAATTGAAACTTTGAATAGCTATGACTTTTAAACTTAATGAGACCGACAATTTTTAATGACATATTCGCCATCAGGAAACTCGAATACAAGCATAAAATAACAAAGAAATTATGTACACTTGGACCTACGGTAAACTTGTTCCGAAAATTATACTAAAGGAAAGAAAAAAACATTGTGGTTGCAACAAAGGTACGTAAAGTATAGAACTTAAAAAATGTTTAAACAGCGGCGAAGAATAGTAGTAGTAGTAGATAGTTAATTCTCTATTTGTTATACTTTATTTTTTGATACTAAAAGTTTTAATGAAAATAAGCTCCGCTTTTAAATTTGAAGTAAAATATTTTTTAATGATTTAACCTTGCTTTTGTCCTCTAAAAAAAGTCAATAGGTACTATGTTTACTTCTTATTTCACTGCTTAAAGCTCTCCCTGTACATACAGTTGACTTCACAAAGGTCACAACGGATTGAAGGTATACACCTATTCAGCCCGCATAAAATTTGCAAATGCTCAACACCTAGGTTCAATAACGCATTCTGACTTTTCCAATCGACAATTCGAAATGGAAAACGGTGAACAAGCACAAGATCATAGGAAGTGTACACAAAGACTATGACGTATCAAACGACAAAGCATGCCAATATACTTATTTAACAATTGATAAATATATCAATCAAATACAGACGATAACTCAAGCCAAACCGTGTGACACTTGAGCAATGAAAAAACCATAAACTCCACGTAGGTGTGCGAAACCTAAAAAAAAAAACTGCGAAACCTATGAATTAATTTGACACTTTGACAGAACTTATAGGTATGGAAGCAATGTGTGAAGCCGAAAGTAGAAAATGAAAAGAATATTAATAGCAAGAACATTCCTTCAAGAATACGTGGCATATTAATGAATTGATAACTTTGTTAAATACATTTTCCAGCTGTGTCGATTGCTGAATTACAATAAATCGCTTTGTTAATACGAAAAGCTTTTCTTGATAAGTTGAATTCTTTTTAATAGGTACAAAAGTGGTACAACAATACCTTATCAGCAAAATAAATGCAAAACTATATCCAATGATATTTGCATTTACGAAATATCTACTTGGTAAGAAGCTTATTAAATGTGGCATAAGGTTTTTGACAAATTATTTCAAATAAGCAAAACTTTAAAAAATAAGCAGGTAGAAAAAAATTGTTGCGCGTGCGATGCTGTGTCAAATCCATTTAGGTAACAATCAGTCACAGTTGCGATTCCTCAGTGATCAGATAAGGTTATTTGTTATGAGATTCAATGTTTGATAAAAATGTAGACTGCCTATTGTTTAACTATTTTCCTTTCTCATTTCCGGCGATTCAGCATAACAGCGTGTATGCTGTTACGCTGTTATCTTATTTAGTTATGCAACAATTGAATGCCGTGAACTTATTTCTTTGAAATGTGTCTTATAGTTCACGCGTAAAAAATGGCAATGGTGATCTTTAAGATGCTGTCATTTCTCCCAAAATATTTTCTTGTTTTGATTTAGGCTATTATGCCTATATACAGGCATTGAATTGTTAGTTATTCACATCCAAAGAAGACCATTGCATTTGCATCTAAGTTGTTGATGGAAAAAGAACCCTGAAAAACGTTCAAGAACGAAATCGTCTATGGTCATTTGTGGCAACCGATGTCCCAAATTATGAAAAAACGTCTGAAAATACATATGTGATCATCACAGTTTTCTTGTAACAGCTCACGAGCACGACTAATCAGCGTCAAAACCAGCTGGATGCCAGTTTACCAATCTTCAGATTTGTTGTTTTTATTGGATACACTAAGGAAGATAGTTTTTTATCATTTCGTATGCAAATATAAAAAAGAATTGCTCTTACCGCATAACTCTAAATCGTGCAACGATTCGGAATTATGTTACGTGATCACATAACACAGATGTATATTTTGTTCACATTGATTGAAGCTTAAGTGATCAGATGGCCACTCAGCGAAGATTTGCGACAAGGAGCCCTCCTACATCCTCTGTAAGAAAGACCGCCCAGACGCGTCCAAGCATGTTGCCTGTAGTCGCGACGGTCCGGCCTTCCAGAGAGCTATCGAAACCATTTAACCATGAAGATTTTGCAAATAAACCTCAATCACTGTAAAATATCTCAGGAAATCCTTGCACAAACAGCAATAGATCAGAGAGTGGACGTCGTTCTAATAAGCGAACCTATAAATGCCCCGATCAGAGCAGGAATTGGATTTTCGATAAAAAGAAGTAAGTTGCACATATGAACATATGTGGAACACGTGCATTCCAAAAAATCAAACGACCAGAGGCTTCGGGAAGGCAAAGATAAACGGAATTCATTTTTATAGCTGCCATGCCAGAAGCCAGACCCAGCTTGAATGTTAGCGAATATCGGCTTGTGCTTGGCAATTTAGCATCGGAAGCGATAAGCAAAACTGCAGAAGTCATATGAGGCGACTTCAACGCGTGGGCTACAGAGTGGGGCAGCAGGATCACCAACAAAAGAGGACATGTTTTATTTGAAGCATTTTCACCGCGAGCAAATACATAGCGGAAAGCTGGAATGGGTTCCATCATAAACATCACCTTATTTTCATTTCAAGCGCAGTGTTCGTCGAGTGCGGTGGTGCGAGGCAAGTATAGCTAGCTGTGAAGAAGTAAAACAAAATACGAGAACAAATTCATTTAATTACCTAATCTATAACTCTTTTTTTAATTTAAGTCTTTTCTTTTCTTTTTCCTTTTCCTTTTTTAAATAGCCAAAACATTTGCAAAATAATGAAATGCAATGGAATGGATATTTCATTATTTACTTCCCATTAAATTAGTGGTTTCACATTAGTGGATCACATTAAATCTTAATGAAAATATTGTCTGATTGACTTAATGGCATGGTGCCATTGTTTTAATGTGACAATTGTGGTCGCATTAAATTAATGGTAGGTGTAAGGCTAAATAACAACACATAAGATGAATGGGTTGGTCACATTAAATCAATAGTTTAGTATCCCTTCTGGGGTTGCTGGTCTCCAATTGGGCGCTTCCGCAGGTTGCGGATAAGGGAATGCTCACCAAATATGGTGGGTACCGGTATGGAAAATATCCGAAGCGGACCAAAACAGCAACAAACGAAAAATCCTGGAGCGTCTGTCTCAAAATGAGCAGCTTCCTGTTCGGCGTCTGCTATCCAGGTTAGTTTCGACCGAATATTAAACACCTCTTTCGCTTCCAATATGCAAATAGAATGGACAACAATAATATGCATGCTAGATGCATTTGTGAAATACGCTGCTAGTTATATTATTGCTTTTCTCCGTAAAGGCATAACACTTGCGGAGGAAAGCTTTGGTGTTTCCGTGCAGAATTTTCATGTTCCGTACTGGCTCATCAGCAGTTGAGTGTTGAATGGAGAATTACTTTTCTCTTCTATCTTTTCTATCCTCAAAATCTTTCCGCTCACGATGTGCCACGCATCTTAAGGGTAGTCACAACCCCTTGATCGCGAGTTAATTATAAAAAAAAGAATGGTCACATTAAACCAATGGTATATGGTTGCATTAAATTAATGGCATGATCCATATAATCAATGGCGCTATCGAATTAACTATCTCAATTCGAAAACATTTAATATTTAATAGCACGGTCCTTTTATTTTTATGCTGGTTGTAAACTTTCAACTTATAGCACTGATCCCATTAAAATCGTAGTACAGCACCTATTAAAATATAAAACTTATTAATTACTTAAGGCGTGCATTATTACTTTAAAAATATTTGCGCTTTTAGCATCTTAAGTTCAGGTTCAGTTTTGAAGGCAAACTTAATACATTAAAAACGTTTCAAAATTACCGCTTCCAACCCTTAAGTTCTTAAACCCATCTAAACAAACGAAAAACAGCAAACCGTTTTCTGAGAAATCCATGTCCGCAGAATTAAGAAAAAGGGGCAAATGCTTGTGCAGGGGGTTATAAAATTGAAAAAAAGTCTAACAGTAACTGAAACCAGTGGGAAAATGCAACAGTGTATAGTGTACGCAGAGGTAACAGTCCGTAAAACGGACAGTTGAATACCCCATCTTATCCCACATTGTAAAACGCTGGTGTTATTGTTATTTTTTGAGATTTGAAATTGAAAAGAGGCGTGGTCCAACCATCCCTAATTACAAACTATCAATTATAACGCAGATATTTCCAAGTTACGCTTAAATGTACGTAAAAATGCAATTTTTTGGTTCGTGTTCAATAGTTTTGTAAAATCGACCCCTTAAAGGGGCATGGCTAAAAGCTTTGTATTACCTTACCTGCTATTTTTTTTTGTTTTATGGTTTCCTAAATTTGGCTTAAGGCCATTCGAAATCACGTTTTTCGGAGAATTTTAGGTTTTTCTTCAATTCTGCCTCCAAATATGGGCGTGGCTCAAAGTCTTGTATGAAAAAAATGAAGAACTAAGTGTTTTCTACACAAAATATTAAGTAAACTTTTTTCAATTTGGAGCAAAAAAAATTGAAGAAAATGCATTTGAAAATTTACCCTTAAAACAGATGCCACGCCCACTGGAGGAGGTTTATCAATAAAATTTTTATTTTTTGTGCCTTACATTCATAAGGAGATGCTAAATGTCAAATTTCAGCCTTTTAAGACGTCTTACAGTTTTGAAAGCTCTGCAAGTAGTTGCACGTTTAGACCGGTTTCGATCATAATATGCCGTAAAGGTCTTGGGGGTCTACCATTATTATTTCACCATGTTACAAACTATGTGACAAACTTAATATACCTCCTATCCTAAACTAAATGGCTGTTTTATGAATTTTAATTTCAAAAATCGTAAAAAAGGCCAAAGAAACAAATATTCTATTTTCGAAAGGGTAATAGGCAAATATTCAAAATAATATGGACGTAGTCCATCTTTTAAAAATTTACAAAAAATATTATAGCAGTCTTGAAAAAGTAAATGGTTTCCTACGGTCGAAATCATGCTGCTAGCAACAATTTGAAAATGCTCCTTGCCTTCCGTTCAGGATGTGCCTAAATGTTTAATATTTATCTACAAGAAATAAAAACGAATGTTTCAATTTTCGCCCTACCCGAGGGTGTGTACCTTCGTTTATTTTATATCAAAAGAAAGAAAATTGGCTCGTCCTTAATGCTATACGCAGTTTCCAATTAATTGCCTTTTTACCTCAGGCTTTGACCTTTACGTTTAACTTGCCAAAGTTAATTTCTTGTCAGGAAAAACATCATCAATGCGATATATTTTTTTTCAGTAGGAACTATACTAACGTTTGGACTCGTTAGGTCTTGTCTTACATAACATAAAAGTAGGTACACTACTATTTACCTTTCGTTCATTATGATTTTTATTCTGTTGGCAAAAGCTACTCGCATCTATATCAATAAAATATATGTACATACAAGCAACATAAATAAGTAAATCGCACTATTCACATCTTAATGATGATTGTGTCGCTTTCATTTTACTTTTTTTCTTCTATATTTTGAAGCTGTCCATCAATTATTGTTACTTTTCTAGGGATTTTCAAGTATAAAAATAGCTTCGGGCAAAATGTGCGGCTGTAAGTGAAACAATATTCAATCGTTATTGCCAGATTAGTGGCCAATCACATAACTATAGTAAAGTAAGTTTCACTTGATAGTTGAGCAATTCTGTCTCTCCACTCTGTCTCACAAAACTGTTAGAGTATCAAGCTACTAATTTTCACATGAATGGTTTGACAAATTTGCAAACAAAACGTGGAGAAATGGCTATGAAGTATACCAGGCTAACGTATGTTTTTCGAAAATCATTCACTTATTTGTTGCAAAGTCTGTATTCAGAAATGATTACGAAGGTCATCGGGCTATTCAACTATCATTTAGAAATTTTATAAGGCTAAAAACTTTTCCATGTCTTAACTTTTGATCAATGTAGTTTCAATGATGGTCACGATAACACAAGGTATGAAGGTCTATTATTGTATACCGCTTAATTTTCAGACCCTAAGCATGCATATGTTAAAGCATTTATTATAAAAGACCTTATTGACTTGAAAAACTATCCTATGTTATGATCAAATTGATTGTTGTTCATAAATATTAAAAACAATCGAACATCATTTGCATTCAATTCAAACGCTTAAAAAAAAATCACTGGCAGCGGTGGGATTCGAACCCACGCCTCCGAGGAGACTGGTGCCTTAAACCAGCGCCTTAGACCGCTCGGCCACGCTACCTCGTGCCGGCAAAAGCTAGAATACCGTTGACGATGCTGCTGACTGCATACCAACGAAGCTTGTTTAACTTTTTTTTTTAGCTTTGAACGCATAGCATTGTCAACATTTGAAATATTTATAGAACTTGTGTGTTCGATATAATACATATTGCATTTGGTAGTATGTATGTGGCTCGGTTTTTTTTTTACTCAAAATTTATACAACTTGATAATAACAGTTTTGATCTTCGATTTATAGGGAGCTTCACACATCAAGACCGAAATTAAAATTTTCTGTGCGTGTTTCACTGCCATCGCCAGGCATACCTACATTGTACGGAGTATACTGGAACACGGTAGACAATACGGAATGTGTGAAACTTAATGAAACGTTTAATGAATACTTGAATAAATTTAGCAGACTTAATATTAATTTGTATACAAATTCAAAAGTAGGTATCTATTTTATGTTCGCTCGATTAAATTAATTTTTTGACTAAAAAGAAAGCAGCAGCAATGTCTAAAGCTATTAATCTTCGAGCGCTTTTGGGCTTTGTCTAGATCTTTAACAGGTGTTAGATTGTTTAGTATGTCGCTCTTGTCACTTGACAAGACTTGTTATCTTGTCTCTGAAAACATATTTGGATTTGGTACTCTCAGTATTTTGATTGCCCGGTTGCAGAGATATTGCATTTAAAACCAGTGAGTAAGTGCAACAGTGCGTATGTAATAGCTTCGGTCCGTCTGTAACGGACCGCGGTATACCCTATTCCTATTCTCCTTTCCATTCGTTTATTTTCTTGTTTTCCATCCCCGTCCCGTCACCATTTGCATCATTTTAAATAGAAAAAAAAAAATTATTCCTTATAAGTTTTTGTTTCCTTTTTTTAAAAAAAGGGGCATGGCATGTCCAACCCCTTTAACTGAAAATCAATATTAGCATAGAAATATCCAAGTTTGCGGCTAAAATATATGCAAAACTGTAATTTTTTGGTTCAAGTTCAATAATTCTGTGAAATCGACCTCTAAGGATAGGCGTGGCCTAAGTCGATTTCAACTTTGTACGAACGAAACCTGAAAGAGTATCAGGTGTACTTTATGTGCTAAATTTTGTTTCTTATTCTATCCTTAGTAAAGCTAAAAGCTGTCGAAATCCATGTTTTTCTGGAAATTTTTAGGTTTGAATTTATTATTGTTATTTATTATTATTATTTATTATTTATATTTTAGGTGAAATTAATAGGTTTTTATGGAATTCTGCCTCTAAATGTGGGCGTGGCCCAAAACTTTGTATGAATAAAATGTAAAGTATTTTCTACATAACATATTAAGTAAATTTTTTTCGATATGGAACAAAAATATTGATTAAGTTGCATTTGAACAATTACTAATGCTAATAAATTTAATTCGATTTAATTCGATGCCAAAAATGCAATTTTTTGGTTAGAATTCAACAATTTCGTAATACCTACCTCCAAACATGGGTGTGACAAGATTTCGTTTGTGTGCGAACGAAATCTAGCATAGAATACGTTAAAGCTAATGTGCTAAAATTTATTTCTTATTCTTACTTAAGTTAGGCTAAAAGTAGTCGAAATCCATGTTTTCTGGGAAATAGGAGGTAATTCTTAAATTCTGCCTCCAAATGTGGGCGTAGCATAAAACTTTGTATGAAAGAAATTAAAAAAAAAGTGCCTTCTGCATAATATATTAAGTGCATTTAAAAGATTACATTTTCAATCGATGCCACGCCCACAAGGGACCTGTGGACTTTATTTTTATTTTTTATGACTTAAAAAATAATAAATTTCAGCTTTTCACTACGTCTTACAGTCTTGAAAGCACTGGAGGTTGTTGCACATTTAGACCGATTGTGGGCGTGTCTGTGGGCGGATTTGAAAAATTTTAACATTTGTATTGCTTCGGGTGACAGAGAGCTTACGTACAAAATTTCAGCTTCCTAGCTCGAAATTTAAGGCCTAAAAATTGGTGACATACGGACAGACAGATGGACAGACGCACATGGCTCATTCGACTCAGAAGTCGGTCTCGATCATATGCCCTTAAGGTCTTGGGGTCTATCGTCATTATTTCTCTATGTTACATTTTCGCCTGTATCAAACTTAATATACTCCATTTCTGTGGAATATGGTATGAAAATAAAAAAAACGTAAAGCATAAAAAACCAGTGAGTAAGTGCTACAGTGTGTATGCAGATCGAAGTTCGTAAAACGGATTGTTGAATATCACATCCTACGTCCCATTTCCTATGTCCCGTTTCCTAATTCGATGCCAATACTTTGGGATATGATTCTTGGGTTTAATTGAAGGAAAAAATCGTTCCACAGTATGGATCTATCTCTAATCTCCGCTAATACTTACAACAGGAACTTAATTTAGAATTTAAATTTTAGAAGAAATAGTACATCTTTTAACTGTGTTAACTTTCGAGATATTTGCTCTTAAGTCGGATTCTTTTTCCCTGTCCATGAGATTTTTTTGACTTTGGAGTCACATTTTTTTAAAAAATGTGTTATAAAATTATCGGTACATTTTTTTTCTAGTGAACCTAACAATACTTAACAAAAATTGCTGCAACAAGGTACCTGAAAAACCTTGGTATAAGTTGGAAATATGATTTGTTACCTACTTTTATAACCGCAGTTGACAATAAGAACGATTTTTTGACTGCGTGTTTATAATTTACGTAGGTTTTAAGAGAATGCATTTTTATTAAACTACCTGATAAAACCATAATTCTCTAACCGTTTTTCTGTTAAATCTCAAAAAGGATTAAGTTTGGGATGGGCGCCTAGTTTGAAAATTTACCTAACAAAAATTGTATAAAAGGGTAGCAAACAAAATTAAATTCATCAGTTTAATTTTTGAAGCCGAGGTTACACAACAGTTGTTTAGAAACCCTACTTGATATGGCATCTTTTACAAACAAAGAATACGCGCACATTATCTACGTTTGTCGGATGTGCAACGTGAGTTCTTGTAGAGCACGGCAAAGATACCATGAGCTCTATCCTAACTGAAGAAATCCTAATGCTCGTGTATTTAGAAATTCATTTCGGAGGCTTCGGGAAACGGGATCTGTTTCAACAAGACGACCTACACAGAAGCTTCACCAGGAGAGTTGCGGTTGATGAAAGAATACTGGAAGCTGTTACAAATGATCCATCAATCAACATCAGGCGCTTGTCTTTGCGATTCAACGTTTCAACACACAAAATTTTTCGTCGCCTGCATACGGAAAATTTTTATCCATACCACCATACACCTGCGCAGGAACTGCTGCCGAATGATTTGGAGCCGAGACTTGAGTTTTGCAACTCGCTATTAGAGTGGAGCTTCAATGACAACGGTTTTATTAACAGGATCCTTTGGACGGAAAAATATCAATTCACTAGGCATGGGATCACAAATTTTCACAATCTACACACACAGGCTGAGGAAAACCCACACACAAGGAGAGAGTCATCATTTCAACACAAATTTAGCATCTATATGTGGGCAGGTGGGCAGTGGGGTGCCGTGGCGTAATGGTTAGTGTGTGTGCTTACTACGCCAGAGGTCTGGGTTCGAATCCTGCCATCGTCAACTAAAAAAAAAGACTTGTTCTTTTTCACGGTCCCCACCTCCGCGAGGGTCTGACAAGCCCTCCGAGAGTATCAATTGTCTTGAAAAACTTCTCAAGCTGCCGTTCGGATTCGGCAAAAAATTGTAGGTCATACATTGTTGAGAAGTTGGCCCTGGTTCACCTCGAGCTGTTGCGCCACTCTATTTATTTATTTATTTTATGTGGGCAGGTGTAATTGGAAACAACTTAATCAGTCCCTTCAAACTGCCACCCACACTGTATTCTACAAACTATCTGGAGTTTTTGCGCAATGATTTAACAGATCTATTGAAGGATGTTCCACTTACTCAACGATCTTCGTCATATTTTCAACAGGATGGAGCCCCAGCCCACTACGGTCGCATAGTTAAGAATTGGCTAGACGAAAAGTACGGTGGTCGTTGGATAGCAGGAAGAAATGGACCAGTTCACTGGTCTGCAAGATCTCCGGACCTTACTATTATGGATTTCTTTGTATGGGGGAGAATGAAAGAACTTGTTTACTCTGCCAAAATATCAACTTTAAATGATTTAGAAGAGCGTGTTCTCCAAGCCTCGTCACAAGTGAGTTAGCTTCAATGAACGTTGACAGCGCAATCCAAAAACGGGCTCTAGCATGCATACAGAATGGAAGGGGCACTTTGAGCACCTGATTTGACTGGTTGGTCACCGTAATAAAAAAAAATATAAACGAAACACAGCATTTTTATTCCGAATAATGGTAATTGAAAACTATGAATTGACTTTTTCTTAATTTTCCCTGGTACGGCTTTCCCCAAGTATCGTAAAATCTGTGCATTTTTCAGGTACCTTGTTGCAGCAATTTTTGTTAAGTATCGTTAAGGTCACCAGAAAAAAAACTTACCGATATGTTTACAACGTATTTTTTGCAAAAAAGGGACTTGAAAGTCAAAAAAATGTCATGGGCAGGGAAAAAGGATCCGACTTAAGAGCAAATATCTCGAAAGCTAAAAAAGCCATTAATTTTAATTTGACACAGTGCTATTTCTTCTAAAATCTAAATCCTAAATTAAGTTCCTGTTGTAAGTATCAGCGGAGATATTTGTGCTAGTATGGGTCAAGGTACCTCAAAGTAGGTGTTTTCTAAAATTCCTAATAAATGATATCAAAATTAGAGATAGGCCCATACTGTTGCACGATTTTTTTTTTCTTCAATTATGCCCAAGAATCATATCCTAAAGTATTAGCATCGAATTAGGAAACACCCTGTATGTACATATATGTAAGTAAAATCGACACCAAAAGGAGGGCGTGGCTAAAAAAATTTTATGAACGAAATCTAGAATGAAGTCTCGTTTACCTTACCTGCTAATTTTTGTTTCTTTCCTTAATTGAGGCCAGTCGAAATTGGAGGTTTTTTAATTTTGCCTTTAAATGTAGGTGATGTAGGCGTGGCCCAAAGTCTTGTATGAACAAAATGTAGAACCAAGTGTTTTCTACATAATATATTCAGTAAAGTATTTTTTTCGATTTGGAACAAAAATATTGAATCAATGCGCCGCCCACTAGGGGAGATAAAGCGATTTAATTTTTATTTTGTGTATCTTACAATAAACAGGAGATGATAAATATCAAATTTTAGGCTTTCAAGACGTCTTACATTTTTGAAAGACGATCGATTTACACCGATTGTGGGCGTGACTGTGGGCGGATTTAAAAAATTTTAACACTTCTACTGCTTCGGATAACAATGAACTTATGCACCAAATTTCAGCATTCTAGCTTAAAATTTAAAGCTTAAAAACTAAAGTATAGACTGACGGACGGACGAACGGACATGGCTTATTTGTTTCAGGAATCGGTCTCGAACATATGCCATTAAGGTCTTAGGGTAGGGGTCTACCATTATTATTTAACAGTGTTACAAGCCATGCGACAAACTTGATATACTCCCAGGGAATGGGGTATGAAAATTAACCTGCAAAGTGCGTGTCGATCTTTTGAAAGTTTTACAAGAAACTGATTTAAAGTTTTATTTTTTTAAGCCAGTCAAAGGCATAAACATTTTGAGAATTTCCCTGCTTTCATAAATTTTGATTTTAACCCTATCGGATAAACGATGATGGAGGCTTGGGAATATTATTAAAACGTTTTTGCATGTTTTGATAGGTAGCTTACAAAGATCTGAAAAATATCTTTTTAATGAATGATTGCGATGAACAAGGGAATTTATTAAAAAAAACATACGAGCTTTTGTGCGTGTGTGTAAAATTTTAATATCTAAAGTTGAGTTAAAGGCTTCAAACTTAGATAGAAAACGATTGTTTGGTTTGCATTTTTTTCGACAGAAAAAAGCCGTACCTACCAAGCCTCTTCTTGTTTCCAAGACTATAAAAATTATAGTTTTTTATTTGACCGTAAGCCCTGTTAATTTATAGTTTTTATTTTAAAGCGCCGAAGGTGCTGCTCTGGATACCTCATGTGGACACAGATACGGACAACCCGACTTGGAAGAATGTGAATGGGAGGCACGGCTATCCAGATCAAAACAGAAACGGAAGGAAGTTGTTGGATTTTGTTTTTTTTGCGCATTTGGCTTGTCCGAAGAAAATTCACAGAGCCACTTAGAACCGACCCAGCTTCAACCAGAGATCACTGATTGAATTCTTCATGGAATTGTCGTGTGTTCGAAGAATGATGTGTTCTGTTCAGACTTTGAGATAGGCTGAGCTGGGAAATCGGAAATGATATCAACACTTCGAAAAAATAGCAACTTAGTAAGAATGACCGAATTTTTCAGCTGTAGATGGACTTTGCAGATGATGTTAGCGCGGTGCTTTTCATCTCTAGCTAGCCGTATCCAGTTTCGCACGCGAAGTTGGCTGAGGTCCCCTTCCACTTGCGTGCGCCACCTGAGTCTCGGTGCTCCTCTACCGCGCCGTCCCTGCGGTGTGGATTCGAAGATTTTCCGGGCCGGGGCGTTGGTGTCCATCCGCTCCAGATGACCCAGCCATCGTAGAAGTTGTGTTTTGACTCTTTTGGCTATGTCGGTATCGCTGTACAGCCCGTACAGTTCGATGTTATATCTCCTCCTCCACTCTCCGTCTATGCAGACAGGACCGTAAATCGTCCGAAGAATTTTCCTCTCGAAGCAGCCTAAAGTGTTTTCATCCGCATTTGCCGCTGTCATAATAGAGTTTAAAATTATGCACTTTTATTTTAAATACAGCTGCTTTCGAGACGCGTTTCAGAATATGCCATTTAAGTTGTAAATAGTCAATAAACCGACATCAATGTCTGATCCGTAAACATAGACCAAGCTTTATAATGATAAACTTGACCTTTAACAAAAGCCGACGGTCTTGCACAAACAAGGCGTTTTTTTTACTTTATTTAAACCGGGAAATCTTTTTTTAGGGAATAAATAAATACAAATATAACAACGTGCAAAAGTGAAAATCAAAGTCACTTATCATTTGTATGTATGTATTATACACATTTTAATTAATACAGAAACTGAATGTGCTTCGGTATAACTATGGCTACCATCATTCCAATCAAAAGAAATGAAAAGTGTTGCATGGTGAAAAAATTTGCATTGTTTTACCTTGAGGAGAAAATAATTTTAATTCGTTTTGTTCCTTTTTTTCGTTTTCCGCGGAGTCTTCGTGAGTAAATTATATTCAAATTGAATTTTAATTGTACAAGCTCGCGTGTTTGCGATGAGGTAAATTTTAACTGGTAAAAACACATCAACAAGGCAAACTCAAATACAATCTGACAGCGAGGTATGCAGGGTAATGGAAAATAAAAAAAAACATTATTAACATTAATTAGTTAGATGGGAAATTCAATGAGTAACTTGCGATATTCAAATGTCACGACTTTATTTAGTTACCGATTTTGTTTTTTTGGTTTCTAAGGTATCGTCATTTAAAGCGTCTTTGGGTTTTGTATGCGAGCGAAGAACTGTCTGCGTTGATAGATAATTAAATAACCGAATTTGTATGGTTTACGTGCAGGTCCACTGATGAAACACAGTGTACCCTACTTAACTGAAAACTCTGCAGTTTGAGAAAAACTCTGAAATACCTCAATTAACAATTAAGAATTCTTGGACTAAGATCTTGAGGTTCAACGGTGATTGTATCAGAACGTTACAGACTTTATGGGACTTTGTCAAAAGTAAAAATTGTCCGGGGGATTCAAGTGTTAAGCATAAGCTTTGTGGACGGTAAGGACGCCTACAAGAAGTCGGTTATCGATTCTTCTGAGAGATTGAAGGAAAGACGCTGACCCCGGCGTAGTCGTTTAGTCTGTCTAAACGGCACCCAACGCAGTCACAACAACGAGCCATGTGCTCATGAAAAACCCAAGTATCAATGGCAGGCGTGACCACAGATAAAGGCAGGCCCAACGCAGGATCGGATCCTGATAAAACCTGTTCTGAGCCTTGTCTGCAACCTCAGCAGAGATCTCGTTTCCCTGGCTACCATTGTGACCTGGGCTGGGACCCAAACAAGATTCACTGCATTTAGCTTTCCGACTAAGTTCAACGAATGCTTGAGTTCGAGCACTATCTTGGTCAAGGTAAGATGGTTGAGGAACGCATTTAGAGCGACTTGGCTGTCGCTGCAAGCGCATATGCTTCTTGCCCTCCACCTGTCAGTCGCAATATAGCGCATATCCATTAGATACCGAAAATCTCCCCTTGGTAGACAGACACGTATTTCTAAGGTGTAGTCAGGTCTTATGTTCTCGCTTTTCACAAAGACTCCAGCACCAGACCCCTGTCCGGTTTTAAAGCCATCTGTGAAAACACGATGGAATTCTTTCCCTGGCTCAGAATCTGGCCGAAGCCATTTCATTCCCTGAGGAAAGTCGACTTGGTAGTTTTGTCGCAAAAGGATTTCAATGTCGCAAGGGATTGTGGCCTCATGTCCATAAGACAGGGGTCGAAGGACATTTCTAGCACAAGTTTTTCGAAATTCAAAAGCGCGTATGGTACCAAAAACCACCTCTCTTTAAGCGAAAGATGGTTTTTAGCGTACAACCCATGATATATAAATATATCAAGGGAGAGAGGTTCATTAGAGCATCTAGAGTAGAGCCCGACGTGCTAGGGAAGGCCCCTTTTCTGCCAAAACAAGCCGTTTTTTGGAGTTTGGCAAAAGAGGAAGTGACACGTTTCCGCGTAAGCCTGATGGGTATAAGGGGAGTGGTTTAACCATGGGCGTATAGATCCAGAGGACCCTTTTCGTAAGCATTGATTTTTGAACATTGGACTTATAACCCACTCAAGATACTCTTCAGTAGCACTAATGGTTTTGCAAGGTTTCGTTATCGTCCAATTGGTGCGCTGCTCATTTACTTATAAAGTTGGTCACAGAAACCTTTACAGCACCACAATTACAAAAATAAAGGTGCTAACACCAATGTGGCCGTAAACGTGCTTCTATAAAAGTTCCTAGCACTGAAGTTTTAAGTCTATAAGTCTCTAGACACCTACTTTGCAACACTATTGTCTATAGGTTTGAAACATCCGAAGTACTACTTTGCACTCTGATACAGAATTTGAGGGTTGCCAGATGTCATACAAAAGAAAACAGTGTAATTGACAGAAATTGTTGTGAGACCATAACAAGTAAAACATTTCGATGTAAGAATTTTACATTTTCAATAGAATGATATGAACTTTAACAAGATGGTCTGGTCTTTCTATGGTCTAGTACTCTAGTGGGTCAAATAAGTTAAGTTTGGGCTTTCTTGGTCCAGCAGCTCAAGTGATTTATCCACTCACCCACACACCCACTTTTTTGGCAGAAGTCTAAAAGGAGTCCTTGAAGGGAGGATAAGAATAACACATCCAGTAAAATATACGTTTCAATTAACGCCTGCTGTGTCAATAATTAGGGAACAGTAACCAACGTACAGCATAAGAGAAAAGAGAGGTGATGGTAACCCTTAGTAAATTAGCGCTATGTTTGACACTAGTCACTAGTTTCACCACCTTATTTAACATGAACGAAATTATCTTTGCATAAACATTAACACATGCAAAGAATATATGGTAACTCAAGTAAAAGAAAAACTACACCATGAAAGTAATAGGTAAACACGATGAAAATGTGTGTATCTACATGATTCTTTTAAAAATCTATTGTCAAATAAGGTCTATAAGAGCTCGAAGTAGAACCCTTTTTTGCACCCAAAATAAAGTTCTATAAAGTGTCAAATCGCCCTTATCGGGGTTAAGTAAGGGGCCCCGTTACGTGTATAGAACCAACTTCAAGGTTTTATGATGTGGTGCTATAAAGGCAACGGTGGCCATAACAAGAGCTTCTGTGTTACATGGTCATGTCTTGCCAAAAGCGCCTCTGCACTGCCAGAAAGTGGACAATGCTTTTTCGGTTTTGGATTCAACATGCTTGGACCATAGAAGTTTTCTATCAAGGATTACTCCCAAATATTTGATTTTATCGGATATCGGGATAGTGAAACCTTTAAGCACAAGTTGAGTCAGAGTCATAACCTTCCTCCTTCTCGTAAAGAAAACAACAGTAGTTTGAAAAGGATTTACAGAAAGCCCATTCCTAGTGCACCAATCATCGATCAAGTCTAGGGATAATCTGCGCCTGAGAGCACACAGTCCCTAGGTATGAGCCGAGAGAAAGAACGGGACATCATCCGCGTAGGCTAGGTGTAGGTTCCAGGAAGGTTGACACGAGGTAATATTACTTTCATCGATTTTTCTCATTAGAATCAATGACAACACACATAAGCCCATCCTCGCAAATCGTTGAAAGAGGTCCTTATACATGATCGAAAAGTGACACTTTTTTTCCATTAAAACGCAAAAATATACAAAGAAAAAAGTGTGTTTTTACAACAGTGCAATGAAAAAGGACGACTAGGAGTTTCAGCGGATTGCTATTAATAACATTCTAAAACCTGTTGCATTACAAATTCAAGATGAGTGCCTACATAGCATTTCTATAAAACCTTTTCGTTGTCATATAACTCAGAGGAAGATCTGAATTAAGCACACTGTAAGTGAGTGCTTTGTTAATACCCAGTAAGACAGGTTACTTTTTTGTTCTGCCTGTGCCGCTGACAGTCTTAATGTCCTTATACGACTTGCACAAAGGCAGTCGCACGCAGAGTGTTATATCTACCAAAAAGCAAGCTCAAAACAAAACGTGCGAACAGTTTTACAAAAAGAAATTCCCTAGTGCAAACGAGAAAAAAAAAACAATACATATACAATTGCAAAACGCCTGAGTGTCGGGCAAAGAACAAAGCCAAGCACAAAAAAACTTTGTACTACTGCACCAACTGCAGCCTGCTGCGAAGCATGAGTCAATGCTCTCGTCATGCTTTTCTGATGAAACAAAATAAAAAGTTTATAGGTAGAGAAGTTTTAGATAGAGGAAAAATGTTGTTTGCCCTTTTTTACAGAATCGCGTGTGTATTTTGCGTCTTCCTTCCAACGGTACAGTGACCGTCCAAACATTTAAGGCAGCCAACCGAGAACCATCCCGCGTCTATCTATCCGATTTGACTCTTGATCTTGGTTTTGTAAAAAAAAGGTACGAAACAACTTTCAACCGGTTTGGATGTCATGCTCCATGCTCTATGGCTAAAAAGAACTTCAATGCAGATAGACCAGCTTTATTCGTCTGGCTCAATGGAGTATATTCTCGCATGCATTTTCATATAAAAGTAACCACTTATACCTTTATATCTCGCACAACCTGGTTAAGGTATTTCTTTGAAATGTTCACATGTTGCCTTTAACTGGCAGTCCGTGTTTGGTCAGAAGTTTTTTTTTGCCGAAATCGAAACAAACGAACCAAACAAAATAAATTAACCGAATTGTTTATGCCGCATCGGACCGGTCTGGCAGCTTTTCTTTGTTACTTGAAACTTTTTGTGTTCGATATGAAGAACCTCTTCAGGTGGGCTTCTTACGATTTTTATTTTTCTGTTCCTTTTAAATCTCAGATTGGAATTTAGGTTTCAAGCATCTGACAATAAAAGCGATTAACGGCGTAATAAATAAGCGGATTTTATTCTCTAGCTTGATTTACAATCTGCTATTAATCCTACAGTTATAGGGTGAGTGTAAAATGGGGACAACGTTCGCCATGACATGACCTATAAGAAAGGAAACAGGAGGCCGATAGCCTTGGTGCTACTTGGGGTACTATCTATACGCGTAGCTTCCAACCTAGCTACGCGTATAGATATTTTTCCAAAAAAAAATAACTGAAAACAATAAAAGCAATTTTTTGATAAGGCGAGAGGGCCGATTGTCAAAATTTAAGACCAAATTTTATGATTCTGTGAGTCGCACCTATTTGTTGTTGTGTTTTTGTTGAAAATTTTGTCCCTCAAAATTGCTTACAACGTAATGAATGCCAGCATTGTAAATAAAAACTTAGCTCGGACGATGTTAAATGTTTTAAGCAACCATACGGATGGTTTTAAAGTTGTCCACATTAATGCATGAAGTCCAAATCAGTTCAAACTTGATATTTACTTCAATACAAATATATTAGGAAGAAATTATCATGCATCTCAATTTAAAGACTTTGTGGCTTCCTGCGGACTTCTTTCTTAATGTTAACAAATTTAGCCCTACATGTTTTGGGCCAAACGAAATACCTACAGTCTTCAAGTGTTTATCAAACTTTTTGAATGTGCAACCTCTTAAACAATAAAAAATCTCTGGCGACCCCCGAGCTATTAAAAAACTTAAAGACAAGCCACTAAAAAAAAACTTTCTGATCGACGCACGTTGACAAAAGAAGGCGGAGACCAATAATAACACCCGTTGACAGCTAATTAGAAACGAATCCGAGTTTAAAAAGAAATATGGATTTTCTTAGTCAACTATCAAGATGTTAATTTTTATTTGTTATGCTCACAAAAGTTGAGTTTTCTTTTGAAACCATCAGAGCTTTTTACTAAATTTTAATAGACATTTTTTTATACTTAAGCCTCTGATTTGGCTAAACAACTATCATTCATCATCCCATTGCCAATAGTGCAAAAATAAAATCGTTTCCAATTAGCTGTCAACGGCTGTATGTAAAAGTTCAGCGGCTGCGTTGATATGTAATCATTGGGGTGAGTTTCATCAAAATTCAAATTGTTCAGCAGTGTCGGTTGAGTACGGAAGGACAATTTATTAAGATTATTAAAAGTTTTTAAAATTCTTGAGCTCCAGAAGCTGAAAAAGAGCCATTTGCTAGATAATTGTTTGCTTTTAATTTCACGCTTATTTATTTTTGATATTGAAGCTCTCTTAAAAGCTTCAAGGGAAGGATGGGAACTGTCTTATTGAGAAGATATTTCGAGAAGAGTTTTCGAAGAAATTTCTTCAGATGAATCATTATGAGTAAACCATAACATTCTTTGCGTCATTCTTGCGCAAGGCAGAGATGTGTTCGAAGTTAATGGCATTCCAACTGATCGATCGACCATCGATAAAGATAAAAAAGAATAAAAATTCGCAAACCATCCATAAGTACTCCATGAAGAGTAGAAGAGACGTGTATATTCTGACGTCAAAAAGAAGCCCTAAAATTGCTTGTGGGACTCGCCACTTCTTACCTTTTTGAGCACACATATCCTTAGTGTGTTTTGAGCTCACGACCCACCAGTCCCCCCCACCCACAGATTGAAAAACACTTTTCTATTTGATCTCTATGTTGTGTCCAATGTTGATTCGTCCGTCCTTTTGTTTGACCAGCTATCTCTTGATTGAGTTTCTGAACATGATCTAAATATCTGCACAATATTGCCTTTATGCGTAGTGTTCAGCCGATCTTTTTTTCAGTTCAGGGATTGCAGCGTCAAAAGCTCCATGGATTAACTGCTGGCAAACCCCTAATACTAACGAAAATCTTGAGTGCTTGCATAGAATTATTCAGGTTCTCTTCAACGAGCCCCCTGGTTTACCTCTGTTGTCCTGAATGCAATGAAAATTCGAAATAGACTCTATAGCAAATGGAAACATAGCCAATCACTTTCAAATTGGAATGCCTATAGACTTACGCGTAATAACGCGCATCAGCGATCGTTCGCCAATCTAAACGTAACTTCCACCAGGGTAAATTATATAGCTAGTTACCACCCAAAGTTCTTTGAAGAAACCTCCGGGGTTCGCGTTTTAGACCCAGACGAGCTAAACAATTACTTTTTTCTGGAAAGTGACACCATACCCATTTAATTCGACTTCCAATCGTTTGCCTGACACCAATGTACCGGAGCAAAACGATTTCAGTGTTGTGACTGAAAATGAAGTTCTT
The DNA here is from genome assembly GCA_947623515.1 of Neoascia interrupta. Classification (NCBI taxonomy): domain Eukaryota; kingdom Metazoa; phylum Arthropoda; class Insecta; order Diptera; family Syrphidae; genus Neoascia; species Neoascia interrupta. The sequence continues at coordinate 146,310,291 of OX392462.1, forward strand.
TCTGCACTTGCTTCATTGAAGTCTAATGCCATTGGTGAGGATGGTTTGCCACTTCGTTTCATTCGTCTCATCCTTCCCGAAATCATCCGTCCTCTGACGCACCTAATTAATTTCTGTATAACAACATTAACATTTCCTGCCGCCTGGAAGCACGCAAAGTGGTCCCAATAACAAAAAAGCGAATGCTTCTACTGCTAACGATTATAGGCCCATTAGCATCCTGCCATGTCAATCAAAAATTTTTGTAAATCGTCGATCACCTAGCAGTCAAATCCGTGCTCTATCCCTTTCAGTCTGGCTTTCGAACTGGATACAGCTGTTCCTCTGCAGTTGTCAAGTTCTGGAAGAGGTTCGTAAAGACTTTGACCAAGGTTTGGTTACTTTGCTTTGCATACTCGATGATTTCTCAAAGGCTTTTGACAAAGTATGTAGATCATCACGTTCTTTTAGAAAACTTAAGCATCTATTTGCTTTCAGCGACAGTGCTGTAAGGCTTATTTGAAGGACTTTCTGTCAAATCGATCACAAAGAGTATTTATAGGTGAAAGACTGTGAGAGTAAGCTGCTTAAGCAGGGAGTGCCACAAGGATCAATTTTGTTTTGCATCTTCGTTAATGACCTGCCTTCTGTGTGCAAGAACTGCTCTGTCTATTTTTACGCTGATGACTCTCATATCCGCATTTCTCTCCCTTTAAAAAAGATTCACCAGCTTGTCGTACTGCTGAAAGAAGATTTACTGCTGAATGAGAGCGTCAAACCAGAGCGGCAGCGACAACGGTGCGATACCAGAAAAATCGTTTGTTCATCATGAAAGCTAAAAACCGCGACGACTGTTTTGACTACACAGTAACAAACCATAACATATTTTTAAAATTTGTCAACTTTATTGCACATGGATAGTTTATATTTCACAACAAGTACTAGATTCGAAAAAAAACGTCTGTTCAACAGCGTGTCATAACTATACACAGCGATTGACAGAATAATCGTCGACCTCGGCGAGGATTTGTCAATTTTTCTAAAAAGGCCCGCGTATTGTGAACCACCCTATACATTGCCATTGATTGTAGTTTATTTGACAGCTCGTCTCGTCCGAGATTCTCGCTTGCTCTCTCGCACTTGGAGTGAAACAGGCATCATGTTAGTTTTAGTTCCTTTAATGAATACCAATTATTGTAGTACTCAAAAAGACCAAGTCTCAATGTACACCCGCTTATTAGTGAAATATATGTATAGGTACTCGGGATGAGTTAAAGAGTAGTATGGTGGCTTTACATACGTCAAATATCTAATAAATGTGTTGTTTTGCTTGTGACAGTTCCAAGACGGAGATATGTATACCTAACTGCTGTATTATTTAGGTGGCGCTACGGCCCAGGGTGGAGACAGTGATTGGCAAGACTTAACCTTGGTTTAATTTCAGCGCTGATGTCGTTGTATGAGTTTATAGCCTAACATTACGGATTCGTTATATCCCAAATTCGACAACTTTGCTTGTTTACGAGCCCATTCATATAGAAATGTCTTGTCGCTGAATATGATTTCTCGACCGATATTGCCTTTTAATTTAACAATTTTTTTATTTACAGATGTTGTTGAGCGCTATAGCACGCTGTGTTGACTTGGCGAAACAGGCTGAATAAATGACAGTCAATTTGACAGAATCAGCTCCAACAATATGGTCGCTTTCAAATGTTAAAATTCGGAGGTTACTATTGGAATACTTTTCACAATCTGTATAAGGTAGTTCTTCTTTAAAGGAACTTACTCTAAAGGCATACATATAACACAAACCGTAGCTATATTCAAGGCTGCAAGAGAGTTTCAAATCACAATCACATATTATATAGACCACCCACAGGTAGTAATCTTAGTGAGTAAGTCCGTCAACTGACAATTGAAAACTCTAGATTCTTAATCGAGAACGAACCAATTAAATAACGTAGATATTTTTTTAGGAAAGGTTGTTTTTTAGAAATTACTTATCATCGCATGCCTGTCATTATGGTAATGATCGCTTCTGAATGAAAGGCTCACCTGAAATGAAAGAAAAAATTATTGATGGTAAGTGACTTTTATTTTACATAAGAAAAATATAAAAGAGATTAATGCTGATAAGTTCAGATAAAGTAAAAGTAAGTAAAGGCTTGTAGGATAACTTCAGATTTAGATTTTTTTTAACACAGAGCTTTAAGCTTCCTTATTCAAAATATCTCAAACTTCCAGCAGCGCATTATTGAATTAATAGGACTCTGTTCAACAAAAATTGTCAGCACAGCGCTAAAAGAAAAAGCCTTTACTTCACAGTGGAGCCTTTTCATTCTCTTTGTACGTTCTCATCGCTGATTTAGTTTGTGCAATCAGCTTTGTTGTTCTAATTCCTAGAAGTACTAGCTGAAAAAATAGTTGTCAGAAGAACGTCGCCTAGAATTTTCCGTAAATTTTATCAAAGAGATTAGTAGGAAATGTTAAGGGTTGTTTCTTGTGTTTTTGGTTTGGATTTGTAGCGCAATTTTTTTACACGCGATCAAGGAGTTTTGACTATACCCTTAAAATGCGTAGCACATCGCGAGCGGAAAGAATTTGAGCATAGATGAGAAAAGTAATTCCCTAACCAACACACAAATGCTGCTGAGCCAGTACGGACCATGAAAACTCTGCACAGAAACACCAAGCTTACCCCGCAAGTGTTATATATCATGCGGAAAAGCAATAATATAACTAGCAGAGTATTTCATAAATGTATCTGGCACGCATCTTATTGTTGTCCATTCTATTTGCGTATTGGAAGAGAAAGAAGTGTTTAAAATTCGGCCGAACCTAATCTGAATAGCTGACGCCGACCAGGAAGCCGCTCATTTTGAGCTCGACGCACGCTCCTGGATTTTTCGTTCGTTGCAAAATTTGGTTTGGAAATGTTCGTTTGTTGCTGGTTTTGGTTTGTTTGGAAACAAATTCGGGATTTAATTATATTGCCAACCTGGCAGACGGCCTTGGGCCAAACCAAATTAGGCTTGGTTAAACTAGCCATTGTTAAATATTTATTTGAAATAAAAGTCTTTATAAATCTAAAAAAAATGTCCGTTTTAGACTATTTTAAGCTTAAGGGTCTGAAAGCACCAACCCGACAAGGTCATTTTATTCTCGTATAGGATAAACGTATATGCATTGCAAAAGATAGCGTATATTAAAAAAAACTGAAATACTTCTAGAGCTCCTTATTTGAAAACTCCCAAACTCCGAAATTGGGATTAAAAGTCGGTTCTTCAACATTCAACATCTAGTACCAGAAATATAAGTATGAACCGCCAAAAGTTGCTCTGAACATAAGCCAATGTACCTTTATGTAACTTCACATTGTACAAGTATAGGTATCCTATACGAAGGACAACCAGTGATTAAGTGCTACAGTGCGTTCGCAGAAGTTACAGTGCGTAAAACGGACCGTTGAATGCCCCATCCTATCCCACATTGTAAAATGCTGATGGAAAAGTTATTTTTTGACATTTTATAAGTAATGCAAACTTCGAAAAGGGGCTTGGTCCAACCGCCCCTAATTACAAACTATTATTTATAAGATACTTCCACAGATATCTGCAAGTTACGCTTAAATGTATGTAAAAATGCAATTTTTTGGTTCAAATTCAATATTTTTGAAAAATCGACCCCTAAAAGGGGGCGTGGCTAAAAACTTTATATTAACGAAATCTGGACTGAAGTTTCGTTTACCTAACCTGTTACTTTTTTTGTTTCATGTTTTCCTAAATTAGGCTCAAGACCAGTCGAAATTAAGTTTTTCTGGAAAATTTTAGGTTTTTCTTTAATTCTGCCTCCAAATGTGGGCGTGGCCCAAAGTCTTGTGTAAACAAAATGTGCAACTAAGCGTTTTCTACATAAAATTTTAAGTAAATTTTTTTCAATTTTGAGCAAAAATATTGAGTACACTGTATTTGAAAATTTAACCTCAAAATAGATGCCACGCCCACTAGACGAGGTTTACCTATTAAATTTGTCTTTTTTGTGTATTACATTCATTAGGAGATGCTAAATATCAAATTTCAGCCTTTTAGAACGTCTTACAGTTTTGAAAACTCTGGAGGTAGTTGCACATTTAGACCGATTGTGGGCGTGTCTTTGGGCGGACTTCAAAAATTTTAACACTTGTACTGCTTCGCATGACGTGGACCTTACGTACGAAGTTTCAGCACCCTTGCTCAAAATTTAAGGCCTAAAAACATGTGACATACAGACGGACGGACGGACATGGCTCATTCGATTCAGAATTCGGTCTCGATCATATGCCCTTAAGGTCTTGGGGGTCTACCATTATTATTTCAACTATGTGACAAACTTAATATACCACCTACCCTATGGGTTGGGGTATAAAAATATTCCCCTCATCTTGATTTTAGGTACATTTTTCGTAATAAAATTTCTGCAGAAACATCAGTTTCATGGTACAGCTTTTGCTATAAAGGCGCCGCACTTTAAGAGTTCGTCGTATACTCGTGGGCGAATTCATCCTCCTGTCCTCGCACAATAATCAAAGTTTGCGTCTGTTTATTTTCACTCCCCCAGGCACATTGTCTAAACAATCGATGATATACTTACAAGCATTCACTGTAGAATTGCAAAATCCATTTCAACTCGGAAAGGTTTAAAACGTGTATTGTATAGCCACACCTGTGGCCAAGGTTCCTGGAATATAAAAAGTAAGTGTATTGCCCTTTTATGCGAATGTCGTGATCCTGCGACCCATTTAAGTGTCACTGCCATTTAAATATAGTTGGACATGGATACGTTTAACATTACGTGCCATAGTGCTTTAATGTCGTAATAAAAATTTAATATCACGTTACCTCTGAGCGAACAATTTTAGGTCCTGTGCGGCAGCAGTTAGGTACTTCACTTGCATGCCAATGCCTCTTTCGCCTATACGTTTCTTGGCCCTGTTAAATTGGCTGTAACGTGTTTTTCAATTTTTCAATTTACATGCGGGAAATAGTGTATATCCTTGGAGCTAGCTTTTATTTTATCATAAGTGATGTGACAACCATTTAAACCGAAACCCCTTTTAAATTAGCTCTATTTTGGGACATGGTTTTCTTCAAGGACATTTTAATTAAATTAATATTGCAAATCCATTTTGAAGCCAGGTAAAGTTCATAAAAAAAAACATACACAGGTAGCGATGAAAAGTAAGACAACACTGTTTTGCACACTGAAAAAGGATAAAGACAGTGATGCATGAGTTTGCGTTGGGTAAAGGTTACATAACGAAAATGGAATCATGTTAATGGACTGGAAAATTGTTTGACATTTTTAAAGTGAGCTCAATTCGCAAGATTTTTACGCTAAAAGAGAACTGTATCAGCAGAGCTATTACAGAAGAGAACTCAAAAAAATTACTGGCATAAAATATTTAAATTGGTTCGAAGCTTCTTCATGCCAAACTCTGAAGGAGGTCAAATGCTTCCGTATTCAATCCAATCAATGCTTTAAAATGTCAACCCCAAACCACTTTGTCTTTTGCTGCAACTTTTGTTCGTATTTCAGGTAAGACACAAATAATGTTTAGTCATATGACGTCAAGAACAATAGAAAATTAAAATGTCTTATTTGGATAGGTGAGTCAGCTTCTGCAAATAGGGAAGGTAAAATCGATTTTTCTTTAAGAATAGAAAGTAAAGTTATAGCACCAACACGTGAAGTTATTTCAAGTATACACTACACATGTGCACACCCCCGTCGATACTGCATCACGTGGTACCTGGAATTTGTAACATGAATCGGAATAGGACCACTTCGATGCGACCCGATAGCAGGCAGCTAGTTCTAAATGTCATTGAGACTAGAGTAGCTCTGAATACAGACGCACGTGCATAAGAACGTATACGAACATAAGAACGTAATGAAATGTCGTTTTGCTTGAACGACAGCCTCCACTTCCCCGCATTGATTTTGTCAAGTGTATATTTTAAGACGTTCTTTCCTGATTTTTTTAAGAAGAATTCACAAAGCAGGGTTTTTATTGTTGAAACGTTCTTTGATATTCAAACAAACGATTATGAACTAAGGCCAGTCAATAAAGCATTTGGGGGTTCTATGAACTCAAGTTGCCGTGGCGTAGTGGTTAGTGTGTGTGCTTACACAACACTAACAACTACAACAATTCATTGTTGAGGATCGAGCGAAGAGAAACGTTCTTTAAGTTGCTTAACGACCAAAGCGCTGATGTTTGTCTAGTTAGCGAAACTAAGCTAGCTCGGAAACGTAAATTAAGGCACAAAGATTATAACGTAGTTAAAAGAGACCGACCCAACTCCATTCGAGGAGGAGGTGTTGCGATCTTCATTCGCAAGGAACTTAAGCATAAGGCCGTGTAGAGGTATATTGCGGAGGTTCCGGGAGCTTGAAGCATGCATTGGGTACATCCCTCTCCGTAGTGGAAAGAAGTTGTATGTGGTGTCACTTTATGCTCCTGAAGCTGTTCAATCTACTGTTTTTACGTCAGAGCTCGAGACATTGTTTCGATGCCTAAAGCTGGAGTCGGGGGAGAACTTTTTCCTCATGGCTGGAGATCTAAACGCTAAACATAGAGATTTGGGAAACCAAACACCTAATTCTAGGAGAAACTCACTATTTAATTGGTGGGGTCAACACAGTGTCGAGTTTCGGCTCGATTTGAAAGCGACAGATAGTCCATCGTATCCTAGGTGCGGCTCCTATCTGGATCTACTGCTGTTTGACGAACGTTTACGCTTGACCGACGTGGACCGACAAACTATTTATAAACTGTCTGCGCACTTTTGTGTATGACAGTGACCATTGCGGACTAAGTGCCGAAATAACTATTCCAAACGAAATTGCGGAATTGGACGAGTTCGTCCAAACGTACTCCTACAACTACGTTAGGACACGTTGGACTCGCTTCGCCCGAGACCTGACAAGAGCACTCTCCTCGAACTCGTTCTATCCACCGTCGAATAGGAATCTGTCGAACGAGGAGATTGACAGATACCTACGGCGAATGGATGAGACAATTAAACAAGCAATGGACAGTACGATACCTCGGTATCGACTGTCCAGTAACAGTTACCGCAATGCAACAATCGACGCATTACACGAACAAAAAAGTAGACTGCTTACAAGACTTAAAAACTTGTATAGACGGTTTACTGACAGACAAGACGCGGAGGTAAGGACTTTGAAGTCATTGATCGCGAACCTCCAAGTATTTATTAAAGCAAATTACAGACTTTCTGCCAATTTGCACTGAGGTAACAAGATTCGGGTTATCAGGTCAGATAACCCGAGCATGTTTCCCCAGATTAATAAAGTGTTTCGGAGGACGATGACAACGAACTTCCTTGTCTTAAAATTCCCCGAACGACACACAACGAACAATTACTCACAACAGCAGGAATAGATCCTAGGGACGCTGTTGATGATGACGACTTTTTCGTGATCGAAGATCCGCAGGAAAAAGTGGAGGCTATAGGAACTGCTTTCCAGGACGTTTATAAGGTGAATCCTAGCATTCGCCCGAATCATAACCTGGAGAATAGAGTCCTGGTTCAAAACTTTTACCTGACTTAGAACACTGGCGATCAGAGAATACTGGTTTTACCGGGTTCAATGACGACTTTTTGGCATATAATGCCGTCGCCAATGAAAGGGTCCAGGCCCCGTTCGTATCGAAGGTAGAACTCCAAACGATCTTCGAAACATTCAAAAAGAAGAAATCTGTGGGAATCGATGGAATATCGAACATTGTGCTTCGAATAATGCACATGCTCTGAATAATGCACATTATCCAGAGCATTGGAAAATAGCTGTGGTACATCCGATCCCCAAAAGGGGAAAGGATAACTCCAATCCGGCAAATCTCCGGTCAATAAGTCTTCTTCCGAATATCAGCAAGGTATTCGAAAAGGTGATCAATAGAGCCTTGACTAAGCGGGTTGAGGACAATAAAATAGTTCCGGATAAACAATTCGGTTTCAAGGCGGGACATGATTCAAAACATGCCGCGTCTAAACTGATATCAGATATCCAATGGTACAAAAGCAAGAACCAATGCACGGGTTCCTGCCTGATTGACTTGGAGAAGGCCTTTGACACCGTATGGTTAGAAGGACTCTTTTACAAGTTGAATAGGTTAGGCATCAGCAAACCTCTTCTATACATGTTGCTTAATATGCTCTCCGGTAGAAAGTTTGTCGTGAAACACGGCAATGTGACTTCTTCTGGAGTGTTCAATATCAAAAACGGTCTGCAACAGGGACCGGTCAATTCGCCGATTCTCTTCAATATTTACACGGCTGATCTGATAGGATCTCTTCATTTTGCGATAGCGTATGCCGACGATTTGATCGCGTACAGATCAGGGCCCAAAATCGAGGTCATTGTAGCATTATTGCTGCGTGACTTCGACAAAATTCAGCAATATTGCGACGACTGGAAGTTGAGGATCAATTTCCAGAAGTCGGAAACCATTCTATTCAGAACGCCGTTGTCTTTGGCCTCTAGGGATACCAAAAAGAACTGGCGAAAGTTTTCTATCGTTGGACAGCACGGGCTTCCACTTGCGTGTAAAAATGTAGTCAGATGCCTTGGTCTCTGGCTAGACCAAGATCTATATTTTAGCAAACATGTAGATGTTGCTTTATCCAGAGCCCGGGGTGCCTTTGCCCTAACAAAGAGACTGTTTTATAGCAGCCAACTCGATGCGAGGGTGAAGGTTATCTGCTAAATGGCCCTTATTCGGCCTATGCTCGCATATGGTTGTCTCGTGTGGTTCAACATAGGCGCAAGTAGAATGGAAAGGATTCGGGTTTTCGAGAGGGCTTGTCTTCGGGCTTGCCTTCGTTTATATCGAACTCCGGAGTCCGAGTACACAAAGAACTATTCTAATGAGGTCCTGTACAACAGGGCGAATCTGATCAGAGTGGATAATTTCCTCATTAAGCTGACTCAAAGGCACATTGCAAGAGCAATGACCTCGACGAATAACCTGATCTCAGGGGCTTATTACCCAAATTTCATGTATCATGAGAGTGTGCGTCTGAATGGCTTCGTCCCCCCGGAGACATTCCTCTATTTTGACCAGGCAGGCCTGATCCAGGATAGATCGGCTGTGCCCTTAATCTTCCATGTTGCTCGGACAACTGTTGACAGGCGACTCAACTACAACCGAGACGTCGCACGGAGCGCTGAGGAGCTTCCCCGATTCAGTAGGTCGGTGTCCTCCCGTGATGTTGGAGACGTTGTTAAGCAACACCAGCAATTCTGGTGGCTACAAGAGGGAATTCCCTCGTTGATCCCTTTTGATCCGGGCTAGGGTTTTCTCAGATCGGCAAAGTCGGTCGCCGTTAAGCCATGGCCGGCTTACATAGCTTTTAGGTGTCTAGGTTAAGGTAGTTTTAAGATAATATCTTAAATAATAATAATATCTTACAAAAAAAAATATAAAAACACAAAAATAAACAAAAAACCAAAAAAAATAAATCATAAAACAAAAGAAAAATCAAACAGAGCACTTGACACAAAAAAAATATAAAACTACAAAAAACTCAAAAAAAGTGCATATATAATTATGCAGGTATAAAAGTTAGGTCAAGTCTTATTTTTATTTTAAGGTAGCTTTAAGTTTTATATATAAGATAAAAATAAAAGTTCTGGAACTAAGTTTTTTCAAAATATTTATTTTTCTTAGTTTAATTTGCTCTGTTATATTTAGTATTATAATGTAAGTTAGTTTAGGTCGAAAGACATAGTTGATAAGAGTTAAGTTTAGCTTAGAGCGCTCGCGAAGGGCCAGTAAGTTATATTAAGATAGTTATGTTATTTAAGCTAGTTTTAAGCGTTTTTGTCTAGCATGTAAGAACTCAGAATTGAATTAAATAAAAAGCATTAAAAACGAAACGAAGTGTGTGTGCTTACTACGCCGGAGGTCTGGGTTCGAATCCTGCCATCGTCACCTGAAAAAAAAGACTTGTTCTTTTTCACGGTCCCCACCTCCGCGAGGGTCTGACAAGCCCTCCGAGAGTATCATTTGTCTTGAAAAGCTTCTCAAAGTGCCGTTCGGATTCGGCAAAAAAATGTAGGTCCCCTTGTATGTAAAAGAAATACATTGTTGAGAAGTTGGCCCTGGTTCAACTCGAGCTGTTGCGCCACTCTATTTATTTTATTTTTTTTTTATTAAATATTACCACGCCTACAAGGGGGCGATTTTTTTTAGTGCTAATCATAATACACTTAAGCGAGGATATCGCATACCAAATTTCAGCTTCCAACGACAACTTTGATTTTTAATGCTAATAAGTAAAATGGGCGTGTCAGTGGGAGACATACGTTCTTTTGGCTTTTTTCATAATTTTTTTAAATTTCAAATCCATAAAATAAATATTTTGAATTTTTTTTTCAATTCCCTTTAGACTTTTTTTCCAATAGTACAACCACACGCGCGCTAGCATCCGATGTTTGTCTTAAATTTTATGGCCACCGGCTTATGTGTAAACGATAAAGCAAGCTCCATTTTTATTTTAAATAGGCTTCGAAAAACTTAGGTTATAAACGGCAATTTGAATTTTTTTAACCAACTTAACCAAATCTGAACAAGATCGCTTTTACCGTTAAGATACAAGAAAATTATTTTTTTTTTAAAAGCCTTCATGTTTTTGAGTTAAATCTCAGAAGGTTTTAAAACTTTAAAATTTTGTTTTTTAAAAAAACACCAAATTTTGTTTTTCTACGATTTCCCGCATTTCAATGACAGTTAAAAAAAAAATCTTATGGATAATCTTCTTTAAACTTGACATCAAATATTGAAACAGTTAAGCGAAACACTTAGCGCCAAAAGGAAAAGAAAAACGTTTAGTCGAAAATGTTCTAAACAGCATTTTATACAAGCTAAGCGTCCAGATACAAATATCTAGGCATTCTGTTATCGCCTTCTTTAAGTTTAAAACCGCATTTTGTTGTAAAATTAGCTGATGCTAAAAGAGCTATCTGTTCAATTTGGAAACGCTCTGTTTCAAAAACTATTATGTGTCTCTCAGCGAAACAAACTTTTTTCCACTCGACTACAGCCTCGATAATGCTCTACGTAGCTCAAATATGGGGTTACAAATGCTACGATGAGGAAGAAAGATTTCTTCGCTACTTCTTGAACAGGATATTTTCGATTACCAAAAAACACCCCTAACTATATGCCACATAATTGAAACTGGAATTCCTTCCTTGCGCTTGTACACTATCAAAATGCACTTCAATCACATTCTAAAGTTACTGGATAGATGAATGGATCCAGAATACCGAGCGTAGTGTTAAAAAACATAATTAGCACAAACGGAAATATATGTGAGGAATGGCAGAAAGTAGCATCGGAATGTACAACCGAATGAACAACCTTATCTATCAATTTTGTTATTATAATAATTATTATTATAATTATTATAATTATTTATCAATTTTGGCGAATCTGGGCAGACATGTATGACCATGACCAATATATCGAGGAAGCCGAATCATCACTTTTTACGAATTATTACAGCAAACTGAACCATTTTTTAAAATTTTAAATGAAAAACGTACTTCCTTAACAGTTACACAGCTGAAAAAATTAGGGTCTTCCAAATGAGAGGTGAACTGATCCACTTAAACTTGATGCCACATCGACCTGATTTACTCTGCAACATGAAAATGAGAGAAGATGTTCTGCAGTTTCATGGTGTTTGCCCAATTTTTTAACGAATTTCTTCTTTCGATGTTTGGAAAACGTGTCTTAGAGGTACATGAGCCAATTAATATCTCAAATGGAGAAAAAGGTTGGGATGCCTTATGTAACTACTCAGTAGCAGCACTTCGTTATAGAAAGCGTATTATAGAAGCAGATTTTAAATGCGAAAACTTAAGTTTATGTTTATATTATTGTCAACCTGGTAGACGGCCAGAGGCCAAATCCATTACAACTTAGAAACTTTTTTTAAATGTAAAATTAATGGAAATAGAACTCAATTTAACTAACTTACTACAAGCTAAGCCTTCAACAAAAGCAATGTTCTCAACTAAGGTTCGTAATTCAGTGAATTCAAAAGCACATATAAAAGTTAAAGGATAACAATGAGATATAATCAAGGCCGGCCTAGTCTAAAGGGGCATTTAGAAATGCTTTATGAATCCTTTCACAATTTTTTTTAAATACATAGTTTAAATAGTTAATAACAACTAAGGAATAAACACTTATACAAAATAAAAATAAGCGAATAGCCCACATCAGCTGAATGGTTCCATGCATAGAAATGATGGGTCGAAATCAGGGCGACTATGTATTTGCTTATGAAATTATGAAATTGAAAACCGAAACACATTTTGGTTTTTACGAGTTTGTTGCTGTTGATTTAACAACTTTGTCGTACAGGACTTCCTGACTTCCTATGATAATTGTCTTTAAAGATTCTGATCACTGAAAGACTTCATGAAATTTTTAAATTACACAAACTCCGAGGTCCTTTCAACAAAAAAATGTCAAGTTTTGTTTATATTCAAATTTCATGTCGACAAAAGTAATTATTTATCATTACAGAATATTTACGTATATTGCCCATCCTATGGGTGTTTAGTATAGGTGTGGTATAGTCTTACACCCTCGATTTTTTTCTATCACACATATCTTTTTTTAACGCAAAAGAGGAGCGGAGCCTTATTTATTAATCCAGTACAGAACTAATTTCACACAGCAGACTAACGAACTACTAAATTATTTCCGTCGGAAGCAGACATGAGGGTGTGTATTCGAGAAAGTTGCTCCATTGAGCGAATAAGTAAAAACGAGACTAAGCAGGTGAATGATGGAGAAATATTGCTGGAGGGGTATGGTGGCATAATTTGTAATCACTTATACCAGGAGCGAGGAAAGTGAAGTAAAAATATTGAAACAAGAAACTCTCAACGAATATATGGTTCTATAGGGACACAATGCTGTTTCTGGCATCATCAAGATCCACTTGATGTATAGTCAATAACAAGAATGAACAAAGTGAATCCCTAGACGATTACAAGGCAGCCTGATGGATGTAACACTCACTTACCCACCTCATAGTACTTAATTATTCGTAAAGGTCTTAAAGCGCAAATGTTAAGAGCCAACAGGAAATCATTAATTAATGGTTGCCTGCTAAAAGATGGTATTTTTTTTTTTTTTTGTAAAATAAAATACTTGGCTTTATGGTAAAAGCTTCCCGCGATTAAACGGTTTGAGTAATTGTTGGCCTTTTAATATTTTGTTGTGTGAAAAATATATTGTTATTATTTTCCTTCAAGCAAATATTGCTGATATCTTCTTTGTTAAAATTATAGGTTTATTGTATGTAGGTAAAGAACTTTTCTCCGTTCCTGTTCGAATCCAAGTCACCCAGACTATTTTGCCACTCTATTTTTACCTGAAAATAATCGTCACCCACCTCAAACGTTTTTTTTTTTTAACATCCAATAAAAAATTTAAATCAGCAAAACTTTAAACGTCACCCTTATCTCACCTAATTTGCAAAAATCTAGCTGCACGAAGTAGTGAAAATAGTCAATAGTCAAGACGTTCAAATAAGGAAACGGGAATTCCATTCTCCCCATTGAGTAAACACTACTCACTGACGTGACACGAAATATCTTATCAACTAAGCTATCAGCCTTAACGTAGGTATACTACCGATATGATAACTTTTCCCATGACACAGAAAATGAGTTATAATTGGCATTCAATGAAACACGCACAGCTAAAAGGCGTTGCACTAAAAATAAACCGAAACAAGTGTGTTAACCCCAAAAACAATTTGTGCTGTCACCCCCTTCCGAAAACAAAGTCCAAAAGGCACAAAAAAAACAGAAACACGTTCCATGCTCTACTCTACCTCCAGGCTTGCACTTGTGGACATTGGAAAGAATGCCGCTGACACTAGTTTTATTAAATTAATTTATTTTTCAATTTGGGGCTAATGAGCAGAGCTCTATTATGGAACAAAACACACACACTGACAGTGTTTTGTCAAGCAAGACAATAGGCAAGCTCAAAGCTTCAAGTGTGACAAGTATGTCGAGCCATTTGGAATGTATCACTTTATGTTCCGCATCGATGCGATGTTGTGTGGTGGGGCACGTTCTGAAAAGTTATTGCTGGTGCAGCATTAGCTCTAATGGATATTGGAATAGGCCTGTGGGATTGTAGAGATTAAAAATTATACTGATTGGGTTGCATGAGTCGCTCCCATAAGGGTGCGGTTGATGCTCACTTAGTCGGATTAAGTGCAGCAAATGGGATGTATAAAAATAATGTGTAGCTTAAAGGTTCAACTAACATATTAGCCCAATATGCATAGCATATGCATTCAGTGGAACTTGAAAATGTGATTTTGGGTAATAAAGTACGAACATATCCTATTAACAAAACAGCTGCATAGGAAGTGGTTACAGCTTCAGGAAGATAATTAAGTTTGAGCTCCCTCCAAGCAGATGCGTGTCTAACTCAACTATAGAAAATATTTCGGAAAATTAATGGCAGCTTTCGTACGAAAGACATAACACTTCTGGGCGGAAGCTTTATAGTTAAAGCCTTTGCCGTTCACCGATCTCTCTACGTTTGGTGATCTATCATCGAGATTCATCGAGGAGGCAGTCAGTGGCGATATTACGTAGAGGGTTCCGTTACGACACTCCCTCAGAACGTTTGTAAACAATTTCATATTTATTTAAAAGCTAACCGAACGTATCTTTGCTTATATTGGTGAGCGGCACTTATTTAAAGCCACACAAATATTTTCACTTTTCAATATTTCATATTCTTTGAAATTAAAATCTCCTTTAAAAAATTAATCTGCTTATGCTAAGATTACACGATTGACGTAAAAGCGTAAGTCTGTCATCAAGAATTTACGCGTGATTGATGCGATAATGACCGAAGCGTAAATTGATTTTGTAAGTGGTTTAAACGATTGACTTAAGAGGGTAAATATTGGCAACGTCAACTAAATTTTGACGTTGCCAACGGCTTACGTAATTAGAAAAAAAAAAGTCAACCGTCAATCTCGCAAGAGAGCTGTTTACACGATTGTCTCTTTTTTTTTTGTAAATCGAATCGACCATTTCTTGAAGTTCACTGTCATAAGTGTAAATGAATTTTGGCACTGTCTTTTGTCGTCATTTGGGTCGCCTTTTCATCGATCGCCGACAAAAAATTCTGCTCAAGTTGAGTAATAAACAGTTTCTTATTTTGTGTGGCAAAAGAAAATTCTGAAAAACGTTTATGGTCGTCTTCAAGTGGACATGTAAATGTAAGTTTTGGCTTTGCTTTTTTAACTTTGTTTTGGGTTGTTTCCTGATAAATATCATCAGCCATTATGTTTACAATAAATAGAAAATATAAACTCTTTAAGATATAATAAATAAATGAAATGAGTGTGCCTCACATATTTTTTGAATTGAATCAAGACGTCGCGCAACGCACGTCTGGTACTTTTCCCGCGAAACTGGTTCAAATTGACGTCTATGGTTGAAGCTAGAGAGAGAGAGTTCAACCATTGGTTTGCGCAATCGGGTTGTCGATTGGCGGTTGTGTTCGAAAAAGTTTAGTTTACTAGATTTAAGCTATTACGTAAATTTTGGTTGACAAAAATTTTGGACAATCTGCAGGTGAACAAAATTTGAGTTGTTTTACACGATTGATCATCAAAAAAGCGTAAATATTGACGTAAATAATGACGTTAACAATATTTTTCAAACTCTTTCGGAATCCGTGGATAAAACCTTCAGTTTTTACTTTCCGTATGGAAAAAACTAATTACACAAGGAATGAAGAGTATATTATATTTTTGTTTCCATTGTAAAAACAAAAATGGTATAACGATTTATCATCGTGCAACTTTTATTAAAGTTTTTCCCAAAAACTCACATATATTTGCTGTTTTTTTGTCTCACTTGATTACGAACAATATAAGCTATAACCACCTGTGAAAAAAGATGACAAGCGACGTAAGATTAGATTGTTAGCCGGGTGAGCATTAGCTGGGGCTCTGGCACTGTGGTCTCTTTAAAAGGAGGCTATTGCGCCTTCCCTGATGAAATTCTAGAGCCATCTTTTGACTCCGGAGGCAGTCAGGAAGACAAGAATGTTCTCTGCAGGGGTATCGGCTAGGTTTGCCGAAATAATGATTTCTCAGACGCAGCCGGACAATCCATGACTATGTGCATTGAAGACTCTCTAGACAAAGTCTGCATGGGTGGCGACCGGTAAAAGGCCGATTGTGAAGGAGATGTTCATTCAATTTACAATGACCGCTGAAAATTGCAGTGAGGATTTTTAAGCTAGTCATGTCTAGGTTGGTCAGAGTATTATACCTCCTGGGGGAGAATCTGGAAAAAAAACGTTTAGCAATGCTGTCTAAGTGTGTTAAGTCAGAATTGAATTCAATGCCAGGTTTTTATTAGAGTTCTTGAAAAATCTTTTACTGTTTCCACAAAAGGGTTCAGGCCCTACCAGTGGTGTAGTTGCCCCGACTTAAGCTAATGAGCATGGGTGGCCATGGCTGTTTCCAGAACAAGCTTCGATTTAATTACCTGTCAGTCAAGCGCCTTGAGAGCTGTTTTGCTGTCGGCGATGATGAATATTGTTCCTCCCTTTTGTTTTAGAACCAGAGATTGGCATGCGATCACTATTTCACGACTTAAAATGTACAATTTATTGCTTAGGCTCAGTATGCAGCTGAAGTGAAACTAAATTTTCCGGTGGTCCCCACTTCGACACCGAAATGCTTTGCGAAAAGGCAATGAAAATTATTTGTGGAGAGTTGCCAATGACATTCAATAAAAAAAAATAAACAATTATGTGACAGGTTTTTTTCGCTTGCTAAAAATTGCAAACTGAAAACCGATGCCCATGTTGCTAAAATAAAGCGACGTTCAATTGCAAATGACCAATCAATGCCCTCAAGTCACGTTCCCTTAATTTTGGGTTCTAGTTTATCTAGCAGCACTCGCAAAAAGTTGCACGAACAAATCAAGTGTCTCCCAGCCGTTCTCATAAGCTTGACGTCAAACTGAACGTCGTGGAAAATGCTGCTTTGATGTCGTTTAGTTTTGGTAAATTAATTCTTTTGAATCCAAATTAATTTCTTCAAAAAATCCGACCGGTCCATGCAAATTCGAAGTAAACATTACAAATGCAAGTGTCAAAATGAAAAAGTACCAAATGAACAGTGTTACCGTACTTAAATAAAAAAGTCCCTGGACATATTTATGTGGAGTCCCAATTTTCTTCCCTAGTTAAACGTTTTGTACTTGTAATTTATTTAACAATGTTTTTTTTATGCACAACCTCTAACAGAACTTGAAGATATTGAATGGGAAAAGGGGTTAACATATATGCCTAGTATTTTTGAAGTCATTTTTGTAAAAAGTTATCCCAAAAGGCAAAAAAGGTTTTAGTACCAGTAAAAATGTATATTTATGGTATTGGCTTTTAAGGACTGCACACAGAGATATATTATGAAAACCTAATTATAGTTGCGTAATTGTTTTCATACAGTTTGTAGAAAATGAGCCTTTTGTCCACGTCAAAAAGTTTAAAATCTAATATTTAGTTTTTTTTAGACACATTTTCAGCTTGGGACACAAAGGCTACAGAAAAACGTGCGCCAAAAAACACAGCGATTTTCTGCAGCAAGCATACTGAACACACGAACAATAATTTTCCGTGGTTCCTGTCAGTTTTGATAAAAAATTAATTTTAATTGTTAAAAAAAGAGTTTGCAAGGTCTTTGTGGTAAACTCAGCACACAAACAATCGATTGCTGTGTGAATCCAGTGAATTGTGGTAGAAACCGTCGTTTTTATCGATAAATAAAACAAATCAACTTTTGTTGTGCGGCTCAAGAGTCGCAATTTGGATATTTGTCGCAAATCGAGTCTCGCGACTAATTGTCGTAGACGCAATAGTGCGTTGTCTAATATTTTAACGCTTGCGCATTCGGACTGCAATTAGTCGCACGTTTTTCTGTCGCCGTCTGTCCCTGGCCTATACGCCATTTTGTGGAACCAGAACCTCTCTTGCCACTTGCATAGAAAAATGTCCGATTCGCCGCTGTTCAATAAAAAACTCTAAAATTGATTTGTTCATAATTAAATTACTCATTTGCAGTTTGCACAAGAAATATCTTTTTGAACGAGGAAATTTTTAACACACCAATGAACACAGAGCTAGAAGTGTCGAAATTTCGCAGGCAAATTAATGTCCGGTACAATAAATCGTAAACGAAAAGAGGTGGAGAAAATTTGAGTACAGTAATGTCAGAATTTCGCTGTTGAACTGCGTACTGCAAAACGAAAAAAAGGGCAAAATGTTTCGTTTATGATTTCATTGGGTCATTTTTGTATGGGATTTTTAGTTTCACTTCAGCTGCATACTGCCCTTTAAGTTGCATATTAAATGTTGTTGCGACTAAATGTTTTTTTTTTAATGACATTTTCCGGCTTCATAACATTTTTTCCAAACTCATCTCAATAGCTCATTTGTTTCGCTTTTATAATATTTATGTAATATTTTTGATGCAATTTTAAGAAGATATATGCACAAGATCTGTGTACACGAGTTTATAAATGCTGCCATCACAGTGTAGTAAATAAAGGGGACATCTTAAAATTCTTAATCTATCTATCTAACATCTATCTAATGTTTGATTTTTTTCGTAAGTGTACCTACAATCCTTATTTAAGGCGAATTTCACGTTAAGGTACCCAAATTTACAGCGAAACGCAGGGAGAAAAATAATTTTTTTCGATTTTTTTTTTTGATAAAAAAAACATGAAAAAAAAACGGCTATTCAGCGCCTTTTTACACCCGACCCAGGGTATATTAAGTTTAATGTATAGTTTGTAGCTCAGTGAAATAATCACCGTAGACCCCTAAGACCTTTTAGAGATATGAATGGGACCGACAGGAGAATCGATTAAGCCATGTCCGTCCGTCCGTCTGTAAACAACTTTTAGGCCTTTTAAGGTACAGAGCTGAAATTTTGTGGGTTGGCTGGAAGTCCATTGGACCAGATCAAGTTTGAAAATTAGCCGAATCCACCCACAGACACGCCCACTACAGGCCCGTATGTGCGACCATCTCTAATTTAAAAAAATACTTTTTCTAAATTTTAGCTATGTTAGAATAGTGCTAGCGCATTCATTTTTGGTATGTAACATTGCCTTGTAATTGCCTTTGAAGTGGCCCAGAAATTTTAGCCTTTTCATTGACCACGCCCACTTTTTTAAGGGATTTTAGTTTAAAATGGCTTTTTTTCAATAAATATATATGAAATTTGACGAAAAATTGTAAGACAAAAGTTGTAGATATAAGCATTTTCTAACTTTCATGTATAATTACTATGTGCCTCCGCCCACTTTTGTATGCGTGGCGTTAAAAAAAGTGTTTTTTTTTAAGTTAAAAAGGCGGAGTTTTAGACAGAAACGTATGCAACCAACTAGTATAAGGCATTCAACAGTTATATTTTTGTATCCCGCCCAATTTTTGAAGGCGTGGCAGTTTTTTTTTGGTATGGTCGGGTATTCTGCAATCCGTCGTAGATGGACTGAAACTTTTGCATACGCACTGTTGCACTTTCCCACTTGTTTTAATACCGTTATATAAATTTTTTTTATGTACTTTGCGCTAGCAATGGATATTTTTTCCCAACTCTCTGGGCACAGGGCTTTCAGTTCTCGGTTATTATAAGGCGGTTTGATTTGCTTTTTAAACCGTCTCAGAAAATTTTAAGTAAGAAACGTAATTTTTGAAAGATCTTTAATATTTTAGAACTTTTTTTCATACGTTTTATATACAAACCACATTTTATTGTAATCGGTACTACCGTTAAGATACCAGAAACAGAATATTTAGAAAACTATTTTTTTAAGTTAAAAGGTATTCAAAAACTTCTATAGTTTTCCCCAAAAATTACAAATAATTCCTGATGTGTTTGTGTTTTTTTTTTTCAAATATTTTGGCCTTATAGCATCGGAGATAGTGGTGGGGACAGAATTGTTTTCACGATTTTTTTTTCGAAAATAGTCAAAATTGAAGTTTTAAAACTGTTAAATCAAAATTTGATTTTAGCCTTAGTTTAAGTTGCGGTTGTTAGTTATATATGTTTTCCCAATATCGGCTTTTTTGAATGAAAAGAATTTCTATTTATTAACTTTTTGATTAATATTATTATTAAAAAATTATGACGTTATACTCCAGTTAATTTGCGGCTTTGGTTGTATACCCTCTGGCCACTACTAGATGCCCTATACAATATAGGTTTTTTTGGTCGCTGATCATGAATTTCGGGGTTTTTTTTGAGAAATTGGGGCTGCACCCTTAAATCACCCAAAAATACCCCTAAATAGGGGTGTTTTCTGCTATATTCGCGCTTTGATTGTTAATTGGTGTCAATAAATATGGTTACACCTTTAATTTGAATATTTAGTAATCTTTTATAAAAATTTAAACATTCGGATTAAATTAAGGGCGTGAAAAGTACTCCTAAGAGGGGAATTATTCTACATTTACACTTTTTGACTCAAATTATGCGTAAAAACTGCTTTCTGACTTTGAGTTGAAACATTTAATAATAATTTATAAAAAATTTAACTCTTCGGTGCGGACGGACGAACAACGGAGTGATACCATAAGAGGTTATTTTTCCATTTTTGGACGAACCGCTAAAAAGGTTCAAATAGACCTAAGTAGGTTTGAGTTGTATGTTTTGCAATACAATCTCAGAATACTAGCTCGAGTTTTCGTTTAAGGGCTACTGGAGCCCTGAAGTGATAAAATTTTCGATACATAGTCAGGTAACGGGAAGAAGGCGCAGCTGGCGGTAATTTTCTTTAAAAAAAAGGAGGGACCGGTAATATTTTACATTGCAAAACTTTCATTGAACGACTTTAACGTACTTTATATGCTTTAGCCCATAGAAAAATTCAATTTCGCATGAGAACTCTACCGCGGAGAGCGATATTGAAATGTAAATGGAAGGCGCGTTGCACTTGAATGATCGAGGAGGTGTTTGAAAAAAGGCTTGCACCCAAAATACACCTCTTCTTAATGATAAGATCAAGGGTTATGGCTATCCTTAAATTACAAAGCACACATCGCGAGCGGAAGTAATTAGAGAAGTTCTCGATCCAACACGTTGATGAGCCAATCGAGAACATGACGACGCGGCACATAAGCACCGAAAGTGTAGTGCCTCTACGGAGAAAAGGAATGATATGACCAGCAGAGTATTCAATAAAAAACATTTGGCATACATATAAATGCCGTCAATTCTATTTGCACGTTGGAAGAGATTATATTCAACGGAGCCAAATCTGGATAACAGACGCCGACGAGAAAGCCACTCTTGGATTTTTCGTTTGTTGCTGGTTTGGGTCCGCATCGGTTGTTTTCTACACTATTACCTACTAATCTAATGAGCGTTCCCCTATCCGCCACCCTATCCGCACCAGAAACCGCAGAAGGGAAATTTTTCATTATTTTGTCATTTTGTACCTTTAATTTTTTATTTTTGACTCCCAGGCCGCTTATTTTATTGCGTCTAAGTAACAATACCAATGAAGTCAGTAAAATCGTACTTGTCATGTGCACAGCTTAACACTTCCAAGGTCACTCACAAGACTTTTAAAGTCAATTTAAAAATGGTAAATCGATTCCTGACTAAAATGAGTCAACGATTCGGTGTGAAACGTTCAAAGTTCACCATTATAATTTTTTTTAAGCAGATTAAAATAATACAATACAAAAACAATACAAATACACTCATTGTTAATGCATGTAATTTCTAAAATTTCGCGCTGCATACCTACCAGTTGCTGTGTGTAATTGAGTCAATATCTGTTTCAGCGAATGGCGTCATCTGCTACACGAATACAATTTCTTAAGTCAATGTTTTCGCTTTACCTAAACAGTGCTGTCAGATAATATTAATGCCTGTTTGTATTCAATTATTAAAATTACGTGTTTTGAGTGTGTTCAATTCGAATAACTAAAACAAAAAGTGTGTTCCGCCTAGTCCCACTTGAGGCTTTTTCTACATTTGTGAAAGCGTCATATCCGTCGATTGCCTGGAATTTAAACTTTCTTCCAATGCTGATTGACGTTTAATTGGCTCTAGAGTGTAAAAGTATACTTATCTTAATCGATGGCTTCCAACGAGATATTGGTTTGATAGGGTTTTTTTTGGCAGAATGACGTTGCAAAGCTATTATTATGAAGTGCTTGGACTGTATTCGAAAACAGCCTGAGACTATTTTTTGTGTCTGATTAATTTCGTTCGTCGTTGTCTAAAAGAGTGAGCGAAACTTGACTGCGGATTTTTGTATGAAGTTGTGATTATTAACATATTTCGAATAAGCTTCCGTACTCAGACTTGACTTTGTGACTGATACAGTTAAACACGTAAGTTCAACGTTTAAACGAAGAGTTTAAACGTTAAAATAGCCGCAAATAAATTAAAATCACGATAATGCACATGTCGATAAACAAACCACTATTGAAATGAATTGAAATACAACCAGGAAGATTATGACCAACTACAAAGCATAACAGTGGTGTCGAGCCGAAATGATCGGGTCAGGTTCAATCGGTCCCTGGATGATAAAGTTATTAAAACATATGGGAATTTTACCCAGGTTAGCTTAGGTTAGCCCAGGCTATTTTAAAGTGGCTGTGGGATGTGAGAAACCGTAACACTTAGTCCTATAAGGTTCATGGTGGTATCACGTGTTAGAGACATATTATGTAGTTATAAGAAGATTGCTTAAGGTGCAAAGCCGCCAGACTGTCTAAAAACATTCGTATCCTTGGTTGATATCACATTATTCTGATGCTAGAACAAGACTTCTTAAATAGCCATGATTTCCACTTGTAAGACAGTGAAATTGTTGGAAAGACGGAAACACTAAAATTTGGTCTATGTAAAAAATTAGCCCCCATTACCCAATCACTTTTGAACCATCTCTCGCTGCAGAAGTCAATCGATTTATCTTCAAGGAACGCAAGAAAATCCCAAGAGGATCTAGAGGGGACGGTAGACTGGAAAATTTTGTCAAATTTAAGTTGAAATACGGTCAAGTCTGAGTAGGCATGTGCAGTGCTGGTCAAGGAATTATGCGAAGCGTACCGCTAATTCAAGCAAGCTCATTTTTGAACCTTACCCACAGTTTGTCACGGTCCACTAGCGACTAGATAACCGTTCCATTCTTTAGCATATGTCTTATGACCGGATGTATAGTCAGTAAATGATTCGGTAGACGCGCTGATTTGTTTCCAAGGACTTTTTGCAAGAAACCAGAGCTACCGTAGCTTTCTGGTACTCTTTCTTGTATATGTTTAACTTCCAGCTATAGGCTTCCTTCCTATGATGAGACCCAATATATATCTTCATCAGAGAAAATAAGACTAGTGTTTCTAATAGTGGTATGATGTATGGGATTTTGTGCTTCCTGGTAATGAGGACCAGCTTAGTTTTGTGAGGGGTGGCACCCAGCCCACGCCCAGACGGGGTTGGACTACTAAATCCGTGACGGCATCGTGGGTCGGAGCTGGAAATTATACTGATGTACCAGGGTGAGGAGGGAACTTCCCAGTCTCTTGCAGTCCTTTGCATTAGACAATGAGAGTACTAACTATTGTCCAAGCCAAATTGTAAAGTGCCTTTGGTCTTAGTCAGATGCCAGAGAGATTGGTCTGGACAATTGGAAGCAGCGTGCCAAGAATCGCAGAGCGTTGGTACGTACGTAAATGGTTTTTAGGTGTACTGAAGCCAAAGAAAGTTCATTATACTGCCACGTGGGCATATATAACCAAGGAAGGGGATTGGCATGAATTCTATGACATCCAGCCAGTCTTGTCAGTAAATTCTAGTATCTTTTTGTCCGGTGTCTCACTGAGGTCACTTAGAAAGTCGTAGGAGCCTATTATAGATTTCTTCCGGGCAGCTACAGAGAATGTGCGGTACACTTTCCTCCTCTTCCTCATCTAGGCAGCTTTTACAGAATTCGTTTGAGAAAACACATAGTCCTTAAGCGTGCATAATAGCCAGTGCCCGGTAATCATTCCCACTGCAGTGCTAATTTTGGATCTCTTTAAGGAGATCATGCTATATCTGATCTTTTTGGATCGAGTCGGGGTCAGATTTGCTTGGAGGTTCGACATGTGGTGCCTGTCCTCCATCTGGAGTTAGTTTTTTGTTTACTGTTGTTGAGCTGTAAATTTGTAGGTAGCTAGGGGAGTAACTATAGTACAAGAGATTTCATCGTCTGGCGTTCTAGTAGCGTTTTTAGTGAGCTTGTCAGCCTTACAGCCCTTCCATAGTGTCTCTATGGCCTGGCACTCAGCACAGCCGGGTGTGAAACTTTTCGAATATCTCGTCAAGAGATATATGCGACACAGTTGGTAACTAATTAAGCTTTTAAAGGTAACGATGTCAGGATTAAATTGCGGCCTTTTTATCCGTAAATGTACAGATATCGCGGACAGATATCACGTTCCAAATGAACCAGGATGGGGCTTCACTAATCGCCATTATTTCTGCTTGGAAAGACATGACATTGATAAGGTAGCCGAAGGGATTTATTTAAATTAAGCCACTCAGAGAATACATCACTTCTCTGAGTGTTCATCACTTCTCTGAGTTCATCTTTCGTCTTGGAACCAAGAGTGTAAAAGTGTATGGCGTTACCAAAGGGTATATTACCATCATACCACAGGTCTCTTTTCGGAATCAGGGCTTCGAAGTTTTTCTCTGGGAAGTATGAAGGTGGATTACAATCTAGGTTCTCTGAGTTGAGATGATTCTCGTTGAGATTATTGGCATGTTCATAGGTGTAAACACACCATTTGGCACATGCCTTAAGTCGAATTGCGCAGTTGGTAGCTGTTTGCTTACCAAATATATCTAAGGGGGTAAGGTCGGTAGGAGTGGCTCTCAGGGCACCACTGATGCAGATGCATGCTTGCCTTTGTACGTTTTTTAAAACGTTGAGTATGGGCCACCATACTTCCATGCCGTATAGAAGGATTGGTCTAATCACAGCTGTTAAAAGCCAACATGTCATGCAAGGTTGCAGACCCCATTTATGCCCAATGGCTTTTTCGCTCATATAAAGTGCCGTGATGGCTTTCATTGCTCTTTCGGCTGTATTGAGATTTCTCGCTTAGCTTACTGTCCAAATTAAGGCCAAGGTACTTTGCCTTAATCGAGAACGGTTGGCTGGTGCCATTTATTGGTGGGAGGGACAATGTAGGTGATTTTGTATTTCTTAGTGATGAGGACGATTTCGGTCTTTTGTGCAATAACACTCACACCATTTTCAATCGTCCAGTTACAGAGAAGAGTGTGAGCATGTGGCATTAGGTCTCTCAGTACTTGGGGATACTTCCCCGAGAAGGCAATAGTGATATAATTCGCATAAGCAATCGTTTGCAGCCCGCTCCTCTAGCAAGTAATAGTAACAGTTTATCCACCGCTACGTTCCAAAAAAGATGGGATAATACTCCTCCCTGAGGTGTACCTCCTCTATGGAGCTTTTCAAAGAAGCGCGACCTAAGGTGGCATTATTAACTGCCATTAATAACTATTGTTTTACTAATGCTACTAGTCCCGCCTCTACGCTTAACTCTTCCGCAGTGCTTGTGTGATTGCGTGCGGATTAATGTTTTTGAAAGCGCCTGCTAAGTTTTGAAAAGCAACCATCGTATATCCTTTGTGTGTGGAGAGTCGTCCACGGATCTTCCTTTTTTGTACGCATGTTCATTGTTGAGATGACAAAATTTAAGTCGGGTACATAGTTTATCTTAGAAGTAGATCAATGAGCCTTTCTAATGTTTTTAGTGGAAAGGATGATAAACTGTTACGTGTCAGATTATTATCATACAAGTCGGAACCTTTTCCCGCCTTGGTCGGACGTTTGCTGAAGTTTGGCTGACGTTATGCCGGCAGGTCCGTGGTGATTTGTAGGGACTGAAGCTTTTTATGGCCCACATAATCTTATGACGCGTTGTCAGAGAATTCGGATTACTAATAGGCTTAGCTCTTGCTTGGTTTGGACTGGAGCAGTGAGTGCTCCGGAAAATGGGTGTCCGCCAGCAGTTTCAAAGATTTTTGAGAAAGCTAGATGCCTACATTGGGACAGGTTGAGAGAACTTTTCGGATTGTGGATGCTTCCGGGTTTTTTGCAGAATTTCTTCCACGTTGACCGTTTCGCTTTCCTAAGTTCATTTTTGAAAGATTTGAGATATTCCTTGAGTCTCTCCTGTATTCCTTGCCTTATTGAACTGACTCCTACAAACTTTGCTAAGGTTCTTTAAGTCCGCTTTCCTCCAACGCGGTTGTGGCGTCTTGACAGGTTTTTTCAAAGTCGCCAGAAACGCGTTGCTGGATGAGCCCTTAAAGTAAGTAAGCAAAGTCTTAGATAAACGTGACAGTGACTTTTGATTGATCCTCAAAATGGGAGATTTGTGAGCCTTTTTGCTCTTGGCTTGGCGTTAGCCTTTCAGTTCTGAGTCTGAAGTCATATGATCGCAGTCATATGACTTGAAGGATTTCTTTTGCGTAGAGTTGTTCGATATCGAACAGATAGGTACGTGTTCTTGGTCTACTATTCTCTTTCGCGACGATCTTAAGTTCGTAAGCCCAAACTTCCCCTCTCTTTTGCCAGATTTTAGAGTTTGCAAGATCTAATATCCCCACATGCGATAACTTTTAATTGAGTGATCTTGATGCCATGCTCAATAGAAGGTAAGTGGTGTTCCAAGGTAGTCCCGCACGAATATCAAGAAGCTACTGGAGATTCAGTTGAATCATTTAAGGGCAGGTTTCACTGCGATCAATTACAGTCACAGCACATACAATACGAGTAAGGAGAGTGTAAGGAGAGTGCTGCTGGTACTTTGTACTTTGGGGCGTTTAGAAACAGAAGGTTTCTTCCCCTGATCTCTGACGCTATAACGTGCAGTTTCGGTTTCCTTAAAGCACACATTTTTCCGCAAATTTCCCTAGTCCAAATGAAGGTTTATAAAAATCGACTAAACTAGTTTAGTTGTCAACTTAAAACACTGCGTTCAAATATAATCCAGACTGACAACACACTTTTAATAATTATTACATTTTACGTTACTCATTAACACAGATTTCAGTCAGGTTCGAGAAGCACACAGAAGCAAATTCAAAATAAATAACCTGTCCAAGTTCGACGCAACAAAGAGCAAATTTCTGACGTAAGAACAAAGCTTCAAGGATATGGCATTCATTAAATTAAAAAAGTAAACAATACTACCCCGTTCCTCCAACAAGCCCAAAGAAATCCCTACCAGTATTAGCAAAACAAATCCAACACGGAATAATCCCAGCAAAAGAGAAGAAAATTAAAATAAACACTTTTGCTTTACCTGAATGCGAGGGTCTAGCTCGCCATCGTCTTCCTTGGACATGATGCTTTTTGCCGTAGAAATTGCTTCTCGTACTTGTTAATCCCTTGTTTGGCCTCTTCACAGGTAGGTGCACCTTTGTGCATTACATTCACTTTCAAAACCTCACTTCACTTCAAATGCACAACACCAATTTTTTTCTGTGTTATATTTTAGCAAAATGGAAAAATATTGGCGACAAAACAAAAACAATAATTGTGGGCACTTGTCACACACACACTCAAACTGGTATTGACTTTTCACTTTTTCGCAATTACGTTCTGGAGGGATTTCACGGCTTTTAATTTGTTATTCAGATATTCTTTTACTGGTTATTAATTGATTTCTTATAAGATAAATGCTATTATTCGAGGGAACACTGCAAAAATATTAACAATTATCGAATTTACAAGCACAAGTTCATAATGTTCTCCGCACTGTCAACAAGAAAAAATTCATCCAACCGAGCTCGACAAACTGCTCTGAATGAATGAAACAGACAGCGAGCAATTGAAAAGCCATCGACGATCCTACCTGGTGGCGTGAAGGAGCAAAATGTATTTGTTTTTATTTATTTCATTATTACGTTTTCCTTTTCTTTTGTTATGCTAGTTGTACTGTTTGTGCACAGGTTGGGAAACATGATTGAAATTCTTTACAGCGGTTTTTTTGAGATGTTCCCAAATGGCTTGTTTACACTTTTATGAAACAGTGTGAAGTGAATGAATACCAAAAATTCAGCAAAACTGTTCTACAGTTAACTACAAGAACAAGTTAAGCTTTGGCTCCTCTTAAGGGCATTTTTAAATTAAACCACGTAAAAAATATTTCGGACAAAAATCCAAATTTTTATAAGAAAATTTGTTCAGCTAGTTTGTAACGCAGTGAAATAATAACCGTAGAGCCTTAAAATCTTTAGGGGCCAGTTTTTCAGTGAGAGATTATCCGAGTTTCCGAGATTAATCTGAGATTAACTCCAGAAATAAGTTTTTTAGTACACTTGTATCTAGGGTAAATCACTGCTTATCTCGCCAAATTTGGTGAATTAATCTCGGATCAACTCTGGAGAACAGTATGAACTTCTTTGAATGTTTTTTCTATGTGGAATGACAATTGATTTGCGTGTTTCTGTGAAAAAAATCATCTGGGATGTTTCCTATGTTTTTTATGTGAAGTGAGAGTTGGGAGAGGCAATAATGTCGAGAGTCGAAGATTTTGACGACTTTGTTTCCGAAGCTAACTCTGTACTGAAAAACTGCTTGCTGGGATTTTGTTACGGGACTAGCAGGTCTTAGTTTAAGCTGGCCTAACTTGGCACCGAAAAATCGGCCCTTAGAGGGCAACTCAGCTGTGTTTGTTGTGTTGCGTAAAGGGATGCGTAGAACGCTGATGTTGTTGATGATATTGATGTGATGATCCTGAAGAAAAAGTCAAATGCACTAAGGTGTACACACTGCAACAGAATGGAGGATATTAAACTTAATGCTTCTGGTTAATGTTGATCAAGTTGGTCTACTATAAACTTGTTAACTTGTTGGACTGAAATTCATTTACATTTTTGTTGTTTTGGTTTTATATTTTTTGGTTCATTTCGTTTTCGGCTATTTTAAAAAAAAAAAATTGTTTCTGAATCTCACAGATCATCCGAGTAGACCGGTGGCCAAAAAAACTCATGGTTATTAGGAGATGTGACGAACAGACATGGCTTTTTTACACCAGTGGATGTCATTAAGAAATGACAAAAATTAAATTTCGAGTTAATTTCACTTTCCCCGCTGGAAACTCTTTGGGATTAACTTTTAATCTTTCTAATTTCTGTTTTGTGACCGGTGGAAACACCCTATAACGCCTTTTCTGGAGAAAATTGTCCACAAAGTAAAAAACAAAACAAGTGGAAAAGTGCAACAAATCCGTCTGCGAGGGATTGAAAAATACCCTAACCTACCAAAAAGGAAACTGTCGCACCTCCAAAAAGTGGGCGGGATATAAAAATATAACGATGGAATGCTTTATGCTAGGTGGAAGCATGCATTTGGACTAAAACTCCGCCTTTTCAACTAAAAAAATCATTTTTTTTCAAGCCACGCCCACAAAAGTCGGCAGAGGCATATACTATGCTCGTATGCATATACAAAAAATTTAGATAATGCTTATGTCTAAAACTTTTGTCTTGTAATCTTTTGTCAAATTTCATATTTATTTATTGAAAAACAGTCATTTTAAGCGCGGATTCAACTTATTTTTAAACTTGATCTGTAGGACTAGGCTTGCAACTCCCTCACCAAATTTCAGCTTTCTAGCCTAAAATTTAAGGCCTAAGAGTTGTCGAACGGACATGACTTTATCGATTTTACTGTTGGTCCCATTTATATCTCAAAGGGCTGGTTTTTCGGTGCCGAGTTAGGCCCATTTCACACATACCCGGAGTCAGGTAACCGGCACCCGTTAAACACGCAAATTAATTATCATTCCACACAGAAAAAACATTCAAAGAAGTTCATACTATTCTCCAGAGCTGATCCGAGATCAACTCAACAAATTTGTCGAGTTAAGCCGAGATTAACCCTAGATACAAATTCACTGAAAAACTTATTTCTGGGGTTAAACTCAGAAACTCGGATAATCTCGCACTGAAAAACCGGCTCTAAGTAAATTTCCGAGTCTATTTTTCTGAAACCGATTTTACTTGCTTCAAACTCGAATAACTCTTTACAAACGAGCCTTTCTTATCGCGTTTAACATGTTTAAACCATACGCAGGAACGAATCCTCTTAATGCACCTACACATCTTCTCTGTTAACAAAGTTCCGTTTATTTCAAACCTATTTGACTTGTTTAAAACTCTAGTATCTCAAAAAATGAGGTTTTTTTTTCAAGTTCAATATTGTGATCGAGCAAAAAGAAGTAAATAGACAAGCGAGAATCGCTGAATGCAACTATCATTCTAGTCAGCTAACAGCAAACTGATATTCGAAGTGCGAACTTGAGTTTAAATCGACGAACCCCAGGTAAAAATATTCCGACGCTATTACCGATGCAGGTGGAGACCCTGACACGATGCTGTTCGATGTTCGTGAAGAACAGCAAGAAAGCTCAGTAAGTACTGCTGATGAAATGCCTGCTAAGAAGTTGCTTTCGGAAAATTCGAGAGGCTGGGAGAGTGACCAGAAAGAAAAAAAGAATGCTCTCGAAAGCAAATTAGAAACGCTGGAAGTAGCCAAATTAATGTTCTCGAAGAACAAAAGAGTGCTCTTGAAAGTAAGTTCGATTAACTGGATAGGCGTTTCGATAAGCAAAATAATTATTTGCAAAAGCAACTAGTGAACAGGTAGAACTCTGGAAGGCAAACTCGATGCCCAAAGTATCACCTTTCATAAGAAATTCCAATCAATGGATGAAAAAAATGGAAACTATGAAAAAAAAAAGCGTCAAAGTAGCTACCCGTTACCTCGAATAGATGACACATTGGACACGCTCTGTGGAGAAAAATGGTTTTCCACCCTCGACCTGAAAAGTGGCTAGGTACTGGCAGGTTTTCACAATTGGTAATGGAATATGGCAGTTAACATTTGGTCTGTGTAACGCTCCGGACACCTTTGAGCGTCTTATGAAACCTGTCTAACATAGTCTGGCGTGGAAATGCTTGCTATATATACCTGCATGCTATACTTGGATGACGTCATCGCTTTGGGAAAAACGTTCGCTGAACATCGCGACAACTTGAGGGAGGTGTTCTCACGACTTCGAGCAGCACACTTGAAGCTCAATCCAAAGAAGTGTGCGCTCTTCAGAGCAAAACTAAAGTATCTGGGGCATGTGATATCGACGGATGAAGTAAGTACGGATTCAGTTGTGAAAAGTTGGCAAGTTCCCAAAGATAAACACCAGCTAAGAAGCATTCTCGGTCTTGCTACGTACTACAAGAGGTTCGTCAAGGATTTCGCCGGGATTGTAAAGTGTCTGCACTAGCCGACTGAGAAGAGAAGACAATTCAAATGGTCAGGTGAGTGCGAAAGAAGCTTTCAGCATCTGAAGCAACGACTTTGCGAAGCACCGATGCTAGCTTACCATCCCCGGCAAGACATTTATTGTGGACACAGACGCTAGTCTCAGTTACACGATGGTCTGGAGGAAGTGGTAGCATACTTCAGTAAAGTGTAGCATACTTCACCTGAGTTGCCAGAAGTTAATCTTGCGTACAGACCACGCGGCTGTCAAATGGTTACCGCAGTTCAAAAATCCTGAGCCAAGTCGTAAGATGGATCGAGCGATTGCAGGCTTTTGACTGCGAGATACAACATCGCAAAGGAAGACTGCAATGCAACGCGGACGCGTTATCTGGGACATCATGTGAGCCCAACTGTAAGCATTGTGTGCGACAAGAGGAAAAGGACGAAGGTGTTTCTGTCCAGAGAATAAGAGCCGAACATGCAGAAGGCTGGAGTACGGAGGAACTTCGCAACGCACAAAAAGAAGACCCTGACATTGAGCCAATCCTTGCATGGAAGAGAAATATGGAGAAGCCGAATACAAGAGATGTTTCTGACAGAAATCCTACCTCCCAAAAAGTGCCTCTTCAGAAACTTGGAATCTTAAAAAACTTACTCCCCGCAATCACCGTCGGAACTAGACCTGATGGTGGACAGGCTTACGGAGGCAAAACTAGCTCTCTACAAAGCCTGCCTTATCAGGAGACACA
This sequence comes from Neoascia interrupta, assembly GCA_947623515.1. Lineage (NCBI taxonomy): Eukaryota > Metazoa > Arthropoda > Insecta > Diptera > Syrphidae > Neoascia > Neoascia interrupta. Next base: position 146,342,480 of record OX392462.1, read on the forward strand.
GAAATGGGGGCAAGCCCCCATGGTGGAACGCTGAAATTAGTAGGCTTCGAAGAGAGAGAGCAGGAAACTCTTTAATCAAGCAAAATGCTTTAGGAACCCAGTCAACTGGGCCAATCCTCCTATTCGCATCTTTTTTGTGAAAACATAGAGAAAAACAGTGTTTCATTCCGGATTAGGAAAATCCTATACAAATCTCCAGTCATTCTTACCTCTACTTTAAACAGCCAGGTGGAAACTTTGGACCTTTTCATGGACACCCACTTTCCTGGCAGCAAAACACGGACAATGTACTCTGAAATAAACCACCATAGAGTTCAATACACTGTACCCGAAGATGTTGTCACATCCAAAAAGATACAGTGAGCAATGCACAACTTCCTTCCGTGCAAATCACCTGTTCTCAATGGCATACTACGGGTGGAACTCCAACAAGGTCTCGGAGTACTGAGTCCTTGACTCCACACAATTTCTAGGAGTTGCCTAAGCCTTGGCTATACACCCAAATCCTGGAGGAAGGTCAATATGGTGTTCATACCAAAAGCTGGTAAGATCTCCCATGCAACTCCTAAAGACTTTCGCCCAATCAGCCTTTCTTCTTTCCTATTAAAGACCCTAGAGGGACTAATCGACGCCCACATCAGAACCAACATAGACAGCAGTCTTCTCTCGTGCTCCCAACATGCGTATCGAAAGGGAAAATCGGTGAAGACGGCCCTACACTCCTTGGTTAGCATTATTGAGAAATCCTTTGAGTAGAGGGATTTCAAGCTCTAGTATAGTTCCTCGACATTGAAGGAGCTTTCAACAAGGTTAGGCTAAAGGTTGACAACTATCTCTGCAATTGGATCGAGGAATTGCTTAAAAGCAGGCTCGTTCATGCCGAGCTGGGGAGTTGTCTAGCTGACAGGTCCGTGTGCAGAGGCACCCCACAGGGTGGGGTATTATTGCCACTACTATGGCTCCTCGTAGTTAACGAACTACTTTCGATCCTAGAGAAAAACGGCCTTAAAGTTATAGCTTATGCTGACGATATTGCGATAGCGGTAACAGACAAGATACTCCCCTCTATTAGGAACGTAATGCAATTTGCCCTTAACAAAGTAGCTAAAGTAGGTGGACAGATAGTGACGGTCTCGGAGTAAACCCGGCAAAGACTGAACTAGTACTGTTCACAAGAAAGTATAAAATACCTCCCATAACTCCACCAACACTGAAAGGCGTTGAACTGACACTTGTAGATCACACTAGATACCTGGGCGTTATATAAGATAGGAAACTCTGGGCCTCATTTACCCAGACAGGCCACTGTCTGGTAGCGCGACATGCCAGAAGACTTGGTGCTCCCTTCTACTATTTTTGCAGAAGTTGCAGTGATGAGGAGGAAGAGGAGACCATGGTCTACCTTCTGTGCAACTGTCCCGCCCTATCGCATTGAGAAGGAAAACTTTAGATGATACTTTTTGATAATCTTCTAAATGATCTGGCGCGACTCGATCTAAAGAGGATAATGAACTTTATCTCCGGGTCAAGCTGGCTAAACGCCTAACTGTGTATCGAAAAACACATCCCTCCTCCATATTGTAATCTTTTCGGCCTGGGGTTCGTCGAATAAAACTCAATTTCACTTTTGTAATCACACAATGAAACACTTTATTTATCAAACAAACTTATTTAAACTCAGATCACACTGTTATTCAACTTTACTATTTAAAATTCAACACTTTATGTCAACTCAATCACTTTTTACTTTATTACCGATTTTCACAAGTCCACGTTTAAAATATAACTGTCTCGTACGAGCCTGCCACCCGTGTATTTATACAAAATTAAGCACCTTCTAGTACGTTCCATACCCCCTTTGGTAATTTTCCATTGGTACTCCTGCGCTGAATTCCAAGGAGGGGAAATCGAAATTCGAACTTCGAATATGACAGCTGCTGTCAGATGACTGGAATGGCAGTTGGGTATGTTCGTTTAGTGAATCGAGCGGGTGCGTTTGTAGAGTGAATCGATGGGTGCATTCAGGGACTCCTGCGAGTTGTTTTATTTCTTGTCGCCACATAACATTGCCCCCCTCTTAGTTTTGTTCGTCCCGAACAAGTACGTCATCATTGCTTCCGTGGTAGCGATGTAGGCGATCAACATGGACAACTTTCATCTTCGCTCTTGGTCCTCTTTGGATTCGGAATACGACATCATTAATTCGCGTTACAACTTGGTAGGGACCTTCCCAGTCCTTCTGAAGCTTTGGCGATCTTCCCTTTTTACGATGTGGGTTGTAGAGCCATACCAGATCTCCCTCGTTGAACTCGGGTGCCGTTGCTCGCGCATCGTATCTCGTCTTCATGCGGTCGCTTGCAACTTTTATATTGCTTCTGGTTCTCTGGTGGATGTCTTTAATCCTTTCTCTAAGGTCAACCACGTAGTCCTCCTCGCATGTGGGTTCTTCAGTGGGAAATCCGAATTTAAGCTCACTGGGTAGCCTGGCAGTTCAGCCAAATAAAACTTCAGATGGAGTATATCCAGTTGTACTGTGAATAGCATTCCGGTAGGCCATAAGGAATAAAGGTATTCGCCGATCCCAATCCCGTTGATTCTCGTCCACGACTTTAGAGAGATGTTCCTTCAGCGTCTTGTTGAAGCGTTCCACCATTCCATCTGATTGTGGGTGAAGAGGTGTGGTCCGTGTCTTCTGTAGTCCGATTGCTGCGCATACCTCCTGGAATATCTTCGACTCGAAGTTTCTTCCCTGGTCGGAATGTAATTCCATTGGCACTCCGAACCTGCACACCCAGTGGTCCACTATCTGATCGACAACGGTTTTCGCTTCTTGATTTGGGATCGCAAATGCCTCGGAGCACTTGCTGAAGTAATCGGCAATAACCAGGATATAACGATTACCGCTTTCAGTTTCCGGAAACGGTCCTGCGATGTCGACGGCGATCCTTTCAAAGGGAGCACCCACATTGTACTGGTGCATTTTACCCCTGGTTTTGACTTTGGGTCCCTTACTAGCAGCACAAGTAATACACTTTCGACACCAGCTCTCAACGTCGCTTCTTGCACTCAGCCAATAAAAACGTTCCCGTACCTTTTCCAGGGTTTTGTTGATGCCCAAGTGCCCACCAGATACTCCATCGTGCATTTCCCGCAAAATTTCCTGCACTTTGGACCGTGGAACCACAAGCTGCATTTTAAAGGATTTTCCATCCGGCATTTCCCATTTTCTTCGCAGAACGCCATCTTGTACATGGAAAGAGTCCCACTGTGCCCAATATGCCTTTAACGTGGGACTTCTGTCGGATATATCCCTTGCGCTCGGTTTTTCCATAGATTCCTTCCATGCAAGGATTGGCTCAATGTCAGGGTCTTCTTGTTGTGCGTTGCGAAGTTCCTCAGTACTCCAGCCTTCTGCAAGTTCGGCTCTTATTCTTTGGATAGAAACACCTTCGTCCTTTTCCTCTTGTCGCACACAATGCTTACAATTGGGCTCACATGGTCTCCGGGATAACGCGTCCGCGTTGCAGTGCAGTCTTCCTTTGCGATGTTGTATCTCGAAGTCAAAAGCCTGCAATCGCTCGATCCATCTTGCGACTTGTCCCTCAGGATTTTTGAACTGAAGTAACCATTTGAGAGTGGCGTGGTCTGTACGCAAGATGAACTTTTGGCCACTCAGGTATTTCTGGAAATGTTTCGTTGCCAATATTAGAGCAAGGAGTTCTCGCCTGGTAACGCAGTAATTTCTCTCTGGTCGGGTTAAAACTTTACTGAAGTATGCAACCACTTTCTCATGCCCATCGTGCAATTGCGACAATACTGCACCAACACCCACATTGCTAGCGTCTGCGTCCACAATAAATGTCTTGCCAGGAATGGGGTAAGCTAGTATCGGTGCTTCGCAAAGTCGCTGCTTCAGGTGTTGAAAGCTTCTTTCGCACTCACCTGACCATTTAAATTGTCTTCCTTTCTCAGTGAGCTGGTGCAGAAACTTTGCGATGCCGGCGAAATCCTTGACGAACCTCCTGTAGTACGTAGCAAGACCGAGAAAGCTCCTTAGCTGGTGTTTGTCTTTGGGAACTGGCCAACTTCTCACAGCTTCGATTTTCTCTGGATCCGTCTTCACGCCATCCGTCGATATCACATGCCCCAGATACTTTACTTCTGCTCTGAAGAGCGCACACTTCTTTGGATTGAGCTTTAAGTGCGCTGCTCGAAGTCGTGAGAAGACCTCCCACAAGTTGTCGCGATGTTCTGCAAACGTCTTTCCCAAAACGATGACGTCATCCAAATATACCAGGCAGGTTTTCCACGTCAGACCATGTAAGACACGTTCCATAAGACGCTCAAAGGTGGCCGGAGCGTTACACAGACCAAATGGCATTACTGTAAACTGCCAAAGCCCATTGCCAGTTGTGAAAGCGGTCTTCTCTTTGTCTTCTGGATGGATCTGTACCTGCCAGTAGCCACTTTTCAGGTCGAGAGTGGAAAACCATTTTGCTCCAGAGAGTGCGTCCAATGTGTCATCTATTCGAGGTAAAGGGTAGCTGTCCTTCTTTGTGACATCATTAAGCCTCCGGTAATCCACGCAGAATCGAGTGCTGCCGTCCTTCTTTTTCACCAGTACAACAGGCGACGCCCACGGACCTTTCGAGCTTTCAATCAAACCTTCTTTTTCCATGGTCGATATCATCTCGGCGGCCTAATCCTGTTTAGCCAACGGAAGTCGTCTGGCAGGTTGGCGAATTGGTCTAGCATCTCCGGTGTCTATGCGGTGTTGTACTAAGTGTGTTCGACCATAGTCTCCATCCTGTGAGGCAAATATATCAGCAAACTCGCCAATGAGATTTTCCGCTATGGTTTGCTGCTCCTGATTTAGCTCACAGTCTCCGAGTATTGACTTACATACCTCGGCCAATTTTGATGGAGAGACAGGTCTTGCAGGCTCACTCTCAGCTAATGTCAAAATGGCTGCAACGGGCACACATCTTCCGATCACCTCTCCTTGTCTGAGCTTAACGGTGCGCTTATTTGGGTTCATCAGTCTTACAGGCACCATGTTGTTCTTGGGCTCTGCAAGAATTTTTCCCACGACGTAACTTTTAAATTCACTTTTGTTATCTGGCTCGATGAGATAGGATCGGTGGTTCCCAGGATCACCCTCCAAACGTGTCCAAAGAACTGTCTCTGAAGAGGGCCGCAGAACTTCATCGCCTCCCAGTATTGCTCGAAGATTCACAGCGTTGTCGTTTCCGTATACCATAGGGATCTCGACGGTTCGATACCTTAGCACCTGCATACGAAGGTCAAGAATTACCTCGTGTGCCTTCATGAAGTCCACTCCAATGATGCATTCGTCGCATATGTTGGCTACCAAGAATGCATGTGAGAAGTTCAATCCCTCTAGTTGTATCTGTAGCTGCACCTCCCCGTATACTTTGGCCGCTTCTCCTGTAGCTGTCTTCAGACTGTAGCAGCTGGTGTTGTGTAGCCAGGACGTCTGAACAAGGTCTCTTCGGATGATGGAGGCCGTGGCACCTGTGTCGATAGTGGCCACACATTTTCTGTTGCCAATAATTGCCTTCACTGTAAGACTCCTGTTGCAGCGTTTTGTTTGCGAGACTTGGATGATGGTCCTGGGGGCGTCGATTCCATCAACCAACTTCTGCCCCGCGAAGTTCGTTTTTAGGCGTTTCCCGACTACTGTTGCTCCGAAACTTGTCCAGCAGGTTGAACGTTGTCCCTGCCAGATGCTTCTTCATTTTGCCTTCTTCTAGCGCAATGTGGGCAGCTTGTTTTTCTAGGTGGAGCTCTGCACTGTCGCTGTAGGTGTCCCAACTTGTTGCAATTCCAGCACCTTATTTGTCCTCGACCGTTGTTCGTGTTTTGTCTCTCCATTTCCACGCGCTGACATTCTAGCGTAGCCATTTCCCTTATGCGATGGCTACCTTGCGAAGCTTGGTCTGCAGCTTCCATTGTCAGGGCGAATGCTAGTGCTTCAGCGAGAGTCTTCTTACCTGCCATTCTTACAGCCATTTGTAGCTTTCCATCCGCAATGGCATTGGTAAACGCATCGGTTGCCAACTCGTTTATTATCTCCCTGCTGGTGTTGGGATAGGACAAATTCGCTAATCGCTCGATGTCGGCTTGCAACTGTTGAAGCGTCTCACCCCTTGTCTGAACTCTTCGGCGCAACTGAACCCGGTAAACTTGCTGCATGTGGTCGTCGCCAAACCTCATCTCGATGGCCTTCACCATGGCATCATAATCTTTTTGTTTTTCTTCAGGGATGGTCTGCAGCAATTCGGCAGCTGTTCCTCTGAGCGCCAGCGTGAGAGCAATTGATTTATCTTCGTTGTCCCAGTTGTTTGTCAACGCTGCAGCTTCGAATTGTCTCTTATAAATCGGCCACGATGTTTGGCCGTCGAAGACAGGCGGCTGCATTTCTTTGCGTCGTGGACCGTCGGGCAAATATTCTCGCACTTTCTGTTTCTTAACCAACTCCAGCTCCTTAGCCAGTTGTTCTACTTCCGATTTGACTTCAGAGAATTTTTCCTCCACGCTTTCAATTCTTTGATCTACTGCCTGCAACTTTTCCTCAAAAAACGCATTTAGGGAATCAAGTTTGCTTTCTAGAGCTTTCTTCTGCTCATCGAACTTAGTATCTAGCTTTTCATCGAGAGCGTTCTTTTGTTCTTTTTGGCCGCTCTCCAGCTTCTCGAATTTGTCTTCGAGAGCGTTCTTTTGTTCTTCGAGAGCATTCCTTTGGCTACTCTCCATCTTTTCGAATTTCTCCAGAAGCAACTTCATGAAAGCGGGCATTTCATCGGCAGTACTTACTGTGCTTTGTTGCTGTTCTTCTTGAACTTCGAACAGCATCGTGTCTGGGTATCCACCTTCCTCGGTAATAGCGTCCTGGAGTCGGAGCAACAATTCCCTTTTAAGCCCCGAAGTCTGGAGGTTTCTTTTACCCAATTCTGCTTTTAACTCAGCTGTTGTCAATTGCTCGATTTTTCGACCCATTTTTAATTGTCTTCACACAATTTTCACAACACAATCAGTTTATGTTGTGGGGTGCCGTGGTGTAGTGGTCCCCTTGTATGTAAAGAAATTAACGCACCAGCATACATTGTTGAGAAGTTGGCCCTGGTTCACCCCGAGCTGTTGCGCCACTCTATTTTTATAATCAGTTTATGTTTTATATCTGTTTCAGAAAATTCACTTGCGAATAAACAAATCACTGACACCGTTTTTATAACTTAGTTAATTATAGCTTTATCGCACAATCAGTTTCAATATATCCGGAATATTCCACACTCAAATTTGTATGAGTCACAGACACTGTTTACACATACGATATCTCTGGAAAATTCCACTGCAAAAATAAATCGTTTTAGTCACCGACGCTATTTACGCGCACTTTTTCTAGAAATCTCCACTTAAAACTGTTTGACACACTAACACTGTTCCGGAAAATTCCACTGTAGAATTTACCCGCACAATTATGAGTTTTATCCCCAATTTCTGACACCAATGTAATCTTTTCGGCCTGGGGTTCGTCGAATAAAACTCAATTTCACTTTTGTAATCACACAATGAAACACTTTATTTATCAAACAAACTTATTTAAACTCAGATCACCCTGTTATTCAACTTTACTATTTAGAATTCAACACTTTATGTCAACTCAATCACTTTTTACTTTATTACCGATTTTCACAAGTCCACGTTTAAAATATAACTGTCTCGTACGAGCCTGCCACCCGTGTATTTATACAAAATTAAGCACCTTCTAGGTAATTTTCCATTGGTACTCCTCCGCTGAATTCCAAGGAGGGGAAATCGAAATTCGAACTTCGAATATGACAGCTGCTGTCAGATGACTGGAATGGCAGTTGGGTATGTTCGTTTAGTGAATCGAGCGGGTGCGTTTGTAGAGTGAGTCGATGGGTGCATTCAGGGACTCCTGCGAGTTGTTTTATTTCTTGTCGCCACATAACAATATGGAAACCGTATGGGCAAGCGAGCACCTTACAGTGGAGCTCCAAATATTCCCCATCACCCCCCCCCCCCCTTCAAGTCTTCCCAACAGAACCGGCCTGGTAAGGGCTCATACCGTTTCGGTTGCCTTTACCTCTCCGCTCTAACGGAAACACCGTATTCCCCCATGGTACGGGTTTATACCGCTTCGGTTACCACTACCTCTCCTATTCCCCCACCAAGGTTAATTCTGACTTAAGTCACCTGAGGTACGGGTTCACACCGTAACGGTTACTCTACATCAGCGTCTTTACGAAGAATCCTCTTCCGGCAACGGTCTTACCGTAATCGATTACCCCACCTGCACTCTCCAATCCGTGAGGCCAACTCTAACTTAAAAGGCAATAGAAAACAAAAGATCTAGTTAGACTCGACGTAGAGGGTCTCCCCTCTATCTATCCCCACATATCTTATATGTCCCTCATACCACCCGGGAACGTAATTAGTAGAGTTCGTCCAGTAATTGTCATTCTCCTCATCTTTGCCCTCCCCACCTCATCCCAGGGTCTTCAATTACAGGGCTGGACTGCTTATACGTATGCTTATACAGCTTCGGTTGCCCTCACTCTCCACCTCCCCGGGATCACCAGCACATAATTCTCACTGGTTCGGGTTCATAACATTTCGGTTACCCTTACCTTTCTGTTCCCAGTCCCCTTCGCACCAATTCGAACGTGAGTCGCCTGTAGTACGGGTTTGTACCTAAGACGGTTACTCTACACCAGCGTCTTGCGTTAGTATTCTCCCCCCCCCCCCCCCCTGCAAGGGTTTACACCGAATTCGGTTACCCCTGCACCCTCCCATCCTCGAGGATAATTCTTAGCAGAAAAGCAATTGGCACGGACTTGTACCGAAATCGGTTGCCCCTGCCGGTCTTTTCTCACATAGAAACCATTCCTTATTGACCGCATCAAGTCCGCCCCTTCCATCCTCGAGGCGAATTCCCATCTGGAGTTCAACAGTTAAGAGACCACCCTTTTTTCAGGAAGTCTCTGACTGGCACCCCTCAACCCTGCTGACAGTGATTCCCACAATCACACCGTAACGGTTACCCCCAGCCCCCATTACCCTCGGGTGAATCTTCAACCAATCAATGATTGCTTATTAACCTTCGGTACAGGTTTACACCGTCACTGGTTGCCTAGACCCCTCCCACCCAAATGGGGAGGCTTACCCATTGAAGACCCAACATGCGAAGAGGACTACGTGGTGGACTTTAGAGAAAGAATTTGCGACATACACCAGAGGACTATAAGCAATATAAAAGTTGCAAGCGACCACATGAAGAGCAGATACGATGCGCGAGCAACAGTACCCGAGTTCAACGAGGGAGATCTGGTATGGCTCTACAACCCACATCGTAAAAAGGGAAGATCACCGTTGGAGCAGGATCGGGAAGGTCCTCACCAAGTTGTAACGCTTATTAATGATGGCGTCTTCCGAACCCAACTAGGACCAGGAGCGAAAATAAAAGTTTTCAATGATGATCGCCAACATCGCTACCACTGAAGCAATGATGACGTACTTGTTCGGTACGAACAAAGCTAAGAGGGGGTAATGTCATGAAGTAAAACGACATGCAGCAATCGCTGAATGCACCCATCGATTTTCTTTACGAACACGCCCTCTCGATTCACTTTACTAACACACCCAACTGTCATTCCAGTCAGCTGACAGCTGATATTCGAAGTTACAGTTTCGATGCCTCCATGGAATTCAACGGAAGAGTACCAATGGAAAATTACCAAAGGGGATTATTTAACAGGGGGTGCCATGGCGTAGTGGTTAGCGTGTGTGCTTACTACGCCGGAGGCCTGGGTTCGAATCCTGCCACCGTCACCTGAAAAAAAAAGACTTGTTCTTTTTCACGGTCCCCACCTCCGCGAGGGTCTGACAAGCCCTCCGAGAGTATCATTTGTCTTGAAAAACTTCTCAAAGTGCCGTTCGGATTCGGCAAAAAATTGTAGGTCCCTTTGTATGGAAAAAGAAATTAACACACCAGCATACATTGTTGAGAAGTTGGCCCTGGTTCACCTTGAGCTGTTGCGCCACTCTATTTATTTATTTATAGATTATTTAACAGGGGGGGAGACCTGACGGACGCAGTGGAATCTTTGGGCTGAAGGCCTTACTTTGTAAAAAGTTTTAAGAAAACTACAGATTTCAAATGGTTTGAAAAGAGGAAAAACATTTTCGTGCAAGTATTTTACTTTTTGCAGAATGTCGTTTAGCTGCAACTGCAAGCCTTTAAAGCCCAACTAGAATAGGTTTTAGTGGGATTTGTCTAATGTAAAAAAATAAGAAGTCTAGTCATCAAAAATAATATCCTTTAGTAAACGATTTGAAAATTGCACGAGATTCGTGCGTTTCTCACAAGCTGTCAAAGTTCCGCGTCGAACTTCATTGGATTAGGACTGGCTTAAGCCACGAAAACTAAAAAAAATTGAGCAGAAGTCTATTATGGTCATGGCATACGCATATTGTGAGTAATATGGGACATTTATGAAAGCCGACTTAAGTTCATCCAAGTCTATTGTGGTAAGGCCTTTAGTCTGGCAAAGGCTCCATAACGCCTGAACAAAGTTAGACGATTCTTCTTCTGCTTTGCCCTTATTGAGAAGAAAATTGTAAATAGCCAAAAGGTTAGACTGTAAAATTTAAAAAATTTATATGAGAAAATTTGTAAAACAAAACTTAAAATATCGAATTTTGGGCCCTACGAACTAACTCTCAAATGACTTAACTCCCAATGAACTAACTCCCAACAAAACTGGGCTTTAGTTGATATGAACCAACTCCCAGTTTTTTTTGGAACTAAGTCCCAACATGAAATGAACAAACTCCTAACAAAAAAACTAAGTCCCAATCCCAACAGTGGAAAATAGTTCATATGAGCTAAGTCCCAATGAACTAAATCCCACTTTTATGAACTAACTCCCACCTCAAAATTCAGTGAGAGTTGGTTCATTTTACTTACTGGGACCTAGGTCGTTTGAGTGTTAGTTCGTACTTCGTAGGCCATTCGTGACCCTACGAACTAACTTTAATGAACTATTTTTTTTGGAACTTAGTCCCAACATGAAATGAACTAAGTCCCAAAAAAAAATTAATGAACAAAGTCTTAACAATTGAACGTGAATGGGATATGAAATAAATCCCAATAAACTAACTCCCAATTTTATGAACTAACTCCCATCACAAAATTCGGTGGGAGTTAGTTCATTTTAACTAGTAGGAGCTAGGTCATTTGTGAGTTAGTTCGTAGGGCCAAAACGGCCCTGGACTAAGTCCCAATATGAACTTAGTCCCAATGAACTAACTCCCAGTTTTATGAACTAACTCACACCACAAAATTCGGTGGGTGTTAGTTCATTTTATCCAGTGGGAGTTAAGTCATTTGGGAGTTAGTTCGTAGGGCCGAATTTTGTCATAAAACATATGGGGTATTATTTTGAACACTGAACTGGCACACCGAGCTGTAATCGATTCCAATGTACAGCTGACTTATTCTAATTTATAGGGAAAATTAGGTTATACATTGTGGGCGTGAAAGTGACGCTTAAGGGATAAATGATTTCTTTTTCGAGGGAAACACGTAGTTACAAAAAGCGTTTGTTAGACATAGACTGAGTGTGATTTGATGGACAAGAATCTTATAGTACAGAACATTATGAGATGGTTAGCTCACTTTTTTCTCTATTTCTTGCGAGATTTTATCGCAGTGTTCTTCTTTTATGTTTTTTTTGAATTATTAAAAAAAATCACTAGTTTTATAGTATATTATAGAAACTGTTTAATAATAATTCTAATACATTTCTCAACATTATGATTAATTTACTCATTGTATATATATTTTTGTTCTTTTTTATATATAGCGTAGTAATAAAAATAATAGCTTTTTATCATAAGGAGGATTATATTAAACTGGATCATTACATAGTATGTATTTTTTCCCTTATTTTTCTTACTTTCCTCAGTTCGAAATCAAATAAAATTTATAACCAAATAAGTCTAAAATTAAAACAAAAAAGAATTATAAAAATGTTTAACCAAAAATAAAATTAAGTTTTTTTTTCATTCACTATCAATGTTCAGTCCCACCCGTTTCTCTTCCTCTAGCATGGCGTCTAGTTCGTCTGTTAAGTTAGCTAGCATATTGCCAATATCGTTGAGTACATTCACCGATACGGTTTTCGGTTGCGGAACAACACCTACCTCCGCAGCTACAATGTCTGCAGCAAAGGGGACACCGCCGCCACCACCTGAGGAACTCAAATCGGAACAATCCGGTATAGCACCAACTGACACGTTACCACCAACTTCGCCAACGCCAACTGGGGGATAGGTCAGTGTTGGCGATCGAAGAAGTACAACACTGGATGCGCCTGATCCCCCTCCAAGGACGGGATCCACGGATGCTGCTGCGTCATAAAGCAGTGTTCCGCCGGCATTCGAACCGGTACTATCGCTGCGAATGAGAGTGGCATCGTGCAGCGACGAAGATGATTTTAACGAATGGAAAGAGTGTGCGATATTGGCGATTGTGTTGGTCGACGATGATGACGATGATGAGGATGATGAGAGATGCTGCTGGGGCGGCAAGTCTTGTCTATTAAGTAGTCTTTGCTTAATGGTTCCGGTGTTTTCGTTAGCAAAGGGAATAGTGTCGATGGAATCGATGCTTGATGTTGACTGAAAGTAAAAAGAAATCGTAAAAACCAAACGTGAGTGCGAAAGTAAGAGTAAGAAACTTAATATAAAATGTATGATAAAAACAAGGACGAATACAAAACTAGCCACATGCATGGTTTTGTTTGCTAGCAAGTGGAGGAAACCTAAAGTATCGTTCACGTCGAGTTCCCAGATGGAGTAACGGCGGTGTATTATACTCTTTCTATTAAGATTTCAATAATCAATAAAAAATCCTCTAAGTCCACTAATTCCTTCTTGGAGCTCTTGCATATTGTTAAAACGCCCAATCCTCATTTGCCGGAAGCTCATAAAGTGATCAAACATGGCCTTCGATTTCTATTCCCGGTATAGAAATACGAAATTGAATCCGATGGAAATATTCTGTAGAACAAAATCGAGGTATGTCTATGACAAGTGACACCAATTCAGCAATGAAGAAGAGGCACAGGCTTCGCAAAGGCATAAATGAACAGTGGACTGCCGGCCAACCAGCGATTAACCATACATATTTAAATCATCTCGGCAAGCGATTAAAAATAAATCCCATCATAAAACTCATTCACCCTTTTCGCGAACCAGTTTCAACCCTATTGGAACACCTTTTTAAAAGCTTGAGAATCGAAAAACGAAACTAAAACTGTCCACCTTTGACAGATCCGTCAGAATAATGATTTATTTTGAGATGTTAGCAACGGAAATTTTTTTCCTCGGTAATCTCCTGGAAAATTACATCGCCACTCTCTTTTGAGAGCCAAAATGACAGAAAAAGAAGACAAATATTTAATATTAATCTGACATGAATTAATCCTATATTAATCGTCTTCCGCTAATCCTCGTATTATTGCCGGTGGAAACATAAGGGTTAATGGCGATTTCTAGAATATTGAATTGATCCACTGGTGCTATCTTGGGATTTTTACATATAATTTTTAATAATAAATATCGAGTTTATTTTTGACAAAACCTTTCGTGTTTTTATGGGTGCTTTTGTCACTTCAAAATTTGACACTGAAATTTATTTTATTGTAATAACTTAAAGAATTTTTACTAACCTCTTCTAAAAATATAGTAAAAATGCAGACCGCAAAGAAAAAATACAAATAAAAGTGTCGGTGTATGGGAATTTCGGTCACTGTAGTTTGACAAAAAAAAAAATCAATTGACTGACCAATAAAAAAAGGCGGAAAATGAAAACACGTATACTTCCTTGAAGTTTTTGTCACTTTTGACAAATTTTCAATGTTTTTAAAACTTCGTGTTTGAAATTGAATAATTTCAGTTCCAACTGTCAGCTTTAGCTTCACACTGTGTTCGCTCTAATGAGAATACGTGTATTTACTCTTTAACTCAGCTTCAGCTACACGTTCTAATCAGACCTTAAGATTTTTATACCGTGCTTTTGCGGTGCTTAGTCAAAGGGTCTTGTTAGTCGGCGCACGTGGTTTTCTGATCCAAAGTGTCATACTTCACCTCGCATGCAAGGTATCATTTTCTATTTTAATGATTTTAAATTTTCCTTTTATTGTTTTTTAAATTTTTGCTGTACAATCTAAATTTAAGATTGTAAGCTTCCACCCGATACAAATAGGGTAATGGTGAAACGTTTTTATAGTAATAAACCAACTTAAAGTTGCTAATCAAAGCATTGGTCCTTCGAAGAGAAAAACGAGGATTCTAACGAGCTTCTAAATACCCCATTGCCCTGAGTTGACACAAATTCTGGCCCAGCCAGAAAAAAAAAAGGAAAAAAAAATCAAACCCACACAAAGCTCGCATAGAAGCGTATTGTTTTCCGTCGCTTAAACATGTAAACTTCAGAGACTAGAAGGTACATCTGCGTTTAATATAAATATTAGAGATCTATGTAAAAATAATAGATGATGCTAGAGCGCTTCTAAGCTGACGAGTTGCCCTTGAATTCTAAAGACTGGCGCAAAAGCTGAATAAAACAAAAACAATCTTATTTAAATTAAATAATTAGAATTTAATTAAAAAAATTGAATTCTAATAAAGCAACAGGTCCTGATGGCATACCAGCTATTGTACTTAAAAAATGTGCACATTAATGATCTCCAATACTTTGTTAATTATTTATTCTTTCACGTGCCCGAAAAAAATTCCATCTTCTTGGAAAATAGCTTGAGTTCAACCAGTACCGAAAAAAGGTAAGAAATGTTTGCTTCAGAACTATTGGCCTATAGCTCTGTTATCTATTCTATCAAAGGTTATGGAAAAGGCTGTTAATATAGAAATGGTTAAATATTAAGAGAGACATACCATTTTAAGCGATCATCAGTATGGTTTTCGTTAGAAACCAGGGACCGTACCCTATTGACCTATTTTTTTTTTTAAAAAAAGGCTGATGAAACAGGTATTTGAAGCCCAATATGGTGCGAATCGTTTGTTTTTCTCTACAATTTGTTTTTGTCCAACCCTTTGTTCATTTGACCCAATTTTTTTTTGGACCAAGAAACCTGATATATAAAATTTAATGTATTTTTTGCGAAAAAAATGAGTAAGTTTGACCCATAGTTGGGCATCAATCAATTAATATCAATTGCAATTAATCAATTGATTAAATATTATAATTGCGTCAAATTAATTTCAATTGCAATTGATTTTAATATTTTAATTGCAATTAATTTTATTGTGAATTAATTGTTATTTGCTAATTAATTGTTAATTTTTAATTGCGTGCGCTGTAATTCAAAGGTGGATGAAAACACTTTAGGCTGCTTCGAGAGGAAAATTCTTCGGACGATTTACGGTCCCGTCTGCATAGACGGAGAGTGGAGGAGGAGATATAAAATCGAACTGTACGGGCTGTACAGCGATACCGACCTAGCCAAAAGAGTCAAAACACAACGTCTACGATGGCTGGGTCATCTAGAGCGGATGGACACTAACGCCCCGGCCCGGAAAATCTTCGAATCCACACCGCAGGGACGGCGCGGTAGAGGAAGTGGAAGGGGACCTCAGCCAACTTCGCGTGCAAAACTGGAGACGGCTAGCTAGAGACAGAGCTGGCTGGCGAAGCTTGTTGGCTAAGGCCCAGGTCCACCCCGGACTGTAGCGGCACCTTAAGTAAGTAACTACGACATGTATGAAATACATCACGGTTTCTGATCCCTTTGTCTCTCTTCGAAACCAAAGTCGGAGTATCTTTCCAATCAAGCAGATGAAGTGTTTTCTTTCCTAGTGTTGATTTGTTGATCAAAAGATTTTTTTGAGTTTTAAAATCTCTTCCTGAGGTTTTGATTACCCAAAGAATTCTGGAGCAAGCGAAGGAATCCTGGATATGGGTGAAGCATATCATTTTCGGTAATACCAGGTAAGGAACTCCAATAAACCCAAGGAATTCTGGACGAAATGAGCTGGGGGAATCTTTCATAAAGGTGAAGCTTACCATTTTTCGGTACTACCAGGTGAGGAACTCCAATAAACCCGAGGAATCCTGGAGGAGGTGGGCAAGAACCCTCGAGGAATCATTCATTTAGGTGAAGCATGTCATTTTTCGGTACTACTAGCCGGGGACTCCAATGAAGCAAAGAATTTGTAAGGGAGCAAATACAGGGTGTTTCCAAATTCGATGCAAATATTTTGACACAAGATTCTTGGGTATATTTGAAGAAAAAAATTGTTCTACAGTATGGGCCTATCTCAAATTTTGATACCACTTATTGGGAATTTAAGAAAACACCTACTTTGAGGTACCTTGACCAATACTAACACAAATATCTCCGCTAACACTTACAACAGGTACTTCATTTAGGATTTAAATTTTAGAAGAAATAGTACTCCTTTTAACTGCATTAAAATAAAATTGATGACTTTTTTAACTTTCGAGATATTTGCTTTTAAGTCGGATCCTTTTTCCCTGCCCATGACATTTTTTTGACTTTCAAGACACATTTCTGCGAAAAATGCGTAATAAACATATCGGTAATTTTTTTTTTCTAGTGCACTTAACAATACTCAATAAAAATTGCTAAGACAATTTACCCGAAAAACCCACAGATTTTATGATACTTGGGAAATTCCATAGCAGGTAAAATTATGAAAAACTCGATTCATAGTGTTCAATTGCAATTATTCTGAATAAAAATGCTTGTGTTTGGTTTATGTTTTGTTTTATTTCATTAAGTTAACTTAACAATCAAATAAGGTGTTCAAAGTGTCCTCCTCTATTTTGTATGCATGCTAGAGCCCGTTTTTGGATTGCGCTGTCAACGTTTATTGAGGATAACTCCTGCCTCACTTGTGACGAGGCTTGGAGAATGCGATCTTCTAAATCATTTAGAGTTGATATTTCTTAAGAATAAACAAGTTCTTTCATTCTCCCCCATACAAAAAATCCATAATTGTAAGGTCTGGAGATCTTGCAGGCCAGTGAACTGGTCCATTTCTTCCTATCCAACGACCAGCGCACTTTTCATCCAGCCAATTCTTTACCTCGCGACCAAAGTGGGCTGGGGCTCCATCCTGTTGAAAATATGACGAAGTTCGTTGAGTTACCGGAGCATCCTCCAGTAGATCTGTTAAATCATTGCGCAAAAATTCCAGATAGTTTGCAGAATTCAGTGTGGGAAGCAGTTTGAAGGGACCGATTAAGTTGTTTTCAATAACACCTGCCCACAAATTGACGCTAAATCTGTGTTGAATTGATGACTCTCTCCTTGTGTGTGGGTTTTCCGCAGCCCATGTGTGTAGATTGTGAAAATTTGTAATCCCATCTCTAGTAAATTGAGATTCGTCCGTCCATAGGATTCTGCTTATTAAACCGTTGTCATCTAAGTTCCGCTCTAACAACCAGTTGCAAAACTCAAGTCTCGGCTCCAAACCACTCGGTGGTATGGATACAAGTTTTCCGTATGCAGGAGACGAACAATTTTATGTGTTGAAACATGAAATCGCAAGGATAAGCGCCTGATGCTGATTGATGGATCATTTGCAACCGCTTCCAGTATTCTTTCATCAACTGCAATTCTTCCTGGTGAAGCTCCTGCGTTAGGTCGTCTTGTTGAAACAGATCCCGTTTCCCGAAGTCTTCGAAACGAATTTGTTAATACGCGGGGATTAGGTACTCTTCGGTTAGGATAAAGCTGATGGTATCTTTGTTGTGCTCTAATAGAACTTCCGTTGCACATCCCATAAACGTAGATAATATCGGCGTATTCTTCGTTTGTAAAAGATGTCATTTCAAGTAGGGTTTCTTAACAACTGTTGTGTCACCTCGGCTTCAAAAATGACTTTGATGGATTTAATTTTGTTTTCTAACCTTTATACAATTTACATTAGGTAAATTTTCCAACTAGGCGACCAACCTCAAACTTAATCCTTAGTCTAATAAAAATGCATGCTCTAAAACCTACGTAAATTATTAATACATAGTCAAGAAATCGTTCTTGTTGTCAATCGCGGTTATAAAAGTAGGTAACAAATCATATTTCCGCCTTATACCTGTCGCGGCTTCGTGAAAAGAGTTTTTCATAATTTTACCTGCTATGGAATTTCCCAAGTATCATAAAATCTGTGGGTTTTTCCGGTAACTTGTCTCAGCAATTTTTATTAAGTATTGTTACGTGCACTAGAAAAAAAAAATTACCGATACGTCTATTACGCATTTTTCGCAGAAATGTGTCTTGAAAGTCAAAAAAATGTCATGGGCAGGGAAAAAGGATCCGACTTAAAAGCAAATATCTCGAAAGTTAAAAAAGTCATCAATTTTGTTTTAATGCAGTTAAAAGGAGTACTATTTATTCTAAAATGTAAGTCCTAAATGAATTACCTATTGTAAGTGTTAGCGGAGATATTTGTGTTAGTATGGGTCAAGGTACCTCAAAGTAGGTGTTTTCTTAAATTCCCAATAAGTGGTATCAAAATTTGAGATAGGCCCATACTGTAGAACAATTTTTTTCTTCAAATATACCCAAGAATCTTGTGTCAAAATATTTGCATCGAATTTGGAAACACCCTGTATACTTATTAACAATTGACAATCACCTTTTTCGAGTACTTTTAAAGTCGTCGAAACACTCAAAAACTGTTTCATTTACCTCAAGGCCTCGTTGGATTAGCATGTTAAATGCAAAAAGTACTTCCCGTCTTCCGAAACTATTCCTAAATGTCTTCCCCGAGCTTATATGTATTTACAATACATCAATAAAATTAATGTATCACTTTTAGAAATATCTTTAATGTTTCTTTTCATTACGCTTATTTTCCTGCAGTCAAAACAATTTATAGGTTTATTCTTTTTTTGGAAACGAAACAAATGTTTATCTGAGCCACTCATCTTGAATTTTACTATATCTGTATATTGAAAACAATTGCTAGTATTGATATATAGCTGTGTTCGCGTACTTTTTGTAGTAAAAGAGCAAATTGAAAATTAATTGCAGAGTAGCGGAAAATTCTCTCTTAAAGTGTATTAAAGAGATGAAAATTGCCCTAAAATACGGGAACAGTTTTGTAGTAAAAAGTAGCGTTTTGAAAGAAAAGTTAAAAGCAGAAACATTATATATATTCGTTTGTTTTTAAAAAATGATAAATCATGAGCGTTCAAAGTAACAATTCTTAAAGTTACGTCTTAGTACTGGTGGATTCGGAGCAACCTTCTTGCCGTTCGCATAACTGCGGCCACATATCCTTCATATACAACAAAAATATTCCTGCCATTTGTTTGATTGCACCGCTTGAATTCACTGAACCATTTTTGTGCCGCACTGAATTTACTGAAAGGATTTGTAACGGCTTAAATGCACTGAAATTAATTTTGGAAACATTCTGCACTTAGTTTTACACGTTTTTTTAATCACGTTACCGACAAAATATCACAAAAGAAGCGCCAATACAAAAAATAAACTCCAAATCAAAAACATTTGTGTCAACAACTGTCGAGATCAGACATTTGAAACTTGGAAACTTACTACAAGAAAATTTTTGTTGTAAAAAATTTCAAGTTTGTTCAAGGTGGGGAAATGATTTATTCTCTCGTTTCCGTTCTCTTTTACGACAATTCTGTGTACGGGAACGCTTTTGCAGTAACTTGTAGTAAAATATTTTAATATATTCTGAGATATCCGGGTACGCGAACAGACCTACTTTCATTCTCGAGCATTTAAAGGATTAAGGTATTATTGGTAAGGTTTAAAGGTATCTTGGCATGTCTTGTGGCTTTCCGGAATTTTACTTCTTTCATTGCCTTTCGACTTCTTCTTTTGTCGGCCCGAGAAACCCAGTTCCACTTGATTTTCGGCCGAGCGAAAGAGGCGGCGGTACCTGATCTAAGGGACTAGTTTGTTTCCCTTTGTGAGGGAAACTTCTACCGGCCAGGCCCATTTGATAGACACCGTCGAGGAGTCGACCGGAGTGCTTGCGCCTCCAGCCAGAAACGAGTTAATCTGTGATCAACAATTCTACGCGCGATTGATGCAATCATGCCAGAAGCGTAAATAGATTTTGCACCTGGATCATACGATTGACTACTTGAAAGGTACATTTTGGCAACGTTGACAATAATCGTTAACCTCGCAAGTGAACTGACGGCAATTTTTCATATCGCCCGAAAAACTAAAAATGGCCCTAATTTGACAATTTTTCGTTGTTGTTGCCATCTACCTAAATTTTTGGAGCTATTTTTCATTTTCAGTTTGGGGCCATTTTTCATTGGGGCTTTAGCATAAAACTTTTTTGTGCGGCTAATCGATCAGCTGCAGAGTAATGGTGCTTAACTGAAGAAGGTGTTAGAAGGATGAAAGGAGCGTAAGAAAGAAAAGTGATGGAATACTGAAAGGGAAGAAAGATGCCAACTTAAATGGTTGCTTGGCGAGACGGCAACCAGGTAGGGTGGGTAGAGGCGATTTTTCGCTGCATCATACCATCTTGATGCATTCTAAAGACTGGCATGATTTTTGTTTGGGACTGAGGGTCAAGAACCCCCGCCCCCGACGAGCTGAGGATGGCTACCAGCATGCCAGCGCAGACCCGAAAGTCAACCGAGTCCCATAACAAAATGAGATTGTTTTCTTTTACGACAGAGCGCAATAAACCACAAAGAAATCAACTTTCCAATTTTTGGTTTTGGTTTTTGGATTAAGTTAACTTACACTTCCGCTGATTTTTTCTTGAGGTCGCTATGTAGCTTTTCGTAGTCTGCCACGATTCCTACGACGTTTATTGCAGGGGCTATTTGCTAGGGTTTTGATCAGTTGATGTTTCCTTTTTGTTTAATGAGTCGTAAATTTTTAAGTGTAACAAAAAAAGTTCGGTGTCTCATTTGTTTCTCCGACATTTCGTCAATTAGTTGTTGACTTTTCAGTGAGACTGTTTCACTGACTTTACTCGAAAATCGAGTTATCCGATTTTACAAGTTCTTGTCTTAAGGAAATGATTAGTTTCGTTGCTATTCTTTGCCGTGACGTTTTCGCTAAAAAGTCTTCCAGCGACATCCCATTTTTTAGATTTACTAGGGTTCTTGAAAGCCTTGTTTTCTTTACCCAACGAGTCTTCTTCAATTATTGGCTCGAAAAAGAGACACTTGATTTCATTAAGCGTAGCATGGCGTTTGTTTCGGAGCATTTATTAATCTTGGGGTGGTTGTTTGCGCTACGAAGGGCGTTTTTTAGTCGCCTTCTAAGACAGGTAAACATTACCCTTTCTCTAGTCTAGCCGCTACCAGTTTACGGGAACAAGTTTACCGTAGGTCCAAGTGGAATTAAGTTGTTATTTTAATGCTTATATATGTATTTCAGTGTCCGGATTACAAATATGTTATTAAAAATTGTCGGTCTCATTTAGTTTAAAAGTTATAGCTATTCAAAGTTTCAATTTTTCCATACAAAGTACCTACGCTTATCTTAGACTTTTAATTTCTGCCTAAGAGTATGCTATAGAAATCTGACAAGATTCGCTGTAAACAAAATTTTGGAGACAATAGTGTTTGGGTGGCCCGCTTCGCGGGTTTAAAGGATATCAACTCCCTTTTTTACAGGGTTTAGCCGCTCACGCAACTTTGTCGCTCCGCTAAGGGTAGGTGCCAGTTGTCTGGCAGGCGCCTATGGCCATTTATGTGTATGTTAAAGTTGCACTTATTTTCAACTTCTTTGGCTTATAACTTCTAAACTAGTCGAGACCGACAGTTTTTCGGATAATAGCTTATTCGGAATCAGGACACGCAAATCCATTGAGATAAATCCAATACATTCCACTTGGACCTACGGTAAACTTATGCCAAAGCCTGTGACATTGCTCAAGCCTCGATATCTGATACATTGAACAGCACCGTACAAACTCGTTGGCGAAAGAGATTGTTGCTTCTTGTGAATAATAGAATGTCAACAACAGCGTCTTTCACGTGTAATCAGGCAAATGGTGAAATTAATAATTTCTTTGGCAACTAACAAGCTAAGAGATCAAATAAATTGTTCGGGAATTTGTAGACCTGATTAACCTAAGCATGACCACCTTTAAACATAAATAAAACAGATAATTCATTTTTTCGATTTCATCATTTTCATTTTCACAAGGACATCTATGAAATCGCAACCAGTACCGCAAAATTTTCATTCAAATAAGTGTAAGATTTGTATTCTTTTAATAATAATTACCTTATTGTCGTGCAGTTTTTCACAGTGTATCTCCGCTGTTGTTTGCTGTATAGTGGCATAGTTTGCATAAATTGGCTGTGGCGGTTGCTGCATATTCGAAGGAATGTATGAAGTGGGTGCTCCCGTTGCATATGCTGCGTATGGGTGATTTTGTGCTGCAGCAGCAGCAGCGGCGGCAACTGCTGCTGCAGCTGCGGCTTGTTGCTCCTGTGAACTTAAAGTTCGTGGGTTTCGTATACTACAATGACGACGTGGAGGTTCAGGAGCAATTTTTTTATTTGCCATTGGACTTCCAGTTAAATAGGGCTACAAAGAAAAAAGAAAACAACCATTGTATATTGGCTCTTGCGATTGTTGTGTGTGTTAAGCTAACAGGATTCAAACTGGAATTATTTGTGCAAACTGCATATTCCACTGGTGTATTCATATAATGATGCTGTGCATCTACAGGCATATTCTGAAGTACTGCTCTCTGCAGTACTTTGCAGCGATCGGCAGCATTACCACGCTGACGTGGCAGTGTTCCACCGCCTTCTTCGTACATAAGCTCTCTGGCTGCCTCATTGGTTGGCGTTATGTCACCATCGTCATACGAACGGCGCCATGACTAAGCAGACAGTAAAATTTACAAAGTGCTTACACTAAGAATTGATTGATAACATACCATGTTTCCAGGGGGATTACTAAGTACTCTGGGCCCCTGCGGTTGAGTGAAATGCCCATAGTCAGTAGTAGTGTAGTGACTAAAAGTTAAATGGCTTCTGGTACTGTTGTCGTGAATGTCTTCTAAAGACTCTAAACTTTTACCACGTGGCTGACGTACCTGTAAATGAAAAGTTTTCTTTTTTAATAATTCTTTTTTAAATAAATGATTTTCTACAGTTTGTGTGCACTTCAAAACTTAGTCGCAAGGAGCCCACTAAATAGGCACTTGAAGCTTACCTTTATCAAAACCACATCATTACATTCGTGATTGCTTCCAGTGCATGGGAAATACGGATCAGTAATTCCGTAACTTTTGGAATCATCCCACGAGACTCTCGTTGTAGGCACTACAGTTGGCGATGGCAATTGTGAAGGAGCATGCCACACTTTTCGGTACTCCTAAATGTTTCGTTCGTTGGTAAAAAGTAAAATTAAACAAAATCATAAAATTATATAAAACCAAAAACGAAAAGAAAATATTGAAAAGCAAACTTGGCTAACGGCAGATAAAAAAGCAAAAATTAAGTCCAAACCCATGAAAATCCAAAAGAAAACAAAAAGTCAAATTTCGGTCGGTCATTCAGTTGAATTTTTAATGCATTCTACTGTAAGCACCAGACGAGTCCGTTTTTCTAATCTACATCTATCTTAATACACTTGTGCGGAGAAAACAAAAATTACCTGTTGCTGATACATCGATCCGCCAGGATTCCATTTTCCACTGATGATGTCCTTCACCCGTTTGATGGCAAGTAAGATTTTCTTCTGATGGCCAAGCTTAACGATGCCAATATCTTCAAGATCCTCCCATGTGAGCTGTGTTACATCGCGAACTGTCTTATAATTCTGATCGAGCAGCGGTTGAATGTATTCTTCGAGGCGAAGGAGTTGTAGCCATTCTTCAATAGAACCCTGACAATGGATACAAAATTATTGCATTTTTGAATATTTAAAAAAAAAGATCACATCAAAATCATTACGTTTTCTGGGAATGAACCAGCTTTAACTAAAGTATTCTATCCTGCATCCCCGAGCTTGAAAACTATGACCAACATTTTAAGAGTTTTTCTTACTTACCGGAACAAAATGTGGCAAATTATCCAAGATCTGCAACTTATCAATTCTCTGTTTAATACGCTCGCGGTGGTGTGGATTTTTAATCCCAACAGCTGTTAAGTCTTCTGGCGTCATTCGTGCAATTGTTGGGAGGTCATAACCTGCCGTAATAAAAAGCTGCGCATATTCTTCATATTTCATCTCTAACAACCAATCCGCTATCAATTCATCATTGCGCTGACGATCAACACTTCCAATCGAACATGAGCTTACACTACTGCAACGTGGACTAGACAATGGCCCACTGCTGCCGCGTATAGAAGCACCACCACCAGTCAAATATGATGATGCTCGTCCAGAATCTAAGCTAGCAGTCGAGTGTCGCGATCCAGAACCAGCTGAACCCGACGATGAGCCGGGACTGTCACGGCCCGGCGATTGTGTTAGGTCAATACCCTGATCTTCTTGCAGCGCCAACTGTTGATGGTAATAAACGGCTGCTTTGTGGGTAAGTGGTTCGCGCATTGTTGTACAAAATACCGGCACATTTGCATATGTGCCGGCAGCAGCTAGTGCGTTTGGATTTTTTGATAAATTTGCCATTCCGTATTCATTTAGTTCATCTGTTGAATAAAATAAAATGATTAAAGCAACGCTGCAAAAAGTTCTTAAAATATTAAGTTCTTTTTTAAAAAGTAAAAAAATATCTTAGTTGAGCAGGCGTCCACTGCTAACACGAAAACCAAATTGAAACGAAATTAAGCTGTTTTTGAAATAGTATCGGCTTTAGGTACCTTCGCCAGGAATAAGAAAAAAACAGAGATTGAAGAAGAGGTGCAAAAGGCTACTGTAGATAAAACAATTTGTGTAGCGCATCTTAAAACTCAAACCGATGTATGTTTGCTTCAGGTCTAGATTCAACTTGAACTGAAGCGTCACGTAAGGAAGAAAGAAACAGAATAAGTCCTGACGATTCTTCGAATATGGAACTTTTTGCAACATCTTTAGCGTTTTCAATCATGTCTTTGCGTATTGATGTTATTGGTAACTCCACGGCTCTTCCCGCAGCCATTTGGCCATTGCCGAAAGTTATCAAGAGCAATCAATAGTTTTCTAGTATGATCCTGTATTTTTGAAAAACAAATTGCAATTCAAAACTTTATGACGATTTTAAGCCAAATTGCTGCATCGAAACAGAGATCTTATGATCAAACAAACTTTAAGACTAAGATGATAAAAAATTGTTGCCTTTTTCGTGCACTTAAGAAAGGATTTTAAATGTCAAAAGGGGCTTTGCGATAAAATATGAAGAAGTCCGATTAAATATGCCCCATATTTTGGCCCACCTGCTAACTTGAACCACACAGCGGTCAAAACTTTTTCAGTCCTCGAGTGTGTGGTGGCGGATCAGGATTTCGAGGTTTTTTCTTTGTTCTTCAATCTTAAAACGTAAAAAATTAAAATCATAAAGAAATTTATGATTTTATTTTTTTTTAATTTATGAAAAAGCGAAGCTCTAGTTAAAAAATGACTGGCGGAGCAAATAAATAATTGCTGCATCCTGTCAATTCAACATCAAGATAAGATAATCTCGATGCAATCTGCGTCAATTTAGGATCAGTAGTGATCACGTTAATACAGCGCGCACATAAAATCTGTGATACCGAAAAATACCCTGTTGAAATCTTGCACTGACCTGACTGATTTAAAAGGGACGACAGTTTTAAACTCTCGAAAACTTGGGAATTTTTATGTTTATTTAACATAAAAAAATCTGTTGGATTTCGAGGGTGACAATGGAAAAAATTAACATTTATATTAGGTAAAGCAAACTTTTCACTTGGGCTGACAATTAACATATCATATCCACATATCTAACCAAGATCTTTGACTGAGGTCGAAAATATGTATTTTCGACGAAGGAGGCAGATCTGACAAAACATCTTTTCAACCTTCTGCACTAAATGAAGCTTGGCATCATTTCAATCTATCAAAATTGATCTGCCATCGAAAAAGGTACAACTCACACCAGAAAATGTTTTGTTTTTGACGTTAGACTTACCTATAGCGTTTTTCATTGAAACTTGATAGAATTGACGACTGAAGGCTTACCCCTGGCGGTCAATTTTGGAATATGTAAAAAACCTATACACGTCAACGGCGGGCTGTTGTTGTCATCCCATTTGTCAAACGAGTACGAAAATTAAGTATTTACGAACGAAATTTCCTTTCTAATTTACTTTTTGTGAAAGTACAAACTATTTTATTCACAAATCAGGTTGATAACTCACACGGAAAAACACTAGTTCGTTCATCGAAGGCAGGTCAACTTGTGAACTTCGAGATCTGTGTTGACAGCTATAGATCTATTCCAAATTTACCCACCAGGAACCGCATTCTGACTTTTCCAATCGGCAACCAACAAACACGTCCGCACATATGAATGACATTGCTTCGAATTGTCGTTTTGTAGTAGAAATGTTTGGATGTGTAAGTGAGATCTTCCAAGATCGGGAGATCGCATCTTTCGTGTTGAGAATTGATCTAGAATAGAAATCTTTTGACCGCAAGAGCAAATTTTTTCTTCAATGAAAAACGTTATAAGTTCAATAGCGTCACAACCATTATTTCATCCTGTTACAAATTGTTCTTGGCCGCCACCGTGAAACAATACATTGTTTCCCTTTTGACAGAACTTAGTATAACTTCTAAGTTATGCATTTTTTTCGACTTTTTCAATCTTCGAATTTTGCACCGTTTAGTATGGCAGTGACAGGCCTTTAAAATCATAGTTTATTCCTGGCATTCTTCTTAAGACCCGCGTTTTCTCCATACAATTGATCATGGACTCTTTAGTGGACGAGTCACTCGCATCATCCAGACGTCTTGTCATTACAAAAAGGACTTTTTTCAAAAAGAATGTTTTAAGTTGAATGGAGAAGTTCCATTCAATTTATTCTTGCTCTATGCCTTTTTTTGGGTGTTTTTTTTATTGAATAATAAAATAACTTCTTGGCCTTAGTTCACGGAACCATTTTCTGTCTGTACAAGTGACCATAGAAGTCAGACTTTTTTATTGGTTATAAAAATCGGCAATAACTCTTAAATAAAATGATTGAGCACTTTAAAAAAAGACCGTCAAGTATGAAGACATACGCGGAGCGGTCGGTCAGCTTTTGTTGTAGGTGAAGCTAACCCATGTTATGCAGTTTGTGTAAAATTCTATTTGTTTATTATTATTTCTGGGAATGTTTTACATTCGGTTGTATACTTTTTCGTAGTTGAGTCTACTGTTCTTAATTGGGTGATTTTTTTAATTTGTCACTAAAAATTAGGGTGGCATAAAATTTTTCCTTTAATTGTTTTATATTTTTTCTTAATAACATTCTTGTTGTTTTTTTAAGTCCTTGTGTTGGTTAACGCTGATGTGGTTGTGCCTGCGTCCAATTTGGTTGATGTAAAAGAAGTGACCCAGAAGTTACGATACGTCAGTCAAATATGTAAAGTGTTTTCAAGCACATCTAGAATACAAGGTTCGCAGAACGATAAAATATGATTCGTTCTCTCGTAAAAAGTTCAGAAAGGAATTTAATTTTTGATTCGATCGCGAACTTTGTTTTTTGGTTTGTTTAGAAATAAAATTCGTTTTCACGATCGAATTAAATCTGTTGTGATCTGAAAAATATGGTTCGTTCTCGAATTTATAACGTGCGAACTATTGAAGATCCGTTCGCGAATCGTTCGAAGAAAACAAGTCATTTTGCGTGAATGTTATTGCATTCTTTTATTATTGAAAAAATATAGAACACAGTATGATGAACCCACTTCCTCTAGAATTCCTTGGGTTCGTTGGAGTTTCTTGCCTGAGAATGGTAGAAGCCAAATATGAGATGCCTCACCTTTATAATGGATTTCTCCAGCTCCTGCCCACTTCCGCCAGAATTCCTTGGCTTCATTGGAGTTCCTTGCCTGGTAGAAGCCAAAACAGAGATGCTTCACATTTAAAATGGATTCCTCCTGGCTTGCCAGTCAAGTGGCAACTACGCTGTGAGTTTTGATATGCGCAATTCTGGTGTATTACCGCGGATAAGCGAGATAACCCAGCGCAGTTTTCTCTGTCATAAAAGCCAGATCAAGTGGTAAAACATGCGGTATAAGAAGCCGTTGATTATTATCCAAAGTTTTTAGATATAATGAGGAGGGGCTACAAGGGAGCTACTATGATCAACTACGGGTGGCTGATGAATCGAGCTACCAAAACAATTCTTAAGAACTTTTTTCGTAACTGTTTTCTAGCAGCAATTTTATTTCTATTTTTAGATCGTTCTTTAGAGTTAATAAAAATGGATAGTTGGGATGAGGAAACTAGCATTTGGGTTGTGCCCCGGTATCACGCTCTAGAGTCTGTTATTCGTATCCAAAGGGAATTTCGGTGCACATTTGGCGGCACGCCTCGCAGCAGATGAACAATAATAAGGCTTCTTCAAAATTTTTCTCAATCGAAAAAAAATCGAAAACCTGTTCGAAACGCTAGACGAGGACCAAACCATGTTTAATTGCATTTGTATGTCGGATGATGCCCATTTCGACTTAAATGGCAATGTTTATTAGTAAAACGGTCGAATATGATGGCCGAACAAACCCACAAATCCTGCATCAAACCGAACTTCATCTAGATCGGGTCACAGTGTGGTGTACAGTTTCGTCAAGCTGCATTGTCGGCCCAGACATTTTTGAGGAAAACGGGTGCACCGTACAGTCACTAGTAAGCGACTTAAAAATGCTAAGGGAATTGTTTTTACCCAGCACTAGAAGAGAATTCCTTTTAATTCTGCCTGGTTTCAACAGGATGAAGCAAGTTCTCATGTAACCAGGTCTATTATGGTAGAATTGCAACGAAAAAATCCCGATAAAATCATTTCCCGAAACTCTTTATCTTATTGAAAACTCTTCTCGCACCGAATTTTGTTGATGGGGTTACTGCAAGCAGGAGGTCTACAAGACAAAGCGAAACAATTTTAATACCCTTAAGCAATCGATTCAAACAATAATTCAATCAACCCCGAGATAAACTCTTCAGTTAAACTGGTTATGGATAACTTTTTTATGAGATGCCGCACGTGTGTCAACGAGCGTGGAGGCCATTCAAACTTTTTTTTTTAAATTTAATTATCTTTTGAAGTGTATAAAAAATTAACTAAACGTTCGAAGTTATTCGAGTTTCTTAATGTAGCAATATTCATCAGCCACCCTGTACCATCCTTGTCGTCTCAGAGTTATATTCTTGAAGCATTTTCTTTTTTTCTCTCATCGGAATTTTATCAGAGAACTAAAGTGGCATTCTGCATATTATCCAACTGGTAGAGTATGAATAGGTTAAGCTTGAAGAGGTTGTCTAGACCACTGATCTAGACCGTTGTGATATATCTGAATAATAACAATGTTCCATTAGGGCTCTCTTTACAAACAGCAAGGAAGAAGAAAGCGTCTAGGTAACACTCCTATCTCGTTAATAATTTTGAGACCTTATCCATAAATTATGATAACTTATTGGGACAAAAACGAACACGGCTGCATTCATCCAATTCGCGATTAAACTAATCAACTTTTGCGGCTTATTGAGCTTACTTTAGACGACATATCAACCCCCGCTGATGTCACCTTGCCCATTGCCATTTGAACTTGGTTCATCGCCGTTTTTCTTTTACTCTTGACCGTCAGTTACCTACTTTTAATCCAGCAATACACATTTACAGTTAGAAATACAAACCTTTAATCCTAATTGCTGCAGAGCTCTCTCTGGGTAAATTAAAGCCACCCTCTTCAATGGATGGCGATGACACCATGCCACTGTCGTCGGGCTTCGTAAACAACGACGTCGTTTGATAGTGATCTGATGGTATAGCCGGTGGTGCAACCTTCTTAGCTTGTGGGTGTGGTTTCAAGGATCGATGCATTGTATATTTCCTTCAAGTCTGCCTGCAACAAAATGAAACAAAAAATTCAATTTCATTCATTAAAAACCATTAAGTGAGATTGTATAGTAAAGTAGTATGAGATTGATACTCTTTAACCCAAAGCCTGTGTAGTGATTGTAGTACACACACCACATACCAATTCTGCCGGCTACATTGCCCGATGAATGTCCCCGCATTTTGCTGCACCAATGTCCTTTGGACAAAACAAACAACCGAAATGCAATACGCAAGCAAAAATTCGCTGCAAAAAACTTAGCCAACACCTGTTCAAAAGTGGAAAGTGGGTCTGTCGAATTTGAATTTTTGCAAAATTTTATACAAGTGTAAAATTTCACCACGCCCCGTCCGTGCTCCTTCGAAACGAGTTTTCGAAATTTTCCTCAGAAAAGCCTTACACAAAACTGCATAAAAAATAAACCAAAACAAGTCATAAGGGAAAAAATATTATACCATGTCGATTATTAGGTTCTATCTGCGGAAGAAGAAAGCCAAGGCAGCAGCGGGTTTTTTCTCATGCCACAGCGCTTCACCATAAACCAATCTCGATTCGATTTCTTCACCAATTTGCTGAGTGGACATAAAATTTTATGTTTTCACTGAAAAACTCGCGATTTTTTGTTTATTTATTCTTGCGCGAGGCAAATTCTTTTTGGAACTTTATGACGAGTACGAGGAAGAAGAACAGCGGCAGCAGCGACCTATTGATTTATGCTTTAACATTGTAGCATAGATATTTTTCTTCTCCATTGGACAGTCGTCAGCTCAACACTCAACTGCAGAACAGCAGCAGAGCTATCCGCGAGAGACTAACTATATTTAGCTAAAATGCACTTTTTCAAGTGAAAAAAAAGTTATCATATCCGTATACAAAGTGTCAGTGGGACAGAGAAGGAGGGAGAATTAAAAAACAATCAGAATGACGACGAAAACGAGGAGTAAGTAGTGGCGACTGTGGAGCCCAACAGTGGCGGAGGAAAAGCAGTTCAGTTGTTAAGTAAATGCCTCTGAATTGATAATATTAAACCCTGCCAAGGATGGACACCAGTTTCAGGTTAGTGACCCGACTGTTCAGGGGCTTGACACCATTCCTCCGTTAAACGATATCGTCCGGACTTACATCGTCCGAAGAGGAACTTCGGCGAGCACTGGATGGGTTTGTGGCCGTGCGTCGGATGATGCTGGGATAAAAGCATGGTATATCGGATGGTATTTTCCGTAACTCCTGTACAAAGTACCCAGCAAATTAATTAAGTCCCATTGAAACAGGTGGAGACGTTTAAGTATCTTAGTGTCACGAAAGATGGGAATAGTATTAAGTTATCTTGTAGGCTTGACCAAGCTGGAGCAATATAAAATGAACTACGCCGGCCGGTCAGTAGGAAAGCTGAGCTTAGCGGGAAGACAGAGATCTATTTTTATTCTCTTTGCCCTAAGTTCACATTTTGTTCCAATCCTCAACTGTGGTCAAGAAATTTAAGTAATGACAAAAAAAATTAGATTGTCGGTTACAAACTATTGAAATGAGATTTCTTAGATAAATTTCTGGTGTTAAATGCAGAAATGGAGTGAGGAGTAATAGCATTCGTGGCCGTCTTAATGTTGAACATATACCTTTTCGCAGGGGACGATTAGAACTTCGATGCTTTAGGTACGTTGTTCACAAGCCCCCAGACAGGCTTCCTAGACAGACCATGCTAGCTGAGATACAAGCAGACTGCTTCCTTAATAGACCAAGAATGGCGCAGTTGGAACTCTCATGCGAAACGTGGAAAGATAATAGGTGCACTAACTTACCCACTCCACACGACCTTTTTAATTAGACTAGCGGTTAAGTACATGACTGACTGACTGAACAGCGAAGACGAAACCGAGCCTCAGGACTTTTCAAACTATGGTTATACTTTCACCGAAACCCTTATACTGACGGACAAGTTCCACTCTAGAAGTTCAGGAAAGCAGACAAACCTGACCATATGGGTGTATGTGGAACCCACTAAAACAAAAATGAAAAAAACGTTGTAGAAAATTAAATTTATCCGCAATAACTTTACATGGGGAAAAATTGTAAAATATATCTACAACAACTTCATTGCTGAAAGTTTCCTCCGACATTAAGTGGTGAGTATAAGGATAGGGACACAGGACGACTGAAAAAAGAGCGACTTATTGCCGCCTGTCTAGACGCTAAAATAGTACACAAAACTAAACACTAAAATAGTAGACAACACAGGATTGCGGCTATGGCAGTTAGTCGCAAAATTGTTTTCACAACAAAAAGTTTGCATTTTTTTTATAAAAAAAAATCCCAGGAATCGCACGGAAAATTAACTTTCGTGTCCTGAATTTACAACAAAAAGGTTGCAAACGTCTTTTTTCAACGATAAAAAGATAATTTTTCATTAAAACTAGCAGGAACCGCACGGAAAATTTTTTTCGCGTATTAAGAATGTTTGTTGCAGAAAATTGCGGTATCTTGTGTCGCACGCTTTTCTGTCGCCATTATTTCCTTGGCCTAAGTTGTTCTGAATTTTGGTCTACTTTGAATTCATTTTTTAAGAAAATTAAAATAAATTGGAACGGAAATTAACAACGCAAAGATGCAGTGGGGTATTACCAAGAAAAATTGATCCCACCTACATATTAAACGATAAAAGCGATCTAATGATATAAGAGACCGACTATAAAGAAGAAGTGGTTATCCGCGAAAGGGTCGTATACCAGCTTCGGTTAAAGCGACCAGCGAGCAAAATTGTCTAGATTTCCGCAACGACACCAAAAATTTTCCTTTGGAAAGACTAATGCCCTCTATACACACCGGACCAAAAACCGTGTTTTCGCGAAAACACGCGAAAACTCCACAGAAAACCCGAGTTTTCCCATACATTTTCCTGTTTTCGTAACGTCGAGTTTTTAGTACTTTTTTATGAGTTTTCCTTCCAATCGTAAGACCTCTCATTCAGCAACAAAGCTGATTCCTTCTGTCAAATCAAAATTGAGCTCATATTTATTTCTCGAGGACGGTTGAAAGAAAAAAGCACTATTTAATTTCTGTTAGTTTGTGGTAAGTATTTGGGTGAAAAATCAAAATGAAAAATCGAATGCCCTTTTTTAAATATAATGGGTGAAGCTGAGAAAAACAAAAAATGTGTATATCTGCTAATTGAAAATGTGCGGCTGAATTCCTTTTCTTTTGAAATTCAAAATTTAGTAAAAACATTTCGAAATCCAATTTTGATGTTTATACTGGAGTTTCAGCGTTTCAAATGACAATCGTGGTCAAAATTTGAAATATCAAGTGTTCAATACAGTAAAAATTGTTGTTATTACTTGTTTATTTTTTAGTAGTAGTAAATGGATTGTAAAAGTAAGAAAAAAAAAATACTAATAAAGAAACTACTACTACTACTTATTTTTTGTTCGCCCAGAGCAATTTTATTGATGTATGTCAAATTATACCAGCGTTTTGTTTGAGTATTTTCTGTCAACTGCCCTGAATTTTCTTAAAAAGAAGAGAATCGGAAGTTTTAGAGGTTTGTTAAATTCGAAAAACTTCTAAATGCCCAGGCGAAATTTAGCATTTAACACAAATTCAACATTTATAAATCCTGAAAAATATATGGTGAAACGCTGAACATTTAGGGTAAAATGTTGAATTTAGCTTAAATGCTGAAATTAGGCTCGGTGTAAACATACTACAAACTGTTCTCGAATTGTCGACATCGATTCCCTGAAGTGCGAAGAACCTGGGGGTAAGTGTCGCAAAGGAGGGGCCATCGATAAAAGATCCCCTCATAAAAAGAAATTCAAACATTGTTTAAGCCGTGGCCATATTCATCGTCGGTGTTTTTTTTTAACAAATAATTCATGTACTTGGCAAATGAAGCGAGCTTTTCTATTTCAAAAAATTCAGAAAACAATTATGTATAGTTAGTTAGAGCGCAAAGATTCGCAGCAGCTGTTTTACCGCTTAAAATTTGCAAACCTGCTTGGGTAGACGAGATTAAATAAGAATAGCTTACGGCATTAGAAGCAACAAAATTGTATGCTTCAATCTTGTTTTAAGTACGATCTGGAAGAGCGTGAGCCTAGCAACTGGCATAAAGGTTCATCTTCACCCATTTCCGAGAGATTGTGCGGACTTCGAATTCAAAGTCTCTTTTTTGGAGTCTTTTTCACAATATCGATACTAAGTTTTTCTGGAGGTTTGGTTACTTAAGCTGGATCCTGATTGAAAAAAGATTAGCATCTTGTTACCGAAAAAGCTGGGTTAAAAATAAATGCTAAGAGCTTTTAACACATCAATGGCATTACGGTTTAAAAAAAAAAACCAGTAACATGACATTTCACACCCAAACACACAGCCATGGGCAACATTTTTTGGACAAATCGAAATTGCAATAAAATTTGTTTATTTTGTTTAATCCATAATTTTAACTTTTTACTTTTTTTATTTTTATAATCCCTCAATAATAGTGTTGATAAAAAAATATAAAATAATAGACCGATAATATTACGGATTAAACAAAAAGAACAAATTTTGCAGATCACAATTTCGATTTATCGACTCTCTCTTGATTCTGTAACAAACTTGAGCTCATTTTTTAGATATCGGTCAGAATGCAAAATTAAACAAACAAAATGCAAAACTTAAACAAATAGTCAAAATATTTGTTACGAGTTAAAAATAATGCAAGAAAATAATTCAAAGCAAAATTAATGTCATCAAATTGTTTTATTTTCCGGCACAAGAACAATAAGCCTCGTCCGCAATGTTCTTTGTTATACTTTTTTTCCAACACTCATCTAGCATTCTCTTTCAAGAGGCAAAATGACAGATAAAATAGTGCTCGTGTCAAATTAATCAAAATTTTGTCCAGTTGAGCCACTATTTTAATCGCAGTTTTATTGCCGGACACATAGTATTAAACTCAATTAATTTGTGTAAAAAAAAGTCTGCTGTTTTCTCAACAGCCTCTGACCAATGAAAAATGTTTGAAAACCAGTGACATTTAAATACCGATGTCGTGAAAGGACTTTTTTCAAGTGCGTCTGGTAAACGAAGCCGTGCAGCTTAGTCGGCGTCAGTCGATAGAAGATCAGTAAAGACCGAGATCACGACGACAGAAAATCATACGGCAAAATTGACCGACCAATCGGTTTAGAAGATATTTCATTCTGAGTTAAGATTTTTTTCATTTGTAGAGTTAGGATTTGTTGGAGTTTTTTATTAGGAGCTATTTCGTTAGGAGTTAATACGGTAGGAGAAGTTGCATAGAGCCAAAGTTTATGCTTATGTAAAGCAGTAAGAAACTATTGCGGCTGGCGACACTTTGTCCCAAGATTCATTATCGACAATTTAAAAGTTGCGGCTTTTTCACGCACGGCAAAGGGGATAATGTTTCCACCGGCGATAATACGAAGATTAGTCGGAAATGCTTAATAATAAATCCCAAAGTGGTTCCACCAGACAAATATGGGTTTAATAGGACATGAGCATTTTTTTCTGTTATTTTGGTTCTCAAAGAGAGTGGCAATGTCATTTTCCAGGAGTGAAAAAAGATTTCCGTTGTAAACATCCCAATAGAAAACGTTATTCTGACAGATCTGTGTCATACAGGAACAGTTTCAGTGTCTTTTTCGAATCTCAAATTGTTTAAAAGGTTTTCGAAAAGAGTTTAAAGTGGTTTGTGAAAATGTTGAATGAGATTTATGAGGCGATTTATTTTTAATCGCTTGCACAGGATTTGGTTGGTTAATCGCGTCATATGTAGAGGTTTAATGAAAATTTATCTTAATCGCGGGTTAGGTGGAAACGTGGTATAATCATGTGATAGCTTCTAGTTTTCAAGTTTAAAATTTTCTCCTGGATTTCGTTTGAATAATTCCAGATTTCGTACGGTAAATTATTATTCGTATGTTGAATATACTGCAGCACAAAATCGTGCGGTAATTGGCCATTTGATCACTGTGACAGTCTTCAATTCTTGTGTACAAAACAACGGAACATCGAAAAAGAACTCCTACAAGACTTCTACTCCCTTAACCTGCCCACACAAAACTAAAAGCCCCCACT
Source organism: Neoascia interrupta (assembly GCA_947623515.1). Taxonomy (NCBI): domain Eukaryota; kingdom Metazoa; phylum Arthropoda; class Insecta; order Diptera; family Syrphidae; genus Neoascia; species Neoascia interrupta. Next base: position 146,378,629 of record OX392462.1, read on the forward strand.
GATCAGATCGGCACCACTGTACACAGCTCCCTACGATTATGTGACCACGAATATGAGGCGAAAGCAGACGAACCCAAAAGTGGAGGTGTACGACGACGAGAACAAAAAAAACTACACAAAAAATTAATATGAAAGAGAAAAGAAAAGAAAAAAAAATGGTTCATGTATTCCTTTTCGGTTTTGCTTTACCTTTTTGTGCAATGAGATGGTGGCGATGATGGAGGAAGTGACAAACAAAATTTACATTTTTAGGTTGCAGGACATCACAAACAGCAGCACAAATTGTTTAAATTAATATTTTAGATTGTGTATTTTATTTATTCACAGTACAATTCGACTTTGGATAGTGTTATTCACCATTTTTTCGTCTTTTCTTTTGCAGCTCATATTCACACAAATGCAACTCTGTCATGTGTCATTTGATATTTTTTTCCAACTTTTTCTATGGCACAATTTTTCACTTATTAGTTCACACAACCGACAAACACGATAAAAACTAACAGGTTTGTTTACTTAACAACAAATAAATAATAACATTAAGCGGATTAGTTGGGTTTTTTCTCTTTTTTAGAGATAAAAATTCTAAAAATATCCTTGTCCACAAAAATACGACACTGCCATTTGGTGGTGGACAAATCACACAGAAAAAAGCAAGTGTGCTGACGCTTGTCAACGCAGACTGGTTGTAAGGGCATGTGGTGAGACTTTTTGTACCCATGGAATTCCAGATGCATTCTGCGCAATGGGTATTCGCAAATGTATCCAAACACAAAATATAATTCTATTGAATCATAATAAACCACAGAGGGAAATGCTCATTTCTGGCCCAGAATGAACAGGAACGAAATTGGTACCGGATGAAAGGTTACGCTGAGCTTATTATACAATAAACTGGGCAGGCGGCGCTATAGTACGTTTACACCGAGCTTAATTTCAGCATTTAAGCTAAATTCAACATTTCACCCTAAATGGTCAGCGTTTCGCTATATATTTTTCAGGATTTATAAATGTTGAATTTCAGTCGAATGCTGAGTTATGCCTGTGCATTTAGAAGTTTTTCGAATTGAACAAACCTCTCAAACTTCATTTTCTCTTCTTTTTATTCTCTTATTTTTAAATATTCAGGGTTCATTAAGAATTCAGGGTAGTTGACAGAAAATACTCAAAAAAGACGTTTGTAATCTGACACAAATCGATAACAGTGCTCTAAGACGTATTTTTTTTTATTAAAAAAAAGCAAGTAATAACGACAATTTTTGCTTTACCTTAGGAACACAATGATGTAGCTGCAGCGGAAGTAGGAGCTGTCAAAAGTTAAAACACATGTATTCAGTGTACTGCGCACACAATGTGTCGCGGTAGCGGCAGCGCGTAGCTGCAGCGGCAGTAAGAGCTTGCCAACTTTTAACTTGTGCAGCGCTACACGTTTGACAGTGCTTCACGGTTGACAGTTCGCTTGCAGAAAAGTTAACAATGGAGGAAAAGACGTGGACAAATTTGTTTTATTTTTGGACAATTTGTGGACAATTTAAAATTGTGAAAAATCAACAAATTTTATGGAATTTGTGTTACCGCTTTGAAGTAAATAATAATAAAAAAGTTCGGGAGTGAAAATTCTCAGCCATTGCTTACAAACTAGGTATCTGTCTCACATAAGTGCGCTTCACCATTGCGTTCGAGATTTTCCTGTGCCGCGCCTCATACAGGTCCGCGCTTCATACTGCCGCTGCTGCTGCATACTACCGCTGCGGGCATTGTGACTCTACGGTTATGGGGCACTTGATATGTCAGTTTTTGACCCCGACTGTCTTTTGAAATGCTGGAACTCATAAACAGCGAAATTGGGTTTCGAAATTTTCTCAATACATTTTTAATTAAAGTGCTGGTTTAAATGTTCTATTATATTGCTTTTGTGCCTTGCGAAGCTTAAAAACCAGATTACACTTATAATGTGGTGTTGTTTGTTTTGCAATTTTTTTTTTTTGGCGTTTTGTATGGGTAGTAATAAAAGCAATAAAACAAGCTTTCGGCTGATGCTAGTAAAAAAAATCTATGTTATTAATGATTTTTTTTTTTAAATAAATTGATCGGTAAAAGACCGCTGAAAAATCGATAAGTTGAAACCCAACATCTAAAAACGCGTTAAATATAGCAAAATATTAGCTCTATTATAAAATGACAAAAAAAATACCTTTTATTTGACACCAATATACGTTTACTTCGCCCGATATGAACAATTATTTCGACAAAAAACTAAAATCTTCTTTTGAACATAGGAATTTCAAGCCCAAATATCTCAACTTTCCTATAGTCTATATTAAAATTTTTTGACTTTTAATAACAAGCTCATTGTCACCTTTCATTTGGTACCAAATTCGTTTTTGTTCACTCTGGGCCAGGACTCCATAGTTAAATGGGCATTCCTTTATGTTTCGTCTTGGTGGTATTCGCAATGCCTTTTTCCTCTCTTTTCGTGAGCGTCTTACCTAATTTTCTAAATCTTGGAGCCAGAATCTAGATTCTAACCAACTCGATTTCAAAATCGATTTGAAGCTTTCACTTTGTGTATAAAAGTGGTGTACATAGGTCCCACGCTTCATTCAGTGGTGTCCATAGGCCCCACGTTCCTATTAAACATGCCTAAGCATGGAGTTTCAATACGATTTTGTTCCCAATACAGCGAATCCTTCAAGTTGGCATTATGACCTTACTAGGATCGAAACAGCCAGACGGATGTTGCAGTTTTGGTTTTGGTCGATTTAAGAAAGAAATTGTAACGGAAGGGTTAAGCGGGCTGGAGAAATACTTCTAGCGCGATGCCCACATTCGTTCTCACCTTATTCAACAAGTAAAAAAAATAAACCAAACTCTTTGCAATTGAGAAGTTTAAATTAAGAGTTCAACAGATCGAAACTTACTATGTAATTGGAAGCGTCAGTCACTTTGACGACAGGAAATTAGATGACAACGAGATGCGGTTCTGTTCGTATGGCATCAACCTAATGCGAAGCGAATCGCACCTGAATAGGTGGATTGGATGCGATGCGCTTCTCACAACCTAATCGCCCCCAATATAAAGTTTAAAAGCGAATGCCATCCTTTCTAAACGAATTGGATGAGCTATTCTTGATAGAGCAGACATATTCCTGGGTCCTTGCCCCTCATCAGCGACTTCAATGCAAATGCAGAAATTACTAAATTATAGTCGATTTATCACTAGCGATTTTGGCCACAGAGGCAAAAGCTAAGATCAGTGCTTCAGTCTTGTTAGGGCATTAAAATCGTTTGAAACAATTTCAATTAACAAAAGTAGTTAGGGTATCAAAAGCATTTGAAAATTACGTATATGAATTATTTCTCATTCCGGTCTGTCGGGTAAGGTAATGGCTATAAGGTCGGGTCAAGGTAATGGCTATAAGGCTATAAGGAATGCAGTAGAGTGTCAGGGTTACGATCCATTGCTTCAGATCACAACCTCGAGCCTAAAAAGAAGAAGCGCAGAAAAAGAAGAAGAGTAATACATGTCAGTTCTATATCAGCACATTTACTCATTGGGTATTCTTTTATTTTGAAGTTGTATAAAAAAATTCTTGTGCTTTTAGATCATTCGAAATCATTGTAAAAATCACGAATATCCATTGCCATGAGAGTTTTAAATTAAATTTGCAAAGAATGTCACTTTTGTCTCAACTGTGTTCGTTTGGGCGTGTGTACTAAAAGTTCTTAGCACAAATTACTGAATAAACTTATTTATATAATTACTGAATAAATTTATATTCAACTTGCGTCCCTCTTACCCTCCAACACCCATTTGTTTACATTTGTTACGTTACATAAGCTTTAAATTTCCGTGTCGGTGAATAAGTGGAAGAAGATACAACAACAATTTACCTAAGCGATCAGCTGATGTAAAAGCTCCAAAACGAAATTGCATGGAAATGACGAAACGAATTCATGAATTTACTCACATTTGTAAACAAATGTCAGAGCATGGGTATATTCATAAATTTCAGCTTGGGGGCAAAGCTTTTACATATTCGAAGTTGAATATCAATGATTTCAACTCATGAACAAATGAAAAACGAAAACAAATTCTATTCGGCGTTTAGAAAGTGTGAATGGCTAATACAAGAAATAGATTAACCACTTCGAAATCGACAGCGACATTGACAATCACCACCGAAAGTTTTGTAAAACAGATTGAGATCATCGGCAGCAACTTTTTGCTTGTATATTTCTTACGAGAGCTGCATTGTGAATTGGTGGCACTTGCACAGCAACACCGACATGTAGGATTAGGTCTAACGTCGATGTCGACGTCGAAGTTGCAGTGGTAATCTATTTATACGACAGTATATTCACTGGGCTTAAAAATTTAGCTGTCAACGTTGGTGTTGTTGTCGATGTTGCTGGTGTAATATGTTTCTAGCCTAGGCAAGTTTTCGAAAACTTTTTGCCCAAAACTCAGTTCTTCATTCAGTGTGAAGAGCGTATAAGGGGAAAAGCTGAATACTTAAATTGTTATTCAAAGCGCATTTTTTTGAAAATTGGAATCTCAAATTTCACCGGAGCACTTATATTTGTTATTGAAATTATGGGTGGTGAATTTCGTTCGTATTTTTACTACGCGCCTTTACAACCTTCCAAACTCTAGAGAAGACACCAACCGCAGCCTAGAGTACACCACTCTACTATTGAATGTACAATGAACATAAATGAATTTTAGTTCAATCCGTGAACTCTTTCTTGATTTTTATTTCATATCGGCGTTCTTTCATGTAAAAAAATTTATCTGATTTAAAACGGATTAAGAATTAAAATAAGTCTGAATGAAGTTCCCTACAAATTCCATCAAATACTTTACCTTTACCTGAACCTGAACTTGAACCACGTTCTCCATTTCCATGTTCCATCCTATAATACTCACCACACTTGCTGTGAGAAACCCTTTCACACCAATACACTCGCAAAAACCGCAAAAGGTTTGACACATCGCTCTCTCAACTGTGTGCCTCTGCCTGACATTTTGTTGTCCCCCCATTTGCAAAGCAAAGGTGGAGTGGTGTTATGTTTTGTGTGTGGTTCAAAGTGAATTTCTTTTTTATTTCATAAAGTTTTTGTTTGAAAGAAAATATCGTAAAGTTTAAACAAAACTTTGCCTTTTGTTTATCCTTATTTTCGTTATCATTTCGTTTTTACATTCCTCGTTCATCATTAAATGTACGTTGTTCGATCGCAAGCAGACTTTTGGTAAATTTTATAATTCTTTATGCAATTAGCTTCTGTTCACTGTTCACTTACAACAAATTTCCCGTGTGCGAAGCGTGTGTAAATAAAGAAAAAATTGTAATGTGCAGCGAAAAAATGGCCGACAAAACTTTGGTTTATTGGGAGGCTCTACAATTGGTTTGATTAAAGATTTAATGCGATTCATTGCCTGCGAAATTAACTAATTATTGTGTACTTTGCTCAGGAAGCCAACAAGTTTTTTTTGGCAATTCGTTGGCGCGGAAGCTTCCTTCTCCGAAAATGGGGTCAATAACATTTTAATTGGGTGGGCAGCCTGACAAGACTAAATGTAATTAGTTGTGGTTGTTCTTAGTTCAGGGCGATGTGTAGGCCTCTGTAAAAAAAATCGTTTTTCCATTACAAAAAGCAGAACTTATGCTGAGTCATAAGTCGTACTACGCCCCCCGCCAAAGATGGTATTGGGATCGGGCTTGACATTAGCAGGGAATGGCATTCGCAACTAACCATCACGAAGTAAACTTAGATTCCCGAATCAAATGCACACACGTTGGCTGGCAAATTCGTCGAACCAGAAACAAATCCAGTCTCCCCAAAAAATGTTAAGTAGGAAGGTATGTGCCAGAAACAACACAATGAGCAGCAACAGGTTTCCTCGGCATTTGACACACAAAGCCGGCAATCAGCATCTTCCGATCGAACTCTTGGTTGACGGAAGTGGAAATTTTGATTTGTTGGTACACTGCAATGCACACGCATTGCTTACTAATTTTTTTTATCGATTTGAAATCGCTAATTATGTGGGTGGTGTCACCCTTTGTAGACTGCATGTGACTTACAAAATTTACTCGACAAACGTTGCGTTAGACTAGCGCTTCAGCTGTGATAAAATTAGGGCTTGTTGGGCTCGCAATCAGACTAACTAATGCAAACACGATAAAAGTGATAATTTCGTATGCTTAGTGCTTAGCAATGTTTATGGTTCCGTGGATATGAGTAGGTGCTAGAGATAAACGAAAGTGAGAAGGAGCATTTAACCGAAAATTAGTCATTGTATAAAAATACATATTATAGTTACAAAAGTGGGTAAAAATGCTTAATCATGAATGTTTTGTTTAAAAGAAACATTAATCTGAGATGGGTTAGTGTTTCCTTTTTATTTATTCATTATTTTTTATTTGGAAAGAGCTCATGAAGGTTTTACTGCATTCAAATGTGCAATTGTCGGATTCGCCTGTTGGTTCTTAAAACTTAGGGCAACTGACGCGTGAGTTCTAAAATACAATTCACGAGCCAGTCGGAAGGTACTGGATCTCTTTCATCTCGGGTTTTTGCATCATTCTCTTTGGCTTCTTTAAAACGTAAGGCTGGTTAATAGATCAGCTTACTTACTAGCTTAAGATGGCGCTACAGACTGGGGTGGACCTGGTCCTCAGCCAACAGCTTCGTTACCCATCTCTGTCTGCACCTAACCGTCTTCAGTTTTGCACGCGAAGTTGGCTGAGGTCCCCTTCCACTTCGTATGCTACATGAATCTCGGTGCTCCTCTGTTTTTTTTTTCATTTGTCGGAGGTTGCTACTATCCGATGGAGCACTCAGACACAACTACTGGTCCATTGTACTACCACGCGGACACCTGACTTTAACGTATTTAGTTTACCCGTCTTTCGAAGAAAAACGAGAAGGAGCTTCAGTGATGAAGAGCCCCAAAGATCCGCCACCTGATGCGAGCAAAGGCAGGACAACTAAATAGGAAATGTTTAGCTGTATCGTCGTCCTCTCCACAGGCAGGAGGGTGGTGGCTTCGCTCAAGCCTCAAGTGCTTGGCGAAAGCTTGGTGGCCCGTAAGGACTCCTACAAAAAGTCTGCAATCGATTCTCCTGAGAGATAGAAGAAAAGACGCTGACCCCTCGCAGATATCCGGACGTAGTCGTTTAGTCTGTCTGCACCCATCGCAGTCACGCCAACGAGCCCTGTGCTCACGAGAAACCCAAGTATCAATGGCAGACGTGACAACAGATACAGGCAGGCCTAAAGCAGATTCGGGTCCTGAGAAATCCTCTCCTGAGCCTTATCTAAGTTCAACGAATACTTGAGTTCGAGCACTATCTTAGACGAGGTAAGAGGGTTAAGCAACGCATTTAGAGCGGCTTGGCTGTCACTGCAAACGCATATGCTTCTCGCCCTTCACTCGGGTGGTGAGGTTCATCAGAGCATCTAGAGCAGAGCCCGGCGTACTAGGGAAGGCCCCTGTGCAGCCAAGACAAGCCGTTCTTTGGAGTTTGGCAAAAAAGGCAGTAACACGTTTCTGCCTGTTCCACAAAACAACCAATGCATATGAAAGGAGTGGTCTTACCATGGCCGTATAGATCCAGAGGACCGTTTTCGGAGATAGGCCCCATGTCTTGACAAAAGCCCCTCTACACTGCCAGAAAGTAGACAGTGCTTTTTCGGTTTTGGCTTCAACATGCTTGGACCAAAGAAGTTTTCTATCAAGGATTACTCCCAAATATTTGACTTTATCGGATATCGGGTTAGTGACATCTTTAAGCACGAGTTGAGAGAGAGAGAACAACCGTAGTTTTAAGAGGATTCACTGAAAGCCCATTCCTAGTGCACCATTCATCGATCAAGTCTAGGGATCTCTGTGCTTGAGAGCACACAGTCCCTAGGTTTGAGCCGACAGAAAGAACGGCGACGTCATCCGCGTAGCCTTGTGTGTAGGTTCCAGGAAGGTTGAGAGCCGACAGGAGAGAGTCTACCACCATGCACCATAAAAGAGGAGACAGAACGCCATCTTGCGGACAGCCCCTGTTTACCCCAGTATGACACACTTGCCACAATCTGCCTCGGTTATCGATAAAGGATCTACCGAAGAAAACGTTAGTCAAACTACTCGACATCAGTAACGCCTCCATGAGAATTTAATTCGTTCAAAGGCAATGGAAAGTGGCCGAAGTAATTATGGTTTTAAAATTGGGAAAATTTCCGAACGACAAAAAATCATACAGGCCTATACTACCTATAATATCTAAGTAAGTCTAAGGTTATCTAAGGTATTCTGTCTAAGGTTGCAACCAATCATTCAAGAAAGACGATTAATTCCGTATCACCAATTCGGGTTGAGGAAAAATAATTCAACCATTGACTAGGTCTATTGAATAACAATCGAAATTGAAAAAGTTCTGGACGCGAAAAAGATATCTACTAGCTCTTTTACGTATCGCAAGCCTTGGACAAGGTATGGTCCGAAAGGCCTGAAGTACAAGCTAAGTTCGATGGAAGGCAGCCTACCAAACGCGATTACTACAGAAGCTTGAACTACTTACTAAGGAAATTTAGTCGTAGTCTAACAAAAAACGGGAAGTTTTTTTAAGTGAGTAAGAATCTCACTCTAGTATGAGTACGCGCATCCGGTCTTACCTGCCCACGGGAAACAAAACTTTATAGCTGAACGCAGGTCTCTAACTCCCTCAAAGTAATAGCTACCAATGGTGATGTTTTGGCCAAGACGTCGGTGTTGATTATCACTCCTTGATGACAGCATGAACTTGGTTTTGCCCTCGTTGACTGGTAAACTCATATTCGCTGTTTCCGTGCCAATACTCACAAGGCTTCGTTGACATCACACTGTGTACTTCCGATTATGTCAATGTCGTCTGCGTATGGGAGTAACTTGTACGAACTTTTAAAAGATCGTGCCTCTAGTGTTGGCGCGGGAGTTCAGCACATTTCTCTCAGACTTCTTTAACAGTATCACGTTAAAGAAGCCACATGGCAGCGTGTCGCCTTGTCTAAATCCTTTTTTTATATCAAAGGAGTCGGTGAGTTCTTTACCGACCGTGACCGAACAGCGTGAGTTTTGCATCGTCATCCTTTACAAACTGTTGAGTATCGATTTGGCATTCCTGGGTTTTCTCCCAGATCTGTAGCAGTACAGAATACTTGATCGATCGTATACTTCTGTTCTAAGGCGTTCAAAAAAAAACAGAAGAAAATATCTTAAATATTAAGGGACAGTTTTTCAGTGCAGAGTTAAGCCCAGTTTAAACCAAAATCTGATAATCCCAGAATAAAACGAATCTGGAGCTAACCCAACGAGCATTTTTTCAGTGCAGAGTTAACTCCGTCAGTAAAGTAGTCACAATCTCCAATTTTCAAAATTATTGGCTCTCCCAACTCTCACTTTACACAGAAAAACACAGGAAAAGAAGTCGGAGTTGTTCTCAAACGATATTTTTCATAGAAACACGCAAAGCAACTGATATTTTATAGAGAAAAAAAGTGTTTAAAATATTTAATGATCTCCCAAACAATGGTAAAATAGAAACATATTATGAAATTTAAACTAGAAGTAACAAATTTTGCGAATATTTTTTATTAAAAAAACTTCAATAATAAAGAATGTTATGAAATTTTAAACTAGCACTTTATTTTACTAAATAAATAAAAAACAAAATAGATTAAGCTGTTCTCCAGAGTCGAACCGAGATTAACTCACCTAAATTGGCGAATTAAACTCACTAAAAAACTCATGTTTGGGGTTAATCTCAGTTTAACACCGAAACTCGGATGTTCTCGCACTGAAAAACTTGTCCTTAGAGGACTGATGCCTCTGAAGTTGGCACAATTCAGAGGGTCTCTTTTCTTGAGGATCGGCAAACAATGCTGAGGTTCCATTTGTCGGGCATGCTTTCCTCTCATCATATCTTTTAGATAAGCCTGTGCATGCTCCTAACCAGATTGTTGCACAGGAGTGTCTCTTGCATACATTATAATCGCTTGAAGTAGCAGTTAAGTAATAACTAACTAATGCAAGAAAACAGAAATCGTAAGATTTTAAACAAAAAAAACGTAGCAACTTTTACTTCATCCAGGTCTGGTGGGCGGTGTCGTTTACTTGCTTCGTCGGTTACATTCGTCGGCCCTAGGTTGAGTGGTTTATTCTGCCTTATAGCGGGATTCGGTTCGTCTTCGCCGTTATACAGCCTCCAGAAATGGTTTTTCCAAATCCTCAGCACCGACTGCGATTCCACTACGATCTTCCCTTGGCGGTCCTGACAGGCGCGCGCTGCTCGTGCTCTCAATTTTTCCTTTGGAGAAACCGATGTTCTTCTCTTCTCTCCTGCTCTTAGAGCTCGCAAGCAAATCTAGTCCTTCTGGGCAGAGCCGCTTTGTATGCTTCCTGTTTAGCTTCTGTGTGCTTGCCGGCACTCATCGTCACACCAAGGGTTTCGTTGTGGTGGCCGTGTGAAACCCCAGCACTTTAAAGGCGGCATCTCTGATGGCATTTTAACAATGTTGCCACTGGCTACCAACACTTGATGCTGGCTGCATAGGACTTCGTAGAATTTTTTGGGAGACTCGGTTGGTCTGGCGGTCTCTTGCGATTGTAGCCGACCCACGTCAAACTTCCTCACAATATTTCCGTTACGATATGTCGTCTTTGAACTGGCTTTATGCTCATGGAGAGAGAGAGAGAGCTTTTATTGGTGCAGTCACTACGTTCTCTAAGCAGACCACGGTGAATTTAAAAGTACACCGAAAGTTCAAGCTAGTGCCGTCATGGCGTCATATTTCTCCTCTGTGGGGGTATATGCGCGTATGAGGCTAATATTGGCGAATCTACCCTTGGTGGCTGCGGATCGCTGTGAGGCTCTTGCTTGAATTATTGAGGCCCAAGACTTTTTGTCTAACGACGAAACCTCATCCCGGCCTTCGTAAATAACGCTTTGGTAACTTTACAGTAATTTTAGTTTTAACAGTATTCTTGTCATTTTGCGATCCAGAAGCTATCAATGTATGTTTGTATTTACGCATTTTTCGTTCTGCCTTCGATCTTTTGGTAGCATTAGGATCTCGTTTCTGCCGGTAAAACACGTGCTCAGGAGTTTGTTTAAAGTGGTAACAGAAGTTTCTAAATTTTTTATTGTTAGTATAATTTTGTTTGAAAATGGCGAATAAAAGGAGGCACATAACGCAAACATGATATCTTTGACCTGAAATGTAGCTTTAAGCTGTAGCAAATAAAAGTTATTTTCGCTAAATAAGCAATTTTTTTCTGTTCCCGTCTTGTACGCATTGATCTCAATTTTTCGATAATCCGAATGCCCGCTTGTAATAATTGATTCGGATTAGCGAGTTTTTACTGCACGCGTGAAACCATTTGTTGATTTACTGAAATGGTGGTGCTAAAAAATGCCTATAACTTCTGAGTTGTTTCTGTCTTATCAACTAAATCTTACGCAAGCGCAAACCATTTTAGTAGCAAGTCACAATATCTTAAAAATTTAGAAACAAAAACCCCTCATATTTTTAATAACCCGTCATATATTTTTCAGTTTTCTTAACGAAAAAAATCAAAAAATTATTTTTGTCACCCTGGTTTTCGATAAATATTTAAGTATCCATAAAAGAATATTTATCTTATATTTATTTATATCTTAAAAAGAATATTTTTTAGAATTTGAACCCCGAAAATCGGACAAATAGTCAAAGATGTCCCTTTATCCCCCAGATCTAATGCATATATGCATCTTAGAGTGGAGTTGAAATGTTAGCGGACGGAAATGTCGAAAGAAAAAACCGTGTGCGGTTCATGGTCGTGTGCATCTTTTTCAAATTATACTCGAAATATTATATAAACAAAACAAATGAGTTATCGAGATGTGTTTGAAAAAACGCCATAAAGTCGGAAATTGATATAAAAAGAAAAGAAAAAAACAAAGTCGCAAATATACTAAACAACATTTTCTATGCAAATTAAGCAAAAATTGTACGCTTAGCCTTAAAAGAAAAACTGGCGGACCGCTCCGTGTATGACTTTATACTTGATGGTTTATTTTTTGTATAAAAATGTGCAGGGTGTCTACCAGAGTCCCCTTTCTTGTCATTTCAATTCTCAGCACTTCAAAACCAAAGTTCATCATTGCCTCTCCTCTACACTATTCTACTTGGATTATACTTTTTTATACCCCATCCCATCGAATAGGAGGTATATTAAGTTTAATTCATAGTTTGTAACATAGAGAAATAATCACCGTAGACCCCCAAGACCTTAACGGCATATGATCGAAACCGAATTATTAGTCGAATGAGCCATGTCTCTCCGTCCGTTCGTGTGTCGGTAGTTTTTATGCCTTAAATTTCGAGCTAGGAACTTGAAACATAATATCTGTTCATTCTAGGTAACAGTACAAGCGTAAACATTTTAGAAATCCGCCTCTGACACGCCCACTTTACCTATTAGCATAAAAAATCAAAGTTGTCGTAGGAAGCTGAATTTTGGTATGCGTTATCCTCGCTTAAGTGTATTGTGATGGGCATTTCAAAAAAAGGCAAAAACCGTGGTCATATTTAATTTGCATTCTAATAAACAGTTTTTATTCAATATTATTTTCTTTAAATACAAAAAACTTGCACTATAAAATCTTCAGATATGTGTTATCAACTGAAATTAATTGATTTATGCCACGCCCACTTTTGGGGGCATTTTTAAGTATAAGCCAAATTTTTAATATGAAAATGCAACCAGCACGTGTATACCACTTCTGAGAAAAAAATAAGAACAAAAAAACGATGTTATTGAAAAAAGGGAAGATTCTTAACTGAACTAATTCTAAATACAATTAAAGTTAATAAAAACTGAAATTTAACAACCAAGATTTATGACGCAATTCGAAGCTTGACAGTGGTCAATTGGGATGGGGTATCCAACGATTCGCCTAAGCTGATTGTAACCCTCCCACTAGTTTCATATTGGGTCATTAGTTATAAATGAGCGATAAAACCTTGAACTGATGGGTTTTAAATCACACTTTTACTGCATGTTCATACTTAACTTTTGTATGGGCGCATATTACAATCTCGAAAAGATTAAAGGAAAAAACAATGAATGTCCTTCCGAGACTTTTCATTGAGAAACCGTAAGACTTTTGCCCTTGCCCTTGCGATTGTCGATTCATGTGCTCTCTACCTTTGTTTTTTTCTCTACCCTAACAACAATAGAATTTCAAATCTCATTTTTTTTCGCCTAGATTTTCAATGCAGAAAATGCCATCGCCAATAATTCCAGATGGCGGTAGTGCTCCAAACGAGATAAAAGTTAAAACTGCCTACAACGGTGAAGTGATTCACACTTACATCGATGAAAACATCTCGTATGAGAAGCTTTGTCATGAAATTCGTGATGTTTGTCGTTTTCCAGCAGATCAAGTGAGTGGTTTGTAAAAAATAACACAAAAAAAACTTTTTCTGACACTTTAAATTGATTATAATCTTTTTTTTAATTTTTTAGCCCTTTACCATAAAGTGGGTAGACGAAGAAAATGATCCATGTACCATATCAACTCAAATGGAATTAGACGAAGCTATTCGCTTATACGAAGTGAATAGAGATTCAGAACTACTTATTCATGGTAAGTGCAAGTGGAACTTGAATCTTTTTGTTTTCTTTAAATTGGGATGGAATTTTAAATACGGACTGGAATTTAGAAAGTTTGCACAATTAGCTAGCAAGTTTCGAGAACTTGTGTAGTTGATCAGGGATGTTCAAGGAGTGACTATACAAAGCTACTAAGTTGGTTGATTTATGAAACTGTTAAGTCTAAACTGGATATGTGCAATAAGAAAATTGGAACAAAACTGATTTAAAGCGTTGAATGCTTAAATGTTGTGTTAAGATCGAAATGTTATATAAAGTAGATTGTTTCATCTTAAAAACCTTCGGGAAAGTGAATGAGGCTTTTTTCGAGATTCCTAGATTTTCTTAACAGGTTGAGACAATTTTTCTCGCAGTCTGTACTACTAATCAAGTTATCGCATACAAACGAAACATCACAGAAGCGATTAATTAAAATTTTCGCACACAAATTTCCTTTGATCAATTTACTGTCATAAAGGGTTGAGTATTTCTGTAAATTAATGCCACAATTAACATGTACGAATATGGATACATATTTCTATATTTCGCTTGTGAGTTTTCTTGTTCTTCTATTATTTTCTGTGTAAGCAGTCTGCCTGTTGATTAGTTTGCTTCTTGTACATGTAGGGATAGTATTTATTTATTCATTGGAATAACTTTTTTTTTGTAAAATGTTGCGTTTATTGCAACATGCTGTTTTATGCAAGTGTTGTGTTTTTAATATCGCGGAGCCGGTTTATTTATGCTAGCATAATTTTTTGATTTGATTTATCAGACTTATTTAAGTCTATCCAGGCTTTTTTCCTCAGCCTGCTATTTTTATTACATTATAGTTGTTGACAATTTTGTGAATATTTCTTTTTCGCTTGAGTCTTCAAAAAATTTAAATCATGTGCCTTATTAAGAAGAATATTAAAAGAAGTATATAAAAGCATTTTATGGCAGTGAGGCAGAAAAAGTAAACGATTTTAAAGGAATTACGTTCTACAAATTAAAAATTAAGTTACTCAATTTTAAGCTATGAACGTCGTCACCCCACAAACATATTATTAACAAGGCAATAGAGTGCGAAGGACTGATTCTTCAAACCACATAAGAAAGAACCTCTGGCATGACAAAAAAAAAGTTGACATTAAGCTAATCTTATGAATGAATTTGTTTTAAAAGTCACTTTTTATTAAATTACTTCTTCGAGCGAGCTTGTGATCTGAATTGAGGGATCATAACCCACTTCTACTGCATTTGTGTGATCCATGAATGTTAAGGCTCTTCCTCTCGCGATTTCATTGGAATGTTGATTGACATTTTCTTTTTTGGGTTCGTAGGATTGCATTGCAATACCAACTGACCCGGCGGGGCTCTATTTTCCTGAGAGTCTTCCTCGGATCCTCGTACTTAATATTCTGTCCTGCATATGGTGATATCATCCTATTGACAATGTAATTTAATAATACAATATAATAAAATTTTTATAAAAAATATAATAAAATAATTTAAAATATAATAAAATATTGGTCAAAAATCTGGGGCTAAAGACCCTATGATCTTGATGATTAATTATCATACACTCCATGACCAGGCATATGCAAATGCTAGAAACAGCTGCTGGAAAGGATTTTTTTTAAATAACTTTGTTTAATTACACCGTGGTCACCGCATAAAAATCCATTCACGGATTAATATGTTTGAATTGAGCATCCGTGCTTGGTATTCTTATAATTCACGTTGCGTTTTTACAGAAAAGTTTATAAGTTTATCGTCGACGTTATTCGAAAAATGTGTATCATGGTGGAATAATATTAGCTAACCCACTGATGAGCAATCATTAGCCAATATTATTATTGCGAAACACATTGGTCAAAAATCTGGGGCCTAACCCCTTATGATCTTGATGACTTATTGACAATAGGCTGCCTGCCTTCTTGAAATCGAGGACCTCCGCTTGGAAGACACTGAAAAAATCGGGCAATATTATTGATTTTTCTATTTGTTGGTTTTCAGAGTAAAGACCCGCACCCGTGCCCATGCTCATTTTTGACCCATCTGTGTTTATGTAATGTATAAATAAATAGAGTGGCGCATCAGCTCGAGATGAACCAGGGCCAACTTCTCAACAATGTTCGATTTTTGTGTTAATTTCTTCACATACAAGGAACCTACAATTTTTAGTCGAATTCGAATGGCACTTTTAGAAGTTTTTTCAGACAAATGATACCTTCGGAGGGCTTGTCAGACCCCGCGGAGGTGGGGACGGTGAAAAAGAACGAGTCTTTTTTTTTAGGGGACGATGGTAGGATATGTATATATGGCTTTCGATAAATTTCTTAGCGGTTCCTCCGATTCCCACTCATCTCTACTAGGAAAGATGCAGTTAAAAGGAGTTTCGAAGTCAAGAAAAGGGGCAAGGTAGTCGGAGGAGGTATCGGTTCCTATAACTCTGTGAAGAATCTGCGCATGACCAACTGAGCTTGGAATCCAAGGTAAATTCAGGTGACTGACTGAGCCTCAAAGCGCTTTTGGCAGCATGTTCTTGTATATAAAGGTCGAGGGGTAGCAGATTGAGAATCGTCTCCAGCCCTGAGGTTTGTGTTGTTCTCATTACAGATGTCGTACCAATGCATGCAGCTCTCTATAATATTTTCGTGTAGCGTAGGTTTGTTTTTTTTCTAGCTGCTTGCCACCGGACGAAACACATTTAGACACCATACGTTAGACCATACGTTAGTATAGATCTTACAATGGCAGAAGACATCCAAAGAATAATTTTGAGTCCAGGACCCCAATTTTTGCCGAAGATGCGGCTGCATGTATAGAATGCTATTGAGTGCTATTGCTTTCCTTACTCTTTCCTCAACGTTGAAGTTCCAGCTTAGTTTCCTGTCAAGAATCACCCCATAGTAGCATGCTCAATCGGAGAGTTGAAGAGAAGTTTCCTCAATTACCTGTAGAGGGAATTGTGGTCTCATTCTTTGTTTGTGAACAGCACGATGACGGTTTTTAGTGGGTTAACACCTAAACCGCATAGCTTTGCCCACGAACTAAGTGTCGCTAGAGCCTTCTCTAATAGTTCGCTGATTGTGGGAGGAATTTTCTTTTGGTCATTATAACAACGTAATCGGCGTAGGCCACCACGTGAACCCCTCCCACGCCCAGTCTAATAAGTATTTCATTGACTACTAGTACCGATAGAAGTGATGAGATGACTCCTCCTTGTGCCTCCGGCTTGGGGTGCCTCTGGAGGCAGTCACCTTAACAACACTATCGCCTATGGATGCATTGATCGCTCTATGGTTAAGCAGGTTTATTATCAGATCATTAAGAGCTTGGTCAACGTTAAGATTTTCTAAATTTCGTTTACTTGCACAGGTCTTGATATTACTAAAAGCACCTTTAATGTCAAGGAAGGCTGCAAGGGTATATTCTTTGTCTAAAAGTGACTTTTCAATAACACTGACTACTTTGTGCAGTGCGGTTTCAACGCCCCTACCTTTAGTGTAGGCATTTTGGGCTGCTAATGTCAATTTAGGGGCAATTTGATATTATGGTGATATTATTAGTTTTTCTAGAGTTTTTAGCATAAAGGGCGATTGGCTGATGGGCCTGAAGTCCTTGGCAGTCGTGTAGCTCGTTTTACCTGCTTTTGGAATGAGAGATTGTCGCTGGCTGCCTTGCTATGATGCAGGTTTACCTGCACTATTTTTATGGTGACCAACATCATCTCCTTATACCTTCTTTGCCGACTCCTCAATAACTTGCAGTCTGCAGATTTTAATTACAACGCGTACTTTGCCCTTGTTTTTGTGGAGTAGCGGTATTGATCTGTGGTTGAGCAACACCGTGGCGGTTCCGACAACCGTGTGCTCTCCCACTTCAGTCCGTTTCCAGTTAGTTTCCAGTCCTCGTTGTGGAGTTCTGAATTTAAGTTCCTGAGGTATCTCTCGAACCAGTCCTTGGGAATGTAAGCTCCGGGGATGCGGATGAAACACTTTGGACTGGTGTACTTGAGAACTTCCTTCAGGCTAACAACCCTTAAGTCTACACCAGCCCACGGGGCATCCGTGCTGGTGTTAAATCCGTGCTTATAAAGTTGTTAAGCCAGTCAGTAAGTACTTGTCACAGTATTTTAATACCTTGAATTTCTCAATAGTGGCCAACGTGTCAAAGCGTGGCTTATTACCACTGGCCTTGCAGGCTTCGTCGATTCCAGCGAGAATCCTATTTTCCACTAGATTCCATTGGTCTTCAGACAGCCTTCGTTCTGGATCGTTCTGGAACCCGAAAGCTCTCGTTGACCAAATCCGCTAGAATTTTTTGTTTCTTCGCCTGTTTATTTACTACAGGGGAGATAGTGTCGTCATGCCGACCTCTTTTGGAGCTTCCTGCAATCGCCTAAAGTTCGGACTGGTCCTCATCGCTGTTGGGCAGTTGGCATTGCACCCTCGTCATCAAGTTCTCGTTGTCAACGCCAGCGTCGTTGCTCGGATTTCCCTCGGAGCTACCTTAAATTTTCTTGGGGTCCGATTTCTTTTTTTCCAGGATAATCGATTTGGATGGTTTATCATTAGCTAAAGTGGAGGGCAAGTGGCCTTCCTTCTTTTGTTTGGGTCACCTACCTTTTTGCTCCTTGGGATTTCTGTTCCCTAACCAGGCGCCATGCAGTCTTGGTAAGGTTCATGATCTCATGACCCATTTTCAGCATGCTCGATTCCTTTTTCGTAAGGACTTAGGGTCGAGCTTGTTCAGTTGGATGATTGTCGTTCTGGTGTTGGCTCTTTGGCGTTCGGTATACAAAACAACAGTGTCGGTGCTGCAACTTGGTAGCGACAGTACAGTCTTGGCAACGACAGTACAGACACTGTCTAACGTCTCGTTCGCTTCCCCGATAACAGAGTCAGGGGTTGCACTTGAAATGAAAAACCTTCGAGTTTATTGCGATTTCTGCAGTCGACTTCTTCGCGTCATGTGCCGCCTTTTTCTCCTTCTTGGTCAGACAAGTACTAGCTAATGGCTTGATGTATAGTTTTTCAGCATTTGGGGGAGTGAACACCGACTCAAGTGCTGCCCCAATGGCTTATGTTCACGGGTAGACGCTTCCGATCCAAGTCCCGACAAGCTATGGCATGTCACAATCTTGGGTAGATTTATCAAACCCACCATGCTCTCCTCTTCCTTTCGGCATATCTCCGGTGTAAGACGGGCAGTAGGCATCCATGTCATCTCCTGTCGACACGCTGGCAAGGAAGTTCAGAGCGTTTTTAATCCTTCTTTGTTCAATTTCACTAAGCTGCTGCTGTTTTTCTAGTCTCTTAACTCAGGACAATTTGAAGTCCTGTACCTTGCTGCGAATTGACTTGGTCGACGAGATTTAGAATCTGGATAAGCTAGCTACCGAGCAGTTGTGATTGTTATTGAGAAATAGTTTCCCAATGTTGCAGTCAATTGTCCCACACTAACTTCGTCCGAAGCTTTAGCACTAGTTGACGGTTCCTGGAGTAAGAGGCTGTCTTCTCCTCCTTCGTCAGAATTTCAATGGAATTAGAATCGGTTGATTTAAGGCTAGGAGTGCCCGATTCACTCACACCCGTCGCTGTAGATTTGATGATGTCCATCTGTTCCCACCCCCTGCATACAGATAAGGGAAATTTGAATTAAAACTAGACCTGGGGACCAGGTATCAAGACTTGTGAACTTACGACTGAGCTCCTCCTCAGCCACGCAAGTCTCGGCATGCACACCTTACCTTGGGTCCCCTCTTCCTTGGATCGAGCTTGGGAACGACTGAACACCTTCAAAACTCCAACGTTGGGTGGATTTTTTAGGTGAACAAGCGGAGTTGAGTTACCCTGCGTCAGCTTCTTTCCTAAGAATTCTCCGCCCCCCAGGGTTCATACCGATTTCGGTTATCCCTGCAGCTTTCCCAGTCTTGAGAATAATTCTTAGCAGACAAGCAATAGGCACGGACTTATACCGAAATCGGTTACCCTCGACCTCAAGTTACTCCCCCAATCCGTATCAACCCAGTCCCTCTCATCCTCAAGGTAAATTCCCATCTGGAGTCCAATAGTTACGAGACCCCCTTTCTTCTGGAAGTCTCTTGCTAGTGCCCTCAACTAGCTGGTGCTCCCTTACTTGCTGACAGTGGTTCACACCGAAACGGTGACCCCCAGCCTTCACTACCCTTTTCGGGTAAGTCTCGCTTAATGTCAAATTAAGCGTTTTACTGTACCACGTCTACCAGTTTTAAAGGAGGTAGTTGCATATTTAGACCGATTTTGGGCATGTCTGTGAGGGAGTTGAAAAATTTTAACACTTCGGATTGTCAAAAAGTGTTCGCACAAAGTTCAAGGCCTTAAATTTGGGGACATACTGACGGACGGACGGATAGACAGACGTCCGTCATTTGATACAGAATTTGGTTTCGATCATATGCCCTTGAGGTCTTTGGCACAAATGATCGGTCTGGGGGTCTATACTTATTATAACTCTGATGTTACATTTTCGAATGATATACTCCATCCCTGTGGAAAAAGTTAAAAAAAAATTTGCATGAAATGCGACTAAGACCGCGTTGCGGCAGACCGCTTTATATAGGATCTTCATTAAGCGCATTCTATATTTAAATTTAAATAAAACAAAGAGCGTGTGAGATATGATCAACATGGCTTATGGTTGAGAGCACGTGGTGATCTGATTTCCCGCGAGTAGCCACTTGGAGAAGCCTGAATGCCTTCGCCCTGGTCTCATTGTAGGTAGCATCAAGCTTAAGGATTGCAGCAAGCATGTCCCTGTGAAAGCCTTTGGAAAGCCTAAAATAGACATTCGAACTTCTCTTAAAATTTTTAAGAAGTCTAGTGTTTCAACTTAGGAATAATTCTTTTCAACCTAGTCTCTGTGAATTAGCTGCAGTTTGCCATTCCATAAAAAAAGGTTTAATATTTGGAATCGAGGTGGTAAGGCATTCAGTTGCGTGTGCAAGGGTAAGTGCTTGAAAATTTAAAATTATTGATGTATAAAAATATGCGACTTGCATTGTCTTGCGACCATTTGGACTTAGATTTGGACTCTCGCTTTGTTCTTGCAATTGAGAAATTAATGAATCTTAAAGCAGATTTTTCAATCTGGAAGGGAATATATTAATATCAGTGAATATATAGCTATTAGGCTAAAGTAATATAAGCAAATTGTGGTTTTTCAAGTACATACCACAGCACAGCGCTTCCCGATGTCACCTGAGTCGAGCGGCGTGCATATTTATTTTGAATTGCCCCCGCACCAACAAGCATATCGTCAACAATAAAATATGCAAACGACCACATAGTTTGGTTGTTCGAAACCACAAAAATCATTGGCTAGATACCTACATCTCAATAAATTCAAATCAGCGAGGCACCAGACTAAGTAGTATTTTTAAGTAGCCAGTCAGCCCAACCGACGCGACGAAACCAAGTCTACACAATTTCGTACTGTGTGCCCATAAAAATATCCTCAACAAAGAACAGAACCCACCAAGTTAACCGAAAATTTCAAAAGTGCATAACGTCACTTAGTTTATTATCTTTTCAAGTAAACTGCCAACCGAAGCGTTTTCCTTGATTACTTTTTGAAAACAAAAGCTACACTTACAATGTGTACCAGTGTGATATGGGAAGGAGGAGTTCTATGGGGGTTGATGGGGGCTAACAGAGGGTCGAATGATGCCACAAAATGTGTTTAAACCGAAAATCTACAATGCGTTATACCTACCTACCTTTCCTTCGCTTGCGTTGTGCTTTATCTTTGGAATTTTGTTTGAAATCCTCTTCTCCTTGATGTTGTCGTCACATCGGGATGTAGCCGTGTTGGTAGGTTAACAGAAAGCTTCTCTTCCACTGCCTTACTGTTCTACCAACCTATTGTCCGGTCGGTGCAAAAAAATATATACACCCGAAGCGTATGTGTATGTAAATAAAACCATCCGGCGAAATCATCAGCATGCAACCCATCGTAGGAGCGAAAGGATAAAAAGTGTTATACTGAGCACAAAACTTGCGTAGAACCGATCCTGCGCAGAATTCTGCAGACGAC
This sequence comes from Neoascia interrupta, assembly GCA_947623515.1. Classification (NCBI taxonomy): domain Eukaryota; kingdom Metazoa; phylum Arthropoda; class Insecta; order Diptera; family Syrphidae; genus Neoascia; species Neoascia interrupta. The sequence goes on from OX392462.1 coordinate 146,400,362, forward strand.
GACGACGACAGAGAGTTGTGTTGTAAAGCCTAGGTGTTGCAATCAAGTCCCAGAAAAAACAGTTTCACTCTCTCATTCGATGATGGGTGAACAAATTATTTAGTGGCTAGCAAAACACACTCGGGTCTTGGAAATTCCGACAAAGTCTGGCAGTCCTGTAGCACAAAAAAATAGTCCTTAAACCAAATACTTGTAAATTTATTTAAAAAATCACAGCGAACAGTTGAAAAAGCCGTTAAATCGCTCAATTTTCACTGCCAGAAAATAACGTTATGGTATTCCCTTAATAAACTTGGCATTCAATTGATTTTTGTCGGTTGAGGTCAAAAGTTATACATCGTGTCGCTGTGTGCGTGTGTGTTTTAACAAAAGAAAACAGTGCAGTGAAAAGAAAGAAATGTAAACCATATAATTTTTTAATAAATCTATGCAAACGCTCTGATGGGGCACAACAATTGTGGCATAAACTACGAAAAACCAAGTCGAAACCAACCTTTCTACCTGGTCCATTGTATGCGGTGGACCACCTTTATTTTATCCTTGCCCCCATCCCATGGTTGCTGTCGTCATCACCATCTCGGTTTTTTTTTATGTCCCTCCCGTGGATGTTTCTTCTTTCATTTCTGTCCACGTCCCCAGATGTGGTGTGGGTCGCAATTCGTCGGCTCAGTCGTTTTTCTGTGTGTGTTTTATGGGATAATTTTCGCAAACGAGCGAGTATTATCCTTGTTACAAGCGAAAAACTACCCGCTCTCGCTCCGCGCGTGAATGCATTGAATTATTTATATTTTATTCGAATTATAAAAATATCCTCCAGATACAATATAGGTATTTATATTTATCTCAGTATCGCGACTCGGGGAGGGTTTCCTCTCTTTTTGCGCTCTCGGGTTCACTCTCTGATATCTCGGATATCTGCTACGTTTTTTTTATTCTTTCTACATGTACACGAGAGTCCTGTCCTGTGTATTATATTGCATTCACCTAGAGGATATTACACAATTATTATAGGTGTGGTTTTCGCAATTTAACTAACTGACTGCGGTACCGTGTGGAATATGTTTTCATCGGCAATGTTGATCAACGGGCGACTATAATTCTGCCATCGTCATTGCCATTAAGGAATCCGATTACCCGACACGATTTTGTTGTTTTTTTATTTCTTCTCGACCTACCTACCTTGATTCAATTAATAATAATTGATTACAAGGATACTTGATACGTGTCAGGTTGATTGTGTTGGTTTCTGTTGGTTTGGTTTGGTTTGTGCTACATTTTTGTGCGGCTTTTTTAAAGTGACTGCTGGAAAAAATTGCAGAAAAAGTTTAAAAAGTTTGACAAGGAGTATAAGATTTAATTGAGTTGAATTACAATGGCATGGGGATACTGGAGTGCGACCACAGTTGACCGTGGACGATCGCCTCGTCGCAACACACAGTGTACACCGTTGCCGGTGAGTATTGTTCCGCAAGAGGAGACACAACCACAGCCCGCTGCACCGGTTTGCTATAGCCCAACGTGTCGGTCGCGATGCAGCAGCCCGTGTGGTGGAAGCCCATGTCCTGGTAGTCCTTGTGGCTCAATGAGTCCACCACCACCGCCACCGCCGCAACATTCGAACAAGAACTGCCCGCAGGCGGTAGGAGCATCGCAGCAGATATTAACTTTGGACGATTATCCTTCGAGGAGACAGTCATTGGATCGATTGGATAGTCCGCAGGTATAAAAAATAATCTTAAAGGATTTCTGTTTTTCTCCTTCACTTCATATCCATTTTATTTTTAACTTTTATACAAAAAAGCAAGTGGGGAGTGGATGAGAAGATTTTGGGGCGAAAACTCCGGTGTGCGTGTAATCCCTTTATTTGCGGGTGCATTTGTATGGCTTTTTGTTTAAGCACTCTCGTGTCCTTAGCCTTTCATGAGTGCATTTCAAATATTTATTTAACTTAAAAAATATGTTCAAGTGTGAGAGATTATGGCGAGCCAGGCATGAGCGAATATGCGTGCGTTCTACACAGCTGAATTATTCTCCAAGTTGCATTCTATTCAATCTAAAGTTTATTAAGCGAGTAGTTTTGTTGAAGTCGCTCTTTCGAAATTATTTACTTGACTATTTAAAGCGCTAAAGTAATTAACAAGCACTAAACGGCTTGATTAAGGTGTGCTGTTAAGTTATTATCTCCTAAAAGTGTGTGCGGGTATAAACTTGCATCAGAATCTTAATGTCTTGTTAGAAGCAAGAACGTAGTAAGGGATGCCATTTCATAAGGAACTAGTTAAGAGAGGAAATTAAGTACATAATTACTAATAGCGACTATAATTTTTGTCTTAAAATGATACAGTCGGCGGCTGGTGGGCTGGGCCGCCCAATTATCCTGTTCAAGTTACGTAACAAAACTATGAAAACGCTCTTTCTTATAAGTACGTTCATCTTATTTTAATTATTCCCGCATAGTTTGAAAGTGATCAAAAAGTATTTTTCACTCATTTAAAAGCACATCTCTTTTAATCATCCCCGCATGGTTTCAAAGAGATGAAAAAGTACTTTTTACCCTTTTAATTTGCAGGACCTGGCGTTTTTAAAATCCAGGCTTTCATACACTTCTTGTTTCACTCCACCCTCAGGATGATATTAGAAACATAAACATCAACTCTTATTCCCGCAGGTGTTATGCCTTTACGCAGGAAGGCAATGAGGGTATTCAGTTACAACGTTTGGGAAACACTTGTATGTTGACCATTATATTTTCATGATGGGATGAGAATAAAAAGATGAAAAGAAAATATTACTATTATTATTAAAATTAATTTGACTTACTTTGCTGTTATCCAGCCCAACCGTAGCCTGAAAAGCAGTTGAAGCTGTGACAGAGGTTTCATTGTCCTTAAATTGTCTACCACCCTTATAAACTTTTCGATAACACTATAGCCGAAAGATGAACAATGCAGCCACGGTAAAAGTTTAATGTTTTTTGGAAATATGTGGAAGCATTTGGAAGCATCTGGAAACCCTGAAGTTATTCATGTGTGCTTTGTCTTTTGGCAACTCCAAAAATGTTCTTTATCGTAAGAAACGACCTTTCCAGTAAAGCTTGTAACTCTGTCACAAAAGTTGACAACCCCGCATACCGTGATAGCGCTACAAGGCTGTGTTGACTTGTAGAAATTAACCCGTCTTTTCTAAAATCATGGGAATAAAATCTGCAACTATCAGGTTTGTCACGATTAAAATTTTCGCAATTCTGAAGCTTATTTGAAGTTATTGCTTTAGGTAAGGTTTGTTTTTTTAGTTATCTACGCTGGATGACATACTTTTTGTCGTTGTACAATTTGGTTTATGGCGAAAGCGTGCAGAGAAAAAAGTAGGCTTTTTAAGGACTCCAGATAGAAGTTGGACTTCTAGGTAGCACCTCGCACAGACAATCAGAAAGTACTGAGTTCAATACCAGGTCAAAGCAATTTTTCTTGCCACCATGTCTTGTTATAAGTAACTGATAATAGGATGAAGATGACAAATGAGTCGTACAGGCCCCTCTATTCTGACCGGTCGCACTGGGGCTAAAATACTAGCGGACGAAATGTCGGAAGAAAAAAATCGTTTTTGGCTAACCAGGAGGGCACGATCCTGCTAACTTCACCTATCGCGGGTACTATTTTTAGCAGTTTATCTATGGGCGACCGGCTTATTCTCTGTCCAAAAGATGGGAGCTGATGTAAGTCAGAACAGTAGATGTAAAGTATTTTTTGCATCATAATAAGAATCCTTAGGTCGAGTGACTAAATCACGCCAGTCTTGTTTGGGATGTGCATGTTATGCATCAGCGAAATGACGTTTACCTAAGCCGTTCCCTCAATAGCTACCTGACGCGCCTTCGTGTAACGTAGTTTGAGTTTAATGAAAGCCAAATCGCTCCATTTCAACGTCCAGGATTGTGCCAGGATGTTTTCCTAGAAATGAGTTGAACGAACTGAGCGTAATACTGCTGTCGGCAAAGAAATGTATTGGACCTTAGGAAGCGCTGAAAAAGGTTGTTAATAAATTTGGAACAGAGCGTAGGTGCTAGAATTGACCCCTGAGGCACACCAGCATTTATATTGTGAACAATGCATTTATACCTGAGTTACTATCAAATCTCCAATCACTATCACACCGAAGACGTGTTGCTGATTTACGTACTTGTTATTAATATTATGATGGTAAATGCTCTGACGAATAAAGTAACTAAATTCGTGAAAATTCTTCTTTTGTTCGATCTACAAGGCAAGCGTTAAGCATTCATTAGTTCCATGTTCACACTATTTCAAAATTCTTTCTTCTATAGAACAAGCGCACTTTAAAATTCACTACTTGCATACATATTTCCTAACTCATGTAAACTGCAAACTTTTAAAAAAAATAATAAAATAAATGTGTCCTTACATCTCGGGGCACTGTTTCAGTGTTATAGGTTCGCCTTTCCTGAGAGAAGAAATTAAAAAAAATACCTGTTCAGAACAACTTTGATGCAGAGGTATGAAGAAAAAATTGAATTTTCCATCAAATGAAAGAATCATCAACTCCGAATGCATTCATTTTGGTCAAATTTGCTCGATGTCAATCTCGGCTGAAAGTCGAATGCTTAAGAAATGACTAGCAAAATGGAATTGCTTTCATCTCTACTAGATACACCACAGGGAGCGGTTCCACTTTTTTATTTAAACCCGACCCAGGGTATATTAATTTTAATGCATAATTTCTTACATAGTAAAATAATCACCGTAGAGCCCTTAGACCTTAGAGATATGATCGAGACCGACAAATAAATTGATAAAGCCATGCCCGTCTGTCCGTATACGTGTGCAGTTTTTAGGTGTTTGAAATTGAGTTAGAAAACTGAAACCTAGAGTGTTGTTTGGTTCTCATTTGGTACAGCCAAAGTATGAAAATTGATTAGATCCGCCCACAGCCACACCCACAATTGATTCGAATGTTAGACAACCTCAAATTTAATTTCAAACTGCCTTTTAGTCAAGTTAGACAAGGCATAGGAATTAAAATTTTGATGCAGAGCATTGGTGGTCAGGCTAAAATGGGACCGCCCACACCATCGACTATGCCCACTTTTGATTTGCCATCGTTAGGGGTGAACTTCTTGGCTTCGGAGTCGGCACTGACTTGCTCGTTGCCATCCTTCGCTCGTCGGAGGGGTATGCTCTTTGACGCCGTCCAGCCCCTAGCAAACTCATGTCAGTCTTTTTTTCCCCTTCGTGCATCAAGCTGTAAAGACGCAGCGAAAATTCTGCCTCAACCCATTATCATCCCAATTACGCACTAGTTTATACCCTCCTAAAGGACCAACACTTTTTACGCTATCTTAGGCTAAGTTATTCCTTTACTTTTCGGGAACATACGTAACTTTTTAACTTTTTTTTTTTAATTCTTATAACTTGGTGAAAATGTGGGGTGCCGTGGCGTAGTGGTTAGTGTGTGTGCTTACTACGCCGGAGGCCTGGGTTCGAATCCTGCCATCGTCACCTGAAAAAAAGACTTGTTCTTTTTCACGGTCTCCACTTCCGCGAGGGTCTGACAAGCCCTCCGAGAGTATCATTTGTCTTGAAAAACTTCTCAAAGTGCCGTTCGGATTCGGCAAAAAATTGTAGGTCCCATTGTATGTGAAGAAATTAATACACACAGCATACATTGTTGAGAAGTTGGCCCTGGTTCACCTCGAGCTGTTGCGCCACTCTATTTATTTATTTTTTATTTAACTTGGTTAAAATGGGGCGAAAAAAATTTGTGGTCCCCAACTGTCTGAGTTTAAGGACTAAAAGACTTGGATTTGGTTGAAAGCTATTCAGCTTTCAAGATGATTAGTCTCCTTTTACAAGTTTCACTCATGAGGATATTACAATAATGTTGCACAATGTTATGTGCCAAGCGACGAAATCCGCCTTAATCATAAGGTGCAGGCAATTATTCGTGTTTCCCAGTTAATTTTCAAACCATCCGGGTGCTAGTCAAATCCAAATAATCGAGACCGAATTCGAGTCGAATAAGCCACGTCCGACCGTCCGTGTGTTGGTAGTTTTTAGGCCTTAAATTTTGAGTAGGAACTTGATGTCTGTTCTTACTAGGTCCCGAAGTAGTAAACGTATAAAAACTTTTGAAATCCGCCCACTGACGCCAACTTTACTTATTAGCATAATAAATCAAAGTTTTCGTGAAGCTGCAATTTGGTATGCGATATCCTAGCTTAAGTGTATTGTGATTGGCGATTCAAAAAAAGCGAAAACCGCCTCTGTGTGGTGGGCGTGATTTGCACTCTAATATAAACGGTTTTTATTCAATATATTTGCTTTAAATCCAAAAAAAACTTGTGCCATAAAGTGTTAAGAAATATGCGTCTATGTACTACCAAATTCGAAGAATACATTTTACCACGCCTAATTTTGGGAGCGTTTTTAATTAAAAAAAACAAATTTTTAATATAAAAATGCAATCAACGCGTGTATATCACATCTGATAAAAAATATGAACAAAAAATTCGATGTTATTGAATAGTGGTTGATGCAACGTCCCTTTTTAAAGAAGGAAATTCTTAACTGATAAATTCTAAGTACAATTAAAGTTAAAAAAACATTTAACAACCAAGATTTATGAATTATGACGCACATGAAAGTGGTCTGTCAGCTGTCAGTTGGCAGTTAACATAGCGTTGCGTTTGCGTAGGTTGTATCGTTCATGGGGGACATAGGGCGCAATGACATTGTTGTCATATATATGCTATTTGTCATAATTCTATAATTCAGGAAGTTGTTTTAGCAGAATTTTAAGAATATTAAAAAAATGCTTTGAATGAGAGATCGCCAGAATCCGTTTTCTGGTATAGTCTTTCTGTATGCAATCGCATAACACTTTTCGTTCGTAGCCCCAATGATAGTTCGTCGATTAGCTCGAATACGGCAAGTGACAATTTCAAAAATTCAATTAAATTCCCCACAGTAGTATCATTCAGTTGTACTTTGTTGGCAACTACTTATGTTATCCACATACAAAGATCCTTTACAAGTTGTTGCCAACTTGGCATAAAGTGTGTCTTCAAAATGTTCTTTTTAAACTTTCTAGTATAATTGCAGCTACAGGATGATTCCTCTTCACATCTATAGCATTTCGTAAGATTTCCTTTCTCGAACGCTTGAAAATCATTTCTCTTTGTCGTACTCACACAAAAGTACTTTACACCCTTTTTAGCTGAACAAGACAAGGTGTAAATGCTTCGCCGCTGCTTAACAATTGAACAAAAGCAGCCCATTCTAACTCTTAACATGCCTCACGTCGAATTTGTTCATATCTTAAATTTGACAATTTAAAAAAATGGGTGCTTGTACAAAAGTTCTTCAATTATGCCAACTTAAGAAGCACACGGTGTGCATAGCATGTTTCTATATGTCTGTGATAATAAAACAAAATACATCAACATTTATTAACTTAACTAAAAGGATTGTGCGTTTTTTTCTCTTTTAATTATCTACTTGACTTGCAGTGTTGGAAATGGACCTCTCTACTCAAAGTCACGCGCCGAGACGTGAGATATTTTGCTTTAGCTCTATGACATGTTGCGGGCTCTTAGGCAAAAAAAAAATGATAAAGGATATCTTCAGAAATTCTTTCGTTAGTTTAAGAAATGTGTATTAAGTCCTCAAAATGATAGGGTTGTGGAAAGTTCAGTTACCACTTAAATTTTCCAAAAATTTCTGATCAGTTTTTGCCGGAAAAAGTAATAAATGTTCAATGGCAGTAATCTCTTTTATCCGACACGTAAAATCGCTTTCAATAAATTCGAATTCAAGTTGGGCAAGGTCCAGATCATTAAGCTTGTGTAGGCAGTTACATACGAGTTTGGCAATTCCTGTAATTTCTGTCAAAATCTGTCTACAGCGTATATTCCCGCCTGGTATATTTGGCCATTGATTCAGAGTATTTTGTTGCTGCTCCAAATGCTCCTACACCAGTTCCATCATCAGTTTTTGACCCATCTGTATACCATTTGATGGTGCTGTTGCTCAGTCTATATGTTTTGGACTCATTACTCCAAATCTTTTTAGTATTGAGCTTCACGATGAAGTTCTTTTCGAAGCTAAACTTCCTCAAACTGTCATCCTTAGGTATAGCCATGGAGGGGGAGGGGGAGTTTATCAAGAAGTACGTCAAATTTCTTCGACCCAATCCACCCCTCCCTCCTAATCCTCTCTTTAGCCATCCTTAGGATCGTTTCCTAGCCGTTACCTCGACCACGATGTGTTATTAGTGGATGTGTTATTAGATGTGGTGTTAGTTCCAAAAGCACTTTAATGGCTGCGGTAGGATACATCCGCATAGCCCCGGTTATGCAGAGTCATGCCACTCATTGTGCGTAGAATTGTTCGTTTTGCCCATGCTACTGCTCCGTAAGTGATCATAGGTTTCACTTTGGCATTGTACATCCATCTGATGATGTGTGGGCTACATCCCCAAGACTTACCCGCAGGGCGCTTACATATCATAAGAGGACGAGTAGCCTTTCTGAAGATCTCTTCTGTGTGTGTTTTCCAGATGACACTGGTATCAGTGTTGTGTCCGAAAGTCTTATAGGTTTCAGTTGGGTATTTCTTTTCCTTGTGAACGGCACAATGTTTATCTTAGCCGGGTTTAGATGGAGCCCGGCTGTGTTGCGACATTCTTGGACTGTCTTGATTGCTTCTTGAATAATTTCACAGAGCGTTCCTTTAAACTAAACGACATTGACATAATCGGTAGAACAAAGCGTGATGTCAGTGAAGCCTTCCTGAGTATTGGGACGGAAGCGGCGAATATGGGTTTAGCAGTCAATGAGGGCAAAACCAAGTATATGCTGTCATCAAGAAAAGACACCCAACACCGACGTCTTGGACAAAACATCACTATCGACAGCTATAATTTTGAGGTAGTTAGGGACTTTGTCTACCTGGGTTCCGCTATCAATTCAGACAATGACACCAGCGCTGAAATTAAACGAAGGATAACTCTTGCCAATCGCTGTTTCTTTGGGCTAAGGAGACAATTGAGTAGCAAAGCCCTCTCTCGAGCAACTAAAGTGTCCATGTATAAGACCCTCATCATCCCAGTCCTGCTTTACGGTGCAGAAGCATGTACCCTGTCAAAGGCGGATGAAAACACTTAAGGCTGCTTCGAGAGGAAAAATCTTCGGACGATTTACGGTCCCGTTTGCATAGACGGAGAGTGGAGGAGGAGATATAACATCGAACTATACGGGCTGTAAAGCGATACCGACCTAGCCAAAAGAGTCAAAACTCAACGTCTACGATGGCTGGGTCATCTAGAGCGGATGGACACCAACGCCCCGGCCCGGAAAATCTTCAAATCCACACCGCAGGGACGGCGCGGTAGAGGAGCACCGAGACTCAGGTGGCGCACGCAAGTGGAAGGGGACGTCAGCCAACTTCGCGTGCGAAACTGGAGACGGCTAGCTAGAGACAGAGCTGGCTGGCGAAGCTTGTTGGCTGAGGCCCAGGTCCACCCCGGACTGTAGCGCCACCTTAAGTAAGTAAGTAAGTTCCTTTAAACTTTTTCCTGGCAATTGTTATTACTATATCATCAGCACATGCCTGACAGTTGATGCCTAGGTTGGTTAATGTGTCAAGTAGTTCATCCACAACTAGGCTCCACATAAGTGGTGACGATACTGCACCTTGTGGGCACCATCTTGTTGTGCTGACCTTGATAATTTACTACGATCTCGTGCTAATTCTTGCTATTGTTTTCAAGTGCGGGTGTAGCATTTCTTCTCCGTTTTGTAGTAGGGCTGGTGAAATGCTGTCTACACTTGGTGGCTTAAAAGGTTGAAAGGAGCTTGTTGCCCATTCTTATCGGCCTCTAGAACAAATGGCTTTCGGTATCTGCCAATCTTCCTTCCGAGGTCTCGATGTGTTGGTCCTACTCCAGGCATAAGTATCAGGAGAGCTTCCATCCGCTTTCTTTAAAGCCGTTGGCACTCCACCCGATTTGGTGTAGTCCTGCTGCACAGGGAGTGCTAGTTATTGTCTCACAGAATTCTGAAGCTATTTCTTTTAGCCTTCCTTATTTCTTTATTGTAGGCGGTTAGTGCCTCTCTGTAGCTCTGTCAGTCTCCGTTCCGCTTAGTTATGTTAAACTGCTTTCGCGTCTCAGGTCTTAGTTTTGACAGGTTATTGCTCCATTATGACACTTCCTTGGCTCTCCGATTCATGCTAAAGGGACAGCTACTTTCAAACGCGTAAGTGATGGCTCTTGTGATGCCCTCTACTGCGTTTTCTAAACTTAGAGATTGGGATGGAGCTTGTCTTACGTCAATTTGCTCCAGATTGCTTTCCAAGCTTTCCTTGAAAGCTTCCCATTTCGTCTTTCTTGGACTTCTTACCAGATTTCCTATGGGACCGTTCCCTATAGGCGTTTCTCTAGAACAAAATTGAGCAACTTTGAAAAGCTCTATAAGTCAAAATAGCTAGAAGAAAATTATTTCGTTCACTATTTTTGAAGCTCAGTTTAGATTTCTATTAGTAATAAAAAAAAAACAATCAAAAAAACATCGAATTTAATATTTTTGCCACGAATTTTGCCTTTTCGGATTTTTGCCTCAGTGCGCTCGCTGTGTCTATACATAAAGTGGACCGTAGGCAGATGGGTCAACTGACGTTTCTTCTACTTTTGACATCAGTACTTGATGTTTTCAGCGATTAGTGAAAACTCCATCGAGCAAACAGGTGTAACATAGATCAAACAATGTATGCTGTCCATTCTTACCTTGATAAATCGTTAGATCCGTAATGCTCTCTTTCGACGAAAAGGTGGCTAGTCCTCACTGCAGCTTAACGCAATCAAACACTTTTACACTTTGACCTATACAAAAACTAATGTTTTGATAGGTTGGAGTAATTAAAAAAAAACACTTACTATCATCCTGGTGAATGTGAGTTAATCTTTAGAATCCATTGCTTTTTCATTTTACCGACCCTAGTTAGTATTGTTTTCAGGAAATTTTATTTCCTTAACGTGTGTACTGGGAATGAACAAATAATATGTTCGGATGTCTTGTCGTCCTCAGATCCAACTGGCGAAAATTCATCTTGATAGGGCATTAATTTATTTTTTGTGTAGAAGTTAAAAACTATCTCGAATGGGCAGGGATCTGGATTGTCCTAAGCAGGGGTCAATTTAACAGTGGTTAAGACTTGTTATTGGTTAGTCTACGTAAAGCTATTACACCTAGAGCTACACAAGAGATTTGACCCATTTGAGCTGTCGAATAAGCCAAATTTAGATAGAAAATCAAATCGTGTTCAATAATATACGAGTAGCATACAAGTCAAAGCAGTATACCCGCGAAATGTGTATTCACGGCAGGATCGTTACTTTTTGAATGGTCTAAGATTTTTTTCTCTGTCAGAGGGCTGTCAGTATTTTAATTTGACTGTGCAAATAAATAAATTTCCTTTTTCCTTAAAATAGGGCACCATTTGCATAAATTTCTTATGGATGGCCATTTGCAGAAGAAACACTCTTTTTTTACAACCATTACTAGCAAGGCCAGCAAATTTTCAAAATAAATTGTTCTGATCTAAGACATATAATTTTAAGCTGCTATAAAGGACTTTTAAATGCAGTTCTACGCCATACCTAATATCATTGATTCATGAAGTACTTCTCCGGGGAGTATTCCCAATTTGAACTTATTTATTCTGAATAACACCGCATGTATATACCTTCATGCACGTGTGAAGGGAGTCTCTTTTCCGGGCTAAAACGACTGGTATGCAGAGGATGTTTTGAAAAACAGGTACAGTAATGGTTCCTTTATTATTTAAAAGAACACACACCCCGTTCGTTGGAAACTTTTGACCTGCGAGTTTACTCCTTGATTAATTACTGATGCATACCCGCTTTTGGTGTTGCGAAATTTTTATGTTTACACAAACATGTTATTTTAAGGCTTTGCATAAGTGCTAAATCCTAATTTAAAAGCATAACATTCACTCGTATACCTTAGTTGTGCTTGTGTGCATGAACATTTTTATTATGTAAATATCATAAAGGATTTCCTTTACTGCAGTGAAACGTACAAAAAAGCACTTGGGAAAAAATCGTATGGTTTTATGCTTCGTGTGGGTGGTATTAACGATCCCAAAATTTATCTCTCTGTGAAGTATTTTTTTTTTTGTTATTAAAATCCATGATTTTATCATATTGGCCGGGGAGTTAACGTTGTTGGACTTATATAAGTGTTTAGTAGGTTTTTTTATTATAAAAAATTAACAATCTAATCAGTGTTTTAGAAACACACCCAATGGTGTTCGATGATTTCATAAGGTAGTGGGTGGGCGGTGGGAACATATAATGATGGTCTGGGATTTATGGCTGATATGATATAATTTAAGACGCCATTAATTGGTTTTAATTAAATAAAGTTAAGCTTCTTATATTCATGATATTCTTATCTGAAAGCTCTACAGCAAACGATTTAACATTAAGGAATGCCATTATTTTGATTGCTTTTAGAGAAAAATCCAATATGAGTTTTTTTTTTAGCTGGCAGCACTGAACGTAGCAGATGCCGGGCCGATAAGATTTAAAAAGACACCGGAAGGAACAAAACGTTTTTTTATTCCAAGGCAAAGTGTTGGCTCATAAAAAGAATCAATCATTATTGTTTAACGTGGCCAAATGCCTTAGATTACTTCATCGCTTTAAAAAACCAACTGCTAGAAATTATCGCTCATCGCGTTTAAACTGTTTAGTTTTTCTTTATTTGATGCTGCAATCGTTGTACATGTAGCTAGTTGCCCTCACTTACCTACTCGTACCTAGTCGAGGTCAAATTTAAGAAAAGGGGTTACAGCCTTCATATGTGTATGCCGCGCGCAAGTTCCCATAATTATTAATTTTTCGTGAAAAATCCCTGAAGATACTTTAACTTCTTCACCTATTTCAATGTTACTCCATTTATGTGTCATCAGGATGCACTGCAAAGGAGTTCGGGAAACAACCATTACTTCAGATGCGCTCACGTTTTTCTTCATCCTAGAATCACGCCTAGTGAGAGCAATCTATCTTATACCTGTTTTTTGAAAATAGGCACTATCACGCCTGTTTAGCAATTGCTAGCTACTTTCCCGCTATAGACGCAGCACCTTAATGACACGTGATAGCCATTTAACACCTTCTCCAACCATTGTCTTGAGCATTTGTGATCGGATTTCATTAACTTCAGCTGGCATGCCATCTTTTAGCGATTTAATCGCATCTCGGTAGGTGTGATTGCCATCTCCAGTGCCCTGTTGGAGGTAGAATCACTCCGAAAACTGCTTGCGCCATCTCTTCGCTAAGGCGGCGAAAAGCCTGCCAACCATCTTGTTTGAAGATCTGTATTCGTACTCCAATCTCTCGCCGAACTTTTTCCACGACTGTTCCTTGACTGTTCTGCTTGACAGATTGATCGCTCTTTTCGCCTAAGTACACCTGGCTCGGCAAGTTGAGTACTTTTATAGATTCTCCACACTGTAGGCTTTCTTCTTCTCTCTAATGGCTTCTTAACTCCCAAAGTTCTTTCCTCACTACATACTAGCTGTTACCCAAAACCGCTTCAGTGCACAAACATTTTTGCAGAGGCAATCGCTGACTATTGGGTGCCGTGGCGTAGTGGTTACTGTGTGTGCCTACTACGCCGGAGGTCTGAAAAATTGTAGGTCCCTTTGTATGTGAAGAAATCAATTAACACACACAGCATACATTGTTTAGAAGTTGGCCCTGGTTCACCTCGAGCTTTTGCGCCACTATTTATTTTTATTTAATCGCTGACTATGAAAACAGCTTATTAGCTCCGTTGGCATTTGTCCAAACTGCTCCGAAACGTGCTGAGCAAATCTTTCTCTGAAGTCAGAGCCAGCATTTTGTAACCTCTCCGACCGTATAAGGGCCAACAGTCTTCGTCTTCGCCCGGGTGGAAGAGGAATACTGTCGCTGAAATATAATTTGCACAACAGTTAATGGTAATCAGCTGACAGTTTAACTCAGCTAACCTCAGCACAATTGTGGACGTCAATTGGTGGACAGTTAAAGTCCCACAACTTTTCTCCGTTTCTGTTTTGATCCGGGCCACCGTGTCCCCCGACCACTCTCTCTTTTGTACTGATGCCCGTGCCGACATGAGCCTTGAAGTAACCAATCAGGAGAAATAAGTCCGTTTCTGTTCGACCTTCGTTCGACTTCGTTTAACTTAGTCTGACTCTCGATTTGGTGTATACACTAGAGGACCAGGACCAATATCCATCTTTGAAGCTTAAGCTTTAACATCGCAACCCCCTTCCCCTCCTATTGAAATAAACTCCATTATGTTGTCCGACGACCGGCGCTAGAAGAGCTTGCACCCATTAGCTAAGTCTCTGGTTTCAGCAGAACCTTTCCACTTAGTTGATGAAAGGTGTTTTCAAGTGTCTATTTGAAATAGTCACGTGACATCCCCTTGTAGAGGAGAATGGGATCAATAAGGAGAACGAGATCAGTGATATTGTTCCCAGACATGATGAAGTTTGCATAGGCATAACAATTCTCAACATTGCGCTTGTGTTTCTTAGTTTTTTTTCAAGATCACGTTCTCTCCTTGTACCGTTTCTTCTATCTCTTGTTCTTTTTCCATTCACTCTTCTTGATGCCTTTAAATCCAGCGTTTCGCCGGTATTAAGAACCTCAGCCAGTTCTGCAGATGCTTTTATGGTCTTGTATCGATTACTTAAACCTTCGATCTTATCGAGCAGGGAGTTGCGTTGCCTAAACCCTCTTCTTTCTGCGAAGCAAATTTTTCTATTTTCCTGAAACTCATCTTCTTTGCTTTCTCTGTTTGGGAGAGGTAGGGTTCACCGAAACGGTGTGAACCTGTACCAGGAGGGGGATATATGCCTGTGTTCCCATAAGAATGCAACCGGGTTTTCCTCCTCATCGTCTCTGTAACTTCTATAGTAATGGTTGAAGGGAGCAACAAGTCTTCTGGCATGTCGCTCTACGAGACAGTGGCTTGTAAGTGCCCCAATTATCTTTCTAGGATTCTCCCTATTAAAGGAGATGACTCTTTGTTTTCTACGATCAAGCACTGACCAGATTTGTTTGTCTTTTGTTTGTCATTATGATGGCTTCGGTGTCCAGGTGAAACTTTTTCGAGTTTATGGGTGCTGCCAGTTCCGTTACATGAGTCGGATCAGCCTGGGCCCAGAGTCCGAAGTTGTCTGGGCGATCCCTGTGGCTTGGAACCCAGCACAGGGATGCATCGCACCAGGCAGCAGTCTCGTTGAGAGATTCGCGGCATTGCTTAACCAACTTGGATCGTATCGTTGGCGATTCCAAAGCTTTTATTGCAATTAGGCTGTCTATATAGAAAAGAATAGCGCTGCAGCCTAGTGAGTTGATTGAAAACCAGGCCGCCGCTTCACGAACAGCCTTAATTTCTGCTTGAAAAATAAAACAATGATCCGGCAGGCGTTTCGAAATACACAGGTCAAGAGTACTGCAAAAGGCTCCTGCTCCAAGTGCTGTTTTTGATCCGTCTGTGTAGACCTGAACCATGCAGTTCAGCTTGGAAATTTGGTCTTGAATTGGACACTGAAGTCGAGGCATGGGACAACGTAGTTCGAGTTACCAGGGCCCTTAGTGCTGCTTTTGCTGCCATCAATTTCCCAAAGATGCTAACGGGGACCTCAAGCACAGCCGAGGGAGTTGTTCTAAGAGCACCTATGATTAAAATACAGGATATTCTTTGAAAGATCTCTAATATAGCGACATTGCTACTCTTGTTTAGTGTCTTCCACCAGACTTGTACTCCGTACATAAGTATGGGCCCAACGACTGCCGTGTATATCCAGTGCACAACTCGGGGTTGGAGTCCCCAGCTTGGGCCTAGGACTTTTTTGCAGGAGACATGCCAATCGAGACCTTCCTAGCACGGTCTTGTATACTCAGTCTCCAACTGAGCTTCTTAACTTATATAACCCTCAGGTATTTGGCGTGATCTGCAAGTGTCAGTTCAACGCCTTTCAGTATTGGTGAAGTTATGGAATTTGCGAACGGAATAAACACGAAGAAAGAGATAGGTAAACATTAAAATTAGAAGTCAAAAGGCTTAAAACAAAGGTTTAAAACTCTGCCTTTGCGAGGGAAAGCAAAAGTATAGCCAGCTGTATCATGAGTTTCACCTCGTTACTGAATAGCTGCCAGGTTGTTTGCGATCTATTCTGGATTAAAGACGAAGGATAATCACTTTTTGGTGACAAACCCGCCTGGATTTTCTAATTGCTAGTTTTGGACCGCTCCGATAATTCCCGTCCTATTATAGCGGTGGTCATCATCACTACTCCGCGTAGTGCGAGCGCCCTATAAGGGACCAGGAACTCCATGAAGGCGAAGCATTTATAAATTGTTCTGAAAGCTATTTTTAACTTCTAAGTGCACCTTCAATATGTAAGATGTGTGTTGTGCGTCGATGAACACATTTTCTTTTTTATCGGTTGTTTGCACTGTCGATTCTGAGCAGTGGAAACCTAGTAGCTTATATATGTAGCTGCTTATATATGAAATCATGATTGATACTTGTATATTGCAGGAACCAAAGAGCTGCCAATATTGATTGTAGAGAAGTGATTGGAACGTGCAAAGATCGAAAAAAGAGCCTAGGTGCATTTCTTACGTCGATCGCAATGTAAAGAATTTGCTTGAAAACTTCGCTCGGTGATTGCATTTCTAAACACTGGGTTCCTAACTGTCCGAAAGAAGATTTCTTCTTCAACTTACGTGCTATAGAACCCTTCAAGACGTAAAGGAGGGCTTGTGCGTAAAGAAACCATAAGCAGTGAACAGGATCTTTCCTACTCAGTTCTTATGATTATCCTGCTTAACCCTTACCCCAATTGCCTCTTGAGAGCTTTGGTATTCTTAGTTTAGAATTGCTATATTCTTTAAACTACTGTTTCTATCATTAGACGCGCCCAAGACAAAACTTATCCAACCACTAACCATTTCCAACTTGAATCATTTTAACACCTCCTAAACAAATGTCAATAAAAATCTACTCCACCCCAAAAAGTTTGATGATGCCCAATTCAGACTTAACACCCCTTGTAGGTTCAAACTTTAAAGTAGAGCAGGATAAAAATCTTCTCCTTGTTTGGATCTCTATAATCACAGCATTTAGTTGACAAACACCATGCGGTTCAACTATGCCAAAACTATACACATGGACAAGGTCACAGAACAAAAAAAAATTGTACATGTCGCCCGTTGGGAAAATAGGGAAATGTAAATAAAATCACTTCCCTAAGCCAAGTAACCTTGAAACTCTGATCAAACAATTGAAAAATTTATAAAATCCATAAAGTTTTGTTTTTCAACTTTTTTTTCTTGATATAATGATGAGAGAAAAGGTTTACCCTCTTACATAGAAGATCCTTGATTAATACTCGACAATGACGTATGAGGTTTGGTGGTTTTGCTGAAGCACCTTGGAGTAAAAGGTTTTTCCATAATATTTCATGGAACAAGCACCAGGCACACACGGACAAGTGGAGCCCAATCAATGCGAGATTGTAGTCCTCTTCATATCGACCCTTTGCTGATATGGGGTGTCTCTTCTTGTGTAGTATGGCTGTGTTCTGTGTGTGGTATCTATCTGTAGTACACAAATCCTGGTGTGCATTTTGAATTGAAACAAATCACAATGGTATGAGGAAAGGTCAAGGATGAACCCAACACAGCAGCCAGAGTGGCGCGTGTTGTAGTCGTTATGGGAATCCTTTAGGATGACTTCAGAGAAGCAGATCCTATAGCACCCAACCCAGCGAGAGCAACCCACAAAGCGGTTATGATGCCAAAAGATTTTAAACTTTCACAGGACGTTCTATTCTCCTAGTTTTTTTTTTTTTTTTGTTATTGTAGAATCAATGATTTATAAATCTCCACTCATCGCTATACCATATAGGACTGCAAATGGGGGGGCGACCAAGACGAACAAGATGAAAGTCATCTTTTGGTTCGTCGCAGAAGGAAAAGCCAAGATGGTGTCAAGAGTGTTGTAAAGGCAAAGATGAACTATGTGGGTACGCGCGTCAACAATGTAAATAGATGGGTGTGGCGTTTACTTTTGTATTGTTCGGCGAAAGGCGATTCTTCGTCCTTGTTTGAGTGGAAGAAAAATCTTCTCCTAAGGGCATCTGGGGAAATGGTTGGCGTAACTCACACACTACTTGGTTTTGATGGCAAAAGCACTTGCAACAAAGAACTTTGCTATATTATTCAACAAAAATTGTCTTGTGCAATTGCTATACAGGGGGCTTAAAAAAAAATAAGAATCAACAGCAAACAAATGACTAAAGGTCTTTTGAAGACAGCCTGAAATAAAGTGATTTATTTAAATCACGACGCTGCCTTTAAAATCGTCTTAAATAGCGGTCAATTAACATATTTGATGGGTGGCTGTAAATCATGCCATCTCCCCCTGTAAATAGAATGCAAACAGCATTAGGAAGCGCAAAATATGTACCAGTAGCAACCTATAGCGAGTGAGCCATCTTTATAGCGGAAGAAGGGAGGAAGCTTTTAAGGGGATTAGTTTGTGTGACCATCACTAGTTGGCGCCGTCGGGTGGCACGTTTTGTCAAGCGATATAAAACGATTAATCAAATAAGTGTAGCGCCACTTTACTTCCAGGTTAGTTAAAATTTATTGCCAAAACAAGACTTGTGCAATGAGTGCTTCAAGAAGATTCCGCGATGAAGCCCAGGCAGTATTTTGTACTTGAGGATGTTTGAGCAGGCTTAAAGTGCTCTTTATTACCGTAATTTTCTAGGCACAAATAAGTTACAACTCTAATCTAGGGGTTTACTTAGTTAGTCCTCTTGAGTGCCAAGGCCGACGACAAGCAGCCCATTCAGATGCATTAGCAAGCTGCTATTCCGCCAATTAGGAAAGAAGCCAGATACGCAGAGAGATGTTAATTTGAAGCGTAAGACTTGCAATTGAAATGTTTTTTTTTTAAGCTTTTCTTTTTTGCGTTATTTATTTTCAAGAGAAATTCTTGTCCCACTTGGTAGACGAAAGTTCCTGCTATCGCTCATGTCGCATTCAAAATGATTCATTAAAATTATGACCCAAGGTAGCTTAACCTTCTCGTGTAATGCATGCGGAAAATTCGCTAATGATATTATTTTATTTATTTTTTTTTCTAAATGAGTGTGCATCGAATTCGAAATGAATGAGAATATCCTTAACCGCTCCGCGACAAATTTCTGTGAGTTTTTCTTATTTGGTCACAAACTAGAGTGGTTTATTTGACTCTGCGGCTGTCTACTCTTAAGTTTATAACGTTTATATTTACATAGATATCGCTTATTAATATGACTTTATGGTTAGATTCTAGATGGAAACTGTGCAATAGTTGTATTGAATGTCGACCCGCTTTGGCGGACTTCTCTCCAACGCTAGATTTCGACGTCTTTAAATAATTTCCTAGAGTTAAAAATTGTTTCACGGAACTTGGAGATCCAAAATTGAATGATTTGATGTAACTTTTATGGACAATTCAATTTATCGTGCTCAACCGGGTCTGAAATAAGCCGTGATTCTGCCTATCGAAGACCTGTTTAAATATCTTCCGATTCTCCAAGAATAATTTTTAAGGATGTATCGCATAGCTTCTAAGCATTGTAAGAAGCTAGTTTAAAAAATACGAAGTTAATTGAAAAAGCGGGATTTTCGAAACCATCTCACTTAATAAGGGTAGTCATAAGGGGTTATCGCGAACATATAAAAAAATAGCATCTTCATAATCAACATAAGTCATCGAAATGATTGGATTCATGTTCTCCTACTATCGACTGAAACCAATCGATTTACGTTTACAATACCGCGTCTTGCAATATCGACAGGAGACCACTATTCAAATGGGTTCGAAAGTTGGAGTCCATCAGCCTCCAAATTTCAAAAGAAAGAAACGCTGATCCGACGAGAGTTTATGGGGTAGGGGTTTTTGAAGGTTTCGTGGGAAGGCTTTGGTCTTTGACATTGACTCAGGAAGTACTCGAAGTTAAGAACATTTCTGAAAGTAATCGAACGGAGTCATGACTTTATTAAGTCAAGAGCTGTAGGGGATTTTTAAAGCACAAGGTACTCAATGATTTTTACTTAGAAAACAAAATGATTTCCCGGAATTTGAGTTGCCATAAAAAGCTCTAAAATATACCCAGGGTATATTCATTTTGATGCATAATTTGTACCACAGTGAAATAATCACCGTAGACCCCTAAGACCTTTAAGAGATATGATCGAGACCGACAGGTGTATTGATTAAGCCATGTCCGTCCGTCTGTCCATATGTATGCAGTTTTTAGGTCTTTAAAATTGAGCTAAAAAACATACAGTCTTGCTTGGCTCTTGTACAGACAAAGTATGAAAATTGAAAAGATCAGGTCACAGCCACGCCCACAATTGACTTGAATATCAGACAACTTCATATTTATATTTTTTGACACAATGCCTTTTGGTCAAGTTAGACAAGACATAGAAACTCAAATTCTGGTGCAGAGCAATAATGGGCGGAAGCCTTTAATTAGGCAGAAATCGGACCGCCCTCACCATCGAACCTAAATTCTCGGAAAAGTTATTCTGAAACGAAAAAAAATCTGACAAATATTACAGATACATATTACCATTTGCTAAGTTTGTTACATACAAGACATTGCACTCTGCCTACTTTTAGGAGCTTTTTTTTTTTAGAAAAAAAAACAGTTTTTAAAGCAATAATATTATTTGCTTTTAACACATTTCCTCATGATTCTAATGAAATTAGACTTGATTGATTTCAATTTGCAGCCTACACCCATTTTTTCGGGCGTGACCAAAACAGCCAATATACTTGACTTATAAGGCCAAAAAACTTTTACATTAAGTTTTACAGGGTAAAGAGAGTGAGGTATTTACTTACTTGTTATCTATCGGTGGGGTGCCGTGGCGTAGTGGTTAGCGTGTGTGCTTACTACGCCGGAGGCCTGGGTTCGAATCCTGCCATCGTCACCTGAAAAAAAAAGACTTGTTCTTTTTCACGGTCCCCACCTCCGCGAGGGTCTGACAAGCCCTCCGAGAGTATCATTTGTCTTGAAAAACTTCTCAAAGTGCCGTTCGGATTCGGCAAAAAATTGTAGGTCCCTTTGTATGTAAAAAGAAATTAACACACCAGCATACATTGTTGAGAAGTTGGCCCTGGTTCACCTTGAGCTGTTGCGCCACTCTATTTATTTATTTTTTTATCTATCTAGAGATAGGGATAGATATTTATAATCCAAGACTGTCATTTGTCTTTTTTATACACTAAGAAAATAATATTGCTAACGAAGTATTTGCTAAGAATTGCAGTATATATTTGTCTTCCAATTTCAAAAATGTTTTCAGTCACATACCATTTTGCCAAACAAAGTACCTTAATGATGTTTTCATCAAAAATAGAAAAATTAAAAAAAAAAAAACAAACACTCAAGAACTGGAATTATTCCCAGTTAATTGATATCGTTACCCAAGCCTAAAATTGTCCAATGCAAACACCGAAGTGCTTGTAAGAAATTAACTGCTTCAGAAATGTAATTTATTTTTCCACAAACAATACATTCTTTACGAACTCAAGCAAACATAAAATTGTTTGAGACAAACACTGAAATGCTTGTAAGAAAAAAAAAATGCTTCAGAAATATAATTTATTTTTCAACAAACAATTCATTCTCTACGAATGCCATAAACACTTTGTTATTTGAGAGCCAATGGAGACACGTTTCCCTTGTTTCAATCAAGCATTTTTGCTTCTTCTAACAAGCCTGTAAAAACTTAATTGTTTTAGTGTAGCTTTACGAAAAACCGAACCTCTCGTTCTAATATTTGAATACTTTTTAGGTGTCAAGTCAAGTGGATCCTAAGGAGATTGTATTAATTTAATTAAACGTCACGGCCTTACGTGCAAGTCTACTTATTACATAGATCCGCCACGATGTTTTCACCTGTTCTGTTGTCTACTTCTTTCCCATTCTTGTGTTAGCGCAGGCTTTTCCAAGGGTCAGCTTAATTTCCACTGAAAATGAATTCGTGTCGTCTTCTTTATCGCGTCCTCCAATTGAACCAAAGTTGAATACGGTTGAAGGAAAGCTGTTAATTAAAAACCGTTTTCTAAAAAAATCACCTTTGGTGAGTTTCGTGCAAACAATCGCCCAAGTTTACAATCGCCCAAAACCCAGAAATGAATAATCGCCCAAAAAAAATTTTACGATTATTCTTTTCATTTTTGACAATTGTTCGCACTTACCTTAAATCTAATAGCGAGAAAGGTTTTCTTTAAAGAAATTAAAAATCTTTAGTGAAACCACAGCGAAGGACAAAGAAAAAACAAGCAGGGGGTGGTATGCCCCCCGTACATATTTTACTGTTTCGTCCATGGCTCTCATGCCCGAAAAGTGAAATATGTATGGGGGACATGCTGCCCCCTGCGACTCCCCTGGCTTGCTTTTTCTTTTACTTTTTACTTTTCGCTAATTTTTTGGGCAAACGTTTACAAATTTTTGGGCGATTGTTAGTATTTTTTTTTGCGTTTCTACATTATGGACAACTTCCCAAACTTCTTTGGTGATCATTCCCGGGTTGTGAGCGATTGTAACTTGCCATTTGAGTAAATCAGTATAACTTCAAAATTTGCTCAACAGAATGAGTCAAGTGCAGGTTTCTTTTTAAAAATGTAATAAAATAAACTAAATTAATTCTTTTTTCAAGTATTATGAACATTTTTTTTTACTAATAAGAGCAACGATTCCCATTTACTATGGAATACAACGTCGTCCAACTAACCTTTGATGACTCCAATTTTCCAAGGCTGTTTGATGGTTTATCGTTTCCAAGGATTTGTTGTTGGATGATATTAGCCTGAAGTGCCTGAACCGCTTCCGGATTGTTGGCATCATTGGTGCTTCGTCCAAAAGGGTAAAGTCGCGGTTTCAAGACGTCTTATTGCCTTCGCTAAGGCAGTTGATAACACGATCTGGGAATTGGTGCGCAATAGATAAATTGTGGCATGGGTTGTGTGACATAGCGCCGCTTTATCATGCATGAACCATAGGTCATCCAAAGTCATGTCTTCAAGTTCAGGTTAAACAAAAGTTGGCTAAAATGGCTCTGTTATGCTTACCGTTGACCGAAGCGCTGTTTTCAACATCATTTTCGAAAAAAATGCGTCAATGATGCCACCAGTCCATGATACGCATCAAATTGCGCATGCATCGGCTTCTCCGCAATAACGTGCGGGTTCTCCGAGCCCTATAGGTATGCGACAATTTCGTTTGCTTGCGTAGCCGCAGAGATGAAAATGTGCCTCGTCAGAAATAGGATTTTTCATCTCTTCGAATTTCGCACTGTTTGGGTGGGCTACACAGCACTCACTCACTAACATTAATATCAACGAAACTCTCATGTCAGGGCAGGTAAAAGACTGCATTGTATATGCTCGATATGATCAAAAAACGAGTGATAAAACTTTCGGCTATTCAAAAATTGCAAAGTCGATTGACTCCTTGGAATATATAGCTAACTACTCCGGGGTTCAACCTTTTAATGTCTGCGCAGGTGAACAAAAGACCATCTTGCATTTGATCAATACAGGATCTAAAAACGATCGTTTGTGAAACAAGCTTCTACGTAATTGCGCTGCCTCTCGTCTAACTCTTTTCGTTCGCGTTATATTATAAGGGTTGAAACGGTTAAAGCTTTGCGATATGTTTTCTAAATTGTAACCTTTTTATATTTTTTATACTTAATTTTAAATATATGTTGGGGTTCAAAATTCTTCTCCTCCACTCGCCCACTTGCAAAACGATTTTCTTCACAAATTCTTATCGATTCATTAAATTTTCTGTATCTTCATGCATGGTCACATCACTTCATCATTATTACCTTGCTGTGTGTTTATTACTTGCCACATTATGTAGTCCAAATATTTTGGCCTGCAGGCAAACCAGCTTTCAGATATTCTATGTCGTGGAGCTACAGTCTCATCTATACAATCGGCCAACAACACACTCACTCGAGGCGTATCGTTACGGAGTGGCGGCGGAAGCGGCTCCGTCGGATGTCTCCAGGGCAGTGGAAGTGTAGGAATGCTGCCCGGAGTTGATACCGGAGACTATGATGTGCCACATCCTCATCCCTATACACACCACTATATGCAGACGTCATCGATAACACCTCCGCACTCGACTATGAGTTTGATTGGTTCACGCCCAGGGTCGGCGGGCCCTTGTCCTGGTCACGATTCTGGGTCGGATTCCAGTCAAGGTGGTGGTTCTGTGATGGGTGGAAATATTACGGCCCAAATAGGTGGCGGTAGTGGCAGTCTGGGTCGTTGTTCCAGCCGTTGCAATGCTGACGATTCAGGTGGTGGCAGCGGCGGAGGAGCTGGAAGCACCTGCAGCGGTCATAATGGAGGACGTAGCAGTGTGCTAGGAACCATACACAATGGACATCATCAGTATCATCATGAGTGCATTCATTACGAGAGGCTACCGATTCCGGTTCCTATACCAACGGTGCCAGTCTCACAAATGCATTCCGAGGAGGAGATCGAGCCGGCCTACGCAACAGGTACATACAAATAAGATGCATTTTTTGTGTTTTTTTTTTGTGTGTGGCAAACCCTTTTTTTCGTTATCCGTTGTCAAGGTAAATGCGATGAATAGATGGCAATGAAAGGACTTAAATGATTCTCATGGAAAGTGGTTGTTGACAACTTGATTTTACATTTTATTTGTTTTAAATCAATAATGCATGTTTATTTAAAGAATTTTCCTTTTAAGTATCGAAATCTGCATAAATCCCGAAACAATATAAATGTAAATAAATTGGTGTATGACACACCCACACTATGCCTACGCAATGAAAAAAAAAACATTTACGCTAATCCTTAAAAATGGGTCACATAAAGGCGACTTGTTTGGAATATGTGCTTAGTGCTTAGCTCTGGTCATGCTCGAAAATAATCCCAGCAGACCATACGCCAGCTTTTAATTATAGAACGCAGATTAGCTCTATAAATTCTAATATTGCCTCTAGCTATAATACTTATTTCATAATTAAAAAATGTCAGCATAGATTGAACAAAATCATTTAACCGCGAATACATGTTTATGTCTTCTATACATGATTTAGGTCAGCTTATACGACATTCGATAGAAAAAATTGCACGTTAAAATGAGGAAATTAATTTTGTTGTTTTTTTTTAATGAAATTAAAAAATGAGGTTGTATTGAAAATAAGTTCAAAAGCAGCTAAGTAGATGGAAAAATATTTATATAACACGATTTCAGGATTAAAGGAATTTTCGTAAAAAAAAATGAAACATAGTTTTTTTTATTGATTTTAACTGGCACAGTTTCAGAAGATACAAATTTCTCTAATTTTTTTTTTTAATTCTTCATCAAAGGTTTAATTTAAAATAGAGTAGAGAGTGTGGCGCAACAGCTCGAGGTGAACCAGGGCCAACTTCTCAACAATGTATGCTGGTGTGTTAATTTCTTTTACATACAAAGGGACCTACAATTTTTTGCCGAATCCGAACGGCACTTTGAGAAGTTTTTCAAGACAAATGATACTCTCGGAGGGCTTGTCAGACCCTCGCAGAGGTGGGGACCGTGCAAAAGAACAAGTCTTTTTTTTTCAGGTGACGATGGCAGGATTCGAACCCAGGCCCCCGGCGTAGTAAGCACACACACTAACCACTACGCCACGCCACGGCACCCAATCTGTCATACTGATGCCCTTTTTGCAGAAAAAATATGTTCGAGACCGTACGGTTATTGAGCGAACAAACGCTTATTGAGTGAATCGTTGAAGTTCGTTTGCTAGCGTGACAAAAAAATACTTTATAGGTACAGTTCTGAAATCTTTGGGTAAGTTTTAACGTTGAAGATTATGTATGTATGCGTCTAGATGAATCGTTGGATTTTTTTTTGGCCGTTGTAACGAAACATTTTAGACGTTAAACGAAACAAGGTCATAAAAAAGAGAGGCCGCTACAGCGAAAGGCCGCATAAGGAGCGGCCGTATAGCGAGGTATGAGTGTATGTGAAATATATATAACAGACAACCCCTGCTTGTTTCTTTTTTTGCCTTAGACTTAGAACAAAAAACAAACAAAAGAAAATCTTCTTAGAAAGCAGAATAAGCTGAATTTTATTTCTTAATTCAGAATTAAAAAAAAAAAAACAGAATTTGAAAGCAGATATTTTGAGAGCATATTTCTTTCTGCTGATCTCCTATTGGAAGCCTCCTCACGTAGCTGCCATACCGGCCATATCCGGGTAGACAAAAAACAAAAATGACAGCTTCCGTTTTCAACTTCCTTTTCTTTCCGGTTATTGTTAAAAAAATAGGCGGGCTGTGACAACATACTCTGCTGGCTGTTTAACTAAATCTTTGCATAGAGATCATGTAGGCTATTTGGACACCCGAGATGGAAGTGGGCTGTGGTGGGTTCGAATCCAGGTCCAACCAACCATCTTTTTTTTATTTTTTTATTTATTGCCTGCCAACATGTCTTGTTAAGTAAATTAAAACAATTATGATGGCAACTAAGCCGTACAGGCCCCTCTATTTTTACGTTTAGTCGTAGAGTGAAGTTGAAATGTTAGCGGACGGAAATGTCGACAGAAAAAACCGTATGTGGCTCACCGGCAGGGTACGATCCTGCAACCCTTACTTGTCGCGAGTAATGCTCCACCATTTGAGCTACAGTGAACACGTTTGATTCTTTGTCCAAACCAATCAGGGTTCTTTCTATTGTTTTCTTCTCTTTTATCCATCTTTCCGATCGTGATATGCTTTCTCATTTTAGGGGTAGTCAAAACGACTTGATCGCGAGCTCATTATAAAAAAATACATATGGAATACATGACGTATACGTAACATTTTTTCCAAAAAAAAAAAAATAATTCCGTCCTAAATGTCTTTAACACGTGCCACAAACAAAGAATCAACAATGTTATCAGGGAAGAGAAATTCATAATTCCATACAGCAGCGTCACAATCGCATCGTCCTACAGTTAAAATCTGTAGACACGTGCCGCTGAGAACTTTTTTCTTTAATACGTACATAGCCATTGTTAAGGATGCGAAAAAGATAAAGAGGGCCAACTTACATTGTCGACAACAAAACACTGTAGGCGGCCTAAATGCCATTGTCAAAATAAAACTTCGTGGCACTCAAAAGGTGATTATAGTTAAAAAGCCCCCCACTATATGTTGTTAGGTTCCTAACTGGGAAGGGTGGTTGAAATGACGTGTTCTTTCATTGAGAAACTATTGAAATAAATTTCCACTGCTATTTCTGACTTCCAGGTCGTAGATCTTATTTTTTTTTAACATGTATGCATTCGAGTACATGAGTTGTATATATATATATGTATACGACCGAAGCCGTAGATTAGATTATAATTTCTTCCTCGATTCCGCCTTCCACCTCACTTTGCAATCTAGGAATGGATCGATTGTTATTTTTACCATTACCAACCTATATCGTTCGGTTAAGCAACTTGGCTTGTTATCAAGCCATTTACGCTCGCCTTCGTTGCTTTATCTATTGTAAAGGCTCTGATAAAACAGTCGCAGTGGGGATACCCGGGGGCTGGGGCTTACTTTTTCTGTTGTTGTCTTGTACATTTTTTTTTTTAGAATAATACCCTGCTATCGCATGCATTCTTTGCCGATTCGGGTAGCAGTTTTATTGAATTTTCCCTACCAAGAAGAAAAAAAACGGTTGCAAACATAGAAATTCTAAAAACACCTAGTTTTCAAAAAACAAAAATGTGCTAAAAACGGTTGTTGTTTTTATAAAAAGAAGCACAGCATACATAAACTTCACACCAGAATAAACACATGAATGGATACTCTTTATCCAATTTACATGTGGGACGGGATCTGTGAAGCTGCCTTCCTATACGGGTCCCAAACATCGCTGTTCTCCACCAGTACTGGACGTTAGTAGTGACTCTTACAGTGTGACATGTCAAAATAAATTCGTATGGTACTCGTATCTACCCTGCTATCTTTTTTTTGTTGTAATCCCCAGAGATATCAAATTTATATACAGCCTGTTGTGTGTTTATATTTGTTTTGTAAATGGTTAGAAAAAAAATGAACGACACAAAAATTGGAGAAAACGTTTTTCGGCGGTACTATGTTCGACATGATTAGTTTTTACCAGGAACGTTGCTCGAAAATGTTTCTGGGTCAACATATAGAATGTGCAGTGTTCGTTCAGTTTTTCCACCTGATTAGGTAAAAGGCCAGGCAGGCCAAACCAATACCCTCCTCTAAATAAAGTGTTGGGTGGTAATCAGATGGTCGCTGTTCTTGTGGTGAGTGGTGGATTTTTTTAACGCCATATGATGACGTGATAGTTTCTAATTAAAATATGATTACGGCTGCATTAGATAAAAAAGGGTTATCCATATTTAAATTTAGTTTTAACGTGATTTGTATAAAAAGCGAAAGTGGTTTATTGTGAAGAAGGAATTTGAGAGTGATGTGGCATGGAAAGACCGCGTTTTTAAGTAAAGTACAATGGGCATTGATTGTCTTGTCAATATTCTGTTAAGCTATTTGTGTGATTCATAGTTGTTCTGGGAAACGAACACAATTGCACCATCTCAATGAGCAACATCTCAATAAGGTTTACTGTTGATTAAGCTTTTATCAACAATAATTTGCAACGGATCTTAAATTTTTATGCAAGTGACATCACTTTTCATAATTTCACCAAAGCTTCGACTCGACTTTTAACCCTCTTGATAAGGTTGTCTGTGTCAAGCTTAATGTAAGGTGACACCGAATTGACGTGTCGCTTTCAATATATACATCATGATTTATAACCCACACCGGGTATTGATAAAAAAATATTCCTATCCAATGACTTTTAAAAGAGTTCTTCACCAGTTCCTTTTCTTCGTTGTTGTTCATGTTATTATGGTTCAGTTCAGACTTTATTGGAAATAAAAATTTCTGCGAGTTTGTGACGAATTTTTAAAAATCCTTGTCCTATTTTCCAATAACTGTGGACTCATTAAAAAAAAAACGAATCGGTCGGGATTCGAACCCAGGACCTTGTGCACAGTGGTCGACACGCTCCTGCACACTTGTCATTTCCTGTAATTTTTGAGTAATAAAAAGTTATAAGCAACATCAATCAAAATATTGACACACTTGTCAGAAGGTTTAAACTGTAGGCAGGTACAATGGAAACGTTTTTCTGGGTCTATCAAAACTGTCCCTCACTGTGTGATATGATATGCCATCGTTAAAGATTTTGATTTCATGTTTTAAGACGATTGAGCGAATAATGTTGGCTTTTATTGGTATCAAAATAAAGCTAATGAGTTACAGATTTGTTTGCCGAAAAAAAATATGCAAATAATATCAAAACTTTTCTTTAAATTTTCTTTTCATATATCACTGATCATTTTCACGTATCAAATTTCACGTATCATTCCAATGATCAGTGAAATATTAAAAGTCAAGTTAAAAAAAAAAATCTTAAAATATTTTTTTTATTATTTTTAAGTAAATAAATCAGCAGCGCATAAGATTTATTTTGATACCTAATGAAGCCAACATTGTTTGTTCAAGCGTCTAAAAGTATGAAAGCAATATTTTTAATAATGGCAAACCAATGATAGGTATGATTAAACCCGCGATTTTCTTATTTCAGTCCTTAGTGAAATGCTATAAAATGACCATAAATGAAGATCTAGAAATTTTTGCTTCTAGTTCATGCGTAGTTTTTCTGATAATTTTTTCGATGCATTTTCCAAAACGCTTGTCTATTGAAAGAGTTGCGAAGATATTGTGGCATGTTTGTCCTTCCATCATTTACCAATTTAAGGACTTCAGGCGTATTCTCAAGGGAGATCCAGGAGAGGTCCTTGACTTGGCTCAAATAGGAGCGGGTCATAATTCTGTTTTTTCGAAAAAAAGTTCTGCTTTCAAAATTTTGCTTTATCAAAACTCTGTTTTCCAAAATTCGGACTTAAGCAATCACATTCTGCTTTTTCAAGCAAACTTTTGCCTTTGTTTTTAAATAAAGCAAAGGGGGAAAAAACAGACAGGGGGGTTGAAGGGAGGCGGCACGCATATATTTCACGGCGACGCTGCATCAAAGTTACAGAATTTTGAAAGCAGATTTAAAAAAAAAATGTTTCAACCCAACCCGCGCAAACACCTTATATTCTCCGGCAACCATATGATGGCGCATTTCATTCCTCTTTTTCATTTCATTTCTTCAAGACCTGTCAAGGAAGTCTGCCTGAGGGTATGTAAAAAACGTGTCCAAATACTCCACGCAAAGGCTCTTACGAATAGAAGCTGGTTTTATACCTAAGAGTAGCAGTAGCACCTCAAAAATGTCTTTTTGGTAGCTTGTATCCACGTTCTAAGGTATTGCCCAATTTTCTTACCCATTGCCCAATTTTCTTGCCGTGTTAAGTTCCTTGAGCCACCTTGTTGATTTAACATACCTGGAAAGAGACGTTAGTGGTGCGTTTGAAAGTTCTAAAGTGTCATGGAAGAAGTGTTTTCCTAAAATCCATTTCCTCAACTAACTTAGACTGGGACAGTGGCACAGAAAGTGATGTGTGTCCTCGCAGCAATCCGTATCGCCGCATCCTCTGCGCGTGTCGTCATTGTCGAGATTTAGTTTCATAGCATGATATCTATAAAAGATAAAAAGGTATAAAAGATTTCACCACTAAGTATACCTACTAGTAACGACGGAGTCTTCCTGTTGCTCTTGATGAGCGTGCTAGTTCGGGGCTTATTTTATTCAGGGCACATTTGTCTTGAGAATTCATAGGTGGACAAGGATCTTCATCTTGTGTTTGCTTTCATTTTATTCGGATCTTGTTTTCCATCCGCCTTCTCAGGTCACAAAGTGGTAGTTTGATCCAGAAACGGGCTTGTTGAGGTTCTAATACTGATTCATGTCGTGCAAGCTCGTCGGATTTTACGTTGCTACGAAAGTTTCTGTGGCCAGGAACCCAGCAGAGTCTTACGTTGTGCTGTGAGCCAAGAACCTTAAGCTCTTTTCGACAACACTTAACAAGTTCGGATTTGATTTCAGTGGCAGATTTTGCCTTTGTGTCTGACTGGTTGCCTATAAATATGGTGATATCACCTGTGGTATTGCCCTTATTGACAGTGGGCTGGCCGCCTCCTTGATTACAAGGACCTCCAATTGGAAGACGCAGCATAAATCGGGCAATCTTATTGACTTTTCTATATGTGGGTTCTCAGACTAGAGGCCCGTACCCGTACCTATGCCCTTTTTTGACCCATCTGAGTATATACTCTTTTGATAAATAAACCATCCCATCTTTTATAAAAGGTCCCCCAGAGACCCGTTCATAAACCATTTTCAAATGCGCAAAACACGTTTAGCCAGGTTTGGCATATTTCCAGTCCTTCTCTGAAACAACCCTTAGAGTCAAAAGCTGTTCAGCGATGCTTTTGCCAAGCCGAAATTATATTTTCACACTATTCGATGAAAATTTTTGTGGAATGCTTTTTCAACACATCGACAATACTTTTTCCGGATGACTTAAGAGTACAAGTTGAACAATCTCTGTTGTCCCTCTTTTTAAATTGGTAGAGACGGCACACCGTCTTTCAAAACATCTTTTTTGCAAATTTTGCAGACACTTTTTCAATGACTGCACAACTGCCAGTTTGCAAACTTTTCCCGCTTCTGAGTACTGGTTTTCGGAAAGTTAATATCGTTTCTCTTCTTCTTCTGGATGGCTTCTTCAACTCCAAATGTTTTAAAACATCGCGGAGTAGGAATTACCTTTCTAAGCGCTCCCTCCGAGTGGTTTTGGACGGCTTTAAATCTAACATTTATTCCATAAATGCTGGTGTGCCGCAGGGGTCTGTTCTGTCTCCAATACTTTTCTTTATCTTCCTTAATGACCTTTTATCCGTCAAATCTAATCCCATCAACTTATTTGCAGATACTCGTTCCAAAATAAACATTCGAACCCCATGCTGCCTTCTGTCTTCTAAACAAAGTAGGATTCATCAGCCAATATCCATGGACGGGACTTGCATCACCGAAACCAATAAGCTTTCTGTACTCGGTTTGTGTGTAAACGACAACCTATGTTGATGAATGACCACATATTAGATATTGTCAAAAGTGCTGCGAAATACCTTGGATTGTTGTTGGATTCTTGAAGCGATGCAAAAAATATTTCACACCAGATCTAGCAAAGCGTTCGTACGCCCCAAAATGGAATATAACTCCCACGTTTGGGCAGCTGCATCAAAGACCTCTCTGCAGCTTCTCGATAGGATCCAGAAGAGAGCGATACAACTTATAAGGGACCATAACATAGCGAGGTCACTTAACTCCTTGGATCACCGTCGTAATATTTCGTGTCTCACTTTGTTTTATCGTTTCTTTTATAAGGACTGTTCTAGCGAATTTGCCAGCTGTACCCCACCTCTAAAAAGAATTTAACCGTAACACACGTAGTAGAACAAATGCTCACGAATTCACCTTTGTACTGGAATTTCTTCTTTAGTGGAACAACAAGGATGTGGAATTGACTTCCACGCGGAGTCTTTCCACCTTATTACAGTCCACAGCAATTCAAAATTAAAGTGGACCAGTATCTCTCCCCTGCTCTTCACTCGCGCTGCGCTTACTCATCACAAGGGTAGTCATAAACGCTTGAGCGGGAGTAAATTATTAAAAACAAAAAGTTATTTTCTCACCACCAGTCGCCACACTGAGCTACTTCACTCCACAAAACTTTTTCTGCACTGAAAACTTTCACTGCCGTGAAAACAGCTGCAATTCTTCTGCATTTAAAGGATAAGTTAGATTTCTTTATTGAGTTCATACAATGGCCCTGCTCTTCTCTCTATAATGGCTTCTTGAACGCCAAATGTTTACAGTAGTTTTTTACCTACCAGTCGCCTCAGTAAGACGCTTCACACTACAAACATCTTATGCGAAGAAAACCCCAACATTGGGTCCACACATTGGCTCTTTTCTTCTCTCTGAGACGTTCTTGATCTTCAGGATTTTGAGGCAAGCAGTTTTTCCCTACCACTAGCTGCTACACCAAGCAGCTTCACTCCACTAACCACTTCTGCGGGGGGCAAAGACTGCCGCTGAACACAACTGCCATTCTTCGTCCACATTTAAGGGAGCAGTCCCCACATTGAGTTCAAACAATGCCTGCTCCTGAACTCTTGTTGTTTTAAACTCTTTATTTTTTTTTTACCACCAGCCGCAACATCAAGCCACTTTGCTCCGCAAATATCTTCGATAACCGATGAAAACAGCTTTCAATCTTTCTCTACGTGTAGAACTTGTAGAACTTGTTGCCTGAAGTCGAAATCAGCATCCTGCAACCCTTCCGGTTCACCACTTGCCGGTGTAGTTTTTTAAACTTTTTCACAGCTTCTTCCTGTATCACTTTTTCCAACTTTCAAAAAAATAATCTTAAGAAGTTTAAACTTTTACACCTGTTTTATCTGGGTTCCAAAGGCTTCCAGATCCATGTGCAGTGCGCACAGGGTTCGAAAAACAGTATATACTCTTATTCCAGCTCAGGTGTCTATAAATCTGTTGGTAGCGGATTTATAGCTGTATTTCTTATATGGGCTGAGCAATTCAAGAACAGCCTAGTCGCCTTAAACATTTCTCGCAGCAAGCATTTTTTGGAATCGATTATTTACTGACACTTTCAAGTTTAAATAATTTGACATATCGAGACACTGGTAACTGGTTCCCATTTTTTGAGAGTAGCATTTAAAAACAACCAAGCCTGAGCTTCCTCACTTATCACAAGTTGAGGATTTGCATCTTGTCTCTGACGTTTAGCCATCGGGAATAATTGAACCCTTTCTTCCGCGTAGTAAGTATACACACTGAGCACATTTGACAGCATCGGAATATTTAACTTTTTCAGAGAAAACGAAGTAACCAGTGTTAACACTTTAAACTTAAATTTAGTATCAAATTTAATACAAATAAATTAAAAATTGAATTTAGATAATAAAGATTTCAGGAGAAATTTGGGATGGCCTCAAATAAACGTCAAAATAAAAATAGTGTATTGCTTAGGGCACACAAAATAAAAAGGATATTTCACATTATGAAATCTCTAGTTAAATACCAAACATATTTATGAAGTTCAAATATCAACAGACTTCAAAGCACAAAATCCGCAACATCTTAACTGGAAAGCACGTTAATCTCTCGGAATAATTGCTAGGCCAATGTAATTATAAAGAACAAAATCTCGGAAATGTCCTTTGAACAATTAATATACTCAGCAATTATATAATTTTTTTTTTTAATAAACAATCATACGCACGAATGAACAATAGAGTGTTGTGCACAACACCCCGGGAATTCACTTTCCTTTGCTGTTTTATTAGCTCATTAAAAAATAATTGAAACCCGTAACCATAATCATTATTTTTTTTTTTTGCTTGCGTTGTCCTTGGACAAGAAGGAGAAATTGTGCCGATTTAAAAGTGGTCTTTAGTAAGTTGGCAACACGTTGCTTCCTGATTTAATTGTTTTGAATAACATTCAATTTATAGCAAAACTACAGTTGATTTAAATGCAACGCAATAATTTATTCAATGCTTTAACGATGTTTGAAATGTCTCGAACTGAGTTGAAGTCAATGAGCTTCTTTTGACACCAACTCGTCGTTTTACTTTGTGGGATTTTGACCTTCGCTCAACTAAGACTCCCTCTCTTTATTTCTTTTCATTTTCGGTCATACAATAGAGTTCCATTATTTCTAAGAGGTAAAATCAGGTCTTCCTCTCTAGGAGGATAACTCTATACAAGGAACAGCATTAATCAACAATACAAACTGTATAGGTAAAAAAATTACGCCTTGTCCTTCCCCTCTTTGAATTTCATGGTCTTACAAGGACTTTGCTCGCTTAGACCCTTTCCACGTGCCTTTTTTTAGTTTTCTGAAAAACCTCTGCTGCGCAGAGCACATCAAGAAAACTTTTTTAGGTTGGGTAAGGTCTTGATCTGACGTCTAAATTAGATGTTACACTTATAGAGAATACTTTTCTTCAGAAGCTTGTCGATTATCATAAGACAATTGCTTTACCTCGTATGATTGCTCAATAAAATCTTTCGCCTAGTATCACTGGAGCTTATTCCACTTTTCTAACGAAAACTCGGTCGCGCTCTGTAGCCTTGTAATTTATTTTTGAAGCGGTCTAATCACAGAGTTTATATCTTTGCTTTCCTGCGTGCTGGTGTCCGTATTCGGGCATTTGATACTTTTAATACATCCTTTAATACCATACCGATATGAAATGTTCCTTACCCGAAAGAATCAAAGATCTATTTTTCCCTTACGTCAGCTGTTAGGGTCTTTTTCTCAGTTTTTTTTTTTTTTTGTTAGAAAGGTTAAAGCTTTGAAATATTTCATAACAGCAATGTTCGGGCTGCCGAGCCTGAGATCAAGTTCTTCTTGTCTAACCCTAGTCACAATAGTGGGAATATTTTCCACATTGTTAATATTAAGGGAAGAACTAAGTATAAATTCTAGGAAGAGTTTGCCTCCAAAAAAACGGGCTGTACAGCGACACAGACCTAGCCAGAAGAGTCAAAACAAAACGTCTGATGGCTGGGTCATCTAGAGCGGATGGACACCAACGCCCCGGCCCGGAAAATCTTTGAATCCACCTCGCAGCGACGGCGCAGTAGAGGAGCACCGAGACTCAGGTGGCTCACGCAAGTGGAAGGAACCTCAGCCAACTTCGCGTGCGAAACTGGAGACGGCTAGCTAGAGACAGAGCTTGCTGACGAAGCTTGTTGGCTGAGGCCCAGGTCCAGCCCGGACTGTAGCGCCACATTAAGTAAGTATTTGCCTCGATTGTTGACGTTCGTACTGTCCCAGACAGTATTGTGTGCGTTCGCATCACACCCAATCAGCAGTGACATGTGGAGCTTATTAGAATGCTCCACTAGGGCCTGCAGTTGGGTCGGCGGTGCTGGTTCGTCCCCAGCGCAACACGCATCAATCAAGCGATGATGATAGTGCTGTGAACCCCTCCGATACACAGGGTTACCTGTAAAGGCACCACGTCACGTGAAACGTATTCTGAAAGTAGAGTATAATTTCCTGTACATTTTATGTATAAGAATGCATACTCTTGGATTGGTTACTCTCGCGTCCCAAACTGGGGTTGCATTGCAATAGCGAATGCCCGCCGAACTACGTCTCTTCTATGAGAGTCAGCCTTCGCTCATGATTCCCCAGGGGATGGCATTTTGGGGCGCACCCGTTTCTTAGTTGAATGCTTAGCAAAGAACGGGGATATTCGGTATGTGCCCGGCCTTTCCACCATTGCTCTTCAATCACTTTCAAAGCAGGGTTGGCTAAAGCTGGCTCTCTCCTGCCGTCTTTTTGCCTGTACCCAGACCTTGCTTTAGGGTGTTGGTGATCTTTTGGCTGGTGATTGCCTAAAATCACCCCCCCCCATTGATCAGGCATTTATTCTGTACCACTGAGTCATCAGCACGGAGATCCTGCTTCATTCGATCCAGATGATCTCTTGCGGTATGATCCCGCATTTTAACTTGTTTTTTTCTTCGTTGTTTTCATTCCCACGAGAAGCACAGGAAAGACAGTCCGCCACGCCAGAGCCTCACATCAGCGTGGTAGGGCTAAAAATACTCTCCGGGGCGCGGCGGCCCGGTATTAGAAAGGCTCCGTTCAAATACAGCCGGCACACCCCTGGCTGCAAAGCATCCAATAGGCACGGTACGCAAGACACCATGGATTAGGGGGGGAAGTTTAGTTCAGAATTCTCATCGTCCTCCCGTCGGGACCAAACTTGCCAGAAATTTTTGCTCACCAGCCACTGGTAATGCTGATCCATTCAGCAGGTGGGATAAACTGGCTTAAGCCCTTACCCCGCCGTTGGGGTTACCCAACGCTCTCAAGGTGTACCCGTTGCGAAGGTGGTGGCAATAATTGGATCTATCTTTACTACTAGGTTACTTTCCTTGTTAATTAGGAATTACATTTTAAAACTATATTTTTTGTTAAGTTTCTTGATAGATGTCAGAGTCATCCTGTCAAAGTCCTCAGCCACTCGAAGCTATAGTTGCGTATTACGCCAAGATGTCGGTACTGGGTTCTCTTACTTCCATGAACCTATGTTAATCAGTTAATTTGTAAATAACTTAGTAAAAACATTTGACCTTAAATTTGTGAAGGGATTTAGAAAGAAACTTTATGTTTCGCGTATTGCGATTAGAGCTGTGACTTGAGGTTATAGTGGTTGTAAGTTTGCAACGAGCTAAAAGAAAAACCTTATTTGTTGTGTATGGCACCCAACGTGGGGCAATTTGTGAAGAAAAACATAGCAACTTGTTTTCAAACTTGAAACATTTTCACTTTTTCAAATAAATTGATGTTTAACTCATAAGTATTAAATAGTTGAATAAGAAACAAGAGATGAGAGATATGCGTTTTGAGGCAATTAAGGCGCATGTTTAAAAGGGTCGTTGGAGTAAGCAAACTTAGACGTCCCATAAGCTGACAAACCTTTCAAGAATTTTCACTGTGTAGGGCTAAAACATAGACCCCAAACGAGATCCAGTTACGTTTTTAAAATTCAACCTCGTTTGACTTTGATTTTATAAAATTTTTGTTTCTGATTTCGAAAACTGTTAGTAACATAGCTCTTATGATTTTTTTACAGTATTCCCAAATGTTCCATCAGCGCCAGGAATGTCATGCGTTGGTGAAGATCGTACGTATCATTTTCTTTCAATGAAGGCAGTCCCCCAATTACAACTCATTTCCTACTTACAGGTAGCATCTACAGACGAGGAGCAAGAAGGTGGCGCAAATTATATCGCATCAATGGGCATATTTTCCAAGCCAAGCGTTTCAACAGGGTAAGTAGTCCCCTTTTCTAGTTGGTATTCCTTATTGGTTTCAATTTTTTTTACGTTATAGCGCGCGTTCTGTGCCTACTGCCAAGATCGCATATGGGGTCTAGGACGGCAAGGCTTCAAGTGCATCCAATGCAAGTTGTTGGTGCATAAGAAATGCCACAAACTCGTACAGAAACACTGCACTAACGAGCATGTCGAGCCGTTGGTCAAGGAACGCGATGACTTGAATGCAGACGCTGGTCTGCCTGAGGTTTTGCCTCCGATTCCGGACTATCCGCCAGCTGTGCTACCCGATCCAGGCGACTCAGTGGCCGTGGAAGCCGTCCAAAATATCGAGGAACAACTTGAGCCGGGCACTCAAAGGCAATATTCGCTCAATGATTTTGAGCTGATTCGTGTAATCGGCCGCGGCAGCTACGCTAAAGTTCTTATGGTCGAGCTCAAGAAGACTCGTCGTATATACGCGATGAAAGTGATCAAAAAAGCTTTGGTCACCGACGACGAAGACATCGATTGGGTGCAAACGGAGAAGCATGTTTTTGAGACGGCATCCAACCACCCATTCCTGGTGGGTTTGCATTCATGCTTCCAGACACCGTCGCGATTGTTCTTCGTAATAGAGTTTGTACGCGGTGGGGATCTGATGTTCCATATGCAGAGGCAGAGGCGCTTGCCCGAGGAGCACGCTCGTTTCTATGCGGCTGAGATTAGTTTGGCTTTGAATTTCCTGCACGAGAAAGGTATCATATATCGTGACTTGAAGCTGGACAATGTGCTGCTCGATCATGAGGGTCACATTAAGTTGACTGACTACGGCATGTGTAAGGAGGGAATACGACCCGGCGATACTACATCCACATTCTGCGGAACACCGAACTACATTGCTCCTGAGATATTGCGAGGCGAGGATTATGGATTCTCTGTAGACTGGTGGGCGTTGGGTGTGCTGCTCTACGAGATGTTGGCCGGACGTAGTCCGTTCGATATTGCTGGCGCTTCTGAAAATCCTGATCAAGTAGGAATTCTTGGTGTGACTCTTTAATTGAAATTATTTATTGTTTTTTTTTTATGCTTACAGAACACTGAAGACTACCTATTTCAAGTTATATTGGAAAAGCTTATTCGTATACCACGTTCGCTGAGTGTAAAGGCCGCATCTGTTCTTAAAGGTTTCCTCAACAAAAATCCAGCCGACCGCCTTGGCTGTCACCGTGAATCGGCCTTCATGGACATTGTTAACCATCCGTTCTTTAAGAGTATTGACTGGGAAATGGTAAGGTTATTAAATTGAAGCTAATGAGCTGTCTTTCTCTCCCTCCACACTCGTAAATTTTGCACTACTTGGAGAAACCTAACGACATTTGATAGGCATAGGTTAGGTTCTTTTAACCGAAAACCGCTCTCTCAAAAGAGTTAACATAAAAAAACACACGAAGAATTTAGCATGTAAATTATCTATGACCCACTCCATTTTCACTTACAAAATCCCTTAACCGATAGTTGGAACACAAGTCGGCAACTTTCCTTTGATTTCCTTAGTTTTTTTATTTTATTTTTTAAACAAACAAAATCACTTCCAATTACAAAACAAACAAACAAAAAATATTCTTAAGATTGCACAAAAGGAAGTTCAACCGCCTTACATACCGACATTCGATCCTGGCGACCCCGATATGTCAACGAATTTTGACCCTCAATTTACCAGAGAACCGGCTGAATTGACGCCAGAGGATCCGTAAGTGTTGAGCGTTATGAGAGCGGATGCCTATGGGTTATGAATGTATTTTTTTGCCCCTTTTTATCGTTTCGTTCTTGCCGTTGTTTCATAAACGTTGTAACTACTTCACAAACAACAAACATTCTAAATCATCGGATGCATTTTGTAAAGCTAAACTGAAAACTGCTAAATGTTTCATTGCATTTTCATCTAGTGAAATGTTTTGGTTTATTTTTTTTTCTTTAATTCTTATCACAAATTAATGGTTATGCTTGATTATAATATTTTAGGTATAGCCTCTAATTATTTTTGTTTCATATAAAAACTTCCTCTGCATATGCCTTTAGCTTCTTTAAATAGCCCTTTATAGTGCGTAAGAAGTTTTCAGGTTCATGGCAAATGACAGGTACTTTTCCCGCGTTTGTTTGCATTTCATTAATTTCATTTATTATCCTTTTTTACCATGAATGTTATCCTTTAATCATTCATGTTATGTTGGCAAGTGTGCCTTTAATTTAAGAAAAAGAAAACGTTGAGTAGAGGGCTGAATGTCGTACGAGACACCATTTGATTATCCTTCCGTTGCTGGGAAATATAAAAGGATTATTTTTATTTGTACTTCTGAAACATATGTACAAGCTTAATTAAGTCTGTTATCTTCAAAGAAACATCCTTAAAGTTTTCGCGACAACCATAGGTGGTATAGTTGAATATTTGTGAAAAAAATGTTTATTTACACAAACTTTATATTTGAGTCCATGTTTTCCTTTAATTTAATGTTCACACAGTTTCACCGGTAACTTGCTGTGGAGGATCCTGTCTTATTTCTGCACAACACTGAGAGTGCTCGTGTATTTCTTTCCTTCTTACATGGGAACCACCTTATATTTAATTTCTAATGACTTCGGTATTTAGTTGGAATGCTAACTCTGGTCTTATCAGGGAGCTAGGGTCTTGGATAGTATTATTGGCGATTCCAGTACAAACATCTTTTTCCGTAATTTGACTGTTTATGTAATGACCAAATTACACTTTAATTTGTATGACTTCAGTTTTCAATATGTACTGGAAATGGCTCAAACATTTGCTTTGGGACCTTACTCCTCCTTAAGTAAATTTTCAATTTGGGGTGAAAACTAACAGTGTTCATTATTGATTGAAATTAGACTCTAAGCTGATCCTAAACAAACTTGGGAGCCGTTTTTAGCGGTCTGTCCAAAAATGAAAAAAGGACCTCTTATGGTCTCACTTCGTAGTCCGTTTGTACGCACCTGTAACTTCTGAATGGTGCGTCGTAGAAATATGATATTTAGTACACTTATAAAGTCCATAAAACATAAAAAAATGAGAACGCATCCGAGGGCATTTTTTTTTATACACACAACGGGTTAATTACAGTTTTAATTTTGGTCTCAAAAAGGACAAAAGGTGTTTTGGCACTTATCTTAGCACTTATCCATAACGTTGGCTCTTAAAAGTTTAGCAGTAAGAAAAAACAAACCTAAATACACACTAAGCAAATATTAAATCTCCATAATAAAATCGAATTTTTATTGTTCGTGTTTAAGATCATAACTTTATTAATTACTTAATTCAAAAAGCCAACATTGGGCAAACATATACAACAACCGCAGCTTAAGCAAAAGCTTCAATCAACTTTTCGTTAAACCATTAAAAACTGCGGTTTTGACGTAGTTTTTAATGGTTTAACGAAATTTTCGAAACAGATGGTTGTCTCCGCCACTATGTCCGATGCTATAAAGCCAAATGATTTGAAAAAAAAATCACACATATCAAGAATTATTTCTTGTTTTCGGGAAAACTATAGAAATTTTTGAATAGAATTTCGAGATTTAACTCGAAAGCTTCAAAAAAATTTCAAAAATTATTTTTCAAAATATTCTGGTATCTTAACGGTAGTACTGATTTTGATGAAATTTGGTTTATATATAAAACGTATAAAGAGAATTCTAAAATTTTCAAGATCTTTTAAAAATGACTTTTCTAACTTAAAATTTAAAAATCTAAAACGGTTTAAAAGGCTAATTAAAAAACTCGCATTTGTAACCGATAACTAAAAAACTTGTGCCCAGAGTATTGGGAAAAAATGATCATTGCTAGCGCAAAATACATGAAAAATTATATAACGGTATTCGAAAAAAGGTTCTTATAAGCCTTTTTGTGAATTTTAAATTAGAAAAAGTTAAAAAAAAAACGCGTGTGCCCCCACTATATCGGTAAAGGTAATATAAACCGTTTCGTAGAAAATATCAGACATAAACAATATTTTCGGGTTCGAAAGAAAAATATAGCAGGGAAAAAAGATTGTATGGTTTTCGAGATACGCTTAAAATCATTTAAGTTAATTTACTAAAATGATAGTAAAATGCCTATAAGATCTGACTTGTTTCTAATCTCTTCAACAAAATTTTACACAAAAAAACAAAAAACCTCGTTTGTAACTTTTTTTTAGTTTTTTTTTTAACACAAACAAAATCAAAGAAACTATATGTGTTTCGATTAAAATGTGAAAACCTATCAATTTTAAAATTTATGCATTATAATTGCATTCTCTTCTTATAATTATAAATTATAAGTTCGCCTCAAATAAGAATAGTCGACTTAAAAAAATTCCGCTTAGGCAAATCGTTGGATACCCCATCCCAGTTGACCCCTGTCAAGCTTCAAATCGACGAATGTCAAATATGACAATCTTTTTCAGCTTAAAAGGAGCGTGGCTTAACCCCTTTTCAATTACATTGTAGTTTTTTTTTTTTTTTCAAATATATTGTCCAGATGAGGTTTGCATGTGTGAAGTGCATTTTTATTATTAAAAAAAATTAGGTTCTTATTCAAGTTACGCCTCAAAAAGTGGTCGTGGTGAAAATGTTTTCAGTAAATTGATTGTATACAGATATATTTTAGCATATTAAGCCTGAATTTTCCGATTACAAGCAGACTTATTGCATACAAATACGGTTTGAAAAACCGCAAATTAAATGCGGCCACGCCCAAAATGGTTGAAAAAGT
The DNA here is from genome assembly GCA_947623515.1 of Neoascia interrupta. Taxonomy (NCBI): domain Eukaryota; kingdom Metazoa; phylum Arthropoda; class Insecta; order Diptera; family Syrphidae; genus Neoascia; species Neoascia interrupta. The sequence continues at coordinate 146,443,171 of OX392462.1, forward strand.
TTTTCGCTTTTTTTCAAACGACAATCACAATACACTGATAGCTACATACCTTAAAATTAATGAAAGAATATTTTTAAGAATTTTAAACCCGAAAGTCGGACAAATATTCATAGATGTCTCCTTTGTTTACTAGACTGCAGTGGCACCATTTAAAAACTCATATACACAGATCTTATGCATATATCTTCTTAAAAGTGTACTCGAAATATTATATACGCGAAAAAATGAGTTAACGAAATGCGTTTGAAAAAAATGCCATAAAGTCGAAAATTGTCACTAAAACAAGTAGGAACGTGCAACAGTGCGTATGCAAAAAATGTAGCCCGTCTGCGACGGATTCCAAAAAACCTTAATCTACATAAAAAATATATTTAGAGTATATGCTATGAAAAGGAGCGGCGACGGAACACAGCCCTGGCGAAGTCCAACGCGCACATCAAAAGGACGGGATTTGACGTCATTTATCCGTACACAGCTTCTTCAGTTTCCGTACAAAGACTGGATGGCTCTCAGAAGAGGCCCACTCAGCGCATAGTCCTGCAAAACTCTCCAGAGTGTATCCCGAGGGACTCGGTCATACGCCTTTTCCAGATCTACAAAACACGCATAGACCGGTTTGGCATATTCCCAGGCCTTCTTAAGAATAACCTTCAGAGTAAAAAGCTGGTTGGCTGTGTTCTTCCCGTAACAAAGGCTCGATTACAGCTCTGGAACGCGTTTCCAACACCTTCGCAAATACTTTTCCTGGAAGACTCAAGAGAGATATGCCTCTATAGTTGGCGCAATCTCTCCTGTTCCCTTTTTTTAAAATGGGCACTATAACTCCCGTTTGCCAATCGCTAGGTGCCTTCCCGCTATCCCAGGCCACCTTAATGACACGTGTTAGCCATTTAACACCCTCTTCACCCATTGCCTTGAGCATTTCTGGCCGGATTTCATCAACTCTAGCAGACTTGCCAAGTTTTAGCGATTTAATCGCTTCAGTGACTTCGTCTACTGTGGGACTATTCTCCGCCCTTATCTCGTCAGCAGGGCGAATGCCATCTTCAGTGCCCTGTTGGGGGTTGAGCAACTCCGAAAAGTGCTCTCTCCATCTGCGCAAGACATCGCTCTCATTTGAAAGAAGTGTACCGTCCTTGGATTTAACCCCTTGAATGATATTTAACTTCCTTCCTCTGAGCCGGCGAATGGTCTGCCAAAATGTCTTGTTTGCAGATCTGTAATCGTGCTCCAACTTCTCGCCGAACTTTTTCCATGACTGTTCCTTGGCAGTTCTGACTGCCAGATTGGAAGTCCTTCGCGCCTCATTGTACCGGGCTCGAGAAGTTGAGTTTCTACATTGGATCCACGCAATGTAGGCTCTCTTCTTCTCTCTGATGGCTTCTTGAACTCCAGGCGTTTTCAACCAAGCAGTTCTTTTCTAATCACCAGCCGCTACCCCAAGCCTCTTCACTCCACAAACATTTCCTGCAGAGGCAATGACTGCCGATAAAAATATATAGATGCTGTTATATAGATGCTGTTATACAAAAAAATAAATAAAATAAATAGAGTGGCGCCACAGCTCGAGGTGAACCAGGGCCAAGTTCTCAACAATGTATGCTGGTGTGTTAATTTCTTTACATACAAGGGGACCTACAATTTTTTGCCGAATGCGAACGGCAGCGAAAATTGATCCAAAACCACCTTATAGTCTTGTTCTTTTTAAAAAATTTTATTGACACGTTTCAGCTTTGAGCCATCTTCAGAATTACGATCAACTGAGTAATTGAGTTGATCGTAATTCTGAAGATGGCTCAAAGCTGAAACGTGTCAATAAAATTTTTTAAAAAGAACAAGACTATAAGGTGGTTTTGGATCAATTTTCACTGTTTGTAACATTTAATTGAAGTCTTGTTGGTCGAACTTCCTTAACCATGCGAACGGCACTTTGAGAAGTTTTTCAAGACAAATGATACTCTCGGAGGGCTTGTCAGACCCTCGCGGAGGTGGGGACCGTGAAAAAGAACAAGTCTTTTTTTTTCAGGTGACGATGGCAGGATTTGAAACCAGACCTCCAGGGTAGTAAGCACACACACAAACCACTTCGCCACGGCACCCCACAGATGCTTTTATACGCATCCTTAAAATCGATGAAAAGTTGGTGGGTATCGATTTGGATTTCCTGTGTTTTTTCCAAGATCTCCCGCAGTGTGAATATTTGATCTATGGTGACTTCCCTGGCCTTTAGCCTTAGCCACACTGATAGGTGTCCATCAGATTGTTGACAAACGACTTCAGGCGTTCACACAGTACAGAAGAAAAGATCTTGTATGCGATGTTAAGAGGAATGATGCCTCTGTAGTTGACACATTTCAGTGGATCTCCTTTCTTGAGGGTCGGACCGGACAAACAATGCTGAGGTTCCACTCTTGGGCCATGCTTTCCTTCGACCATATCTTGCAAATGAGCTGGTGCATGCTCCTTACCAGCTCATCGCCAGAATATTTAAAAATTTCGTCAGCTAGGCCATCTGCTCCGGCTGCTTTGTTGCAGTTAAGCTTAGACACAGCTACTTTCACTTCATCCAAGTAGGGTAGGCAGCATCGTTCGTATGCTTCGTGGGTAACGTCTTCGCCCGGATTAAATGATTCGTTCTGTCTGACGCGGTATTTGGTTCGTCTTTGGTTGGTTTTGTAAAAAAAAATTATTCAAATAAAGCTTCAACTAAAAAATAAAGATTTTTAAAAAAACGTATATGAAATTAAAAAAAACTTATTATAACTTTTGAGGTTCTTAAGATCTCATCTTTTAATTAAACGCGGCAGTATCCTGAAACTTTTACAATGAGGTATGTACCATGTTAAAGATATTATATATTATGCGTTTTACAAAATATTGTGTAAGGGAACTCTATATCACCGCCCACTTAAATGGGGAGATTTCATGCCAAACTTCATCAAACCACCTTGCATAGAGCATTCAAAGCTTATAATTTGACTCCGCCCACCTTTTGAAAGGTGTCTGCACTCTTTTTTACCAAGCCTAAGTTCATTAAATGTCTATATACCAACAGGTTAGGTGTTTAAGACAAAAATTCTATTCTAAAGTCAAATTTCGAGTTTAATGTTTACTGGGTGATGACCATGGGATCGAAAAATTTTCAATAAAATAAAACACTGCGCTTCGTTCAAGAGTAGCTGAAACATTTTGAATACAGTGTGTAGTTACACTACTATTTGGGAGAGGGTTTGTTCTCACCTTTAGGTATATAGTTTATTCTGCAACTACATTTTTCAAGTATTGTATTTTTTTACCACTGAGTAAATCAATATCTCTGCAACAATGAATCAATACAAATTGAAAAACTTAGTTGAAACGTAAAATAAGTTAAGTTAGCAATGTTAAAAAATTTATGAGTATCATCACACATATCCCTATCCTTATTTTTTTTCGTTGTATCGTCTGTTTTATTTCCTCATTTTATTATCTTCATATATTTTCTTTTCGCACCATGTAGCTAGAGCGTAAGCAAGTATCACCTCCATTTAAGCCACGATTAGATTCCGACAGAGATTTGGCTAATTTCCCTCCTGAATTCACAGAGGAGGCTGTTCAATTGACACCCGACGATGAGTAAGTATTAAGCTTAACTTAATTTTCTAACAGTCATAGCTTGCCTGGTCTTCTTTTAACTCTTTAAAGACATAATATATAGCTTACTTAAGCTTTTGATTGTTCTTTTATATTTTTTTATATGTATCTCTATTCCTTGAAAAAAATCCTTATTAAACTTAATGATAATATTCTTACAGTCGTGTTATTGAGAAAATCGATCAAACTGAGTTCGAAGGATTTGAGTATGTGAATCCATTACTAATGTCCCTAGAAGATTGCGTTTGACATCACGCGTCATGTGAGCTACATCCATATAATTTACGGGTAAGTTTTACAAATCAATAAAACAGTATTCCTGAATAATTTTTATATAATATGTCCGTGTCGATTTCTTTAGTTATACGGAGAGGACTCCAGTGACTATGATTCCGTTGCTGATGATCTAAGTATTCTTCAATTACCTCCTCCAACCTCTAATAATAATAATAATATTAATAGTCATACAAATAATAGTAATAATAATAATAAAAGTCTACTTCAGCACATGTTTTGCCTTCCATTAAATTAAGTAAATAAAAGAAAAAACAAGATAGAAAAAAAACATAAATTGTGAAACAAAATTATTAAAACAAAAAAATGCAATTATCTTATATATTTACATAACAAATTTAATTATATTTATTGAAAACGAACAACAGAACAAAAACTATAGAAATGCCTATTGGATAGATTAAATTTAATTTATTGTTTCAAACAATTTGATAGATCGAGCAAAATGCATAACCTATCCAACACAAACTACCTACTCGTATTAATCTTTCCAAAAGAAAAAAAACCAACAGTAATATTCAAGAAATTTCTCTTAAACAAAAAATCAATTTAAACTCAACTACATCAATAGTATTATAAAGATAAAAATACGTTTCGTAGCAAAATTTATTGAAAAAAAAAAACAACAAAATACCTATTATATATTATTGAATTAAACAAAAAACAAAGACCTATAGAAAAACAATGTTAAAAACAATGTTATGTAAATAATAAGTTTTTTCAAACACAATTTCTGTTACAAAAAAAAAATATTTTAAATATAAATGTGAGCGATTGGTGTGTATAAAAAAAAATAAACTCAACGAAACATTGTTGAAGTAATATAATAATTGTTGAACAGTGATGTGTTTCGTAATGTGATTGCTATTATAAACATTTTTATTATTATTGTTATTATTATTTGACTTTACCGTAATGACGATTGTTTTTTGAATAAAAAAAAGAAAGTATTCTCTGTGTATGAGGCAATGCCTGTTGAGTGTAACTATGTCGTTAAGAATTGAAATTTAATTTACATAAAAAGTTTAAGTGAAAGAAGTTGCATTTGTACTGAAAACAAGTTTTTTATTCTTAATCTTTTATGTTTTTATTCTTAATCTAATGCGATGCTGGCAAAAAATCATCCCTTATGTTTTAAGCGTCCTTTATTAAATTTCTCCTTAATTTTTACGTTGTTGTGCTGAATAGTTTGGGTTGATACTTATTTGAGGAAATGTACAACATAAATTCACTTGACCGTATCCAAGAGTCACAAGGGGGGTTTTCATTTCATCATCAAGTCTGGCTCCACATGTAGCATCTATGGATAACTTCCTTTGAATAACTTTTAGTTATTACGATTAAGAAACATATTTATTGATTTAAAGGTGTGGGCTACGCTTCTAATATCTCACATCTCACGAATTGAAGGTTCTTTCTAGAAGAAAAGGAAAAGAAGGGGAGGTACTGGTTCACATTTCCTTTGAATAACTTTTAGTTATTACGATAAAGAAACATATTTCTTGATTTAAAGGTGTGGGCTACGCTTCTAATATCACAAATTGAAGGGTCTAGAAGAAAAGGAAAAGGAGGGGAGGTACTGGTTCACACTTCCTTTGAATAACTTGTAGTTATTACGATTCAGAAAAATATTTATTGATTTGTATGCGACAAACTGTACAATCTTCCCTCAATAGCAATTATACAAAAAATGATTTATCTGGATACTGAAAAGGCAAGAGGCCGTACTAATAACCAACTCTTTAATTTCAATAGGACAACATAAAATTTAATGTGAAGCTTTAATCCAAATTCTACAAAAAACTAATTCAATGTTTTGTTAATCTAATGCAGAGGATTTGAGAGATCTACTACATTTTTAGCTACTAAAATTTTTGTCAAGTGATCTGTGAAAGTTCGTGCAAATCAAATCGTTTTCATAAGGTTATTTTCTCTTTGCCGATATAACTTCATTTACTGCAGAATGGTCGACACAGCTCCATTCGTGGTGGATTTTCTTTTTTGTGGTGGCAGTTGAAGAAGCTCCATCGTGGTGTTAAGGAAGACTCCAAAGACTGGGCTTCAGTCACCGAATTAGGATGTATTACTCGTGACGGCAAAATCCACAGCCTCAAAGAATTGTAGAAGGAAACGCAATTTAACATGAATCTATACCAAGAGTATGCCGACTTCTTGGCTGTTAACCTAGGCGTAGGCACATTGAAGTCAGGAAGTAGGCAACTTGTTTGCTGAACTCTAAAATGCTTTTGAGCAGTTAAAAACAAAGTTGAATCGGTCGCCAACAGAAAATGGTTTGGTGCCGTGTGTCTATCGGTTTAGTTCCCGCATCCTGTTACTGGTTCCTGTTTTGTTTGGGGCAGAGTCTGTAATGCCTGGCTTTGTTTTTCAATACAAATCCAAAGTGTTTCCCAACAATAAAACTAGTGCGGGAAAACACACGTGTTCCTCAGTTAAGTTTTGGCCCTTCGGAAGACCTTTCAATGTCTAACAAACACACAAAATGTTGACACATTTTCAGTTTCGTCATTGCTGGAGGTCTCTACATATTCCATTATTGTGCAACACAGGTATTGCATTTTGACTTTTCCCTTCGACAATAGTTACATACAAGCGTGACTAAGTTAATAAAACAATCTTTGACTATTTTCTATTTTCATTCCATTCCTGGATATTTATTTGCGGGGAGCTAAACAAACTAGTGTCACAGGTGCAGTCGGTCTGCAACGCGATTCATCGCACTTCAAATGCACAAGTAGTATCAAAATTTAAAATGAAGAGAGTTAAAGTATGTACGTTTCCATTTATTATATGTGACTGCTGTGTTAGTACTTTTACTAATTGATCAATTACTTTGATTACAATTTTATACAAAGCTTTCGCAACACTTCTACTGTCTTAAGGTGACGATTAAAAATAAATCCCTAAGGGCCGGTTTTTGAGTGCTGAGTGAAACCCAACTTAAACAAAGATCTGTTGAGCCCGGAACAAAACGAATTTAGAGTTTACCCTACGAACTGTTTTTCAGTGCACAGTTAACTCCGTCAGGAAAGTAGTCAAAACATTCGACTCTCGAAATTATTGACTCTCTCAGCTCTCACTTTACAGAGAGGAACACAGGAAAAGAAGTTCGAGTCATTTGCAGAAGTCATTTTTCTCAGAAACACGTAAAGCCACTGCCATTACACGTAGAGAAAAACATTCATCAGAGTTAATCCGAGGTGAAATCATCAAATTTGGCGAGTTAAGCCGAGATTAATCCCGGATTAATATTCATTGAAAAATTCATTTCCGGGGTAAATCTCAGTTTAACTCGCAAACTCGGATGATCTTGCACTGAAAAACTGACCCCAAATGGATCCACCGGGCAAACATAGGATTCAACTGACACGAGCACTCTTTTATGGCACTCTTTTATGTCATTTTTGCTCTCAAAAGTGAGTGCAGATGACATTTCCCAAGAGTCTTATATTGTGTCCACTGACTATAAATCTGCGATTAGCAAAAGACGATTAAAAATAAATCCCTGCGTGGGTCCACTGGACAAACCGGATTGAATTGACACGAGCACTCCTTTTTGTCAATTTTGTTCTCAAAAGAGAGTGCGGATGACATTTACCAAGAACGAAAAATGATTTCGTTTTTAAAAACCCCTATAGAAAACTTTTTTGTAACAGATCTGTCATGCGTTAACAGTTTCAGTTTCCTTTTTCGATTCTCAAACTGTTGATGAGCAAAGATGAGCCAAAAGGGTTGACCTAACTTATTTTTAAAGATGAATAAAAGAAGCCTCCTCTTGCGATATATGTACTAAAAACACAAAACAAACCATTCCGCCTGCCACCAAACTTAGATCTGTATAATGCAACATTCTTTCACGTAGATCGTCCCTTTCAATGCATGTGTCTATTAAAATTTTAGCAAATATGTTTACCATAATTTTTTGTTTTTAATAAAATATCCAGATACGATAATGTCTACCGTATACACAAATTGGTTTCAAAGCACTTCTTCCAAACTCACAACTTGTACCGTATAATTGCCATCCATTTCGATTTTCTAATACAAAAAAAAAAAACAAACAACTTTTGCACTTTATATAAAATTATTAGTTAAAAAATAAAAGTATATGCGTTCAAACTTTAAACATTCCGTACTTAATTTTTTATCATATTTTTATTTTTTATCAGGTATCTTTAAATATTAAAAATTATTATTTAATTATTTATACACGAAAAATCTATAAATGTGTGTTATAGTAAGTGAAAAAAGGAAAAGGATTGTAAAGTATATATAATGAGAAGTGAAAAAATAATAAACAAAATCAAAATAAATTTTATTACGTTTTAAAAGAATAAAGAAATCCACATAAAAATATACAAATTTATGCACATAACTCTAGGCAATCGGATGTTGATAAAAACTTTAATGTTTTTAACTTTAAAAAAATGTATCACATAGCTTAAAATTTATTAAAAAAGTACATATTTGTTATGCAAAAGTTTGTTGGTCATTCTCTCAAAGATTTTGTCTCAGTTGAAAGAGTTTTTATTTTATGCCTCAAAAAACAAAAAAATAGACAAGGTGTTTCTTTGCATAAGGTTTTTGAAGGCTTCGATAACGCATTTATTATGTCGCGTCATTTAAATTGTGCTGATACATTTCGAAAAAAATTATTCATTTGAGCGTCATTAAAACAGCAAGCTGTCATTTAAGAAAAAATTAAGATCACACGAAGTGTCATTTAAATGTCACTTTCGGTAAAACCAATGTTTAATGAATACAAGATGCTTGCATCTTCACTTAAATTGACATTTAATGACCTATTAAATCTGGTTTGTTGATATGAGTGGTTGTGGGTTTATTATCTTATATGACGCCATTTTTCTTAATTTTTGTCATTGAAATCATTGATGCTCATTGCGTGTCATTTGATTTTTTATGTAAGCAATTCATTCTTCATTTGATTGACGAGTTAAAAATGATGATCATACGGTAATGACCTCAAAATAATAACAAATGACATCATTAATATTTTTTAGATGGAATTTTTCTATTTTGCTATCCATAAATAAAAACTGTAGGAAGGGAGGATTTTGTACTTCACCTTTATGGATTACGCCTTGACCAGACGTTCTCTTGTGTAGATTTTCCCAGAACGCCTTGAAGTTGCTGCGTATGCGGTTCCACTTGCTTTTGGTTTCGGTATGAAATTAAGTCATTTTTATGTACCGCAAAAAAAATCAGTAAAACATGACACATAACCCATCGAGGCATTAATTCAATAAAAAATCGTTTCACCAATATATAAAACCACATACATTGATTTGACTCGAAAGATAAAAATGAGTCATTCTTCTAAGCCATTAAATGGCGATCAGACGACATTTTTTCCGTCATTTCATTGACTCAAATTTTTTTATATAGAAAATTGGTTATATGATGGCTTTATTTTTATCACCGTATATTAACTGTATATTAACAGTGTATTAACTGGGTGATCCTAGCTTTAGCCATAGAAAAACACAAGTAGAATTTTCAATTTAAGCCAAACAAACTCGATTTATATTTGCCTTCTTTAATGCCTGGGTTCACAGATTTTTTCAGAGCTAAACGCAAAAGAGCTTAAGCTTCTACAAGAGTAAAAAAATGAATAAACCTTCACTCAACGTCAAAAGCAAATAACTGGGTCACCCACTACGTTCGATCTGTGATTAAATTTTTTTAAAAGTATAAAACCCACAACTTTTAAATTTCAACCTACTGGAAGACCGTTTCATGTTGATTTTTATCTATTATTCTTAACGTGAAACGCATTCTCTGTATGTATAGCATTTTGTTTATTGGCGAATTTTTTAATATCGTTACTTAAAAATGATTAACTTAAAAAGAAACACCGTGTTTATTTTAAATTTTTTTGAGAAAAAAAAAAATAAGTGCATATCTGCACTAATACTGTTAAATGTTCTAATAAAAGTCTGTCAAATTTGAAAAACAAAATTATTTTAATTTTTTTATCCGACAAATAAAAACCAAATTTGATTTAAACCAGCAAATTATATAAAAAAAATTCACCAAGAGCAAGAAAAAAATATTTATATTAAAAAAAACAATTGAAATCATCACACATTTTATGCAATAAGAGTAGTTAACAATTAAAAACAAAAAAAAAAATCAAGAAAAGACGTAGAAAGAGAGAGATTTAGTCTAAGGAAATTAAAAGAAAAAAACACTAAGCCACGAGAAACAGTGAAAATTAAAAAAAAAAAAACTGAATCCTTAAAGATTTTAATCACACACAATTATTATTATATCTAATGTAATTAATAAATAAAAAAAAATAATAAATAAAAAAATATATAATATTAATTGAAGAAAACATGATTTCGTTGGAAGACTCTCCTTTCTCCCTTAATTCTGACGCAAAAAAGCAAAAGAAAAAAAAAACATTATTATTTATGAAAAATTATTATAATTATTATTAAATAATAACACTATACAAGAATTTAAAGTAAAACTTGATTAATATTTGTTTTATTTTGTACTAATGCGGTCAGCAAGGAACGACTTTTTGGCCTTAACTTACTGCCTTATCTGAGCTACCCTGACTTATTTAGGACTAATTTTAATATTATATATATACTAGTCAGGGAACTGAATTGTTGTAGGATGAGCCCCTGAGTGGGCCAAGGGCAACTAATGCATCCCCAAGTGAGCTATTGACTCTGGTGCACCGGGCCTGCTGTCCTAGGATTAAACCATGAACTTGACCCTCTAAGTTTGGGGGTTGTGTAGTCGCAGAGTGGTTCAGCTTTCGAACAAAGGCGGATTAAAGGAAAATAATTTCATGTTTTTAAAATGTAATTTGGGGTTGCTGATGCCGATTCTGTTTTTAATTTGACGCTTTCGAAATACGCTTAAAGGGTGCAGGATTAGGCATTAATTTAATGCCCAATACACAGCATTATTTTTTAATCTCATTTTAACTTCGAAACTCGAATGGTAAACTGAAAAACTCGCCCTAAAAGTTATTAAAAATATCGACGCGTTTGATCATCTTATTCTTTTTCATTTAGGCGCGAGGTTATAATCTGAAATGATCGGTTATAACCCTCCCACTCTACCGTATTCCCAATGGTCCGCTTGTGGGGTACGCCGATTTGACCTCAGAATATACCGGCAGGCCACCCGGTTTTGGATCTGTTCATCACTGAGGCCAAGTAAATGCTGTAGTCGTTGCATTTGTGTGATCCATGAATGTTTAGGCCTTCCTCTCCTTCGCGATTGCGCTGGAATGTTGATTGACATTGCCTTTTTGACGGGGTTTGTAGGATCTCTCCTCTGAACGTGGCAATACCAACTGAGCCGGTCGTGCTCCATTTTTCTGGAGATAGGTTCTTTTACATGGAGGAGTTCTTTTATTTCCTCGGATCTTCATACTTCTTGTGAAACTATGTGAACCATATGTAAGCACCGGACGCACAACTGCGGTGTAGAGCTTTCTTTCCAGCTTAGGGGGCACTTTTCGGTCACAGAAGATGGCGGAGTTTTCTCGCCACTTCATCCACCCCACGCTTACGAGGTGATTGATGTCGTTATCACAGTTTGCTTTGCTATTGATCATAGATCCCAGGTACTTAAACTTTTCACACTTGGGAAGCACCTTTCCATTCAATTTAATGTCTGGAATTGGTTCGGGTTGGTCAGAGAATGGGCAGCACAGGTACTCTGTCTTCTTTTGGCTAATACGATACCCATTCCCCTGTAACACATCCACCCATATATCAAGTGCTCACTGGAGGGATAAGAGCTTCACTTATGATGGCCCCATCGTCAGCGAAGAATAAATGATGTACTTTCGGGTCCGTCAGTTTTCCTTCAAGCAGGTAATCAAGGACTACAATGAAAAGCAAAGGACTTAGGACGTTTCCCTGGTGTACACCGACTTTAATTGAGAACTCATTAGTGACTCCGGAAAGACATCTTACTCTTGTCTTTGCTCCATCATACATGTCCATGATCATCCGCACGTAGACTTCTGGAACTCCTCGTTTTCTTAGCGCCACCCATATCAGATCTCGTGGTAGTCTATCAAAGATTTTTCAAAATCAGCCAACACCATATACAGATCTTTAAGGGCATCCCGATATTTTCCCATTATAATCCTTATGCTTTGGATTGCATCAGTGGTTGATTTGCCCCTGACGAACCCGCACTGGTCCTCAGACCTTATTATTTTTCGTAGTCGATATCTAGTACCCGCTCGACGATCTTCATTGTGTGAGACATCAGCTTGATAGAGCGGTAATTGTCACAGCTTCGTGTACCAGCTTTTCCTTTAAACAAAGGAAGCAGATAACTTTCCGTCCACTGTTTAGGCATTGGATCCCCTCTTATAAGTTTGGAGATGAAGGTTGTGAGCCATCTGGACCCGCTGTCTCGTATTTTCTTCCAGAACTCTGAGGGTATCTGATCTAGCCCAACCGCTTTTCGCTTTTTGGAGAAGTTACTTAACCGCCTTCCCAACCTCGTCGACTGTGATGTCTGGTATTTCTTCTCGGTTAGGAGTAGTTTCTTCTGAAAAGTGGTTCCTGGGAAACTATTCGTTCAAAAGTCCCTCACAATACTGCCGCCACCTGTGAAGAATTTTGTCGTCATCCACAAGAAGCCGTCCCTGAGCATTGTTGATGAACTTTGGCGAACGAATCTCCTCGGCGTTTCGCCTCCTCTGAGCAGCAATTTTGGAGCTTTTAGCCCCATTATTCAAGGTGTTTCGTCGAAGATCCTGTGTGGCCTGATACGCATTAGCAGTGGAAAAAGAAACTTCCTCCAATTCCTGATACAGGCCCTCCATTCTCTTTGCTTGGACCTGGGCGCACTTCTTCTTAGCAAGACTCTTGAGGCGTCTATATTCCAATTCCAGGCGAAGCATATCATCTCTGTTGTTCGAGGAGCTCTTCTTCCATGCCTTGAATGCCGCTTTTTTTCACTGATCACTAGTTTCACCTCATCTGACTACCACCATGTTTCATTGACCTGTTTGCAGTGGCTTTTTGAAGTCCCTAGGAGTGATTTGGCCTTCTCTAAGCATGTTCGCTGTAGGTCATCCATATATCTTGGGCTCTCCACTCTACATCTTCGTTTTCGTCAATGATGTTACAGAGGTAGTTTTGCATGGCGTTAAAAAATACTTCGGCTTTTTCTTTATTCAAATTGTACCAGTTGATTCTTCCAGATAGCTTTGCTTGCTTAATTTTCTTTTTTGACGGTTTCATCGACGCGTTTGATCATATTTCTAGGATTTATGAAAAAGTGGAAAATAGTGTTTTAGTTCGGGTTAAAATTTTACGATTATATTCGTTTATATTCGTGAAGAGGAAGAACAACTCTAAACTAAAGTATATGAATTATCGAATGAGTTTAGGCGAATTGTTACTTTTGACTCTTTAGAAAAGATGAAATATGAAAAAAAAAAATATACAAATTATGCACCATTTTCGACCAAGTTCAAAGCAATAAATAAGTAAATTATTCGAGAGCTATCGGCATAAATTATTAAACTTTTCAAGTCACCTTTTTTTTCAAAAGTAACTTTACAGACCAAACCAAAAAATGATGAAATGTGTAACTACAGTTTTTTTCTTATAAAATCGCGAAAAACACTAAACTTCGTGACACTACTGACAGCCAACCACTTAATTTAAAGAAGAAACCTTACCGCCATATCTTTGCTGTTTGCTCTATTATCATAAGCAATTATTACATTAAAAACTAAATTTGTTTAACTTTGAAATTTTGACTTTGGCCTATGGGAGAGACGTTTCCGTCACGTAAAAAAAATGCATGTTATGAAAGGCGAACAAGTAGCCTCGAACAACAACAAGACGCGGAACGTTTAAGGACGACGCACGTTTTGAGAATTTGTGTCTGGAACGTGAGAACAATCGATAAACTAGGCAAAACTCAAAAGTTTGCTGTAAAGAGAATATAACGGGTGGAATTTTATGACCGCTCGCCAACCGGCCGGTTACTGCAGTGGAGTCAGTACCACAACACCATTAGAAACGCGGCTAAATCAACTCTAAAAAAATTGTCACTGGCGCGATGATAATCGCGTGCATAAGAATAAGATTATAAGGAATAAGATTATAATATAAGAAGACATTGCTGCGTAGTAAGACAAGTACAGCGTATGAAGAGTATCGCGTCAAGGGAAAAACAAAGACAAGGTTGCTGCTTAGAAAGAAGACGGCTTACGCAATATCCCAGCTCAAGGAGATAGAAGAGCCTAGCGATCAAAACAGGACCAGAAAGTTGCATAAAACAGCACAGGAGCACAGGAAATAGTTGAAGAGCATATAAGCAGCATTTTTAGCAGCTGCAGACCAAGTAGAAGGAATGAAAGAGTTACAAGATAAAGGAGACCTAAACAAGAAAAGAACAAAAGTTCAGTCGACCGAGAGGAAGTCGCATCACCTAGTATTGAAGCAGTACTAGCACTTAGCTAAGCTATACAATTGCTTAACAACAACAAGGCCCCGGCGCCGTGGCTTTCCAGCGGAGCTCTTTAGATGCGGGCATGTTTTGGTGTATGGTGTGGCTGATAGAAAGTCAACTCCATGTGCGATACCCCTTCTATAGGGTGGAGTTTCACTTATGGTTCCTTCATAGTTCTTGCCAGACAATCCTATGTCTGGCAAGAACTATGGAGGCATATTCCTGCTAAATGTAGCAAACAAGATCCTATCAAACACACTGTGTGAGAGTCTTAAGCCGTTCTCCGACACACTTATAAGGCGCCTACTAGTATGGCTTCCGGCACGGCAGATCGACCATAGACTAGATCTTCACATACTAAGACAACTTCTGGTAAAGTCCAATGAATTTTAAGTCGAAGTGGGTACCAAATTTTCGCATATTACAGCATTCATCATGTCTACTTGGCGATGGCTGAAAACAGGCGAGGTTCGTTGGGTTTTCAAGTTATCGAGGATAAGGCTAAGCACAAGCACAAAAAAAAAATCCGTCCGCCGCTGCTTAGAACAAAACGTCACCGTTCACCGTTGGTAGCCGCAGCATTTTCGAAATAGTCAAAAAGTTTACATATCTGCCTTGGAATTCACATAAACTCCATAAACGACACCTTAGTCTAGATGGAGATTCGTCAAGGAATATACCTAGGAGAACATTTCCTGGAAAAACAAATGGGTTCTGAATTTTTCTCACGTAAGACAAAGTAGGTAGAGACCGTCCATGGGTCGGGCGCCCGTTAAGTAAGTAAGTTAGTAAAACAATCTCGCATGAGATTTTAGGTTAAGATACTAAACCAAGTAAGAAAAGACTTATAGAACCTTAATTTTACTTATAAAGCATAAGAGAGCACAAACGCCCTTTTTATGAACATGTTTGACCACCTTCTACATCGCTCACTCATTTTATTCTTCTCGTATGTAGTATATTTAAGTGTATAGAACTTGAAATATAAAAAATAAATTACGTCCAAATTCTTTCGAAGTCTTTATTACAAAGTAACAACACACAAGAAGTGAAATAAAAAATCGTATACATTGTGTGAGCTCAATTTAAGCACAAATATCACAAGTCTATTCACATTACAGCCACTTACTATAAAAAGCTATCGCTATCTTAACCTATTCCGCATCCTTTTCTTCAAAATCAATGAAACTAGCTTCTGGAATGATCTCGCCATTAACCTTAAGCAAGTGCCGAATACCGTCACGTTTATTGCCACTAGATCGAGCACAAAGTTGGAATTTAACTCCATTTTCCTCAAAATTAGTATCAGTTCCTCCATCGACAAATTCACCCTAAGCAATAGCAGTCTATTAAACTCAAAAGTTTTATTTAAGAACACCTACTTACCGTTTCACTTCTTATGGATCCATTTAGAAAAATATTTAGTGAATCCAATTCTAGAAAATAGTTTCATTAGCAAATTAGACTGGAAGGAAAATATTCTAGAATATTCTAACCTAGAACAACTCTATACTCTACATCAGCGACTGTAGTAAACCAAGTCCTGTAAGCTCTTGCTTGTTCCTCGGTGTACTGTTTGTACGGCCTTCCATCGATAAATAATGAATATTCGTATTTAAAGCCAGGTAAGGGATCAACTCGAATAATACATCGTGTGTCATCTATCTGGAATGCATCGTCGCCGACTAGCTTGAACATCCAATCCCGTCGAACGATTTCTTTGCCATTAGCCCAAATCATTCTGCGACCACTCGTAGTGCCATGATCCATTTCAATGCGATACATGCGTCCATTTATTGGAACACACCATCTGGCAACAATATTACCTTTGGCATATCGACTTTCTTCGGGCAAATGATCTTGGACCAGTTCTGGTTCCATCGCAAGATTTTCGATTTTCAACGTTGGCGAGAGATATGACATTTCGGGGAATCGCAGTGTAGATATAAGCGAGGACATTACCTTACAAAAGAAAATAAATTATAAAGCCAAAATAAATTAACTAAATATTCAAGTTGTAGGTGTTATTTAAAGTCTTGCTTTACAATATTCCACTGTAAATTAACCAGGACACACATGCAAACCTTAACATCTAACAAAACCAATTCGTCATCACCATGCATGCTGTGTACTTTTTATACATGAAGGGTACCTACAATTTTTTGCCGACTCCGAACGGCGAACAAAGGATAGACATGTGCACTCAAGAGGGTACAAGCATCCACAAGTTTTCAAAACCCACCTTTGCCTATCAACTTTCACCTCCCCGTGGTGAACACAGGATGCCTAGTACCTCAACTGGATATTAGGTTCTAATCTCTTTGGAAGGTTTTTTTGTGGTAGCAGACGAGAGGGGGGGGGGGGGGGGGGGGGGAGGGACGTTTCCACTAAGGTACTTCTTCTTGCATCCGGACGGCAGCGGATGAGTTCCCCAGATGTTATAACGGTGGCATCCACAGTTGGAGTCAGTCCTAACTACTTAGTGAACACCTTATATGGTCCACAACAACGTATTTGGAGCTCAGGCCTATAAGGAGCGGGCTATCCGGCTCTCCAGGTTGTGAGTCATGTTGTCGGGGTGTCGTCTTGGCCACGTACAGCAAACCTAGCTACGAACCATCGGCAAGCCTCGGAATCGGACGGAGGTTCGATAGTTTTACCAGAGGTTCAAAAAGTCTTGCCAAGGGTATTAAGCTCGAACTTTGAAGCCTGTAAGGCCCCTCAAGGGCACATCGTAACGGAATTGCAGTCGGTGCTGAGGATTTGAAAAACCATTTCTGCAGACTGTATAACGGCGAAGACGAACCAAACACCGCTGTGTGGCAGAACTAGCCATTCGAACCGGGCGAAAGCGTTACCCACGAAACATTCGAACGATACAGCCCACCCGACCTGGAAAGTAGCTGTGTCTAAGCTCAAGTGCAACAAAGCAGCTGAAACAGACAGCTGGCGATGAGCTAGTTAGGAACATGCACCAGCTCATCTGCAAGATATGGTCGGAGTAAAGGATGGCCGATGAATGGAACGTCAGTCCTTAGCATTGTTTGCCCGATCCTCAAGAAAGGAAACCGACGAGAGGAATCAGTCTTCTTAACATCGCCTGAAGCCGTTTGTCAACAATCTGATGGGCACATATCAGTGTTGGACTAATCGCATATAAAGGAGCAAAGCATGCTTCGTGGCGGCCCGATTAACCGAGTCAGGGGACCGGAATGTAGTCTTCTAGGCCTTATGGACATGTTTCTGTGAAATCAACAGTCACGTACTACCTACCTTTAATCATTTATTACAGCAGCAGAGAAGATGCCTGCCATAATACAGAAAAGAAGTCAATGGATAGGAAGCCAGTTGAGGGAGATGACAAGATCGCCGTCCTAACGTTGCAAAATGGGTGCCGGGACAGGCACAGGCATATTCTTTGAAGCTCAGGGATTAAGCAAATCCTTCGGGTTTTTGCTAGAAAAAAAAACTGGGAAACCTAAATTGTTACATCGGTTGCTTTCTTTTCCTACAACTCTCTAAATCCTCCTCCACCAAAGGTAGTTATTGAGTTTGGAGAGTAATGTGAATCCAAAGGGTTGGGCCTCATATTGTGTTGCAATGCCAATGCTCAGTACATTGTTTGGGGCAGAAGCCAATGTAACACAAGAGGAGAATGTGTTTTGGAGCTTATCTGACATAATCTATTATTAACAATGTAGGTCACTAACCTTGCTGCCAGAAGACAGCAAGCACTTAATTTATCCTACCCTGTCCAACAGTTTATCTAAGATAATTTGCAAGAGAGGCGAAATCCGATAAAAAAGAATTGGGCACAACTAAGAGAACTTACAAAAACTTAAGCTTATATCAAGGCAAGGGGTAGAAATAGATGGTGGCTCTAGGTCAGAACAGCATCCTTACCCGTTGTTAGGAACTATCGTGCCCGGCTACTGAAAACTATGTTTTGACCAGAGGGGAACATTCTCAAACGAGAAGCTAAGGCAATCGATTCGGTGTAAGCTTGCACATCAGGTGGTTGAAATGAGAGCTTACTTCAGAATCGGGAGAGGTAAAGGTAACCAGTTGAGGTATAAACCCGTATACCAGACAGAATTTATGCCGATATTCTCGTATAGGGTGGACGTGGAGAGGTGGGAGCAATCGTTGTCGGTGTAAACCCGTACCAGACCTATGATCTTTGGCCCTGAAGAGAGACACGTGATGGTACTGTTCCAGCTGCTGCTTGTGACGGCTAAGGTGGTTGAAACGTAACTGCTAGTTCCGCTGCAGTGTAAGTCGGAGGAGCATCAGCACCTTCTCAAGCTAGCTCATTGGCTCTGCAGATGTCTGCGGAATATCCCTGCGGGCTGGTTTCATTCGGATCATTGGCAACTTGGCTCGTATCATTGGCGGTTCTGAGGGTTTTATTGCAGCTTTGCTTTTTTTATAATAAGCTCGTGAAAAAAATATCAGGAGAGAAAAGATAGAAGAGCAAATTGGTTCTCAATCCAACACAAACCCTGATGAGCCACTACAGAACAAAAACTCTGCCAAAAACCACCAAAACTTACCCCCGCAAGTGTTATGGCATTACGGAGAAAAGCGGTAATAGCTTATAGAACTTAAAAGACCATATGACATGCATCTAATTGTTGTCTGTTCTATTTGCATATTGGAAGAGAAAAAGAACATATTCGGCCGACCCTAACCTGGATAACATACGCCGAACAGAAAGCCGCTCATATTGAGACAGACGCGCATGGATTTTTCTCTTGTTACTCTATTTATTTGTTTAAGCATTTTTGCTTTGAATCTTGGTCTTGAATTATAGACATTAATGTCCACTTATGGGACAGTGTACCTACGCCGAATTATTAGGGATAGTAACATAGTCACTTAGGATGGTTGCATGGTCCATATTGCTACGAGGCAGCCGAGGGAGATTGCCTAAACCTTAATGCTTCTTTTGCCTAAATAAACTTTCGGTATATGCATCTGGAGCAGGTGTAGGAGTTGTTCTAAGGGCACCTGCGACGCAAACACAAAATAATCTTTAAATTTTTTCCATAGTGTGGCAGTTTTGCAGTGCCCTCCATCAGACTACGACTCCAAACATTAGGATGGGTCTAACGATTCCAGTATAAGTCCAGTGAACAATCCAAGTCTGGAGTCCCCAGTTCGGGCTTAAGGCAGGAGCAAAGGCCCTCCTGGCTTGGTGTTATAAATATTCAGTTTCCACCTAATTCTTTTTTTTGTCAAAAACAGCCCCCATCTGGCGTGGACTTCAGGGGTCAGCTCAACGCCCTTGAGTGTTTTAGAGCTATCGATGGTATTCTAAACCTTCTTGTGAATAGTACTGGTTTGGTCTTTGACAGATTTACTCTGAGACCCACACAATCTGTCCACTTTACGAATATGCTGAGAGTAAATTGCATAAAACCAGGGTACGCTATGACCTTAAAACCATGTTTCCCCAGAAGCAGAATTAATTCGTTTACTAAAAGGATCCATAGTAATAGTAAGAGAATAGACAATAATTCTCCACCGTAAGGGTGTTAAGAATAGATTAATCTCCTCATTAGATTTGCTCAATCCAATGGCAAAGATAATTGCCAATCTCCAGCTTTCAGAGCGCAGCCGTTCTAGCTTCCGTTTTAACGTTGTTAAAAACTCCTCCAATTTCAATAAAGGGTACTAGAGTGAAGTCCTTATTGTCAAGTGATTTCTCAATGATAATGTTGGTTCGGATTTGAGCGACGATCAGTCTTTCCACGGTCTTTGGTCGTACTTTGGTTCATACTACATGTATGAAGCTTGGAAAAAGATTTATAGCATTAAATGTTTACATTTGAAAACTACAGTCTACATCCTTAGGCGTAGCTTTAAGACCTTTTATATATATTTTCAGCTCAACCTGATGTAAACTAAGTTTCTTATATCAAATTGTATTAAAGATTAATTCGCTATATCACCAACACAGACTGAAATTTAGACGCATCATAATTGTTACTAAACTTTTGAAGATAACAGCGATTTGATTGATAAAATATGAGCGTCTTTTGTCGGACTTTATTTATTTTAAGTACCGATGCACATGTACAACAGTTAAACAGCACCAAGTCACTTTTAAAAATCCTTAGGAAGAGAATTTTCGTATATTTGCTTTCGATTGTTATTTGCACAAAACTTTATTCGATCGATATTTCAACGCATTAACTATACTTAAAAATGCACAACAGAAAAATCAATACGAAATTCTGGAAATATATAGCTTAAGTTAGTTAGCTATGCCTTGTACCTAGGTAAGGCAGGTAGAAAACTCTTGCACTTAAATAAATTTAGAAAAGTTAAAACGGTCAATTTAGAGAACCAACAACACCCTTAAAGTGCAACAGTTGCAAAGTAACTCCTGCTCTGTTACTTAAGTGTTAAACTTAAATTCCTTTACCTCCACAGTCACAGTCGAGTGCTTCAATGTCCTTTCAGCGCTAAACTAAACCGGGAAGTAAATTTTAAGCGCCAAAGAACCCATCAAAATGAGAACGGGCAGAGTGCCATGGCAAGTGGAAGGACACAACAACTATACTGCCTGCCAGCCCGGGTAAAATTACACACAAGAAACACGCCAAGGTCATCATCAAAAATGGCCGCATGTTCATTTATAATTTAAATTATTATAACGGATACATGCAGCGGTAATGCACTTAGGCGTATAGTTCCGGGGCGCCAGCGGCAATGGGTACTTTACTCCATGACAACGGGTCGTGACCAAAACTGCGCGTCCTTGGTGGGTATATGTAGCTCCTTAGAAAATCACCCATTCCTCCGTCCCCCCGATGAAAAGTTGTACACAAGGTATTCCGTTCTTTGTCATAAAGTTGCCGCCAATCTAGCGGCGTCATGGGGTGTTGAACGAATCGACGTCGATGTGGAAATATGTACGAGTACCTAATTTAAGGTAAACAGTGCAAGGCTTTTCAAAATAAGTGTAAACAAAACCAGTTAGAGCACTCTGTGCTGCGCTGCACAGTTACACCCACTGTTAGGCTGATTTTGTAGCCTTTTCCGAGGTAATGGTGTTTAAAGAGGTCGTACCGGAAAGGAATGCTTGTGTACTGCCGGGACGTACCTACTCTCTTGAGGATTTTTTTTGTGTTCGTCGCAGTATTTATTCTTTTAGTCGATGTGTTAAGTTGCATTTGAATGAAGCGTTCTTGCTCGAAAGGGGAAAAAGGAACCCAGGATGGTACCTAACTAATTTTTTTTTGAAATGTTTGCTTGCAGTTCTTATAGAACTCGAGGAGCACAGCAAAAACAAAAAACACACTCTGGTAATTTGGAACTAATTTATTGCTTAAATTCAGTCTTTCGCTAAGGTACGCGTACTATCCGTCGTGTTCATTCCATCCAATTGCTGCAGATTAATCTGCATAATTTTGCCAAAGAGGAGATGTAGATATCCTAATCCTAAAGGACATCAAAATTTCGTAAAAAAAACTTGGATCTTTCTTTGCTCCGGTAAACTTAGGTCCAGTATTCTTATACCAAACAAAGAATCTCAATCTTAGAGTGGAGTTGAAATGTTAGCGGACGGAAATGTCGAAAGAAAAAAGCGTGTGTGGCTCACCGGCAGGGTACGATCCTGCAACCCTTACTTGTCGCGAGTAATGCTCTACCATTTGAGCTACAGTGAACACGTTTGATTCTTTGTCCAAATCCGACCACCTCACTAGTTTTTGCCTTTTCGTATGTTATATTCGTTGCTATTCTTTGTAGCTGATTAGGAATGATGCATAGAAGACGCACCCATTCCATATCGGGTGTCCAAATAGCCTACACGATCTCTCTGCATAGATAATGCACATAAACCAACAACATGAATCTCAATCTTTTTTAACGTCTGTTTATACACAGATTAGAGAATGAGGTTTATCGACACAGGAAAAAGGAGGAGAAAAGGTTACTCCGCCTCCATAGACAGAGAAGGCCTCAGCAGACTTTCAGCTGGAGGGAGGGGGATTTCGACGTTTCGAAATAAGACCTGGCGCGAAGCTTCTGCCACGAAAGACCAAGTGTATGAGAGCTGAAAAACTCCAGCCAAGAGGATCATCGAATTCAGGTCCAAGCCGCCAGTCTCGAGGCGGCCAGGAAGACCGAACCTCGTTTTGAGGGCATAATCCATAGGTAAGGTGGCTGTCCCACTAGGCAGAGACACACTTAGACCTTGGGAGGTCCATTGTGATACCACTTAGGACCGGAGTTATTAGCCTGATGACCTTAATGATAACTACCCGTTTTGGGTGAGAAAGGTCGAGGCAACCTTAAACGGTGTAAGCATTTTCCATAGACCACCAATCAATGTTGGATTGGCTAGGGTAGGGACTTATCCGAAGAAGGGTAAAGGAGGCTGGGCGTAACCGTTTCGGTATGAAGTACTATCAGCAGAGTTGAGGGTTCCAGTGAGAGATATTTCTGACGAAAAGGGTTTCTTGACTATTGGACTCTAGAAAGGAATTTGCCTTGAGGATGGGAAGGGAGGGGTTTGTTTGAGTCGGAGGGAATAACTTGAGGTCGAGAGTAACGGTTTTCGGTGTGAACCCGCGTCAACAAGGTAGTAGGAGGTCAGTGAGGAATATGGGGAGATAAGGCAGGGGCAGCCGATTTCTGTATAAGTCCATGCTTATTGCTCCTCAAGTAAGAATAAGCCTCAAGAATGGGAGGGTGCAGTGTTAACCGATTTAGGTATGAACTATGAACCCCTGCTGGGGGCGAATTCTTAGACAGAACGCTGATGAAGGGTAACCGTCTTCGGTATAAGCTCCTATTTCAGATGACTCAAGTCAGAATTGAACCTCGGAGGAATGGGAAAGAAAGGGGTGACCGAAGCGGTATGAACCGTTCCCGTAAGAGCAGGAAGGTAAGGGCAACCGAAGTGGTAAATATAATTCCGTACCAGTCCAGTCCTTTAAGGGAAGACCTTGGGGTGTGGTGTGGTGGAAAAAGTTGGGGGATATGGCATCTATTGAGTTCACCGGCTGTATGAGTGACAGACGACCCACAGATAAAGGTCATTACCCTCTTTAAGTAGAGTGCAGCTAGATTTTTGGATCCAAAATCTCCAAAGGAAGGTTGGAGTTAGCCTCAAGGATGAGAAGGTGCAGGGGTAAACTTAACCTTGCCGAAGGAGAATTCTAGTCAAAGCACTGTTATGAGGTAACCATTTTCGTGTAAGCCCGTACGCATCTCAGGCGACTCAAGTCAGAATCAAACTTTGGGTGGAAGGAATGGGAGAGGTAGGAGTAACAGAAGCGGTATAAACTCGTACCAGGGTGAATATGTACTGATGTTCCAATATGGGCGGAGAGGTGAAGGCAACCGAAACGGTATGAGCCTGTACCAGGCCAGTACTGTAGGAAAAGACCTTTGCGTGTCGTGTGGTGGAGAATGGTGGGGGAATATGGCGTTACTGTTAGCTTTTGAGTTCCCAGGTGGTGAGGGAAAGATTGTGTGGGTCACCCTTAAGGCGTTAAACCCAAAGGTTCCGGAGATAAAGGTCATTATCCTCTTTAGTCGAGTCAAGCTAGATTTTTGGATCTTCTACCTTTTGCCCCTCAAGTGAGAATTAGCCTCAACGATGGTAAGGTGTCGGGAGGAGAATTTCTAACCTTGCAGAAGAAGAATTTTAGGCAAGGCACTGCTGTAGGACAATCGTTTTCGGTATGACCCCTTGCCTGAGGAGAATTCTAGTCAAATTACGCTGGTGTATGGTAACCATTTTGGGTGTAAACCCGTACCTCAAGCGATTCAAGTCAGAATTAAACCGTGGGAGGGGAATGTGAGGAGTACGATTAACCGAAGCGGTCATGAAATCGTGCCAGGGGGAATGTGTATTATTGTTCCTTTTCCTGTACTAGAGGAGAGGTGAAGGCAACCGAAACGGTATGAGCTCGTCCCAGGCCAGTCCTGTAGGGAAAACCTTGGGGGTGTAGTTGGGGAGAGGGGATTTACGGAAGGATTTGACGTTTATTGTATATAAGTGTTCTGATGCGATTGAGCTCCCAGATGGTGAAGGGATGCTTGTGTGCTCACCAATCAGGCGTTCAGCCAATAATAAGATAAAGCCGAGATAAAGCTTATTGTCCTCTTTAAGTCGAGATCTTTTAGACCTGCAAAGTAGTATTCACTCAGTCTTCCTTCTCAAGGTCGATATGGCGGGACAGTTACACCTGAGGTGATTCATGGTCTCTTCCTCAGAACTCAAAATGACTCAGCAATAACAACAAAAGTCAAAAAATTCACTTTTTTGACAACTTTGCTCTGGGCAATAAAGCCGTAACTAAAAAAGACTGTCAAGTATGAAGACATATGCCTAGCGGTCCGTCGGCTTTTTTTGAAGGCTAAGCTCATCTTGCTTAGTTTGCATATAATTGTTTGTAATTATCAAAATTATTTCTGGATATATTATATACAGTCAGTTGTACCTATACTTTTTTCGTATTTTTTTTTATATTGGGCGATTTTTAGTTTCGTTAATCTAAAATAAAGAGTAGCGAAAAACTTTTCCTTTAGTTTTTTTTTTATTTTTTTTCTTAAGAAAAACATATTTTATTTATATTTTTTCAAATCTATTGCGTTGGCTTACGTTCATGTGGTTGAGTTGGCATCTTTGGTTGATTTAAAATAAGTGGTTCAAAATTCAAAGGTTACCATACACATGCATCATTTTACTAAATCAATCAAAGTGTTTTCAACCTTGTCTAGGAAACCATTCATTAGCTGTTTTTCAATTTTTCCCAATTACCGTTGGACTTTTTTTTCATTTTTACAACCACCTGCGCTGGCATTTGCCACTTTTCTTAAAGTCTGCGGGCAGAAAACGGTTAAACATGCTGTTTTTTATTTCGTTTGTTTAAATGGGCTTAAAAACTTGAGGTTGAAAATGGCAATTTTGAAACGTTTTAAACACAGTTAGCTTGCCTTTTAAGCGTTACATACTTCATCCAAATTTGTTCAAGATCTTAACCAAGATTTTAACCGTTAAGGGGCTAGAAATCTTCTCAAAAATCGTTTTCGAAAATGCTTTTACGTTTTTGAGCTAAATCTTCAAAATTTTTGAATATTCACAGTTTGCTATAGATTTGTATAAAATTTCAGATGCTAGACTATTCCAGTTAAATATTTCAAAATTTTATACTTTATGCCGTTTGGAAGATAAAGGAGGAGACATACGTTCTTTTGACCTGTATTATAATTTTTTAAATTTCAAATCCATAAAACAGAAGGTCCCGTTTCGCTTTTTTTCCAATAGCACAACCATCTACGCTAGCATTGGATGTTTTTCTTGAATTCTAAGGCGACAGGATTTCGCGTTAACGGTAAAACAAGCTCCTTTTTATTTCGGCTTTTTAAATAGGTTTCGAAAAATTTAGGTTAGAAACTTTCTCTTTGTACCTATGCTTCGAACTTTAACGTAATCCGATTTTAAAATATTGTTTTTGAAAATTCTCCTATGTTTTTGAGTTAAATCTCAGAAGGTTTTAAAATTTTTTAAATTCACTATAATTTTAGGCTTTTACTATCTCACTAGCATAGCAATAGACATAGTTTCCCCTATTTTATTGCTTGAAACAAAACTGCTGGCAATACCCGTATAATGCCTCTTCACCAAAATGAACATCTACAGTTCAGCCATCATAGACTCAAACCGGTGCAAGCCAGTTCCATTTCATTCCATAGCAAGCAGACAAACAACAAAACACTCGCTTGTTCATCATTTCACATTTCATTCATCCACAAGTCGACAGAAACGACGGTTATTACAGTTACACGCGTGCCCGTTAACTTCAGTTGTAAATTCTTCTTCATCGTGTCGTTTTGGCTTTTTGTTTGCGCCAGACGTTCGCTTCTTTTTACTCATTATTCCCTCATACGCAAAAAAAAAAAAACAAAAAAAAATTCCCGCACTTTGTTTACATGGTATCCTCTCTCCCAGTAGCAAAAAACAGCACGCGTCACACGCAAGGATCGAGAGAGAGAGCACTTTCTGGTGTTTCCTTGTTGAATTATATAATTTGAATCGTCCTTCAACCCCCAGTAAAGTTTTGACAAAATCAAGTGGCAAACAGGGCGGAAAGCATAAAGGAGCCGAACAAAATTCCGCAATCGTCATCGCATTGCCGATGGAAATGAATTAAACGAGTCCTGGAAGTTCCTCCTCAAGTGACGCTGTCAGTGACAATACAAGTGGTGTGATACGTTTAAGTGTTTTTTTTATCATTCAGGAGTATCTTTGTGTCCTGTGAATAGTGGAAATAGTGGAAAACGCATCAAATCCTAGTTGAATGACGTCAGTCCCCACATAGTGTGTCTCTCCTTTGATTATAAAATAAATAATTGATTGCCCTTCGTCAGTGTATTTTCGTGCAAAAAAATCCTGTCTTTGTTGTTTTTGTTTTTGTATACACATTGTCCTTTGACGTTCTTATTGACCCGAAGGAGCTTACAAAACGGAGCAGGAATTAGACGTAGTAAATTTCTTTTTTTAACTGAGGTGAGTGTTGGTTTTTTTTGCTTTATTTTGTCTTGTAGGAACATTGAAAAGTGGTTTATCTGGTTTTGCATTAGATTCCTCACCACGTTGCTTGTACCTACCGACTTGGTTCCTTTTTGTGCTGAATCTGAATAATGTTCTTCCTCTTTCGCCTACCTACCGTCGTCCTCGATTCCCCTTCTGCAAACCCCCTTTGGCATTCATCTGCCAACGTAGCCAGCTGCTGGTTTCGGTACGAAAAAAAAATCTGAGCAAGCGGCATCGGCGTGCAGGAGGAAAGGTAATTCAACCTCAACCTTCTATCACTTTTATCTGGAGTTCATTGCGGTGTTTTGTTCGGAAAAAAGGTTCCAAGGTAGATGATGGGTGGATGAAGTTCAAAGGCATTTGGCCAGCCAACAAGCAGAAATACACACGGAGGCGAGGGAGAGGCGTGAGGCAAACGATACCTACGCAAAGATGTGCGAGAAACTATCGAAATCGAGAATTTATCTAATTTGCATGGATTTTGACGATTGTTATCGATCGTGACTGGCCAATTTGCCGGATTCCTGTTTTCTCTGTTCTGCCCGTCTTTCTTTTTGTTTATGGATTTGTATCTAGCTTATTGGAACCGTGCTGTTTAGTCGTTACCTTGAATTAATTAGTTTTTATTGATAAATGAGAAATTAAACCCGCTGAGTGACTGTTCGTCGGATCTGGTATTTGGATTCTGGTCTATAATGAACTTATAAGATTGTATGTGTAGTAGGTACGAAAGTGTCAAGCTGTTTCTATGCAATACCATTGAAATCTTCCGAAGTAAATACCTACATATGTGGTATTTTTTGTAAAGGAAGCAAAGTACCTAGGTATATACCGACCCATGAATCAATAGTAAGATTGTCGAGGATGAGAGTGGCAAAAAGATATGTAGATAGGGCTTACTTACTTCTGTGTCTGAAGGTAGAGGTAGGTAGGAAGGTTATCCTAAATCTGCGTTTATAAGTTTATAATTCAAATATAAAATTTAATTCCATTTCAAAAATGGTAACTAATTAAAAGTAAAAATAAATAAATAGAAGAAGTCTCCGGCATAAAATTAACCAGCTTGTAAGCTAACTTAAGATTAGTCGGTAATTGAAAAGGTCATTGCATTGATGCCTACCGCCATTGCAATAACGATGAGCATTTTCGCCATCATATTGTTTAGTTAATGCTTGCGATAGAGTGCCATTTTTTTTAATGGGTCACGGGATCGATAGCCGTATCATAGCGGGAACCCACGATCTAAAAAAAAACCAGTGAGTACCTAACAAAGTGCTACATCAGTGGAAGTGTGTTAGTAGAAGTTACAGTCCGTAAAACGGACCGTGGAATAGCCCATTCTATTCCACATTGTAAAATGCTGATGTTATTGTTATTTTTTGACGTTTTATAAGTATTGAAAACTTCGAAAAAGGGCGTGGTCCAACCGCCCTTTATTTCAAACTATCAATAATAACATAGATAATTAATTCCAAGTTACACTTAAATGTACCTTCGTAAAAGTACAAGTTTTTGGTTAAAATTCACGTTTTTTTGTAAAATCGACCCCTTAAAGATAGGCGTGGCTAAAAACTTTGTATGAATGAAATCCAGAATGAAGTCTCGTTTACCTCAGCTGGCAATTTATTTTTCTTGTTCTTTCATAAATTAAACCAGTCGAAATTACGTTTTTCTGGAAAATTTGAGGTTTTTCTTCAATTCTGCCTCCAAATGTGGGCGTGGCCCAAAGTACTAATACTAATGGAGTATTCTTTTCAACACCGAATCGCAAAACTGGTGTGGAATACTACAGAAACAAATTGTCGTTTCTCGTATACCTACCTAAACGGAATCGTGCTAATGTAGGTGTTTTTTTGAACTCCGAATTTGTTCTTTGTCGACACCGAACTCCAAATTTCGCCAGCGACTTATTTGACGGTGGAGACTGGGTGTAGCTTTGATTGTAGCTTTGATAACACCATGTTTATGTGAAGTGACGTTTCGACTTAATTTTCATTCGTTATTTTTTACAATGCGAGTATGAAATCGATAAAAACCTATTAAACATCTCAAATTTAAAGTTATCGAAATTCATTTTGAGTAAAAAGTACAAAAAACCGATGCCAACAAAATAACACTACCAAATGAAAAAAAGTAAACAAAAAAGAAGTCAAAGCAATTGGACACACGTGGTGACTGCTCCGGTGCAGCATTTGTCGTTTTGTAGACAATAAAACCGAGTGTACACCACGCTGGAGTATTATTTGACAGCTCGGTGTGGTAATTCGGTGTTCGTAATTGTATTTTACATAATAAAATAAGCTAAATTTTTTCGATTTCGAACAAAAATATTAAAAAAAATGCCTTTGAAAAATTACACCCTATATCGATGCCACTCCCACTAGGGGAGGTAAAGTGATTTCATTTTTATTTTGTATATCTTACAATAAACAGGAAATGATAAGTATCAAATTTCGGGCTTTTAAGACGTCTTTTGAAAGATCTGGAGGTAACTTGTTGCACATTTACACTAATTGTTGGCGTGTCTGTGGGTGGATTTAAAAAATTGCAACACTTGTGCTGCTTCGCCAAAGAAACCACCAAATTTTAAAATCAAATTCAATTCAAAATCAATTCAAAATTTAAGGCTTAAAAACGTGAGACATACGGACGGACGGTCACGGCTTATTCGATTTAGAATTCGGTCTTGATCATATGCCCTTAGGTCTTGGGGGTCTACCATTATTGTTTAACAGTGTAGCCAACTATGTGACAAACTTAATATACTCCCATGGGATGGGGTTTGATCATTGGACCATAGTACATAATTTTATAGCAAGCAAGTTCTACAGCAAGTCTGGCAAAAAAACGTCATTGTCGAGGGATTCCAAAAGTTTTTGGAGTATCATTAGAGAGCTCAACCAACGGTTTTACTTTACGAATGGGATCCAGCTTTGGTCCGGATGCCTTAAGGTGTAATTTTTCTACTCTGCTCAACCCGGTAAATGTTTGTCCCCAGATTCAATACGCTCTACCCCTTGTGACGGATGAGATCTTGGATCTTGGAGAGGTCATAAAAAGCTGTAAAATGAAAAGCTCCTGGATGAGTTTCTAAACCATCTCATAAATGTTTTAATGCTGTTTTGAAGTCTGCTCACATTCCACAAAGCTAGAACAAAGCAATCTTTTTCCCTATTTACAAAAAGGGATCCCCAACTGCGTAGAAAATTGCAGAGGAATCTCTTGCCTGAACCGCTTAATGAAGATTTTTTGCACAGTTCTATTTAATAGACTGACGTTATGGGTAAATAGACTTGATTTGGTTAGTGATTGCCAAGCCGTATATTTAGGAAAGGGTATTCAGCAACAGACCGAAATTTCACCCTAAATTTTATGGTTTCTTCGTGGTCTTCAAGACTGTATTCGATTACATTGACAGAAACGCGCGGGTCTAAGAGTCAGCGGTTTGGAGTGGAGAGCACCTTTCGCAATGGTTCTCGACGGTGATGGGCGTCAAGCAGGCTTTGCACTTTGGTGTTTGCTTTGTTTTTGGTTGACCTACTGGAAGAGCTTCGTGGAGGTATTATTTAGAATGGTAGAAGAATCAAAGCCTTAAAGTACTCTGACGACATATATTTGGTGGCTGAGTCCAAAAGATGATGGCTTACTTGAGAAAATATACTAAAACTTGAAATTTAAAAGTAATTTCCAAAAATCAAAAGTTATCCTTATTAGAAAAGGCGGAGGTCATTGCGCGCGCAATGAACGCTGGAGGTCCCTGGATATCCCTGTCTAAATCGTCAAAGAATACCTGCATGAAAATTACGTCAAACTTTAACCGTCATCATACCTAACGCGCAAGTTGCAAATAGCAAGGTCTGCTCTACATTCGACATGGAGGAACTTTATTAACTGCAAGGACTTGAGTTTAAATGCAAAATACAAGCTTTATGAAGCCAACGCCCGGCAATGCTGTATGGAGCCCAACTATATGGGAAAGCTGCTCCGTTTTTTTCCTTAAACGTTTGTCCAAACCTTCCAGCAATACACCGAACTACTTGCTTTTCCTAGATATCGGTCTGTGTCCTCTGTTTATTCGCAAGCTTCATATGGACTGCATCATTAAAACGTTTCATAGCCAACTAACCGTTTGCCTAACCTTTTGGTTCGAAAAGCCCGTTCAAACAACTCTCTCTTCTTTAAGCTATCTAAAAGATGTGGATTGCAGCTGCGTCTTAGTACTAATATTGTATTGATTCATGGGAGGCACATTTTGTATAGCTTCATTCGTGACCTGGAAGTCAAGTTAAGAGTCAAATTCGAGGAAGAAGCAAGTTCATCTTTGTACAGGGCTATAGTCGGCTTAACTACACTTTCATGGAAAGATATTATTTCAAGGAAAACTTTAGCATAGCGACAATTTCAACGATTATCAAGGCTAGAGGAAAGTTTCTGAGACTTAATTATAAGCCGCATTAGAGAGGACCTTCCTGATTCGTGGAAGGTTCTCTCTAATGCGGCTCCTCTTTTAAGCGCATAAAGAGGAGCCTCTGACAATACCTATGTCCTACTTTGGGTGAATTAAGAATTCTTCATTTTGGCTGTTCGGAGATTACAATTGCGAGCACCTTGAGTATACTCACCGGAGTCGAAATATGTACGTCAGTTAACTCATTCTTTTTTTTTTTCCTTAACTCTTTTTTTCCAAATAATTTTTGTACTATTGAAGTTAAAAGGGAAAATGTAACCTAGTAGCGCGGTCACTTTTAGTGCCCCTAACAGAAAGCCCCTAATTTTGCCCGCTTATTCTAATTTTTCCTAATTTTGCCCAACCTGGATCCTTATTTCGCCCGACGGATTTTCCATATAAAAATTTAATTTTAAGTATAAATGTTGGTAAGCTTCTAGCTCTAAAATAAAACTTAGACGTTGTTTTTTCTTAAGTCAATTTTGACCAAATACTCTGGATATTAAGATCAAAATTCCAGGACTCTTACATCGGGTGGGATTAGGACAACCACGTTTTTAGCATTCTCCTAATATTGCCCGATTTTCTTGTGCTGATTTCGACTGCATGTTGTTAGGTAAAACCTATGGCGGAATTAGGATTCTAACAACAAAGCCATGTTAACTTTTAAAAAAATCAAGAAGTTTAAGTTCTCTAAAATAAAAATATTACTCCAGAACCATAAGAAAAAAGCTAAAAAAGCCGCCCAACTGGGCTAATTTATTAAATAATAATAAATTAGCTACACATATGCCTTTTCCGTGGAATATAGACAATAACATTGCCTGAGTAAAATTGAGTAAAGTCGAAAAAACTAAAATGGGCGGATTTAGGAGCACGGGCGGAGATTGGTACATTTGCGTTCCTTGCGACTTTTTGTTTTTCTTTTCTTTTAATGACAATTTCCGACTGTAATGGTATATCTTAAACGCATCTCGATAGCTCACGCTGTAAGCGGGCTCCTTTCAATATTTTGCGAAAATTCGATTTTATGATAAAAATTCAATATTTGCTGCTTAGTGTACTTTTCAATTTTCAACTCGCGGGTAATTCAGCCTCAAGCTTAGCTGTGCTTTGTAAGGAGATGGTTTTTTCTGCGGTCTTTCCTCGGGGCTAAGGAACTTTTTGGTTCTCTCTATTAAGCTATTAAGCTCTATTTAAGGTCAGAGAAAACTTTTGGGGAAAAACAAAATAAAAGACTGAAAAATTGTTATTTCAAAAAAATTGCTTCAAAACTTTTGCTTTAAAGAGTCGTCTGCCCCATCCTCGCCAGCTATTCGTGTAAAAATAATTGGCTTTTAATAATTTTTTCAGCCTGGAAACGTGAGTTTTAGTTTAGGTTGCGCATTATTCCGGGGTGGACATGCGAGATTTCGTAGCTTCATAATGGAAAACCCAAAAAAGCACCCTCCCGCATATAAATTTAGTTTTAAACGATCGAAATAAAAACTGGTTTAAAATTTTATCTGCTTATATTAGGAAACTTGGTAAAGGAGTTCGCCGAATTTCCTGGCTCCGAACAGTTCATTCTATTTGCTGCGTTGACATATTTTCACATTTTTTCTTCGATCTTACTGTTTCATGTAGTTGGTCTTTCTCACAAGACATATCTGAGAGCAATATGAATGAATTTAAAGTGCTGATTGCAAAATACAAGCAAATGAATGTGCAGCCACCTTAGTCTAGGCCTATTCACGGTGAGCGAAAACAGAAAATCCCGCTTCTTTCCTTTACTTCTCTCTTCTCCTTACTATCAAAGCGAGCGGCTTCCACAAAGTCCTCTGACCTTGGTTATTTATTAATCCAAGATTTACATAAAAACCCCAGGACATTTTGTATACCTGACCTGAGGCCCAAAAAAAGATCGAAAGTAGTAACTTCCTAGTAAAAATCTCCATGCAATTGCCTACACTTGCACAGAAAGGAACTTTTTCTGTAACGAAAAAAACCAGCTGATTCATTCAATATCATCGTAGGTATGATAACTCTTTTGTGTTTTCATACTCACAAGCCAAAACCATCTGGGCACAATATTAGTCGCCCTCTTTAAACCAGAGCCGATTGAGCAATTTTAAAACGTTACATTTTTTGGTAGGGAGCTAAAAGTTCGTTTTAAAACAATCTAGCATCCGAAACAACACAATTGTTACTGTTTTTAACCAGCCCAATGAGTCTTAGTAAGGTTATTATAAAAGGATCTTCATAAGGGGTTTGAAATTACCCTATCTTGAGTCAAAAGCCCTTAATATATAAATAACATGATGTAGGTATGTTGTTTGCTTGTTGTTTGGAATCGGAATGAGTCGGAATGAGGTTAGTCTAGACCTCGAGAGAACGCAATAGTGTAGAAGTATTGACAAACTGTTTAAAAAACAAAACTATAACAAGTGTCTGGCTTTCTTCGTAACATGTATAGGTTTCGAATTTTCCAAGCATATACCAACAAAACTTTGCAAAAATTGCAGACACCCCCGCCATTAAGAGGCTGTGTGACGACGTGCAAGTAAACAAAAAACTTGCAGACACTCCACGTACAACATGCTAAGTGGACAACAATTTCTGACGAATACGTCCAATTAGTTCGCAAATCTCGACGAAAATTCATCGTCCATCCGCTCACATTCCTGGCCTGATCATCCGTCATTCATCGTTAGTTTCACAGTCTTGCCACTGCCACGCTGCCCCCGGATCGCCGGCTGGCCGCAAAAGTTGACGGCTCTGCATCGATTTTGACCTTTTTTTGTTCCAATTAATTGAAGTCTGGGGAGCTTTCTCTTTTCTCCTTGATTTCTATTTTCCCTTGTGATGCACATAGCCCTGTGTTTCTGTCGTCAACGCGGTTGCGTCCTTACAATCGGAAAAAGGGTAGTTCGATTAAAAGTACCGAAATTGCAGATAACCCCTCGGAAGAAGTCCAACGCACTCGGGTATGGTTCAACTGATGTGTATATGCCTCCTCTGCCGGTTTTTTGATTTCCTCAGCGACCGTCAACATTACTAGATTTCATCCCCTTTTCTCTGTTCACTCCCCCACCAAAAGTTGGGATAAAATCCTTGCCCCATCATGTAATGAAGGGCAGAGAAGCACCAGGAGGAAAAGATGATTGAGCGCTGCTTGTTTTTGCGAAATCTTTTAGATTTTTTTTTTCTTTTTCACTTGTTTTTGAAAGAAAACCAAAAGGAGAGGCAAACGACTTCAAGCCTCACCCCTCTGTGCATCAGTGTCCCCTTTTATTTGCGCAAATCGTGTGCAGTGGTTGAGAGCTGGGAATGGTGAGGGAGTATACGAATGCATGACATTGTGGTGCGGAAAATGTGTGTAAAGTGTCGGAATCCTTCCCAGGGTGATTTTTCCAACCCTCTCCCATCCGCAGCCGTTTGAATTAAAAGAAATAAAAATCTCATAAATTTTCATGTACACTCGTAGTACATTTTTTTGCCATGCCTGCCTGATGCCATTCAGTGCCACAAAGCACTGGATTGCGTTGCTTTTGGTCCTTTTGGGAACGCGTAATGACATTTTAAATTCATAAGTTCGTGCGTTGTGCTGCCCTTTTGAAGAGCTATGCTCCCCGTATGCAACGTCAAAGCCTGCTTAATTGGCCAGAGGAGTTAACTAGATGTCTGAGTTCAAGACCTGATTATCTTCCCTATGGCTTACGCTGAGATCAATGTTAATGGCTCCATGTTGCTTGAAGCATTAATTGTGTGAATATCTGAAGGAATTCTCTTTGTGTGTCACATGGGCTGAATCCGCGACTTGGTGGCGCCATTCAAAGGCGCAGGACAGTGCGCACCAACCGAGCAACCACAAATTTGATTCCAAGTTACTATGGTTATAGACGTAGGGTATGGCTTGGTATAACCTACTATTTTTACGAAGCTATTTATTGCGGTCAATAAAAGGAATTTAAGGGGTGTTATGCAACCCTGAAATTAGGGAATGCCGATTCCAGGAATCAGTTGCCGTGTGCCTTGGGAGACAGGTCAAATATATTAAAGGAAGCGTGCGCAATTCCAATTAACCGTCATGCTTCCTCAATAAAATAATATTTGGGATTTTCTTCAAAAGGGTGGGTTGGTGAAAATTAATGTAGAGAACAATTGGTTTTATTTATTCGAGGCGGGTGGAAGACTCTTCTTGTTTGAATTGATAGCAAGCGGAAAATTCGTTTTTAATGTCACCCTGGCTTTTGAATGTCCTTAATTGCTTTCTAGTGCTGTAGACACTAATTTTTAGGGATTTAAAGGGACTTTAATTCATTGTATTCAAAAGGGTTGACTTTTTCCATTGGTTTCTGTTAACTTCTTCCAAATTTTGGTCACCAATATTGTTCTCATCCAAAATGTCTAAATTTTACGTATCATACCTCTTTGCAATTGTTCACACGCAAGTGATTTGGAACACTCTGTGAACAAATGAAATGATATATCATTACACGACCCACAAATGTGACCAAACTAATTCGGCAATGAAAATGATGGCCAGCCACTCTTTGCTTGTGTTTCTGGTGGCAGTTTAAAGAGGGAAGCAACCGATGAAATAAGGTTACGCCAGCAAACACATAATGTATTCAAAATGTTGCGTGTCTAATTAAGTCATGACATGTAAGTATTTATTTATCCATCGGATGTCTGTTGAAATATTATTTTTATTTGCACAGTACGAAAACGAGAATTTATTTGATTTTTAGCTTTGTCATTTTGTTTATCGTGTTGAATAAACATGATTCTGGCTTAAGCAGAAGTATACTCGGAATGGTCTGACTTGCCGCTAAGATGTATTGTAGAGGGATACTCTTTCCCTATCTGGTTAGATCAAAATAAGCCAGCTTTGAATATAAATAATTAAATGTCGAATAACTCAAATCTTTTAGCTTAAAACAAAATATTACAGACTGGGCCGTTGCACAGAAGTACACTTTGGCTGGGTCAGATTTATTTTAAGGGTCTAATCATAGCTATCATCGGATTGCATCATTGAAAAATTTGTTTTCATGTTTTTAGACGTATGAGCAAGCAATGTTGACTGTTATTGGTATCAAAATGAAGCTTATGAGTTGAAGAATTTTTCCGTAACAAAAATACACGAATTGTGTTAAAACTTTTATGTAAACTGGCTTTTACTATTTCACTGACAGAAATCGATTTCAAGGAACAGCTGATTTTGAAGGCCTGATCAGAATAGGTAGCTGAAGCTGACGCTGTCGCTGTGGCTGAAGCTTGTCGCGTAGCTTTCCGCTTATACCGATCACAATGAGACGCTGAAGCTGAGTACAAGTTTGCCATGTTTGTCAATAGGTTTTCATTATACTACAGTGGGCGGAATTCCCATAAAGAAACATGTATTTTTTCTTTTCTTTAGCACTTTTTTATGTTTTTGGATGAAGTTTGCAAAAATTCTTAAACTTATACAAAAAATGTAATTAAAGTCACTTCTAAAAATAACGGATATGTTATAAACGAAAAACGAAAAAGAAAAAAAAGAAGAAGATAGTGGCTGGGCTATCGTTTTTCGAACGATTTCAATCTTATTGAAATGAAAAATTTCTTTAGGATGAGGAAAGAATGGGCCAAATATCTGTGGAAGCACAGCATTTCTGCAAAGAGTGCCCAATCCTCATTTCCCGGAAGCTCATTAGGTGAGCAAACACGGCCATCAAATGCCCGTTCTCGTGATACAAGCAAGGCATGTCTATGCTTACTTACTTACTTACTTACTTAAGGTGGCGCTACAGTCCGGGGTGGACCAGGGCCTCAGCCAACAAGCTTCGCCAGCCAGCTCTGTCTCTAGCTAGCCGTCTCCAGTTTCGCACGCGAAGTTGGCTGAGGTCTCCTTCCACTTGCGTGCGCCACCTGAGTCTCGGTGCTCCTCTACCGCGTCGTCCCTGGGGTGTGGATTCGAAGATTTTCCGGGCCGGAACGTTGGTGTCCATCCGCTCTAGATGACCCAGCCATCGTAGACGTTGTGTTTTGACTCTTTTGGCTAGGTCGGTATCGCTGTACAGCCCGTACAGTTCGATGTTATATCTCCTCCTCCACTCTCCGTCTATGCAGACGGGACCGTAAATCGTCCGAAGAATTTTCCTCTCGAAGCAGCCTAAAGTGTTTTCATCCGCCTTTGACAGGGTCCATGCTTCTGCACCGTACAGCAGGACTGGGATGATGAGGGTCTTATACATGGACACTTTAGTTGCTCGAGAGAGGGCTTTGCTACTCAATTGCCTTCTTAGCCCAAAGAAACAGCGATTGGCAAGAGTTATCCTTCGTTTGATTTCAGCGCTGGTGTCATTGTCTGAATTGATAGCGGAACCCAGGTAGACAAAGTCCCTAACTACCTCAAAGTTATAGCTGTCGATGGTGATGTTTTGTCCAAGACGTCGGTGTTGGGTGTCTTTTCTTGATGACAGCATATACTTGGTTTTGCCCTCATTGACTGCTAAACCCATGTTCGCCGCTTCCGTCCCAATACTCACGAAGGCTTCACTGACATCACGCTTTGTTCTACCGATTATGTCAATGTCGTCTGCGTATGCAAGTAGTTGAACGGACTTTTGAAAGATTGTACCTCTGGTGTTGGCGCGAGAGTTCTGCACAATTCTCTCAAGTATGATGTTAAAGAAGTCGCATGACAGCGCGTCGCCTTGTCTAAATCCTTTTTTGACATCAAAGGGGTCGGTGAGGTCTTTGCCGACCTTGACGGAACAGCGTGAGTTTTCCATCGTCATCCTGCACAGACTGACGAGTTTGGCAGGGATGCCAAAACTAGACATTGCGCTATATAGCTCGTCTCTATAGATGCTGTCATACGCGGCCTTGAAATCGATGAAGAGGTGGTGTGTATCGATTTGGAATTCCTGGGTTTTCTCCAAGATCTGCCGCAGTGTGAATATTTGATCGATGGTGGACTTTCCTGGCCTAAAGCCACACTGATATGTGCCTATCAGATTGTTGACAAACGGCTTCAGGCGTTCACACAGTACAGCAGAAAAGATCTTGTATGCGATGTTAAGAAGACTTATGCCTCTGTAGTTGGCACAACTCAGAGGGTCTCCTTTCTTCAGGATCGGGCAAACAATGCTGAGGTTCCATTCGTCGGGCATGCTTTCTTCCGACCATATCTTGCAGATGAGCTGGTGCATGCTCCTAGCCAGCTCATCGCCAGCGGATTTAAAAAGTTCGGCAGCTAGGCCGTCTGCTCCGGCTGCTTTGTTGCACTTGAGCTTAGACACAGCTACTTTCACCTCCTCCAGGTCGGGTGGGTGGTATCGTTCGTATGCTTCGTCGGTAACGTCTTCGCCCGGGTTGAATGGTTCATTCTGCCTGACAGCGGTATTTGGTTCTTCCTCGCCGTTATACAGTCTGCAGAAGTGGTCGGGATATCCGCAGCCGTACCTTGGCTACAACAAGGCAGTGATCCGAGTCAATGTTGGCCCCTCGGAAAGTTCGGACATCCATGATACTGGAGGAGTGCCTTGCGTCGATCGCAATATGGTCAATCTGGTTGACGGTTGATTGATCGGGAGATCTCCATGTCCCTTTGTGGATATTGAGATGCGGGAACTGTGTACTAGCTACCACAACGTGTCGCCCCGCAGCAAAGTCGATCAGCCTGAATCCGTTATCGGAGGTCGTGTCGTGCAGGCTATACTTTCCGACAGTACGACCAAAGATGCCCTCCCTTCCTAGCTTGGCATTAAAATCGCCTAGGACAATTTTAATGTCGTAGCTAGGGCACTGCTCATAAGTTTTGTCCAGGAGCTCGTAGAACATATCTTTGGTCTCGTCATCTTTCTCCTCTGTGGGGGCATGTGCGCATATCAGGCTAATGTTGGCGAATTTAGCCTTGATGCGGATCGTCGCGAGGCGCTCGCTTACAGGGTTGAAGCTCAAGACTTTTTGCCTAAGTCTGCCTCCAACAACGAAACCACATCCAAATAGGCGCTGTCTTTGATGCCGATAGCAGTCGCCGTAGTAGATGTCGCAGTTTTTCATCCTTCTTTTGCCCGGCCCGTCCCACCGCATTTCTTGGATGGCAGTAATGTCTGCCTTGCAGTCGTTAAGGGCCTCCGCTAGTTGCTCGGCTGCACGTGGTCTGTTAAGGGACCTAACATTCCACGTGCAGATCCGGAGCTCGTTGTCCTTTTCTCGTTTGCATTGGTCGTCAACAGTAAATCCGTCCGAATCCGAGGCTTGTTTCCGCTTCGTGACTGGTGTTTCTTTACGTGGCCGGGAAGTCACCCCGACGGCACGACCCCCAACCTGGAGGACCAGATCCTTTGCTTAGCTCTAAGGACGGAGAGCCGGATAGCCCGCTCCTTATAGGCCTGAGCTCCGAATACGTCGTAGTAGCCCATATAAGGTGTTCACTAAGTAGTTCGGCCTGACTGGAACTATGGACGCCACCGTTGATTCCATCTGGGGAATTCCTCCGCTGCCGTCCGGATGCAAGGAGAAGTGCCTTAGTGGGAACACTCCTGTTCCCACTAAGGCACTCCTTAGCATGTCTATGCTAAGTGACGCCAATTCAACAATAGGGTTGTTTGAGTTTTGACGTCTCCGTATTTGACATCTACCCCTCCAGAACTTTGCATGGATTGTTGTTAGTGTATTTTAATTTATTCACTCACGGTTTCGGTTCGGTTGTTTGTTTTATTAAATTTTGTTCTTGGGCTAAGATTATAGAGCTTAAAGTACTAAGATTTTCTGAGGTGATAAAACTTAAGTTTAAAACTTATTATTTAGTCAAACAACTCCAAACTCAAATCGCACATTTATACCTCAAGAACTATTGACAGCTTGAACGTCGTTAATTTTGACAAGTGATCATACATATCTATGTAAAAGTGCTTCGAAAAGGCATAACTGCACAGTGGACTGCCGAGGCGAATGCAAGCCGTTGAAAGCGTTAATAGCGATTTACAGAATATTAAATTGATGAATTTGAAAAAGTGATTGAAATTTAATTTTTTGTAATACCTTTAAGAATTTCTACAAACAACATTTAAAAATATAATAAAAATGCAGATTGCAAAGAAAAAATACAAAAAATCGCGTGTGTCTATGCGAAATAAAAACACGTGGTCCGCCTTGAAGTTTTTGTCACTTTTGACAAATTTTCAACATTTGACAGACGTCATGCTTGAAGTTCAATAATTTCAGCTACAACTGTCAGCTTCAGCTTCACATTGTGTTCGCTCTTGTGAGAAAACGTGTATTTAACTTTTTACTCAGCGTCAGCTACAGAGTCAGCGTCAGCTACAGTTCTGATCAGGCCTTGACTTGTGTTTTTGCGACAAAATCATTCCACTGAAAAGCATTCCATTCTCTTGCTTCTTCAATAGTCAGTTTTTCTTTCTCTGATCAACTCCAACCTCAAATGCCTGTAGCTGTTTGTTAACACTGACAGAAATTTTCAATGATTGCTATGAATGACTTATCACAAAACCAAAGACATTGTTCCATTGATTTGTTCCAATGATGCTATCCAATGATAGCATCATTGGAATTATTAGTGCATCATTAAAAAATCAAAGATTTTCGGGATGCACGTAAAATCATTTAAGTTGGTAGTGTAATTGTAATTAATCATACTCGACGGCCTTATTATTTTTTCCTTTAGCGATTGGTGGTTGGTTATGTGTAAAACGGCAGCAACTCCTTTTTTTTCTTTTTTTCCAAGCCGACAAACAAACTACGCAAATATTTAAGTGACCAATCCCGGAAATCCCAGTATTAGGAATTTTTCCTCCTCCTGGTTTTGGTAAAAGTTTGGGTGTATAAAATTTACATTGAATCGAGGTGTGACTAAATTAAATACATCTTTTATGACCGTTGTCATCGTCGTTCAGACTTCGAACGGCTATCGAATCGGAAGTATTTATTTGGGAAGTCGAAGATCGACTACGTAAACAAAAAAAATAAAACCAAATAAATATTGAGGAATGAAGCTCTTTTAATAGACACCCACATTATTCAGATACATCACATTTGTAAAAAACTAGTTTTTTTCTTTCGATTCCCGGCACTGTGTTTCATCTGCAAAGGTATGATGGTAAGGATTGCCATGGAACTGCCAAAAGCAGGGCAGGTACAAGTTAACGTTTGATCGAGCGCTAAGAAAACCAAGGGACTACCTGCTCCGACGAAGGTATCGAGATCTCGATTCGAACACTGTCGATTGCAATTTCTCGCAGAAAAAGAAAAAATCAAGCAAGAGAGAGAGAAAATCCAGCAAAATCGACGAAATTAACCCCCAAAAATAAATTTAAATTTGCATATAAAATGTTGTTTAGTATATTGGCGATAATATTTCTTAAATATTTTGGGTGAAATAGAAAATAAAAAAATAAATAAAATTTAAGGTTAAGGTACTCAAACTTTTATCAAAACACAGGGTGGCAAACAATTTTTTTTTTAGACTAAAACAAAATTTTTTTTTGTATTTTTTTTTTGTTAAAATGATATTCAAACGGGTTTTTGTAATCAAAATTTTTTCATATTTTAGCTTGCTACTTAAGTTCAATAGGTTATTCAATAACCTCTTATATTAAAATTTTTTTTTTTTTTTTTTCCGTGGGTAGGAAAAACCTTCATAGGCACTACGAGGACCGGCCGCGCGTGCTCATAGTAGTGTGAGATTCTTACTCACTAAAAAACCTCCCATTTTCCGTCAGACTACGACTAAGTTTCCTTAACAAGTAGTTCAAGCTTCTGTAATAATCGCGTGTGGCAGGCTGCCTTCCAACGAAGGCACCTACAATACCGTCAATTTATGCGGTTTCATCTTATGCTGCTAGATCTAACGGTCTCATTCGTTGTAGTCGGCGCGTAAGATTTGTCTGATCCAAAGTTCGGATAATTTCATTGTTGCAGTGTCCGCGAAGACGAGTACTAAGTTTGCGAGCAAAGTTTGTTACCTCGTCAGACACGGTTGCGATTCCTAGATCTCGGTGTAGATCGCTATTTCTTATATACCATGGAGCATTAACGATTGCTCTGAGTGTCTTATTTTGAAAAGTTTCTAAAATAGATATATTGCTTGGTTTAGTACAACCCCAAAGTTGTATACCGTACGTCCAAGATGGTTTTAGCACTTGCTTATACAAAAGCAGTTTGTTATATATGCTTAGTTTCGAAAATCTTCCGATAAGCCAATTCATTTCTCTTAACTTGATTTCGAGCTCGTCGCGTTTCTTTTTAACGTGCGGCTTCCATTTAAGTTTTGCGTCTAGAGTCATTCCTAGATATTTCGCTTCATTTGAGTACGGGATTTGTACCGAGTTAATGAATAAAGGTTTGTTGTTTATCTTTTTGTAAGTAAAGTTAACATGCGTTGACTTAGTCTCGTTAAGGACAACTCGCCAGCTCTTCGTCCAGTCGCATATTTTGTCTAAAGCGCGCTGGAGTTTCCCTGTTAAATTCCCTGTTATATTAAAATATAAAATTTTATATTTTAAAAACAATGGACACAAATGAGAAATTCATTTAACAATTTAACAATTTTTAGTATTAATTAATAAAAAAATAGTGTTGAATGTCATAAATCCAAGAAATTTCAACACTTGTTACAAGTTTGGGGGGTGACCCTTTGAATATGCAGTTTTATACTTAAGTTAATTACATTGTAGTAGTCCCAAAGGAGATACGTTAATGATAACTCAAAAAAAATACTAGGCGAAATGATTAAAATATTCAATAAGTTAATTTTACATATGTGGCAGTTTAAAGAATAGGTTAACGTTACGGCTAAAAGAAATTATAAAGAAATTTGCTGCAATTCTAAAACTATAAATCAGACCAGATGATTAGAAAAAAGATGCTCAATGCCATAAAAGTTGAAACTGAGAGCCAATTTTGCAATTGTTTGAGAAACTGAGGAGTTAAAAAATCGATCTGTAAGATACCGAAAAATTATTAAATAGGCGAGTTATAGACGAAATATAATAAAAATAACGATAAGCTGTTTTGTGGAAGCAAGGAACTTGGACTTACTAAGTATGAAAATTTTCCACGTAAATTTTGATTAGAAATCCGTCGGAAATTTCGATTAGCACACAAAAGGATTTTTGCATATAAATTGCATAGGTACGCATTGCATATAAAAGGTTTTTTAAAACTATAAAACAGTACAAATGACGGATAGGAAGAATTTTCAAGTTACAGAACAGTGGATAAAAAGGATGTCTAGTATATTTGCGGAGCAGTCTTTGTTGTTTTTTATTGTTATAAGCACCTCCCCAGCAAGTGATCCAATATTGCAATTTAGAACAGAGTATGCCATAGTCAAGATATGAATTAAGTGGTTTGTGTAGAATATAGTTTATAAGCTAGAAACAACTATAAAGCTATGGGCATTTTTTAGCATTACTTTTTCGTAAATCATCTTGACTGATTTTCAGCGTATCTCAAAAACCATACAATATTTCAGACCCGATTAATTTTTTTTGAACCCAAGAAAATTGTTTATGCCCGATATATATTACCGTTACCGAAAAGCAGTCGGGACACGCGGTTTTAAGAATTTTTCTGGATTTTTTGATTCGGAATTCTCTTTTTGAATACCGTTATATTTGTTTCTTATTAATTCTCATGTAAATATTGCTAGCATTGGCTAGTTTTTCCTAACACTCAAGGCACAGAATTTTTAAGTTATCGGTTATAAATGTGGGTTTTTAAATTGGTTTTTTAAACCATTACCGAAAATTTTAAGTTAGAAACGTCGTGTTTTGAAAAATTAAAAAAATTTACGAATACTATTCGTACGCTTTATATAAAACGAAATTTAGTTATAATCGATACTTCCGTTAAGCTACCAGAATATTTAGTTCTATCAAGTGAAGTTCAAGTGCTCCTAGCATGAAAGTTTTCGGGTAGTTCTGATTTCTTTCAATATTTATGGGTTTTGTGCTGCTGAATCCGAATCTGACATTTCCCAACAAAATTTCGTGACTCAACATTGAAATATTATGCAAAAAGGTTAACAAATGCATTTTTTGCATATTATATCTAACTTATTATATCAACTTTTTGTACGAAAAAAGGTACCAAAAATTATGACCCATAAAAAAACTCGCTGATGTTAGCGCCTTTTCTCATTTCTTTGTGATGGTTGTTAGCTTACCAAGCAAAAACTTGTTTAGAAGTATAAAATGCAAAAAACTTATAAAAATTAATTTATCAACCTTTTATTGCATTTTTTTAATGTTGCGCCATGAAATTTTGTCGGGAAATATGAGATTCGGATTCAGCAGC
Source organism: Neoascia interrupta (assembly GCA_947623515.1). Taxonomy (NCBI): domain Eukaryota; kingdom Metazoa; phylum Arthropoda; class Insecta; order Diptera; family Syrphidae; genus Neoascia; species Neoascia interrupta. The sequence goes on from OX392462.1 coordinate 146,487,891, forward strand.
CCACATTCCATAAAAATATTGAAAAAAATCAGAACTACCGCAAAACTTTCCAAGTTAGACTGGGGATGGTTTTTCAAGTTTTTTTCTGGAATGCGGTTTATTCTCATAAACTGAATTTGTACGACTTAAGACTACCTAAGTAAAAAGATTTCCGAGTTATGCAATTTTTGGAAAAAATGCATTTTCGGTCATTCAATCCTAACAAGGCGTGTGCAGAAAATTGGAAGAAATTCACCAACAATTGACATAATTTTTTACTGAATTGGAGTGATGAACAAATTGCGTAAATTTTCATGCAGCCTTTAAGCGCAAACTAATGGTTTGCGAAAAAAAACTGCAAGGAGATGCACTTTTTTGCTTTTTTTCAGTGTCGCGCCACGAAATTTTGTTGGGAAATGTCAGATTCGGATTCAGTAGGTCATAATCCATAAATATTGAAAGAAATCAGACCCACCGTAAAACTTTCGAGGTAAGATCTTAATTTGACTGGACCAATTTTGAAAAATAATTTTTGAAATGTTTTTAAAGTTTTCTAGCTAAATTTCAGATTCTGCTAAATTTTAAAAAAATTTTCACAGTATTCCCGAAAATTGCAAATCACGTTTTCCCAATTATTTGGCCTTAAAGCATCGGAAACAGTGGTGAGAACAACATTTTTTTGACGGTTTTTTTTTCCAAAATACGTCTGCAATTTTAAAACGGTTCAACCAAAATTTTATTTTAGTCTTTGCCGAAGCTGCACTTGCTATACATGTTGGCCCAATATCGGCTTTTGTAAAGAAGTAATTAAAAAATTACGACCTTAAACACGTTGCAAACGGGCACAAATTTTCCATTTCTTATTTCTCAAAAACTTTTCAATATTTTGCAAAAATTTCAAAATTAAAAAAGTAGTGTACGTTTAAATTTTTTTCTTTCTGGCTGTAGAACTTTTTAAGACAAGTGCCAAAACAGTTTTGGTCGTTATCACCATCAAAATTCCAACTCTTATTAAACCTTTATGTGTGATGTTTATTTGTATGTATTAATAAAAAATTATCCGAGACCTGGATCAGAAGAGCGACACACCAACTACTTCAACTCAGTGTATCGGTCACAACATTACAGTTCAGAGCAGTGGGCCTGAGCAACCAAAGTTTACCATGCCTTCATGCCATTATTCTTTGATATTTTCAGCTCGCTTTATGTTAACTCATTGCAAGGATAAAAACCGATACTTTCTCTACCCCACGGTTACCCCCACGGTACCCCCCCATGCAGATTATCGACAAGGCGATTCCTTTTCGATTTAAGTACGAATCGACATAAAGTTGGCCAAATTTGATCACAACTGACAATGCCGGAATACTTTATTTTTGTCATACATGTCCCTCTCCCTATGTATTTTGAATCGTGATTTTTTTGTATATTACAGGGGAAATTGTCAAGCTTTGAAGGGGTGTAAAGCGTTCTTATGTCACTGGTACATACTCTTCCATCTTGCTCAACTAAACCTACAACTCTTGTCTCCGTTTAAGTACATTTGAATTGTCTCCAAGGTATTCCTTACAGCTGGTGGTTTTTGTCTTGTATGTACGATCTAGTTATCACGTTGATTATTGAAACATCGTTAATCCAAATTTTTAAAATTAAACTAACTGCGATCAAGGGTGGGCCACTTGCTTGTGTTGCTTTTCTTTGAAGGAAAAGTATCATACTATACATCACTCGTTTTTTTAAATACAATCATACTTCTAGTGGGTATGGGTAGTTACTGCGCCTTTCGAAAAACCCTTCTGCGTACTTCCTGCTTTATTTAGGCCAATCGATGCTTTTATGCTCCCATAAATCAAATGATTCATCCTTCTAGTCACGCCTCAAGATGGCCAATATACCTCTTAGTGTGCTAGATTCCTTTGATTTTCTCACCATTGTCTTAACCTATCTTAATATAACGCATATAATGCCCACAAGAATACATAAAGCCAACGCCCTCTTAATTTTTTATCGTTCCACATCATGCGATTTAGATTGAACGTGTACGTATTATACCAGCCCCTGAATCTGCTCAACCCTGGTTGATAAAAAAAAACATTAAGAAAGTGAAACACCACTTCGTTGGACAAAGGGTTGGTCTGGTCAGGTACCGCGTTGCATATGTACACAATGTCAGGTAAGGATATTCACCTCAAAGCAATTGAAGCAAATTAAGGGGTTATTCTTGCCTTTTAAAGTGTGTGGATTCTTACATCTGTTAAGTTTAAAAATGTACGTGTGGTCCGTAGACGTCAAGTTCAGGGTCCCTACAAATTACTAAGTAAAATAAATTCCAGCTGCTTTAAGCTTCCCCTTATCTCATCTCAAAAAACGATAACATTTTCAATGCCAAAATTTCATATGAAATTGTGTCATTGCCTCGCGCTAATTCCTTAAATCTATTTAACATCTAAAGTGGAAACAAAGTGGTCTATCGCCCTGTCCCGCCTTACGTCATTTTCAATTGTCACAAATTATTCAATACCATTTGACATAAAGCTGTGTCCAGCAGCAGCAAATCTCAATCCATCATCGTTAAAACGAAATAGCTGTGCGTTCTGATGTGGTTACATCTCAGGGGCAATATGTTCCTACGTCCACAAGTTATTCCAATTCATATTATTGTTACCTATAACAAAACTATTTTTTTTAATGAAGCAAAATAAAATACGTTTACGCCTGAGGCACGCTTTGGGCACCCGTCAAAATGTGACGCCTAGAACCTGTTTCGTTGTGCCATGCCACGACACGCCAATCTGGTCATGCTACGTTTGCGCTCCTAAAAAGGCGCAACATTATGGATGTACTTTGCGGTATTTTCTTTCCATGGAGCACTTACTTACAGCTCTTAATTCAAATGAGATCTCGTTGCCAATTCTTTTCTTTGTGGCTATGATGGTTTGGATGGTTTATTTATACTGTTTTGTCTTTATCAACAACGTCATAGAGCCATCCGTATCATCATCATCATCAACATGGGTATCGTAAGCCACATCTTAACCACAATTAAGCGACCGTACAGTCACTGAAGCATCACTTGACGAACACATCCACTCATACAGTCTCGAAACTTATGCACGAAGAACATTTTTAAAGAGCGGAAGCAAGTGATTTCTTTTAGTTGAGACAGAATGACGAATCTTTTGCTTTGGCTTTATCCCAGGGGTTAGCGTGTTGATGTGATGGGAAACGCAGAAACTAGAAACAGCAACCAAGAAACAGTAGGGCTTAAAGGTTTTCAAGGCTGTCAGTTTGCGAAAAATGACTATGTCATTTGCGAAAAATGACTAAATTGTAACTTGGCAAAAGCGGAGCTCACTGGCTTCTCTTTCAAGTTTCAACATAAAATCTTTCGGAGACATAAAAAAGCTTACCAATATTCGAGCTTATGTGACTACTAGAAGATCTGATCGAACAAACCTTTTAACCTTCCACAATAAAAATATAAATTCACTCGAAGCGAGGGTTGACATGCAAAAACTAAAAAAACTTCGAGAGATAGCCGACATACTCTTTATTCACCAGTGTGAGAGAAGCCGAACCATTCATATCAAAGCATAGCCTTGATATGTTTTGATATGAGAGCCACACCAGCTTTTAAACGGAAACATTGACAGCCCACAATTCCTTCTCTTTTTAACTAAAAAAAATCACATTTTTCAAAATCACGCCCACAAAAGTGGGCAAATATAAAAAAAGTTAAAAAATGCTTATATCTACAACTTTTGCCATATATTTTTTTGTCAAATTTCATATATTTTTATTGAAAAACAGTCATTTTATGTTAAAATGCCTTAAAAAGTGGACGTGGTCAATGAAAAGGTCAAACTTTGTCCGCTGTCTCAAAGACAATTGCAAGGCAATGTCACATACCATAACTTAGTACGCCATCTCCATTGTAACATAGCTAAAAATAAACAGTATTTTTAAAAATTAGAGACATACAGGCACATACAGGCCTGTAGTAGGCATGTCTGTGGGGGGACTCACATCCAACTAATTTTCAAATTTTTTCTGAAGGACTTGACTTCCAGCCCACTCACCCACTTTCAGCTCTCTAGCTTAAAACTTAAGGCCTAAAAAATGTTTACGTACGGGCGGACGATTAATCGATTCTCCTGTCGGTCACATTCATATTTCTAAGCGCCAGTTTTTTAGTGCGATATCATCCGAGTTTCGGAGTTAAACCCAAAAATTAGTTTTTCAGTAAATATTGATCTGGGATTAATCTCGGCTTAACTCGTCAAACTTGGCAAGTCAATCTCAGATCAACTCTCGTGAACAGTATGAACTTCTTTGAGTGTTTTTTCTGTATAAAATGGCAGTGGCTTTACGTATTTCTGTGAACAATGACATCTGAAAATGACTCGAAACTCTTTTTCTGTCTTTTTCTATGTGAAGTGAGAGCTGGGAGTGTCAATAGAATCTAGAGTCGAAGATTTTGACAATTTTGTTGACGGAGTTACCTGTCCACTGAAAAACTGCTCGCTGGTTTAACTCCAGATTCATTTTGTTATGGCATTAACAGATCGTTGTTTAAGCTGGGCTTAACTCGGCACTGGAAAACCGGCCCTAAATTGTCGAGGGGTCTACGATGATTATTTCATTGCGTTACAAACTATACATCAAACTTAATATATAATAATTATATGACAAATATTAAGCACATTACTGTCTGCTAAGTTCATTTCATACAAAGTTTTGAACTCCGCCCACGTTTAGGGTGCGTTTTTAGGAAAAATCTGTTTTTGTCAGAAATAATTTTTGCTTTTCACGCTTTTTCTCATGATTCTAAAAAAATAACAATTAATTGACTTTAATTTTCAGCTCACGCCGATTTTCGGGGGCGTGGCCATTGGCCAATACAAATAATTGACATGCGGTGTATGAATTCCGACCAAAAAACTTTTAGATTTGGTGTTACTTGGTAAATAAGGTCGGATATAAAGAAGTTCGTTACAGACTAACTATTGCACTTACTCACTGGTTCCCTCTAGTTTTAAGTTAATAACTTAATATATCCTAGTTTTAAATTTTCTTGAATTAAGATTCGGGATCGCCAACCGTAAAGGCCATTAGTTTCTTTCGTTATAGATAAAAGGTGCCGGTATCAAAGAATCTCTAGTGTGTTGGAATAATTTTGAACATTACTGTTTGAAAAAAATGTCTACGCTCCAACCTAAGGAAACCGTTTAGGAGCGGAATAACAAGAACGATCGTCGCGTCATCGCCGTTTTTGACGCCTCCTCCATAACGTTTGCACGTAGCCTTGTTTTGTGCTGAGCTGCATTTTGAATTTATTCAAACAATTGTTTCACTAGGAGCACACGTCAAAATGAGCCGCCACCCTTAAGTTATTTGTATACCTATAACTTTGTTTCCTATTTTTGTACGGTTTGGGGAAGGCTAGTTCAGTTGAGCGAATGCATTCGAAATCATTTCTCTGCAAACTGCACACATAAGCTTGGGGAAAAGTAGCAAACCATATTCGGTATAAGAAGATTACGTTACACTAAATTGCGGTTGACACTCGGCTGCTTTCATCCAGACCAAGCCGGCTCCTCTGCGGTTCAACTCAACTGGATGTAGATTTATGTGCTAAACTCGGGTCGTGCTTATCGGAGGGGTGATTATAATGATGGCATCTAAAATAGGAGCAGTGTCAGGCATATCGTTTCGCCTCCTTGCCATTTTTTTTCCATTTTCCTCTTTGGTATTTTGCATTTAGCTTCAGGGTCGCAACTATAGTTACTGCGACGATGTTTGCAATGTAAATATGCTTTATATTTAACGGTTTTGTTTTTGTCACTCTGCGCGCACCCTATATTGTTGCTGACGATGATGGCCGGAACTTGTGAGTTGTTTGTATTTATGCAATTTATTTGTCATCGTTATCGTGCACATCATTGTCAGCCGGCGACGACGCCGACGACGACAACATCATTGACATTATGGATGACATTTATGGCTTCGCAGCCGCAAAATGTATGCTGTAGACACGAAGCTTTATTGTATGGTGACCGAGTGCTAGAAAGAGTTTTTTTTTTTCATCTTTCTTGTCTCATTATTTTTGCTGGACAAATAGAAAACACCATTGAACGTGAATTATTGCAGTATGAAGTTTATGTTGAACGAAGTTTATATTTTTACAGTAGAGGTCATCACAAAAGGAAGTGGGTGAACTATGTAGGTAAATATTTGTAGGTTGTGCCGTCTTCGGTTTTCAATCCGGCAAAATGTTACGCTTCGGGATCGTATTCGAACCAAATGCATTCCTCTTAATTTCGAAGATGTTATGCCGTTGTGGGCATAGGCTACGATAAAAATTTATAGGTTTTATGGGTATCAAATTAGATTGAATTCTCTTCGGAAGAGTCAAACGAGCACAAAACTTCTGAATTTGACCTGATTTCTCTTCGTCGAAGAGAAATAACGCCGAGTTTGGGTTGGGAGTTGACGAAGTAAAACAACGCAACGTTTGTTGCGCAAACATAAATATGCTTTCTTATTCCTTAAAGACACGTTATTTCCAGATTCAAAACGAAATTAAACTCCATTTTTAAATTTTTGCTTTACGCGTAATTTTTTGAACTTTATTACCTTGTTTATGTAGGTATATAGAAAAAGTTCATAAACTCATTTGCTAATGAATTTGTTTGTAAACTTTTTCTTAAAAGGAAAGAATAAAATAATGAAAGAATAATAAAAAAAATAAATAGTTCCAAAATAAAATAATATAGTTCCAAAATTCTCTCGAATTTTTTAACTATGATTTTATTCTTTCCTTTTAGGCAAATTTTTAAACTACTATTTTCTTCTTTCTTTTCCCGCAAATTTTAGAACTAAACTACATATAAGTTTCGTTTTCACCCTTGAGTAACAGGAAAGGAGAAAATAGTAGTTTCAAAGTTCGCGCGAATTTTTGAACTTATATTTTCTGAACTATTATTTTGTCCTTTCCCTTTCTTTCCCCTCGATTTTTTTTTGCCTTTATTTTCTTCTTTACTTTTGAGCAACAGAAAGGAAAGGAATGGAGAAAATACTTGTTCCATATTTCGCGCGAGTTTTCCAATTATTATTTTCTTGTTTTATTTTGAGTAACACGAAACGAAAAGAAAGGAGAAAGTAATAGCTCCAAAATTGCGCCAAATTTTTTATCCATTATTTTCTCCTTTCTTCTCAGCAACAGGAAAGAAAGGCAAAAATAAAAGTTTGAAAATTCGCGCAAATATTTACCTACTTTTGAAAAATTGCTTTAAGTTTTAAGTATCATGATCATCATCTATTCGCGGAGCGAGGGCGGCTAAATTACCCTTCCATCGCCAAAGGATCACTTCATTCATTAGCCAAATTAGATGACCATACATGAGGGTTGGAATGAACACTGACTTAAAAACTGAGATTTTTGCTTTCACTCCAAGCTCAGCTTTCCTGATGACCGGTCGGCGCAGTTCCTTTACTATTGCTCCAGCTTGGCTGATCCTACTCAGAATCACTCCTGCCATCCTTTGTGAAAAAGATCCCGAGATACTTTAACTTTTCTTCCTGTTTCAATGGAACTCCATTAATGTGCAGGGTACAATGCACAGGAGTTCGGGAAACAACCATCACTTCGGATTTGCTAACGTTTAGGTTAGGATAGGTTGGAAGGGTTGTTTGCATTTGGTGCATATTCACTCGGTGGCCAGATTGGCCCATTGTGATTACCCTTGTAAGGTAGGCAAACAAAGTTGAACATGGGTCTTGCTAACTGAACCAGCCTGATCAGTGATATTCCTGCCAGGTCGTCTAGGCTTTTAAAGAACCTGACTCCTAAAAAGGTAAGTCGTCGTTCTTGGAGAGCTGCTCACGTTTACCTTCATCCCAGCCAACCACAGATGGCCGCAAACCCATTCAGTGCTCGAAGATCCTCCTCGGACGGTGCCTAAATCATCTGCGAAAGCAGATGGCTTATCCTGACGCCAGCCATTTCAAAAGATTCCTCACCAAGACTACGCTATATAAAGCCAAGCCAGTCTATATATGTTATAAAAGGGAGGGGCGATGAAACACAGCCCTGGCGAAGTCCAACGCACACATCAAAAGTTTGGGATTTGACGCCACTTATCCGAACACAGCTTCTGCAGTTCCCATACAAAGACTGAATGGCTCTCAGACGAGGCCCACTCAGTGCATAGTCCTGCAAAACTATGCAAAGTTTATCCCGAGGTACCCGGGTAACTAACCCTTGCCAGTAAATTTATAACTGGGAAATGAACCTGAACCTGACCAAACTGGTCAGCGTCTGATCCCAGAAGGGCGGCTGAACTCTACACAGAAAAAATCCAGCGGCGTCTGTCTTGGGATGAGCTGCTTCTTGGTCAACGTGTGTTGTCCATATTTATGATCGGCCGAATAGAAACCTGGTAGTTGGGTACCTACCTATAATTTAATTTAATTTTTTTTTCAAAATTATAGTAAAAGGTAGGTATCTATCCCTTTATAAAAATTGCTTTTTTGAAGAGTGACGAAACATGGGAAAAAGATGACTTCGTGAAAAACCATGTAGACGCACTGAGCCTGAACCACTCATGTACCCAATGTCCACGTCTATGCTGCTTATGGTACACAATATCATGACTCATTTCCTCGTTCCGGTATCCTAAGAAGAAAATCAATTTCGCTCAAAGGTAACATCATCCCCTGATGACTCACATATTCGCACACTCGTCTATGCGCGCATACTTGGATTCCTCAAATCCCTTCAGATTAGTCATCACAGCATACCGACATGAATAAATCTCTGCGACGTGACCTACACCACCATAATATTTGCTGTCATGCAGCGAGCTCTTCTTGTTCAACTATCGACCGCAACGCTATTACTTTTTTGAACCTGACTGTTGGAATCTGCTCCAGTTTTCTTGGATTAAATAAAATTTGTATCCGCCTATGCACGATGAATATGAGATGATTCGATAGCTCCTCCCTCAATCTAGTTGCCATGACCTATATGACACAAAAAAAGCCCTATGTCAGGCTGTCATCGACACCACCCTCGTCTGGCGAGCTACGCGGAAAAATGTTAATGAAGCCGAGGCATGAGTGCATTCGCGATGATGAGAAATTTTCCGAAAGTGGATGATGAGTGCAGCTTCCATGTGGGCCAGCCAGCCCACTCCTACTTAACCCACATCAAGAACTATCAACACACCATCGCTGAAAGTGATAACGTCATCTGCGTTGGTTTCTAATTTGAAAACTGGGTCGATCTACTGGAAGATTGGGTTGCATTCCAATCGCCTAGATGCACAGCTACTGCGTGGCTATTTCTGATATTGTATGCGTGACAATAAGCTACCATGACAATTAAATATTTGTGTCGGAAATTTAACTTTGCTCCAGTTCTTCTTGATCATTGCTGTTACCAATTGGCGGCCGCCGGCCGACCGGCGCGGCGTGTTGGAACTAATTGCGAAACTCTGAAGCTTGTAAATGAAATCACAGCCATCACTTCAACACCTCAGAGCACACAGCCTTACCTTCATTTCGTGTTGCGAGACATGGTCCATGTTTTATTGTAGTGCCTCGGAAAAGAACAATCGGCATACAGTCGGAAACTCGAGCTACTGCCGAGCAGCTATTGGATCTCCCGACTGTATCCACAGCCTCATCCGACGCATATCAACGTCTGGTCACTGGTCAGTTCGTTTGTACGCGTAACCAAGTGAAGGTGGTTTCAGATTTCGATACCCGGTATTCAGTCGTGTTACACGAATTAAGTAACCCCAGACTCGTTGTCATACTCTCGTAAATGAAGTAATTAAAGTTGCGGTTTGGTTTCGGTGTTTATTCTGAGAGCCTGTGGTTTTGAATGTCTTTTTTGTGGAAAGCATTCTTAAAGTGTCATAAATAGTTTGCCTTGCGGCAAAAAGCACTCGCCGGAAAGCCCTCGGAATCGGCTTAGCTACATCCTTTGTTGTTGTTTTTTTTTATTTCCTTGTAATATTTCTTTTCGCTGAGCCCCAAAGTAAGAGAGGAAGTATGCATTATTGTTGTTTATATAAGTTGTTATGATTTTCCTTACAAGGACATTTCCCCAGGGAAAGTTAATATTCTTCTCAGGTTCGTGAGTGTCCTTTGATGTTTTAACTATATACCTTCACCTTTTATCACTCTGCCTCCCTGAAGGGATTTAAGTTTCAGAAAAAAAAATAACTTGACCTTTTTTGGTAGTCACTTGGGCTTAGTTGTTTCTTGTCCAATTTTAATGGCATTTGAGATCGTTGTCATGTAATATCTTTTACCGTTTGGTATGCGAATCTAACGCATACCCACGTGGCTGAATCAGATATTTTTGAACTTTTTGCAGTTTAATCCTAAAATACAAGAAATCGAAAATTTGAAGGGCGTGGGAAATTTTATCTAATATAAACTTTGCAAGATCAAGAATTTTTATCCTTCCGATTTAATTCAAAGGATTTACGTCGCAGCTGATTTCTCTTTCTAATAATCGCTATAACTACTTCTCTTGCTTATGAGTTATAGGTATATCAACCTGTGGTCTAACCTGTGACCCACAGTTAACCAAATCCTTTGTTAATCGGTGTAAAAATAATTTAATTAGCATTTATTTAAAATGTTGGGCTTACACACAAGCATGCAACAATCAAATGTATGCATTCCTTATAACAAATCGGTGCAGGGTCAAAGGCATTCTGGGCAAAGCTGAACAGCATATACTCAGAAATTGTTTTATTGCGACTTGTGTTACGCGAAGCGCACCAAGGTGCACCAGGTCCTTTCTTGAGACAAGAAAGGACCTGGTGCACTATGGCTTTGAATTGTTGGGGACAATAATGGCGTAGAAAAACCCCTAGTGAACGCCTGTTCCACATGCGTCAATTTCTGTGAATGAAAGAGCTCCAATACAATGCGGTACGTCCGAAATTCGACTAAAGGGTGAACTGATGGGTAGTCCTGCTACCGCGGGTTTTGCAGTTGAATTCTTTGAGGGGTGGAATGCAGGTGACTATTTCACTGGAGCACTCCTTATGGAAAAAGCGATAAAACAATGAATGGCATGACACATTGCTAAACGGAGTTCGAAGGAGTCAATCGAGCTCACAATGTTTGGGTCACATATAAGTTTTAACGCTCGTTTTTGGATCCTGTCAAGCAAATGCAAGGTTGTCTTTAGTGCACCTGCTCAACATGTGAGTTATATTCCAGTTTTGGTCGCATATATGCTTTGTAAATGTTAGCCAGATCAGATGGTGTGAAGTATTTTTTGCATCGTTTTAAAAAACCTAAGCATTTCACGGCGTTCTTGGCGACGTCGCACGACAACCAAGGTTGCATTAACACCCATACCGAGGACGGAGAGCTTTTCGGTTTCATTGATGCAAGTGGCATTCGTGGACAATGGCCGGAGATTTCGATTTCGCTTGAGGGACAGTAGACAGCACACTGTGGACGAAATAAACTCTACTCTGTTTGGGTCCGAATTTACTGTCATCAGCGAAAGAATGAATTGGATTAGAGGTGGCAGACACAAGATCGTTGATGAAAATCAAGAAAAGCGTTGGAGATAAAACTGAGCCTTGGGGCACACCCAGGGCCGACGAGAAGGGGGGGGGATAACAGGTAGCTTACCCCCGGGCCCGCAGTTTCCCAAGAGCCCGTACTTCTCCCAAGACTAAAAAAATTTCTTCACGTAAATTATTATAAGAAAGTACTTTTAATATAGATTTAAGCACTCAAGCCCACAATATGCATTGATGAATTGGTTAAGGATTGCGGTCAAAGTGAATTTCAAATCTCGAATTTTTTTTTGATGGTCTTGACTCAAGTACAGAGCATAAAAATACATGTGAAAAACTTCCAAAAATGGCATTTTATCACTGGCTGTGCGGTCATGAGTTGATGTGTTTTTAGGCCCACTTCCAAATTTGTGGATCTTTTCGAAACTATTGAAAAAAAAACAGGGCCCCCGTACATGGCTACCCCGGGCCCGCATTATCTCTCGGCGGCCCTGGACACACCAGCATTTATACGGTGGAACTAAGTAATCAGACTTGAAGCCGTCCAAAATCACTTGGACTAAACGGTTCGTGAGGAAATTTCTAATCTAATAAAAAAAAGCCACATCGATCAAAGACACGCATTTTCGACAAGAGAGCATGATACAAGACTCTCTCAAATGCTTTGAAATATCAAGCGCAAAAGTCTTATTTTCGCGAGGAGATGCAAGGAGCTGTTCCACTTTTCAGTGAAATAAGACAGTTCGGTGACTACCAGCTCATCTTCCGAATAAAGGAAATACGACTTGCAAAGGCTTAGGAAAGTTCCTGTGAATGCAACCAATTGGAGCTTCTAGCCCAGTTATCATTAGCATTAGGGGAATGCTTACTAGAATTAGAATTAGATTCCAGAATCGAAGATGTTTCGAGCATAATGCAGCAAAGATATAATATAGGAGCGGCCGAATATCTTTCCTGTTTTTCTTTCCCTTTCACCAAAACATGCGAAAGTATATAGACTCTGTAAAATCTTCATATTTATTGGTTTAAGCGTGATTTCAGTGAAGCCTTCGTGAGTATTGAAGCGAGGAATATGAGTTTAGCAGTAAACGAGGGCAAAGCCAACTATATGGTGCCATCAACAAAAGACACCCAACACTGACGTCTCGGAAAAAAACATCACCATCGACAGCTATAATAGCTTTGAGGTAGTTAGGGACTGTCTATAAATTCAGCGCTGAAATCAAACGAAGGAAAACTCTTGCCATCGCTGTTTCTTTGGGCTTATAAGGTAATTAAGTAGCAAAGCCCTCTCTCGAGCAACTAAAGTGTCCATTTATAAGACACTAATCATCCCAGTCCTGCTTTACGGTGCAGCTATCAAAGGCGGATGAAAATACTTTAGGCTGCTTCGAGAGGAAAATTCTTCGAATGATTTATGGTCCATCTGCATAGACGGAGAGTGGAGGAGGAGATATAATACCGAACTGTACAAAATACAACGGCTACGAAGGCTGGGTCATCTAGAGCGGATGGACACCAACGCCCCGGCCAGGAAAATCTTCGAATCCACCCCGCAGGGAAGGCGCAGTAGAGGTGCCCCGAGAATCAAGTGGCGTACGCACTTGGAAGGGCTCTTAGCTGACTTCGCGTGCGAAACTGGAGACGGCTATCTGGAGACAGAGATGGGATGGTGAAGCTTGTGGGCTGAAGCCCAGGTCCACCCCGGACTGTTAGTAAGTAAGTAAGTAATTAAAGACACTATGCTGATTAAAAATTGTTTCCTTAACATAAGAGGATGTTAGCTACTCCACTGAACGTATCGTGGATAGGATGTTTGTTAGGTATTTTTTCTATGGCGGAAAGAAACCCTTTTCTGAATTCTCATTGAAAAGTATAAATATTTCTTACTATCGTCAAGTTTTCGAGTAAACTTTTGTGTTGTAACAACTTTTGTGTTTCATTGAGCATGCCTGTTCTCCCCTGTCTCCAGTTTTATTCTTCCCAAGATTTGCTTTTACATAAAAATATCGCGAGCAAGCTTTTTCTCTCTGTGCACTCTTTGTGCTGCATTCTTCCCATAACAGCACTTTTTGACAATCTTTTCGGGACAAGTTTTGCTTTCGTGACTTTGCCGAGAAAAGAACGATACTTCCACAGATGAAAATTGGATTCTCCTGTGTCTGAGTTAGATTTCCCAGATGCCAAAGTTCCCGAAAGAGTTTGTATGTGAAGAAATTAACACACACAGCATATATTGTTGAGAAGTTGGCCCTGGTTCACCTCGAGCTGTTGCGCCACTCTATTTATTAATTTACTTTAATTATTTTTTAAAGTTCCCGAATAAACGCCTTCAATAAGTTAAACAAGGGCAACAAGATAGTGTAAAGCAGAATTCTCTTTTTTAATGAGCTCGCGATCAAAAGGCTATGACTACCTTTATAATATGAGAAAATAACGCGAAAAGAAATGTACAAAAGAGCAGAAAAGAAGAGGTGGTACCCGATGTAACACAAGCACTGCGCTGCTGAATATAAAAACCTTGCATAGAAACACTAAAGCTTCTATACGCAAGTGTTATGCCTTTACAAGAAAAAGGAAGTGTAAAACCAGCAGTGTATTTAGTTTCAGCCTTCCTTATATTAAAATGTGGGAAAGGAAATGAAAGAGGAGAGATGTATTTTTTATCCAGCTGGCAGCAATCGATCGACGCTAACCTGGATAAATGATTGGGGACCAACATGCAAGTAGAATGGACAACATTCAAATGTATGCCAGATGTGGTCATTAAATATACCTTGCTGGTTATATCATAGCTTTTCTCCGTCAAGGCATAACACATAAGTGGGCAAGCTTTGATGTTTCTGTTTGGGGTTTTCATGTTCCGTACTGCGTCAACAAAGTTTTTTTTATCAATTTGCATTTAAAAGGTAGTCCTCATAACGCCTTGATCGCGAGCTTATGAAAAAAAGACATCTGAAATAAGGCGAAGATCCAAAACTACCTATTCTCTTACAAAACTATTAGTCCTTAAGATTTTTGGAATCTTTTAAAACGAAGCCCCAACTTCATCAGTAAATCTGCTATCTCGTGCTTGTCGCTTTTGAGTTGTGTTGGCTTTGCTTTATGAAATGACAAATAATTCTTTCTCTAGAAGAAAAACATTATTTTTTCTATACCTGTCGCAACATCTACAAGGATTTCGAAATTCCCACGAATGGCGCCTAGTTTGCAAATATGGGACTTAAAAAGAACAATTTCAAGTATCAAAATTTTTTTCTAGATGTTGCAATGCTACTTCATGATTTATGCATTATTTTACGCCTCGCTGAAGAGCCAACCGCTGCGACATTAGACATCAATAATTGTGTTATTGCCTTTCTTAAAAATTCAGACTGTGCTGCATACACGGTGCGTTAAAAACCTTTGGAGGGCTTATGAAAATCTGCTTTAAGGTTCTTATCTCCACAACATGGAGTCACATTCATAGGCAAAGATCCGGGTATCGTCACGCCTCGCTGTTATCACTTTTGGTATGTTTCGATTCCCGTGCCGTATATACATAAATTGATTTGATGCTATCAAAAGGTGCACGTGTCACGACGTCTTCAAAATAAAATTTCATATAAACTCCTACCTTTATAAAGCTTGAAGAATAAAGATTTACTTTAACCTTGAGTACCTTTATTTTCAAATTAGAGCTATCTTCAATCAATCTATAACTATTTAATTAACTGGCCTTGTAAGTATGGCATGAAATCATAGTAATTGAATTATGTTACGAAAAAAGAATACTTCTTCTCTTTCGACTGAAAGTGTAGGGAGTTCTCGATTTCCGGCGCAGGTGTTCAAAACTTTTCGAAGCCGTACTTATGAATGAAAAGAATAAAAGCCGATCTGACAGAATAGATAAATTGTGTAAAATGCATACAAATATGGTAAGCAAAGTGCGTGCTACTCAACACATTAATTTGTAAGCTTATTGATATTATTTTGCCAATTAGGTATAAAAGATTTTAGGTACCTAATATGTATTTTGTTTCATTTTTAATAAATAACCTGTCACGTGGAAAAGTTGAAAAAAATATTTGAACACAAACAGTAAATTTTTCGATATGAATGCCGACTAGAGGTTACTCTGTGTGCTTTTTGTATTTGTGCCACAACATTTGCGTATCGGTGGTCAAACATCATAAGACTAAAAAGAATAGCAAGCACAGAATTGCGACTTTGATGTTGATTTCATTTAACCTTTAAAAAAAACCGTTGTTTTTTTTTTTTTTAAAGCTGAGCTCCTTAAGTTAAGTTAAGGTCGTATCGGGCGTCTACGGAGGCTCCAATCGGAAGCTTTCTAGGTTATCTCGAACTTAGCGACTAGGATTAGCAAAGTATTTTGGCTGACGCATTGATGTCTGTCCATCCCCTCGACGTCGGAAATCCCCTGTGTAAAATAGTTTAGAGTACCATTTATATACTTTTCAAGGTTTGTGTATATTAATTTTAATGCATAATTTTTAACACAGTGAAATAATCACCGTAGACCGTCTGTATGTGTGAAGGTCTTAGGTCTTCAAAATCAAACTATAAAGCTGAAACTAGCTAAAAACGGCCACGCCCACTACTGGCTTTAACGTGAGACAACCTGTATTTCACATTTTCTTTTAAAATGCCTTTTCGTCAAGTAAGACAGGGCGTAGAAACTCAACTCTTTTGGTAAAGGGCAATATAGTCAAGAAGTCTTTTTCTGGGCAAAAATGGGACCGCCCCCACCATCGACTATGCCCAATTTTAACATGTTAGATTTTTAAAAAATCGATTTCTCGGAAGGCTTACTCCAAATCGAAAATTCTTTTACAAATATGAAACATATTACTACGTTTTTACTTAGTTTGCTTCATACAAAGTCTTGAGCTCCGTCCACTTTAAGGGGGTGTTTTTAGGAAAAAAACTGCTTTATTTTTTCAGAACTAATTTTAGCTTTACATACTTTTCCTCATGATTCTAAAGAAATAACAATCAATTGATTTTAATTTTCAGTCCGCACCCATTTTTGGGGCGTGGCTAATACAAAGAATCGACTTTTACAATTAATATAAATTTGGGCCAAAAAACTTTTAGATTTGGTGTTACACGCTAAATAGGGTCGTGTATAAAGGCGTTTGTTACTGACGAACTTTCTTGCACTTACTCACTTTTTGTAACTGATTTCGGTTTTGAATCATCTCGTTTTTGGTTTTGCTTGTCTTCTGTTGTTTCGTTTTTCGATCACTTCGTCTGTGCATGTTTTTTGTGCATGTATTTTAATTTTATGGCGTGTAAAGAGCCTGAAGACGTTAAAATTCGCTTGAATAAACGCACAACAATCAAAATGCACCCACAAAAAACAATCAAACGATGGCGAAATAATTGTGAATAAATAAACAAAATATAAACGATTTAAAATTTTTTGGCGCGCAGGAGTCACGATCTGAGCAATCGAATGACAAAACAATCAGATTTTAATAGAGTCGAAATGCGAAACAACAGTTAACGAGAGAACTTACGCCGAAGCAATTCATTGTGGTTTTAAGGGAAATGCGAAACATTTGAAAAACAAAAGAATGAAATGCGAAATTCTGTAACGAATAGATCGCAAAGCGAAACAAGAGAAAAACAAAAGAGGTTTTACAATGTGAACGGTAACAATTGCAACAAAAACAATCGACATAAAAATGGCGAAACAATTGGCAACCCTCTAAATTCAGAAAACAAGTGATCTCAAGACTAATGAGGGGTTTAGAAAAAAAACTGCATAAGGACGAAAAGAAACCGATATCCAAATATTTTATGAGAGTGAAGATGACCGAAATGTTGCAAGTGGTGGTAATGATCACGTTTGAAATTTCCATTAAAATTACTCCATCTTCATCAAATACAATTTCAAAGCCAAACACTAGGATAAAGTTAACATCTAGGATAAATAAGCATCAATTCTAGTAAGTTCTGACTTCAAGACGTTGGAATTGTTTTTAAAATATACAGGAAAGCCTCCTAAATGGGACTTTCCGCAATCGGGACACCTCCCAATTAATACAACCTATTCGCCAAACCTAAGAATTTTCATAAAATATACCCTCTACAATTGGGATACTGAAATCGGGACACTTTTTAATTGGGATACTCAATTTACCATTTCTAGAACCTCCACAATAGGGCTAAATTTTTCTACAAAAAGACAGCAAATAGACTTTTCTAATCAGGGTAATTCGAGTTGAACTCCTTAGGACACCAGACTGAAAACTGAAAATAATTGTGACTTAGAGAAGTCTGTTATCCGGTAGTGTAAAATTCCATTTTCTGAATTTCTCAATGTTAATGTTAAAATTCCAGTAATTTTAAGATCGTTATATTTGAAAAATATTTCATTCCAGTTTTCTAGTCCCAGTACAATTTGTTCTATAAATTTTATACTAATTTCTATAATTGGGGCACCTCCTAAACGGACAGAAAAGAGACGGTCCCATCATAGTCCTAATTTGAGAGGATTTACTACTAGGAAAGTAGTTGAAAGAAGTAAACGAGAGAAAAGAAAATTCAATACAATTACAAATACAAAAATTACAAATACAAATACATTATACAAAAAGAAAATTAGTACAATTTGTTCTATAAATTTTATACTAATTTCTATAATTGGGACACCTCCTAAACGGACAGAAAAGAGACGGTCCCATCATAGTCCTAATTTGAGAGGATTTACTACTAGGAAAGTAGTTGAAAGAAGTAAACGAGAGAAAAGAAAATTCCGTCAAAATGTTCAATGTCAAAATGTTAAAAATTGAACTATTACCGGGTTATAATTATTTTTTTTTATACTTGTTCCTGAACCAGGAGGACGTTATCTGGGATAAGTCGCTTAAACAAGTGAAAATGCTGAGACAATATCTTCGATTGCTATCGATTTTGTTCAGAATATCAAATAATAGCCGCACCACGTCTCATGTAGAACCTTAACATGCCGTTCCCTTCAACTTGCTAACTACAACTGAACCTACTACAGCTGTGTACATCAATAAAGTAAGCTTTGGTAGTCGACCCGTCCTATCTGTTCTCTATGCAGGCTTTCTTAACTTGCTGTTCAGTTTTTAGTTGATGTTGAACCTAGGATGACCTAAATATGTATACAAACCATTACAACTGCCCGTGTAAAATCGGGTATTTGGGTTTTCGTTAGTCTTGCTTGAGACAACAATAGGACCAGAAGATTCCACAAGTAGCTACATATTCCAATTCCTTGGCATGGCAACATACTCTCTTTTAATCCAAAATAGAGATACATATCGAGCGCTTTGGAGACTTTGAATAATGAAGAGAGGCAAAGTCAGTTGGGTTAAAATTATTGCCCCTAAAAGTCCAATGATCAGTAGAACAAGATCGCCTTGAGTTAAAGAAAAGTACCTTGACAACCGGCAAAGATACCCAACAGTTTCCAAGATCTTGGTGGCATAGTGTCTACTATTGGTGGAACCGAACATGATAAAAGTCAGCGTTTGATAAATTCTGATTTCGTGTCATGCAGAATGTTCGAAGTACTAAAGCCAAACACCATAACTCGGCATATTACGATATTGCTCGCTATAGCCATAGATCATTGATAGCGTCACTCAGCCGCGGCTTTTGCTTGGGTTAGCAAACTAAATACCATAAATTTAGTCTCTATTTATGAACTCCCTGTAATCTCATTACACAAATAAAAACATCGACAAGAAGGATTTGAAACCCACCTACACCGACTCGTCTTTCGAGTTCTGCCGGGCGGGAGATATAAATTGCGGCCGTCCATGAAATTAATTGATTCTTTTACTACAACTTGTCTGAGTCATATATTGCCGCTGATTTTTAAACTTCATGAGCCCACCAAATGAAAGAACGAAATCCAAACAAGCATATCAGCTTCATTAGGCAGCTAAACAGAAAAAAAGAGATTAAATAAAAAAGAACCTGGAGACAAGCTGTCGTCATATTTGTTTGGGGGTGACTTAATGCAAAGCTTCTTAAAAGTGCCCGCCGCGAGCCGTCTCGCACACACTTAACATAAATGACAAGTTTGTGGCTTTTTTTTTTTTTAAAAATGTGATCATGATCACGAAAGATTAAAGATCGTAAAACGTTCCTTGGAGCGATTTTATTTGCGCATAAATATTCTGCAATTTTCTTTGGATTGCTTAATCTACATTGGGATTGATACCTCGAGAGGCTGCGCAGACTCAAGAGAATCAGTTCGATCGTTTTGAGGCCGTCGCGCGGCACTCGCTTATTACAGAGAGAACCTTACAACACGTACCTGAAAGGCTATAAACTCGCAAAGTTGTTTCCATCCAAACACAATCTACAAATTGATTATGAAAATATTTATATGCCGCAGATACATTTGTATCCCTGGTCATGGAATTCTTTCGAATACACTGGGAGATTGATTGGAACACGAGATTCGATGATTGCCTCTAATTGAATGGGCTCACTTAGACTAAAGTGCATAGTGTATGTAACTGAGTCAGTGAGCCACTACGCCAGGCACTTGCTGGCATAAGTCATGTACTTGTTGCAACAATTGCTCGCAATTTATAATTTTATATCTATGCATGTGCACGACACTCTGGCATTTCTTCGCTTGTGAAAATCGTTCTCAGATAAAAGTGAATGTTGTTCAATTAAATCATGATCTTCGCATCATAGTGTGGCAAACTGTGTTCCTCATTATACAGCCTCGAGCTGTCGACAAGCTGGGTGTGTTCGTATTGAACCCATAACCATCAGACGGCTAATGTTTGTAGCAGGTTTAACTTTTCAATTTATCGAGAAAAACTTGTCAATTAGCCGAGCATCTAAACAAACGTGCATATGGATGTACTGGATCGATTTTCTCTTGGGGAAATTTTCACTTAAATTACAGGTGTTTATAGTGGAAGTTGTTTGTCTAAGTGTCCATGTCTACGTCCAAACGCTGACGGAATCTACAGTGTAAGGTTTTACTATCGCAAATTATTGTTGTATCGGATATATTTTTTTATACCCGGTTAACACATCATTTCTTGGAGGGACAAGTGCTGGTGGTTGATATGTTGTTGCATCATACCTAGATAAAATTGATATCTTCCTGATATGGGCGATGTGTCTGGACGTCGCCAATTCAATTTATGGTGGTTTGGTCTGGCTTGTAGCATTTTCGGAAGCTATTGAATTTTACAATTAGAGATTATAAAAGAAAGTGTTCTCGATTACTTGTCATAATCTGTATTCTCAATCTCATTTAATGTATTCATATGTAAAAAATGTTAAATATGATGTTTGAGATGCAAGTAGTGCATACATATATGTTCGTTTCGACTCATTCCAGACATCCTAAAGTCTACTACACAATTCACTTAGTTTGTTAAGCGTTTCGTTATAGTTCGCGGCTCGTTTATAAAAAAGAGGAATGGGAATGAAGCTTAATGTAATGACAGCCTTCCGTCTTGCTCAGTATAGACTTACTGCTACGAAGCCTTCCCATTGACGGCCTGATCAGATCGCAGCTGAAGCTTAGTAAAAAGTTAAATACACGTATTCTCATATAAGCAATCACAATGTGAAACCGACAGTTGTAGCCAAAATTATTCAACTTCAAGCATGACGTTTTTTAAATATTGAAAATTTGTCAAAAGTGACATCAACTTCAAGGAAGAATACGTGTTTTTCTGTATTTCAACGGAGTGATACCATGAGGAGGTCCTTTTTCCATTTTTCAAACTCCTAAGTTCACTGGTGCTGGATCAATTTAATATTCTGTGAATCGCCATTCACCCTTACAACGGCCTGCATTTGCCTCGGCAATCTACTGTCCACTTATTCCTTCTCGAAGCTCTTGAACATTGTTGAATTGGCGTCACTTAGCATAGACACGTCTTGATTGTGTTTAACAGAGTATATTCGTCGATCGGATTCGAATTCGTATTTCGAGACGGGATATTCGAAGGCCGTGTTTGATCACTTTCTCAAACACGAAAAGAAAGAAAACTTTCTTTTCTTTCTGAGCTCCCGGAAAATGACGATTGGGGCGTTTTTCTGCGTGAATATGAGGCCCGTGCCGCAAAACTCTTCAACTTTCTTAAACCTTATTTCCTCCAAATACTGAATATATTTCCCGGTACTACAGAAAATGCTGTACAGATCATTACGTACTGCGTCCACGGACGTTTTGGCCCATGCTTTCCTCATCCTTAGAAAAATTTTTATTTCAATAAGTTTGAAATCCTTCTGGGGCAGCTAAATGACATTTTCTCCCTTCACTTCTCCTTCATTCATATGCATTCTTCGGGCCAGTTTATTTTTCTTTCTAACATGGCCTCCATGTGGAAGATCCTCTCTCCAGGAAAATCGAGCATGGCCAGTTTAGTTGGCATTGCCATGTTCAAAGGACAGATGCTATGAACCCCGTCAAAAGGGCAATGCCAATCAACATTCCAGCGCAATCGCGAAAGAAAAGAAGGCCTAAACTTTCCTGGATCACACAAATGCAACGACAACAGCATTTATTTGGCCTCAGTGACGAAGAGGATAGTCTATTGACATAATCAGATATAAATTTTGGTGATATAATAGCTACAAACACCATCGTTTTTGCTGGTACAAGAGCTTGTTGCCAATTAATTAACTTACTTAAATAGACCATTTTTTGTGTCTGTATATCAAATTTAAAAACTTTTTAAAAATTCAAGCGATATTCTTATATACCGCGGTATTTACGTTTAAGTTAGTTGTTTACAATTTATTTGGACTCATTTTTGAAACAAACTCAATCAAATGCCTGGCCTTTTTCGAACATTTCGGGGGATACTTTCAGGGCACTGAAATCGGAATTCCCTTGAGATCTTCAATAGTCAGATGTTTACTGCTGAACACTGCTTTTTAGCGAGTCGTCCGAAAATGGGAAAGAGACCTCTTATGGTTCGCAACGTTGTCCATCCGTCCAATCGCTTTATAACTTCTGAATTCTAAGTCATAGAAAGACAATATTGTGTGCTTTAAAACTTAGGGAATAGTCAGCGAACCTAACGAGGGTGATTTTTTAAGCACAACTAACGGTTTAATTACAGTTTGAACTTTCATGGAAAAATGGACTAAATGTTTTTCAATACTTCAACGAACGAAGAAGTATCTCAGGAATATTACCGGTTCGAAAGAGTAGATCCCACTTTTGAACCGCTTAGCACACAAAGCCAATCTTGAGAACACCTATAAAGCAACTCAAAACTCACCAGCTTCTTAGGTCATATATTTCAGAAAAAGTTGAAATACTGCCGTTTTAACACATTTTCGAAAAAACTCGCAAAATTCATGAAAAAACGAATGTGTCTCCTTATCTGCGGTGTTGTTTGGACAAATCATGTGAAAATATCATGCGTATCAAAAACTGTTTAAAATTTTAAGGAAAGTTAAAGCGAATTTTTAAGTTTCAAAACTACTACTGAGATTAAACTCAAAAACATAAGGCATTTTCAAAAACTATCTTTTTGAATCCAATATCTTAACGGCAAAAGCAATTTTGCACAGATTTGATTAAATTAAAAAGCGTACAAAAAGAACGCAAGCTGTATTAATACATTACCGTTTCTAACCTAAGTTTTTCGAAGCCTATCAAAAAAGCGAAATAAAAAAGGTGCTTGTTTTACCGTTTACACAAAAACCGGTAGCCATAGAATTTAAGAGAAACATCCAATGCTAGCGCAGGTAGATGAGAAAAAAAGTCCAAAGGGGACTGGAAAAAAAATCAAATATTATAAAAAAGGTCAAAAGAAGGTATTTTCCCCCTCTGTCTCCTAAACGGCATAAAGTATAACTGTGAAATAAAGAACGGGCGATCTTCGAATACTCAAAAATTTCGAAGAATTGACTCAAAATTGTAAAAAAAATTTCGAAAACGATTTTTTAAAGGTTGTTAGTCCGTAAACGGTAATGACGATCTTATTTAAATTTGGCTGGAGTATGAAGCGTTTACGATGCAAGCCAACTGCATTAAAAAAGTTTCAGAATTTCCGTTTCCAACCTCAAGCTCTTAAACCTATTTAAACAAACAAAATAGAAGACAACATTTTTCTGAGAAATTCATGTCCGCAGAATTAACCTTCCTATACTCGCGCATCGGTCTCTGAGACCGACAAATCATTCTTCGTATACTTAAAAAATATCATTTCAAGTTTTTAGTACCTTTCTAAACAACTATTCTCCATGATTTAGCTGGGCGCAAGCGTACGTACCAAAGAGGCGTGTATTTTTTTTGCGAATTTTCGGTCCCTCAGACCGGCGCGAACATAGGTGTTACAATTTTTGGGAAATATATTTTTTTATTTTTTCAAACTTAGTGAGTGGAAATTATTATTTTACTTAAGAGCGATTTGTTTTGTTCAAAATTTTGCATACATTACAGTTTCAATAACTGCCACAAATTCTTTTGTCTTTTTTGGTAGCACATTGGACAGGGATTTAGTACTGTTTTGAGTATGAATTTCTGTTATGTTCGGATTGGTGCGCTTTACAAACGTATGAAGATTGCATAATTTTTTATAGTTTTTATATTTTCTGTTATTTGTTTTTATTGATAACAAGTTTTTGAACGTTTAAATAGAAAAAAATATTTATTCTCATTATATAAGTTTGTCAAAAAAAAAAAATTTAAATTTTTTGAGAGGCTAGTTTCAAAGGTCATTGCTGCCAAATAATGTAAGATTTCCTATATTTTACTATTTGTTTTATTTAATTATAGTATTTTCTATAAACAAACAACAAAACTTTCTATAATATATATGTTCAAGAAAATACAGACAAGATAAAATCTCGGTCTGAGAGACCGTGCGCGAGTATACGTGTCCTGTCAAAACGTGCGAGTACAGAAAGGCTAAAGAAAAGTGTCCAATGGTTGAACGTAGTTGGTTGTAAAATTGAAAAAAACAATTCCTAACCGTTATTGTAAAAAAAATTACAAATAACATTAACATTACATACACTAACCATAACATTATTGGTTAGTGTGTGTGCTTACTACGCCGGAGGTCTGGGTGCGAATCCTGCTACGTAACCTGAAAAAAAAAAGACTTGTTCTTTTTCACGGTCCCCACCTCGGCGAGGATTTGACAAGCCCCCCGAAAGTATCATTTGTCTTGAAAACTTCTCAAAGTGCTGTTCGGATTCGGCAAAAAATTGTAGGTCCCCTTGTATGTAAAGAAATTAACACACCAGCATACATTGTTGAGAAGTTGGCCCTGGTTCACCTCGAGCTGTTGCGCCACTCTATTTATTTATTTATTTTATTTTAATTGTAAAAAAAATGAACTTGCTGTTTAAATTTTAAAAATGGTAAAAAGGCCAAGAAAATATATGTCCTTTCCTCTATTTTTGAACCGATAAGAGACAAAAATTTAAAGTAAGCGACGAATGTAGTCCATCTTTTGAGATTAAACAAGTAACGGGTGATTTTTTAGCTGGTTTGGTTTTGGCAACACTGGTTTTGACAGCTGACGTGTGTTTAGTACCTTGTGTCACTGTCAAACAGCTTCAGCTTGGTTTGCAATTTAACCATGGATCGTCTTACAAATGAACAACGCTTGCAAATTATTGAATTTTACTATCAAAATTCGTGCTCGGTTCGAAATGTTCATCGCGCGCTGCTTCCATTTTATGGTCGGCATTCTCGACCTTCTGAGCAGTCTATTCGGAAGATTGTGACCAAATTTCGCACCAAATTTACTTTGATCGTGCGATTTGACACCATTAGATTATTTTTTGTGGGGGTATGTCAAGGCTAATGTCTATAGGGACAAGCCCGCTTCGATTGACGCACTGGAAGCCAACATCCATGCATTCATTCGTGAGATACCGGCCGATATGTGTGAAAGAGTATGCCAAAATTGGACTCAGCGGATGGGCTACCTGAGACGCAGCCGCGGTCAACATTTGCATGAAATTATCTTTAAACATTAAATTGCAAGGTTCAAACTATCGATTCAAATAAATATTTCATTAATTTTTTCGAATTTTTTGTGTTTTTTTTTTTAAAAAGTTCTCAACCTCTTAAAAAATCACCCGTTAAGTAAGTTCAAGAGTCCGTCCTTAACGAACTCCTAAATACCATGTAACACCAAATTTAAAAGATTTTTTAGTTGATTTAAAATATTGTGTGTCAATTATGTATTTGTATTAGACACGCCTCCAAATATGGGCGTGGGCTGAAAATTAAAAAAAATTAATTCTATGGTATTTCGTTGGAATCATGAGATGTGTTCAAAGCGAATATTAGTGCTTAAAAAAACAGTTTCTGCCAAAAAAACCTCCCCTAAAAGAGGGCGGAGATCAATGCTTTCTATATATGAAACTTAGCAAATGGTTATATCTTTAATATTCGTCATATTTTTTTTTTTTATTTAAAAAAAAATTCCTAAGAAATCAGGTTTTTCAAGATCACATTCCAAATGTGGGCATGATCGATGGTGTAAACGGTCCAATTTTTGTTTATTTAAAGGCTTCTGTTACTATTGCTCTGCACCGAAATTTGAGTTTCTATGCCTTGTCGAACTTGTTCAAAAGGCATTTTTAAATAAAATGTAAAGGTTGTCTGATATCCAAGTAAATTGTTTGGATGTTCATATTGCATACTTTGTGTGAACAAAATAAGAACCAAGGCAGCACAAAATAAGTTTCAGCTCAATTTTAAAGACATAAAAACTTCACGCATATGGACAGACGGACAGACTGGCTTAATCAATTCACCTTTCGGTCTCGTTCATATCTGTAAAAGGTCTCAGGGTCTACAAACTATGCATTAAAATTAATATACCCTGGGTCGGGTATAAAAAGATTTTTTAAAAGATCTGGCATATTAGACATATGCCCAACCATGTTTCTCTATCATACCACCGAGTGAACTTGCACCAAATGCAAACAAGCCATCCAACCTAATCTACCATCCTATATCCTTCAACAAGACCTCGACAGTTCTTAAAGCTCAATATCTCTTTGTATGGTTTGTGTAGTTATTGTTTAAAAAGCTTTGAAAAATTTCGAATCATTGGTTTGTTTCCTTCATATGTTTGTGGTTTATTCGATATACATATTTAAAGATTTGTTTTTTGCATAACGTTCGCAACAAGTTTTTAATTATTTCTAATTGTTTTTTTTTTCTTTTTCTAGGTAAGTGATACCAAGTTCACTACACATTCAATTATCCGTCAAGTTTCAATTAATGTGAGTATACTTTATTACATATTAACAAAAAAAAAAACTAGTCGGGCGGTAAAATATCCATGAAAAGAAATGCTATTATGTATATTTCCAAGAGAAGTTTACACTTGGTTTCCAGCGAAATCAAAATTAAATTACTATTTTTTCGAGTGATGGATACGTGTGAATTTCAATGTTTTTTTTTCCAAACTCGTGTAACAATAAGCAAATTAAAAATCAATAACACGTCTTTAGTTCGCGTTAAAGTACGTGATTAATTAATTCGTTTTTGGAGACCCAAGCAGGCATGTGTTGGCAAACACTGCGAATCAACGTGAAAGAGGTTTACATTTTGTTGAATATAAAATAAATTAAAATGTAGATGAGAAGTTATAGGAAATTATTTTTTTTAATCAGACAAATTATGATTTATTGCCTATTGTTTTCTTCAACTGTATCACAAGCATGATACAAATTTAATTGCGTTGAATAATTTATAAGAAGCAGGAAAGATAATTATTGAAACTCGTCTTTTGATTTTGATATAAGTTTAAGATAAAGTTAAAGCACCAAACAGGCAGCATAATTAAGAGAGGAGGAACCACCAAACAAAATATTACTTAAATATACTTTCAAATGGGGATAACTACAAATAACTACAAGCCACCGATCTATGCACACATTCCTAAAAGGTATTCAACGGAAGAACGTGCTAATAGTTACAGGAAAAAATAATTAAAATCTTCTGAATAAAAACAAAAAAACAAAATCTATCCCAAAGTTGGGTTTTGTGAATGGTGGCCAATCGGAACCCTTTTCAACACCTTAAAAAGACAGAAAACTCGCTGTTAGAAGCTCAAAGTGGCTCTTGGAGTCATCCAAATTTGTATACAAAAATTGGGAGGTCCTTTAGCTCAATTTTGCTTAGAACTTTCAGCTCATAGAACAAGTAGCTAATGAGGGTATTTCGAATTATTCTATATAAGGGCAGGGTGCCATAGCATGTCACGATCGGACTCAATATTTTCAGCGTCCTTTCAGCTCCTGCAATAATCGTTATACTTTTGAGGTTGAACGAGTTTGGCGAGGTTGAAGAGATGATTTTTTCCTCTCTGTGGTCATATTTAGCGCCGCATGCTAAGACGGTCCAATAGGTGTCACTTAAGTATCCATGTTTTACCGAAGGTTCTGCGGCAGCGCCATACGAATGCCCTTTTGAAACGGTCTACTATATAATCCCTCCACATGGGTTTGGAGTCCTCAAAGCCGAGTCAAAGCGGAATCGATCGCTGAGAAGTCTGCATAAGCCTGGGATACCACGTTGTTGGTATATGCGCTCACAATTAAGCTTTGCTTCTCGAGGACCTTTCAAAGTTCATCCATTACCAGTATCCATATGAATTGAGAGAGGACACCTACTACACCATTCTCATAAACCGCTATTCAGACGCCCACTTCTCAAACTGTGCATTATAGTGTTGGCTTTTAATGTTGTAAAAGTAAAATTTATGTGTCTAAAGTATTTTTCCACGCAGTGCAGTGCAAACGGATCTGCTTTTCATGATTCAAGCTCTAATAATTTGGTAGGAAGTTATCGCCAATCACCTCTCTGACATACATGTCGAAAAGACGCTCCAGCTTTTTCAGCATGAACAAGGACATGGCTTCGGTGTATAATTGTTAGCTTGGCTTGGCTAGCCTTCTCTGCTTTCGGAATGAATATCACTCGGACCCTCTCCGCAAGCTCTGGGTTTAAACGTTTTTCAAGCATATAATGATAATTCCCCCTGCTTTTTACACGAAATTGTTTGAATATTATCTGTCCCTGCCTTGACGCTCTGAGGGCATCCATCCTTCTTCGAACGCCCCGTGTTAGTGTTTCGCATTCCGCGTGAGCGTCGGTATTGCATCTGTCTAAGGCAGATCAGCTTCAAAGACATTGCCACTTTGGAAAGGACTTTTCTCAGCAGATTCGAATTGCTCGAAATTTTTCAAAACATGGTTGATTGACAGAAATTCCTGCAACAACGAGAACAAATTCCTGGTCGAAGTTTTTTATGAATTTGTGATGTTCTGCTAAAAAACAACTCCAAGATAACACGTTGCGCCCAAAATATGGCTGCAAGGTGAACTGATAAGCACTAGTTTTTCCACGGGTCTTGCGGATAAATGATCGGAGTGAAACTGGCTTGCAGCTCTTTTAAAAAGAAACAGAGAAAAATCAAAAAAAGACATAAGACAATGCGTCAATGTTGCCATTGTCAAACTGCCAAATATTTTCAGCCATTATAAATAATATTTGTTAAATTTTAAATTATTGTAATTTCAACTCAGAATTTTTCAATATTTAATAGAATTTTGTAAAAAGGCCGCTTTACATAATTATATTGCGAATAAGCCACGAAACGTTCGGTCAGCTTTTCATTAAAGTACGTGAAATACCATCATGACTGAAAAACCAACCATGTTTATGCCTATATATGTATAAGTTCTTTTCATTGATAGTAAATATACTCTTAGTTTGCTCTGAAATAGAGAGAAATGTATTAAATACCGATGGGGAACTGTACGGAGAGTTTTCACTTTATGTTACCATTATTGAAGAATATCCATTAGAGAGAACAGCGAGTTCTAGGGACTCAGACTTCAAACTGTAACATTTTAGTTTTATCAGGGTTTTCCTAACCAAAGAGGATTATCAGTGCAGCCGCAAAGGCTTTGTTAGGGGTCGGAGCAGAAGTACAATTGTTTGTTTTTAGGGATGGTCGGAATACTACTTTCCACCTTCTCAAAAAAATCCGAAGGAGTAGGAACATACGTTAAAGCTTACACCATAGCTTCGGCAAGGCGTAT
The DNA here is from genome assembly GCA_947623515.1 of Neoascia interrupta. Taxonomy (NCBI): domain Eukaryota; kingdom Metazoa; phylum Arthropoda; class Insecta; order Diptera; family Syrphidae; genus Neoascia; species Neoascia interrupta. The sequence continues at coordinate 146,517,491 of OX392462.1, forward strand.
CCCATTTCTTCGGACGATCGAACTTGCTTTTGTTGATTTTTCAAGATGATCGGCCTCATGCTAATTATCCCTCTGTTTTGTTGATAAAGTGTATACAAATTCTGACTCTCTTTAATTTTCTCGACTTCACTTTTTATTTCGGGCACAGTTAGGGGCGTGCTCATATGACGGTTCCTTGCATGTCTAACAAAATGCTGTCAAAATTGCCAATTCATTTCTAGGTATGCAATTTGATGCGACACCAACCTGTATCTAGTTAAATAGAATTATACAGCAGTGAGAATTATACTCAAGCAGAAAACTTGAGAATTTTTTAATTTATTTTAGACTGCGTAAACACCGGAGGCTCCCTCGTCCCGAAATTATAATTCCGGAATTATAATTCACGGAAAGAATACATGCTTCCAGGCTTGTAAACTCTTTTCAGAGCCTTAAGTAAAAACAAACCAAAATACACAAATAAATCAATTCGAACACTCAATGTAGCCCACATGTCCGCTACGGAAGTTATTCTAAATTTGTTTATTACGAATGGACATTGGTCATCTAATAATTCTTCAATCTGTAGCATTTCTATTGAAACGTATACTGAGTCAGTTTTTGACTATAAAAACTTTTTTTAAAAATGTCTTCCACGAACGTTGTGTAGCATAGTCCCGCATAGTGGACAACATGATCGCTAATACGCGCCCCGCTGGTCATAAGGTTTGTTCACGTAGTGATTCAGTCATACAAATATGTTTCGCCCATCCGTTTGTCAATTGAATTAAGAATTCTGTGTCAGGTTCTCTTAAGACACAAGAACATCTCATCCGTAAAGCTTTTTCGTAGATAGTCATCAGTAATTGAACTTAATAAAACCCTTTAACCACCAACGCAATTTAAAACATCTTTTATACGAATGCCAGATGCTTATTTTTATTTGTTAATCAAATTGTTTTTAAATGCAAAGTGGTGCAATTCAAATATTTGAAGAAAAATTTATGTGCGAGACCTTTTTGAAAGGTTAGTTAAGAAAGAAAAGATTTTAGGTCCAGTTTTATATTTTTTTTACCTTCAACTTTACTTTTAGGTTGTCGTTTTAATGTATTTTTAATTTTATTGAAACACATTGAAATTGGACTATAAACTAAATTGAGTTATTCAGAGATGTTTCTATTTCACCTATCGGAGCTTGGGGCAGATTTTTAAGCTTATTATATTGTCGTGTTGTAGCTATTATGTTTTTATATGAAAACTGTCAGTGTCCTTAAAGAAACCAGTACTATAAAATTTTAAAGTTAGTGGGAAATCTTATTCCGTATTTTAGTTAAATGGAATTTATAGAGCTTTCCGTTAATTGTCGTAAAATCAATGTTGTTTTCATCATGAGCCAGTAGAGTTGTGAATACTGCAGTCAATTGTTTTAATAGACTTAATTTGTAAGTATTTTGACTTGCTCAAAAAAAAATATTCGAATATTCTGACGTATTCTTGACAGACTACGGAGATTTTTTGTAATTTTTTTTTAATACAGAACATAACTCGGATAGGATTAGAAGAAGGAACCTGTGTAGTGTACTCTTGTTTTGAATAAATGTAATTTGTATTGAGTAAGAAAGACTTATTGTGACTGGGTATTCCAAATTCGCTTTCCACCGGCAAGCGAAATAACCTGTAAACCTTACTGTGGGCTCGATGCTGATATTAGGATGCGGTCGAATATTAGGTTAGGTTAGTTTTATCATAAGTTTGCCGGCATGTCGAAATTGGGATGCCTAAGGAGCGAAATTGAGAGAGTAGCTCCAAGTTTGGCGAGTTCGTCAGCCTTACAGTTGCCCGGAATGTCACTATGCCCTGGCACCCAGCACAGGAGAATGTTGAACTGCTCTGACATCTCCTTTAGATGATGAGATTTACATTGATGGCCGCCTGGCTGCCGGAAAATATACGTTTATCCTTCGCGGATAGAACGTTATTCTTAAGCCAGGACAAGACCTACTTAATCGCTATGATTTCAGCTTGGAAAACACTACAATGATCCGGAAGACGGAAAGAGAGACGAAAATTTAGCTTTTCTGAGAATGCACCCCCACCTACCCCATCATTTGTCCTTGATCCATCCGTGTAGAAGTGAATCGATTCACATTCCAGAGGCACACAGTCCTCCCAAGAAGACCTTGGGGGATAGTTGTCTGGAAGTTGTTGTCAAATTATAACTGGGGTATAGTGAAGTCGTATGTTTTTAAAAGGGGATCTGAATGTGTTCAGAATAGCGGAGTGACCTATCTCACCATCGGTCCACTTAGAGGTTGCTTTGAGGCGAGTAGCCGTGGTAGCAGCTTTTAGTCTGCTGAAAATATCAAGGGGAATTATATGGAACAGGGTGTCTAGTGCGGCTGAGGCAGTGGTGCGAAGCGCTCCGCTTATGCATAAGCAAGTTGACCTTTGGATCTTGCTTAGGTTGAAGGGCTTACCGCTTTATTAAAAGTTCCACCAGACAGCTGTTCCATACGTCAGTATCGGTTGACGACCGCGATATAAAGCCAGTAGGTGGTTCGGGGTTGAAGTCCCCACTTGTTGCCGATCTTTTTTTGCAGGAAAAGAGTGCTTTCGTAACTTTCGGGACCCTTTCCTGTATATTAGATTTTCAGCTGAGCTTTCTATTGAGGATGAGACCCGGATATTAAGTTTCTTCGATGAAATTTAAGCTAGTGCCCTTGATTCAGGGAGGGTCGATATGTGGGGTTTTGTATTTCCTGCTGAAGAAGACAAGTTCAGTTTTGTGGAGGTTGACACCCAGTCCACAACTGCCAGTCCATCTGGTTATCTTGTTTAGAACGTTCTGTATGGCTTCTTTAAGGGTATTTAGGTGCTCCTTAAACGTCAATCAACGTCATCTGCATAAGCGATCACTCTGCAACCCTCACCTTCCAGGATAACCAGCAGTTCGTTCACCGCTAGATTCCAAAGGAGTCGGGGATATGACTTCACCTTGCGGAGTTCTTCTGCTGACAGATCTTCTGGCAGTGGTCTCACCTAGCTTTTAGGTGATAATCCTACTCGTTAAAAGTTGGTTAATTAACTCACTAAGTGTGCCATCAACCTTCAGAGCCGACAGTGCAGCCAATATCGCAGATGTGTTGACTTTGTTAAAGGCGCGTTCTATATCGCGGAAGGCTACCATTGTGTACTCCTTGTGGTGAAGGGAATATTCAATGGAACGTACTAGCGTATACAAAGCTGTTTCCACAGATCTGCCCTTACAGTATACGTGCTGAGCTGTAGACAGCAGCCTTTTATCAATGCTAGAACTTAGGTATGGATATCAATCAATATTTCTAGAGTTTTTAAGAGAAATGATGAAGGACTGATGTGTCTGAGTTCCTTTGAAGTAACATGGGAATATTTGCCGGCTTTGGGTATAAACACCACTTTCACTTCTCTGCATATAAGTGGAATGTGGAGCAACTCTACGCAACTTCTCAGAATTATCTCCAGTGCAGGGAGGATAATATCCGATGTGTTGTGTAGTTCGGCCGGTATTAAGCCGTCTGGTCCTGCCGATTTGTTAGGTTTGAAGCTGTTAAGTACCCATAGCAATCTATCCCTAGTTATCAGATCATACTTATTGGTTATATGTGGTAGTTCCCTGTTAAGGTTAATACTATTAATAATATCGGAGCTACCCGGAGCGTGGGTGTCCAGTAGCAGGTTCAGCGATTCCGCGATAGAGGAAGTCTAGGAGCTATCTGCTTTTTTGAGGCTGCTGGGCATCGTTAGATTAGTAGAGAGAATTTTCCTTAGCCTAGAGGCTTCGGAGGTTTCAGTCGAATATTATAAGAAGCGGAATGCAATTTGATAGCGTTAAAACAGTGAAAGGGAAAAAGCATTGCGTCGGTGTTCTAGTGAGTCAATAGACTTTTCTATGTTTCTATTGATTCACTACAATGTTTCTGTCACCAATGTTTCTACCTGCCGCGCTGTACTGAACAAGCTCTTCAGAATAATCAGCGGTATTCTGTGCGACTGCTGTGCAATGCGCATGCTGCCCCCTGCAACCTCCCTGCCGTCTTTTCTTTAACATCCCCTTTAGTCTTAAAGTCCAATGTGACTGAAAGCCAAATTGTGCTTATGTCGCCTTAAAAAAGTCACATAATGCAAAACGGCCGAATCGGGCCTTATGTCACTTTCACAAAGTGAATTAAGACCAAATATAAAAGTAGGCCTAATGTCGTTTGGTCTAATGTCACGGCACCGGACGAGGCACAACTTTTCACTTTTTTGTCGAATGACCAAAAGTGCTTAACCTTTGGGGCAATGTGTAAACAAAATTTTTTTATGGCAGAAACAGATATGAGTATTACAATCGTGTCTAGCTAGCTTACATTTTTGGTAGGCATGGATTTTCTACAGAAAGATGGGCCCTTTAGGATCGATATAATTCCTTTAAGCTGATAGCCTTGTTGCAAATCAAGTAATATCATAACCTCCTCTACGGCTTAAGACTCTTAACCCTGTAATATAAAAACTATCAATTTAGGATTTTGGGACTCTGCCCCAATCCGGATCTTATGCTTAAGAAAATATTATTTGCGATCATTTCGGTGATGTATTATTAACGAAAGCATATTAACAAGTTTAGAGGTTAGAATTGTCGAAAAAAGTTACTAAGGCCGTCGCAATTGACTTCGTGATTTTGCCATGGAGTTCTTTGGAGTTATTTCTTTATTAAAGGGTGCGCCATCTAACGTTTTTTTTTTCAACTAGTGCTTATTGCGTGCTCATGACTGATTTGACAGATAATTAGTTTTATCCTTCCGCTGAACGAATATGGTTGTGTATACGCTTGAAAAAAGCGGGGAAATATGCGCTTTCGCTTCGCTAAGTGGGCCCGCGACCGACTTAGAGAAGATGCCGATTTTGTTAAAAAAATCATCTTTTCAGATGAAACTCATTTTGATCTTGGGGGGTATGTAAACAAGCAAAATTGTCGCATTTGGGGCACAGAAAACCCGCACGCATACATTGAAAAGCCGATACACCCGAAACGAGGCACTGTTTGGTGCGGATTTTGGTCCAGAGGCATAATTGGGCCATTTTTCTTCGGAAATAAGCAAGGAGTGGCCGTTACAGTCGATCGTGAGGCCAGCCGAGGTAGCCATTTGAATGAAATTATCTTCCATTATTAACCGGCAGGATTGTTCTTTCAAATAAAAAAAAGAAACTTGAGAAAATATTCAGTAGTTTTTTTTAGCATTTTAAAAAAAAAAATTATTTTGCGGACCCTTTATAATATGACTTCCTTATAGGAAATTCGTCGATGCAATAAAACTCAAAACTTTATTTGTCGGGATGAAAGGTTAAGATAAGAAGAAGTCAACAGTACTGATGGTCTGATCGTCAATCCGTGTGTGCTTGTTTGGGTCAGATCATTTAGCAAAGATCTTGCCTTTCCTTTAAGTTTTTTTCTGCCCAAAATGCCGAAGCCAAGACTTGTATGTGTTTTGAAATCGCCCTTAATTATTTAGATGCCGGGCATGTTAAAGAGTCTTCGCGCGATCCTTCCAAGGCTTGGTTAATTTTTTGAATCGTAGCTTTGGTATTACCATTATAATGATATTTTTTTGTTTTTAGGACATTTTGACACTAGTCGGTTTTCCATGACGATTCCTATCCATACCGCACATACCATACCAAATACCACACGCAGTTTTGTCTAGTTGTATTGAAATCAATTTGGCTAGCGATCGCATCAACTGTTGTTTAGATTATTCACTTTTATCAAATGAGTTACAAAACATACCTGCGGGCGCCCATACACAAATCCATTTTTGACCCATCTGTATGGAAAAGAATATGTGCTTATCTTTCACGAAAGCAATTTGGACATCCGTTCCCATTCTTTCCTTTCGGGTATTTGTGGTACAAATATTTGTGGGGTGCCGCAGCGTAGTGGTTAGTGTGTGCTTACTACGCCGGAGGTCTGGGTTCGAATCCTGCCGTCGTCACCTGAAAAAAAAAGACTTGTTCTTTTTCACGGTCCCCACCTCCGCGAGGGTCTGACAAGCCCTCCGAGAGTATCATTTGTCTTGAAAAACTTCTAAAAGTGCCGTTCGGACTCGGCAAAAAATTGTAGGTCCCCTTGTATGTAAAGAAATCAACACACCAGCATACATTGTTGAGAAGTTGGCCCTGGTTCACCTCGAGCTGTTGCGCCACTCTATTTATTTATTTATTTTTTATTTGTGGTACAAAGTTCATGCATGGTGCTCAGTAGTCTCGATCCATGACGAGTTCCGCCATTGATTGGATCACATCGTTGTAGGATACATCCGTGGTCCTAGGTTCTTGGTCTTTATTGAAAAGTGCTTTGGCTGCAGTTCTTCTTACTAACTCGTCCAGGGCAGACAGATCTAGGATGAACTCTAGTGGAAGAGCTACGATGAGACTTAGATGTTGTTAGCTATGTGGAGCTATTCAACTGGCATTGATCGAATGGTTATTTTGGTAAGATATTGCCCAAAATTATGGTGGTGTATTGTGGGTCTATCTTGTTTGTGTGACAGCTCTTTAGCTTAGGGTGCTCCATATTCTGCAGTTGAATATAGTGAGTAGTGGGAGAGAAGATGTAACTGCTAGATTTTGAATTCTATACATTTTTTTAGAGGCTTTGGCGAGATGTGGAAGGTGGTTTAGGTCTAATGTCGCTATAGGCACTTGGAAAATCTTTCCAAATAAAGGTTTAAAAGTGTAGGGGCGAGCACTGACCCTTTGGGAAGGCCAATATTGAGCGTTCTTGTTTTCTTGCGGTTGTCGCGGGGGCAGACATGGAATATCCTATAGTTCCCCAAGGAAGCCATTTGTTTGTTATTAATTAAATTACCGTAACTTATTCTCGTATAAGCGCTTTCCCCCCCACATCTGATCCCATGTTATCTCTATCGGTAATGAAGTCCACCTCAGTTAACTGCTTTATCGACTTATGACTTAGGAGTTATCTGCGACGTAGACTTTCGTCTTCACATCGAGTTATGAAATCAAGTCAGCTCGACTCTTGGGTTCGTAGAACGTTGGTCCAGGGAGTTTCCATGCTCATTCTCTAATTCATATAACCTTCAATACATTAGCCATGTTTGGTCTCCCTCGTAGGTTATCCACGCGTGGGAACGTACTCTTTTTGTTTCGCCTATCGTGCACTTCCCTGGGCCAACACATATGATCTATTCCCTTACAAGGATCGCTTAAAAATAATCATTTAATTAAATCAACAGGTTTTCTTTCTCGCTGGCAAAACCATTGCGTAAGCTTTTTCATCGGTTTCACTCCTCAGACCTCTTTCCGAGTAGATGGAAAACGGCGTTTGTCCAGCCTGTCCCGCGATTCTTCTTCTCTCTTTAGCTATCGTTCAATTGCACTTACTTCCCATTTTTTTAAGGTCATGGAAACGCTGATTCCATGAAGAAAGGAGACCCTCTGAGTTGTGCCAACTACAGAGGCATAAGTCTTCTTAACATCGCATACAAGATCTTTTCTGCTGTACTGTGTGAACGCCTGAAGCCGTTTGTCAACAATCTGATAGGCACATATCAGTGTGGCTTTAGGCCAGGAAAGTCCACCATCGATCAAATATTCACACTGCGGCAGATCTTGGAGAAAACCCAGGAATTCCAAATCGATACACACCACCTCTTCATCGGTTTCAAGGCCGCGTATGACAGCATCTATAGAGACGAGCTATATAGCGCAATATCTAGTTTTGGCATCCCTGCCAAACTCGTCAGTCTGTGCAGGATGACAATGGAAAACTCACGCTGTTCCGTCAAAGTCGGCAAAGACCTCACCGACCCCTTTGATGTCAAAAAAGGATTTAGACAAGGCGACGCGCTGTCATGCGACTTCTTTAACATCATACTTGAGAGAATTGTGCAGAACTCTCGCGCCAACACCAGAGGTACAATCTTTCAAAAGTCCGTTCAACTACTTGCATACGCAGACGACATTGACATAATCGGTAGAACAAAGCGTGATGTCAGTGAAGCCTTCGTGAGTATTGGGACGGAAGCGGCGAATATGGGTTTAGCAGTCAATGAGGGCAAAACCAAGTATATGCTGTCATCAAGAAAAGACACCCAACACCGACGTCTTGGACAAAACATCTCCATCGACAGCTATAACTTTGAGGTAGTTAGGGACTTTGTCTATCTGATGTCAATCAATGACACCAGCGCTGAAATCAAACGAAGGATAACTCTTGCCAATCGCTGTTTCTTTGGGCTAAGAAGGCAATTGAGTAGCAAAGCCCTCTCTCGAGCAACTAAAGTGTCCATGTATAAGACCCTCATCATCCCAGTCCTGCTTTACGGTGCAGAAGCATGGACCCTGTCAAAGGCGGATGAAAACACTTTAGGCTGCTTCGAGAGGAAAATTCTTCGGACGATTTACGGTCCCGTCTGCATAGACGGAGAGTGGAGGAGGAGATATAACATCGAACTGTACGGGCTGTACAGCGATACCGACCTAGCCAAAAGAGTCAAAACACAACGTCTACGATGGCTGGGTCATCTAGAGCGGATGGACACCAACGCCCCGGCCCGGAAAATCTTCGAATCCACACCGCAGGGACGACGCGGTAGAGGAGCACCGAGACTCAGGTGGCGCACGCAAGTGGAAGGGGACCTCAGTCAACTTCGCGTGCGAAACTGGAGACGGCTAGCTAGAGACAGAGCTGGCTGGCCAAGCTTCTTGGCTGAGGCCCAGGTCCACCCCGAACTGTAGCGCCACCTTAAGTAAGTAAACGCTGATAAATTATTATCACCTTTTGAAATAATTTGAAGCATGAAAACTTCTTAAGGACCGGCCATTCGGTTTTCGTAGCAAATGGTCCATTGGTGATTTGATGGCATGTGGAACCATTGATGGAAAAGCGGAACCATTCCTTGCCAAGAAGATCTTGGTGAAAGCAAGATTATTGCACTCGATATTTCAAAAGCATTTGACAGAGTTTGGCACCAAACGCTCTTATCGAAAATGCTTGCATTTGGAATCGATGAATCTCTTATTCAATGGATTAGTAATTTAATTCCCTTTCGAAACGGTCAATTCAAGTTGTTTTGGATGGCTTCAAATCCGCAGTTCATAAAATAAACGCTGGGGTTCCCCAGGGCTCTGTTTTGTCTCTCACACTCTTCCTCATTTTTATTAATGATCATCTGTCTGCTTTAACTAATCCAATACAATCCAATCCTTTGCTGACGACAGTAACCTCAGTTTCTCATATTCATCCTCGGTCCCGCACCCTGCTCGGACGTAGAACTGGAACGGCAGCGTATGTCGTTCAAATTCATTAAACTCTGATCCTAACAGCATTGTATCATGGGAATCTTAAAATAGACTAGAGTTTAATGCTTCTAAAACTCAAAGCTGTCTTCCGTCATTAAAGCGAAACCGAAATACCTAGCCATTATCCATAAATGGCACTTGCATCTCGGTATATGTGTCAATAAAAACCTTAGTTGGAATGATCATATATTTGAAGTCGCCAAGAACGCTGCGAGATGCCTACGAAGGCCTATATACGTCCTACGCTGAAATACAATTCCCATAGCTAGACAGGTGCTCTAAAAACAGCATTACACCTGCTAGCCAGGATACAAAAACGCGCGATAAAGCTCATCGGAGACATCCGAAATATTGCGAAGTCAATCGACTCATTGAGGTTCTTTCATAAGCCGTACAACGCGTATGTGGAATGTCCTTCCACGATCAGTCTTTCCTACGCAACTAAATCTGCAGCTGTTCAAAATAAGAATGCACCAGTACCTCTTCTCCTTTCCCTTTACTTCTAATCCTTTCCGCTCGTGAGATATGAAACAACATTAAAAGAGTAGCCAATCCCTTATTCGCGAGTGAATTATAATAAAAAAAAACTAGTGGGAGGGTTACAATCCGCTTAGGCGAATTGTTGGATACCCCATCCCAATTGACCACTGTCAGCTCCGAATTGTGCTATAAGTCTTGGTTGTTAAATTTCAGTTAAGAATCTTCTCCCTAAGAAAAAGGCGTGGCATCTACCCCTTCTCAACAACATCGTATTTTTGTTTATATTTTTTTATCAGAAGTGCTATACACGTGTTGATTGCATTTTCATATTAAAAATTTGGTTTATACTTAAAAACGCCCCCAAAAGTGGGCGTGGCGAAAATTTAACCACTTGAGTTGATAGCTTACGCACATATCTCAACATTTTATAGTGCAAGTTTTTTGGATTTAAAGAAAATATATCAAATAAAAACCGTTTATTAGAATGCATATTAAGTATGACCACGAATGCCAATCACAATACACATAAGCGAGGATATTGCATACCAAACTTCAGCTTCCTGCGACAACTTTGATTTTTCATGCTATTAAGTAAAGTGGGCGTGTCAGAGGGCGGATTTAAAAAAATTTTACACTTGTACTGCTTCAAGCTCCTAGCTCAAAATTTAAGGCCTCAAAACTACCGACAGACGGACGGACGGACGGACATGGCTCATTCGACTTACAATTCGGTCTCGATCATATGCCCTTTTTTTCTATTGCCCTAACATAGAGAATGTTACAAACTATGAATCAAACTAAATATACCTCCTATCCTATGGGATGGGGTATAAAAAAATCAACCTACAACCCCTTGGAGTTCACTGGGATAGCTTGTGTGATGTCTGTGCGTATTCGGTTCCGGATCATACGTTTGAAAAGTTTTTAGTAACAGGAGTGCAATATGACGGTAGTTTTCTGGGGCAACTGTGGGTCTGCCTGGCTTGGGGAATGCGATGATTTTCGTTTGCTTGAAAGATAACAACATCTTGGGAATGGCTTTGGCAACCCACGTTCTGCCGCCGGCCGTACTTTGGAAATTTAGGCATAATTTCGTCTAAACGCGCCGGGTGAAGTTTCACTTTTTGTTGAGCAGTAACAACTGCGGCTGTATGACAGGTGTTTGTGAAGGTTGCATGTGGTGTTATACTTCTTTGTGAAATTGGGTAACCCTGGTTGATTTGTGAAATTAATTCTTTATCGAGTTTTGGAGCAGCTACGCTTTTACTAGATGGCAGGTTTGACGAGCCTAGTTTTCGAAGTAAGCTTGAGTATTTGACCAAGTTTGCATCTACTTCTGTCTCCTGTCTGTAAGTTTTTTTTATACAGTCCTATAATAGGCGCAATTCGTATCGTATCAGTGTTTCCAGGAAGACCATTAGAATACACAACTTCGCCGTTTTTATTGGAAGGTCGGTAAATCGATCCCAGAGAAATAATTCGTAATATATTCGAAACTCTTTGTGCATTCTACAAAGAGCTTTGTTCTTTTCAGCTGACAGGTACTGGAGGTATGAATCAGATTAAAAGAACAAAATAAATTGAATTGTTGACATGTTTATTTGATGTCCATTTGCTGTATACATTTGTTTTTGTTACTGAGTGTTTCTTTTCCAACAAGTTTTAAATCAGGGATAATTTCAAGATACGGTTCGGTGGAAAATTAAAAAAGGTCAATAAGTCTTGGGCGACTAATTTTAATCAGCTACAAAAAAATGCAACGAATATGGGCAACAACTAGTGATGAGGTCGATTTTTGACAGATATAAAATCGAGTGAAATCGCAGCTAAACAGGTTAGACCAGTACCCGCGAAAGGTAATGGTTGCAGGTTCATACCCTACCGGTGAACCACAAACGGCTCTTTCTTTAGTGTTTCAAATCATATAAGATTTCATTGAAGTATGTGTGCTGGTCTTCCAAAAATTTCCTTCTCCTCGACTCGGGACATTTTGGGGGCCATTGAGCCTTATCAGAAGCTAAACGACAGCAGCCGCTTCCGTAAGACTGAATGTTTATCGAGCTGTCGATGGTGACTGTTCTATGTCGCTCTTTTGAAAGGACTCTTAGAAGGAACCATTAAAAAACAACTGTTTCGGTTTCTCAAGTTTTGGAATGAATATCACCCTACTAAGCCATGGGGTGAAAATCGGAGCTGTTGAAGAAATTTCGGAATAATATCGCCCGAATAATAATATGCATAATAATTTATGCACTTGTTGAATACTACTTGGAAAACCGGCTTCTATACCCTTCCCGGCTTATACTTGGACTAGTTTTTTTTTTGTTTAAAAGACTTAAAATTAATACTGTATAGAGGTGTTTATTTTCAAAATATTTGCATTGAGTTTCCGCGTCTAAGAAGTAGTCTATTACACGTTCGACATAGAGGAGGGGACGACATCTGTTTGGTACAAGACAATTTCTTCAATTGGTGTTAAAATTAATTATGGATCATAGATCAAATGCCTTAAAGACACGCTCCTAATCCAAAAATATTTGAGCTATAAATTCCGATGCTGCCTAATTTAAGAGAACTGCCGCACATATGAATCCAAAACTTTTTTTCGACCAAATTTATTTCCAATCTATCGTTGTGGTTGACGTTCTGTGACAATAATTATTGACTATTTAACAACAATTATACTGCACAACGCATCGGACCCTATAGTATAATGAGGGCCCGTGACCCTTTTCGATTGGTTCCCGAAATCTGTGTTCCCCTCCACTCGGGATGATAAATCAAGCCTCATAGAAATGAACGCAAAGTGAAAGTTTCCAAATGCCTAATGCATTTCCCATGTTTTATAGTCATAATTCGGTTTTCAAAATTCGTGATTGGGCCCAGCAATTATGATCACGAAAAAGTAAAGCCAAGAAACTTAATCAGGTTCAAGCTCAATAGAAAAGAAGTCTGCTTTAAGAGGCCCTTATGCATAGTCAATTGATCTTTGCCTTTAGCTAGCAATCTGTGTTCCTTTAATCTCAAGTGCGGCCATAAATATCAATGAACCCATGGATTTAGGGTGAAGTTAATACATAACTCTTCTCGATTTTCAGACAAAACGATTTCTTTTTGGGTCACGACTTAACCTCAATCGAATAAAAATTTAAAAAAAAGAATATGTACCGAGAGAAAGAAAACAACTTCACTTCCTGGCAGTGGATGATAAACGTCAATTGCACATCTGTACGGTCGGGTTAAGTGTCCACGCTGTCGAAGATCTAGCAATTACTTAATTGAATCACTGAACCTCTGACCCCCATATAAAAGATGAGAATAATAATGCTACACCCTATGTATGCACATTTAAGTCGACCATTTGTTGGATTGCCAAAGAGAACAATCCAACAAAAACCGTCAAGTTACATACGGGTTCACAGACCTTCAAAGTGTGAATGAGTCGTGTGAATAAATCGATTCACGTTCCAAAAGATACAGCCTTACGTATAGGTATACATTCGTCATGTGCTCCATTTCATTGCGCATTCCATTGTGGGTACAACATTTTTGGAGTCGCGAGAAGGAAATGATGAAGAAGACCATAAAAATTGGTGTCCATTCAGGGGGTCGATGACATAGTAAAATTAATAAAATTATTATACAGATACATTTCAGCGTGCACATATATATCTAGACGGGTGTCATAATCACAAAACCCCGGCAATGGCAACACCCTGTGATGGAGCAGCACAATTTCGGTGTACACGGCATATGCATGTTGTGCACTTGAACATGTTTTATGGCACCTAAGAGAGCTGGAGACGTGCAGCATTGGGCTGTGCAGCAGCATCAGTTCTGTAGTGTAGTTATATGTTGTCATGACATCATTGCGATGCTAGAGACGAGACCGAGGAGGACTGACACAATAAGCCTTTTCCCTTCGTTTGCCATTGCCATACAATCTGTTGTTTCCAATTCTCAGGGGAGGTTGCTGGAGTAAGGACGAGTAGTCGCCACAAATTATGCAGTTAGTAAATTGCTTATGAGTTTCAACAGCTTTTGGGCGTAAGTCTGGGCTTTTATGCTTCTGTTGCTCGAGGGCGGAAACGATGATGGATGCATGACCTAATGAGATGTCGTCGTCATTGCTTCTGCCTTCTTCTTCTTCGCTGTTTGATGATGTGTAAACATAAAGTTTGTGTAGGTAAACGATGGACCGGACTTGGGCTTGGAACGTTTTCCAAAATAGAAGCAAAGTTCGCATTTTGTGAGTCATAGGTTGGTATATTTACCATAATCAACTCAACAGAGTTCTGAAAGATTTTCCAAACACTCATTGAACTAGGTAACTTGTATCTAGGCAAGTCTACCTCAGGTTGGAAAAGCATTGTAGGCGAAGTGTAGGTGAAGCTTCCACTGAGTGACTATAATTTACATTTGCATTGTTAAATTACAAGCATGTGGTGCCAAGTGTGTGTATGACAATGAACTTGACTATGAATGGAAGTCTGGAAACGTTTACGAATTTGCGACTGTTTAAGATGAAGTTGTTAGAGAAAACATAGATAATAGGGGAAATCTCTAGAAACCTAAAAGTTTATAAAATATGATTCCCATCTTACAATCATATTCCGTGTTAATAAGATAACTGACCTTCGACATAGGTACAAGAAAGATAAAGCAGCCTCTTTGGATGCGCGCGGGTCGGTTTGATGAGTAATTTCATTCACAAATAAAATAAAAATTGTAAGGCTTTCAATTTTTCAAACAAGTAATAAACTTATTCTATCACTAAACTGTTGAACTAAGAAGGGTAGTAAAGAAATTAAAATATTAACTATCGCGAAATGGTGCAGCGGGGGAAATGGCTCACTTTAATATATACGAGTGGACGGAAACGCACAGAATTTTACTCTTGGATAGCTTGGAATTTAAAGAATCAACACCACACACCAGGTTGTCCTAAGTAAAATTTTGTACATGTAAGAAAAAAGATAAAAAGACCGATTATCCATTTGCTCTTGGCGACTGCCGGTTGTATTTTATTAAATAAATGTATGTAGAAAACGTGAAAAATCTTGAATGAGTATTTATGGCAACGAAGAAACAATACGGGTGTTCTATTCATGTTATGCCCGAAAAGGGCAAGTGGCGCATTTTCAGGAGAATGATGTGGCTGGGGAACCATTTTACCCTCTACGTGTTTATACCCCTACGTGTTAATACCCGACCCTGGGTATATTAAGTTTGATGTATCGTTGTAACGCAGTGAAATAAGCACCGATAAGGCCATGTCCGTCCGTCCGTATGTAAACAACTCTTAGGCCTTAAGTTTTAAGGTAGAGAGCTGAAATTTGGTGGGTTGGCTGGAAGTCCAGTCCTTCAGATCAAGTGTGAAAATTAGCTGAATCCGCCCACAGACACGCCCGCTACAGGCCTGTATGTGCGACCATCTCTAATTTTTAACTTTTTCCAAAATTTGACCACGCCCAATTTTTAAGGGATTTTAGCTTAAAATGACTGTTTTTCAATAAATATATATGAAATTTGACAAAAAATTATATGACAAAAGTTGTAGATATTAGCATTTTATGAGTATATTGTATACGCGGTAAACAAAGTGATTTTTTAGTTAAAAAGGCTGAGTTTTAGGCCGAAATGTATGCAACCACCTAGTATAAAGCATTCAATAGTTATATTTTTATATCCCGCCCACTTTTTGGAGGCGTGGCAGTTTTTTTTTTTTTGGTATGATCGGGTATTTGCAATCCGTCGTAGATGGACTGAAGCTTTTGCATACGCACTGTTGCATTTGCCCACTTGTTTTACATGATTTTAGTATAAGTTTTCACATCTACAGAAACAGGAATCACTCGTGACAATACTGCAATACCGCAATCGAATTGTGAATCTAATCGTATCGAATATTTCAAAATTAAATTTTGGAAAATTTAGAACAACTTCCAGGTCCAGCAAACAACTCGAGTTCTGCTTCTGACTTATTAAGTCTGTGAAATATTTCCGGCAGAGTGCAAGGCTAAAACGAAATCAATTACATCAGAAGCTAAGCTTCAACATATGAAATTTTCTAAAACCGCCAAAGCGACTTAATAGGGTACATATACGGATGGGTCTAAAACGGATTCGAGAGTGGAAGCTGGCATAAAAAGGCCAAACCTGTATCAAAGCATATCATTTTCTCTATATTAGCCATGCATTACTGCAATACCCTACAAAAGCTTAGCAATTAAAGGAACAAAACTAAATCATGATGAGCTCTTGGTCACGAAGGGTATTGATGGAAAGAAGATAACTGACGCACCAGCCAGGAAATGATCCGAAAATGCTCAGAAAATATCTTGAGTTCTTTCAGTACCAAAAAAGGTAAGAAACGTTTGTCTCAGAACTATCTGTCTATAGCCGTGTTACATATATATTTTATCTAAAGTTATGGAAAATGCTGTAAATATAGAAATGATTAAATATTTAGAGAGAGACATACCTTTTAAGCGATCATCAGTATGGTTTTCGTAATAAAAGTTCAACTGGAGACCTGCACTATTTTGTTTTGCTACTCACATTTGGACAAAATCTATTGAGAAATATAGTAATTTAAGAGCTGTTGCTTTCGATATTTCCAAGGCATTCGACCGAGTGTGGCATAGAGCTCTTATATCTAAACTTGCGTGCGTGCTCATCAGTTCCATGTCCACCTCGACACACCTCGCAATACCCTGTTTCAAAATTCTTTCTTCCCTAGAACAAGCACACTTTGGAATTCACTACCTGAATACATAGTTCCTAAAACATATAAGCTGCAAACGTTCAAAAATAAAGTCAATAAATATATCCTTACTTTTCGAGGTCCTGTTTCAGTTTTATAGCTTCGCCTTTCCTTAAAGAATAAAAAAAAAATCAAAATAAGTATCCGCCCACTTTTGTGCGTGACTTTAAAAAGGTGTTTTTTTTAAGCTTAAAATTCGGGGTTTTATTCTAAAATGTAATTACTCACCTATCATAAGGCATTCAACCCGCCCACATTCTGCTGGCGTGGCAATTTCTTATTTAGGTAGGGTCTTTTGGAATCCATCGCAGACGGACTGAAATTTTTCCATGCGCACTGTTGCAATTACCCAGTTGTTACCTCTGTCTTATCAATGTTTATAGTCATGGGATATTGGTCAAGCTTTAGTCTGGCGTAAATTTTTTATGTAGTCGCGGGTTGCTTTAGATCCATTGTTACCGTTATGACAATACTCCATAATCTTATAGAATAAAACTTTTTCCGTATTCGAAAAACTCATTATAATATTTTGGAAATATCAAATCGCAGAAAGGTTCAGCGTTTTTTTTTTAAATGTCAAGTAGATAGTAAATCTGACGACCTTCAAAGTGTCTTTATACCTTGTCGACCAAAACTATCCGAAAGATTTATGACTGCAGAAATTTGCTTATACTGTTCAAATCTCGTTTTTTCTCACAAGTAAACTGCTAACATGCATGTTGGCATCGCGTCAGTCGTAAAAATTATTATAATTAGTGCTAATTGCTGCAAATTAAATTAGAGTGTTTAAACCCAGCGATGCGTTAATTTTTGTTTATCTATCACGCTAAACACTTTATTGCCGACAAGAAAAAAATAAATAATGAGTGTGGGTTAGTATGTAAAGAGTTTGTTTAGAAAAGAGTTTAAGCAAATACAGCTTTGACGTCGAAATTTGTAGGAAAAATGTTTCTTCTACAAATAATCCACATGTGTCATAGGAAGAATCTAGCTAATTCCGTTAAACATTAATTCCACCTTAATTAAAGGTATTTTTTAGTTGTTGGCATACTCACGCTTTCGATTATTATAAAAAGCTTCTGAACGACAGAATCATTGTCGCAATCTATATATATATACAACAAATGAACTATGTCCCAATAAAAAACTAGTGAGTGAGTGCTTCAGTGTGTAAACAAAAGTTACAGCCCGTAAAACGGACCGTTGAGTACCCCATTCTATCCCACGTTGTAAATTGCTGATGTAATTGTTTTGAATATTAACGAAAAAAAATCCTTATATTCTTCTGCCCACCTCTTATAACAAACTATTAATATTGGCATAAATATTTACAAGCTGAGCCTAAATACACTTAAAAATGTATGTAAAAAATTGTAAAAAAATGTAAAAATTGTTTTTTTGTTAAAACTCAGTTTTTTTTGTTAAATTTTGTACTTTAACCGAATCTGAAAAAGATCGCTTATACCGTTAAGCTACTAGAAGACTTAAAAAAATGTTTTTATGTTTTTCAGTTAAATCTCAGAAGATTTTGAAATTTCAAAATCCGCTATAATTTACCTTAAATTTTTTAATTATTTCTGATACGTGTGATTTTTTCATAGAATTCCACCAAACAGCACCGGAGATGTCCCCCACAAACGTTTTTTCATGCATTTTTGCGATTTTTTTTTTCGAAAGTGCGTCAAAACTGCAGTACTCAAACTGTTTTTGAAATATATGACCTTAGCACTTGGTATTCAATATTGATTTTGAGCGATAAGCCGTTCAAAAGTTATGGTCTCCAACACTTTGAAAAACGTCATGCATTTTCGACTCTTCATTTCTCAAAAACGTTTTGATATTTTCGAAAAGTTTTATTTTTTAATTAAAGCTTAGTATTTCTTAAACCTAAGTTTCGATTTTAAAGTTCTTGCCTACTAAACTTGTTGAAAAAAACACTAAAAAACATTAAGTCCATTTTTACATGAAGTTTCAAACAGGCGGACAACGTAGCGGTACCATAAGAGGTCCTTTTTTTAGACGGAAACTTGAAAAATATTATATTACAAATGTTGCAGAATTAGCATTGGCTAACTTTTTTGTTATATTTTTCATCCCGCCCACTTTCAGGTATCTTATCAGAGTATACCGTATCCGTCTGCAACCGTATCCGTATTATAGAGCATTGCGTATCCGTCTGCAACGGACCACGGTATACTCTTTTCCTATTTTTCTTTCCATTCCTATTCTTCTTCCCATTCCTATATTGTTTTTTTTTCTATACCCTTTCCGTTACCATTCACGAATCATTAATTAACTAAAAAAAAATTTTATTCCTTAGGAATAAAGTTTTTCAATTTATTTTTTAGAAGGGGTGGGGGTATGTCCAGCTCCTATAACCAAAAATCAATATAGGCATAGAAATAGAAATATCAAAGTTTGAGGCCAAAATGAAGGCAAAAATTTAATTCGGCCGACCCTTAAAGTTAGGGTCATCTTTTTCTCTTCTATATTGCAAATAGAACGGACAACAATTGGATGCATGCCAGATTTTTTATGAAATATCCTGCTGGTCATACTATTGCTTTTCTCCGTAAAGGCATAACATTTTCGGGGGTAAGCTTTGGTGTTGCTGTGCAGAGGCTTAATGTTTCGCTCATCAAGGTTTGTGTTGGATCGAGAATTACTTTCTTCTTCTATCTTTTTCTATCCCAAAATTATCTCCGGGAATATTTCTGGGAATAGGGTATAAAAACACAGAAAAAACCTAAGAAAACGCTATAAAAAGGCTATAAAGTCGGAAATTGTCTTTAAAAGAAAAGCATAAAGTCGCAAAATACTTAACGACATGTTATACGTAAATTCACGCCAAGCTGAAAAAAAAACGATGGACTGCTCCGCGTACCTATACTCAAACTTGACGAAAATCATGAAATTCCCCCGTGAGGAATCAAACCCGGATTTTCGTCTTCATTACAACAACGGGGAAAAACTCACTGACACACAAGGCCGTTATTGCTAGAAAAGGTTCCATTTCAAAAACTTACTCAAACGAAGGATGGGAGTAAAGCTGACAAAAGTTAACATATCATATTGATTGTTTTTGTTGAATTGACAAAAAGCTTTTGTTGTTCCAACAGAAAACTACTTTTTGAAGGTGAAGGGCCTGTTCACCATCCTAAGTCCTTTCTGGGAGCTGAAAAAAACGGATACCTGGCACAAGAACAGACAACTTTTGCGAAAAACGTGTGCGATTAAGTGCCACCTCTGTTGTTTCCGATCACATTTCTTAGTTTCTGACCAAAAAATCCTTCCACTTCGAAGAGTAAGGTGGTATAGTTTCAGCTACTAGTCATGTATGAAATTTGTGTGACCAGTACTATAAGTTTTTGTATATGATATTGGTATAAAGAGTAGTTTATACTACTCCTTTTTTTACACTGGAGTAAAGCAATACTAGCTTGGTTCCCATATTTCAATTTTCCAATCATTTTCACTTTTATATAAAAGTGACTAACTAAGTAACTAACATGCCAGGTTCAAAAATGAGATAGGCATGCCTTGTACAAATATGCCTCTATAAGTATTCGAACGATCTCCAGTAAACGCCGAATGCAAGAATTTTCCCCTCTCATTTGGAAATGTTAAAATAACCATGTAATGCTTAAGACACTCATAATGTGCGTCAAAGTATCTCCGGTTTAGCGTAACCCTTACCAATGAAACTCAATCTATAAGTACCTAGCTGCACTTAATTCTTACATTTATCCGGCTTATTTAATGTGCCACTCTCAAAAGGGAACAAAATTACTTTGTTTGTTGGTTTACCTGCTACCGGTTTCCGAAGCTATCATTGTGGGACTCCTGTTTGGCTCTCAATGTTCGTCCTTGTCAAGTATCGCATTTCGTGCCATATTGGGGTGATCTAATATCAGCTCAACGAAGTGTGGAATCACTTACACAAATATAAGAGTAGGTGCATGTGGATACAAATAAATTTATTTTTCAAAAAATACATGCAAGGGGGTTTCGAAGCGTTCTGTGGACTCTGTCGTGTGCACAGAAACTAAAATCGTTGCGAATATCTCGTTATTCTAGAACTTCATCAGCGATAATCCAAAATAAATTTATTCATCGCAATAAATTGTTGGCTTGGCAAAAAAATATTCTAAATGTCTTAATTAAAATTCAGCGGCAAAAGTTAGTTAGTGCGATGGGACTGTGCATTGTGCATAGCATAGTAAATAAATTCGTAATCTAAGTAGGTTTGGACTTAAGTTAGACATACATACTTTAATTGTGACTAAGGGTGATCTTGGACTATTATTTTTATACCCAAGTTACGCAATGGACTTCGTAAAAAAAATTCGAGAAATTTCTTTGCAAAATTCGACTCCAAAAAAATTTAAATGTGTATGGCATCGCGTGAGAAGTCCAGTCGTAAATGTCGAATTATATTGACGGTCATAAACATAAACCGGCCGGCGTCTGTTGGTTAATGTCTGTCACCTTGATTAAATCAATATTTTTTTTTAAATTCCGTCCACGACCCGCTTGGCTTAAGTTCGGTTTTTTGAATTTCAACAGTTTGCCTCAAGTTTGTAAAAAATGGGGAGCTCTGAAAGAGATGTGCGTAGTTTAAATGTGAAAAGACATATTCTCATACACCTTCCGCATTGTGAGCGCCCGATTTAACTTCTAAAAACAAAATTATCGTTTAGCACTCGCATATTGCTTGGATATCTGACAGACGTGTCAGTCTTGAGATTAAAGATGGCTCTAGGATTTTATCGGGGAAGGCACGAATAGCTTTTTTTTACACTAGCTCGATGAAGGCTCTGCCGAAAAATATAGGTTTTAAGGTTTCTTCATCAAAGAAAGTTTTCTTATACTTTGTAGCTTGCCCACTGTTTAAAAGTGCGTTTTATTTGTTTTTTTGCTCACCGGCAAAAGGGTAGAGCCTTTCTGCAGCTCCGTGCGCCGATCTCCAGATCACTTCGCTGGGTTTAACCAGTTTACGCGTTTCTATTCGGAGGCTTAGCTTACGTCAATGTGTATCCATTTTGAAAAGACTACATCGTCCTGAAGGGAGGGTTAATAACAATGTCCGCATCCTTGTACCCATAGTACAAGCAAAACATTAAGGCTTTTCTTCGCAAGAATAAGCCTCGGGGCTTACATGGTACTTTTTCGTAGGCTCATAGTCTCTTGCCCTCAGTCCAGCTACTGTGTGGTCTTCAAGAACCCAGGGCTCCTGAATGAGGGCGATGTCTTCTCCGACTTCTTAGAGGCGGCACAAGAGGTGAATCTGTACCTAACGAAGCATCATTGCTAGTCGGTACAGACTTCTCTGCAACTGTGGTGTCGCAGTCCTCCGAATCAGAGGATTGCTCACCACCTATACCTGCTTCTCCTTAAGCTTTTCTTGGGACCGGCCAGCCGATTCCACAGCGGGGCCAGAAACTGACTTACCGTCCCTCTCCTAGACCTTGATATGAAATGTCTTTAGCTCATAGAAAAACTTGAACCCCTTTGCAGCCAAGGGGGAAATAGATTCCGTGTTTAGTAGTAATGAAAGCAATCGCCCGGCATCAGTTGGTTCCTCAGCTTTAATGACCTTTCAATTTTTGGTTGGAACGCCGGGATTCAAGGAATGTCTTTCGGGTCACTAGGACCCGAAGGGACTTAAACTCTGGCTCTCGGACTGACTGGAATCTCAGCTTTTTGTATACGGCCATTAGCTTTTCACCGGGCCATACAGCGCCGACCTCTTAGACTGCCGACTTGATGTAGTCAGCATGAGGTCTCATCTGATGCCAACCCCCGTTCATAAAGGTTGGAAGTGGCAAAGTTGCTGAGGCAGTGCTGAAGAATGCCTGAAGATAACTGGGCCTGCAGAAGTCTCCAGTTCTCCGAGCCAATTCTACCCTGGTCATCATCACCTGGTCCATATGGTACCCAGGTTCTGATGGTCCTTCGCAGCCCCGCTAGAAGGTGTGGACACCGTTGAGGATGTCTTGGTCTTCTTCGGAGTTTTTGAGGGCCCCGGCCGTCTTGAGACCTCGGTCGCTTGGACGTCGGTTTTGAGGTAGACGGCTTAGTAGGGGGCCCTCTCGAAGCGAGTTAACTCCTTTGCCCAGTGTTAGTAGGGAGCCATCCCGAACCCGAGTTTGCCGTTCCAGGCTTGTTGGCCGAGTCCTCATCGGATTGTCCTCACGAAGCATCAGGTTGACAATACGCGATGAGTGCTTCAGCCAGTTTCGCATACTCACGGTCGCTAGCACTCCATTTCGCCTCTCCCTTTTTCAGGAGACTCTTCAGAGTGTGCTTCAGGTCCGCGTAGGACCTTCGATTCTTATAAAACTGAGCACTGGGGCTCAGTTTTTTGAGTGCGTTTTTTTACGCCACAGAACAACCAGCTGTAGCAGCCGCAGGCTCCGCAGTCACTGGAGCAGGTTGTTTAGCGGCGGGTTGGACAACGGTGGCCGCCTCCGAAGCAGAAGTCGCTGAAAATGTACCCGGAAGCATCGTCGTCGATGCTCAGCTCGTAGAGCTGCTTCTTTACCTTCCTTGTCTCACGTCCTATCCGTTGTCGTGAAGTAGTTGTCGGCGTCGATGTCGTAGTATTGGTCGTCGCAGTGTTTGTTGCCTTTGCGCCCGTTTGGGTTGGTCTCAGTATAGTCTTTACGTTTGAGTTGTTGCTAGGAATGTTGATGTTTGGTCCGTAAGAAAAACGCCCATCCACAACAGAGCCGGTTTTGCTGGGATAAGGCACTAAAACAAGCCTTGCCAAGGGCACTTGAAGAAGTTGGAGGCTGATTTAATCCTCAGCCTTGCACCCTTCGGGATGGTTTGCTGCATGCGCCCACCACCACTGGAATCGGGCTTTGCAGAGCTTATTTCGCCGCACCTCTCAGCCGACCAAAGCCGGTTTAGTCGATGCAACTTAAGCCTCTGCCCCGGCGTCATTGAAGATGACGCACTCGTCAAGGTGTCTGCCCAAAACGGAGACAGTAATAACAAGTTCAGAAAATATAAGGCGTTTCCTTCCAAAACATCAAGAATTGTTCTCATTCGCATTGACACGTTTAAATCGTTTGGCTTGTTCTTCTTTCTTTTATTACAAAACTGTATATATGAGCACTTTTCCCGAATATTAACTGGCGCGTGTGGATACATTATGCACACCCTGGTGACTAAAATCAATTCTATTTTGAATCCTCTTGCAGATTTCCACCTTCTTGGATATTCCTTTAAAAATCATAATAAACAAGGCAATCTAAATGCGAGATTGTGCGTGCTTACTTCCACTTTATAGCCAAGCCTTGAGGTTATTTGTCAAAACTGAGCCTAGCACAAACTTATAAAGCCTATAATGAAGGCTGAAATATAGGACACAATTCCTCGATGCGTGTGAAATGGTTTCACCTTTAAAAAGTCCCAAGGCGTCTTTTACTCCAACTATCCGCTTAAAGTTGCAAAAGTCCTTTAAAAGTCAACTGCTGCGGAAAAAAAGTTAATACTTGTTTTTCTACCAAATAATAAAATTGTCAAAACATAATAAAATTGTTAGGCACGCCTTGGCTATAAAAATACAATAAAATCTATTGTTATCCCCGAAGGTCAACTTTTCTCTATTCCAATCTACTTAATCAAACTTTGCGTGCGATCTATGTGGTATATCTCTATCAACGCGAAACATCCACCTACTTATCCCAAGGAACATATTATTATGCCTTCACCTATATAGAAAAAATCGCCATAATTAAATAATTGACCTGGCGCTCGTGACAAATTCTAAAGAATTTCTCCAATCCAAATCATGACATATGTCATCATCAGCGCATTATTCAACCCAAGCTGGAAATCGTGACCTCTTCTCATCAAAATAAAACCATAAACCGAAAAAATGTATAAAGGAATAAAAAAAAAAACAGAAGCACTATGTTCTTGTGAGTAGGTACACACTGGTTCATTGACAGGATGATTTACGGCCCCCAGGAACACGCTCCTCTATATCACTCGGCTGCACTTGAATTGCGAATCATCTATCTCTTTCGTTCAAAGTGTCAACTCTAATGGTGGTATTGTGTTACGGCAAAAGGCCAAAGGACGAATGGAACACTATGCACACATTGCTATGTCCTTACAGTCTGTGTTAGCTGAAGTGTAGTTCCATCGATAAGTTCACCATGTTGACGAAATACAAAAGGGGTATCAAGTTTGCATAACTCCACTGTTGAGCAGTGCCACAATATTTTCTCTACTCAATGTGGAAATAGCTATGGAAGTTGGATCCGCCACAGGACAGTAAGGAAACTTGACACACAGCGGAAATTCGAAAACCTCTGGCTATTTGATGCTTCTGTTGGTGCTTCCTTTTTATTCAGCCGAGTCCAATCATGATTAGGTATCGAAAAATCGATTGACATTGTTCGATTATACCTATCTAAGGTAGACTATTATCCTTATGGTCTTCTTTATCACTGACAGCAATATGAGACTTCATGCGTCAGTCAGAAGAATCAATTTAATCGAATCTACAGGTAGTGGGGTAGTTTAGGGAGTTGTTTGGTTGGCTGAACGTTATAGAAATAGCGTTTAGTAAAAATCAGGATTACTTTGTATTTCACATTAAGGCGTTAAGCAGAAGCAAATTTATCACGTCATCAAAATGTAAATTTTAAAGCGTTTCTAGAGTACAATAATCAATAAATTTTTTGAAGCAGAGCGTAAGTGACTTACGTTTTCATAAGACGATCTTGTTCGCTTGTTTGATTTAAATGGCTTGAATACTAATATCGATGCATTTAACTACGAAACACACTTTTTAGGGATCAATAATCAAGATGCCAAGCAACGCGTCGCCACCGAGATGTCATCGTCTTGGCCATCTAATAAGAACCCCTTATACGCCAAAAGTTTCCCTAAGTACCTTTCGCTAGTCGAAGAATGTTATGCTTTTTGCTCAGACCGTCCAG
Source organism: Neoascia interrupta (assembly GCA_947623515.1). Taxonomy (NCBI): domain Eukaryota; kingdom Metazoa; phylum Arthropoda; class Insecta; order Diptera; family Syrphidae; genus Neoascia; species Neoascia interrupta. The sequence goes on from OX392462.1 coordinate 146,543,018, forward strand.
CAGCGATTTTGAAATTGGGCGGAAGTCTAGCGAAATCAGAAAGAATTGCTCGATTAACCAGTAAAAGCACGAACTGGGCAGAAGTAATCATTGATCCGTTAAAAATCAATGGAACTAAAATCAACGAGCTAGATAAGTGCCTAATTAGGCGCTAACAATCCAGGGTCGTACCTGTATCTCAACCAACAAGTTTCCCCAGCCACCTCTGCCTTATGCTAGCCGTCTCCCGTTTTGCACGCGAAATTAACTGCGGTAGCTTTTACGTGGCATACGCCACCTGAGTGGCATACGCCACCGATGCTTCTCTACTGCACCGTCCCAGCTTGGTAGATTCAAAAATTTTCCGGATCGGAGCGTTGGTGTTAATAGATGACCCAGCAATTGCAGCTCAATTTTTATTCTTCTGGCTAGGTCGGTGTATCGCTGTACAGCCGGCACAGTTTGATGTTATTTCTCCTCCTCTACTCTCGGTCTATTCTAACTTAACTTACCTAAAGTGGCGCTATAGTCCGGGTTGGACCTGGGCCTCAGCTAACAAGCTTCGCCAGCCAGCTCTGTCTCCAGATAGTCGTGTCCAGTTTCGCACCCGAAGTTGGCTGAGGTCCCCTTCCACTTGCGTGCGCCACCTGAGGCTCGGTGATCCTCTAATGCGCCGTCCTGCGGGGTGGATTTGAAGATTTTCCGGACCGGAACGTTGGTGTCAATCCACTCTAGATGACCTGGCCATCGTATCCATTGTATTTTGACTCTTCTGGCTAGGTCGGTGTAGCTGTACAGCCTGTACAGTTCGATGTTATATCTCCTCCACTTACCATTTATAAAGACGGGGCCATAAATCGTCCGGAAAATTCTCCTCTCGAAGCAGCGTAAAGTGTTTTCATCGGCCTTTGACAGGGTCCATGCTTCTGGGGTCTTATAAATGGACACTTAAGTTGCTCGAGAGAGGGGTTTGCTACTCAACTGCCTTCTTTGCCCAAAGAAGTAGCGATTGGCTACAGTTATCCTTCGTTTGTTTTCAGCGCTGGTGTCGTTGTCTGATTCACCGCGGAATCCAGGTAGACTAAGTCCCTAACTACCTCAAAGTATAGCTGTCTGTGGTAATGTTTTGTCCAAGACATCAGTGTTGGGATTGGGAGTCTATTCGTGATGACATGCATTGGTTTTGTTCTCTTTGCTCTTCTCTTCGCCGCTTCCGTCCCGATATTCAAGAAGGCTTCACTGACATCACGTTGTGTTCTTCCGATTACGTCAATTTCGTCAGCTAATGTGAGGCTTTTGAAAGATTGTACCTCTGGTGTTGGCGCGGGAGTTAAAGAAGTCACATGACAGCGCGTCGCCTTGTCTAAATCCTTTTTTTTTTAATAAATGGGCCGAAGTCTTTACCCACCACGATAGAACAAAGTAGGTTTTCCATCGTTGTCCTGCAGACACTAACGAGTAGGGCAGGGATGACTGAACCAGACATTTAGCTATATAGCTCGTCTTTGTAGAAGCTGTCATACGGGGCCTTAAAATCGATGAAAAAATGCTGGGTATCGATTTGAAATTCCTGGGTTTTCTCCAAGATCTTCGGTAGTATGAATATTTGATTGACTTTCCTGGTGTACAAACAGCTTTAAGCGTTCACTCCGTACATCAGAAAACATCGTGTATGCAATGTTTAGGAGGCCAGACGCCTCTGTTACACTCGTCAGACGGTTTCCTATCTTCAGGATCGGACAAACAATGCTGAAGTTCGGTAGCTAGGTATGCTGTCAGCTGCTTTACTGCATTAAGGCTTAGACACAGCTAGTTTCAATTCATTCAGGTCGGGTAGGCGGTATCATTTGCATGTTTCGTCGGTAACTTCTTCGCCCGAGTTGAATGGTTCAATCTGCTTGACAGCGGCATTCTGTTCGTCTTCGCCGGTATTACAGTTTGCAGTAATGGTTCCTACAATTCCTCAGCACCGCCTGCGCCTGAATTACGGTATTGCCTTTACCGTGTTTAAAACGCTTCAGTTCGAACTTCATACAGGACCTTTTGTTCCTTTGATAAATCTTTCGAGCCTCATTTCTGTTGTATTACTCTCTCCTCCTCTGCTGGTAGAGCTCGCGAGCAGCTCTGGGGCTTCTATACAGAGCCGTTTTTTTTGCTTCTGTTTAGGTGCAAGTGCTTGCTGGCATTCATCATCAAACCAGGGGTTTCGTTGTGGAGGCCGTATGAAACCCAGTACATCAGAGACGGAACCCCTGATGCCATTTTGGCAGTGTTGCCAGTGGCTATAAACACTTAATGTTGGTTGCATAACCTTTTATAGAAGGTTTTGAAAGACTCGGTTGGGGAACGACCTGGTGATCTCTTGGGATTGTAGCCTAACGACGTCAAACATCCTCGGAGTTTTTCCATTTCTTGGCGTTGTTAGTCGGGATATTCGCAGCTTGGCTACAGCGAGGTAGCGATCCGAGTGAATGTTGGCCGCTCGGGAAGTTCGGACATTCGATACTGGAAAAGTACATTGCGTAATTCGCAATGTGGTCAATCTGGTTGACAGTTGATTTATCGGGAGATCTTTATGTCACTTGTGGATCTTCATATAGGGAAACAGTGTATACTTTAACACAACGTCTCGCCCGGTAACAAAGTCGATCAGCCTGCATCCATTATTTGAGGTGTCGTGCAGGCTGTGCTTTCTGCCCGTACGACCATGCCTTTTCTTCCGATCTTGTCATTAAAATCGCCTGGGACAATCTTAATGTCATATAGCTAGGGCATTGCTCATACGTTTTGTCCAGGAGCTTATAGAACTGTCCAGATCCTTTTAGAAAATTTCCAAATTCTTTTATAAACTCAAAGGATGGAAAGCCAGATAACGCGCTCCTTAGAGCCCTGTGCTCCGAATATATCGCAATGGCCCTAATAAGGTCTCCACAAAGTGGTTCGACATGACTACGTTTTGTCCAGGAGCTTATAGAACTGTCCAGATCCTTTTAGAAAATGTCCAAATCCTTTTATAAACTCAAAGGATGGGAAGCCAGATAACCCGCTCCTTAAGGCCCTGTGCTCCGAATATATCGCAATGGCCCTAATAAGGTCTCCAAAAGTGGTTCGACATAACTGCAACTATACAAGGAGAAGTGCTGCCAGCAGAAACACTCCCCCATCTTCCCGTCTGCTACCCCAAAGAACCTTCCAAAGGGGTTGGAACCCAATCACCAGTTGAGTCAGAAGTTGATAGGCAGAAGTTGGTTTAGAAAACCTGTGGATCCTCTTGGGTGCACATGTCTATCCTTTGACCTCCATTACACCTTTCTACATAAAAAAATATTATACGTTTGCACTCTTAAAATCTACGACCAATTGATCGTGCGCCGAATCATTGGTAGCATAAATTCCTACCGTCATTAAAATGTTAAACGTTTTACTTTGATAAACGAATTTGCCGAAGGAACGCAAGGCTAAGCATTTAATACTTTGATTCGAAATCGAAAGTGACGCATGTCTTGAATCGTCAATTATTAAACTTGGGATAATCACGTTGGTATGCAAATTACAATTTACATTCTCTACCTACTCCTTGCGTTGAGCGGTATATTGACTGAAGCTCTGACGGCCAAGGTCAGCATCAGAACTCATAGCTCCATGTTTAGTCTAGCATTTACAGGCGTGTTAATCTTATTAATTGAAGCATAGATTGTCGGGGTTATCTTCTCGAGGTGGCTGCTTTACCCGGCCTTGCCACTCTATGGAATATGTATACATAAACAATTTAATTAAGATCCAATTATTTTTCTATCGCTTGAATTGAAGTGACCCACATTCTTCAGCCAGAAGACTATGTAAACACTGCAGTGATTCGTTTTGGATTTTGGGATTCTATTACATCGCATAATAACTAGAGAGCCATACTCTTTTTCGTAACGCATAACATTGTTTTTGTAATTTTATTGATTTCACCTTCTTTGACTAATTTATAGCTTCTTTATTTTCTTTTGATTGCAGATAAAGCACACACACTCATTGAAACAATGAACCAAACTAAGGGAACAATCAAAAGGCACAGAAGCCGCACAATACGAGCATCGAGCGTCAGTTTTGCATGCCTCATCACAGTCACCCTACTGGCCATCATAGGCCCTCGGCTTGGAGCCGACGCCAGTGTAGTACATACGTACAAGCAGACCTCCTCACAATTGGGTCAAAAAGTGACGTCGAGCACCCTCATGTGGGAGGCATACAGCCCCACCGATACGAAACAAATGGAATATGCCATACAGGGTGGCAAGTACATCTCGGAGGACGAACATTATCCCATCTATGTGTGTCGAGTGACTCTCGATGGCGTTCAAACCAGTGGGCACACCGAGAAACACAAGCAGTCCCAGCTTTGTATCGTATCACACTTGAAGGAAGTGAAGAAGTACGAGCGCTTCGATCTTCTCGTTAATAAGGGCCATCTCGGCAAAATATCCTGGAAGCCGTGGAGAAAGTTTAATGCTGGCATTCCATTCGGTGCAATAAGCGTAGATGATTACACGTATATTGCCAGGCGCAGGATTGATCACCAGTCCGTTGCCGATCATATGGGCGCAGATTTCACATTGGGACGACTCGATCCGACTCTGGGTCTGGGAAAAATTTTGGTCGTCGAAGATCATCGCGAACGGGAGTACGACGATGGACAAGTGCTGATCGAAACTGAACCATTCCGATACGAGCTCAGAGACATTGTGCTCGATAAAATACGAACAGATGTGCGTATCAACACAACCGAACTGGGTGAGTAATGACTTATGATTCTGGGTATTCGGCTTTTTATCTGTTGCGCGAGCTTAAAAAATCCACGGTACATGACCTTGAAGGTTACATAAATTTTAGTCGCGAAGACATGTGAACGGCAAATGTTTTGCGAACATATTAGCAGTGTCTAGTGGGTGTTATGATATAAATCATCAGTGATCTCACCCACGATTGACAGTACTTTTTGTACTATACTTATTATAATGGATTAGAGATTTCGAGTTTTCGGCTGATAGAGTTGGTGTCCATATTGATATGGATTCACTAAGGGTTCTCTTCACAGTCTACGACTATCGTTGCCTTTTTTTAATTGGGTCTGAAATACAGCAGTGCCCTAAAACCGATGTCATCACAGTTTCGGAGGGACCTGAAAATATTTTCCTGACCAGCAAATCTGACCAGACCTTGATTCTATGTAAGCCAGGAGATATACGTTTATCAAAAGCCTTAAAAAGAAATTCGGTTTAAGTCTTGGGCTGATCGGCAGACTTAGTATTAGACGACTTCCTTCTCTGATGAATCTAAATATTTTGGCCTTATTTTAGATAGGAATTTTAGCTGCAAAGCGAAAAAACCGTGACAAACTAACCAAGGTCTAATGCACAGCTTGCCTGTGTATGAGCGGAGCAGCACTAGACACATGATTTCATTTAATATCTCTTGACGTCTTCTATAGACAAATATGTAACTGCAGATACGGCTTTTCGCATCAAAGTAACCTAACAGTCTACCTTAAAGTAGAATGGGAGCGACATAGGCCACTCTTCCATCCTTAATGCATTAGAATCCCTCTTAGAAACACAGCCTTATTCACCATACCTCAACTTCAGTTTATGAGAAAACAAAAGTTCCTAAACACCATCCCTTTTAGGTCCTAATGGGATGATCTTAGCTTTTTGGAAAATGAAGCGATTCACGTCTACACCCATGGAACAAAAACGTGGGATCGTTTTCTCAGAAGTACTAAATCCAGCTTTTTTAGGTGGAAATCATGGCAATAAAGGAATGTAAGGAATGAAAGAATGAAAGAAACCGTGATATCCGCGAAGGATATAAGAATCTTCACGGGCAGTTAAGTCCATTTCACGCATATGTACTCGGCAGGCGGCTGACCGCTACCGACTACCTGGTCGTTGGTGGAAACGGGTTTGGTTTGCAGGGGTGACCGAGCCCATATGAATGTATTCCCAAAGACCAGATAGCCGGTACCGCTAAGCTGGCTGTCGGGAATGTGTAAACTGGTCATTAGGCGGCGTCTCAAAGGAAACTACTGACGAAACTACTACTACAAGGCTGACGAACTCCCCTCTCACAATCTCACCTGAACTCTCTTAGGTAAACCAATCTTCTCATACATTCATGCTTAAACTGGATGCAAGCTAATTTTAATTCAAAGCTTTTAAAAACTAATTCAATTTTAAAAACAATTAAGACGTAAATTTAAAAATAAAAGCTTTTTTTAAAAATGGAATAGAGCCCCTCCACGGAATAAGTGTCCCTTTTAGACACCTGTTTTGGTGATTTAATAGACCCGATAACGAGGGCCATTTCCCAGCCTTAAGAGCTTTGTGCATTGAGTTTATGTCAATGGGGGTCATTTTTCGTCGAGTGCAACTTTTTGTCCGATTATTATATACCTACAAGCCTTGGATTTTATTCTAATAAGTTTTGCAGGATCTGCATAAGGGGCGAGGAGAAAAATGCCACGCCTAACGTTCCTTGCACATGCCCTGCTCTAAAAACGATATTTTCGCCTTGGAGCTTCCTTCTACAACGATCTAAGAGGCTTAAACACGACCGACCCAATTCTCATGCTTCATTAGTTAATCAAAATGATTCAACGAGTATAGGCTCAATTTGCGATGGATTCTCGTTGTACCTCAATGCACCTTCATAGCTCTTTTTCTTTTTGTTGTCGGGGGTTGTTATAGAATCCGATGGAGCACTCAGACGCAACTACTGGTCGTATGCATACACCTTCCTTTAATTTGCTGAGAGCTCCAGTGACGAAGAACTTAGATGTTCGGCACTCACCACCTCGGTATCAGAAACTCGCTTCTTTTTGTTTTCTGATTGATCAGAAGAGGGACAGGTATAGGTTTGTTCCAGTATATTAGACTTCAATCAACCTGGCGCATTTGATAGACACCTGCTGAACAGTCGACCGAAGAACCGGAAAGCTTGTGCTTTCAGCCAGTAAAGCCTCTTCGTGACGCCAATCCATCAGCAACGCAGGACGCGCGTTGGATTAAATTCGGGATTGTGGTTGCACCTCAAAAACGAACTTGGGTTCGTGGGCCTTCACTCCAGTCAGCTCTCCTGAATGAATCGCCGTCGCGGAATTTAAGAGTAATTAATAAAATTAACTTAATGTGTCTGTTTTCTAACATGCCTAACATCCCTTATTAATCTAAATAACTAACCTAAGATGGTTCTTACAACCGCTAAAGGTACATCCAGTGTACCAGCTTAAGTCTCCATATGCTGTCAAAGGTTCTATGTCAGGCATACAGAGTGACGTATGCTCGATCGGCTCGTTTTTCGATATCCCTTCTCCCGTCTACTGTTTTTATTTCGAGTGATTTCAAAATTTCGTTATTCTAAAAAAAGGTTGCCAGAAAAACTATTCTTTCATTTTTTTAGCGGTCCGTCCAAAAATGGAAAGAGGACCTCTTATGGTATCGCTACGGTGTCCGTCCGTCCAATCGAGTTATAACTTCTGAACGGTAAGTCGTAGAAAGACAAAATTTGGTGTGCTTTTAAACTGCGGAAATAGTCAGAGAATCCAACGAGGGCAATTTTTTTAAGTTTAATTTAACGGTTTAATTACACCGCAACATATCGCCAAAACTCACGAAAAAACGTTTGCCCGGGCATAGTTTAACGTCTGAGATTTCACCTTAAGCTGAACCAAATTTCGAATACTCAAAAACGTCAAAACATTTTCGAAAACGAATTCTTAAAAGTTGCTCGTCTGATAACGGTAATGATCAAATCTGAATTTGGCTGAAGTGTGCAGCATTTAAAACGAAAGTTTGCTGCATTTAAAAAGTAAATATGAGTGAATATTGCGGTTTCCAACCTTAAGTTTTTTGTGTTTATTTAAACAAACGAAATAGAAAACAACATGTTTTACCGTTTTCTAAGAAATCCATGTAACCAGAATTTAAGAAAAATGTCCAATGGAACGCAGCTGATTGTAAAATTGAAAAAAAAATGTACGGTAATTGAAAAAAAAATCTAGATTGATGTTTTATGGATTTTAAATTTTAAAAGTGGTAAAAAAAGCCAAGAAAATATTTGTGTTTCCCTCTATTTTCGAAACAAAAAGAGACAAAGTTTTCTATAGTTTTGTATAAAATTTAAGAGGATGGACTATGCCTGTTATTTTTTTAAAAAATTTACTGTATACCGTTTGAGAGATACAGGGGGAAAAATACATTCTTTTGACATTTTTAAATTTTTAATCCATAATACAACTACATATTTTGAATTTGTTTCAGCTCCCAAGGCTTAGCAAAACTTAGGTTGGAAACGACAATTTAAATTTGCGACATACACACGTTTTTTCATGCATTTTTGCGTTTTTTTTTTCGACGGCAGTATTAAAAATGTTTCAGAAAAATATGACTTAAGCACTTGGTTAACTTTGAGTTGCTTTAAACGTGTGTTAAATATTTACTGTGGTCGCTCAAAAGTTATGGCCACATTCAACAAATACTTCGAAAAACGTCATCCATTTCCTTTTTTATTACTGTCAGTGCTGGAAATCAAGCACCTTTATTTAGATGTATAATAAATAATGTAAAATAATGCTGATAAATAGTAATTGGAGTAATAAACTTTAAAGTATTTGCAGTAATTCAATTTTTTTTCTGTATACCTAGCAAATATTTACATTTGTTTAATATTTAATTCAAACAATTTAATTTAAACGTAAAAATTAAATTTAATATTTACGTTCCTGGCTTCATTTCATACAATCTCTTTAAAAAAAAACGCTGGATTTCATAATGTAATTTTTATTACTTTCACAGCACGTGGCATCCTAGAGAACAAATACGATACTCCTAACCTAATCGAAACAGTTCTTTCGTACTCCTTCGACCATGTTCAGTACTGGGGAACACACGAAGGAGTTGCTCGCGGATTGACCACCAAAGTCTATGAAAAGGACTCCTCCACACCGACAGAAATCAACTGGGGACTCAAATACAGCGAGAAACGGTACGAAACCAAATCTGTCAGTTCGACTCTTCCGCCAGGTACTGCCATCAATGTTACACTCATGGGCAGCTATGTCACCTTGGAAGCACCATACTTGGCGAAACTCTTTGCTTTTTACTATGTCAGCAAGGAAAGTGTCTCTAGGAATATCTCAGCCGAGGTAAGTGCGACAATTTTTCAGTCTTTGAAACAAATTCAAATTTGTGTTCAATTTTAGGTGCGTAAGAGCTATCTGAAAGAAATTAAACTCGAATACAGCCCAGTCTATTGGATTGAGAATGGAACATTTATTCCAACAACAACAACAACAACTACAACGTCAACAACAACTCACCCTACCACCACAGCGGGTAGCAGTGACTTGAAGCCAATGCGTGAACCACCGGTAGTTTTATTGTCTGACATCGGTCGATCTGTGGTGTCGTCCGAATCGAAGCCCTCCTCATCGCAGGACGATGCCGGAGCAGATGTTAACGAGAACATAATTCCGAACGAGAGTCGTGAAAATTACGCAGAAAATCTGAAACACATGAAGGGTGCAGCCAATCCTGGCGCATCGCATTCCACGAGGCTCTACTGTTGGACCAATAGTATTTTTATTCTACTCATCCTACTTACAGTGAGAGTGTTTGACTAGATTGCCAGTGATTTCTTGCGGGGGATGTAATTATTATTTAATGGATTTTTTTTTCTTATTGCCAAATTTAAGTTAAAGTTACGCCTTGAATCCAATTTGATGAGCTTCACGTGGTCATGCCAACTATTTACTCCTCAAAACAACCAACCAATAAAACAGTAGGGAAAAGAGTAATAAAAAAAGCCAATAAAAACTAAAAGAAATAGATTAGTAATGCACAAAATTAGACTAGAATTTAATGGATGAGAGAAGGGGGCGAAGAGACGTAATTAACTATGCAAACAACGTACACCGGTGTTGGTTGTGGTTCTTATGCTCGCGAAACATTCTTATCTGTTATTCAAATTTTTTTCTGCCATTGTTCTGGCTCGGTTAGCCTTGAATCTCTGTGGTGACCGCAGCAAGTTCAACAGTAGCTTTAGGTCGACCACAGTGATGAAATTGTTATTCACGAGGCTACGAAGCAGCAATTGTAATGTAAATTTTGAACCGGGCTATTGAAATAATGTAAAGCTCGGTGGCAGATAAGCTAAAAGGAAAAACTATCTTTGAGAATGAAACGGATTCCATTCATGAGGTAATGTGCCTTAATTTTTTTTATGATAGGAAATAGTGTTTGACCAAAGAGAATAGTCTTGTAACGTGTGTTTTTGTGTTTTTAATTTCTTTATTTTTTTCTTAAAGCTAAGAGGATTTCGAAGATGAGAAGGTAGTTCCTTAGAAAAATATTCCTGCCAGCTTATTCAACTCAAAGATAGTTTTGAATTTTATGTGCTGCATAATGTTTGAAGTATTTAAAAGCACTGGTCTGTAAAGTCTAAAAAAAATTCTTTAGAAAAGTTCAGTTCTTGAGATGACATCTTTACATAAATACTTTTTTTACCAAGCTTTTTGGCCAAATTATTAATTCTTGCTTTATTTTTACGACTGCAATATTTGTCCTCAAACAATTGTCAAAGTTTTTCAATTAATTTTATTGAGGATTGCATTTATTTACTCTAGATAAGTTAAGTTGTTCACAAGACCATATTTTCTTTATTTGCATGTCTGGGAAAATTCAAGCAAATTCTTTTAAACAAAGTAAACAAAAAATGTATTTTGACTGGAGTCTGCATTCTTAGAAATTAATATCCGATAAGAGGAAAAAATTATGTAGGATACAGTTAGTAAGCAGACATGCCATAAGAAGGAAGCAGACATGCCGGAAGCTATAGATTGCGCCATGTTTCACCAATGACCAGTAAATCTAATAGCGTTTACTTTAAAAACAATAAGAATAAATTTGTTGAAATTTCTTTGAAAACACTTGAGTATTCAACTTGTGTCTGGGAAAAAAGAAAGTTTTTACAATGAAGTAAAAACTGAAATAACCGAAAGTAACCGTTACAATAAAGTACTCGAAAGGCTTTTTGAGATTAAGGGCTGGCGCTTGAAGCTATTTGAATAATGCTCTTGTTTAAGTTGCAAAGCCTCGTTATAGGGCTTTTGCAATGATTTCCAGTATTCTGCTTCACAAAACTCCTTGAGCGTTCATCACTTTCTGAATGTGTTAGATGAAAAAGAAAGAAATCGATTGATTCGATTGATTCTTTTATAAGGCTTTATTCCAGATTCTTGAGTTTTATCTTGGGTTCAATATTTTTACTACCAGTAATGTAAACTTATTAAACCAGTAATGTAAACTTAACATATTTTTTTTGAGTTTGTCTTACAAGTTTAACAAAAATAAGCGTTGGCCTTTGACGTCAGCCGAGACAAATAAATTAAAAAAACAATTATTGTTGTTATTATTTAATCTTTAAAACATAAACGTACAAGATTAATCTTAAAACTACAGCACTGGCTACAACGCCTTTGGCTGGTAAAAGAATAAAAAATTAGTAGATACTACAAAACCTCATTTATAATTTGTAGGCTAGAATTCATTGCAAATTTTAAAAAGTTGTGTACAGTGTTTCAATTTCCGCCGTTCTGAATATTTATAATCTCATTATGTGATAGGGTGTGCTTCCCAAAAAAGGATCTCCTGATTGAATTTAATATAGGACACGTTCCAATAAAATGCCGGGCATCCTCCTTCGCCCATAGATTGCACAGTGTACATTTGTCTCCTCCGTCGTTTCTGTATGGCATATAGTTCATGAGCCAAAGTTCGCCTCTGGCTTTGAATATTGGTGAGATGGCCTCTTTGCGACTCGAAAAGCTGCTGAGCTGAGTACTAATTTTTTTAAGCAGTTCGCTCAGCGTGCTTTCCCTCCCAGTTGATTTCCTATCCGATTAGATCGTGTTCTTGGCTGAGCCTTGACCCTTCCACAAACAAATCTAGGTTTCGGTTTTTTAGATACAAAGCCACCTTGCGAGGAAGACAATAACTTGGTTAAGCAAAGACTTTCCTTATATAGAGTAAGTGCAGTCGAATTGTAAAACGTTGGTTACATACATTTTTTTCGAGTCCAATTTCCAGGCGTAACATAAATTTGGTGTATTTTCAGGCTGCCTAAATAGCTTCTTGAGGAAGTATATTTGAAGTTTTTGTACTTGTTCAAAATCCCAAGCCCCTCTCACTACACTCGCGCTGCATGGCACATTACTGACCTCATAACAGCCTCGAACATCTTGTGGTCGATAGGCAAACGATTTTTTTCTGACTTTCTCACATTCCCAATCATATACCAGGGTTGCCTTCGTACCCTTTTACTTTCTGTCTGCAAGCGTTAAGCTGCGTTCAAGATACAATTCGTTGGGATTTCCTTACCTCTAGCAGATAGAAGTTCGTTATTTTCTATTTTATTTGTTAAGTAAGATTTGCTTTGTATCTCTCAGAGATTTCGTCTTTCCAGCGTAATTTTGGAAGAAGGCAATTTTGCTGCACATTGGTATTCGTTTGTCGCAATATCTTATCTATAAAGTTACTATAGTCATAAAAAATTTGCATAAAAAAAAAAACAATTCGATTGAAAAACTTTGACAAACTTAAAAATTAGACAATTGAGGCAAATATACATTAACGAACTGTTCTTTATTTTAAATCTTTTTTTTTAAAAGTTTCGACAATGTTACCGTTGTCTGTGACATTAGTTCTGAATCGAGGAACCGGCTTAAAAACAAAAATCGCAAAAAAACCCACAGCAGTAGAACCATTGTGGTAAAAAATGCAAATGATTTAAAAAAAAACGTGTGATATAACTAAATTCGCAGCCAAAAACCATCTGTCTGGTCGTTGGTCCTCAGCCCCTACAACAGTTGAATAACAATTAGCACAAATAAATAATTTTCTTTTATTTACGACTTGCATACAATTTGCAATGAGTTAGTTCTTTACGCTCTAGAGATTTCACAAAAAAAAAAGAAAACCCCTTGAAGCAGCCAACCGCAAATGAAGAACTCTCGTCCCATTCCATGTACCTAATTTCAGCATTTTATTCTTGAACTAGGTAACTTAAGACATACATGATGCCAATCAAAACTTACTATTAAGTAATTTTCAAACAGTGCCTCTGTGACAATCAAAATCATGAAGCTCAAAATATCTATTGACTGACCAGGTACATGGTTGGTGTGATCACGTTCTTAGAACAAAAGCTTGTTTTCGTATTTACTTGCGTTTTATTTTTATTTCTTATTTTCCTTATGATTGTATGTAAATATTGTTTACTGATTGATTAAATTACAAAAACCCCGACCCCTAAAGCGTAGGCGATATAAATATGTACCCCTAGTACTAAGTTGTTAAAGTTTGCTATTTCTTATTAGAATACCTGTCCTATTTAAATGTAAAACACAATCGATCCTGGCTGTTTCAATGTTCGTTAGGTTGTAAATCCTTTCTAAGAATGGATTGCCTTCTCAGGGCAATGGTAGATTGGACTTGAACGCTAATGACAATATACAACAAAGCCTGTAAAAAAACTATGTTGTCGGCATTTAAAATATCAACGTCATGGAAGTGTAAGAAAGCAAGACTTTGAGTGGTAATTTTTCTACTATAGAGCTCCATAAGACATATGAGCGGCACTCGCAGAATATTTGCTCTTTACTTAAATATGACCAGAAATGTAGAGTCTTATTTCAGCAGTAGACCTTAATAAAAGGATGTTAAATATTTCGAACGAAAGCATGTTAAAGTTCGACCAATATTTCCTTATTTTCCGATTTTTATTCTTAACTTTTTTATTGGAATTTACTCCAACATGCTCCTGGAACTCCTAGAAACATTGAAACAGCCACGACTTACGCTTGCTTCTCCTTAAAATAAATGCGTAGAAAAAAGCTATAAAAAATAAGTGTGTATCGCGAGCTTTCTGTCAGAGCTTCTTAAAAAAAAATTATTTAAAAAGAGAAAAAATTAATTAAAATATATTTTGCGCAATGTACCTTGCTTGTAATAATAAATACAGAAAAGTCTAAATAGAATTATGTGACTTTACACTGTTACAAAAAAAAAAAAGAAAACAAATATCCTGCATTCCAATTTTGAATTTCTTCTATCCAAACTCCTGATTATTTTTTTTAACGTTTTTAAAAAAACATGTAATTTATTAGTTTATTTTTTTGTATTAAAAAAGGGAAAAGAAAATCAAAATGAAAAGCAACAAATTAAGGGAAAGAATTTTAATAATAGTAAATAACATTTTACCTAAAAGTTTATTATATATTGTATGTATATGTAATAAGAACAAAAAAAAAAATACAAAACAAAAAAAAAAGAGATGAAAATAAATATTTTTTAAAAACTTGTAGATAGTTTTTTTTAGCTATATTCAGAATATATGTACGTATTTGTAGGTTTTTACATTCCAAATATTATCTTTTTGTTTTATGTTCTCTCACTTGCCTATTTTGCAGAAAAAATAAACTTTTTATATAATAGTTTTATTGCATTGTGTATATAATTAAATATATACATGAAAAAAATTATGTGTAAATTTTGCGTACATTATTAATAAAAAATATGATATTAGTTAATGGTAATAATTTTGTGCAAACGCTTAAGATTAAAGTTAAAGAGAAAAAAAAAAACAATAAAATAACAAAATGTTGTATTGAATTATTGAGATTTGAAATAAACATTTTTTTGTCATTAAATGTGTTTTTGTCATGTATTTTCTATTTTTGTCACATAGAGGAACTATGTATGTAAAAAAAACCGTCAAGCATGAAGACATACGCTGTCCGTCGGCTTTTGTTGTAGGTTTCGCTAACCTTTATGGCACAGTGTGTGTAAAATTCTATTTGTTATTTTTATTTCTGGGTATATTTTACCCATTCTGTTGTATACTTTTTCGCAGTGAAATCTACTGTCCTTATATTGGGTGATTTTTTTAGTTATGTGGGATTATTAAACTTTTCCCTTAATAATTTTATATTTTTTTTCCGTAAAATGAACTGTTATAAGCTTATTAGTTTTACGCTATTAAGCTTAGCAGAAAAATTTGTAAAGTATATTAGGTTAAGGATTAAATAATGTATACTGAATAACCACAAAAATACTTAAGGTACACTAAATTATAAGGGATATGACTCACTCAAATTTAAATGGCTTTTAGTAATGCTTAGTGTATGCCATAAATAAGGTTTAATAACTCATACCTAATCTCCTAGGACATGGCCTGTGTTTGAATAAGGTATAAAATAAGGAATATTGTATGGGACTACCTACTCCTTACGAATAACAAGTCTCACGTGCTAAGCAATAATTTACATTGCACAAAGCCTTATTTAAGGCTAACATTGATTGCTGTTTTTTTTTGCAAAGCTCTTGTATTGATTAACGTTCATGTGGTTGTGCAATAAGTGGCTGCGAACTTACGATAGATATATCTACATATTTGCTAGCAGCATCATTTTAGTCAGTCAACTTAATTGATTGCACGCACATCTAGAAAATCATTAACTACTTCTCTCTGATGCCTATCGCTCACTTTCGCAAAAATTTAATAGCGAGAATGTATAATGGTATACTTACGAAAACAGATTCGAGAAGCCGCTTCGGGTTTTCGCGAGGTACTTCACCCAACCTGCACGAAGGAAGAAATTGTTGAAGATGTTCAAGCCCAAGGCTGTAAAATTCTTGATGCCGTGAACATACAAAAGAAAAACAACGTACGGAAGGAGGAAAAGACGCTGTGGTCAAGCGCGGTCTTCCCATTTTCATGCTGACGTTTGATAGGATGGAAAACATAAACGGAATATGTGAAATGAAAACAATCCAAGCAAAAGGGCAACAGACTACTACCTCAAAGTAAGCGATGCCAAGGTTTCCGACATACTCAAGAGTACTTCCAAAAAGAACCGCGATGTGTCAAATGCGCCGGTGGACATCTTTCAAAAGATTGCAACGCAAGCAGTCACGCCCTAGCGATTTGCGCCAATTGTAATAGAAAACACCCAGCGAGCTACCGAGGTTGCGAAATCGCAATAGAGCTACAAAAACGTCACGAAACAGTTAAGCAACGTATTGTAGATAGGGTCACAACCCCAAAACGTTCTAGAGCTGAGAAGCCGAAAACTCCAAAATCTCCTGGAGTCACCTTACACAAAAGCAAACCAGAACCTGCCACAACAGATTCGGTATCTCAAATATTATTTATGATAATGGAAAAGCTTGAGCAAAAAACTAAAGTTAATCAAGTAATATTTGACAAACTGAGCGAGCTAGAGTTTAATCCTCGCAAAACGAATAACAAATAATGAATATGAAGCTCATTAACATACTTACATTGAATGCAAATGGTCTTTTAAACAAAATCGACGAACTAGAAGTATTTCTACGGAAGAAAAATATTGACATATCTATGCCTGATTTCGGAAACACACTTTAAGAAGGGATCGGGACCCAAAATTAAAGGTTACATCGACTATCATGCGCATCATCTATCAGAAAATTCGAGAGGCGGATCCTCTCTACATCAAAGACTGCATTAGTGCCTGTTTTCATTTGGTTGATCCTAACCTGATGTGTCAGAATTACTATGGTGAGGGGAAGCGCCAGTGTGGTGGCCACCGTTCAACCTCTGTTTTATTTTGAGAAATATAATTTGGGTTAGGTTAGGATCAACCAAATGAAAACAGGCACTTAAGCATTACAAAAACAAGAAATTGAGCTTGACTCTATGCAAATAACTTCAGTCTCGGTAAAAATAAGTCACCTAGATTATAATATCGCCTCGAGTTATTTTCCTCCACAGTATAGGCTAGCGGACGACGATCTTAATCCCTTCTTTGACTTACTTGGGTCGATCACGGTGCAATTCAACAAGAGGCAGATTACTTTTCAAAGCTTGTATAAAACCTGGCGTGGTTTTCCTTTCGACGGGAAAGCAACGTATTGGCCAACTTTTCGACTTCTTTATCGCAAAAAGGTGCCCTCGGCACCTTACGAATGTAAAAAAATGCTATGATCTCTGTTCGGGTCACTTGGCAGTCATTCTGAAAGTCAGCGGAAGTCTAGCAAAAAATGAGAGAGCGCCTAGGTTGACTAATAACAACACCGACTGGGATGGATTTAGGATATACTGCAAAGAAAATGTATCTCTTAATGTACCATTTAAAACCTCTTTAGAAATAGAAGACGAAGCCGATAAAATCGTTAGAACTATTCAAAACGCTGCTTGGAACAATACTTCTTTCCAAAAGAAGTCAAGTAAGATACTGTAACATCTTTTTTAGAATATGAGTAAGCTTAAATGTATGTTTAATAAATTAATTTGACAATTTTTAATTAGTAGATACCATAACAATTTTAAACGAATAACTTAAATTCATAACGAATAATAACAGTAAATAATAATAATACATATACATAATGCGTGCGTATGAAAAGTTATGCAGGTAAAAGGGAGGAGAAAGAAATAGAACAAAAAAGAAGAGAAGGGGGAAGAGAATACCAAAATTACTAAGGGTGATTCACAGCATAGTATTTAAAAAGCTTATTTTTAAATGTGTGTGTATTGTTAAGGCGCTCAACATCGACGGGTAGAGCATTCCAAAGCTGAATTGCATGTAAATAATAATAGAAGAAGTGTCTCGAGGTGTTAACGTAATTGTAACGTAACGTGTCTTGGTACAATGAATTGTAGTGTTCGTTGATTTCTGGCAAATTTAACTATGTCAAAAAGATACCCGGGTTCTCTCGTTGTAATTACTTACTTACTTACTTAAGGTGGCGCTACAGTCCAGGGTGGACCTGGGCCTCAGCCAACAAGCTTCGTCAGCCAGCTCTGTCTCGAGCTAGCCGTCTCCAGTTTCGCACGCGAAGTTGGCTGAGGTCCCCTTCCACTTGCGTGCGCCACCTGAGTCTCGGTGCTCCTCTACCGCGCCGGTGTGGATTCGAAGATTTTCCGGGCCGGGGCGTTGGTGTCCATCCGCTCTAGATGACCCAGCCATCGTAGACGTTGTGTTTTGACTCTTTTGGCTAGGTCAGTATCGCTGTACAGCCCGTACAGTTCGATGTTATATCTCCTCCTCCACTCTCCGTCTATGCAGACGGGACCGTAAATCGTCCGAAGAATTTTTCTCTCGAAGCAGCCTAAAGTGTTTTCATCCGCCTTTGAGGGGGTCCATGCTTCTGTCCAAGACGTCGATGTTGGGTGTCTTTTCTTGATGACAGCATATACTTGGTTTTGCTGTCAATTACTCGTTGTAATTAGTTTATGTAAAAACGTTAATGTTCTATATTCCATGTAGGCTTCTACCGAAAGACCGGTGATCTAATGCCAAAAATATATCTTGCACAACTATTAAAAGCAACCTTCAACTTTCTTTTTGACTCAAAGTCCATCTGTGTGAATACTTCGCAACCATAAAACGAAATTGGTAGGACAAAAGACTTCACAAGTTTCATTTTTGTATTGGCTGGAAGAAAGCTTGAAGTTGGATTAAGTCCGCGTAGAGCCCCGTAAATTTTGGAGACTGTTTTGGTTACATGCGTATTAAAACTTAAGTTTTCATTAAAATAAACGCCAAGATTCTTTATGATATCCACATATCCAATGGGTGATTTGTTGGTAAAGAGAGATGGAAGATTTTCCTTCCCTACCTGATTTTATAACCATTGCCTTTGTGTTTGCTGGATTAAGACAGGAGTTTGTTTTCTTCTGCCCAGTCACGATTCTGCCCAGTCACGTATTTAAATTATCTATCGCCTGAGCTTTTTATGGTTTTGAAAACATAGAGTATATTTTTATATCGTCGGCATATATATGACAGTTACAGTTAAGGAGGCGCTCTGCTAAATCATTTATTTAACATACAAACACGAGTGGTCCCCAAACGGATCCCTGAGGGACAACGAACATTTACCATCATAAGCGACACACTGTAGGCGACTACAAAGATAAGACGCAACTAGGTTACACAAAGATTTATCAAAAAAAACTGATTTTTAAGCTTTCCAATTAAAATACTGTGGCTCACGCTGTCGAAAGCTTTTGAGAAATCTAGGAACACTAATGCAGCAAACAATTTTTTATCTATTCCCGATCGGATATCTTCGCAAACCTTCAGCAAAGCAGTTGTGCAGCTGTGTTTGGCTCGAAACCCAGATTGGCACGGTGTAATTAGTTTTTTAACGCTTAAGAAACTTTTAATTTGTTGGGTTACTAAAATTGCGAAGGCTTAACTTAGGCTTTACGAAGGCTTTGCTTAGGATGGCAATGGGTCGATATTCAGCACTTGAGCTTGAAGTGGAAGGCTTTGGGTGAGGTAACACTTTGGCAACTTTCCAAGCATCAGGAAAGTTGGAGGTTGTTAAAATAGTGTTAAAAATGTTAGTGATATGCCCAAGTAGGACGGGTAAAAGAACTTTTATGAACTTGGGTTCAATTTTGTCTGATCCTACGGCATTAGATTTTATGTCAAGGATTGTTTTTCCAACAGTGTAAGCATCAACACAAGACAAAGAGAGCACCCCTTCATCTCTATTACTTATTACGGGAACACAAAGACTCGTTGAGCTGCTGGTATTGCCCGATGAAACAAATTTGGTATTGAGCTCATTCAAGTCAATGTTGGCCGGAAGCAGTGGCCTATCCGCAGTCAGCCCTAGGGAACGTACTTTCTTCCAGAACTCAGTGCTCGAGCAACTTGGACCGAAATTATTTCTGAAGTAGGCTTTTTTGCTTTTCCTTATTAGAGCTGTTACGGTGTTACGTTTCAATTTAAACTCTCTTAACATCCAAGGACATTTGTACCGTCTCCACCTAGCATACAGGTGGTTGCGACCTTTTATAAGGTCACAAACTTCTGCATATGGAAAAGCGGATTAATATAACCGCGCGAAATTGAAAAGCTCAAGGCGCGAAAAAGATGGCATTTGTCTCGAGATCCTCCTGATAAAACCATTCTGAACGGGCTATCTGACGAATTAAAGCATTTACTTCAAGATTTTAAAAGTCGCGAGATTACCAATTACCTCGAAAAATTGACTGCCGATAGAGGGTAAAACTATTCACTTGGAAAGCCGTGAAGTCCATTAAAAAGCCCATAGTACACTCGGCGCCAATAACAAAAGATAACGGCCCATTCACTGTTAAAAGGCAACAAAAAGAAAGCAGATGTATTTGCAGAACATCTAGACGAAAGGTTCGAACCGTTTGACGGGGAGCCGTTGGTCGACAATCTGTATTTCAATGCGGAACTAGACAATTATCGAATGAAAACCGTGTTGGCACGAAGGCCTAAAATATAAGCTACAGAAAGTTTTACCGGAAAAAATGTATGAACTCTTAGAGTTTTGTCTTGACAACAGACTATTTCGCGTAAGATACGGGAGCGAATACTCAGAATTTACGAAAAACACGCAGGTTTTCCACAAGGAAGCGTCCTCAAAAAGAGACAACGACTGTAGCCACGTTCGCTGACGACACGGCTATCCTCGCTACGGATAAGACAGTCGGACTATCAACAAGCAAACTCCAACGCGCCTTGAACAAAATATGCGAAAGGAAAAAGACCTGGCGAATCGTCCTAAATGAGACAAAAACAACGCATGTAAATTTTACTTACAAGACGGTAAACAACTTACCTCTATTTATCAACTCGGTACGAATTCCGTATGCAAACGAGGTGAAATATCTAGGCATAACCCTAGACGCAAAACTTTATAGGAAGCCACACGTTAAAAAGAAACCCGACGAACTTGAAATCAAGCTTATTGGTAGTTATTCGAAACTAAGTGTATAAAATAAACTTGCTATTTTGTATAAGCAATAATCATCATCATCATTTTCGGATGCCGCTTATCCTTTAAAAGGGTCGCGGAGCGAGGGTGGCTACATGGTCCTTCCATCTTTCTCGATCCTCCGCCACCAACTCAAGAGACTCCGGCGCAATCCCCAGGCGGGACTCAGAGAGGTTCTTTACCTGATCCCACCACCTGTTCCTTGGCCCGCCAAGGGGGTGACGCGCTCGCATCTCGGCTAGCATGACCTGTCTAGAAAAGTGCTAAAAAAATTTTGGACGTACGTTATACAACTTTGGGGTTGTACCAAACCAAGCAACATATCTATTTTAGAAACTTTTCAGAATAAGACACTAGCGATCGTAAATGCTTCATGGTATACAAGAAATAGCGATTTACATCGAGATCTAGGCATTGCAACCGTGACCGACGAGGTAAGAAACTTTGCTCGCAAACTTCACACTCGCCTTGCAACCACGAAATAATCCGAACTCTGGATCAGACAAATCTTGCACGCCGACTACAAAGAACAAGACCGTTTGAGAAAACCGCACATAATGAAGGTATTGCAGGTGCTTTCTTTGGAAGGAAGCCATTACTATACAAAAGCTTGAACTACTTGTTAAGGAAACTTTTTCGTAGTCTTACAAAAATTGGGAGGCTTTTTAGTGAGTAAGAATCTCACACACTCATAGTGCCTATGAAGGTTTTTACCTATCCACGAAAAAAAAAAATTAACTATTATTTCAAAACTGTTTAAGTTTTTTTCTATTTTCAAACGGTGAACTACGTTTGCTATTTATTTCTAATTTCGCATTTTATCGTTTCGAAAATGGAGGAAAGGACTAGGACATATATTTTGTTGGCTTTTTTACCATTTTTAAAATTAAAAATCCATAAAACAATTTAATTTTTTTTTTCAATTATTGACTAGGTTAGGTATTTTTAATGTAGCCAATTCGTCAGACATTGACCACTGTATAGAGAATTTCTACTCTTTACTTAATACGTCGATACGCAACACTGTACCGACAGAACTTAGAAAAAATGTTATGTGTGATCCTCCATGGTAGACTAAGGAACTTAAATCTTTGCGTAACAAACGAAATAAAGCTTGGAAAATATATATCAAAAGCTTGAGTCCTTGATCTCTTCGTTTTAGTTTTTAATGAATATAAAACCCTTTCGGAGAGCTTATACAATAGGTATGTCTCCGAAATAGGTTAATCTTTTGTAACGAAACCCAAGGAATTTTGGAAATTTGTCAATTCGAAAAGAATGTCCGATGGCTACCCAGCCAATTTAAAGTGTAATGGTAACTGATCTAACGACCCTACCATCACTTGCAACTTTTTTGCCGATTCTTTTTCTAAGTCGTTCAGAGATGCACCGTTTTCTATTGATACGGAATTTTTCGACTACTTAAATCATTCCACAAAGGTCAATTTTAACCGTGTATCAGTCCGCTTAGACTGTTGATCTTTTTTTATCCAACCTAAAGGAAGATTACTCCGCGGGTCCCGACGGAACTCCTCCCATAGTGCTCGAAAAGTGTAAGGAAACCCTTGTTCTTCCTCTTCAACACTTATTTAAACTTTCGCTTGCTTCCGGCGTTTTTCCGCTTATTTGGAAGCTCTCCTTTATCACCCCAATTTTTGAAAAGGGTGACAAGTGTAACGTTTCCATTTATAGACCGATTGCTAAACTTTCCGGTGTACCTAAACTTTTTGAACAAGTTGTATGTGACAGCCTTTTGTTTTTCTGTCGCAATGTTATTTGTAAAGAACAGCATGGTTTCGTAAAAACAGGTCCACTGTCACGAATCTTTTGTATTTTTCAAGCAAATGTACAAACGTATAGAAAGTGGCTTTGAGGTAGACTGCATTTATACTGACTTCTCGAAGGCGTTTGATCAGATTTCTCATGAAATTATTATATTTAAACTGGTATCGCTTGGCTTTCCATCTAATTTTATTTCTTGAATTTCATCCTACCTTCATTCTAGAACTTACCAAGTCAATTTTAGAGGCCTACTTTCAAATAAATTTTCGGCCCTCTCAGGCGTTCCTCAGGGCAGTCACCTTGGTCCACTTCTTTTTATACTTGCAATTAATGACGTTTCCACTAGTGATATTATCCACAGTGATATTCTCGCTTATGCCGATGACATGAAAATATCTAAAACTATTAAATCATCTTTGGATAACTTGCTTTTACACGCAGATAGCGATAGGTTCAACATGGTGCAATAAGAACGGGCTTATGCTTAATCCTGACAAATGCCAAACTAAATTTTTTTTTAAAAGACGGATACCTTCAGCTGTCTCTTATTCAATACATAGCCACATACTTAGTCGTGTTTTTCGAATCAAAGATCTCGGAGTTTTCTTTAGTTTCGACCTAAATTTTTCCGAGCATATTAGCTACATCGTTAATAAAGCAAACTGCTTGTAAGGTGGTCCAAAGGTGGTCAAAAGAATTTAACAGCTTCGTTCGTCCACATCTTGAATATGCCTCGCAAATATGGACAGCTTCTCATACTTGTCATGTAAATAGGATTCAAGCAGCTCAGCGAAGATTCATCCGCTTTGCTCTCAGAGGTCTCCCCTGGGAAAATCCGATAATCCTTCCTCCATTATCCTTCCGTCTTTCCCAAAGACGATCCAATAATGATCTTATCTTTATTCAACAATTACTTCTCGGTCCCATAGATGCTCCTGGCATTCTCTCTTTTGAAGATTGCCATCTTCAGTGCCCTGTTTGGGATGGAGCAGATCTGAAAAATGCTTCCTCCATCTACGTAAGACGTCGTTCTTATTTAAAAGAAGTGTACCGTCTTTGAATTCATCCCCTTGAAAGGTATTCAACTTCCTTCCTCTGAGTCGGCGAATAGTCTGCCAAAATGTCTTGTTTGCAGATCTGTAATTGTGTTCCAAAGACATATTGGAAGTTCTTTGCGCATCAGTGTACCGGGCTCGAGAAATAAAGTTCATACATTGAATCCACACAATACAGGCTCTTTTCTTCTCTCTGATGGCTTCTTGAAGTCAAGGAGTCTTTCGCAGTTCTTTTCTTTTTCTCACCACCAACCGCCACACCAAGCTGATTCATTCCACAAATATTTCTTGCAGAGGCAATGACTGCCGATGAAAACAGCTGCCATTCTTCCTCTACATTTAAAAGGACAAATAGAATTTGTTCAAACTTCTCCGAAACGTGCCGTGCAAATCGCTCCCTGCAATAAGATTCAGCATCCTGTAACCTTCCCCACCGTATGCGGGCCACTAGTCTTGGATTTCGCCTGGATGGCAAAGGAATACTCTGGCCAAAGCGCAATTTGCACAGCACTAGGTGGTGATCAGTTGATAGCTCGGCTCCTCTCAAAACGCGAACATCACAAATCATTTTTTGAACAAACGATGGTACCTCAAAGAAATCAATCAAAGATCTTTGATTTAAACTATGCCGGTACCAAGTGTATTTGTGAATGCCTTTGTGTGTGAAAAAGGTGTTCATAATGGACATAAATTGTGAATTGTGAATGAATTCAAATATCTAGGCTTCCGCCTGAAATTCAATTTAGACCTTCGTCCTTACATTAAAGAAAGATCGGTGGCAGCTAAAACTGCGATCAATTCTATGTGGAACAGGTTTTTCTCCAACAAAGATGTTGACTTGCGGTCTAAATTCAGGGTTTTTGAGGCGGTAGTTAACACCTGTTTTCGGTATGCAAGTGAAGTCTATGGTCACCGAAAGCTCGACGAGGTTGAAGCTATCCAACGTTTCTTCGTAAAAAGGATTTTCAGGCTCCCTCGATCATCGCCAAACTACGCAATAGACATTGAAACAGGTTTATCTCCAGTTTTTGTAAGAAATGCCAAATCAAGTGCCGACTATTTGTCCAAAGTTATTATAAGATCTGTGAATAACTTGCAACGTAGAGTTCTTTTGGTTGCACTAGAAGGGGGCTTTTCACCTTTTAAGGAATGGCGTGAGCTTGCTGTTAACCATAATTGTCAATTAAATCTTGACGAGAGAAATTGCCACGAATGGCGAAGTATATTCTATGACTGCCTGGCAGCCATTGACGAAAAGCTCTATCAGCAGTCCTTGTGCAGAGCGAGAACATTACTTACAAGAGAACTTTACAAAAGCCTCACTCACGATTTACACACCGCCAACTATTTTTGTGATAAGCTGAACGCGTCCGAAATTAGTTTAGTATTTAAGGCACGCACTGAAATGCTTGATCTTAACTTCAGACCATACCGAAATGACTTAAACCCGCTTTGTAACCTCTGTAACCTCAATCAGAACGAAGACACCTTCCATTTCTTAGCTTTATGTCCTATCCTTCAAGAGATCCGAAGATTATTTTTTGCCAAGAGCTTTCTCTCGATCCAGGAATGTCGCTCCTTACTAAACGGCGGATTTGGTTGGAAGATACTTACATGCTATCTAAAAGAAGCAATTGCTTTTCGTAATTTGTATCAGTCTCCGTGAGCTAAATCAGCAAAACAAAATCAGATCTTTCCACGAAGAAATCCCTTCTGTTCCGTTTTAAGCTAAACCAAAAGCCCATAAGTATAGATGACAAAGAAGTCACAATCTTTTCTTTTGTATTACAAATTAAATTAACAAAAAAAAAAAAAAAAACCTAATATAAGCACTAATTATGAATTAACATTCTCGGTCCTATCATTCAACGGCAGACGGCTCTAAGCCATGTTGTATACTACTTTTTGTAAACTTCTTTTTGTAAAACTTATCGAAATGAAAATAAAAAGTTTTTTGAATTTGAATTTGAATTTTGAATAATGGACATAAGGAGCAGAGAGCATAAGAGCAGCAGCATAAGAGCCATAAGCACAGAAAAAGTACAACAAGTTCCCTCCGTTACTGTTTTGATCCGGGTCACTGTGCCTCCCAATCACACTTTTTTAAGTACTGTCATCAGTACCTCCAGGAGCATCAAAGTCACCCATCAGGGGGAAGAGTCCATTTCTGCCACTCTATCCAGTGCAGCATCAACTTCGTTCAAGAAGGCTGGATACTCTAACTCTAGGTTGGGAGCGTACACCTGCACTTAAGCCTAAGTCGATCGCTCAAGCTTAGGCTTTAAGATCAAAACCCTCCCTCCTAATGGAATAAACTCCAATACGTTTTCCGACAGCCAGGGGCTTGTGTTTATCTCCACACCCGCCTGTGCAGTCATGTATGTGGAACGCCAAACCAGAAAAGTCTGGCCCGTCAGTGAAGCCTCGGGTTCCGAAACCTTTCCACTTAGATGAGGAGATGCCAGTAGCATCTAGCTGATACTTGTTAGCCTCCTTAACCAGTTAAAGTTCCTTCTCCGTTAGCGATGAGACATTCCATGTGCCAATTTCAAGTTGGTGACGTTATCGATTTGTAGACTGACCATTTAAGCCGCCATTTAAGCCAAGCGGGACATTCCGACCACCGACCACCCCTCATGCCTAATTCCAAGGGTGCCCTGGCTTACCAGGATCAGTACATACCTATCCGAGTCTTTCTTTCTTGCATTTTATACCTAGCTGCCAGGTGATCCTAACAGCAGCAGCCGACCAAAAAGCCGCTCATCCCGAGACAGACGCTCTTTGAGTGTAATTGTTTAGAGTTCAGCCGCCCCTTTGGGTCAGACGCTGACGAGTTTGCCGCACACTATGTATCAGACGCATGTATTAGACCTTCAGGTTCATCTCTCAGTTATAACTTTACTGCCAAGAGTGTATACTCCTGACAGCATCGCTTATAACATGCTGAAGACTACTTCTTCCAGTGGATTTTAGTCGGCTCTTACGACAGGCATATACCTTAACTCAAGGCTATTTTGACCCCAACCTTGCAGGGGGTACTTCTCTAGTTTTGAAAACACACAATTGAAATGGGAAGAGGTGGTAAGTTTTTCCTCTTGGCAGCCTACAAAACTTCCGTAATTGAGTATCGACCATACATAAGCCAAATGGAAAGGATTATCTTTGGTTTTTAAGGACCCCATTGAAACATGTAGGTCTACACAATGCATCTGAAAGTTAAGCTTAACTGAATAATTTATGTGGCGTTTCCTCATTTACAGATAAAGCAAATTGCATTATGATTATGATACAAGAATAAATAATAATATTGTACGAATACGATTTAATAATACAAAGATAAATACTTAACTCGCATTGTTTTTTTTAATTTTAGGCGTGTTCAGGTGTAACGTTATTTTAAACAACAAAACATCAAAAGCAAGAATGAAAATATTCCAATCGTAATCCAACTCTCAAATACGTTTGTTCAATGTTTACAATGACTGTCATTCTAAAAATTCCACAGCGTTTTATTTGCGCTGGCATTTTTCGCGGATAGATGTCTATCAATAGCGAGTGGTTATCACTGCTACTTAAAGGAGCAAAGTGCGTCTCTTCACAAAGTAAAACTTGATGCGAAACCACCCCTGTTATAGGGGTTTTAAAATCTCAAAACTTCCTTGTTCTTGTTCGTTATTGTATCATAGTAATGTTCTAACCATGTCGAGAATTCTGTAATTTGCTTTTTATGAAACAAATGACGCAGCTTCTAGGAGAGTTAAATGGGGGAAGAGAATCCCACAGCATAAGTTTAAAATGGTACTTTTGGAATACTAATTCCCTGAATGCGCGTAAATAAATGCCAATTATGCTGTATTCTGTGGATATTATTTCTTGTGTATCCTTTGGCGAGACTGGGGATAAATCGGATATGAAAGCTTTCCACATTGCACTCAGGTTCGCATTTCAATTAAGTTTAATTGCGTACTCGGTGGGTGTTGGATGTCCTTTTTATTATATTTTAAGCCAGAGCTCAGCGCGGATGAATAAATTTATTCATAGCAAATCCAAATAGCATCTGATTGTGGTCGCGGATTTAAATACTGGGGTGGCCCCCTATAAAAGGAATAGCGGTAGGAATATGTAAATTATGGAACTACTCAAACGCAGCGTACGATCTGTGGTGTTGTGGTTTTACGTTCGCAGAAAATTGTGTCACTGTTTTACAAAACTGACCTAGGCCCATTGCAATGCAGTGTAGGCACAACATGTGCGCGTTGATGTCCTGTTACAAATGTCTGTGACAATTTTTATGTATGGAAGGTTAGGTAGAGATGCTGCCTACTGCCCATCATATGGGTTGGCGTATAAAAATACATCAAAATTGACGAATGTAGATGTAGGAAATAAAACAATTGTAGATTCAGTAAAATTTGAACGAAGACGGTGGAAAATTAACCAAAAACCGTCAGCTAGGACTAAAGCGTCAGACGAGACTAGAGAGACAATTCTTTAATTATTTTGTAGAAAAA
This sequence comes from Neoascia interrupta, assembly GCA_947623515.1. NCBI lineage: Eukaryota > Metazoa > Arthropoda > Insecta > Diptera > Syrphidae > Neoascia > Neoascia interrupta. Next base: position 146,571,188 of record OX392462.1, read on the forward strand.
ACGTCTCTTCAGCAACTAAAGCACCAACCACAATAGACTTAAGTGGGATTAACCTAATGTCAAAATACATCCCACTCAAGTTTAGCCCAATAATACACTTAAGTAAACGTTTCAGAAATCGTATGAAATTTGTGTGTATCTACGCAGCTGTCAAATTTCCGTGCTGAACCTCTCACTTGAGTGGGACCAAAGTTAAGAGAGCAAAAGTGAATGAATACCTAACGAAACTATTATGATCGTGGCATACGAATTGTGTGAAATGGGGCATTTATGAAAGCTGACTTAAGTTCACCTAAGTCTGTTATGATAAGGCCTTAAAGTGTCCATCTGCAAACCCATTATCATGCCCCAGTTCTACTTTACGGTACAACCGTATGGACTTTGGCATAGATAGGTGAAGTTGCTCTGAGTAGTTTCAAGAGGAAAAAAGTTCTAGTGAATTTTGGTCCCGTCTGCTCAGACATGGATTGGAGGAGGGGTACAACATTGAACTGTACGAGTCGTGGTGTACAGCGACACTGTGTCAGCCACAAGAGTCAAAATACAAAGAATACCACTGCTTCGATGGCTAAGCGATCAAGAACGGATGGAAACTAACGCTCCGACCCGGAAAACCTTTAAAGCCTACAAAACTCGAGATGGTTAGCTAGAAACAGAAGTGTCCGGCGAAGTTTGATGGTTGCGGATATCTTAGAGTTATGCACCCTGTGTCCTTGGGTCAAGGAATAAGTACATTGCTCGTTTTCTGCACCATGCACCATGGTATTATACCATCCCGTCCTGCTAATTTAAGGGGTTGGAATGATTTTATTGCTCAGGTTAGCTTATTTTTGCAAATACACTCAGTGAAAACTGCCTGTTCTTCGTTGGTTAATGAAGGATGGTAGCCAGCTGTATCGAGTGATTGTTCACTAGTTATGTCTTTGCACCCGGGGAAGGGTGTATTGAGCAGAAGTTCCAAGGTTTCATGGCTGTTTACCGTCCAGGAGTTGTCCTCTTTGCATAGATTCCCGGGTATGCTTGGATTTTTGGCAAGGATCTTGCACTATCTTGCCGCTTCCATTGAGGCCTCCATGTTGGTACAATTTGATCCATGATGTTCTTTACGCTGCTCTAGTTTTTCCTTTGTATTCGTTGAACCTGTTTCGATAAGCATCCCAATCAGCAGCATTTTCGTTCAGCTTAGTCTTGTTGAAAAGTTTCCTTGTTTTTTTCTTAAGAAGTCGAAGTTCCGCGGTCCACCATGATGCATGGGTTCTCTTGGGGGGTCGACTAATGGAACAGGGTTTTTTGAATGAGGTAAAGAAAGTCTTAGTAACAAGGTTCCAGTCAGTCTAAGCAGGGTTTCTAAAAGGTATTTCCTTATGCTTTCTAAATTTAATATTGAAGATTATCCTGTAATGGTCCGAGAGGGAGCAATTGGTAGATACCATCCAGTCATTAACTTTAAAACTTTCGTAGGATGATTACGGTTACAAATTTATAGATTGGATATCAAAATAAATTCTAAACACTCACCCCTCTTGTTAATGTCTTTGCTGCCCCAGTGAGTGCGATGGGCATAAGCATCCTTCGCGATGACTGGGTTAGCCTTGTTGTTCCTTGCGTGGAGTTCCAAGTTCCATAGTGCTGTCGATGGTGGATTCTCCTCTTCGTATGGCAGGTATGCGGTTGCAAGATAGAGTTGTGGCTCATTACTACACGGTCGCACACCGCCACTGCTAAGTCGCTGTTGCTGAAATGACAGGAAAGATTGAAGTTAAGTGCTTTCTTAGCCAATATGCAACTTTTTAATTTACCTGTCTTTTTGGTGTGGAGGAGTGAATATATTTTGGACCCCAATCCCTGAACTTTGTCTTTGGAAAGCCATGATTCTTGGATTAGAGCCACATTAATATTTTCCTCGGCCATGAACAGCAACAGGTCGTCGGTGGCAGCTTGAGAGTGATGCAGATCAATCTGCACTACTCTCAGTTTTTCGACGCTGGTCTATTTCATGTAGGAATTTAAACTTTAACTAACCCGAATTTGACTACCCCTGCTTCTGTTTTTAGATAGCTGGCAGATTTCGTATCCACCACTACTCATGTCGACGCCTCCACCTTTCTCCCTTAGTGTCTTTGAAAGTGTCTGCCAGCCCGTCGTGCTTAGACCGCGGTTTTGCACTTCAACAAGCTTTAGTATGGCTGTTTCCTCCGGAGCCGGAGGAGGTGTCCATACATGCACTTGTATGCGTAGTGGAAGGGTCAAGGAAGGTACTGCTTCCGCCTTAGCGTCAGGCCAGACCTCTCAAAGGTTGCAGATGCAGCGAGTTGGAAAATCATATGATTCTCTGTTGCTGCAACTTTTTACTTTTACTCCTCTCCGCCACCCGGTTTTTGCGAATTTGTAGTCATTATGTGAACTACTCTTTTCGCCTTCTGCCACCACGTTTTCCAGGATTTTGGGCTCGACCTTCACCCACTTGGTCCATGATAAGTTTTCCATCCGGATCACTCTAACAATGATGGCCATGGTAAGCTCCTCATTGCTGTTTTGCTTCGTTTTGGCCTTCTTAGCAATATTCTCAGCGACTTAATCGGCTGAGCATTGTCTTTTAGGAGTAGATTTGGCCTGACCCTTCTCATTGGTCTTGGAACCCAAGGGTTTCCTTTCGTGATTTGAAGGGGAAGGCTTCGTCTTCGCTCCATGCAGACTAACGCTTGGCTTTGTGGACGCCAAGAATTTGGCATTATCTTTTTTTGGAGTGGTCTTCGGTGTAGAAGCACACGTTGTCTCTATCGTGGGACAGAGCTTATTGTCTTTCTTGACATCATTGGTTTTTCCCTTCTCAGACTTCTGGTTGGACGGGAAGGCTGCCTTTGTAGTCATAGCCTTAAGAATTATTTTGTCAAAACGTTTCTCTGTAGACCCCTAAGACCTTTTAGAGATATGAACCGGATCGACAGAAGAATCGATTTAGCCATGTCCGTACGTCCATCCCTATGTAAACATTTTTTAAGGCCTTAAATTTTAAGCTAGAAAGCTAAAAGTTGGTGAGTTGCCTGGAAGTTCAGTCCTTCAGATCAAGTTTGAAAATTAGCTAAATCCGCATACAGACACGCCCACCACAAGCCTGTATGTGCGACAGTCTCTAATTTAAAAATATACTTTTTTGAAATTTTAGTTATGTAGCGAACTAATTTTAGGTGTGTAACATTGTCTTGCGATTGTCTTTGAGGTAGCAAAAAAAGGCCTTTTCATTGACCACTTTTTTAAGGGATTTTAGCTTAAAATGACTATTTTTCAATGAATATTTTTTAAAATCCGACCAAAAATTCTATGACAAAAGCTGGTGATATTTGCATTTTCTTTTTTAATAAAAAGTATATGCCTCCGCCCACTTTTGTGGAGATGGCGTTAAAAAACGTGATTTTTTGGGTTGAAAGTTTTAGGCCGAAATGTATGCAACCACCTAGGATAAAGCATTCAACAGTTATATTTTTATATCCCGCCCACTTTTGGAGGCGTGACAGTTTATTTTTTTTGGTAGGGTAGGGTATTTTACAATCTGTCATAATTCCGTTGCACCTTCCCACTTTTTTTGCCTACTGTTGGGTTGACTTTCTGCATGCATGAATAAAGAAAAGTATTCTTACATCACAAGCCTAAAAAATCAACGATTCGGAACAATGTTTTTGTGGTCACCTTACGCACATTGATTGTCACAAAATGTGAAAATCACAGATCACCTTAGCCGATTCCAACCCAAGGTATATTAAGTTTAATGTATAGTTTGTAACATTTCATTTCAGCTGCGGTCATTTCCAAATGGCGTCGTTGACTTTTAAATCGCCCTATGTAAATGCAATTTCAAAGACGACGACGCACGTATCAAAACGGGAAGGAGACACACACAATCTTACATACTCAACGTCCCCTGTTGGAACATTAGGGGGAAGACTTACTAAGCAATTTGTCACAAGCCCTCTGTAAGTACATAGAGTCGTAAACTTCAAAATAAAAAAGGCAAAAACGACGGTTTGTTGAGTTAGTTAAAGTCGCCCTACAGTCCGGGCTGGACTTGGGCCTCAGCCAACAAGCTTCGCGAGCAACCTCTGTCTCCAGCTAGCCGTCTCCAGTTTCGCTCGCAAAGTTGGCTGAGGTCCACTTCCACTTACGCGCGCCACCTAAGTCTCGGTGCTCCTCTACTGCGCCGTCCTTGCGGGGTGGATTCGAAGATTTTCCGGGCCGGGGCGTTGGCTTTGGTGTCCATCCGCTCTAGATGATCCCCATCGTAGCCTTTGTATTTTGACCCTTCTGGCTAGGTCCGTATCGGTGTACATCCCGTACAGATGCATGTAATATCCTCTTCTTCACTCTATGCAGACGGGACCATAAATCCTCCGAAGAATTTTCCTCTCGAAGCAGCCTTAAGTGTTTTCATCCGTCTTTGACAAGATTCATGCTTCGACACCATAAAGCAGGTTTGGGATAATAAGGGTCTTATAAATGGACACTTTAGCTGCTCGAGAGAGGGCTATGCTACTCAGTTGCCTTCTTTGCCCAATGATACAGCGATTGGCAAGAGTTATCCTTCGTTTCAGCGCTAGTGTCATTCTCTAAATTGTCCCTAACTACCTCAAAGTTATAGCTATCGATGGTGATGTTTTATCCAAGACATCGGTGTTGGGTCTCTTTTCTTGATGGCAGCACATACTTGGTTTTGCCTTCGTTGACTGCTAAACCTTAATTCTCCGCTTTCCAATTATGTCAATATCGTCTGCGTATGGGAGTAGTTGAACGGAATTCCCAAAGATTGTGCCTCCTTGTTGGCGTGGCAGCTCTGCACCGTTCTCTCAATTATGATGTTAAAGAAGTCACATGACAGCGCGTCGCCTTGTCTTAATCCATTTTTGACTTCAAAAGTGTCGGTGAGGTATTGGTCGACTTTGACGGAAGAGCGTGAGATTTCCATCGTCATCCTGCAAAAACTGGCGAGTTTGGTAGATATGCCAAAACTAGACATTGCACCATATTGCTCATCTCTATAGATGCTATCATACGCGGCCTTGAAATTGATGAAAAGGTGGCGGGTACCTATTTGGAATTCCTGGGTTTTCTCCAAGATCTGCCGCAGTGTAAATATTTGATCGATGGCTAACACAGTACAGCAGAAAAGATCTTGTAAATGATGTGAAGAAGACTGATTCCTCTGTAGTTGGTAGAGTTCAGAGGGTCTCCTTTCTTGAGGGTCGGGCAAACAATGCTGAGGTACCATGCGTCGGGCATGCTTTCCTCCGACCATATCTTGCGAGTGAGGTGGTTCATGCTCCTAACCAGCTCATAGCCGACGGATTTGCAAAGCTCGGCAGCTAGGCCGTCTGCTCCAGCTGCTTTGTTGCACTTGAGCTTAGACACAGCCACTTTCACATCATCCAGGTCGGGTGGGCGATATCGTTCGTATGCTTAGTGGGTAACGTCTTCGCCCGCGTTCAATGGTTCATTCTGCCTGACAGCGGCATTGGGTTCGACTTCGCCGTTATGCAGTCTGTTGAAATGGTTTTAAATACAGTCGTAAAAAATGACGGGTAATGATGTAGTAACCCGTGGTTATTCCATTCAATGTAATTTTCCGGTTATTACAGTTACTTTCTAGCGTACTTTTACTTAAAGACTGATGCAAGGTAGGCAGAGGTGACGGTTTGCCTGCGACTCAAAAAAGGTACATGGTGTGTTTTTGTTAGCCAGACTCATGTTTTCTAGTTGATGATGAATGTCGCTGGCGATTTATAAGTCAGAGCCTAAATCCACAGTAGGGATTGCACGGTGAATTAGTATGGCCACCAATAACTAGCGACAGAAAGGTGAGAATTGGATGTTGGATCTGCAGATGTAAAACTTACCACAAGGTTTAAGGTAAACAATTTGATACTCCGCCAGCCTCCGTGGCGGAGGATCGAGAACGATGAGGAGGATCGAGAACCATTTAGCGACCCTCGCTCCGCGACCCTTTTAAAGGATAAGCGGCATTAGAAAATGATGATGGTGATGATAAATTTGATACTCAAACTCCTAATTCTGAAGAGAAGGGTGAGTGATAAAATATAAGGGTGAGTGATAAAATATATTTTTTTCTGTGTACACACTCGTTAATCTCAAGGAGACCGTTTCCATACACCTCACATGGAGAAAAGCATGGTTTTAACAGCTTAGATTCTTCAAAAATGCTTCGCAGGTATATGCCCAAAACTCACGCTGGTATTTTAGGTACGAAGGAACGTGATTTAGAATCTTTCAGAGGCTTGGGCTCTTGTTAATTTTTATTACCTACACTATTTTCACCCGCTTGCAATATTTTTAAACCCAAAATGCGAAAAAATATCGCAAGCAGGATAGACATGACGAGGTGGTCAGTTGCAAATTCAGTCACAAGCAGGTATAGCTTGCGACTGAAACTAGTTCATCGTAATGCCACTTTTTAATTTTACAAGTAATATTAAAGTTCTGTGTTGTGGTTATAAATGAATAAGTTTTTCTGAAATTCAATTTCCATTAAACAAAATGTTAATTAAAGAGAAACTCTGTCCATATTTTTCCAAGTATAAATGTATGTACAAACCTAAGCCGATTACCACAAATGTGACACATTTAATCCCCACTCTAACCGTCACTGGTCTTCCACCTCCACCAACATCTGCCCGCATAACATTATGTTGTGCCAGTGACACTTTAATGCTCTACGAAACACATTAGATTTCCCATGGTCTGAGCGGAAATGTCTCTCTTTACCACTCCCCCCATAGCATAACCAAAAAATAAAAACAATTAATACATCATTATCCTCCCACCAAGGACTTTTGCAAAAAAAAAAAAAGAAAGAAATCCAATCCATTTCAATCAAAACCTACGACGACGTCAGAGTAGGCCTCTGTAACACAAATTATGATCAAATCAAGTTTAGACTGTTATCCCTTTAGGGAATCCTTATGCACTGAAGAGAGGGCGACAATTTGAGAAATAGTAACACAAACCGTATTCAACTGGTGCGAAATAATCCTGCCCAAAGAAGTAAATTGAATCCTTGTCCCTTGGATCTGCTCCAGTGTATTGTAATTGAATTCCTTTCAGGATGCGCATGTCCCTGTTTGCCATTCATAAAGCACAATAGGTTCTCTTGAGTTTAAGAGCAAAAACAGCCATCCGCCTTCAAGCAACAGTTTGAGCATATAAAAGGTTTTGTAAAGCCGTTCATCCAAATCAGTAACCGACAATTGACCAAGGATCCAACATCGTTTGGAACAAGTTAGTCTCAAGGCAAGTTCAATTTCGCGCCGCGGAACAAAATTCAATTAACAAAAACAGTGTGGTGGTTTTACAGCAAAAAAAAAACAACAACAAGTTAAAGTGAGCCATTTTTTAACTGGTGATTAAGTGAACAAAAAGCTAAAACAAAGGGATTCTTCAAGGATGCAATACAGCAGTTTCGGTTATACGTGCAAAAGGAAGACTATGCTCAAGTTATGGGTTTTCTTTTGCATGCTATTCGTTGCAGTAAGTTAAATGAGTAAATTTTAATTATTTTTCCTACGACCTTTTCCACAATGGTCATAAAAAATGGGACTTTCCTCAGGGGAAGATTATTAATAGAATGGAAGTGGGTGTGAGGTGACAGACTGCTTTTCTCATAAGAAAGGACTCAAGCTTTGACTTTGCCATTTGGAGCAAGACACTTTACATGAGGACGCGATGGCAGGATGCATGCGATAAAGATTAAGAAATTACTATGCATTTCCGCTGCAGGCAATGAAATCTTGTGGATTATGTCTATGAATAATGGTCGAGAGAGGAGGATCCGATTCAATTCAGTTTCCCTATGTGGGGAACAGCTTACGGGTAACTCAAATACGAAATGACGTCTAAACTTTTAGCGATGCACATCGTCTTTATCGGTTGTTAGATGTCGGAAGCAAGAATTTAATTAAAGATATTTTCACAAGGACACGTTCATGTTGGCACTTATCTGCAGCAGACACAATTGGCCAAGTGCTGTAAGAGCTAAGGCAGAAGTTTTTTTTTGTCTAAAAGTATTAAGGAGTTTATCAAGGACTTTTCGGGTGGCCACTGGCTACGTTACATAGGTATATGCAAAAGGAATCATGCTTGATCGATGAGCTGTATTATTTCCCATTTCCTTTTTGAAGGAAAGCGTATTTAATTACGCGTATTCTGCCTGTAGATGCTATCACGAAATTGGCTTTTGGGGCATCTGTGGGATTTTCGTGTAATTGAATATCACTGCTGTGGCTATTGCGTGGTAAAGATAAGTAGCGTGGACATGGCAGACCATTTAATCTGAGTAAATATACTTTTAAATACTGCCTGCTGCCGGTAGGGAGATTGAGGACACGTTTAAATCAGTGGTATTACGCTGGTAAATGAATTCTTAATTCGATAGCGTTACATGGGGTCTAAAGTGCGAATACGGGATAAAATTGTGGCGAATTAAATCAAAAAATTAATGCACGCAATGAGCTGAAAACGTGCTTGAAGATGGATGGTGTGAAGACATCTGTATGAATAATATTCGAATTGTCTTATGAATTAATTGCGTCAGCAATCATGAATTGTCCATAATGAGCAACTATTTATAAAGGATTTCAATATAAGAAGTATTTAAAGTGCTATCAACATGTTTATTTTTTTTTTTTTAATTAAGGGCCCTGTTATAGCTCATACAGAAAATGGATCTGTAAAAATTTTAATTTTATAAATTTTATTTTTATTTATTTTTCATTTTAAAAATGTTATGTGAACTGAAGTTAAACTTCATCGAAAGAAAAAACTTATATTATTTTATATTAGATTATTTTAGAGACACCATTTTGGGGCTAGAGCGCTAGTGAAAGTTTTCTGAAAAATTAAAGAAATTTTTACGGTATCCATTTTCTGCATGAGCTACAACAGGGTCCTAACTGAAAAATTGTATTCATTAAAAACTTTGCGAACATCAAAATGCTATTAAAAAAATTTATATCTCTCTATGGCAAATTCCTTAGGGGTCGCGACGCAACTGCCTTTTAGAATTTAGAAAAATACAATGTTTGAGATAAAGGTGGAGTAATTCGACACTATATAAGTTGCACTTGCCTAATCTATGGTTAGGCTAGGTTAAAGCAAGGGTGTGGTGCAAATGCCACCCGTCAGTATGCGCTATATCGGGCCCATAGTAATCCCTGAGAACCCATTTGAATTATCATTCCATAGGCAAATATGGGGTATTACCAACAGCTATAAGCGTTTTCTTGAAAATTTGTTTTTGGTTAATCTAAAAGACCGCCAAGAATGAAATTATACACAGAGAGCGGTCCGGCGGTTTTTTTTTTTAACGCTAAGCGTACTATTATGCCTTAATTTGTATAAAAAATTGTTCAGTATTCGTGCGAGCTAACGTTTATACCCCTTCCTATAGGATAGGAGGTATTAAGTTTGTCGCAGAGTTTGTAACACGGTGAAGAAATAATGGTAGAACGCTAAGAGCGGTTGAGCAGTCTTACAAATACCGAGACCGATTTGTAAGTCAAATAAGCACGTACGTTACATTTTTGAGGCATAACATTTTGAGCTAGAGTACTGAAACAATTTGAAGTGGTAAAATTTTTGACCGCCCACAGTCGGTGTAAATGCGAAACTCCTGCCAGTACTTTCAAACTGTGAGATGTTGTAAGAGCCTAAAATTTGACAATTAGCATATCTTGGTGATTGTATAATATAAAATAAAAAAATAAATTCGCTTCACCTCTCCTTTTTAGCATGGCATCGATTTATATGGAAGAAAATATATGGAAAAAGGGACACATGGTCTAAAGGTATATTGAGAAAAGTATAGAGTACTGAGAAGACATCCTTGTTTAACCCCCGTTTTCGCAAAACCCTAAGCATTTTTGCCGTCACTCCTTAGTGATATAAGTATAGCCTTTGTCGACACTACAAAAATCAATATTAGCATAGATATATCCAAGTTTGTGGATATGTTGTAAAACAAATTTTTTTTGTAGACCAAATTTTGTAAAATCTACCACCAAAGATGGGTGTGGCCAAAAACTTTGTATGAACAGAGTCTCGAATAGAGTCCGGTGTAGCTTATGTGCTAGATTTCATTTCTTATTCTTCCTTAAGCTGGGCTAAAAACAGTCGAAATCCCTGTTTTTCTTAAATGTGGGCGTGGCTCAAAACTTTGTATAAAAAAATGTAGAATCAAGTATTCTCTACATAACATAGGATGTAACATTTTTTAGATTTGGAACAAAAATATAGAATAAATTGCATTTGAGTGATCCATTTTTAAGCCCATGCCACGCCTACTAGGGGCGTTCTGCAGGCTTTAAATTCCTATTTTTTTTGTCTAACAATTATAAGGAGATGCTAAATGCCAAATTTCAGCTTTTCACGACGTATAACGCTTTTGAGAGCACTGGAGGTAGTTGCACATTTAGGTTGATTGTGGGCGTGTCTGTGGGTGGATTCAAAAAATTTTAGCATTTTTATTGCTTCGGATGACAAAGAGCTTGCGTACAGAATTTCAGCTTTCTTCCTCAACGCTTAGGGCCTAAAAATTGTGACGTACGGACGGACGGAAGGACGGTCATGGGTATTTCGACTCATAGTTCGGCTTCGACCATATGCCCTTAAGGTCTTGGGGGTATATCGTTATTATTTCTCAAAGTTATACATTTTCGCCCGGATCAAACTTAATATACTCCATTCCTGTGGAATGCGGTATACAATAAAGTTAAAAAGAACTACATACTTTCGTAAGTATTGTAATGTTTTTGGCCTGGGGTTCGTCAAATAAAACTCAATTTCACTTTTATAATTATATTTACAATAAAACACTTTATTTATCAAACAAAACTTATTAAAATTCAAATCGCACTTAAGAACTCAACAAATTTATTCAATTCAATCAATTTTTACTTCACTATCGATTTTCACACGTCAAAATTTAAAATAAAACTGTCCCGTACGAGCCTGTCACCGCATATTTATAGAAATCAAATACCTTCTAGTACTTTCCATACTTCCCCGATGAATTCCATGGAGAGGAAATTTTCGATATCAAAATTCGAACTTCGAATATGTCAGCCGACTGGAATCGAGCGGGTGTGTTTGTAAAGTGAATCGATGGGTGCATTCAGCGATTCCTGCATGTCTTTTATTTCTTGTCACCACATTACAATATTCTAAACATTTGCACCATCCTCAAAGCATCGAAAAACAGCAATTACAACAGCAATTTACAAGTAGGATAGAATGGGGTAGGTATTCAACATTTTAGGGACTGTAAATTTTGGCTACATACTGTAGCACACTGGTTTCTTTTCTGTATGGTTCTTTTAGATAATTTTTGAACACCTCGAAAATTCACTTGTTTTATTTATTTTTTCTTACTTTCTTTCGTTTTTTTTTGTTATACTTTGAGTGAAATTTAAGGAAGTTATATGCATAAACTCTGTAAACAGGATTTTTTTAAATGCCGCTATAGTGTAGTAAAATAGGGGTGGGGGAGGCATCTTCCATCTTTGACTATTTGGCTGATTTTCAGATTTAAAATAAGTTAATCTGTCCTTTAATCAATTTTAAGGTATATTGCTACAGAATTTTTTAGTTTTAAGTGTTTGGTAGGTGAATTTCAGCGTACACCTTCTTTTTTAAATTCATCAGGGGGGCAAACAACTTTTTCTTTACTCTTTTGTTAACGAAATGCCAAACAGGTTTTGCGTTTTAAAAATTTTAACACATTTGGGCTTGATACTTAAGTGGTTTATGCAATGCTACTTAAGTAAAATTGAGTTTATAAAATAGAAAAAGATCAGGAATAATAGGCATTTTACTGGCACTAAAATTTTAGTAGATCAACTGAAATGATCGTAAGCGTATCTCGAAAGATATTTAATAATTTAGACCTTTTCTTTTGCTTGAAAGTTTTGAAAAACGAGAAACAGTCGAAAATGGGATTTTTTCCTGTTAAGCGTTTACAGCAAAAAGAAAAAAAGAACCGAACAACCAAACAGTCGACTTCAGTTTTTTGGTTGGGGTTGAACCGAAAATTTTCTGACAGCCGGAACAGTAAAAAAATATGGAACAATTCAGTGGAATGAATGGGTTTCATTTTCCATCAGCTGTTCAGGAAAAGTGATTCTGATACGAAAAATTATAAAACTACTTTCCTGAGAAGGATTAACTTTAATCAATACATATTTTCGTGTGAATTGGTTAAGTAAACCAGTGGCAACATTTTAAATCCAAATTTGGCATAAGCGCATAAGTGAAAGTACAAATAAAATGAGAAACAAAAATTTTCCGTATCGCTTTTTCGTTTCGCTATAACTGAGCCCTTAGAACCTTTTTTCGAATACTGTTTGAATTTTTTGTGATTCTCAAATTCTTAGCGAAAGGAATGGCTATACTTTCCTACTTCATACTCTGAACAGCGAATTTGCTGTTGCAGAAAAGTTTTAGTTAGAAACAAATTTTGATAAATTTGACGTTGGAATAAAAGATATGTTTGTTCCCTGCATTCAATAGATTATTTTTGTTCGGTTCGATCCATATTTATTCTAGTGAATTGATTTAATTTTCTTTCTTTCTGCTAGATAAGAAGACAAACCGGACAAGCAGGGTTCCCTTGTTCTGGCCTTGTCGCCAACGTTTGTGTTCTTCTTCTTTTTCTGTCAGAGGCGAAGCTATGATCTGAAGTGACTAGTGATGGACCACTCTACTGCATTCGTAATGGTCCGCTTGTGGGGTACGCCTATTTGACCTAGAATATACCGGCAGCAGGTTTTGGAACTTTTCGTCGCTGAGGCCAAAGAAATGCTGTAGTCGGTGCATTTGTGTGATCCATGAATGTTTAGGGCTTCCTTTCTTTTGCGATTTTGAAAGACTGTTGATTGATATTGCCTTTTTGACAACGTTCGTAGGATCTCTCCTTTGAACATGTCAACTACCAACTGAGCCGGTAGGAGCTTCCGGGAGATAGCTTCTTTTATATGGAGGCTTCCTCGGATCTTCGTACTTCTTATTCTATCTTGTTTTTTTTTGCTCCTGCTAGCATCTTCATCTCAGCTGCCGTTAATATTCTCTTATATTTCTTATCCCCTGTCCAAAATTGTGAACCATATGTGAGCTCCGGACGCACAACTGCGGTGTAGAGCCTTCCTTTCAGCTTAGGGGGCATTTTTCGGTCATAGAAGAGGGCAGAGTTTTTTCACGACATCAATCATTACGCCTTCGTGATGATTGATGTCGTATCACAGTTTCCTTTGCTATTAATCATAGATCCCAGGTACTTAAACTTCTCATACTTGGGAAGCATATTTCCATTTCATTTAGTGTCTGGAATCGGCTCGGGTGGGTCAGAGAATGGGCATAAAAGGTACTCTGTTTTTTTTTTGGCTAATACTATGCCCATTCCCCTCCAAAACATTCACCCATCCCATATTTCATGTGCTCGCTGCAGGGATGTATGATCTTAAGTTACAATGGCCCGCCCCATCGTCAGCGAAGAATAACTGATGTACTTTCGGGTCCTTCAATTTTCCTTCAAGTAGACAATCAAGCACTACAATGAAAAGCACTATAAAATACTGGCCCATATATTCTATGTGCAGTTTAAAATTGAGAAAAAAATTGATATTGCTTATCAACAGATAATGTTGTACCTCAGGGGTCCGTTTTTTGACCTTTCCTAACTTTTGTGAATTTACCGGAAACTATTTTTGTATCCGAAATTTGGATCTATTCATCTGTTAATCATTACAAAATTCCTGGCTATAATTTATATTCCAATCCCAATAATTCGTTGCTGCAGGTGGAGTAGGTGCCTTCGTAAAAGACATTTATGGAGATTGTGTTGTAAAGAGTTATAGTTTAAAGAGTGCCGATATTTTGAAATTTTCTCTCAGCGTTTGTTATAATATACTCGTTAGCTTTGTGTGTGCTTATAGATTCAATTGGCAGTCCCCAAGTTTGTTTCTCGATGATTTTTCTCTTTTTCTAAGCAATTTAAAAGTGAAGAATCTTAATTATCGTGGGTGACTTTAAAATTAACTTGCTAAACTCATGGATATTACTTGATTCTTACCTTCAAATTCTTGCAGACAATGGAGTGACTTCTTTCGTAAATGGCATAACAAGACCAATTACAAATACTTGTATTGATCATGTATTGGGCCGTTTTAATAATATTGAGTTAAATTATGACTGTATTGGCATAAATATTGATCTTCAACTAAGATCATTGATGACCGGTTTAGTTTTCCCCAGCTTTTTGGTAAGCAATATAAAGAAGAAACCTGCTTCTCCCGATCTTATAAAAATAAACTTTGATCAATTAAATCATATTCTGCGCTTTTTAAACTGAGACGCTGTGTATGCTGAGGAAGTTGCTTCAAAAGCCTACTACACATTTCTAGAAATGCTTAAAAGTTCCATAGCTGATTCCAGCTACCTAGCTGTTCGAAAAAAATCAAACACAAGGCTCAGACCCTATATGAGCCCCTCTAACCTAAAAAAAATTAGGCTAAAACATTAAATTGGGAAAAAATGTTTCAATTATTCTTCCAACATTGCCTTAAAAAAACGATACTATCGAATGTGCAAAAATAATAAAAGCAAAATTCAAATATGTAGAGATAATTACTATCTACCGCAATCAAATAAGAATGTCGCAAGGTAACATTTAAAAGGAATGGCAAGTGGTCAACAGCATGGTTCCAGAAAATGATGGAATTACAGTTGTGGAACCTACATTAGTAGCTAACATTTTCAATGAGTATTTTGTGTCAGTTGGGCAGGAGTCTTTTCATAATGACGCCAGTATACAGTGTGGCAGCTGTGTCTCGGCGAATTCTGGTGCTGTAAGTGGTTCCATGTATAGAAATCTGAGGCAATTAGAGGCAATTACTGGTCTGGATGTCTTAAAAACTATTAATTCCCTGAAGAACTCGAGTTCGTGTGGTAATGATGGTATTTCTAATCTTGTTCTGAAGAAAATTGTTTTTAACGTTTTTGACATTTTAGCGTACCTTTTAAATGAAAGTATTTTCTCTCGTATTTTTCCTGAGGAACTAAACTATGCCAATGTGATACCTCTGTTTAAAAAAGTTTGCAAGAAAGATAAGAAAAATTACAGACCTATTTCCTTCTTGCCTTCTATCTCAAATTTTTTTTAAAAAGCGGTTAAGTGCAGAGTTTCGAAGTACCTCAAAAAACGTAACGCTGTCTTAGATTTTTGCACCTTTATAAAGGATTGAATGCTAAGAAATTCTGTGCTGGTCTTTTAGTCGATATAACGAAAGCCTTCGATATAGTTGATCACAAAATAGTTTTTAAAATTTTATTTAATATTGGCTTTCGTGGTTTTACTTACAAACGGGTTTCGTCATACCTTGAAAATAGAAGGCAGAAGGTTAAAAATCTGCAGCAGCCTTAGCAGCTCTGGATTTGTTAATCTTGGGTTCCTCAAGGATCTGTACTTGGCCCTTTTCTGTTTTTAATCTATGTTAACTCTCTTTTAGAACTTCCTTTTATGGGTAAAATCAAGGCACTTACAGATGATTTAGGAATTGCATACGAGTCGACTAGTCGCTTGAACCTTTTAGTTGCAGCCAACAATGACGTTTATCTTCTGGGAACTTGGTTTGCTGAGCATAAGCTTATAGTCAGTGGCAAGACTAAAATTATGTTTTTTAACCTCGGCTCAGCTGTTGCTCCAGATATAGACATTATATTTCATGCAGCTAATTGTGGTAAGTTCAACATTAATACATGCTGTCGTGTCTCAAACGTCTCCTTTGATGCCAACTCATCATGCGACGTCAATTGTTTCAAAATTGAAGTTGTAGAAAATTTAAATATTTAGGTATAACTATAGACAAACATTTAAGTTGGTCTGTACACATAGCTGGTTTGAAACAGTACTTTATTTTCACAATACTTTGCTTTTATCGCGTGCGGATGTTTTGTTCTCACAAAACTTAAAAAATGATTTATTACGGAACTCAAAATTGCATTATGGGATAAGCTGCTGGGGGAAGGGGGTGCCTATCTAAATAAGCTTCAACAAATAGGTAATCGTTTTGCAAAAATGTGTTACCCGAAGGTTTGCAACTCATCTCGACTTTTGACATTTGCCTACTCTATCGAGCTCCTTAGACCTTGAGGAATCCTTCCAGTAAAGACCTTTTCATAAGAAGTGGTTACTTGCAAAGTAGAATATATGATTCCCATAATTTACGATGCAATTCACAATCTTTTGCTTTTTTACCTGCTTTCCGAACCACTAGCTTAAGAAACTCATACGCCATTGTGTCTTGCAAATTGTTAAACCTATTCAACTATTACACATCTGCCATTGTTATTAAAAAAAAAATAAACTTGTTCCCCTGATCAACGCTTACTTAATGTCTCTGTTTTTAATTGTTTATACGCTTTAACATTTAAACTGTAATGAGAAGCTTTTCACTTCCTTAATAAAATCACATAGGTTTTTCTTTGATTTTACATCTTCATCATTTTGAAATTTGAATGTACATATTGAATTTGCTCATCCCACATTGAATTTAATTTGTTAACATGAAGTGGCATTTTCATCTTTTTTTTTAAATAAAAATGTCACTGACTATTCTCCTCGTGGGGTGCCGTGGCGTAGTGGTTAGTGTACGTGCTTACTACGTCGGAGGTCTGGGTTCGAATCCTGTCATCGTCACCTGAAAAAAAAAAGACTTGGTCTTTTTCACGGTCCCCACCTCCGCGAAGGTTTGAGAAGCCCTCCGAGAGTATTAATTGTCTTGAAAAACTTCTCAAAGTGCCGTTCGGATTCGGCAAAAAATTGTAGGTCCCCTTGTATGTAAAGAAATTTAACACACCAGCATACATTGTTGAGAAGTTGGCCCTGGTTCACCTCGAGCTGTTGCGCCACTCTATTTATTTATTTTATGACTATTCTCCTGTTCATAAAATGTAAGTTGTTATTTTTCAGAAACATGTAACATTTATGTTATATGAATGTAAATAATAATAAAGAATACATACATACAATACATACCCAAGATCTGTTTATTTAAATGCATAGCTTTGAACATAGTGAAATAATAACCGTGCACTCTTAGAGGTAAGAGGTGAATTGACTAAGCCATGTCCGTCCGTCAGTCCATCCGTCTGTTCCCTATGTTTGTTGTTTTTCAACTTTAACATTGAGCTCAAGAACTAAAGCTTGAACTGTAGATTGGTTCATACAAAAGAAGTATGAAATATACTAAGATCTGCCCCCCACCACGTATACAATTGACTTGAATGTAAGACAAACTCAGAATTCACATTTAACTTCGAAAGACCTTTTGACCAAGTTAGACAATATTTATCATGGGGCGTAAGCTGATTCTTTACCCTTAGGTTAATATGCGTCTGTCTTTCAAGCGGAGATTTTCGCTATCATTATGTCTATATTGTGACTAACAGGTGGAGGGCAAGAAGCATAGAAATGAGGGGTCTAATGAGCTAGCTTGACAGCTCAGAAGAGGTTTTTTCGGGATCCGAACCTGCGTTAGGCCTGCCCGTATCTGTTATGACGCCTGCCATTGATACTTGGACTTTGCGTGAGCACAGGGTTCATTGGCGTGACTGCGATGGGTGCAGACAGACTTAATGACCCAGGCATCTGCGAGGGGTCAGTGTCTTTTCTCCTATCTCTCAAGAGAATCGCGAACCTGTCCTGCCTGTGGGAGGACGACGATGCAGCGAAACACTTCCTCTGTAGTTGTCCTGTCTTTATTGAGAGCATGTGGCATTGGTTAACCCTTATTTACTTTGGACGTATGCTGAGTAGGTGCTTGTATGTGCTTTTTAACTTAAATGTTCAAAATAATGGCCTCAAACACTATGAAAAAATGCAACTATTTTCAATTCTTCATCAATCAAAATTGTTTTCGTTAAAGTTTTCTATAAAGATTCAATATTTACTAGACCTAAGGTTCGCTTTTCTAGTTCTTGCCTGCAAAGCCTCTTAAAATAAGTTAACAATTTGCCTCATATTGCATTCTCATTCATTTTAAAAGCACACACAATTTTGTCTTTCTATAACTTACCGTTTAGAAGATACAGCGAGAGGGATAACATAGTGTTACCATAAGAGGTCCCATTACCAGTTGTAGACTGGCCGGCCCCTAGAAAGTAGAAAACGGTAAAAATCTAGAAAATGACCATTAATAACTTAATCTCTTAAAATAACGTATTCTGCGAAAATATATCCAGAATAACAAAGCTTCATCTAACCTTATGATGGTTATAAAAAGTTATTTGGAATGCAAAAAGGTTTATATACTTCAATTAACACAATTACACGTCTAGCCATTAAAAGGAAGAACCTTCCGCTGAGTACATTTCGCAGGCAAATGGAAAGGAAAGCTATTGTCCTACCTCCACAAGCTAAAATGAGTTATGTCACTCGAGCTGTTACGGCTCCTCGCATTGTGGCACCTTATTTCTATAGAAATTTCAAGCCCTTTGTTACTTCATGGATACGAGCATACAGATACACCTGAAGATTAGGCACTACAAAAGATCGAATTTCTATTAATGTCAATGGGGAGACAGCCTTACATTATACATCAGGTCATATTATTCCTTAGCAAATGTTTTACGGTAACAAGTTTTGGTAATTTTGTGAATATATATTCAAATATTTGTGGGAAATACATAATCGCTGATTTGATACAGAATCCTTTTCTCATTTGGGCGAGGTTATAATGAAACTGACCTTACTCACTCATGTTCGTCTGCTTGTGGAGTGTGTCGATATTATACTCATAAAAATAGCTTACCGAAATTGCAATTCTTTTCATCGATTAATACAATCCGTTCATGATCAGGCTTTACTCGGTGAATAACCAACAACCGATGAAGCTTTTTCCTCTTAACAGAATTTCCTCCTGGTTTAACGGGGCGTATGCGTGACATTTTTATTTAATGGCGCTCGCAATGAATTCTCCTTTGGTTGATTGGATGTGGGGTAAACAGATACGTTGCAAGGCATTTAAATTAAAAATTTTAAGGCTTATCCCCTGTCTTAAGTGTTCAATTGACCGTGGGATTCCTTACCTGAGTGGGATGAGTTGGGTGTCAATGGGAATGAAATGGAAACGATGGGTGGATTGTTAAGGTTTTAATTGAATTACTATACACTTCTGTTGGGGATTCTGGCAACAAAGACCAAGGATCATACTTAAATTGTTGAATGGAAAAAAAATGAATGCAAGCTTAAGGTCTTACGTTTTTGACATCCCCACTTAAATTCATTTCAGCTTAAATATAGCCTTAAGTGTCATAACTAAATTTCGATAATCACCTCATTACCATAAATCTTCCGTTTTAAAAATAACAACGAGCTTTGATGTGGGTTCAGTTTTCCTTCAGATGTTTTTCATTTTCTAGCGTCTTGGCTGAAGTAATTCATCTTAAATTGTCCCTTTATAGAGGCTCAGAGAGCATTGGCTGAGGAACATTTTTTTTTTTAAGAAATAAGTAAGGACATATTTGGGAACTGAAAAGTTATGGATGAGAATAATAATTACAATTTTGCCACATAGGTACCAGGTGTTCTGAAACAAAACAGTATTTTAAACCAACTCTTAGATTATGAAATATGAAAACGCTGTATCAATTTAGCGGATGAAAAATTGCAAACACGTGCTCAACGAGTATATCACAAGGATTACTTCCACAATTTGAAAAAAAAGGAAAAAGAAATTGGAACAAACCATTGAAACCACACACAGAAATGGTTTCACAGATGGCTTTGTGTTACACGCTGTGTTAATTTCATTCGGCAACATAAAGGACGAATACAATATGGTTGTTCATATTTTGTGGTTGCTCGATTGAATCCTGCAATTGGTTGGCTTGGAAGTTATTTTGCAATACTTACGAAGGTGGCCGCTGCTTGGTTGTGTGAATGTGAGTGTTTGGTGTATTATAGATATTCTGTAGTACAGAAGTTTACATATAAATAAATTAATTTTATTTATGGATATGTAAACCTATAAGTTTATTTTTTCCATCAAATCTAAGTAGATTTTTTTCTAGATTTATTGGGAGCTGTTTATTTCAGTAATAATAACAAATTAGTTATTTATGTTAACAAAATTCAATAATATGGTAAAATATAAGTAAAAGGCAAATTACCCTATGATCCTAGGCCAAATATAATTCCTGTAATAAGAAAAAATAGCTTTACCTTGGGGTATCAGTGACACCCTGTGAAGCAACAGGTCCATAAACAAATGCGCGAGCGGCGATGGGTTATAACTTTGTAATTTTTCAAATACATTTTATACAATATTTTTTACTTTAAAAAAAATCGCTCTACAATCAGTGCATACGAGATTTTGAAGGCCAAATAAATAAAAAAACCTAAAATTTTGCCGCAAAATCGTTATTTTCGAGTGGCCTTTATTAAACCGTAAGAAATAGAATGTTGCCAGACTTCGGTAAGATTTTTTTTGACATCTTTTTAGTCACGTATACTTTAAGGGGTAGGTTTTAGAAAGTTATTTATGACCCACAATTTTTTTTTCCCGTGGGTAGGAAAAACCTTCATAGGCACTACGCGGGCCAGCCGTGTGTGCTCATAGTAGTGTGAGATTCTTACTCACTAAAAAACCTTCCATTTTCCGTCAGACTACGACTAAGTTTCCTTAACAAGTAGTTAAAGCTTCTGTAGTAATCGCGTGTGGCAGGCTGCCTTCCAACGGAGGCACCTACAATACCGTCAATTTATGCGGTTTAATCTTATGCTACTACATCCAACGGTCGCATTCGTCGTAGTCGGCGCGTAAGATTTGTGTGATCCAAAGTTCGAATAATTTCATGGTTGCAATGTCCGCGAAGTCGAGCACTGAGTTTGCGAGCAAAGTTTGCTACCTCATCAGTCACGGTTGCGATTCCAAGATCTCGGTGTAGATCGCTATTTCTTATGTACCATGGAGCATTAACGATTGCTCTGAGTGTCTTATTTTGAAAAGTTTCTAAAATAGATATATTGCTTGGTTTAGTACAACCCCATAATTGTATACCGTACGTCCAAGATGGTTTTAGCACTTGCTTATACAAAAGCAGTTTGTTATATATGCTTAGTTTCGAAAATCTTCCGATAAGCCAATTCATTTCTCTTAACTTGATTTCGAGCTCGTCGCGTTTCTTTTTAACGTGCGCTTCCATTTGAGTTTTGCGTCTAGAGTCATTCCTAGATATTTCGCTTCATTTGAGTACGGGATTTGTGCCGAGTTAATGAATAAAGGTTTGTTTATCTTTTTATAAGTAAAGTTAACTTGCGTTGACTAAGTCTCGTTAAGGACGACTCGCCAGCTCTTCGTCCAGTCGCATATTTTGTCTAAAGCGCGCTGGAGTTTCCCTGTTGATAATTCAACTGTCGTATTAATAGCGAGAATTGCAGTGTCGTCTGCGAAAGTAGCTAAAATTGTTCCCTCATCGTGGGGAATGTCTCTTGTATAAAGCAAAAATAATATTGGGCCGAGAAAGCGGGACACCGGCATTTATATCTTTGAATTCCGAGTACTCATTTTCGTACCTTACGCGAAAGATTCTGTCTTTAAGGTAAGACTCTAAGATTCTTTAGAGTTTCTCTGGTAAGCTAAGCCTTAACTTGTACTTCAGGCCTTCGTGCCACACCTTGTCGAAGGCTTGCGATACGTCGAGAAAAGCGCTAGTACAAAGCTTTTTCTGGCATCAGGATGAGCCATCTGTTTTTCGCAGATGATTTGGCCATCCTTGCATCATCCAAAGAGGAACTTCAACGAGCACTGAATAGGTTTGCAGCCGTCTGTGGTGATGCTGGGATGAAAGTAAACGTGAACAAATCGGAAGTGATGGTTGTTTCCCGAACTCCTGTGCAGTGTACCCTGCACATAAATGGAGTTCCATTAAAACAGAAGTTTAAGTATCTCGGGGTCTTTTTCACGAAAGATGGGAGGAGTGATACTGAGTTGTCCTGTAGAATTGGCCAAGGTGGAGCAATAGTAAAGGAATTGCGTCGGCCGGTTATCAGGAAAGCTGAGCTTGGAGTGAAAGCAAAGTTCTCAGTTTTTAGTTCAGTGTTCGTTCCGACCCTCATCTATGGTCATAAAATTTGGAAGGACCATTTAGCCACCCTCGCTCCGTGACCCTTTTAAAGGATAAGCGGCATTCGAAAATGATGATGATGATGAAAATTATTTCTGGATATATTTTACAGTCTGTAATATACTTTTTTCGTAGTGTTCCTGTTGGGCTCTGTACTGTTTCCTTCTGTTCTTATATTGGGTGATTTAATATGGGGTTTCGTTACTCTAAAAATAGGCTGACAAAAAGCTTTACCGTTTCGAAAATAGAGGGAAGGACATACTTTTTCTTGGCTTTTTTAGGATTTTTATAATTAAAAACCCATAAAGCAGCAATTTCGATTGTTTTTAATTACCGTTATGATCAATTTTTGATCAATTTTACAACCACCTGTTGTAGCATTTGCCACTTTTCTCAAATTCTGCGGACATGGACGGACAGTTCTGAGAAAACGGTAAAAATATGTTGTTTTTTATTTCGCTTGTTTGAATGGGCTTAAAAACTTAGGGTCGAAAACGGCAATTTTGAAACGTTTTTATTGCAATTCGCTTGCCTTTTAAACATTACATACTTCAGCCAAATTTAAACAAGGTGGTCATAACCGTTAAGGAACTAGAAATCTTTAAAAACAAGTTTTCAAAATTGTTTTCACGTTTTTCAGTTAAATCTTCGAAGTTTTTGAATATTCGAAGTCTGCTATAGTTTTGTATAAAATTTAAAAAAGATGGACTATGCCCGGTGTTAATTTAAAAATTATACTTTATACCGTTTGGGAGATAGAGGGGGAGACTTGCGTGCTATTGACCTTTTTTTAATTTTTTAAATTTCAAATCCATAAAACAAATATTTTGAAGTTTTTTTCCAGTTCCCGTTAGACCTTTTTGCAATAGGCTTTCGTTTTTTAAATAGGCTTTTAAAAACTTAGGTTTAAATCGGCAATTTAAATCAAATATAACGCGGCCTTCCTTCTTTTTGTAAATTTTGTACCTTAATCGAATCTGAAAAAATCGCTTATACCGTTAAGCTACTAATAGACTTAAAAAAATTGTTTTTGAACATGCTTTTATGTTATGGGGACACGTTTCATGCATTTTTGCGATTTATTTTCGAAAATGCGTCAAAACTGCAGTACTGAAACTAGTTTTGAAAAATATGAGCTAAGCACTTGGTTTACTTTTAATTGCTTTATACGTGTGTTCAATATTGATTTTTAGCGATAAGCCGTTCAAAAGGGCCGTTTTATGGCCTCTAACGCTTTGAAAAACGTCATGCATTTTGGACTCTTCATTTCTCAAAAACGTTTTGATGTTTTCGAAAAGTTTTATTTTTTAATTTAAACTTAGTATTTCTTAAACCTAAGTTTTGTTTTTTTAGTTCTTGCCTACTAAACTTCTTGAAAAAACCACTAAAAAACATTAAGTCCATTTTCACATGAAATTTCAAACTGTAATTAAACCGGATTCTCTGACTATTTCCGCAGTTTATACGCACACCAATTTTTGTCTTTCTACGACTTACCGTTCAGAAGTTATAAAGCGATTGGACGGACGGACGGACGGACGGACAACGTAGCGATACCATAAGAGATACCTTTTCCATTTTTGGACGGACCGCTAAGAAGTCGTTAAGTAAAACTTCGGTGCACGGAACAGTTCGCCATCCTCTGTTGCATACTTACCGTGCAAATATAGCTAGTGCTCAATTTGCGTAAAATATTGTTCGGCATATGTGGGGCTTTATGTTTTTCCTTATTTTACTGACAGTTTTTGGTGGAAGAGGCCGATATATTTTTATTCATATGAATCTATTTTATTCATATGACCGCTCGCTCATATAATGTAAAATGTTTTTTCATGTGCCAACGAAAATGGTCATAAGAAATACGTATAAAATTAAATTTGGCTAGAATCTTCAAAGCTCGAAAACACATAAAATAAAACTCTCATGTCTGGGTCAGGTGCGCCAAAGACTAGAGCGATAAAACCTACCGGTCAAGGAAACCGAGGGAAGTCACTTGACTCATGGTCATGGTAGCAATGAGTCTCTTTTATTGGGGTTCTTCCGACCATAGTCTATAAATGGGTTGGAACATGCTCCTAACTAAATCATCCACAAGGCATATTAAAGAAATCCGGCAGCTAACAAAGGATATATGTATAGAATATAAATACTTAAAAAAGGCTAACCTGGATGATTAATGTTGGCACAGCACAAGAACTTTTGCTACCTTTAAAAATTATCATCCATTAACATCCATCCATGAAAAGCCATATCAGCAAAAGGTTTCTTCTTATGTATTCATTTCCCTTATTCCAATTCAACAGTTTCATGATATGTTGAGATTGAAAAATTCAAATTATCCAAATGAAGTGTGTGTACATACCCAACTGAAACTGACTAAACTTCCTATACAAAAACAAATCCCCAAATGAAGTCCAGTCCAGTTAAATGGTCACTCAAATGAACAAAATCATTTTATCAAAATGCTGAGGTCACGCATCGGCAATTGAAACCTTAAACACGATAAAATGTGTGTTGTGTTGAAAGCGTTTATCAATTGGACTATAAAGTTTAACATTGGTCCTTTGACCCCTGTTCTAACGCTGCTCCACTTGCACCTTAATTCAACAATGAAATTTAATTACGGTGCTCTCCATGGTTGTGGGAAGCTCGTTTAAATGAGGCAACTAATTTAAGGCAGATTTATAATATAAATTATAATATAAATTATATAAAATGATAAAAATTGAATCAACATTTGAAAAAGTCGTCCTTGTAAATAAAAAACCTTGTCTGTAACAATTAATTTGTATTAGACTAAAATGAATATTATAGTATGAGTGTTTTCGCAATTATTTCTTCCTTGTTATGTTTTGATATATCAGTAAGCCTTTCGATCAGAAAAGCCTTAATCCCGCTTAGCCTCCAGCTAACTAAACACAACTTTATCTCCTTTTTAATTAAAATAATTGACAACATCTCAGTTGTTGGAATTTCTAAATTAAGTCGATTGTCTTAAAGTCAACGGCACTTTAATCGGATTATAGTCTTGGGAAAGAAATTCCAAGCAGCTGGGAGTATACAAAGTGGCCATAAATTTGATTTTCTCCCTCAGTTGAAATGTAAACTTATCGAAGGCGGTAATGAAAACACCACAAGGATATGTCTAGAATCCTTCCAATCGGTTACAACAAATAAATTTTAAACGATTTGCCAATCACTGTCCACTCAAATTGCATCCATCTCACGGCTAGGTATATTGTTTGGATAATTTAAAAACTTTTTTCACTCCTGGGCACATATATCCTGTTTTGTTTTACCCTTATCAGCTCCCCATGACATGAGAAATGCGTATAGTTGCAGATGAAAGCAATTTTTTCTGTTATAAATACAGTAGCTTACATAGGTTAAGTTCGCATAGAGTGGAGGTGGTATGTTATGCAAAGGGATACAGCTACATTCACACGGCACCATCTGTGCTATGTGGAAGCAGACGGATTTCCCTTGAAGAATTTATTCATGAAATTTCCTTCAGGACATCCTTCTGCTGCTGCTGCTGGAATGCTTTATGCAGCCTATGTCTGTAACTAAAGTAACAGCTTGTAAATTTCCAGAAGAATATTTTCCGTAAATACCACTGGCGTAGGTTGCCGCGCCGAAGTCGCATATAGAACGAAGCTTACACGAATTTTCTGCTTAGTTCCATGTTGAACATTTGTATGCCAGCCCAGATTTAAAGGTGATACTTGTCACACAGCAATGTGTAATAAATGCAAAAACAGTATCACCGAGATCATGGGTCGTAAACTGAAGGGATATGGAAGATGGAACAACGGTTGAATGTTGTTAGACTTTGAGGTCTTACGGATTCTAAAAATAAAACAGGTTAGTAGCATGTTGTCGAACACAACGTTTTATAGGAATTTACGGGCGCGATCTCAACAAATAAGATAGAAAGAATGTCTGAGTTTTGACGCGAAATTCCTTGTTGTATTGGAATTTAATCAAATCCTTGCAAGATAGGTCATTGGCTGTGAAAAGGTATACTCGCAGGAAGCTTTTACAGTGGCATAAATATCATGTGTATGTTTATGCTTTATTCCAGGAAACGATACGTTTGATATTGAAAGTAATAAAAAATAGATTACGAGAGACGATGGTCTCTTTGAGCTTTAGGATCGGAATACGAGTCGAATAGGTCATGGCCTTCAGTCCGTTTGATACCATCTATCATGGCTTGGATGGAATATCCCCAGTTATTATTAAATTCTTATCTTATGATTTTTGCGTAATTTTTAAAGACCTTTGGGAGGTTCCAATACAGGGGATTTTCCGTGGGGTAGAAAAGGTAAGTCCACTTATTTCCTTGGGCAATGGAATTCGATGAGCTTCTTTCTTATGACGAGTGGCTTTCTTGATCAGAGTCCTTGATATCTCGTTGGATGCTATGAGCTATCGAGCCTATAGAGGACCACTTATGGAAACTATGTTAGATAACTGGTGACACTGGCACTCAAAAAACTTTCAAATTTGGTGTTACAGGGTAAATTGTGTAGGCCAGGGTATTTAGAAATTCCCTTCTGACGAATTCACTTGTTTATATAAAAATTTTATAAAACAACTATTGGGAACTTATCTTTGAAAATAGTTTCCTTTTGTTATAATCATGTCTTTTGCGTTAGCAATCGATTTTTTCCTAATGCTTTTTGAACAGAATTTTAAGAAAACGGGTAAAAGATTCAGGTTTTTTACTCTGCGTTTAAAAACAATTGTGCTAGAAACATTTGGTCTCACAGCATCAGAAATAGTCGGGGGAACAAAATTTTTTCCTGACTTTTTGATCCATATTTTCAAATACGTAAAAATTATAGTTTCAAAACTGTGCTACCAAAATTAATTTCAACGTTTGCTTAAGCTATTGTAGCTTTATATGTGTGCCCAATATGGGGTGCCCGATATATTGACATAAGTAATAACCTTAAACCTTGTATGTAAAGAAATTAACACACCAGCATCATTGTTGAGAAGTTGGCCCTGGTTCACCTCGAGCTGTTGCGCCACTCTATTTTTTTAATTTATTTAATAACCTTAAACACATTGGCAATGGGCGCAAATTTTCTAATTCTTATTTCTCAAAAACTTTTCATTATCTTTAAAAAAATTTGTTTATAAAATACCATAATAGTTTTATTTTTTATGACTATAAATATAAAACTTTCCAAGATAATTGTCACAAAAGTTTTTGTCTCTTTTCCTATCTGCGTTGCCACGAACCCAGTTATTACCCAGAGCAACCTTCTTCAGAGAAAGCAAACGTAGTAAAAACCAGTGAGTAAGTGCTACAGTGTGTACGCAAAAGTTACAGTCCGTAAAAAGGACCGTTGAATTCCCCATCCTATCCCACATTGTAAAATGCTGAAGGAATTGTTATTTTTTGACATCTTATAAGTAGTGCAAACTTCGAAAAGGGGTGAGGCAACCGCCCCTAATTGCAAACTATCAATTATAAGATATTTTGCTTAAAGTTTTTTGGTTCAAATTCAATATTTTTGGAAAATCGACCCCTAAAACGGGGCGTGGCTAAAAATTTTATATGAACGAAATCTGGACTGAAGTCTCGTTTACCTAACCTGCTACTTTTTTGTTTCATGCTTTTCTAAACTAGGCTCAAGGCCAGTGGAAATTACGTTTTTCTGGAAAATTTTAGGTTTATCTCCAATTCTGCCAACAAATGTGGGCGTGGCCAAAAATTTTGTATGAACAAAATGCAGAACTAAGCGTTTTCTACATAAAATATTAAGCGAATTTTTTTCAATTTGTAGTAAAAGTACTGAGTAAACTGAGAGATATGAATGAGACCGGCTGGAGAACCGATTAAGCCATCTCCGTCCGTCCGTCCGTATGCAAACAACTTTACGGCCTTAAATTTTAAACTAGAGAGATGAAAATTATTTGGTTGGCTGGAAGTCCACCCACCACCAGACATCCACCCAACTCCAGGTCTGTATGTGCGACCATCTCTAATTTAAGAAAAAAATATTTTTTTCACACTTCAGTTATGTAACAGTGGTGCTAGCACACTGATTTTTGGTATGTGATACTGCTTTCTAATTGTCTTTGGGGCGACTACAATTAGAAAGCAGTATCACATACCAAAAACTAGCTTTCTTTTTATACGCTTTATTAGAACAAGTTCAGTGTAAGCGTAAAGATACTACAAGATTTTTAAACTTGCTTTTGAAAATTTATGTGTACGAGTTGAACCTCAGAAGTATTGGAGACATGAAAATTTGGTTTATTTTTTAATTTTGTATAATTTCTGAGACGTGTGATTATTTGTAATATGATTTTTTCAAATAAAACCGAAGATGACGGGACACACAAATGAATGAGTGAATTATTTTTTTAATGAATTTTTCCAATTTTTTTCCAAAAAATGCAAAAATGGCAGTATGTAGGTATTAGCATACTCCTTGATTTTATGTGCTTCAAAAAAGTCTAAGTGCTTCAAAAGTTATGGCCTTAAACACTTTACAAAACGTCATCCATTTTCAGTTTTTCATTTCTCAAAAATATTTTAACAGACCCGTTAAGGGACCTTAAAGGGTCTATCGTCACCCTAAGACCTTAAGGGCATATGATCGAGACCTTATTCTGAGTCGAATGAGCAAAGTCCGTATGTCCGCATGTCACCAATTTTTAGGTTTGGCATTTTAAGCTAGAGAGATGAAATTTTGTACCTACGCTTCTTGACTGCAAATTCGCTGGCGATGAGCTGGTTAGGAGCATGCGCCAGCTTATCTGCAAGAAGAAAGCATGCCCGACGAATGGAACCTCAGCATTGTTTGCCCGATCCTGAAGAAAGGAGACCCTCTGAGTTGTGCCAACTACATAGGCATCAGTCTTCTTAACATCGCATGCAAGATCTTTTCTGCTGTACTGTGTGAACGCCTAAAGCCGTTTGTCAACAATCTGATAGGCACATATCAGTGTGGCTTTAGGCCAGGAAAGTCCACCATCGATCAAATATTCACACTACGGCAGATCTTGGAGAAAACCAGGAATTCCAAATTGATACACACCACCTCTTCATCGATTTTAAGGCCGCGTATGACAGCATCTATAGAGACGAGCTATATAGCGCAATGTCTAGTTTTACATCCCTGCCAAACTCGTCAGTCTGTGTAGGATGATAATGAAAAATTCACGCTATTCCGTCAAGGTCGGCAAAGACCTCACCGACCCCTTTGATGTCAAAAAAGGATTTAGATAAGGCGACTCGCCGTCATGCGACTTCTTTAACATCATACTTGAGAGAATTGTGCAGAACTCTCGGACCAACACCAGAGGTACAATATTTCAAAAGTCCGTTCAACTACTCGCATACGCAGACGACATTGACATAATCGGTAGAACAAAGCGTGATGTAAGTGAAGCCTTCGTCAGTATTGGACGTAAGCGGCGAAGATGGGCTTAGCAGTCAACTTGGGCAAAACCAAGTATATGCTGTCATCAAGAAAAGACACCCAACACCGTCATCTTGGATAAAACATCACCATCGACAGCTATCACTTTGAGGTAGTTAGGGACTTTGTCTACCTGAGTTCCGCTGTCAATTCAGACAATGACACCAGCGCTGAAATCAAACGAAGGATAACTCTTGCCAATCGCTGTTTCTTTGGCGTAAGAAGGCAATTAAGTAGCAAAGCCCTCTCTCGAGCAACTAAAGTGTCCATGTATAAGACCCTCATCATCCCAGTCCTGCTTTACGGTGCAGAAGCATGGACTCTGTCAAAGGGGGATGAAAACACTTTAGGCTACTTCAATATTTGGTTTCAAATCGAAAAAATTTTGCCTCATATATTGTGTAGAAAACGCTTATTTTTACATTTTGTTCCTGCAAAGTTTTAGAATAAGAGACAAACCTCCAATTTAATTAAAAAACGTGGGTCTCGTCTCGAGTCGCATAAAGCCTAATTTAGTAAAGAATGAGGAACAAAAGTAAGCACATAAGGTTAACCAGACTTTATTCTTTGTTCATATAAAATTTTTTGGCCACGCCCATTTGACCGGCCCTAAGGTTGATTAAAAAAAAAGAACTTAAACCAATAAAATTGCATTTTCACCTTTATTTAAGCCAAACTTGGATATATTTATGCTAAGGTTTACATTCAGTTATAGGGCTCGTTATGTTTCTTTATGAAAGAAAAAAAGTAAAAATGCCGTACAAGGATCTTCTGCTGCACAGGCAAAGTGTGAAATTTGGCTTAATCCGTCAACGGCCATGCCCACTACTGGCTTCAATGTGAGACAACCTCTATTTCACATTTTCTTTCGAAATGCCTTTTGGTCAAGTTGGAAAAGTCGTAGGAACTTAAATTTTGGTACTAAGCAATATTGGCCCAAGACCTTTAACAAGCTAGAAATTGGACCACAATATCGACCATGCCCACTTCTAACATGTTAGATCCTTAAAACCCCGATTTCTCGGAAAGTTGACTCCAAATCGAAAAAAAAATTGTATGACAAATATTCAAGATATTACCATTTGCAAAGTTTAGTCCATACAAAGTTTTGAGGTCCGCCTATTTTAGGGGGCGTTTTTAGGAAACAACTATTTTTTTCCTTAATACTTTTCGGTGTTAACGCATTTTGTCATGAATCTAACGAAACAACAATTAATTGATTTTAAACTTTAGGTCAGACCCACTTTGGGGGCGTATATATATATAATTATGTATATATGAATTCGGGACAAAACTTTTTATAAATTTTATAAAATGTCGGGTATATAGACTATAAATAATATAGTCTATATATAGGTATATGAATTTTTAAAGAGCTACTTATGCCTTATGTCAATTTCACACATACCCGGCAGCCGTCTTATCAGTCGTTATGCTATGAGTAACCCGATTATGTCATAAGTGGTTCATGAATGGTACCGGAAATGAGTAGGTTATGCATGTAGGTACAATATAGGAAATATAGGAATGGGAAGGAGGATAGGAATGTAAAGGAAAGGTTTAACTAGGACCGTTACTATCAGGTATGCTATTTTTGTAATGCAAAAGCTTAAACGGGTCGTTTCCAGATTCGATTTCAATATTTTGGAAATGATTTTTCTGTAATTTAAGAAAAAATCTCCTAACAGTAAATCTATCTCCAGAGAATGGATAGTACCCTGAGCCATATTAACAGTAAAAGAACTTTGAATACCAGCCAACTAGCAGATTGCTATAGTAATATTAAACTATTATAGTTTCTGTTGGGCTTTTTAAAGATTTAAATGACAGAGAAACACGTTGGATAGAGAGACTAGAACCTGTTCCACTTTCTACAACCTGTTCCTACAACCTATTTCATTCCAACTCCTTTTGGGCCTTTATTTTTTGAAGATATACCAGTCTTTGAAGTTGCGTTTAAATGAATTTAATTTAAAACCTCAGTCTTACGATTTACAGTTTCTAGCCTGTTAACGCGCCCTATCTTGATACGACGGAGACGAACCTGTGCTGTATGAACAACTAGCGCACTGTGAGAGGAGCGAGGGAGAGAAGTTTTTCTCTCTGGGACGTAGGAGCGGGCAGTCTTCTTTGTGCGCGCTGCGGGACCAGTCGACAGTGACGAGTGACTAAAATCAAAATTAAGATTGTCTAAATAAACATCACACCAAGATCAGAATTGTTTAGTTGTTTTTTACTATTTTAAACAGTATTACAAGACATAGCCTGTTTTTCCTACCCACACGAATTTTTTTGAATTTGGGGACAATTTTCTTCAAAATAGTGTTATAAACATAATGTTTTACTATTTTCCTTAAATAACGTAGCCATGGTAAATATAAAAATTAATAACAAGTTTTTGGAAAAACCTTGGAAAAACTGTAGCAGGTTATATTAAAAAAGATTTTTGTCTGCGATATAGTACATTTAAACCACACTGAAATTCAACAATTACACTAAATTCAACATTTTACCATCTTTAATTCTCAATTTTGTTTCTTTCCCATTTTACATCCAGGTATAACTTCTTATACTTTATTATTGGTTTACTTTACCTGGTTTCCCATCGTTCGAAGCAACATAATAGGGCATGTTCAGAAAAGCCTTATTGCAAAATATCTATGGTTCAGGCTTTAAGACTACTTAGCTATCCTGGAAGGTAGTCTTAGCTATCCTGGAAGGAAAATTCTTACTAAGATAACAATCTATAGTTGTTACCCTAACTCCTGCTTGGTGTCTGCAGTTAAATGAAGTCCTCTTAAAACAGGTGGTAGTAGTGCATTGGGGTCTTTTCTAGCGACCAAACACATTTTGTACACTGAAATTATAATTTATTTTTTCTTGCAAAAATGTAGTGTTAGGTTGTTGGCAACCCAGCAGTATTTTAAGTGTAGCTTCAAGACTATAGAAAATTGAAAAAGGTTTTGGGATAAATTTCAACCGCTTGGCATTCTCAACAGCATACAGAAGTATTATATAGTAATAAAATGATGAGGGCTAATAAAAAATAAATATTAAGGACAATGCACCCCGGATGATGGGACTTTCCCTCAACTCATCTTGTTTCAGTCTTTAAGAGCTGCAAAAGAGTATGAAAACCAAATAAATTTAGTTTGCCAAACACGATTGAGCTGAACGTTTTATCGACTAGTGTTTGGCTTAAAGAAATTTGGAAAAAAGTTTGGAATAAAGAAAAGAAAAGATCAAATATGGATACATAAGGTGTAGTATTCTGAACAATTAGATACAACGAAGACTACCTGTAATATGTATACACCTTTTGTAGTCAATGCACTACTTTCACTATTTAGACTATCCTTATTGGATTTGCTGCAGCTAATATTATGGCTCTGTTGTGACTATCCTTTTGAGCGAAGAACAAATTCCTAAGAACAGACGTTCGTGTTGCGTTCTTTAATGAAGTTGATGCACCGCAATAAGTCTTAATATAACTTAGTCTTAAAAGTAAGTTTTTTCAGTACTATCTCATACAAGTTTCATAATTTTCTAACAAAAATGAAAAATGTGGAAAATGTTATTTAATCGATAATCTTGCTCTAAGTACCTGCTAATACCGGCAACGTGCCTTAGAGACTCTGCTATAAGTTCTTCACAACATCTGAAATAAATCCTTTCAGAACAATCTTTAGAGTTACCCATTCCTCGTTTGCTGTGAACGAGGTCAAGGATTAGACTAATTTGTTTTTCTTAGACTTAACATGTACAAGCATCCAATAGAAGAATAAATGTGGGTGGGGTTCGTATTTCACTACATACAGGACGCAGTTAGCAAACTCCTCTTATGTTTGTAAGAGAATATAATAGAAATAGGTACAATAACAGACGCCAAAGTTAAAGTAAATTTCTTGTAGAGGCATTGTGGCGAACTGGTTTGAAAAAGTTTGTGTAAAAGTCAGTCGCCTTGAACGATGTTGGTGGGTTGAGCTTAAATTGATTTTTCTTATTTCCGAGAAGAACCCACTGTTCATTGTTGTAAGGAAGAGGCTAAGCTCAATTCTATCGATTTTTCACAATTATCTCAACATAAATAAATAATTTAATTTACTTTTCTTATTACAATCCCACAAAATACTTAACTAAAGCAAGTTTTCATATAATTTTCTTGTTACAATCCCACAAAATATAATATTGAATGAAGTTTGCAATTTAACACCTTTTTTATACCATTTCATTGCATTTCAATTGCCATTTCACAATTAAACACTTTATCGGAGCGTCTGTTAGTTGCACCTGCTGCACGGTTGATCCAATAATACTTTCTGCAAGTCACAAGAATGGTTTTAATTACAAAACCATTTTTGAAAAATCACTATTGAAGTGTTGGCGGATTGTTTAAGACATTGAAATATGATTAGTCAATTCAAAGGACCTTTAGGATAGAAGTTTGGAAAAACTTGAAAACATACATTTTGTTGTGGGCGAGGGACATCACCAGTGGCTGGATAAAGATTGAAAAATCGCTTTGAAGTGCGGTTGTATAGATTACATTTACCATTTCATCTATCATGCTGTCAGAGCCGAGGAAATATGGGACTATTCATCAAGTCACTATATGACCGACATTTTTCAATTACGTTGAATAACATCTATGCATGAATGTAGGGAAGAGAAATTAATACAGTTTTCTAGGAGGTTTCTCTCAAACGCATTTAAGGACGTTATTGTTTCGTGTGTATGGTTTACAGTAACAATATTCAACTGGACTAGCTTTTTATGAAATGCATCATTCATAACATATCCTTTCCTAAATTCCTTTACCAATTGTCACAGATGGTTTGTTAATTATGAATAAAAGTTGGATGCACATGAAAAAGGTTCTCAAAATCGCAAGCACTATAGTGCTGAATAAACCGTTGATCGTACATAATTCACAAAGTTTGAATTCAAACTGAACGTATGTCCACTCTCCGCTTACATATTTTGCTGGAAATCTTAAACTTTAAGAGCAAATTACCTCCTTGGTAGCCAAAGGAGTGCACTAAAGCTTTTCTAATTTGCTACGAAAAACCACTGCGATTGAAAGGGGGCTTCACCCATCATGCACAAAAGAAGATGTTGTAAAAGATGTAAAAACTAAAGGCCTTAAAATTATTGATGCTGTCAATATCATTAAAAAGGAAAAGCAACGCACGGAAGGAGAAAGAGACACTGTGATCAGACGCGGCCTTCCAATTTGTATGCTCTCCTTTGAAAGAACTGAGAGCATAAACGATATTTATAAAATAAAAATGAAACTTAACCTCAGGGCTAAGATCGAACCCATGCGAAAGGGCAATAGACTGATACCACAGTGTAAGCGATACCAAGAATTCAGACACACAAGTACCTACTGCCAAAAAGAACCACGTTGCGTGATATGTGCCGGTAAACACCTCTTAACAGAGTGCAAAGTTGACATGAAGGTTCCAGCAGTTTGCGCCAATTGCAACGGAAACCACCCCGCAAACTATCGAGGATGCGAAGTAGCCATAGAGCTGCAAAAGGGACGAGAACCTCTTAAGGAAAATATTCGAGGACATAAATCAAGCCCTGGACGTCCAAAAACTGCTGAAACTCCTAAGCCAAAGACTCCAAGGACGCCAAAGCCGATCAAAAGTGCGAGATTGGCAAAGGAGGCGTCGACAAAAGGCGTAAAAGCTGCACAAAAGAGCGGCGCCAGTTCAAGTGCAGCGGAGAAACCGCCGCTGGTCGGACCGAAATCATACGCACAGGTTGCGGCAAACGAAAACAAGGCAAGATCGCCCACAACAGATGCAGTGTTTCAGGTCCTCGTTGTAATCTTGGAAAAACTTGAGGATCAGACTAAAATCAACAAACTTATATTTGACAAACTGAGCAAGCTCGAGTTTAAGCCTCGAAAAAATTACAAGAGAACATGAATATGAAACAGTTATATAAAATACTAACATGGAATGCAAACGGCATTCTGAATACAATAGACGAACTAGAAGTATTTTTACGGAAAAATAATATTGATATTTGCATGATTACAGAAACTCACCTTAAAAACGGGTCTAGACCCAAACAAAACTAGACGCACATCACCCTTCGCAAAATTCGAGAGGAGGATCCTCCCTCTACACTAAGAAATGCATAAAGCACTTCGAGAACATAGAAGTTGAGCTAGACTTTATGCAGATCTGTTCAGTTTCTGTAAAAATTGACTGCTTAGATTACAACATTGCATCTTGTTATTTCCCGCCAGGATATAGACTGGTGGAAGACGATCTTGATGCTTCATTGGGTAAAATTTTATCATTGGGGGTGACTTTAACGCGAAGCATACTTTTTGGCGTTCACGATGCAATTCAACAAGAGGCAGATTACTGTACAAAAACAGTATGAAACGTGGGGTTGACTTTTTCTCCACGGGTAAGCCAACATATTGGCCAACCGACAGGAATAAAAAGCCTACCCCAAATACCTTACGCGAATCGAAGAGTGTTATGATCTTTGCTCAGACCACTCAAGAGTAATCTTGAAGATATGTGGAAGACTGGCGTAAATAGAAAGAGCTCCTAGATTAGCTAGCAAAAACATGAACTGGGACGCCTTTAGAAAGGACTGTAAGGAGGGTGTTGGCTTGAATGTGCCATTGAGAACTCCTATCGAGTTAGAAACCGCAGTTGACAAATTCATTGAAGCAATTCAGAGCGTTTCTTGGAACAACACTTTGTCCCAAAAGAACGCAGTACGCGGGCATGTACGCACAACATACCTGCTCGAAATCGAAGAATTGATTCGTGAAAAGAGAAGAGCGCGTAGAAGATGGCAAAGCACGAGGGCTTTCCCAGACAAAACCTCTCTAACAAACTGAAAGGAATGTTGCAAGATTTTAAAAATCGTGAGACGGCGGATAGGAACTCAAACTACTCGCTGTGGAAAGCAGTTAAATCTATCAAGAAACCTATAATCCACTCGGCACCAATAAAATAAGCTAACAGCGAATGGGCAAAAGAAGACAAAGAGAAAGCGGATTTGTTTGCTGAAGATTTAGAGGAAACATTCAAGCCTTTCGACGGTCCGCCGTTAGCTGACGTATAAAACAACAACGCGGAACCTGATAGAACCTTTAGAATGCAAAAAGTTTCGTTAGCTGAACTCCGACAAACATTAAGCAAACCTAAAGACAATAAGGCCCCGGGTTACGACTTGATCACTGGCGAAATATTTAAAGAACTACCGAAAAAGGCTTTATTCAAGCTACTTTATATGATAAACGCCTCCCTTAGACTTCTATACGTTCCAAGGCAATGGAAAGTTGTTGAGGTCATTACGGTTCCAAAACCGGGGAAATGTGCGAATGATAAAAAATCTTATAGGCCCATATCGCTTCTGCCGATAATATCAAAAGTATTCGAGAAACTTCTGCTGAAGCGATTACAACCAATAATTGCAGAAAGACGTTTGATCCCGGATTATCAATTCGGTTTCAGACCTAACCATTCCACAATAGATCAAGTCTACAGAATAACGCATGAAATTGGAAAAGCCTTAGAAGGGAAAAAAAATATGTTCAAGTGCTTTCCTCGACATATCGCGAGCCTTCGATAAGGTATGGCACGAAGGCATGTTTAGAATATTGAAAACCTATCTTGAAAGCAGACTCTTTCGTGTTAGGTTTAGTACGAAGAGGTGTTAGGTGTAGTTTGCTTAGAGTTTTAAGCAAATTCGAGCTGGAGTACCCCAGGCAAGTGTCCTCGGTCCGACCCTGTTCCTGCTCTACACAAGAGACATACCTCTAGATGACGAGACAGCCGTGGCCACGTTTGCGAACGATACGGCAATCCTGACAACAGGTGAATCAGTCGAGTCATCAACGAGAAACCTCCAACGAGCATTGGACAAAATTTGTGTCTGGACGAAGACTTGGCGAATAGCTCTTAACGAGAATAAGTCTACGCATGTGAATTTCACTTACAGAAGGGTTAACAATTTACCTCTATTCATAAATTCTGCACAAATACCTTGTACAAATGAAGCGAAATATCTAGGGATGACATTGGACGCTAAACTAAGGTGGAAACCACACGTAAAGAAGAAGCGTGACGAGCTCGAGATTAGGCTCAGGGAAATGTATTGGCTTATCATAAGATTTTCGAAATTAAGCATATATATAACAAACTTCTCTTGTACAGGCAGGGGTTGAAGCCGTCCTGGACATACGGCATACAAGTTTGGGGTTATACCAAGCCGAGCAACATGTCCATGTTGCAGACTTTCCAAAACAAGACACTAAGAGCAATTTGGAATGCTCCATGGTATATAAGGAATAGTGATATTCACAGAGATTTAGGAATAGCTACCGTGAGCGAAGAAGTAACAAACTTTGCTCGAAAGCTAAATGCTCGCCTTCATGTTCATTGCAACAATGAAATGATCCGTACTCTCAACTAGCCTCTTAACGATGTAAACAACGAGCGACGAGTACTAAGAACAAGACCCTTCGATCTAGCGACGTTGGGTGAAGCCGCACGAATGAACGGCCTGAGTATGTGCATTCACTGGATAGCAACCTACCCAATGCGATAAACATTACGGAAGCGTAAACTACTTGTTAAGCTAACTTAGTTGTAGTCACGAAGAATTATGAGAGAGCGAAAATTCACTACTATGAAGTGCGTTTTGGCAGTTTCATAGTGTCTCTCATAAATGGGTGGTTTTTTGGCACGTGGAAATCGAGCATAACCAATATCGGCTACTTCGGTATTATATACCTGTTATATTGGGCGTAATGGTATCTCAGAAAGATTTTGGAGTTTTAGCCAAAATCTTTGAATCATCCTAGTATTAAAAAAAAAGGAAAAGACGCGTTAAGGAACTTAATGAGCGCCCCCTTCTGGAGTTTTCTTCATTGACAGCAGCTGTAGGATGCTGATTTCCTGCTTTTCGTAAAGGCGCATTCAAAACAAAGTTGCGAAGATTCCTCTTCTAATGCTTGGGATGAATTAAGAGTGCATTATTCAAATGGATTTTGGTCCCAAATCCAAAAAATACTACATAAGTTATTATCGGGAAAATTTGAATTTAATTTAATTTAATTAAAACAATTAAATTTAATTAAAGCAAACAAGAACCGTTAAATTACAAAAACAATATTTCTGCAGAGGCTGGCGATGCGACCTGGAGGCTGAATGCTCTGAAATTAAAACAAAAGAAAACAACACATGAATTGCTGTTGTCAGCAAAAGAGACATACCTATGGAAGACAACCATAAGGAAAGTGCAGAGCACAAATTATATTGGCGGCATGCTACACAATATCTACATGATTTACACTACACAATAAAACGTTTAGCCACAACAATAAGACGATAGGTCTTATCTACCAAGTCAAGTCAGTGGAATTAATTTATATTGGCCTGTCAGCCTATGACAGCCTTAAACAACTTATACCTCGGCGTATCATACTCTGACAGCTTACACCTCTTAATTTACCTCAGCGTGTCAGAGTATGACCACCTACGAATATTTAATACAAGCCATCATCACAGCTCTGTGCATTGCGACCGCCCAGAAAACATCCCTCGACCTGCCATTGGTCTGGAATAGGGAACACTTCCCATGAAGACTCCACTCTTCAGGGTCCAATCGAATCATGGTAGGCGGGACTATCATCGCCATACCACTTTATAGAGTGCACATTGTCAACACCCGTCTCCCATCAGGCCAACGGGTATAACTATCGCCGAACCTGGATCATAAGCAGAGTGAGTGAGCCAAAATCCATATACTCCATGGTCAACTCCACTCCAACCAGCACACGCGGGATGTACATCGCAATGCCCGGGCTTATGATGAATCCACTCTACCAAGCGGGACTACCGACGCAAGGCCTGAGTTCACCAATATTGAGCAAGAGCCAAGCTCTACGCCCAATCTATTTAGGGAGCCAACACGGACAAATCTCATCCCATACATTCCCGAGATATTGGAGATAACTTTCCATACCTCAAGGGAATCGCACAAGAAAACATAAGCCATGGAGCTCAAACGCGAAGCAACAATGTGCTAAACACGTAGAACAAAAGTTCCAAGCTTGCCCGACATTATGGGTGAGAGACCTATCCGTCTCCACCACGCCACACACACACGAACCTGATGATATCGGCATCAGCACAACAAAATGAGCCTCTTGCTCTTTAAAGTGACTCCACAGTCCACAACACAGACTTGGCCTGGCAAACCAACCACCAAATATAACGCATGCGCAGAATAATAAGTGCCACACACTGCGGATAGATTCCACACCGATCCGCTCTGCGCAAACACATAAATGCACAAAGAGAGTCAAGGAGAAGAACTACCCCTTTCACTCTACATGTACACATGCACACTAAACGTAGCTCTCTTTGAGTAGAAGAGACAATACTTAAATACAATAATGCGCAATAAACCTACGCATTTACAAACAGCTAAACTGTTCTACGATTTCTAATAATTGAAAACTAGAGTTCACCATGCAACTAAAAATATTCTATTAAACTACGAACCACCCGCAGACAGCAGGCAATTCAGTGAGAAACTCACCCATAATGTGTAAACTGCACATTTCCACTTTAAGATCGGAACAAATGGTATATTAAATGTATGTACACCACAACCACCACCGCTCACCGTCACCAGCAACGATTGCACTACACTGCGATATGAGGACCATGCAAAACCTCGTATCTCTTATTTGGCTCTTAGGAAGCTCATTATGGACGTATATAAAAGGTAGTACAGATGTTTAAAATGAATGCGATAAAAAATGAAGGAAATATCGTCAACTGCCATTCCAATTCCAATTAATAGCTTTCAGTACTAATTGTTCAAACTGAACATCCGTGCAAGGTTTATAATTTACTCTGCGTTATTGCACTTTATTTTTAGAAAATTGGCTCGGCTTCAGTCGAGAACAACGTATGTATGGGACCGCAATTTTGGCTTTTCCCACTGAAGAGCATCGGCCAAGATTGCTGAGCGAAACATACGTTGGTTGCCAACTAGAGTAAAAACCATTTTTGATCTTTATTTTGTTTTAAATTCGATTTGTTTCAAAATATTTCAGAGAACGTATTTGGAGTAACAATGTAGTTTGAGAAAATAAAAATAAAAAGTACCTAAATAAGTTTTTAAAACTTGAGAGCTTCAGGCGTGATCCTCAGGTGGGTCTAGGAGAGGCCATTGACTTGGTCCAATCACTTGTTTCTTGGCAAGTAAGGGGGGCGGTGATCTGCTTACATCACGACTAAAATATTCTGGCCAGGAAGTCTGTCGGTGGACATGCGAACCACGTTTACCAAGATAGATTCTCGACAGACATCGAAAGTCTGTCGTGGGCAGCTACTCGCAGCTCAACATGAAGATTCGCACAATTTCGAATGTTTCTCGTCCTATTAATATATATTAATATTTTTTTTAACAACAAGATCGCGATCAAGGGGTAATGACTATCCTTAAGGATAGAAAAGATAGAAGAGTTCCCGATCCAACACAAATGCTTATGAGCCAGTACGGAGCTTGAAAACCCTGCACAGAAACACCACAGCTAACCCCCGCAAATGTTATGCCTTTAAAACACCTGACATCCTTACAAGAGAAAAAGGTCTTTAATATTCGGGCGACAGGAGGCCGCTCATTTTGAGACAGACGCTTCTGGATTTTTCGCTTGTTGCTGGTTTTGGTCCGCCACGGATATTTTCCATTCTGGTAGCCACCATATCTGGTGAGCGTTCCCCTCTCCGCCACCTGGGGAGGGGTGCCCAATCGGGGACCAGCAGCCCCAGAAGGGATATGCGTTGCTGGTGTTATTTATGCGTGACACCAGCGACGCACCTTGAAAATCTGATTTCTCCAGGTTGAATCTATCGTTGGTAAATTATCGAAATATTTGGACCATAAATAAGGGTTGAAACCAAAACTGCAATATAGAGAGAACTGAAATATTTTTCTTTAGTCTAAGCTTAACTTTTCTGATGAAGGAAAGGCCAATTTTACACATACCTGGCAAATGACTGGGAATACATTCTTATTGGTGCGTTCACACCTGCAAATCGAAACCGTCTCGGGTTACTTATACCAACGACTGATAAGACGGCAGCCGGGTATGTGTGAAATTGACCTAAGGCATAAGTAGTTCTTTAAAAATTCATAGTTCTTTATTTGAAAAATTATTTTTCAAAATATTCTGGTATCTTAAGAGTAGAACCGTTTGTAATGAAATTAGGTTTGTATAGGTATAAATTTCGGTTTTGGTTTGTGTTGTATATATACGCATGAAGACATTTCTAACATTTTGAAGAACTTTCAAATATGACGTTTCTTACTTTAAATTTTCTGAAGCGGTTAAAAAGCAAAACTAAAACACCCGCATTTATAGCCTATAAAAAAGAAACCTGTGCCAAGAGTATTGTGAACAAATAGCCCTTGCTAGCGCAGACTACATGAAAACGAAAAAATATATAACGGTATTCAAAACAAGTGGGAAAGTGCAACAGTGCGTATGCAAAAGCTTCAGCCCATCTACGACGGATCGTAAAATACCCGACCAAACCATACAAAAGCTGCCACGCCTCCAAGGTGGGGGGATATAAAAATAAAACTGTTGAACGATTTATACTAGGTATTTGCATACATTTCAGCCTAAAACTCCGCCTTTTTAACTAAAAAAATTACTTTTTTTTGCCACGCCCACAAAAATAAGCGGAGACACAATCTACAAGTCAAACAAGTCAGCTCTCTACCTTAAAATTTAAGGCCTAAAAGTTGTTTACATACGGACGGACGGACGGACGTACATGGCTTAATCGATTCTCCTGTCGGTCCCATTCATATCTCTAAAAGGTCCAAGAGGTCTACGGTGATTATTTCACTGCGTTACAAACTATACATCAAACTTAATATACCCTGGGTCAGGTATAAAAAGATTGTGTATTGTCCTTTTATGGATTTCAAATAAGAAAATGCAGGAAAAAGGTAAAAACCGCGTGTCCCCAACACTATCTCGCTAACGGTAGTATATACCGTTTCGAAAAAATCTCAGAAATAAACAATTTTTGGAGGTTAGAATGAAAAATATAGCGGGGCTAAAATATTGCACGGTTCTTGAGATACGCGTTATATTATTTAAGTTGATTTATTTAAATGGTAGTGCTTAGAAATGCCTATAGTTTTTAAGTTGTATTTTAGCTATCTTATCAACTAAATTTTGCGCAAGCATAAACCAGTTGAGAAGCAAGCCAAAGTATCCGTAAAAATTTTGAAAACAAAAAACCTCTTTTTCACTTTTTTCACTCTTTTTAACAAAAAACTAGTGAAAGGGTTACAATCCGCTTAGGCGAACCGTTGGCAAAAATGTATTCATTTGAGTTTTATAGTGCAAGTTGTTTGGATTTAAAGTAAATATATCGAGA
This sequence comes from Neoascia interrupta, assembly GCA_947623515.1. Taxonomy (NCBI): domain Eukaryota; kingdom Metazoa; phylum Arthropoda; class Insecta; order Diptera; family Syrphidae; genus Neoascia; species Neoascia interrupta. Next base: position 146,614,269 of record OX392462.1, read on the forward strand.
AAAAACCGTTTATAAAACTGCAAATTAAATATGACCACGACCACATGGGGGCGGTTTTTGCTTTTTTTGAAATGGTACTCGCATACTATATTTCAACTTTCTATCAACTTTCTTGATTTTCTTGAAGAAGAAAAATTTCTTTGATTTTTCATGATATTAGTTGTAAAGTGGGCGTGTCAGTGAGCGGATTTGAATATTTTTTACACTTGTACTGCTTCGGGACCTCGAAAGAACATATCAAGTTTCAAGCTTCTAGCTAAATATTTGAGGCCTAAAAACTACCGACACATGAACCGACGGACAGACGGACATGGCTCATTCTACTTACAATTCGATCATATGCCCTTAAAGTCTGGGAGGTCAAAGGTGATTATTTCTCTATATTACAAACTATGAATTCAAACTTAAGGAGGTATCTCCTATCCTATGAGATAAGGTTTAAAAAGAAATCAGTGTGGGACCGTTTAATACCCCATACTATCCCACATTGTAAATTACTGTTTTTATTGTTATTTGGCCCAACCGCTCTTATTACAAACTATCAATATTAGCTTATAAAGGGTGATTTTTTAGCTGGTTTGGTTTTGGCAAAACTGGTTTTGACAGCTGACGTGTGTTTAGTACCTTGTGTCACTGTCAAACAGCTTCGGTTTGGTTTGCAATTTAACCATGGATCGTCTTACAAATGAACAACTCTTGCAAATTATTTAATTTTACTATCAAAATTCGTGTTCGGTTCGAAATGTTCATCGCGAAACAATGGCGCAATTGCGATGCGAGTTTGGTGAACGGTTAATTTCACGTTTCGGGCCGGTCAATTGGCCGCCTAGATCGTGCGATTTGACACCATTAGATTATTTTTTGTGGGGGTATGTCAAGGCTAATGTCTATAGGGACAAGCCTGCTTCGATTGACGCACTGGAAGCCAACATCCATGCATTCATTCGTGAGATACCGGCCGATATGTGTGAAAGAGTATGCCAAAATTGGACTCAGCGGATGGGCTACCTGAGACGCAGCCGCGGTCAACATTTGCATGAAATTATCTTTAAACATTAAATTGCAAGGTTCAAACTATCGATTCAAATAAATATTTCATTAATTTTTTCGAATTTTTCGTGTTCTTTTTTTAAAAAAAGTTCTCAACCTCTTAAAAAATCACCCGTTAGATGAATTAGGCTTAAGGCCCGTCAAAATTGCATTTTTATGGAAAATTAAAGGTTTTTCTTTAATTCTACCTCCAAATGTACTTACTTACTTAAGGTGGCGCTACAGTCCGGTGTGGACCTGGGCCTCAGCCAACAAGCTTCGCCAGCCAGCTCTGTCTCTAGCTAGCCGTCTCCAGTTTCGCCCGCGAAGTTGGCTGAGGTCTCCTTCCACTTGCGTGCGCCACCTGAGTCTCGGTGCTCCTCTACCGCGTCGTCCCTGCGGTGTGGATTCGAAGATTTTCCGGGCCGGGGCGTTGGTGTCCATCCGCTCTAGATGACCCAGCCATCGTAGACGTTGTGTTTTGACTCTTTTGGCTAGGTCGGTATCGCTGTACAGCCCGTACAGTTCGATGTTATATCTCCTCCTCCACTCTCCGTCTATGCAGACGGGACCGTAAATCGTCCGAAGAATTTTCCTCTCGAAGCTGCCTAAAGTGTTTTCATCCGCCTTTGACAGGGTCCATGCTTCTGCACCGTAAAGCAGGACTGGGATGATGAGGGTCTTATACATGGACACTTTAGTTGCTCGAGAGAGGGCTTTGCTACTCAATTGCCTTCTTAGCCCAAAGAAACAGCGATTGGCAGTAGTTATCCTTCGTTTGATTTCAGGGCTGGTGTCATTGTCTGAATTAATAGCGGAACCCAGGTAGACAAAGTCCCTAACTACCTCAAAGTTATAGCTGTCGATGGTGATGTTTTGTCCAAGACGTCGGTGTTGGGTGTCTTTTTTCGATGACAGCATATACTTGGTTTTGCCCTCATTGACTGCTAAACCCATATTCGCCGCTTCCGTCCCAATACTCACGAAGGCTTCACTGACATCACGCTTTGTTCTACCGATTATGTCAATGTCGTCTGCGTATGCAAGTAGTTGAACGGACTTTTGAAAGATTGTACCTCTGGTGTTGGCGCGAGAGTTCTGCACAATTCTCTCAAGTATGATGTTAAAGAAGTCGCATGACAGCGCGTCGCCTTGTCTAAATCCTTTTTTGACATCAAAGGGGTCGGTGAGGTCTTTGCCGACCTTGACGGAACAGCGTGAGTTTTCCATCGTCATCCTGCACAGACTGACGAGTTTGGCAGGGATGCCAAAACTAGACATTGCGCTATATAGCTCGTCTCTATAGATGCTGTCATACGCGGCCTTGAAATCGATGAAGAGGTGGTGTGTATCGATTTGGAATTCCTGGGTTTTCTCCAAGATCTGCCGCAGTGTGAATATTTGATCGATGGTGGACTTTCCTGGCCTAAAGCCACACTGATATGTGCCTATCAGATTGTTGACAAACGGCTTCAGGCGTTCACACAGTACAGCAGAAAAGATCTTGTATGCGATGTTAAGAAGACTTATGCCTCTGTAGTTGGCACAACTCAGGGGGTCTCCTTTCTTCAGGATCGGGCAAACAATGCTGAGGTTTCATTCGTCGGGCATGCTTTCTTCCGACCATATCTTGCAGATGAGCTGGTGCATGCTCCTAACCAGCTCATCGCCAGCGGATTCAAAAAGTTCGGCAGCTAGGCCGTCTGCTCCGGCTGCTTTGTTGCACTTGAGCTTAGACACAGCTACTTTCACCTCCTCCAGGTCGGGTGGGCGGTATCGTTCGTATGCTTCGTCGGTAACGTCTTCGCCCGGGTTGAATGGTTCATTCTGCCTGACAGCGGTATTTGGTTCTTCCTCGCCGTTATACAGTCTGCAGAAGTGGTCTTTCCAAATCCTCAGCACCGACTGCGATTCTACAACGATGTTCCCTTGATGGTCCTTACAGGCTTCAGTTCGAAGTTTATACCCTTGGCAGGACCTTTTGATCCTTTGGTAAAACTTTCTAACCTCATTCCTGTTGTAACATCTCTCTATCTCTTCAACCGCGCGCTTCTCGTGCTCTCTCTTTTTCCTTCGGAGAAGCCGGTGCTCCTCTCTCCTCCTCTGCTCGTAGAGCTCGCGAGCAGCTCTAGTCCTTCTGTGCAGCGCCGCTTTGTATGCTTCCTGTTTAGCTGCATGTGCTTGCCGGCATTCATCGTCAAACCAGGGGTTTCGTTGTGGTCGCCGTGTGAAACCCAGCACTTCAGAGGCGGCGTCTCTGATGGCATTTTGGCAATGTTGCCACTGGCTATCAATACTTGATGCTGGTTGCATAGGACTTCGTAGAAGGTTTTGAGAGACTCGGTTGGAGAAGGACCTGGCGATCTCTTGCGATTGTAGTCGGCCGACGTCAAACTTCCTCACAGTATTTCCATTACTTGGCGCTGGTCGGGATATCCGCAGCCGTACCTTGGCTACAACAAGGTAGTGATCCGAGTCAATGTTGGCCCCTCGGAAAGTTCGGACATCCATGATACTGGAGGAGTGCCTTGCGTCGATCGCAATATGGTCAATCTGGTTGACGGTTGATTGATCGGGAGATCTCCATGTCCCTTTGTGGATATTGAGATGCGGGAACTGTGTACTAGCTACCACAACGTGTCGCCCCGCAGCAAAGTCGATCAGCCTGAATCCGTTATCGGAGGTCGTGTCGTGCAGGCTATACTTTCCGACAGTACGACCAAAGATGCCCTCCCTTCCTAGCTTGGCATTAAAATCGCCTAGGACAATTTTATTGTCGCAGCTAGGGCACTGCTCATAAGTTTTGTCCAGGAGCTCGTAGAACATATCTTTGGTCTCGTCATCTTTCTCCTCTGTGGGGGCATGTGCGCATATCAGGCTAATGTTGGCGAATTTAGCCTTGATGCGGATCGTCGCGAGGCGCTCGCTTACAGGGTTGAAGCTCAAGACTTTTTGCCTAAGTCTGCCTCCAACAACGAAACCACATCCAAATAGGCGCTGTCTTTGATGCCGGTAGCAGTCGCCGTAGTAGATGTCGCAGTTTTTCATCCTTCTTTTGCCCGGCCCGTCCCACCGCATTTCTTGGATGGCAGTAATGTCTGCCTTGCAGTCGTTAAGGGCCTCCGCTAGTTGCTCGGCTGCACGTGGTCTGTTAAGGGACCTAACATTCCACGTGCAGATCCGGAGCTCGTTGTCCTTTTCTCGTTTGCATTGGTCGTCAACAGTAAATCCGTCCGAATCCGAGGCTTGTTTCCGCTTCGTGACTGGTGTTTCTTTACGTGGCCGGGAAGTCACCCCGACGGCACGACCCCCAACCTGGAGGACCAGATCCTTTGCTTAGCTCTAAGGACGGAGAGCCGGATAGCCCGCTCCTTATGGGCCTGAGCTCCGAATACGTCGTAGTAGCCCATATAAGGTGTTCACTAAGTAGTTCGGCCTGACTGGAACTATGGACGCCACCGTTGATTCCATCTGGGGAATTCCTCCGCTGTCGTCCGGATGCAAGGAGAAGTGCCTTAGTGGGAACACTCCTCCCCCCCTCTCTCGTCTGCTACCCCCAACAACCTTCCAAAGGGGTTGGAACCCAATCTCCAGTTGAGGTACTAGGCACCCGGTGTTCACCACGGGGAGGTGAGAGTAGGAGTTGATAGACAGAGGTGGGTTTAGAAAACCTGTGGATGCTTGTATCCTCTTGAGTGCACATGTCTATCCTTTGACCACCACCTCCAAATGTGGGTGTGCCCAAATATTCTATAAACAAAATGTAGAATTAAGTGCTTTCTTCAAGTAAATTTTTTTCAATTTGGAGCAAAAATATTGAATGAAACGCATTTGAAAATTTACCCTTTAAATTGGTGCCACGCCCACTAGGGGAGATTAAGCGATTTTATTTTAATTTTGTATACCTTATCATGTGTGTGGGGTGCCGTGGCGTAGTGGTTAGTGTGTGTGCTTATTACGCCGGAGGCCTGGGATCGAATCCTGCAAAAAAAATGTAGGTCCCTTTGTATGTAAAAGAAATTAACACACCAGCATACATTGTTGAGAAGTTGGCCCTGGTTTACCTCGAGCTGTTGCGCCACTCTATTTATTTTTTATACCTTATAATCACTAGGAGAAAATGAATGTCGAATTTCAGCCTTTTTTCACACACGTTTTTTCATGCATTTTAGCGTTTTTTTCGAAAATGCATCAAAGCAGCAGTATCAAAACTTTTTCCGGAAACTTTGACTTAAGCACTTTGTTGCTATCAATATTGGCTTTGTGCACTGAGCGGTTTAAGAGTTATGGCCTCAAAAACTTTGAAAAACGTCTTCATTTTGAACTCTTTTCTTTGAAAACTTTTCAATATTTTCAAAAACTTGGATCTTTTCGTTAAATCTCAGTGCATATTTGTTTAATTTAAGTTTTGTTTTTCTAGTTCTTGCCTGCTAAACTTCTTAAAAGAGAATTGAAAAGCATGTAATCCATTTTCTTATGAAACTTCAAACTGTAATTAAGCCGTTATATTTGCTTAAAAAATTGCCCTTCTCTGACTATTTCCGCAGTGTAAAAGCGCATAAAATTTTGTCTTTCTACGACTTACCGTCAAAAGCTATTTTAAAGCCTTTTTTAATTTTTAAACGGAACAATAAAAAAAGGATATATATCTTTTCAAATTTACTGTGAACAGCTGTCGATAATAAAACTTATTAAAGTGACACCCGCTTTTCCCTTTTAGAGCCACGTGTGACAAAATAATTAATTAAGTTTTGAGTGTATTCAAAACCTTACCTTCTCGTATTAAGATAACATCCAGTTATGGCACCATCTAAAGTTGCCAAAATTACCATATTAAATAATTTTGACAAAACATTTGCTAATTTATAAATAATTCACTATAAGTTGAGCAGGTATTCACTACTACAAAATTGGAGTTTTTTAATACACTGAAGACACAAACATAAGATATCGGTACCTTTGAAACTACCAAAAGATCCAATTATTCTACAAAGCGAAGTTAAATAACTCTAAACCAATAAATCAAGCATTAAACTTTATCGTTAAAAAACCGACATGCATCCAACTTCCTTTTACATAATCTATCTTCCGCTTATCACAAAAAGAACATTGCTTAACTCTGACGCACATGGATCTTATATTTTGTTTGGGCCATAAAAATGTGTATAAATAAAACGATGTTACCTCACATCGATATACCATAGAAGCTTTTAAGCGTAATCCATATGCTTAACCGGTCGTTAAATCAGCAGGAAGACCATTATTCATTCCTCCATGCTGCTCTTTTCCAATTTAACCCCTTTTCACTACACAGTCAATCGATATTTACTTTACTCTTTTTTTTGATTTCTTCTTTCTCTCAACCCATTCCACTAACTAGGTAAAGCCCCAAAGCACAGACGATGGTAACATATCACCCTGCGAACTGGAGTCAATAATCAACCAGTTGACAAACCCCAGTCCCGAATATCAATTGCACGTAAGTACCATCTAGGCAATCAACACAAATTAACTTTGTTAACATTTTCATACCCTATTAGGTATCTGCACTGCGAAGCCAGCTTAAGAATCTACTTAGGAGCAGCCAGACACCCACAACCAATCAACTGAACTCAGACGACTACGATTTCAATGAAGAGGACAAACGCTCGATTGCGTCATTGGCGTCCGTAGGACAAGGCTATTTGGGCAGACCGTCTGGGTACGTGCCTAAGCGTAGTCTGGCGACATTGGCCAAGAACGGTCAGCTACCTACTCCCGAACCTGAGGAACCAGACCAAAACACCAGTCAATGGGAGCAAAAACGGAATCTAGGGTCATTGGCCCGTTCGGGTGGCATGCGATACAGTGGTAAGCGAAATATTGGCACCTTGGCTCGCGACTTTCAACTCCCATCGACCGGCAAACGCAATCTCGCTACTTTGGCACGCTTAGGCCTTCTGACTCCAAACAACATAGCTAGCAGTCCAAAACGCAATATGGCCGCATTCGCTCGATACAACTCTGCGTTCCGCGGCGCTGAAAAGAGAAATCTAGGAGCCTTAAAGGGATCCCCTGTCCATGGCCAGCATCAAAAGAAAAATAGCCTGGATGAGGAAGCTCTAGCTGATATTATTCAACGTGACATCCTTGACTATGCAGAACAGTCCAATGGGCTCTACCCCTCCTACGATGACTACCCAGATATGGAGAAACGATTCCTAGGTAAGTTGAACAAACAGTGTTGGTAGGTAGTACCCCAGCATGATGAAGCATGCATCCAATATAGAAACTCATCGGGATACAATTATGTCCTTACGTGCCATAGCTGTGTACGTTTTAATCATATTTTCTCTCTAACTTGGTTCCCCATGAACAAGCGGCGGAAAACAGTCAATTGCGGTCGATTGACACTGACGGTAGAGATTCAGAAATCGATGATTCCGCATCCTCTGAAATATCATCTGGTACAATGGCGCTGCCTATCTCTGAGGGGAAACGGCATATCGGTGCGCTAGCACGCTCAGGATGGCTACCGGCTGGATTGCGCTCGGTTCGAAGTGGACGCTTTAGTCGTTCCGGACGTGCCAGGCAAATAGTAAACTAAATCACTACCAAGAATGAATGTTTTTTGAATGCTCTAGCAATAGAAACCCTTAGTCGTTTTATGTGTACGGCTATCCATTATTATTTTTGTTTTAGCAATTAGACTGATAGGAAAAAGTCAGTATTGCCTCGTATGTGTGTATGTTAATGTTTGTGTACATCTACGTGTTGCATGAAAGTTATACCTACATGTGATGGCTGCAGCTCTGAATTGCTCTCAATGTCCTTTTCTAGATTTTGAACGAGAAAGTTGATGAAAAAAGTTTTTCAATATCAGTTTTTAACCTACCGCTATATTGAGTTAGACTTCTCTGGAAAATTGATTTCACAATTTCATCTGTCCTGTCTCCAGGGTGCTGTCTCTTCGTCCTTTTTGTCGTGTAATTGAGGATAAGAAGAAGTCCAAATTGAACATTAATCCAATTGGTACACAAAACGAGGTTATGCCGAGGCTATCTAAATTTGTCAATTGAACTTGGTAGGGTTGACAAACCCCATTAGGCGTTGTTCGATTTTTATATAGAGGACATCCGTGTCACGTGGTGCAACATTTTAGTGTAAAGATGTAGGTACACTGCGAGGCATTGGATTGATGTCAGTTTTTTTTCACATTGTTTTCAACCACTTCTTTTTTGCCTATGAAAAGCCCATGTCGGCGTGATGATTTAATAAAAGGAGGCAACTAGACACTTTATTTGAAGAAAGTTTGAAATGATAAAAATACCTTATTGCAGAGCCTCTCAAATAAAGTGTTACCAATTTAAAGTTTTAGTATTTAAAATTTAAGTGGATCATTATGTAGTTAGTGGCTATGAGCCCTCTCTACACATAATCATGGCTTACCTGGGCTTCTTTCGTCCGATTTATCCAACATGACACACCATTGCACGAATCGCTTTTACAGATCGCCCATTTTCGTTAAAGGATCAAACAACAAAAACAAACGTTAAATTAAAATTGCCAAAAATTGTACTTGACATTACGTAAAAGGATTAAAATGTTAAGCTATACAAATGTTAGAAATGGACCGCCAAAGTCCATGGCTTCCGATGGTCCTCCCTTTTTACATATTTAGTTTTTTTTAACAGATGCCTGACATATTTAGTTACTAAACTGAAAATCCAAAATTAAAAACTAGTTTTATGTTTTTTTTAGTGATTTTTTTTTCAGATTTCATTATTTATTTTCTTTTATTTTTTTTTTATTTAGTAAATTTAATTATGCTGAATCAATTTTTTCCCTTTTTTAGTTTTTTATACAATTTTTTTTTTTGTAAAAATGTATACTCAGTTTGTAGAAAATTGTAGAATTGATCACAAAAATATATTTTCACCTTGTGTATAATCTAATTTCTTGAAGACGCTGACTCGCCACCCAATTTGTTTTTTCCTAAACCTGCAATCGTTTTTAGTGGTCCGTCCAAATATATTTTTGTTTTTTTTTTTTTTTCTGTGGGTAGGTAAAAACCTTCATAGGCACTATGAGAATCGAACGCGCGTGGTCATAGTAGTGTGAGATTCTTACTCACTAAAAAACCTCCCAATCTTTGTAAGACTACGACTAAGTTTCCTTAACAATCAGTTCAAGCTTCTGTATAGTAATCGCGTTTGGCAGGCTACCTTCCAACGAAAGCACCTGCAATACCGTCATTATGTGCGGTTTCCTCTTACGACGCTAGATCCAACCGTCTTGTTCGTTGTAGTCGGCGTGCAAGATTTGTCTGATCCAGAGTTCGGATTATTTCGTGGTTGCAATGGCCGTGAAGGCGAGTATGAAGTTTGTGAGCAAAGTTTCTTACTTCGTCGGTCACGGTTGCGATGCCTAGATCTCGATGTAAATCGCTATTTCTTATATACCATGGAGCATTTACGATTGCTCTTAGTGTCTTATTCTGAAAAGTTTCTAAAATAGATATGTTGCTTGGTTTGGTACAACCCCAAAGTTGTATACCGTACGTCCAAGATGGTTTTAGCACTTGCTTTTACAATAGCAGTTTGTTATATACGCTTAGTTTCGAATAACGTCCGATAAGCCAATTCAGTTCTCGTAGCTTGATTTCAAGTTCATCGCGTTTCTTTTTAACGTGTGGCTTCCACTTAAGTTTTGCGTCTAGGGTCATGCCTAAATATTTCGCCTCGTTTGCGTACGGAATTCGTACCGAGTTTATAAATAGAGGTAAGCTGATTACCCTCTTGTAAGTAAAATTTACATGCGTTGATTTTGTCTCATTTAGGAGGATTCGCCAGGCCTTTGTCCATTCGCATATTTTATTCAAAGCGCGCTGGAGTTTTCCCGTTTATAGTTCGACTGTCTTATCCGTAGACGCTTCCGAGGACGCTACCTTGTGGAACGCCGGCTTGTATTTCTTTGAATTCTGAGTATTCGCTCCCGTATCTCACTCGAAATAGTCTGTTGGCAAGATAAGACTCTAAGAGTTCATAAATTTTTTCCGGCAAAACTTTCCGTAGCTTATATTTTATGCCTTCGTGCCAAACTTTATCAAAGGCTTGGGATAGGTCAAGAAAAGCGGTAGAACATATCATTTTCGCTTCTAAGGCTTTTTCAATTTCGTTAGTTATTCGATAGACCTGGTCAATTGTTGAATGTTTGACCCTAAAACCGAATTGGTGATCCGGAATCAATCGTCTTTCTTCAATTATTGGTTGCAGTCGTTTGAGCACAAGTTTCTCGAAGACTTTAGATATAATCGGCAGAAGCGAAATCGGTCTATATGATTTTTTGTCGTTCGGGCATTTCCCTGGTTTCGGAACCATTATTACCTCTGCGACTTTCCATTGCCGTGGAACGTATGAAATTCTCATTGATGCGTTTATGATGTAGAGAAGCTTGACTAACGCTCTTTTCGGTAGCTCCTTCAAAATTTCCCCAGTAATTAGGTCGTAGCCTGGAGCTTTGTTATTCTTCAAATTTCGGATTGTTTGACGAAGTTCAGGTAGGGTCACGGTTTTCATTCAATAACTGTCTAGTTCCGCATTGCAATATAGATCGTCAACCAACGGCTCCCCGTCAAACGGTTTGAATGTTTCTTCTAGATGTTCTGCAAATACATCTGCTTTCTCTTTGTCGCCTTATACCCATTCACCGTTATCTTTTCTTATTGGCGCCGAGTGTACTATGGGCTTTTTAATGGACTTCACGGCTTTCCAAAGTGAATAGTTTGACCCTCTATCGGCAGTCAAGTTTTCGAGGTAGTTGGTGATCTCGCGACTTTTAAAATCTCGAAGTAAGCGCTTTAATTCGTTAGATAGCCCATTCAGAATGGTTTTATCAGGAGGAGCTCGAGACAAATGCCACCTCTTTCGAGCTTTTCTCTTTTCGCGTATGAGCTCTTCAATTTCGCGCGGGTAAATTGATCCGCTTTTCCTTACTCCAGTCTTCCGGAAAGAAGTATTGTTCCAAGCAGCGTTTTGAATAGTTCTAACGAGTTTATCGACTTCGTCTTCTATTTCTAAAGGGGTTGTAAGTGGTACATGTAGAGATACATTTTCTTTGCAGTATTTCCTAAAACCATCCCAGTCGGTGTTGTTATTAGTTAGCCTAGGCGCTCTCTCATTTTTTGCTAGACTTCCGCCGATTTTCAAAACGACTGCCGAGGGATCCGAACAGAGATCATAGCCTTCTTCTACATTTGTGAGGTGGCGAGGAACCGCTTTTGCGATAAAGAAGTCGACAAGGTCAGGTACTTTATTTCTGTCGGTTGGCCAATACGTTGGCTTTCCCGTCGAAAGGAAAACCACGCCACGTTTCATGCTAGCTTTGAAGAGTACTCTACCTCTTGTTGAATTGCACCGTGATCCCCAAAAGGTGTTTTTCGCATAAAAGTCCCCGCCGATGATAAAATTTGACCCAAGTAAGTCAAAGAGGGGAGTAAGATCGTCGTCCGCTAGCCTATACTGTGGAGGAAAATAACTCGAGGCGATATTATAATCTAGGTGACCTATTTTTACCGATACTGAAGTTATTTGCATAGAGTCAAGCTTAATTTCTTCGTTTTTGTAATGCTTAATGCAGTCTTAGATGTAGAGAGAGGATCCGCCTCTCGAATTTTCTGATGGATGATGCGCGTGGTGGTCGATGTATCCTCTAATTTTGGGTCCAGATCCCTTCTTAAAGTGTGTTTCCGAAATCAGGCATAGGTCAATATTTCTTTTCCGTAGAAATACTTCTAGTTCGTCGATTTTCTTCTAAAGACCATTTTCATTCAATGTAAGTATGTTAATGAGCTTCATATTCATGATTTGTTATTCGTTTTGCGAGGTTTAAACTCTAGCTCGCTCAGTTTGTCTAATATTACTTGATTAACTTTAGCTTGTTGCTCAAGCTTTTCCAATATAATAAATAATATTTGAGATACCGAATCTGTTGTGGTAGGTTCTGGAGGTTTGCTTTTGTGTGACGCGACTTCAGCGTACGATCTTGGGCCGATGAGTGATGATTTTCCCTTTGTACTTGGACCGGCGACGTTTTCTTGCGGAGTTTGTTTTTCCTTGTCAATCTCGTATTTCTGACCGATTTTGGAGTTTTCGGCTTGTCAGCTCTAGAACGTTTTGGGGTTGTGGCCCTTTCTACAATATGTTGCTTAACAGTTTCGTGGCGTTTTTGTAGTGCGTTTTTCTATTGCGATTTCGCAACCTCGGTAGCTCGCCGGGTTACTTCCATTACAATTGGCGCAAGTCGCTGGGGGCCTGACTGCTTACGTTGCAATCTTTTGAAAGATGTCCACCGGCGCATTTGACACATCGCGGTTCTTTTTGGCAGTACACTTGAGTATGTCGGAAGCCTTGGCATCGCTTACATTGAGGTACTAGTCTATTGCCCTTTCGCTTGGGCTCAATTTTTACCCTGATGTTTAGGATTGTTTTTATTTTAGGAAGACCGCGTTGTTTTAAAATAGGAAGACCGCGCTTGACCACGGTGTCTTTTTCTCCTTCCGTACGTTGTTTTTCTTTCTTAAGTATGTTCACGGCATCAAGAATTTTAAAGCCTTGGCTTGAACATATTCAACAATTTCTTCCTTCGTGCAGGTTGGGTGAAGTCCCCTAGCGAAAACCCGAAGCGGCTTCTCGAATTTGTTTTCGTAAGTATACCATTGTACATTCTCGGTATTTAATTTTTGCGAAAGTGTGCGATAGGCATCAGAGTCATCGACATTGACTTTCCATACATTATTTCGAAGAGAAATTAAATTATACTTCGTCCCCAGAGTATTTTTTAAGATATTTCGCAGCTTTCCGTAGTGTGCGACCCCAACGACATTTATTGCAGGCGGTCGGCGAATTTTTTCTTTAATTTTCGCTGTCGCTATTTTTGACACGGTTGGTGTTTCGTCGTGTTTATATACGGCCTCAATTACTGGCGAAGACCCAATTTTTCGTTTTTTGGTAGATCTTTTCTGCAGAGCCGGATTAGTTTCACGTGCAAGCTCTTCTTCGTCTGTCACGTATTCGCTTTGACGCTTCGGCGTGTCCTCACGTTTTGTAGTATCACGGGGATTCCTAAGAGCCTCGTTTTCTTTTCGTAACGAATCTACTTCATTTTTGAGCTCATGGTAGAGACGTTCCATATCTTAAAGCTTAGCGCGGAGTTCTTTGTTTTCCGCTTCAAAGCATTTAGTTTTCGCTGAGTCCCGGTTAACCGGCGGACTTCCTTTCCCGGAGATGATCGATCTAGGTGGTGGTGATCGAGGTACCCTTGGTTTCTTCATAAAGGGATTTGAAAGCAATAAATGGCTCTCCCCAGAATCCGTAGAGCCTACCTCCGAAGAGGGTGGATTTGCCAGTGATGCTGGATTACCACCTGGGGTATTACTTCCGTTCGTTTTGTCCATTGCATGGTTTGTATGCGCTACGCGCTCGGCATACGGAGGGTGGATTTTAGTCGCCTCTTACGACAGGCATGCCTTACCTCGGATATAATCTAACCCCTACCCGAAGGGGTAAGGGTTACCATACCATAAGAGTTCCTGTTTTCATATTTGGGGTTCGTCCAAATATGAAAACAGGAACTCTTATGGTATCGCTACGGTGTCCGTGCATCCAATCGCTTTATAACTTTTGAACGGTAGGTCGTAGAAAGACGCAATTTGGCGGGCTTATAAATTCCGGCAAAAGTCAGAGAACGCATACTAGGGGAACTTTTTTGATGCACACGTAACGGTTTAACTAGAGTTTGAAATTTCATACGAAAATGGACTAAAAGTTCTTAGGTACTTATTTTGAGAAATTTAGCTGGCAAGAACTAGAAAATAGAAACAAGTCAGGTAAATATTGAGCTTTCATGGAAAAATTAGCCTTTTGAAAATATTGAAAAGTTTTTGAGAAATAAAGAGTTAAAAATAGATGACGTATTTCAAAGTGTTTGAAACCATAATTTTTGAACCGCTTAGTGCACAGAGCTTGTATTGAACACGCCTATAAAAAAACTCACTGCACTGTGGGGTGCCGTGGCGTAGTGGTTAGTGTGTGTGCTTACTACGCCAGAGGTCTGTCTGGGTTCGAACCCTGCCATCGGCACCTGAAAAAAAAGACTTGTTCTTTTTCACGGTCCCCACCTTCGCGAGGGTCTGACAAGCCCTCCGAGAGTATCATTTGTCTTGAAAAACTTCTCAAAGTGCCGTTCGGATTCGGCAAAAAATTGTAGGTCCCTTTGTATGTAAAAGAAATTAACACACCAGCATACATTGTTAAGAAGTTGGCCCTGGCTCCACTCGAGCTGTTGCGCCACTCTATTTATTTATTTATTTATAAAAAAAACTCAAAATTAACTTAACTTAAGTGCTTAAGTCATATTTTTCCAAAAGAGTTTCAGTGTTTTCATTATTTTTGAAAATCATCTAGCATTTTAATGGTATTAGCGATTTTGTTCAGACTTGCGTTAAAAAAATTTAAAATTGCCGTTTCCAACCTAAGTTTTTCTAAGCCTACTTTAAAAACATAGTAAAAAATATAGCTTGGTTTTCGTTTCCGAGACGTGCTTGAAGACATTATAGTTGACTGACTAAATTAATGCAACATCAAAAAAATTTGAGGCAAGAATAAAGCACACATAAATCCTAAAAACAAAAACAATAAACTTGTAACAGTTTTTTTTTTAACAAAATTAGAAAAAAAATGTAAAGAATCATTTTGAGCCATCCTATTCTTAGAGCAACGAAACTTTGAAATCATCCAATATAAGAACTGCGTGGACGTCAAACTACAAAAAATGTTTACAATAGAATGTGAAATATATCAGGCAATAATTCTTATAGAATTAAAGAATTTAACACAAAACAGAAAAATAACAACAGCAATCAACAAAAGCCGACGGACCGCTCTGTGTATGTCTTCATACTTGACGGTCTTTTTTTTTGTTATCAATTTAAAATGAATTTTCCGAGAAATCAGGTTTTTAGGGATCTAACATGTTAAAAGTGGGCATGGTCTATGGTGTGAGCGGTAATTTTTTTGTCTAACTAAAGTCTATTGCTTTGACCTTCTGTAGGTCTCAACTCACCTGTCGGCCTCGATCATTTCACTAAAAGGTCTACGGTAATTATTTCACAGCGTTACAAACTAATCATTAAAATTATAAAAATGATGTCATTTTTGTACAGCTTTGGCGATCAACATGCACCGCATTGCTCTAAAGAGGTGTTTAGTGTTTTTTTTTTTGAAGTCATAGTTTATTTTGACAAAGTCAGCTATTTCCTAATTGTGGTCTTGACAGTAAGTCAGTGTCATACCTGAACGGTGTGAAATAAATCGTTTTACGCTTGAGCAACGTTGGGGAATATCGAAAACTTATTTTTAAAATGGCTGTGTAGCCCAAACAGTGCGCTAGGTATTTAAAAAGTTTTGACCGAAATGAAGCACCCCCGCGCCTGCTGTACGCAAGTTTGTACAAAAGGTTCATAAGACTGGTGTGCTAGTGGACAACATTCATGGTCCCCTTCCTCTCACGGTGTGCAGACATGAGAATGTGGCTGTGGCTGGTGTGGAACGGAGGGTGAGACTCAATTGGCGAACATCAACTCGCCATCGAACTCAACAGCTCAACCTTTCATGCAGTAGTCAGCATAAAGAAAGAAGCGATTCATGCACTTAAGCCTTATATGTATCATCCAAGCTATCTGTGAGCTATTGCCCGAAACCACAAGGAGCTGAAAAATTGGAGTGACAAATACGCCACGGCGAAAGTTGCCGATGCAGCCACTTGCACGACGTTGTAGCCCATATTTAATGCGAATGTTTGTCCTTACTGATGAAGCCTTAATACATGGAAAAATGTAATTTTATTTATTTAATTAAAACGGGTATAAGGCCCATCTTGTAGAATACTACTGAACTGACTCTGTATTTTTTGCAAACGGTCTGACATCGCTACGTTATAATTTCTTTGCACTTTCAATAGTAATCTTCGCCTTATTCTTTGTAAAAGTCCTATTTCTTACAACTTTATTACATACATGCAGCTAAAGAATGACTCAAAACTTAGTTGCTGCCTTAATTAACCCCTTTATATCTAAAATTGCCACCACTTATTCGATACTTCCATGTTCAAAAAATCATACTTCCTGAAGTAATAATAATTTTATTTTGCTCTGGCAATACCTAATGCATACAATTTTTTTTCAATATTCGATGTAGACGTATGGAAACCAAAGTATATTTTTAGGCGCATGTACGACTTCGAAACCGGAAATACCCTAACTGACGGTTACTTATTTAAATGTTTATTTTTGTTGCATGATTCGATTCATGGAAATAAATCAACAATTATATCTAATAAAATTAAGCAAACACAATTAACCTTCAATCACGCCCACATCTAATCCTCACGCACATTCTCATAATAAAAATATGTGACAATTCAATACTACAAAAAAAAGAAAACAAAGTTCCCATTATGTTTAATTACAACTAAAAATTGACAGTAATGTGTCACGAACGTTTCCTTTGTAGAAGTGCCCATTAGTGACTATTTATCTATCGGTATCTGCCCTTTTGTGTAATTTTTGATGTTTAGATAAATGACACTAGTTGAATGTGTACAAACCGCAGTAAAGTCATTACAAACCAGACTAAAACAAATATGTAGTTCAGTTTAAAAACACTAGATAAAATTTTGCATTCAGCATGTTTTGATACTTTATGTATGTGTTTCTTGGTTTCTGTTTTTCCCCCCGCATTTCATCTTTTCTCAAAAGGTCGAGTTTTACCCCCAACCAGAGCGACTACGACAACCCACCGCAGCCGTTTGTAGACGATGTTTCCTGCCCTACAAACCAATAGTAAGTTGGGGTGGCCATGGCCTACAAACCACTACATGGGGTACACCGCCACGCATAACAGCACAATATAGACGAAGTTTTCGACGGCCGACGACATACAGATTTTAAAAACTAATTAATTAATTCATTATATCCTTACACAATATCAATAAGCATATAATACGTATGAACTGAATGCAGAAAAGAAATAAAAAAAAAAACTTAGTTTAGTTTATCTATTTTAGGATTAGGAAATATGTACTATTAGATTTTAAAAGAGAAAAAACTTTTAAATGGTAAATGTTGCTATGTTTACAATTCATTCGATTCCTAAGGTAAATGACAATAAATTTACATAAAAACTAAATTTAATGACAATAAAAAATGCGGTTGATATAAAACCCTTCAATAAAAATACATAAATAAAGAGAAACGTATATCATGGAACGAACCATATCAGGACAATAAAAACAAACATATTCACAAGGAAATCATATTTTTATTTACAATTTAAAATAATAAGTTTTTAAATTCAAGTGATTCCACACAAAATTAAAGAAAGTCTTAATGCGCTATGTTTATTGTTTAATAATATTTTTTGTGTTGTTTTAATAATATTTTCTTGTAGGGAAGCAGATTTCAAAAATAGTATATCTATAATATATAGTATATCTATAGTATAGATAGATATACTATATATATAATATATAGTATATCTAATAGTATATCTAAATAGAATTTAGTAGTATTCTTCCAAAAGCTTAAGCTTTTTGAAATTCGTTGACACGAGGCCAAAAAAAATCCTTGTAGAGAATGTATGTCATACACAAATAATTGGTCTCAGTTGTAAATGTGATTTTAACCTTGCACCTTAAATGTGATTTAAACCTTGCACCTAGTATTTTTAAATGCTAAAGAAATATCTACATTTAATTTCTTCAACAATCTTCAAAACAATTGCAAACACTGATTAAAGCTTCAAACTTTCATCTTCAAGTCTACAAGAATATTTTAATGTAAAACGCAAGCACTGGCAGCAGAATTAATTGTTAATATGCTCACGTGTATTGGTTGTCAATTCCGAAATTTATTTTCCTCTTTTAAAGTTCTTCTGATTTTTTTTAATAATAATATATAAAATTTGAACTAATATAAGACAGTTCAAAAGCAGCAGAGGACGGATTGTTTGTGTTTTTAACGTTCAGCAGATTTGCGACATTAAAAGTCTTTTTTCAATTTATAAAAGTTTTATTTCTATAGATTTTTTATACAAGTGGTTATACTGTGTGGATTTTATCAAATAACCTAGGACAATAAACATAGATCGAAAAATAGTTCATTAACTGAGAAAAATCAAACGGTCATTAAAAAGACAACAATACAAATTGTTATACAAAAAAAAAAAACGTTTCATCATGGGTAAATAAAACTTTTATTTAATTTTTAATATAGAAGTATATACCACTGCGTCATTGACAATAAAAGTTAAAAAAATATATATAAAGAAAATATTTATTCAATTTATATGTATACTTGATGTTTTGACAATAAAAATTTTCCTGTGAAATAATACGTTATAAAAATAAAAATAATATTTACATTCAACAACAAACCTTGAGAAAAAGTCGAGATTTATAATTACAAGTCTGATTGAGTTTGGTTGTTGCATAAACTAAGCATAATTATGTTAAAAAATTGTTTATAGTAAAAAAAGAAAAGAAATTCAACTAAACATTTATTTAAATCTTGAAATTTACTATATAACATATAAAGAGAATCTTATTACTTCACTTAATAAAATGTGTTTTATTTGCAATTGGTAAAAAGAATGTCTTGGGACAGGAAGAATGTCGCACATTTCAATTCAAATATAACAAGTGGGTAACTGCAAGGGTTTGTATGTAACGAACTTCTAAATACTCGACTCTATACCATGTAACATTAAATAAGAAAGTTTTTTGGCCAGATTTCACGCAAAGATAAATAAATAAAAAATAGAGTGGCGCAACTGCTAGAGGTGAACCAGGGCCAACTTCTGAACAATGCATGATGTCTATGTTAATTTCTTTACATACAAGGGAACCTAGTTTTTTTGGCGATTCCGAACGGCACTTTGAGAAGTTTGGTAGGATTCAAACTCAGACCTCCGGTGTAGTAAGCATATACAGTAATCACTACGATACGGTAGCCTGTCTGAATTCATGTGCTGTATGCCAATTATATGTATTGGCCATGCCCCCAAAAATGAGTTTGGCCTAAAAATTCAAATCAATTAATTAAAATCATGAGATAATGAGTCGAAATGGGAAAATTATTGCTAAAAAACAGTTTTTTCCTAAAAACGCCGCTTAAAGTGGGTGGAGCTGTATATTTAATGTGTTGTAAATTTAGCAATTTGTATTATATTTAATATTTGTCATATATTTTTTTTTCCACTTAGAATGAGTTTTCCGAGAAATTAGGTTTTTAGAGATCTTACATGTTGAAAGTGGGCATGGCCGATGGTGTGGGCGGTCAATTTTTTGTGTAGATAAATTCTTCTGGCCATTATTGCTCTGCAGCAAAATTCCTACGCTTTGTCTAACTTGACCACAAAACATTTTGAATAAAATGTGAATTAGAGGTAGCCCTACATTGAAGTCAACTGTGGGCGTGGCTGCAGCCAGGTTTTATCAATTTTCATACTTTATCTGCACAAAATGAGAACTAAAATCTGCTCCAAGTTTCAGCTTTCTAGCTCGATTCTAAAGACCTAAAAACTTCACACATACGTATGGACGGACGAACGGAACGATGGACGGACATGGTTTAATCAATTCACCTGTCGGTCTCGATCATATCCCTAAAAGGTCTTAGGGGTCTATGGTGATTATTTCACTGTGATACAAACTATGCATTAAAATTAATATAGCCTGGTTCGGGTATAAAAACAGAATTTGAACCCGAGGCAAAGGCATACGAGGCGAATACACTCTCGGAAGCCAAGTAATATTATTTGGCCGGCCATTTTGTGATTGGGTGGTATAAACTTACACACACAATTTATTATAGAAGGGAATACACTTAGGTGGCTGTCCTCGCACAACTTTTGGTAAGATCAGAATAAAAGTCTGGGGACCTACAACAGTTCATGAACCCCATCTCCAATTTCGGCGAAAAAAGGTTGAGGCATCCAGTCTCGGTATAAGCTTGTTCGGAAGGTCGATTGGTCGTAACTTGAAAAGACGGATCAAACGTGGCAACCTGTATCGATGGTAGCCCAAAACTAATGGAACCCCTATAGGCATTTGCCTTGAGGATGGGAGAGATAGGGCTGGTGTTAATTGGAGGGATTTGATTGGGGTCCCAATTATCGTCACGAGTAATCCTTGATGAGAAGACAAGGAAAGGGTAACCGGTTCGGTGTCCACCTACTATTACTCAAGAGTTAATTTTGAGGATGGCCAAGCATAGGTAACTGATTGCAGTATGAAACCGTGTACCGAAAGGAATGTTTTGAAGGCGTGGGCAACCGTTCTCGGTGTGAACATCTAACAAAACTATATTGTGGCCAGCGAGGAACCTTCTCAACGAGAAGCGGAGGTTAGAGTAGGATAACCGTTTTCGGTGCATACCCGCAGTTCAGTCGACTCAAGTGAGAATAGTTAGCCTCGAAAATCGGAAAAGGTAGGGGTGAAGATGACCGAAGCAGTGCAAACCCGTACCAAGGGGAATAAATATCGACATTTCCGTGAGAAGTGGGGAGGTAGGTTCAACCATAGAATGAGTCGGTACCATACCAGTCCTTTATAAGGGAAACCTTTGGAGAGGGGGGAGACTAAGTGATGGTAGACTTGGCGTTTGTTGTAGGTTCTACTTCAATTGAGTTCCCGAGTGGAATAAGGGACGGAGTGTGTGGAGTGTGGTACGGCATTTAGACGTTTAACCAATTTTAGTTTTTTATAAAACTCCTTCTGTATATTTTTTAGGTAGTTGGGTTGATGAGGCGAGATGATCCGCGGCTCATCGCACATAGGTCTGCGAAGACCCATTGTGATAATAATTGGGTCTTTTTTGACTCATTGTGACATTATCTTTTATCATTCGAGTCTTGTTTGATTGCTCAAATCGAGGAAGAAGTAGTCGTCTAGGGTTTTTCTTCACAACGTCATTAGGATGGGAAAGTAAAACAGAAAATGAATTATGGTTTCTTCATCTCCCTCATCCCTGCAACTTCTTTTAGCATGTCTCCCTACCAGACAGTGGTCAGTGAGGGCCCAACCCAACTATCTTTCTAAAGTTCAGTCTGCTAAAAGGAATGTGGCTGCTTGTTTTGCAACAATTGAACACTGACCACGTGATTCATGATTATGTACTCCTTTGAGCCGGAGAGTGTCTTTCGAGCAGCTAAGGACTCTGTGAGATCCAGACTCTGGCTCTTGGCTTTATTGGTGGCCGGCTCTCAGTAACCCATCTAGTTTCGCACCGGGCCATATAGCGCGAACTTTTAATAGTACCCACTTGATATATAGTCAGCTGAGGTATTATTGCTACTAAAGATTAGGAATCTAAAGATCCTAAGATCTGAATCTTAACAGAGGCTTCAGAATCGTCAAGTTATCCGTGTTTATCCGAGCCGAGGGTTAGATGGTCCATCTACCTAGCTAAAAAGCCTAGACATAGTTGACCTGGATATTTTCGAAGTAGGGTTGGAGGTTGAAGGCTTGGTAAAAAGCCTCACGAAACGAGTCGACTCACCTGCCTCGTGCTTTTTGAAAACTCTTCTTTAAAACCGAGGTTAAAAATTAAAATCCCCCAAAGAATTGTCGCTTTTCCAATTTGTTTTGGACCCTGGATCTTGATTTGTAAGCAAAACAACAATTGCAACGCACGTGAAAATAACAGATGCCAAATCCAATCCACCGCAACCGAAGAGACACCAGCGACATCTCGCCACCAAAGTTCGCATACAGGAAGCAGCTCTCATCGACAATAGGACAGGGTTGCCGTCTGCCATTTTTTAAACTCAAATTTATCAATTTTATGCTACAATATCACAGGACTTAAATGTAAATTAATTATGCCAGAGTTTTTCAAGTTCGTAACTCAATATGATATAATAATACTTTTAGAAACATTTGTTGAAAAGGGGAAGGAACATCATTATTTCAAATACTTTAAAGATTTTAACTTTGATTTTATACCTGCCGCAAGAAGAAATGTCATGGGTAGGGCAAGCGGAGGTACTTTGCTGGCCATTAAAAACAATAATAAGCATATTTCACTTAAAAGTATAGGTAACAGAACTTTTTTTGAATTGTTATTTAATAATGTTAAATTTTATATAGTTCCTACTTATTTAAATTTCGGAAATTGGAGATCTGATTTTGAAGAGTTACACGACTTTCTTGCGAATATCCCCAATGAAAATGTTTTAATAATTGGCGATTTAAATGCTAGAATAAGCAGTTTTAATAACATCTTTCATTCCTCCAATCCAAACTTTGTTTGTGAGAGAAAATCTAAAGATAAGTGTCTAAATGAACGTGGAAGTCTCTTGGTAGAAATGATTGCGGATTATGGTTTTTTTGTTTTGAATGGTGTTACAAGAGGGGATAGCGAGGGGGAGTTCACATTTGTGGCTGATCAGGGCTGCTCGGTGATTGACTACTGTCTTGCTAAAGGTAAATGGCTGGACTTAGTAAACGATTTCGAGGTTTTGACTGCTGGTTTCTCGTCTCATTTGCCAATTTCACTATCGTGTGAGGCCAAGTCACCGGTCAGCAATACTCAGCCACAAGAACGTACAAGTGGAGGTCTTAGATGGGTTTCAGCAAAAACAGATCAATACAGACAGAGACTGGGCTTAAGAGTGAATTTTCTACCGGCGGTTTCCTCCGGTAATATCGAGGTTACTGTAAACGCTGTTTTTAATGTAATAAAAGACTCAGCAATCCCTAGCTCGGCGCCGCGTTCAAGTATAACAAAGGCTGTGTGGTATGATGCTGAATGTATCAAACTTCGGAAAAAATCGTTTGCTTTCTTAAACCTCTTTAGGAAAACAAATAACAGATGGTTTAAAAATCTTTATGTACTATCAAACAGGGTATACAAAGAAGTTTGCCAATGCAAAAAAGCTATGTGTCTCAAAAGGTCTGCCTCGAAGCTTCTGCTGTGTAAGGACTCCAAAACGTTCTGGAAGACCGTTCGTTCTGTTGCCGGCCTTGAAAATAAAACTTCTTCGGTAGTGTGCGTAGATCTCCTTGCTTCACACTTTAAGAACCTATTGACTTCAGACCCCAGCCAAAAACACATAAGTTTTGCGCTACCAAACTGTGTTGTTCCCGAACTAGATGACGCTTTTGTAATGTCCGAGTTATTAACAGCATTAAAAAAAATGAAAAATTCAAAGTCGCCTGGACCTGACGGAATCCCTGCAGAGTTTTTCAAGAATGCGACCGCTGAATTCCTCAGCTACCTCTTGGAGCTCTGTAATAAGATTCTTAAAGATGAAATAGTTCCCGGGAGCTTCTTGTGCTCAAAAATGTTTGGTATTTTTAAAAAAGGTGACCCAAGTGTCCCGGAAAATTACAGGGGTATTTCAGTCCTTAGCTCACTCAGGAAGATATTTACTCAAATGCTTTACCACAGGCTTGTAAGCTGGGTTAAATCAAATAATGCACTCAGTGCTTTTCAAGCAGGTTTTCGTCCAGGCCTGTCAACAATTGACCAAATTTTCACCCTAACGACTATTGCGAGTCATTTTATTGGGAAGAAAAAGAAACTTTACTCCTTTTTCGTCGACCTGAAAGCAGCTTTTGACACAGTAAATAGAATCGATGATGTAATTAATTTCTTGCCAGGTGGAGTAAGATTTGGAGATACTCTAATAAAGGTACTTCTACATGCCGATGATCTTGTTGTCTTATCAGACAACCCTCTTACTCTTCAGCTTGTCATCAATAAGCTGAAAGATTATTGTGATCTTTGGGACCTAAAAATTAATGTTTTAAAATCTAAAATTATGATTTTTAGACATCACCACAAATTGAGTAGGAGCGAAAGGTGGACCTTGGACAACGAAAACATTGAAATTGTGAATGAATTCAAATAATTAGGCTTCCGCCTGAAATTCAATTTAGACCTTCGTCCTTACATTAAAGAAAGATCGGTGGCAGCTAAAACTGCGATCAATTCTATGTGGAACAGGTTTTTCTCCAACAAAGATGTTGACTTGCGGTCTAAATTCAGGGTTTTTGAGGCGGTAGTTAACACCTGTTTTCGGTATGCAAGTGAAGTCTATGGTCACCGAAAGCTCGACGAGGTTGAAGCTATCCAACGTTTCTTCGTAAAAAGGATTTTCAGGCTCCCTCGATCATCGCCAAACTACGCAATAGACATTGAAACAGGTTTATCTCCAGTTTTTGTAAGAAATGCCAAATCAAGTGCCGACTATTTGTCCAAAGTTATTATAAGATCTGTGAACAACTTGCAACGTAGAGTTCTTTTGGTTGCACTAGAAGGGGGCTTTTCACCTTTTAAAGAATGGCGTGAGCTTGCTGTTAACCATAATTGTCAATTAAATCTTGACGAGAGAAATTGCCACGAATGGCGAAGTATATTCTATGACTGCCTGGCAGCCATTGACGAAAAGCTCTATCAGCAGTCCTTGTGCAGAGCGAGAACATCCCTTACAAGAGAACTTTACAAAAGCCTCACTCACGATTTACACACCGCCAACTATTTTTGTGATAAGCTGAACGCGTCCGAAATTAGTTTAGTATTTAAGGCACGCACTGAAATGCTTGATCTTAACTTCAGACCATACCGAAATGACTTAAACCCGCTTTGTAACCTCTGTAACCTCAATCAGAACGAAGACACCTTCCATTTCTTAGCTTTATGTCCTATCCTTCAAGAGATCCGAAGATTATTTTTTGCCAAGAGCTTTCTCTCGATCCAGGAATGTCGCTCCTTACTAAACGGCGGATTTGGTTGGAAGATACTTACATGCTATCTAAAAGAAGCAATTGCTTTTCGTAATTTGTATCAGTCTCCGTGAGCTAAATCAGCAAAACAAAATCAGATCTATCCACGAAGAAATCCCTTTTGTTCCGTTTTAATCTAAACCAAAAGCCCATAAGTATAGATGACAAAGAAGTCACAATCTTTTCTTTTGTATTACTAATTAAATTAACAAAAAAAAAAAAAAAAAAAAAACCTAATATAAGCACTAATTATGAATTAACTTTCTCGGTCCTATCATTCAACGGCAGACGGCTTTAAGCCATGTTGTATACTACTTTTTGTAAACTTCTTTTTGTAAAACTTATCGAAATGAAAATAAAAAGTTTTTTGAATTGAATTGAATTGAATTGTAAGCAAATCTGAGGAGGTCCTTTAATGGCACATTGCTCTGTATTTTGGGCTCATCAAAAAAGTAACTGTCGAGGGTACTTCTATTTCTACTTAAACTAATACTCTTTAAGGCCAGGCATGCGCATACATAAGGTGACGAAAAAGTTCAATTTCTTGAACGTTTCTGCAGCTTCTGCAACAATCAATATGCAGCATGCTGAGCAGGTCTGCGAGTAGACTCACAGCATAATACCCCGTAAGGATACCCGTGGATACTTCTAAGCTAGTCAGATCATGAATAATGATCAGCCTATCTTTTGTTCATAGCCCGTGCGCACCCGCCATGGCTCTCTGATATTTCTGGACGTTTCAAATTTTGTCCACCTAGGCTAATTATACCCATAGACCCGAATTTAATTTGTGCTATTATGCTCAGCGGTATTTTTCTGACCTAAATCTTGTAAGATTTTCCGCTTCTTCCTTACTCGGGATAATATATCAGCGTAACATGGCACTGGCACCCATAACACAGTTACAGTATTGCCAAGGGATATCTCGTCTAGAATTTTCCTCCAAAGTTTCCTTGACTTCACCACATCTGACTCCATGACCGTAATAGACGCTTGGCGGTCAGAGTAGATGGTCATGTAAGGGTCTTGTTTTCAGCCTGTGCGCCTTCAATTCTGGAGCAGCTTGAATTATGGCCGCTAGTTCCACCTGAAAAACACTTGAGTCATAGCTGTTCCTAAAAGATTTGCTGATTTTCAAAGATAGTTATCGCCAACAACTCCTCTGACGTAAACGTTCAAATGCCCTTCCATTGTCTTGAGCATGAACAGGCGTAGATTCTATAGATTCTATTAATAGTCGTCTGCTTTGATGTGGCCAGCCTTCCCTGCTTTGGTACTTTCGTACTTCTCTCCAAGCTCGTGGACGGCCTTTAGGAGGGCACGTAAATATTTTTTTTTTTCCATTGAGTGATATTTGCTTTTGGGGCATTTCCGTCGAATATGATTCGTCCCTGGTGTTTCGGGGTGAGCAAATATATTGATCGCCCAGGCAAAACTTTTTCCATCGGTTATAGCCCTGATCTTTTCTACCTCTCTCCTCCTCCTAGAGCCCTGTGTTTTGGGTTATATTCCCAATAGGCATTGGCGCAACTTGAGAAGTTGGTTTCCGTAACCACTTTGCTCCACCATATTACTAGATCAGCACATCACTATTGCTTCCATGCAGCACAACTACCCTCCAATGCAGTTCTGGACTACATTTCCACCTTAGATATTTTCTTTACCCAAAACAATAGTACTTAACTTGTGTTTGGAACCGCTTTCCTGTTTTGTAGAAAAAAAGGATAATCTTTAAAGCTAATCCGAACCCAAACTGGCATAGCTAACGCTAATTGCTCAAGTCCCTTGTTGGCTCAAACAATGAACCCCTTGTTGACTCAAACAAGGGGCTACTCCATTCGCGAGCTGTATTAGTTTAACTTTTTTTAATTCCTAGTAGATAAATAAATCTTTGGGAATGCTCCACAAACTGTTTTTATTTTTAATTGTTTCTAAAACCAAGTTTTAAAAAATTACCCAATATTTTATGTAAAATATTTTTTATTTCTTTCTTACATCATGTAAACGGTACGTATCTGTCCCTACCAGCGATATTTTGAAAATTTTAAATAAGATAAAAACATTAAAATAACTAACGTCAACCTCAGCTTAAAAATATTTGTAATTGTATCCACCCTATTCAAACTATACGCCTATATAAGATCAAGTAGATTTTTTTTTTGCTCTAAGAAACGAAATCGTTATTATTTAAAGATGGCTAGAAAAGTTGACTCGCCGATTTAGGTTACAAAAGAATAGACTTAATAAAGCTTCATACGCTTCTGAATCCTTATGTTTTAGAAATATTTTATATTACCACAGTCGCTAAGTCAATTTTAAATAAAGCTGTCTTGTATAAGATTTACGTATATATTTCTAAGAGCATTTTTTGTTCAGCTATATTATTTCAAAAATTAAAGGCCTTTTTTGCAAATTCTCTCTCCGTTGCCGCACTTTTGTAGACTCTAAACGCCGATACTTCGCCTCTCACGCCCAATACTTCGATTGCCCTTGCGCTGGAAGCGGATGCTGATAGGCGGCCGCTGCTGCCGC
The DNA here is from genome assembly GCA_947623515.1 of Neoascia interrupta. Lineage (NCBI taxonomy): Eukaryota > Metazoa > Arthropoda > Insecta > Diptera > Syrphidae > Neoascia > Neoascia interrupta. The sequence continues at coordinate 146,641,653 of OX392462.1, forward strand.
CGCACTATTCAACTGATTGGTATGCGCTGTTGTGTAGTCATTCACTGGTGCTGCATGATTATATCCTGCCGCTGTAGTTTGATTTAAATGGTACGCTGCCTGCGTCCAATTTGGCGGAGCCTCTAACTTTGGATAGTTGTCAGTCAAGTGTATTGAAGGTGACATTTTTGAAACACTCTCGGCCGTCAGCTTACTAAAGTCGTCCATGGACATTTTCGAGTAATCTATTTTTGGAACAGAAGCAAAAACAATTATCAGACCTGAAATTGAAATAGATCCAACTGTCACTCAAATTATACCTTGATGGTAGTAATTCTGGCCAGCAAAATGTCCATGCTGGAAGCCTGTTGCGAAACCATGCTGTGATTGCGCCATTAGGTCGTAGCCAGTCATTTGGTGGTGGTGATGGTTTTCATTACCAGCAACGGACTGTGTCGCTGGTGTATATCCGGACATAGAGGAGACTGGTAGTGCACTAAAGCCAAGACTACTGTTCATGGCTGCAAGACCCCCACTTGAACCGGAGTGTTTTCGAAGACGAGCCCGGCGATTACTAAACCACACTTGGATGCGCGCTTCCGTTAGTCCAGTTGATTGCGCTAATTCTTCTCTCGTATAAACATCAGGGTATTGTGTTCTGGTGAAGGCTCGTTCAAGTGCCTCTAGCTGCTCGGCAGTAAAGGTTGTTCGAGATCTTCGTTGTTTACGCTTTAGAGGAATTCCTGGTTCTGATTCTGTGTCACTGGAATCGGAACCACGTCCTGAAATAAATAATAGGGAAATAGTGTTTGAAATTTGAAAAAAAAAACTATTTAGTATTTTATCAAAAAGATCATTATGGTCTTGTGTGTGATGTGTGTTAAGCTCAACGATCTTGACGTCTGATTCTCATTAGTTTGACTGTGCGTTAAGTAAGTAAATGCTCAAAATTTGTCAAGAAATATTTGTTTGAGTGATCAATCTTGGCTACACCCACAGATGAGCATCATCGGCCAAGTTCGTTGTGCGAAACATACATCGATCGCACATACTTGCTTAGCAGCTTAATAAAAATGGGCCCTAAAATGGACCTGGGCAAAATTCTTTTATCTTATTTTGTTTTAATTTGGAAATATGTAAATGTGGAAAATTGAGCAAAAAAAAAAAAATTTTAAAATCGCGCCCTAAAAGTGGGCGAAGCTCAAAACATTCTATGGAACAAACTAAGCAAATGTTAATTTTCATCTTTAATATTTTTTATGGAATATTTTTTCGATTTGTAGTGAATTTTCGGATAAATTAAGTTTTTAAAGTTATAACACGGTATAAGTGGGCATGGTCAGGGTTTGTATCCAGAATTGCCGCACATCAAAATTTTAGTTGATATTCCTTGTTCAACTTGGTCAATACAAAATAAATAAATAAATAAATAGAGTGGCGCAACAGCTCAAGGTGAACCAGGGCCAACTTCTCAATAATGTATGCTGTGTGTGTTAATTTCTTCACATACAAGGGGACCTACAATTTTTTGCCGAATCCGAACGGCACTTTGAGAAGTTTTTCAAGACAAATGATACTCTCGGAAGGCTTGTCAGACCCTCGCGGAGGTGGGGGCCGTGAAAAAGAACAAGTCTTTTTTTTCAGGTGACGATGGTGGGATTCGAACCCAGACCTCTGGCGTAGTAAGCACACACACTAACCCCTACGCCACGGCACCCCACCAACTTGGTCAATAGGCCTTTTGAAATAAAATGTAAGCTTATGTTGTCTTACATTAAAGTCGATTAAGGGTGCCGCTGGTGGGCGGACCTTACTAAAATTTTGAATTAGGTTGGGTTAGGTGGCTATCCCCGCCCGGCAGGCACACACTTAGACAGACCAAAGCAGGTCCATTGTGATACCACTTTGCAAGACCGGAGTCACCACCCCGAGAACCCACTGGCGAGGCAACCAGTGACGGCATAAGCCTGTGCCGAAGGTCACCTATCAATGGTTGATTGCTTAAGGACTAGCTTTGGTAACCTGGTAGACTGGTCACCTGGTATGCGGTAGGACATACTTTGGAGTAACCGTTTCGGTGTGGACCACTGTCGGTAAAGTTGAGAGGGCCAATGAGATACTTTCCTGAATGAAGGGATCTAGTGACTGTTGGACCCCAGATGGGAATTTGCCTCGAGGATAGGAAGGGCAGGGTTGGTACCATACGAATTGGGTTAAGTAGCTTAAGGTGGTGGGCAAGCGAATTCGGTGTTATAATTTTAATTTACCCGAGGATAAAGATAAATTATCGTTTTCAGGTCGAGGTATTTGGCGGCTACTGTAAGATAAAAAACTTATTGAGTTCCCAGGTGATATAGGGGTTGGTTATATGGTTCACCAATTATGCGTTTCGCAAATTCGACCCGGAGATAAACCTTATATCCTCTTTAAGTCGAGTCGCGCAAGATCATTTAGATCTTCGAAGAAGTATTCACCTAAAGATTTGCTTCTGAGGCAGAACAGTTACACGAAGGTGGACCATGGTCTCTTTTTCCCCCTGCGACTTATGTTTTTCTGAAATAGTTAAAGGGAGCACCAAGTTTTATATATTACTTGTTAAAAATCATAGCCAAACTAAACTCCAAGTTTTAGCCTGTAAGCTCAATTTTAAAGACCAAGAAACTGCACACGTCAATGGGCAAACGGACAGACGTACGGACGGACATGGCTCAATGGCACCTGTATTTTGAGCTCAATCATTTCATAAAAGGTCTTGGGGGTCTATGATTTCACTTTTGTAAAAACTACGCATTAAAGTTATACACTGGTTATGGTATAAAATTGTGTAAGATGGAAGAAAAACGTTGAATGCAGGATTTAGAGAAGAAGAGTAGGCTAAGCTTTTAACACAGACCGAAGAACAGTAGAGAAGGAGGCAAGAGATTTTCTACAGTAGAAAACTCTATGAAAACGGGACAAGATAGCAAGCTAGAAACCAGCCTTGATTTTTTTTTTTATTTTTCGATTTCTTTCTTCGGGGGCTATCCTTGCGGAAGACGAAAACCATGATATGCAGTGTCGATAGTTTTGGTCAATCTTAGCAATCGACCATCAGAAAAGCTGAACTTAGAGTGAAAGCAAAGCCAGTTTTCAATTTAGTTTTCCTTCCAACCCCTTATCTTTATGGTCATTAAATTTTGATTATGACCAAAATAATTTGATTGCGAGCACTCAAACTACTGAAATGAGCTTTCAGGCTTTGTCGTTACTTGTGGGCATAAATTACTAAATGACTCAACTTGCATCCCTCCTGCCTTCCAACACCCATTTCTTTGCGTGTTCTATAAAGCCTTCAAAGTTTATATAAAGCTTTGAATTTCCTTGTCGGTGAATTATCATACGTGTAAGAAGATGTAACAATAATACAACCTTACGCGATCAACTAATGTAAAAAAGCCAAAACGGAATTGCATGGAACTGGTGAATTGACAAATTTAATCACATTCATCAACAAATATCAGAGTATGGGTTAATTCCAAAGTTTCAAACTTTAACGTGACCGAAGTTGAATATCTAGTTATTCAAAAATTTGTGCTTGCGGGGATTAAGTAAAAAAACGTAAGAAGTAATTAATACTTCGATGGACGCTTTGGTCGCATCCTCCCCGACATGCCAGGATTTTCGAGATACAAGAACCTTGGCTTCCTTAATGGTTGGCCAAGAAGAATTGAAGTTCTTGAGTTGCTGAGAGCTTCGGACAAGGTGAAGGGAATACTTACAAAGCTGATCTTCGCTTACCTTTTATAAGACGGGCGATATAAAAGTATAAAAAGGATATGTAGTTCAAAAGCTGTTGTAGAAATTATGTTATTGACCAAATCGTGAAGCAAGCATTATTTAACAAATAAAAATGTGGGAGCATCTGTCACTCAAATTCAGAAAAATTATTTACTAATAAAACTAAATTATTTTGTCAAAAATGCCAAGAATTTTAGACAAATGGTACTAAAAATGTTTAATAGCTGAGACAGAATGAGTGTCATTGTCTGTGTCTCGCAGTTTAGCTTACAGGAATTCTTATATAGAAACACAATGCGTATGTCGCTGTCTCTCTAATTTTAGGTGACAAATGAGCCGATTATTATTGTTTGCAATAAATGTGTCCGAAAAATTAGCCTTCAGTAAGGCTCCGGCTGCCACTCTTGCGTCAGCTAGCTTGAACAAAACTGATCTAATGTTTTTAAATTCTTAAACCGAATTCTTAGTTTTAATATCGATGTAGGTATAGTTTTCATTGTCATTCAGTATATATTTCTTACAACACCCACCTGGTTATAGATCTTAACTAAAAACATTGAAGAGTCCATGGAAGTTAAGAGTCAATCAAAATCAATGTCTATTTAAATTAGAGAGTTGAAAATCGGCGACGAAGAAGATTTTGTTAAGCCTGATGGTCACCAAATTTTGGCCTGGTAGTTAGATGGAATCATTCAAAAGCGTGACGAATAGCGACCTGTTTTACAATTCGTGAATTGAAGCGATGTCTAATACCTAACTGCCAATTGAGTCGCATGATATCGGACGATTAATTTGACAGCTTCCTCTTTCTGAATTGGTGACTACCAAAATCGCTTAGCTCTTTAATCTAGTTCCAATACCTTCTCCATGACGCTATACAAAGTTACAAGTAAAATATGACTTGATTTCCACAGCTCTCAACAATATATCAAACGCCCTTTTCTAAATCGATAGTATAATCCGTGGAAAGCCCTGTAAAAGTCCCGAACTAATTTCTTTATTTCCAGTCAAAACTCCCACGATATCCCCTTGTTCTTCTATATGGCTATCAAAATCACTTCTCAGCTACCAATGACCACCGGCGCATTCCCCCATAATACATATGTCATCATTTAAGCCAGCTAAACAGGACAACCCTTCGACGGGCTTAGCATAGATTCCAACTGCTGGTAGTCGCAGCACAATCCACCGCATCGATAAGGACCGCGTCGAATGCATCAAAGGCACCGCTCGCGCGATGTGGGAATTCCTGGGCATTTCTCATCCCTCATCATGGGAGTTACATCATAAAAATGTATTAGCGTTAGCTGCCCGGTGTAGTAGCAGTCTTAACAACACTTCAGCTATCAACTTTACTAAGTATCATGTTGCTCACGGGGACCGCCGTCGTTGGTGTCGTCACACCGCTTAATTGGGTGTCGCATAGCGTGCCCAGCAATAAAGCACAATCCATGCGTGAACCGAGAGCCCATAGAGCATATTTAACAGCCTCTCGTAACACAACACATATGTTGTGTTGACTGACATCTCGGTTGTTAGGGAGTAATGCAAATTTTATTCGTTTTTGCCAAAGCAAAATTAAGGATGCACTATGCAGGACTCCCCTCTAATGATCATACTCATCTATGCAGTCACACACACACATCATGAGTAGGCCATTTGTCAAAAACTTGAAAGTAGCTGAAGTCCTAAATTGGCCCAAAAACTCTCCTAATGTGTGAAAACACGAAAATCTTAACACGTTGCCGCCTTGCAGACTTCCCGCAGCGCGCCTCAAAGCGACCGATCCTTTGATGTGCGTGCGGCGCTTTTGTTTTGGTTGACATTTTCGGGTTGGCCCCGAAATTATGTTAAATGAGAGAGAGCATAATACACAGCGGTCCGTGTGTGCATGTGCGGTCATTGTGTCTGGGCCGGTTTGATGAGGTCGGCAATTCTCCTTTTTGCGCAATCATTCAACCGAGGTCCTTATACCAGGCAGCGCAGCACAGATAGAGAAATTAATGGTCTTGATTCGTCTTCTTCGTTTTCGGGAGGTGTGAAATAATTTACACACAACACACAAGATGCCGACAGAGGGATACCAGAAAGGATATAGGTACTGATGCTTGGTGAAGTAAGTGGTGCGGGCTATTTTCCTGTGGTGGCGGCGTTGGCGGTCGTTTTGTGGTTCAATCGAATTAAGGATATCATGGTGGTGCTATTGTGGCTCAGTGAATAAGGACTCTTTAAGAATTTGTGGTGAATTAGATTCTTGAATTGACCTGTTGTCATTTGTGCAATGAAGGCGAGGTCACAACATCAAGCCGATTGAGTGCCATTTTGTCTGGCGAATTTTTCGGGGCTTGCAGGTGGCGGTATAAGTCTTTGAGTGATTCTTTGCATTGTTTGGTGTGTTTTGTTAAACGTGGAGATGTTATGTAACTGTCGTTGTGGTTCGCAGCGTTCGTGGGTTTATTATTTATTTGCCATTGCAAATTTTGTGGGATTAACTTTTGACGGGATGAAATGGGTATCCTGACTTTACATCTGCCATAATGTAGGTAGATGTACACAGACTTTAAAAAAAATTAGCAGATATATACACTGAATTAAAAAATTTTCTGTACGCTTAATCTTGGACCAGTGTAACGGTTTCTTTTGACCAAACTACAACGCTATCGTGAGAAGCATTTATTAAATATTTTTGTTTACCATAATCTTAATCAAGATTATTTAATAACAAAAATTTTAAATTTGCCTTTTTATGCTGGCATGGTAAAATTAAGGCCAAATAATCGTACGTACACTTTGTTTCTTTCGTTAAAACTTCAATCAACGGTAATTTTGGGGTAGTGTACTGTAAGTGGAAGGGTAAGATATTTAACACAAAAGCACGCTTTTTCGTACTTGTTTTTAAATTTAAAACTTTTGAACTAAATAAAACCGAATTGGTAAACATTTGAGAAGAAAAGGGTTCCCAAATTTATTAAAATCTAAATTTTACTAAAATTTATTTAGTAAAAAACAAATATTACAGAAGGACCTGTATGAGATTGCTATATGAAGAGACAAACTTAGCCGTAGCTGCTTGAGATGAACGAGCTTTTGGGATAATGGTCAAGGCTGATTTAAAAATTTAGGCACAGGTTAAAATAACTGCATGGATCACATTTGCAACTTTTAGTCTGTTAAGTTCTTAAATATTAGCAAAAATGGAGTAAGGCGGTATAAGAGTATCCTTAATTGCGTGCAAATAAACCAGATATTATCCTGGAACAACTAAATTTTGTCAACAAAAGCAAATATGTTGTTTGCTTGTTTGTTGAAATGTTTACTTCAGATATTTGAAGCTTTCTTAAGCGACAAGCCAATACTTTCAACCATAAAAATATTTGGGACAAACGTTAAACAAGGCGATAGAAATGACATGGTTTTAGGTCAAATGCCAGCTATAATTATAGTAACCTAGGAAATATTACATTTATTGAATGTAGTGGATATATTTCAATATTTAGCAATATGAAGAAATAACCTTCAAGCTAATACTGAAACATTTGGAAAAGGAGATGGATTTCTGCTGGTGCAAATTGAAACCCCAAGCATTATTTCGAATTTATCCACACTTGCTGGATTTACAATTGCAATTTTACTTTCCCAACAACCTCTTAGCAATTTGTCATAAATTAGTGGCGCATACGCGGGATTTATGAAAAAACTATGGGCCAAAGCGACATAACAAACAGACAGCAGTTGAAAGACCATTCTGGAGAAACGGGACAAAATATTTCTTTATAAAACGAAAAACTTGATGAAAGAAAAACATTTAACGAAAGTAACAACAGTGTTTGGGTGGCACGCTTCGCGGGTTTAAAGGATTTCAACACCCTTATCGCAGGGTTTAGCCGCTCACGCGACTTCGTCGCTCCGCTAAGGGTATGTGCCAGTTGTCTGGCAGGCGCCTATGGCCATTTACAGGTATGTTAAAGTTGCACTCTTTTTGAGCTTCTTTGGCTTATAATTTCTAAACTAATCGAGACCGACAATTTTAAATAGCATATTCGGAATCAGGACACCTAAATTCATATATCAAGATTAAAAAATCCAATACATTCAACTTGGGCCTACGGTAAACTTATGCGATGAAAGCAAACATAGAGAGAGAGAGCAAATCTAGTTGGTGTTTTGAACTCAATGTGTTATAAACCACAGAGCTTTTTATCACCATCTTCGAAAAACACAACAAATCGTATAGACAAGAGTTATGAAAAGGTTCGATATACAAATGGCACTATCCTGGGATGATTTATGAAAGAAGAATAAGCTTTTTCGCACCACCTGCTGATATTTGCAGAGACTTTACTTTGCAATGGCGGCAAATGAAAAAAAACTGTCACTCTTCCTTTATAAAGATGTCAGTTGGGGTGTGTTCAAACTCCTCCGAAACGTGCCATGTAATTCGTTGTCTAAAGTCAGAGTCAGCATCCTATAACACGCCATGGTTAAAGAGAGAAACATTTGACCACTTCTAACAAAAAGAAGTATCAGCGTCTTATTTCTGCTGGGTCTTAACTACAGCGAGGTGCTGGAAAAAGTACGCAATCAACTAACCCACAAGCATTAGGCTAGTACCGACTTGCCTGTCGACAAACCGAATGCTCCTTTGTTCACTGAATTAACTACTTGACTTGACTTTGAACCTAAACACTTAAGAGCCGTGTATGTCATTTTCATCGTAACCGCAACTGTGTAGACTCAAAAACCATTAATATCGCACATAAAATCTTGCCTTGGAATAATACTAAGCTGCAGATGCTTGATGCAAAACCCTTTGCATAGCTACGACAAACTTCTCTGATACCACTTGTTCAACAGACTTTATATTACGTACTTTATGGCAGCGGATCAAAGCTCTTTCTAAAAATAGCTCATGAGTTATTCGTTAAGTATCTAAACCATATACCAGAACTTTCTTAAACGAGAGTTCGATGAAACTTCTTGAGAACCTTAACTGTCAGCTGTTTTAAAAAATGAACGGGAAAAAGTGGACTTCAAAATATTTAAATACGAGCCTAAGCAATAACGACCAAAGAGCCTATTTTTCTTTCCCACATAAATAACCGGGTTGGGAATTCTAATCATGAGCAGGATATGCACTCTAACTACAAACAAGTGGGAAATGGTAACTAACGGGTGATTTTTTAGCTGGTTTGGTTTTGGCAACACTGGTTTTGACAGCTGACGTGTGTTTAGTACCTTGTGTCACTGTCAAACAGCTTCAGTTTGGTTTGCAATTTAACGATGGATCGTCTTACAAATGAACAACGCTTGCAAATTATTGAATTTTACTATCAAAATTCGTGCTCGGTTCGAAATGTTTTCGCCATTTTTCGAAAAAACAATGGCGCAATTGCGAGGCGAGTTTGGTGAACAGTTAATTTCACGTTTCGGGCCGGTCAATTGGCCGCCTAGATCGTGCGATTTGACACCATTAGATTATTTTTTGTGGGGGTATGTCAAGGCTAATGTCTATAGGGACAAGCCCGCTTCGATTGACGCACTGGAAGCCAACATCCATGCATTCATTCGTGAGATACCGGCCGATATGTGTGAAAGAGTATGCCAAAATTGGACTCAGCGGATGTGCTACCTGAGACGCAGCCGCGGTCAACATTTGCATGAAATTATCTTTAAACATTAAATTGCAGGGTTCAATTTATCGATTCAAATAAATATTTCATTAATTTTTTCGAATTTTTTGTGTTTTTTTTTTTAAAAAAGTTCTCAACCTCTTAAAAAATCACCCGTTACAAACAAGTGGGTTCTTACACGTATGTAAAAACTTCAGTCTGTGTGTGACGGATTGCAATCCGTCCTACCCTATCCTATTAACAAAGGAAACTATCACACCTCCAAAAAGTAGGCGGGATATAAAAATATAACTGTTGAATGCCTTATACCAGGTGGTATAATTATAGCGCCACGCCCACAAAAGTTGGCGGAGACATACAAAAAATTTAGGAAACGCTAGTATCTACAATTTTTATCATATACTTTTTAATCAAATTTTATATATGAAAATATTTATAATTGAAAAATAGTAATTTTGAACTGAAATCCATTAGAAAAGTGGGTGTTGACAAAGAAAAGGCCAAATATTTTCTGCTACCTCGAAGAAAAATGAGTGCGCTAGTCCCATTGTAACAAAGCTAGGATTTTAAAAAAGTATTTTTTTTTTTAAATTAGTGATGGTCGCACATACAGGCCTATAGTGGGCGTGTCTGTTGGCGGACTTGGCTAATTTTCAAACTTCATGTGAAGGACTGACTTTCAGTCAACTCACCACTCACCCTCACTTTCAGCTCTCTAGCTTAAAATTTAAGGCCTAAAAGTTGTTTACATACGGACGGGCGGACGGACATGGCTTAATCAATTCTCCTGTCGGTCGCATTCACATCTGTAAAAGGTCTTAGGGGTCTACGGTGATTATTTCACTGCGTTACAAACTGTACATAAAACTAAATATCCCCTGGGTAGGGTATAACAACCTCAATGAATCAAAAGTATAGTGGGCAGGCGCCCAAGAAAGCTCAGGATCTGCTGTGCATCGGCTCTACGGATTCAACTTCTAAAGCCTAAAAACTTCATAGGTGGTAGAAAATCAATATTAGTGCACAACCGACAGAGTGGCTGATCCTCCAGCAGTTGTGAGACCCAAACTCAAAAAAAATATTTCTCCTCATATTCTAGGTCAGTTATGGCTTCTAAATCAGTTTGACTAGACACCAGGCAGACATTAGCTGACTTTTCGAGGTCCTACCTATAGCCATTGAATCATAAGGCTTCAATAGTCTAGTGGGTGGACAAAGAGGGGACAAATTTTTTTCTTTTTTTTTTCGTGGGTAGGTTAAAACTTTCATAGGCACTATGAGAATCGAACGCGCGTGCTCATAGTAATGTGAGATTCTTACTCACTAAAAAAACCTCCCAATCTTTGTAAGACTACGACTAAGTTTCCTTAACAAGTAGTTCAAGCTTCTGTATAGTAATCGCGATTGGCAGGCTACCTTCCAACGAAAGCACCTGCAATACCGTCATTATGTGCGGTTTCCTCTTACGACGCTAGATCCAACGGTCTTGTTCGTTGTAGTCGGCCTGCAAGATTTGTCTGATCCAAAGTTCAGATTATTTCGTGGTTGCAATGGCCGTGAAGCCGAGTGTGAAGTTTGCGAGCAAAGTTTCTTACTTCGTCGGTCACGGTTGCGATGTCTAGATCTCTATGTAAATCGCTAGCCAAAGAGGGTACAAATAGAAATATTGCGCCAATCAACTTCTTTAAAGGTTGTCTAAATCAACTTTCACGGTGTTAAATCTGATTCGGCAGTCTTCACTAAAACCGGCAATAAAACTTCACTTTTGGATAGGAATCCTGGACGGGACAGATGGATTTTAGTTACACTCGGTTAGATAGAATGTTATATTTTAACTTTTGGTGCATTTTGGACCTTGAATAAGCTTTACTTCTAATTATAACACTTACTTCTGCCCACTAACACAGTTCCTTCCAGTGACCTTGGCCACCATAACGAAGATCAGCAACACCAAGAAAGTAATCATAACATCCTGGGTGACTCAAATTTGGAAGCTAAGAATCTGATTTCAAAAGCGCATCGCTTCAAGACAATATAGATGGACCTAAGCTAAAAAAGGGACTTATATTTGCAAGAGTTTCGACGTCAACGATATACTCTTCTATGGCTTTCAAATATGGGCTGCTGTAAGAAAAACGGAGGCATAATAGTCGAAAAAAAAAGCGGAATCACAGAACTAATGAGTAGTTGCGCAGTGGCTGCAATGACGAAAGAAGAGCCCTCCTCGTTAAAAAAGACGAAAGAAAACATCATGCCAGCAGGAAAAGATTGCCAACACAGCAACGAGCCGGAGGGATAATGAAGTCTCAGAAAAATCCTAGAAAAATGGCAAGATAGATGAAATTCTTTGGGCAAAAGTGGACTCGAGAGATTGATCGCCAGTTAGACCTATGGATCAATAGGAAGCATAGGGAGATTAAATTTCGCCTAACGCTGTATATGTTTACTGTTTATGGATGTCTCAGAGCCTTTCTTTACTGATTTGAGCATGAAGACAACCCTGACTGCTTAACGCACACGTAGTTGAAATGCGGAACACCTAATGATGCATTGAACAAGGGTGAAAACTTAACCCCAGAGAACATCATCAGACAGATGTTGAGCACGCAGGAAGCTTGGGACGTAGTAAGCGTAATTTTAGCTAGTAGGCTAGCATCATTTAAAAACAACGAAGACAAGAACCACAACGAAATGCAGCACGTGTGGAAACCGAAGTTCCTCTCGCGATATGGTTTTGGGGTAGAAAGAGATATGGATTCAATCTGCGGAAGTTCCACACTATTACTAAGAACGGGCTCAGTTACGTCTTTGAAATCCCTGCGAAAAAAATCCCAATCCTATTAACCTTACTTATTATCTGAATGGAAACAGAGAGCTCCTGCAAAGAATCCTGAAAAAATACCTAATAAGTAAAGGCTGTTCACTCCGCCAACATGGTTAGGTCTTATAGGCTCTGCCTTCGAGGAAAACTGTCGCCTAAAGACAAAAAAAAATAGACAGAGAAACCGAATGGGGAAGTAAGGACGAAAGACTCGGATCTAAGATCGAAAGCTCGACTGCAGCAAAACTTAATTAACTACTGAAGGCAGTGAAAAATTTGGTCTTTTTCCTTAACGTCCTCCTAAGACGAAGGAGGCCTGGACAGTACGCCTCCTCCGTCTAAGAATAACATTCTTACCTTCAAAATTGACATAGAAATATATGACACCTATTGGACGCCATACTCAGTACGGACCGAGACTTACCCCGATGCACAGAAATTTTTGAACATGATTGGTTAATTAGACATCAAAAAAACGAACATCTGCGAAGGAATTACTAACCATTTCATTAATGTTTTTAAATGTTGTTGATGTTTTTTAATTAAAAGCCTCTAGATATGCTGTTCGGAATCGGAAAGATGTGGCACTCTCCGACAACCGCTATTCTAATAATCCACTTTGGAGTCTCGTGATATAAATTTCAGGACACTAATCTTATCGGTAGAAAAGTCCTTAACATCCACATTTCGACATTAAACCATGAACAACAAACTATTTTACGCAGACGCCACTTTATCACTTTAATAAAATTCATTCACCAACACGGTTTTATAGTTCTTTGCCGCCTGTAAAATCCGGAATCAAATAATCATTCAAATTAAAATAAACAACACATCCAAGAGAACGCCGAAAAATACCTCAAACACTTATCGATATCTCACGAATTCATAAAAAAAAACCTACCAAATATCTTAAATCTATATCTGTGTAGATATTTTTTTTATCTACGTATATCTGCTCGAAATCTTAATTTATGCTTTTTATATTGTGTTTCCCTTAAAAGCAAAATAGAGCGCATGCAGCTTCTATCAAAGAAACACTCTTGTCCACTTTCTACATAGGTGTCAACAAATACCATTCTGACTTCCATATTACGCCTGCATAGAACAGAAGCCGTTGTTCCAATTAACGCTTAGTTTTGAATGGAATGCTGTTCCATAAACAAAATCAAAATTATAAGAAATCAAACCAAGTTAAGGGAAAAAAGAAAAAGAAAATTCTTCTCTTATCTGAACGAGTTTTCAACACCCAAGCCGTGGTGTGTGGTCAGCCTTTTCCATTTTGTCCAATTAATATGTCACTTAGCGCCTTTTATGTGCTGCAAAATGTTTTTCAAATTATTACGACAAACATTAATAAAAAACCAAAAAAAAAACAAAACGAGATTATTTAATAGAACATGTCGTAATGGTCCAAAAATACTGCCACGGTTATTTCAGATCAGATATGTCGGCTGTTGGGTTCTGTATTGGGTGTTACATGCATTGATAAGGCCAGCTGGTCAAAAGAGCCTTATCGTAGCCTGCGACGGCGAAGAGGGTCTGATCTTGGAGGCGAAAAAATTTAATTATCTTCACTGTCGGACGTCGTCGCTGAGGTGTATCGAACAAAGCACCAAAATAATGGAGAAAAAGATGCAGGGCAAAGTCGTTTGAAATATGCGCGAACCCATATATACAAGCACGGTTTGACCGATCAGCAATTTGTACCTCCGTGGACACCCAAAGGTGGCAGGATACATGACACCTCCAACAACGTGAAAAAAAACAAGTTCCACAAATGCTATACTCGTATCTTTGGCTACCGCATATTTAAGACCACAATAAGAGAAACAAAACCCAAGACATCATCTGTGATCACAAAAAAACGCCGCTCGTTCGCGCGCTGTATGTAAAAATTTTCAGACATATACCTATACCGAATGAGATACATTACGATGCGTTGTGGTGGTGGTATAAGATACATTTCGCTGCTCGGAATCAATGACATTTAATTTTGTTTAAGGTTTGATCCGATTTTTACTTGGCGAGAATTTTTGATGACCAAAATGAATGTGGGCATGAAAATTGTCATCAATCAACGTAATCTTATGGTATCCAACCTATGTCGGGCTCACCTGAAGCTAGGGAACCCATATAGCTACAACAGACAGTGGTCCAACCAAGACGGCATGTGTCACTCAAATTAATGCCTCGGCTACTGGTCGATTGTCGATCGATGGATACACACCGCACCCAAAGAAATTAGCTCAAATCTTTTACTTGTACCACTGCGGCCGCCACCTCCACCTCCACTTTACCTTCGTCTTCTTCTTCGTCCAAGTCATTTCCATTTTTTTTTTTTACATTTATGTGTTTTTTTTTTCTTCAACACTTTTTGATATCGATTGAGACCATTGTCAGAGATTTGCTTTGATGTTGAGCGCTCCGCGCAGATTAAATGCCGCGCTCAATGGGAGAATGATTTTTTGGACAAACACGCGGCATATACAATGACACCGGGAGTCGAACATTCTCAACAATTAAAATTGTATTATCAGTGTGTTCGTGAAAAGAGCAATAGAAAAACTATCGATTATCGAGGTTCTTTTCGATGGAAAAGAGCCCTAATTAATAGCGAGTTGTCCTCTGCCGCTTATATAGCAAGGTCGGAAGTCGGTTGAGGTGTTATAGATGCATTACAACCTGTAAACGAGAGGATGCCGATTTCGGTACTGCACCATCGATTTAGATTGTGTGATCGGAAATAGGATTAAAGTAGCAGAGGAAAACAGAAGAGAGAAAAATAGTGGCGATGACCATTAGGGTGTCGGACTGATTGACAGAAATTAATCGGTGATCATTAATAAAGCAATGCAGCAGGTGGATTGCGTTTAGGGGCCGTGTATGAGGTGATTAGTGTCCAGCGATCGGCATGAATAACAAATTGTAGCTTGGGATTGAAAACGGTATAGGGGGGGGGGAGAGCTATTAGGCGGATAGGGGCATTTACAGTCTGCAAGAAAATCAGCCCTAGCCCATGCTGCATTGGTTTTACCTGAGCACAGAATGAAATTTTTCATTTCAACTAATACGTGTTTGATAGCCTTCAACTTACAGTCCTAAAGCAGTTTTGTATATGAAAAACATACCTTGCAAAGCTTTCTTTCTCTGTTTTAAGTTCCTGTATATTAACTTAATTTAATTAAAACCAATTGCATTGGTTTTACTTGAGCTCAGAATGAAATTTTTCATTTCAACTAATGCGTGTTTGATAGCCTTCAACTTATGGCGTATTCTTTTCAACACCGAATCGTGAAACTGGTGTGGAATACAGAAAAAAATTGTTTTTCTCGTACACCTGAACGGAATCGTGTACATGTAAATGTTCTTTTGAGCTCCGAATTAGTTCGGTGTCGACACCGAACTCGAAATTACGCCACCTTCGTATTTGACGGTGGAGGCTGGGTGTAGCTTTGATTGTGTCTGTCTCAATTTGTCTTGTCTCAATTTTTATTCGTGATTATTTAGAACACGACTGAAATTATAGGAAATCGTTGAAAACTCAAATTTAGAGCTCTCAAAATTCATTTTAAGTAAAAAGTGCAAAAAACTGACGCCAACATAATCACGCTACGTAAACAAAATGAAGTCAAAGCAATTCGTTACTTAGTCGTTCTGTACACAATGAAACCGAGTGTACACCACGCTGGAATTGTCACGAACACCGAATATTATTTGACAGCTCGGTGTGGCAGTCGGTGTTCAAAAGAATACGCCATTACAGTCCTTAAGCAGTTTTGTATATGAAAAACATACTTCGCAAAGCTATCTTTCTCTGTTTTAAGTTCCCGTATATTAATTTAATGCATAGTTTGTAACATAGTAACATAATCACCGTATATTTACCCTTAAAACCTTTTATAGAGATTTGATCGAGATCGTCAGGTGAATAGCAATGTTTGTCCTTCCATATGCTTGTTGGTATGTATGAATTCTTAGGGCCTAAAAATTGAGCAAGAAAGCTAAAACGTGGAGTGCAGCTTGATTCTTATTTTTTTACAGACAAAGTAAAAATGGTAAGATCCGCCCACAGCCACGCCCAAATATGACTTTAATGTAAGACAACATCAGATTTAAATAGTACTTCAAAGGCCCTTTGTTCAAGTAAATTAATTCCTAAAATTTTAGATTTGAATGTGTAGTGATACTGACTAGAAGCCTTTTACTGGACAAAAGTAAGACCGCTCACACCAACGACCATGCCCTTTTTTGCACCTGGTATGCGATCGCATATTGTATGCTATCTTTAAAAATCTTATTTCTGGGAAAAATCGCTTTAATCGAAAAAATACCGTCAAGCAAGAAGACAGACAGAGCGGTCCGTCAGCTTTTGTTGAAGGTTAAGCTCATCTTTATTTTCTGCATTGCCTGATATATTTTACATTCTATTGTACTCATACCTTTTCGCAGTTTGAATTCCACGCAGTTCTTATATTAATTGTTTTTAAAAAAAAATTGGATGGAAAAAATGTTTCTTTACATTTTGTTTTGTATTTTTTCAAAAAATTGTTTTAAGCTTGTTTTTCTATTTCTAAGATATATGTGCTAGCTTTCGTCATATGGTAGTGCTTGTGTTAAATTTGGTTTATATTGCATAGTTTTAGTCGACTGACCAAAACTGCACATAGTGTTTTCAAGCACATCTCAGAAACCATTTACTATTTCAAAACTGAAAAAGCTTTTATTTTTTATTTTGAATCCGAAAAAAAGGACGGGAGTATTATTTATGTCAATTTTTTACCTAGTAACTTTTCGGAGATAAAGGGAGACAGAAAAGTTTTCGTGGCCTTTTTTATCATTTGCAAAATTTCAAATCCATAAAACAGCGATTTCGAATTTTTTATACCCGACCGAGGGTATATTAATTTTAATGCACAGTTTGTAACACAGTGAAATTGCACAGACAAAGGGTGAACATTGGCTCAATCCGTCAACGGCCACGCCCACTACTGGCTTCAATGTGAGACAACCTCTTTTTCACATTTTTTTTCAAAATGCCTTTTGGTCAAGTTAGAAAAGGCACAGGAAATTAATTTTTGGGTACTGAGCAATGTTGGCCTAAGACCTTTAACAAGTCAAAAATTGGATCGCCCACAATATCGACCATGCCCACTTTCAACATGTTAGATCTTTAAAAACCCGATTTCTCGGAAAGCTGATTCCAAATCGAAAAAAAAATTATGAGAAATATTAAACATATTGCTATTTTCTAAGTTTGCTCTATGCTTTGAACTACGCCCACTCTTTAGGGGCGTTTTGAGGAAAAACAGTTTTTTTCTGAATTAATTTTCGCTTTTACCGTATTTTCTCATGATTCTAATGAAATTACAATTACAAATAAATAAATATAAATAGAGTGGCGCAACAGTTTGAGGTGAACCAGGGCCGACTTCTCAACAATGTATGCTGTGTGTGTTAATTTATTAACATACAAGGGGACCTACAATTTTTTGCCGAATCCGAACGGCACTTTAAGAAGTTTTTCAGGACAAATTATACTCTCGGAGGCCTTGTGAGACCCTTGCAGAGGTGGGGACCGTGATAAAGAACAAGTCTTTTTTTCAGGTGACGTTGGCAGGATTCGAACCCAAACCTCCGGCGTAGTAAGCACACACACTAACCACTACGCCGCGGCACCCCACAATTTACAATTAATTGATTGAAATTTTAAGCCCATGCCCACTTTTGGCCTATACAAATAATACATGAAGTCGGGCCGAGAAACTTTAAGATTTGGTGTTAGATGGTATATAGGTTATCGTCGACGTTAGTCGAAAAATGTGTGTCTGGGTGGAATAATATTGGCTCATCCACTGATGAGCAATCATAAGCCAATATTAATTTTTCGAAACACACTGGTCAAAAATCTGTGGCTTAAGACCTTATGATCTTATTATTATCATACACTTCATGACCACCCATATGCAAATGCTAGAAATAGCTGCCGCAAATGCATTTTTTTTATAACTTTTTATTATGTTTTTTATTTTATTTGTTTAAAAGTGCTTACAAATTTGGAAACGTTTTTAATGGAGTTAGCTTGCCTTGTAAACGTTACATATTTTAACCAAATTTAAACAATATCGATAGATAATAGAATTTTTTAGAAAATCGTTTTCGAAAATGGTTTTAGGTTTTTTAGTCTTGAATCTGTAAAGTTTCTGAACATTCAAAGATTGTTATAGTTTTGAAAAACTTAGTTTGGAAACGGTACTTTAAATTTTTTTTTTTAAAGCATTTTTACACGCTTTGCCCTACTACCGAATCTGAATAAGATCGCTTACACTTATACTTATACTTAATGATCGCTTATTATTATAAAGATGCTGGAAGATTTTAAAAATTATTTTTGAAAATGCTTTTATGATTTCGAGTTAAATCTCAGAAATTTTTGAAACCTCAAAATTCGCTTTAATTTTCCTTAAAATTTTGGATAATTTGTGAAACGTGTGATCTTTGCAAATGTTTACTCCAAGTAGCACCGGAGATAAGGGAGGACGGACCGCTATTCTATTCTATTTTTGGACGGCCCGCTACAAATATAAATATCTAACAAAAAAAAAATATTTTTTTTTGCTAAGTTATTACTGACCAAATATTGAGCTTCGCCCACTTTTGGGGGGCGTTGTAAGAAAAAACTTAAGAACTGGAAGATTCTAACGAGATAAAAATTAATTCATGATGTACGCCTGGCATCGTTTGTAATGATCACAGGACTAGCCACTATTGTAAAGTTGCAGAATTGTAAATTGTTTTAATTTTTCACTCTATATTCAATTAAATTTTGTGGGACTCTGACATGGGGGCCGCTTCACATTATAAGCAACGAAACGTTCAGTTAGCTTTTAAATTAATTATTTCATTTAAGCTTTTAGCCCATGTTATGGTACGTGGCCATGTGGCCTGTGGAAACAGATGGTGTTTGTCAGTTTATAAATTCATGCGATTTTTTTTTTTTAATTTTGGGTTTAAGGGTCTGCCCCATTAGTTGAGATGAAGATGCTTCGGATGACAGCCGGAGTAACAAACCGAGATAGAATAACAAGTACGGAGATCCGACGAAGCAACCATGTAAAAGAACCTATCTCCAGGAAAATGGGACACGACTGGCTCAGTTGGTATTGCCATGTTTAAAGGAGAGATCCTTCGAACACTGTCAAAAGGACAATGTCAATCAGCATTTCAGCCCAATCGCGAAAGAAGGGAAGCCATGAATCTACCACTTCAGAACATATCCTCGCGTCTAAAATAGAAGAAGAAGATGAAGAAGGGCTTATTTTTTTTCTTTTGTGATATTAATAAACTATAAAAATTAAGCACATTGTAAGTTTGAAAAAAAAAAATCGATAAACCTCCTCCAATGGGCGTGGCATCGACTAAAAGGGGAAATTTTCAAATGCATGTTATTCAAAATTTTTGTTCGAAGAATTTTATTTAATTTATCATGTAGAAAACACTTAGTTCTACATTTTGTTCATAAAAGACTTTAGGCCACGCCCACATTTGGAGGCAGAATTGTCGAAAATTTTTTAATTTTCCAGAAAAACGTAATTTTGACTTACGTTTAAAATTAGCAGGTAAGGTACCTCCTTTAGTGGTTTTTTCCTAAAAAATGCCCCTAAAACGTGGGCGGAGATCAAAACTTTGTATGTAACAAACTTAGTAAATTTTAAAGTCTTTAATATTTGTCATAAATTTTTTTGGATTTGAAGTGAAATTTCCGAGAAATCAGCTTTTAAAGGTCTTAAATGTTGAAAGTGGGCATGGTCAATAGGGTGGGTCGTCCAGTTTTTGTCATTTTCAAGGCTTCTTACCCCTATTTCTATGCACCAAAATGCTCCTAGGCTCAGTTTAACATGACCATTTAACATTTTGAAAAAAAAATTTATATTTCAGATTGTCTGACATGCAGGTCAATTGTGAGGGTGGCTGTAGGGGGATCTTATCAAATTACATACTTTATACTTTATCGGTACAAAATGAGAACCAAGCCACACTTCAAGTTTCAACTATCTAAAAATTAATTTTTAAGACCTGAAAACTTCACATCTACGACGGACGGGCGGACGGATATGGCTTAAACGATTCTCCTGTTGGTCGTTTTTATATATATTTTAAGGGCCTTAGGGGTCTACGGTGATTATTTCACTGTGCTACAAACTATGCATTAAAATTAATATAGCTACCGTGGGTCAGGTATAAAAAGTTGCATATCATTGGAAAGGTCTATTCCACGCGATGTTAAATTGCTTAGTCTGGCAACTTTTTCTTGGAGCCGTGGCAAGTAGTGTTAACTTATGAATGGGACCTCTCTTATGAAGGACCTTTCTTATTAAACATTTTATTTCCCAGGACAATAACAACGATTCAAAATGCTTCATTTGACGCAGCAAATGTGTCGGTAAATTAACACGAGCCTTTCTTGTTTCTACCCTTGTATTTGCCCATCATGATTTTTTAACGTTGACTTATTCACCATTATCCATCGGATTAGCATTCTCATCAATGAATGCCTCCTTTGACTTTTTATCCTTGCGACACCAAAGTGTGGTGAACCTTGCAATTTTGCAAGTGCACAAACGTTTGCCGACATAAAAGGTTACATTTCTTGTGCAATATCTGTAAACATGTGAACCGCACTGCAACAATAGCCCATATTCAAACCTCACCGCCATACCCTCAAGCTAGTGCTGTGCACTATCTGTAACAATATGCTGACAAAAACAGCATCCGTGATTCAACGGCCATTAAACAGCACAGAAGGAGCATAAAGAGCCCCTTTTCCCATTAAAAAGTAACAAAAACGTAAAAAAGAACCCTTATGTGTAATGTTTAGCCATGTCCCATCAGAGACTACACAATTGAAAAAAAAGCCTTTCACCAGATCCGATAACAACAAAAGTGAACAACTCGCTGCATAGATGCCTACAGGTTTCTTTTGGATGGGAGAATCCGTATCACATATCGGAATCCCTTTGATGCCCAGAACTAGGTATATCGGTGCATCATCGATGTAGCCCCTATATAGCCACCCAGTTGGAAGTGAGGCCACTATTAGATTCATATGCGTTTTCCTTTTGATTTACAGATTGTTTTCGATTCTTTTATCTCTCAAGCAACCGAGTGAACTTTTTGTTACCAGCCCTATCGATACAGCGTCGATCAAGGCACTGTCATGGTGATGATGATGATGATAATGACAACGATGATGATGCATTTTTATCGAGCCTTGGTGTATGACCAACACAGCCAATAGTCTACGCTCGTATTGTCATTTAAGCGTCAAAGGAACCGAATTTGAAGCCTCGACTTTCTTTTAATGATTATTATTACAAAATAAATTTATAATTTTTATTCAACAAACTGCGGCACCAACAGGGAATATTGATTCTCCCAGATGGTAGCAATAGATACGAACAGCTTCCAGCAGAATAAATTTTCATTACAATAACCAATAGAAGAGTTTTATCGGCTATAACTTGACGATTTTTACTGCCTACCTAGTGCGGATATTTAATTTGTGGGCGATGAAGTTTTTGTGGATTAATACGAGTTATTGTTAATTCTTTTAAATTTTTAATCCCCCTCGAATACTCACCACCTAATATCCCGTGGATACTGTAGTCTTTTCGTCCATCGTCGATAGTGCGATCTGATCCACGGAGCAGGCGACTTATTGACGATGTTGATGGGGGATCTGTGATTCCTTCCTGAAAAAAATTAATTCAAAATTGTAAGTGGCAGATGTTATCATTTGATTGAATTTAGAGTGAATCTTGGGAAATAAAATCGAAAAATATGCTGGAGAGATGAAAAAAGGCAACTTCGGATGAATTTTGTATTCAGAGACATTAAAAACGCATCGCTTGCAGGAGCTTACCCAGAATCCTATATAGGACATGAATTTGCAAGGAAAATAGCGCAAACATAAAATTAAGAGCAGCTTTTGCAAAATATTGCTTGGTATAAATCTCTAGTTATTGAGTCTGATTTTGCACACAGGATGGGAAAACGTTAAAAATATGCCAAACCTATTCTAGAATACTACTTAAAGCCGCATTCTACGAAATACACAGCAACAAAAATAATCGAATCTACTTGTTTTAAGGGCGGACGGGAAATAAATTATCGCACATGACTATGCGGCACATCGCATGCGGCTGCAATCATTGGTTATTTTCCCAGCCACTTAAAAGAGAAGCTCCTACAAAAAAATTTTAAGAGAACTTGTATCAGGAGCCTGTAATAAAAATTAAGGCGCTTGAATTTAGCGGCAACCGAATAGAATTTAAAAAATGAGAAATTATATAAAATAATTATAATTAATTATTATTATAATTAATTAATTCTTATTAATTAATATAATTAGTTATATAAAATTAATTAATATAATTAATTATATAAAATTATACTAATGATAAGTTTTAAATATTAGTGTTATTCGTCTTAGTGTCTCAAAAGAAAAAGTTGTCGCGCCTCGACAGAACGCACCAGCAATGTGCCAATCACCCTTGAGAATCCCACGAGCAATCACATTTATCACACGAGTAATAAAACATTTTGGGTTCATTGAGCCTAATCAGAGTCCTAACTCAGGCATTAGCTGTATCTGTCCGCTGGTCGCTCCCATAAGATCCAATGTTGTTCAAGCTTATATCAACGGCAGATGACAACTTCCGAATACGGGCAATTAGTTTGACTGCTATTGAACCCAGAGTCTATTGCACTCCTCACTGCAAAAGGCTTTATGTTCTTCAATGGATGAATCTTCACATAAAGATTTACAAAAAAGACGGGGAGCCGCGTCTTCTGGCTATGCAGCGAAATAGGGTGGCTGTGACACCACACCACAGTTGCCGGCTGTTCCGCGAAAAAAATACTTACCATCATATTTCTTGTACATAGTATTAGCTCCACTGACTTGTTTTGTGCGAGCCTAAAACCCACATGGATCGCTAAAACTTATATATCCTACGAAGGAACCGGGCCCATAAAAACTGAACTAGTTGGCAAGGCAATTAGACAGACCGAAAAATATAGCCATCCTCTAGTGTGGGGCTGTGATGATGCTTAGGCACATCATGCAACATGATCGGGGTGAGCGTGTAGTTGTGGTTACCTTACTCCAATCCGACTTTTTAGCGATCCGCCCATAAAATGAAAAAGGACCTCTTATAGTATTACTACGTTGTCCGTATGTATGTCCGTCCGTCAGTCTTTCCATCCAAATAGAAAGAATAAATACTGAACGGTAAGTCGTAAAAATATTTTTTTTGTGCTTTTAAACTGCGGAAATATTTAGGTAGAGCACGCATACTAGGACTTTTTTTTATGCTTATACGATACAACTATTTACATTATTACAGTTTAAAGTTTCATGGGAAAATGGATTAAATTGTTTTCCAGCACTTATTTTTTGAAGTTTTGCAGACAAGAACTAGAAAAACGAAGATTGGGTGTAGTAAACACAGAATTTTTAGAAAAAAAATTGTTCTCTGAAAATTTGAAAATACATACTGAAAAGTTTTTCAGAAACGAAGCGTTGAAAATGGATGACGTTTTTCAGAGTGCTTGCGGCCATAACCTTTGAACATTTTTGAACTCAAAAACCCAAAAACTTCTGAGTTTCTTTCTACCTACGTGTCTGCAAAGCCAATATTGAATATATGAATGTTTTATGAATATGAAGCTATCGTGTCCAACCTTAGTTTTTGTAAGCCTAAGCCTATTTAAAAAACGAAGTTACAAAAAGAGCTTGTTTTATCGGTAACGCAAAAATCAGTGCCGATAGAATTAAAAAAAAAACAGCACATGGCAGCGCAGTTAGTTAATTGTAAAAAAGTCTTTGACGCAATTGAAAAAATTTCGAAATATGTAGTTGTGTTAATAACGGGTGATTTTTTAAGAGGTTGAGAACTTTTTTTAAAAAAAAAACACAAAAAATTCGAAAAAATTAATGAAATATTTATTTGAATCGATAGTTTGAACCTTGCAATTTAATGTTTAAAGATAATTTCATGCAAATGTTGACCGCGGCTGCGTCGCAGGTAGCCCATCCGCTGAGTCCAATTTTGGCATACTCTTTCATAACATATCGGCCGGTATCTCACGAATGAATGCATGGATGTTGGCTTCCAGTGCGTCAATCGAAGCGGGCTTGTCCCTATAGACATTAGCCTTGACATACCCCCACAAAAAATAATCTAATGGTGTCAAATCGCACGATCTAGGCGGCGATTTGACATTTGGTCACAATCTTCCGAATAGACTGCTCAGAAGGTCGAGAATGCCGACCATAAAATGGAAGCAGCGTGCGATGAACATTTCGAACCGAGCACGAATTTTGATAGTAAAATTCAATAATTTGCCAGCGTTGTTCATTTGTAAGACGATCCATGGTTAAATTGCAAACCAAACTGAAGCTGTTTGACAGTGACACAAGGTACTAAACACACGTCAGCTGTCAAAACCAGTGTTGCCAAAACCAAACCAGCTAAAAAATCACCCGTTAGTTGATTTGAAATTTAAAAAACGCTCAAAATGGCCTAAAATTAGGCCAAAGAACATTATGTCCACCCCCTTCTATCACGGTGCATAAGGTATCATTTTGAAATAAATATTTTGGGCGCCGTGGTGCAGTGGTTAGTGTGTGCACGAGATCCCGGGTTCAAATCCCCACCGGGCCAATAAGTTTTTTTTCACGGTGTTCCACCTTCGCGAGGGCCTGAAAAACCCTCCGAGAGTAGCGTTTGTCATGAGAGACCTCTCCATTCGCCGTTCGGAATCGGCAAAAAAACTGTAGGTCCCTTTCTTTTGTGAGAAAAACACATGTAACGCACATATCATGCATAATTGTAAGAAAGGTCAGGTGATGGCTCTTAGTTTGCTATCGCCTGACCGAAGTGCCAATTAGTTTTTTTGTTTCAATTTTCAAATAAAAAACGGACATGGCTCAACTTCTCAAATTTTATACAAAACTATAATGAACTCTCAACAGGCATTAAAAATCTTCAAAAACTTGACTCAACAACGTTAAAGTACCTTTACGGTTATTATAATCTTGTTGGAATTCGGTTGAAGTAGGTACGTAACTTCTACAATTAAAGGCAAGCTAGCTGCATTCAAAACGATTGAAAATTACCGTTTTCAAACATAATTTTTTAAAGTCATTTAAACAAGGTAAAACAGCATGTTTTACCGCTTTCTCAGAAATCCGTTTCGAAAGTAGTCAAGCGCAGGTTGTCGATACATTGGAAGCACGACCAGTAGCACTAGCCTTGGATGTTTTTTTTTTTGTTGAATTCTATGGCCACCGGCTTATGCGCAAACGGTAAAACAACCTCCTTTTTTATTTCGTTTTTTAAATAGGCTTCTAAAAACTTAGGTTAAAAACGGCAATTTAAAAAAATTTTAACGCAGCCTTCCTTCTTTTCGTAAACTTTGTACTTTAACCGAATCTGAAAAAGATCGCTTATACTGTTAAGCTATTAGAAGACTTAAAAAAATTGTTTTTGATTTTGAATTATTTCTGATACGTAAGATTTTTTTCATAGAGTTCCACCAAACAACACCGGAGATAAGGGGAGGGGGGGACATATGTTTTCTCATGCATTTTTGCGATTTTTTTTCGAAAATGCGTCAAAACTGCAGCACTCAAACTGTTTTTGAAATAAATGACCTAAGCACTTGGTATTCAATATTGATTTTGAGGGATAAGCCGTTCAAAAGTTATGGCCTCCAATACTTTGAAAAACGTCATGTATTTTCGACTCTTCATTTCTTAAAAACGTTTTGATATTTTCAAAAAGTTTTCTTTTTTAATTAGGGCTTAGTATTTCTTAAACCTAAGTTTCGTTTTTCTAGTTCTTGCCTACTAAACTTCTTGAAAAAAACACTTTAAGTCCATTTTCACATGAAATTTCAAACTGTAATTAAACCATTATTTGTACTTAAAAAAATCGCCCTCTGTGGATTCTCTGACTATTTTCGCAGTTTATATACGCACACCAAATTTTGCCTTTCTACGACTTACCGTTCAGAAGTTATAAAGCGATTGGACGGACGGACGGACAACGTAGCGATACCATAAGAGGTCATTTTTTCTTTTTCCGCTAAAAACATGTTTTGCACCCATTTTTTAGTGCAAAGAAACTTAAAAATCACCCAACTCAAGAACAGTAGACTGAAAAATACGAAAAAAGTATACTACAAAAGAATGTAAACTTTATCTAGAAATAACTTTATAGACCTTTACACAAACTGCTTTCCACAGATGAGCTTAACCTTCAGCAAAACCTGTGTTCATACTTGACGATCTTTTTTAGTAAAGTCAGCATGGCTTTGTGAGAAATGTGGCTTTTCTTTGCCTTTTAAAGAAAACAAACGTTTCAAAACTTAGAACTATAAGGTCGCTCGAGTTTATAATTTTCTTTTTTTTTAGTTTTAAAAAATGAAGCTTTATGCTTATAGTTATTTTTCTCAACAAAAAAGTAATTGAAAAAGAAAACCAAATAAAATTTTATTTTATCATCAAAGGTAATATAGCCCAAAAGTTTGGCGCTATTACTCAAAATTAAATTTTATCCCAAAGTTAGATGTGATACTAAGTGTCCCAAAATTTTATCCCAATCGCAAATCAGTAGGCACGAGTATACCTAGTTCAAAAACAGATTAGATAACTTTTTTAAATTGTTAAGCCTCAATACAGAAAAAAAAAAACTCAAAAACCCCTACATAAACATTAATGCATGTTTAAGAAAACCTTTGCACCTTTTGCTTGAATACATGGAATTTCACCTGGGCATCTCCAGTCAAAACAGGAAGTACAATATCACATCAGCAAGTCCTTTTTCATTGCACAAAGTATTAGGAAATACCCCATTGATCTGGCCCTTAAAGTATTTATTCATTTCTCGAGAGAATAGTCACGCGCTGCGCTCAAGTCAAAACCAACTTCAAAGAGTACAAATTTGCTTCCGATACGACCACAAGGCCTTATAACAAACCACACCAGTAGATTTGTTGCACTTCCTACATGGAACACGACAGATTGTGCACCGGCCAGGCCCACCCGCTGTCATTGTTTATATAGTTCTCCTACACTCACCCGTAGATACATTAATGGCTGGCAAATTTGTCAACAGCTATCCAGAGCCACCCAAATCGATGTGAGATATTGTCTTAGATTTTCATGTTGCACATATTGCCAAGGTGACAGTTCCGGAAGGAACTAGCTGCAGGGATGCTAATTTATTCCAGCGATAAGTCAATGATGCCGCCCTCCTTTGTTCCCATGTAATTGACCGTAACCGAGTTTCAGATTTTGGTTATGTCATGTACATTGTTGAAGCCCGACTCTTTCTTTTCGTTTTATTCTCTGTGACTTGTGCTCGGCGAAGCTGGGCGAGAACGTTTTTACTTTTGCTTGCCGCAATTAGATACACCCGATGCGATGCCTCCAGGTGCGTTTCACGCTTCATCTTATACGAGATCCCGAGATAAGTAGGCACAAAACGTCAATTTCAGGATACGGACACAGACATCTGGTCGATAAGGAGTTGGGGTAACTCTGAGATATCGTGACAAGGGGCGAGCGTTTGTGCCCGAAAGCATAATATTTGGTTAAAAATGTTTGTTACACTGGATGGCTCACATCGAGTAAACTCCCAGTTTGATTGCATGGCATCGATAAAGTGTGGCAAATTGGCAAGGGATTTGATCAGAGGAGATCGCTTAAGGTATCGATCTAAGGATCACTATAGATCTCCTATCAATTTTCTCAATGTATTGTCAATTCTTTGGGATGGAAAACCCATGATGTCAAGGGATAGTCTAGAGATGCTAATAGTATCCATTGATCCAAGATAGATTTGCTATGAACAGAACAGGCTAAGTAGACAAAAACGTTGAGTTTTCTTGAAGATTCGTAATATGGGAAATGGAAAAGTTGTACAAAATTTATTTTGTCAAAACAAACCAACCATGGAACAGATTGATGATTTAAAAGTCAGAAATGCGAATTCGGTGCCGAGCATTGGCAATGGTTCAACCATACAATCCGAAGTAAGCTGCATGTAACTCAATTCAATATGACAACTTGATAAGGAATTTCGCCAGCGGTAATTGCTTAGAATGCATGTAATAAAGTTAAACTACTATGTCATTGCTATTACCTTTACCCGTAGAGTGGAGTTGAAATGTTAGTGGAAATGTCGAAGGAAAAAACCGTGTGCGGTTCACCGGCAGGGTACGATCCTGCAACCAATAACTTTACCCTCAGCGAAAAGCGCAAATTGGAGATGATAAGCAATTTCCCTTGCTTCGAATTGATTGACTTAGAATAGATGTGACATAAGTGATTCCGGACGCAATGCGAACGCCCTTTATTCTTTACGACTAATTTTAATTTAATCCTTTAGTATACAGGCCACTTTTAAATCAAATGATTTCACACCCCACCTATGTTAACAAAAAAACTCTGCTGCTTTATATTGCTATAAATTTGCTTCATTGCTTCATCGGTTGTTTTAATTTCTATAGAAAACATCTATATGAAAAGGTACCAAGGTGTCGATTACCATCGACTTGGTAGAGGGACTTTTTTTTGGTTAAGTGTTTCCTGTCCATTCAGGGCGAGCTGGCGCGCCGCGGCGGTTCGAGCTTGAACCCAATTTTTTATGATTAAATAATAAGACATGACCGAAAAAAAATCTGTAAAAACCCTTGTTTTTTGCTAGATATTAAAAAAAAGTTTTTCGAAGCTCCAGAGATTCAATTCAATTCAACTCAATTTTATTAAGCACATTGAACAAATTCAAGAAGCCATCAGAAAGAATAAGAGAGCCTACATTGTGTGGATCCAATGTAGAAACTCAACTTCTCGAGCCCGGTACAATGAGGCGCGAAGGACTTCCCAATCTGGCAGTCAGAACAGCCAAGGAACAGTCGTGGAAAAAGTTCGGCGAGAAGTTGGAACACGATTACAGATCTGCAAACAAGATATTTTGGCAGACCATTCGCCGGCTCAGAGGAAGGAAGTTAAATATCATTCAACGGGTTAAATCCAAGGACGGTACACTTCTTTCAAATAAGAGCGATGTCTTGCGCAGATGCAGAGAGCACTTTTCGGAGTTGCTCAACCCCCAACAGGGCACTGAAGATGGCATTCCCACTGCTGACGAGATAAGGGCAGAGAATAGTCCCACAGTGGACGAAGTCACTGAAGCGTTAAATCGCTAAAAGTTGGCAAGTCTGCTGGAGTTGATGAAATCCGGCCAGAAATGCCCAAGGCAATGGGTGAAGAGGGTGTTAAATGGCTAACACGTGTCACTAAGGTGGCCCGGGATAGCGGAAAGGCACCTAGCGATTGGCAAACGGGAGTTATAGTGCCCATTTTCAAAAAAGGGAACAGGAGAGATTGCGCCAACTATAGGGGCATATCTCTCTTGAGTCTTCCGGGAAAAGTATTCGCGAAGGTGTTGGAAACGGGTTCCAGAGCTGTAATCGAGTTTTTGTTACGAGAAGAACAGTGCGGCTTTCGGCCTGGCAGAGGCACAACCGACCAGCTTTTTACTCTGAAGGTTATTCTTGAGAAGGCCTGGGAAAATGCCAAACCAGTCTATGCGTGTTTTGTAGATCTGGAAAAGGCGTATAACCGAGTCTCTTCTGATACACTGTATAGAGTTTTGCAGGACTATGCGCTGAGTGGGCCTCTTCTGAGAGCCATCCAGTCTTTGTATGGAAACTGCAGAAGCTGTGTACGGATTAATGGCGTCAAATCCCGTCCTTTTGATGTGTGCGTTGGACTTCGCCAGGGCTGTGTTCTATCGCCGCTCCTTTTCATAGCATATATGGACTGGATGGTGAAGCGCAGTCTTGGCGAGCAATGTTTCGAATTGGCTGGCATCTGGATGAGCCATCTGCTTTTCGCAGATGATTTGGCCATCCTTGCATCATCCAAAGAGGAACTTCAACGAGCACTGGATAGGTTTGCAGCCGTCTGCGGTGATGCTGGGATGAAAGTAAACGTGAACAAATCGGAAGTGATGGTTGTTTCCCGAACTCCTGTGCAATGTACCCTGCTCATAAATGGAGTTCCATTAAAACAGGTGGAGAAGTTTAAGTTTATGGGGGTCTTTTTCACGAAAGATGGGAGGAGTGATATTGAGTTGTCCTGTAGAATTGGCCAAGCTGGAGCAATAGGAAAGCTGAGCTTGGAGTGAAAGCAAAGATCTTAGTTTTTAATTCAGTGTTCGTTCCGACCCTCATATATGGTCATTAAATTTGGGTAATGACCGAAAGAATTAGATCGCGGGTACAAGCTGCCGAAATGAGATTTCTGAGGTGCATTGCTGGTGTTACTCTAAGGGACAGAGTGAGAAACGTCAGTATTTGTAGGAACCTTAATGTTGAGCAGCTACTTCTCGGAATGGAGCGATCGATTCTTCGATGGTTTGGACACGTTGTTCGCATGCCCCCTGACAGAATTCCTAGACAGGTCATGCTAGCTGAGATGCGAGCGCGTCGCCCCCCTGGTAGGCCAAGAAACAGGTGGTGAGATCGGGTAAGGAACCTCTCTGAGTCCCGCCTTGGGATTGCGCCGGAGTCTCGTGAGTTGGTGGCGGAGGATCGAAAAAGATGGGAGGACCATTTAGCCACCCTCGCTCCGCGACCCTTTTAAAGGTTAAGCGGCATTCGAAAATGATGATGATGATGACATTGAACAAGTTCTACTTAGACTTTTATAGTAGGTACTTTAATTATGCATAAGCCACCTGAGTCTCGGTGCTCCTGTCTACTGCAGGCTGGATTCTTAGGATTTTCCGAGCCGAGGCGTTTGTGTCCATCCGCTCTAGATGACGCAGCCATCGCAGCCGTTGTATACTGATCCTTTTGGCTAGCTCGGCCATACAGTTCGATGTTATATCTCCTCCTCCACTCTCCGTCTATGTAGAAGGGACCAAGTATCGTCTCTCGTAAATCGTCGTCGTGAAATTTTTTCTCTTGAAGCAGCCTAAAGTATTTTCATTCGCTATTGACAGGATCCGTGCTTCCGCACCCTAAAGCAGGACTGAGATAATGAGGGTCTTATAAATGGACACTTTAGTTGCTCGAGAGAGGGCTTTGCTACTCAATTGCCTTCTTAGCCCAAAGAAACAGCGATTGGACAGAGTTATTCTTCGTTTGATTTCAGCGCGGGTTACATTGTCTGAATTTATAGCGGAACTCAGGTAGACAAAGTCCCTAAAAACCTGAAAGCTATAGCTTTCGATGATGATTTTTGTCCGAAACGTCGGTGTTGAGTGTCTTTTCTTGACGAAAGCATATATCTGATTGGTTTTAACCGCGTTGACTTACTTACTTACTTACTTAAGGTGGCGCTACAGTCCGGGGTGGACCTGGGCCTCAGCCAACAAGCTTCGCCAGCCAGCTGACTGCTGAAAAGGTGGTGCGTATCGATTTGGAATTCCTGGGTTCTCTCCAAGATTCTGCTGCAGTGTGAATATTTGATCGACAGTGGACTTTTCTGGCCTAAATCGACACTGATATGTGCCTATCAGATTATTAACAAACGATTTCAGACGTTCATATGGTACAGCAGAACATAACAGTTCGGAGGGTTTCATTTTTTAAGTATCGGGCAAACAATGCTGAGGCTGGGCATTGTTCCACTCGTTGGGCTCCTCTGTCCATATCTTGCAGATGAGCTGGTGAGTTCTCCTAACCACCTACGACAGCAGCTATGCCATCACCTCCGGCTACTTTGTTATACGTAAGCTTAGACACAGCTACTTTCACTTCATCAGGTCGGGTGGGCGGTATCGCTCATATGCTTCGTCGGTAACGGTTCACCGGGTTGAATGCTTCGTTCTGCCTGACAACGGTATTTGGTTCGTCTGTGCCTTATACAATCTGCAGAAATGGTTTTGGCAAATCCTCAGCACCGGCTGCGATCCCACTACGATGTTCCCTTGATGATCCTTTTAGGCTTCAGTTCGATTTTTATACCCTTGGCAAAGCCTTTTGACCCTCTGGTAAAACTTTTGAATCTCTGCAACTGTGTGCTTCTCATGCTCTCCCTTTTTCCTTCGAAAAAGCCGCTGTTCGTTTCTCCTCCTTTGCTCGTAGAGCAGATCTATAGGCCTCGTTTTATATGCTTCCTGTTTAGCTGCATGTGCCTGTGCTGCGGCGCTCATCGTCAAGCCAGAGATTTCGTTGTGGTGGCCGTGTGAATCCCAGCACTTCAAAGGCGGCCTTCTCTGAATTCATTTTGGAAATGCTGCCACTGGCTATCAAAACTTGATGCTGGCAGCATAGGACTTCGTAGAAGGTTTTGAGACAAATTTTCCACGTGAATACGACTTATTTTTCTTAACAAGTATTTCGAGTTTTTATAGTAATCGCAATTGCCTTCTAACAAAAGCACCTATACCATATCGATCCAATGAAGTTTGTGAGCAAAGTTTATTGTATCCTCAGCCACGGTCGCTCTCGGTGTAGATCGATATTTCTAATGTACAGTGGAGCATGATTATTATCATAATCTATATATATAAAAATGAGTTCTTGTATGTTGGTTTGTCTTACACACGTGTCTATACCATTCATCAGATTGCAATGAAATTTTGGGGAGCGGCTATTTGCATATTCGCCGTAAAAGTTGCTTTAAAAAAATAAAGAATTGAATGGTAAACGCTTGACGGATTGTTCGTTTTTGACAATTTTGGGCTTGATCGATTCGTATTGGCCCAAGGAAGGACATTGACCCACAGATAAAACTCTCAGAAAATTTTCAATGCAACTTGCGCAGATTCACTCTGTTTAAGATATTTTTATTTAATCAAATCAAAATATCAAAAATTAAATAAAATCTGTAATAAAAATTTGCTTTGGAGGCCACAGTGTTTGGGTGGACCGCTTCGCGGGCTTAAAAGGTTTCATCCCTCTTTATTGTGGGGCTTAGCCGATAAAGAAGGTTGAAAGTTTCTTATTAAAACTACTTATTTAAATAAAAGTTTTACTACTTATTTAAATAAAAGCTTTATTTAAATAAAAATAGGCTTTCGCCGTTGTTATTTGGCATGACAAGAAACTTTTCGGCTGCGTGGATTGTAGCGGTGCGTAGACGGTTCTGACTCATCTTGTTGTTGTAGTTGGGATGAAGGTGGTTGAGAGCAAACTGTACTCACTACATCATCGGGTGTTTCTAGGACGATTGGGAGTGGGCGTGTGATGTTAATCACGGAGTCCCATGTACGTGAAAGTTTAAAACTATCATCACGATTGAAGTTTTGTTGACGTTTTATTTGAATCGCTTCGAGGATTAATCGAGGGAAGTAATGCGCTTCACGAGCTAAGTTCTTGGCTTGATCAAAATTGATCCAGTGGTGTTCATCTGCATTGTCCAAGATATGCTCGCATATTTCAGATTTTTCTCGTTGTTTTTTAGTTACCGCACTGATATGTTCCTTCAAACGGGTTGCACTTCTTCTTCTGGCTTGCCCTACATAAGACGACCCACAGCTACAGGGGACTTCATAAACGCCCGGCCGGCGTTTGAAGAGAAAAGTTATCTTAGTTAAAGTCGTTTTCATTCGAACTGAAAATTCAAAGCTTGAACAAGATAACGATAGTCGGGTCAGCTAGGGCGGGTGCCAGCTGTCTGGCAAGCGCCTGTGGCCATATACGGATATGTGAAAGTTGCACTCTTTTTTACATTTTTTCTTTATAAATTCTAAACTAATCAAGACCGACAATTTTTATTAGCATATTCGGAATCTGGAGAACAAATCCATACAAATACATACACTAGAATCAAAAATGCAACAAATTCCATAATAAGCCATAATGCCATCATAAAATTACTACTTTAACGATAAATTAAAAAAAAATATATACAAAACTATTTTGCTACAAAAACAGAAAACAATTCCCAAATACATTTGTTTTAAATAGTCGCTAAGTTCAGAAAGTTAAGTTTTTTTTAAATTACCCAACTTTTTGGTCAATTTTCTTTATTTTGCTTTCCGTAAGAATCTTCCACAAAGCATAAGAAAACTTTTTAATAAAAGTTATAGCGGGACCAAGGGAAATATAAATTGTTTGATGTTGATCCCCGAGGCGGAAATCAAGATCAGTGTTTAAATTTTGTTTTGATATCAAAAAGCATTTGTAATAATAAAAAATTACGTATTTGAAGTTCTTTTCATTCCAGTTCAAATAGAAAATTCAAAGCTTGGACAGGACAACGTCTGTCGGGTCAGCTGGTTATTTATAACAATGTAAAAAAATCTTTTTTCTCTTGGGTATAAAAATCCTTTACATAGTAGTGTGAGACTCCAGACTATACGACTAAGTTTCCTTAACAAGTAGTTAAAGCTTCTGTAGTAAGTAATCGCGTATGGTGGCCTGCCTTCCAACAGTCTCGTTCGTTCGGACTATGTCATGGTTGCAATGTCCGTGAAGTCGAGTACTAAATTTGCGAACAAAGTTTTTTACCTCGTCAGTCTTCTCGATTTCTTTTTCTAGATCTCGCTGTTTCCTCTGTACTATGGAGCCATAACGATTGTTCCGAACGTCTTATTTTGAAAAGTTTCTAAAGTAGATATATTGCTTGGTCTAATACAACCCATGTAGGGTGGCGTGCCGTGGCGTAGTGGTTAGTGTGTGTACTTACTACGCCAGAGGTCTGGATCCGAATCCTACCATCGTCACCTGAAAAAAAAGACTCGTTCTTTTTCACGGTGCCCACCTCCGCGAGGGTCTGACATGCCCTCCGAGAGTATCACTTGTATTGAAAAACTTCTCAAAGTGCCGTTCGGATTTGGCGAAAAATTGAAGGTCCCCTTGTATGTGAAGAAATTAACACACACAGCACACATTGTTGAGAAGTTGCCCCTGGTTCACATCGAGCTGTTGCGCTATTTATTTTTTTATTTTTTTAATACAACCCCAAAGTTGTATACCTTACGTCCAAGATGATTTAAGCACTGGCTTATACAAAAGCAGTTTGTTTATGCTTAGTTTCGAAAATCTTCCGATAAGCCAATTCATTTCTCTTAACCTGATTTCGAGATCGTCGCGTTTCTTTTTAACGTTTTTTTGGACGTTTTGCGTCCATAGTCATTCCTAGATAATTCGCGCATTTAAGTACCGGTTATGTACCGAGTTAATGAATAAAGGTTTGTTGTTTATCCATTTATAAGTAAAGTTGACTTTGTCTCATCAAGGACGATTCACAAACTCTTCGTCCAGCCGCATGTTTTGTCTAAAGCGCATTGAAGTGTTCCTGTTGATGATCCAACTGTCGTAGGTAAAATTTTTAATTTTTATTGGCTATTAATTAAGTTCCCCCATCGTGAGGTAAGTCTCTAGCACAAAGCGAAAATAAGATTGGGCCGAGAACACTTCCCAGCGGGACACTGGCATTTATTTCTTTTACTTATTTTTGGAATTTATACTCATTTTCGTGTCTTAAACGAAATATTCTCTGTTCAAGTTAAGACTACAAGATACCTACTATAGAGTTTTGGGGTTTTAGAGTTTATAGGCCTTCACCTTGACGAAGGCTATGATACGCCAAGAAAAACACTAGTACAACTCTTTTTCGCTTCCAGAACTTTTCAAATGTTAAATGCTTTTACCTAAACTCTAATTGGTGCTCCGGAATCAATCGCGTTTCTTCAATAAATTGAGTGCAAACTTTTAAGCAACAGTTTATCGAATATCGCAGATAAAGAGTCCGCCATCTAAGAAAGAGTCCGTTTTTTTTTCAACTAGTGCTTATTTCGTGAATGGTAACACTTAGCTCATGTCCTTCCGCTGAACCTATATGGTTGTGTATACGCTTGAACAATGTTGGGGAATAATGCCACATTACTTTGAAAATCATGGTAATGTTGCAGAATGTGTGCGAAAATTTAACTGTTTTTGAAGATCGCGTTATCAGCCGCAGAGCTGATGTCGTTTGGCCACCTCGGAGCTGCGATTTGACACTGGACTATTATTTGTGGGGTGCCGTAAACGGTAAGTGTTTCGCCGACAAGCCAGAGACAATAGAAATACAGATGCACACAATCGATAATGTGCTTAAAAATTGGACCGATCGTGGAGCCTACTGCATGGCCAGCCGAGGCAGCCTTTTGAATGAAATTATTTTCCATTATTAACCGGAAGGATTGTAGATCTCAAAAGAAATTTGAGAAAATATTCAGTTGTTTTTTTGTATAGCATTTTCAAAAAAAGAAAAGTTATTTGTTAGACAGTAGAGAAATAGGTCTGCATGATTTTTTTCCTCACAGAGGCGTTAATGATGTACACTTGACCGCACGCTTCCTTCGTCCTTAAAAATTTCGCCTGTTCTTAAGTCATAGCCTTGAATCTTGGTCTCCTTCAATGCAAAAAGGGAGAATTTTTTTTCCAGCCTCACTGGCGTAAAAAAGAATATAGGTACCTGAGTGGCCAACTAAGAAATATTTCTGTTAAATTCAGATTCCAAAATAGTATAGTTGTATAGTACCTAGAGGAAGAAGGATTTTATTGGTAAAAAAATATTTTATTGGTAAATTTAAAGACAAAAACTTGTTTTTTAATGCAAAATGCGGCAAAAATAATGTATGAAACAGTCTAAATATTTTTAGCCAACATTTTAGAATATGTATGTATGTTACATACAGATGAAAAATATGGCCTAATTTGTTATTGTACTGATTGCAATCACGATATTATTAATAAAAATAAGTTAACCAAGTGAAAGAAACCAACATTTTTGGAAAAGTTGAGAGAGAAATTATTAACCATGTGCAGTAATTTTACTGCACCGTCAATGACTTAAGTCCACACTTAATTGATAGTACTTGTGGGTAGCCTGTAGTCAGGACTTCGAATTTACATAGAGATAGAATCTCGTATAAATTAGGAGAAAAAATGATGGGGGGTTTCTGTGCATTATCAATTATGGGGTGTGGGCTTTTCATTTGAATATGTTGTGTTCGTTGTATACAGAAACTAAACTACATATACACCCTGCAGAAGCTAAAATTTACTTAAACAAATTTTAAATAATTTCTGCATGTAACGTCTTCACTCATTTTACCAATTATGAATGACTGAAAGTACCCAAGGTGACTTAACTTAACTTTTGATAAGCTGTCAAAACAGCGATCGCTTGTTAGTTTTTTCTATTGAATTCACTTACGTATACTCATAAATATATATGTGTTGTGTGTACATCCCTTAAATGTGTTGCTTTTTCTTGCACCTCGTCTTTCGATCTTCAGCATAAAGTTTGAAGATCACTTCATGAGATGATCTCACTTATCAGCTTATAAGACAAGCCATAAGCAAGCACCTCCTCTTGTTTGGATTTTAATGCAGAGTGACATAACTAGACAATCGTAAATTAAAAATGTTAATCACAAATGGGACTTAGAACCTCCTACTTTGACTTAAGGTAGCGAATACGATAATCCAGTTTGTCAAATAAATTTGCAAACACCGATCGTGAGATTTATTTTAAGGTGTCAAGACAATCGCGTAAGCTTTTCAGCACTTTATTGCAAATCAACATTGAAGAAGTTTAATCAGGATATGAACTTGAGATCGATTTATTTTTGTGAAGACTATACCCTCGGTTGTTCAAAAGATGAATTAATTTCGAATCCCTTGGAGCGTGACATGGTCACTGATCACCGATCACCTACAACATGATCAAAACTACAAGGTTCCTTTAACTCGTAATCCCATCTAAGACTCACCGTTGCTGGGGGATTAGACTCAATCACCCCCCAATGCAACAAGTTGACGCGGCAATGGCTTGCTCCTCCGGATCTTGTAACGTCTCACTCTGCGCACACTTGACGGATGCCTTAATCCAATTAAAGAACACGATGTGTCATATGGAGACCGAAAACGAAAACCCATGCAATAGAGAACCAACCAAGACCAAGAAGCGAGAATCAAAACTCGACAGCGACTGCTCTTTGGACATATTCGGTTGTAAGCTGTCAGTGGTAGATATGCCGCCCGTTCATTTTGTTGTTGTTGTCGATTTTCTGGACCAGGCGCACTACAAATAGCCTTCAGGGGAATGTGGTCGATGTGTCAAATGTCTCACAGTGGCTCCGTTTTTTTTTCTCTATGAAATCTTATTAATTGGGATTTGATTCAAGACACCGATAGGTACGCCAACAACAACGTTATCTGACTTCGTGAGCGGATAATTAATATTTGTTCTTCCAGAGAGTTTTACTGTTTCAATTGAATGATGAATTAGATAGTTTTGGATTTTTTTTAAGGCAGCAAGGAATTCAAGGTCATGAAAATATTTGAGAACGAAGTTGACTATGCAGGGAACTATACCCAGTAATCCAGGGAACGTGTGGTCTTTTATGTGTTAAGGTTACAAGATTCTTTGATTCATTTACGGAGGAATTTCCAGCATAGAGGTGATAAACATTTGATTGGACTTTTGTTTTTTGCTCGTTACTGCGTGTGATTAATGGAAATGGAGAGGGTCTTTCAGGGTTTAAAGTTGAAGTCGGGAAATTGAATGCCATTTGCAGAACAGTTAGCGTGCTGGGTGGCATGGATTAAATTGATATCGATATTGGATATGACAGTAACCACAGTGCGTGAGATATGTGCGTACGGAATGTTGATAATCAATTTTAATTAGACAGATAGCGTATATGGATAGTTTGTCGAAAAGAAAGAAGTTATGGTTGGATTGTGCTGTGTATAAATGGAAAGATTGATTTATAGATACACAGATACCAACACATGAAACGGGTTTAACACGCTTTGTACAGTGCTTTAAAAGTTATTTTTAGTTTGGAGCAAGATAATAAATTTTTGTGAAAACTTTTTGCCGGCGCTAAATGGGGGTGTGGCGAGCATTTGTAGTGATATATACTATCATATTTGAAGGCAAAAATTTGGCACAACTTTAATCAATGTTGCTTAATGGTTGAAGTACATGCTGGTTCATCCCCATGAGATTTGTAACAAATAGGTCTATGTTTAAACAAGAAGACTTTGTGCTTTGTAAATTAAATAAGTAGGTATACATATTCTCACTCATCCGCACTAGCAAATGGCTGTTTTTCTTGAATTTTATTTGCAAGGTCTTTTTTGTTAATAACTTATTTCCTTAGCACTAGAGAGATAAACTGCGTTTCGGAGGCGCTTTTAACCGATGTCCCGAATTAACCAACTCCGTCTTCAATCAACACTTGTGAGAGACGAAAGTTCCAATTCTGTAAGTACCAGAGTTTTTGAATTATAACTTGCGCTCGAGAGGCGCATGTTTATCTTCCATGCAACTTTTACTCAGGCATAAAATAAAATAAAAAAAATTTTATGTATAAAAAGATATAAAAAATCGAATGCTTTATTAAATTTGAAGCTTAGTCTTTGTCAATTCACACATAAAGCTTTACTAAAAGGAGAGAGGCCATTGAACCGTAGAGGATATACGGGAACGCTAGCCTGTGAATGAACACCGGCAATAAGATTCAGATTAGATATTCATACTTTGAGAAGACGTTTGAGGGGAAAAATATAAATAATTTCTTGCCAAAAACTAGGCGAAAAGTTTCTGAAGAGTTGACAAGGAACCTTCTGCTAAAGCACGGCATTACTGTAGCCTGTAGCCCATGACATTAATAAAATGAAAAAGACAGTGAGTAATGAGACTTAGCATGATGTTCGCAAAAACTGTTTGGTTTTTGTTGACTCATTGAATAATGCATTCAGGAATTGTAATACATATTGTAATAAATTCAACAGCTTGTAAGATAAAAGGATTGCACCTTATTATTAATAATTTATATTTTAATACTAAAGATATCTAATTTTGTGTTCATTAAGATTTTGTATTGTTATAGATTTATAAATTCGTACTTTGCTTAGAAAAAATTTATTTTATTTACTAATATTTTACTTAATTCGTAGGTAATTACTTGATGTAAAAATAAATTTAAGAAATGATAAAAAATGTACAAATTTAATTTGGTAAAAAAGCTTATCTTTTCAGTACTGCAAATAAAGTTTATTTGTCTAGGGTTAACGGACGGACAACATAGTGGTCCTAACGAGGTCCTTGCTGGTTTACATATTTGTTATTTTAAAAATTATAAAAAGAAGTGAGTAAATCCAAGAGTTTGTCTGTAACAAACTTCTATATACCCGACCCTAAATACCGTGTAACACCGAATCTTAAAGCTTTTTGGACCAAATTCCGAAAGGAATTTTGAAAGAAAATGGGAAATAGAGGTTGTCTCATATTGAAGCCAGTAGTGGGCGTGGCCTTTGGTGGATTTAGCCAATTTTAACACTTTGTCTGTGCAATAGAAGAACCAAGCAGTGTACCAAGTTTCAGCTCTCTAGCTTGATTTTGAAGACCTAAAATCTTCACACATACAGACGGAAGGATGGACGAACGGACGGACATAGCTTAATCGGTTCACCTGTCGGCCTCGATCATATACCTAAAAGGTTTTAGGGGTATACGATGATTATTTCACTGTGCTAAAAAGTATGCATTAAAATTAATATACCCTACGCTGGGTATAAAAACCGTCAATTGAATTCATATACGGAGCGGTCCGTCAGCCTTTGTGGAAGGTTAGACTCAACTTATTAAAAATTTGGGTGAATTACTATTTTTAGCGGTCCGTCCAAAAATTGAAAAAGGACCCCTTATGGTATCACCACGCTGTCCGTTCGTCCGTCCAATCGCGTTATAACTTCTGAATGGTAAGACGTAGAAAGACAAAATTTGGCGTGCTTTAAAACTGCGGAAATAGTCAGATCATCCCAACGAGGTCAATTTTTCTTTTTTTCTTAAGCAAAATTCCTTTTTTTTTATTCCGTGGGTAGGAAAAACCTTTATAGGCACTACGAGGACCGGCCGCGCGTGGTCATGGTAGTGTGAGATTCTTACTAACTAAAAAACTTCCTATTTTCTGTCACACTAAAACTAAGTTTCCTTAACAAGTATTAAAAGCTTGTGTAGTAATCGCGTGTGCCAGCCTTTGCCTTCTGCCTTCCAACGAAAGCACCTACTATACCGTCAATTTATGCAGTTTTTAAAGAAGTTTAGCAAACAAGAACTAGAAAAACAAAGCTTAGGTCAAGTAACTTTTATAAAGATTTAAATTTTTTTTAAATTTTGAAAAGTTTTTGAGAAATGAAGACTCGAAAAAGGATGACGTTTTCACAGTGTTTGTGGCCATAGCTTTTGAACCGCTTAGCGCAAAGCCAAAATTGAACACACATATAAAGCAACTCAGTAGACGAACTGCTTAAGTCTTATTTTTCAGAAAAAGTTTTAATATTTGAGTACTGCCCTTTTGACGCATTTCCGAAAAAAAAAATCGGTAAAATCCATGAAAAACGTGTGCCGCTTAACTCCAGTGTTAAGAGAAATCATTATGAATAAAATCCCACGTATCAGAAAATGTCCATAATTTCATGCAAAATTATAGCGAACTCTAAAGTTTAAAAAACATGAAACCATTCGCAAAAACAATTTTTTTTAGTTTGTCTAGTATCTTAACGGTAATAGGAATCATGCTCAGATTTAGTTTAAATACAAAACCTACCTAAAGAAAGCAAGTTTCTGCGTTAACATATTATTAAATTTTTAAAAACGTACCTAAAGAAAGCAAGTTTCTGCGGTAACATATTTTTAAATTTCCATTTCTAACCTAAGTTTTTCAAATGCTATTTAATAAAATATATGAAAAAAGGAACGTGGCTTATTGTTTACGTAAAAACCGATGACCATAGAATAAAGCTACACAGCAAACTGAGAATATTCAAAACTTCGACGTCCGTCCATCTGGTGTGTTCGTCATCATATGTTTACTCACTCACAGACACGCCCACAATCGGCCTAAATTCACCTACCTCCAGAGCTTTTAAAACTCTTTGGCTGTCAACCCCCAAAATCCCCCCTGCGTTTGCGCCTGGTTTCCGCTAAAGCCTAACAATTGATGCGTATGAAAGGAGAAGTCTTACAATGGCCGGCGGTATAGTTCCAGAAAATAATGCTCATGTCTTGCCAAAAGCGACTCTAGCGTTTTCGGTTTTGGATCAAAAAAGAAGTTTTTTTTTTAAGGTAGACTCCCACACTCCCAATAATTTTAACTTCGTGGGATATCATAATAGTTACCCTTTTAGGCAGAAGTTGAATTAGACCAGCGATTTTTGTGCTTCTCGTAAAGAGGACAAATGTAGGAGGATTCACCCAATAACTATCTACAGATGGTTCTAAATAAAGTGAGGGTACTGGAGGAGGCACTGAGAAACCGGCCATCCTTCTGCTTTTTTAAATGCCTACTAAATTCTTGTACTATCTTCCAAGCAAAATATCCTTGCAATATCCCGAAAAGGCCATACTATTGCAACTATCAAGGAGGATCCTCCTTTTTTAATAAACAACGAAATCTCGCGTATAGTAGGACTCTATCGCTCATAACTGAGACCTCTAAGTGAAAGGATAATTTCCGCGTTGTACAGGAAATTATCACTAAGACCAAGTAAATGCATCGGAAATGAAATGACTGGCGAGCTAACGAAAAATTGCTAATGTCTTATTAGAATCATCCTCGATCCTCTCCTTTTCTCTGTAGCAGAAGAAATCAGATCGGAAAATCTGCAGATTGCGGTCATACAAGATCGTTATGGTTATGGCCATCTTATAAAGAACAGCATTGCTGGCCAACAGCTACAAGTGATAACAGCCCACAACCTATTGGCGAAACGCTCCAGAATTAATTCATTACCACCAACTACTTTTGCGGAGGCTGCCATGACCCCGAAGCTAAAGAAGATGTGAAACACCTTCTCTGCAACTTTCCAAGTGTCAGTAGAAAACGATTTCAACTTTTACTACAATTATTCTTTGAGGATGCTTGCAAGTACCAAGTGGCAAATACTAGGAAGTTTAGCGGATATAGGAAAAGATCGCGGCGGGATTAGCGGCGGAAAAAGTTACTCTTTGAAGCTCAGGATAATTCAAATAGGTAGGTATCATATTTCATATAAAAATTGTAACTCGTACAGGGTTTTGTTATAGGGGGCAAGGGACCCTGATAGGACTGAGTGACCTAGGGGCTTTGGCTACTAGCAACCCTCCCCTAAGCGTTAAACTTGCACTTGTCGGACAAAGAATGTTAGGAGGCATTCGGTCCACTGTTGCAAACTATAAAAAAAAACATAAACCCACCTTAAAAGCTGTAAACAGGACTTGTTTTTGCTTCACTGAGTTCCTCTGGAGCCATGCTTACAGGTCCCGTAGAGGCTTATAGGTATAAGCAGTTTAATGGTTTACTCCCCTTCATCAACCTATATCTTCAAAATCATGCTAGTTCGCATAGCAAGGCAAGTCTGCTAGGTACAAAGAAAAAGGTTGTATGTGCTTATGTGCAGGTTTTTCATGTTTCATTATGGGCTCCACAGTCTTTGTGTTGGAGCGGAAACTCCTCTAACCTCTAATTCTTTTCGCTCGTGATGTGCTACGAATATAAAGAGTAGGCATACCTCCGCGACCTTATTATTTAAAATAGAGTTTAGTGTTTTTGCTAATTAGAAAGAGTTTGCTTTACTTGTTGGAACTAACGGCTCTGTAAATTGAGCGTTTTGAACTTAAAATTAACTATAATAGACTTCCGTGGTCTATAACCACTTCCAAGATTCCTTGTCTCTACGGAAATTCCTGATGGAGAAGCTTGGACTAAATTTAGCAATAACAGCCAAAAAAAAATTTAAATGAGCTTAAAATTCGATGGAATCACGGAATTCGGAAACCTGACCAGCAAACCACAAAAAACACCTTAAAAGGACATTATCTAACATTTTGCCCCACCCCTAGTCTATTTCCTTATCTGATGAACCTTTGAAGAAAATATTCTTCAAAGAACAACTGAGTATGGGTACCAAAGTTTCCTCGTTTAGAATAAAGGTGACTTTAGATTTCATACGGAAAATTGATAACCTACACCCCTGGTATGAATCACAGTCTTAGGCAAGTTGGTTCTCAGAATAGTTTTTTTTTTAAGTCGAGATGTCACATTTCGTCTATAAGTCGGAAAACAAAATGGAAATTTAGAAAATATTTTAAAACAAAACGGTTATTGCATAAAAGGTATGAATAATAGTGTATAGGTTAGGTCACAAGTATCAATGAGTTCCTACCGGAAGTAAAACATAATCGGCTTTCATGCGAACTGAAAAACCTTGGAAAATTTCATACACATTTTAATCTTGAATGCTTATTAAAAATTTACTTAAATTTATGACATAAGAGTTTGTCCCGTTCCCGGTTA
Organism: Neoascia interrupta; assembly: GCA_947623515.1. Lineage (NCBI taxonomy): Eukaryota > Metazoa > Arthropoda > Insecta > Diptera > Syrphidae > Neoascia > Neoascia interrupta. Next base: position 146,686,232 of record OX392462.1, read on the forward strand.
CCGACACCCACAACCGAAGACCTACCTTAATTAATTTCTCACGTATCTCCCAACTAAATATTCCCGGATTCGCTTTCCGCAATTCCTCAATTCTATTCTCAATTTCTGGCGATGTTACCTTTGGCTTGGAGCCTCCAATCACACCCGGCCGTATAGATCCAGTCTCTTGATATCGGTTCAGGATTTTCGACACACACCCATGAGACACCCTTAGCTGTCGACTTATCACACAGGGCCGTATGCCGGACGCAGCCATTTCCACAATTTTCAGGCGAATATGATTAGGTAAGGGCCGCCCGTTGATGAAGACACCTCCAAGTTGATTGACTCGACCTTGTCCTAAGCGAGAACAGAAATCAAATAAGTGCAAGTCCTGCTATGGAACGTACGTATGTGGACTTGATCTTTATACCTTGAAAAGGGTATCCAGCGAATATAGGCCGCATGTTCAGTGAGTTAGCGCTCGACATATCCATAGTGTTCTGGAGGATGTAGCTCCACTTTTAAATATGTAGAATTTCAATTTACTCAGATATAATCCACTTTCTCACGATCACTGTGATCGGTAACTTTTCGAGTTTCGATTACCGACGCGAAAACAACGCATAATTTTGCGCGCTCAAATTCACGCGAATCAATTGAATTCACAACTTTGCTTGAGTAAGGTGCATATCTTTATTCGCAAATCTATGTCAACACATGCATCAAGATAAAAAAAAAAAACAAAGCAAAAATATAAGAAATTTAGCCCGAGTTGAACACAGACGATCGGTGATCGCAACGAGTTCCAAACCGCACGAGATATGACGACAATGCGCGAGAATAAATTAAACGCGCAACATGAGCACGCCGCGATCGCTGACTACATGCTCGTCATCGCACAGCACAATCGCGCAGATACAAAAGTATCTGTATGGTCGTTGGGGCGGTCGCATTCACGCTGAAAAGAGAGAACCAGTTTGAATAGCGCGATATGGCAACAATCAAAGTTCTGTGGCTGGCGCGGCACATCACTGCTTCGATATCAAAATGGTTATCAAAGGTGGCGATGGTGACCACGCCTCTAGGTGTTTATTTGTTTCCCCCTTATCACACGGTTTTTCACGGACTGTGGTTGTACTGCTCGCTTGGAAAGGGTCTTTTTCGTTTCGAATCTGATTGGCTGCTCGCGCAGCGCAGGGTGATCTCGCTGAGGAAGGAATCAATTCGAATGCAGCTGCTCGCCGCTGTTCCTTGACACAGTAGGGGGAAATTAATTGTGATGCTGAATTAAAGCGTGAAGGCTGTCATGGAATAAAAATGGCACCCACCGAAGGATGTGCACATTATCCGAGGGGGAAGCGGGCCAAAAAGGATATGATATCGAGGTAGGTCGCTGTAAATGTTCTTTTGAAAAGGAATATGTGTCATAGATGGCATGATGCATTATATCGGGGGATATCATCCTCTTTCGTCACACTATCAAATAGTTTCCTCAAACAAGGACATGAATTTGCAAATGCAAAAAAACTATATTTCCTTAGCAGTTCTTAAGTTAATTGAGAGCCTGCATACGGGCACACCTGGTCTTTAGATTAAACCGTGAAGTCTTTCAATCTTTGGCAAAAAGGATACGGAAGCTGTTGCGTTTCTTTTGTTTCATGTATAGACAGACTTCCGAGGAGAGCGGAAAGGAAGTAGATATTTTATGACTCAAATAGACGTGAAAAATTTAATTGGATTATGGATTTGTTTTTTGATTTGGAATGCTGCTTCTGCGGATTCGATGCAGTATTTATGAGGAACAACGAAAAGGACCACCAGTCGGTATTATGTTCCAATATCAATCCATGGATGCCGTACCCAAATAGGTATAGGGTACCTTTTAGCGTTGAGTGTTTTTATGTTTTTTAATTAAAAAATACGTCGCGGTGTTCCTGCACTTAGGTACTGATGGTGTGTATAGACACTTTGAGGTAGATAAGGAAATATTGCATGAAGAAAGGAAGTCAAATACAGATTGGTATTTAACGGCCTGGTGGAGTCCTATTTCATGACCTTTTGTGGATCAACTGGAGCCGACTTAAATTTGTGGGAAATGTTTAATAGTGTTAAAATGCTTGGTGGGAATTTAAACGCTTGTGGGAACTGAGGTTAATCAAGGACTTGCATGCTCGATTTCCAAAACGATTCGCTGTTTAAAAGGATATTTGTATGGTGATAATAACATGCTAATAAGATGACATTGTAGGTCGGTAGATATAGGTATACCTACAAGTTGTTCTTTTAAATTTGTAACACACATTGGAATTGCTGAGCGATGAGTCGATAAGAGGAAATATCTATGTTTGAACTTTAAAAAAATAAGACTCCAAATAAGACTCCTATGTCTTCCTACAGCTGAATTCTTATTCAATTATTCAAAGATTGAATAATTTTTTTTTAAATTTAATACTTACGATTTTTGGGTAGTGAGTGCGGAGTTAGTAGATTGAAAAAATTTGTTTCTATTTTTCTTTTTTTAGCTATGACAGGCACGACAAAAAGTTAAAGCTTCCATCGGCAAAGTATCTTTTTGCCTTCATAAAAGTGATCGTTCGACTAACAAAAAAGTTTTTGAAGAGGTTTTTCTTACTTTTACAAAATCATCTTCAGTTACTCAATTAACCGTGCTGCTGGGGTAAGTCGACTCAAGCCCGTTAGCACTAAACTCTTACCAAAACTTTAACAATCTGAATTTGATAATTAAGGCCTCTTTATTTTCTTTGTGACATAAAAGTGAAAAATCGTATTTCCGACAACTGAAACAGCGGCAGCTAATGCGAACGACCCTTTAACTTCTGATATTTCTGCATTATTTAGCCAACCGATTCAGAGTTGGTTAGGACGTTTGTGCATAGCTTTTGAATAGTTCAGCTCTAGGAGTACTTTTTTTAATTTTCTAGGTGTATAAATTTGGAAGCCTGGAAAAAGTATTTAGAGTCAACTAACCGTAAAAGGAGTAAGTCCTTTGGAGTTACCCTTCTGGGGTTGCTAGTCCCCGATTGGGCGCCTCCCAGGTGGCGAATAGGGGAATGCTCACTAGATATGGTGGGTACCAGCATGGAAAATATCCGGGGCCGGGGCGGGCCAAAACCAGCAACAAACGAAAAATCCAGAAGAGGGTGTCTCAAAATGAGCGGCTTCCTGATCGGCGTCTGTTACCCAGGTTAGGGTCGGCCGAATACAAAACACCTTTTCTCTTCCAATATACAAATAAAATGGACAACAATAATATGCATGCCCGAAGTTTGTACGAAATATTGTGCTGGTTATAGGTACTAGTGTTTTTTCCGTAAAGGCATAAAACTTGGTATAAAAAGCTTTGGTGTTTCTGTGCAGAGGTTTCACGTTTGGCTTATCGTTTGTGTTGGATCGACAATTACTTTCTTCTTCTTTTTTTTCTATTTTCCATCCCCAAATTCTTTCCGCTCGCGATGTGCTACGCATTTTAAGGGTAGTCATATACCCTTGATCACGAGCATATATAAAACATAAAAAAGGTGCTAGTCAACTAGCCTCGCCTAACCGTTTGGCGATGAACAAGATTTTTATCAAGAAATAACAACACATATTAACAAACCAAATCTCATTCCATAAAGTTCATAACTGTTGGCAACCCTGGAACTATCAGACACCTAAAGTATAAGCAACCACTAACATAAAAGTAAGTAAGTAAGTAAGTAAGTAAGTAAGTAAGTAAGTAAGTAAGTAAGTAAGTAAGTAAGTAAGTAAGTAAGTAAGTAAGTAAGTAAGTAAGTAAGTAAGTAAGTAAGTAAGTAAGTAAGTAAGTAAGTAAGTAAGTAAGTAAGCAAGTTTTAACATTTCAATAAGAAAACCAGAGTGTATAAATATATGAATTTAAGGACTATGGCTAAGCCGTCAGCCTGGTAAGCAAATAAATAAATATTTACTTTACTAGTTCAACACAGTTTGCAATAGATAAGAGTTATATATTACATAGTACAGGTATAAAGATTTATCTGAACTCAGATACTAAAAGCATTCTATACTTGTAAATAGTTTTTAAAAAATTACTCAAGTTTTTCCAGTGGCACTCATTTAGACTTTGAATAGTTTCCTGCATGGTAAATGTCCGTTTACCAAGGTAAGTTAGCCTTTGTGATCGGAAAACTGGGCATATACTTATAATATGAAAGCAATCTTCTTTAGATTTCAGGTTGCAGAGCGTACAGAATTGGTTGAAGCTTCCGTTGTAAGGTGTACCATCAAGGGGAAGAAGCTCGCACCTTGCTTTGAAAATTAACGATATTTCAACATAAGTTAGAGAGTCATGAAAGTAATTTTTGGAGTTAAGATTGAAGTTAAGTTGACTGTATAATACCTTGCTTTCGATTCTCTTGCCTTCTTGATGAAAGCATCTCGCATAGAGTCTTCGTTTTTTAGAATGATAGTGTAGAGCTGCTCTTTCAGATTGCCTAGGTTGTTCGGATCGAAATGTAGTGTTTCTCCACAAGCGTTCCCAATATTTAGCCATCTTTCGTACCACCAATCCTTATTTCTCAATTCATAGAGAAGTATTCTTTTGCTAATTGTGAATTCTTCGTACTGGTTGCATATCCTAATAATGAAGTCTGCTTGTGATTTAAGTGTGCTCGTCAATAGCTTGGGAAGACCAGATTCTAGGTATATAAGCATAACTAGGTGTATTGAGCGGAAGATTAAAAAGCTTTTTTATGAAGTTCCTGTGAAGTTTTTCGATTATCTCGTGTTCTTGTGCACCCCAAACTTGAGAAGCATAGCAGAGAGTAGATTTTACGATTGCATTGAAAATTTTATATTTAATACATTCTTCCATGTGACGTTTAGTAGGCTTTGAGCGCTTTTGGCTTTTTCGGAAAGATGTTTGGAGAAATTTAAGGTTGGATTCAGTTTAACGCCCAAATATTTAATTTCTTTGGCATTTTCTAGAGGATGTCCGTCGTATTTCCATAACCTTTCATTGTAACTTCTTTGAGATCGTGCAAAAACCATCATTTTAGACTTCTGTGTGTTAATTGTCAGTCCCAATCTTTTTCAGTAACATGATACATTAACTTCATTTGATCAGGCGATTAGGAAAGTATGACGATGTCATCTGCATACAGCAACACATTAATTTTAGAATTAGCGATATTTACTCCTCCCGGAAGGTCTTCTACTATGTTGTTTATAAACAAGGAGAAGCAGGAGTACAAGTACTGGTGTCAAACAAGGAGCTCTAAGAAGACAACCTTGTTTGACACCAGTACTTGTACCAAACCAATCCGAAAAACACGAACCATCCCAAACTGCTGCATTGGTATCTGTGTACATTTCCTTGAGTACTCTGATGAGTATCGAGGATATACCGAGTTGCGACAGCTTACAGAAAAGAGCATTTCTGTTGACAAGATTGAAGGCTGCTTTGAAACCAACGAAGAATGAATATATTTTTTTCTTCCTGGCTTGAAACGCTTTGACAATGGATGTGAGAGTAAATATCTGATCGATCGTAGAATAGCTTCTTCTAAAACCTGCTTGAAAGGCAGATAGAATATTTTTCTGTTCTACCCATTTTTCTAATCTCTTTACAAGATCACCGCAGAATATTTTCGCTATGACATTCATGAAGGAAATTCCTCTGCAATTTTCCACAACGCCTAGCGGTCCTTTTTTGTGTATAGGAAAAATCACAGACCTTTTGAAAGAGGAGGGGATCTCAGCCGTCATAAAATTTTTGTTAAATAGATATTTTAGATGGTTGGTGAACGATGGTGTTGCATTTTTGAAAAACTCGTAAGGAATCCCATCTTCGCCAGGAGCTTTTCCATTTTTCGCAATCAAAGCTACAGCTTGTATTTCCTCAATGGATACTTGCGCGTCTAATAACTCATGCAAAGTTAACGGTTCGGCGTAGGAGAACACTAGGTTATTATCACTGGAAAGAAATAGCTTGAAGTATAATAGGTATAAAAGGTACGCTACCTAATATAAATGTCATACGATTGCTATTTAACGTTACAACATATATTTTGAAGTATTATGAAGTCATGTTACCTATCTACAAAATTAGAACTTTGGAAATAAAGACAGTCGTTAAAGTTACAGTCGTAGAGTTTAGATATTATCAGCCTATTCTTGGAAAAGCACAACAGTGGCGACGAGGAAATTAAATTAAAAAGAACTAAACATGGAAAACGTGGAAGTGGTGGTAGCAGAATTAAAAAGAATTGCTGGACAGCAATCGAAATTAATAATCGACACAGCGGGTAAGATCTTCAGAGAGAAAACTGGCTCGGGAAACCATGCGCACAATCATCATCAGCAGAATATTCACTCGAAGTTTTGGCTCAAAATATACAAGAGTTATTTTGATCTGGATAATGGAATCACATTTAAGCAATGGTATGTACGGTTTGTGGCTTTGTTTGAGAACGATGCAACAAAATTGGACAGTGCTGCTAAAGTAAGATTGCTCATAAGGAAACTTGGACCACAAGAGCATAGTCGGCACATAAATTTCATATTACCCAAACGTACCAAGGATTTAAATTTTGAAACAACAATTAAAAAATTAGATACTATTTTTGGAATAAAGGAATCTTTATTCAGCAGGCGCTACCGATGCTTGCAGATACCTAAGGTAACAGGAGATGATTATGTAACACTTGCAAGCGAGGTCAATAAGCAATGTGAAAACTTTGACCTGGGCAAATTTACCTCGGATCAATTTAAATGCATAATGTTCGTTATCGGTCTGCAATCAACATCGGAATCCGATATCAGATCTAGACTACTGACTCTTTTGGAATCCGAAACTCCAGAAAAACCTCTAACATCGGATAAACTCATTTCAGGCTAGAGCAGATATGTTATAAATGCGACAACCAAAATCTTGCCGACTCAATCACCAAGGAATCCGTGCTGGGGCTGCAGGGCAATGCATTTCTACAAACATTGCAAATATAAAGATCACACTTGCAAGCAATGTCATAGGCATAGGGCACAAGGAAGGGTTTTGTTTTTGCTTCAACAAGAGAGAAGATAGGGTCTTTAATGACAGTTCAAATCATGCAGAGAAGAAGAAAAAACAGAAATATAGAACGGGTCAAGATGAACGTCATCGAAATCAACGTGCGTATGACTCACATTGTCAATCATACGTCAGTCACAAACAGAAAATGTGGACACAGCATCAGATTTGACAATGTTGGGGATCACGTGGAATCATTTAGGAAGACCAAAACTTCACAGCGAGGAGATCGTGGTGAGCGACTCACAGGGAAATCCAATGAAAATTCTGGGTTTTTTTAATGGCACAGTAAGTTTTCTCAACCAGATTCATACAGCAAAGTGTTTTGTAAGTGCAAGATCAAAGCTGAATTTATTGGGGATTTATTTGATTGGAAAATTTGGACTATGGCATCAACCACTGAGCGCTGTGTGTAATCAGGTACGAGTAAAAGATGACGACAAAATAATTATTGGTAAGGAAATACAAGTTAAATTTCCTTCTATTTTTGAGAGCTCACTAGGATGCTGCAGCAAATCAAAACTAAAGCTTCACATCAAAGAAAATTCAGTACCCATCTTCAAAGCAAACCGCCCTGTTCCCTATGCATATGTGGAAGCTGTAGACGCAGAACTTAATAGACTGAAAAAAGCAGATATAATTTCCCAACTAGATTTTTCAGAGTGGGCAGCTCCAATCGTTGCAGTTAAAAAGCTAAATGGCCAACTACGAATTTGCCCACACTATTTCGCCTCCCCCCGAAATTTTTTTCTGCATTCGCCCCTGCCCGAAGAGATTTTCATCAAACATGCAAATGGAAAATTTCTTACTAACATCGACCTTTTGGATGCCTATTTGCAGATTCAAGTTGAGGAAGATTCAAACCATTCCTTACCACGAATACACATCAAGGACTATTCGCATGAAACAGGCTGCCTCCAGAAGAAAAAGCAGGCCCGGGTCATTTCCAATAACTCAGGGACAGATTTTGAAAATGCTTCTGCATATAATGATGACCTGCTCGTTTCAGGGAAAACTCGAGAAGACCATGATCGAACTCTTTTTGCAGTGCTGAAACGTCTCAATGATTATGGATTCAAGATGACAATCAGTAAGTGCAACTTTTTAATGACTGAAGCTGAGTATTAAGGCAACATTCTCAACGCCGAAGGTATTAAGCCTGAATCATCCGCAAATGAGTCAACTTCGGGCACCGTTGGATAAACTCTTCAAAAAGGACGTCAAGTGGACATGGACACCAAGCTGTGAAAACCTTTCCAACAGTTTAAGAAAATATTACAATCAGAACTGACACTTACCAACTTTAATCCTGCTCTGACGCTTCCAATGATGGAATCGGAGCTTGTTTATCTTACAGTTTTCCTAACGACAGTATCGAAGTTGGGTACCATGTATCCAGATCACTCACTTCTGCTGAAAAAAGTTACAGCCAAATTGAAAAAGAAGGCTTGGCACTAGTTTTTGCTGTATCTCGATTCCATAGAATGAGTAGAATGATAGAATAGAAAAGCACAACAATAACATTGCGCGTCATCAGGTAAGCGCACATCCTCGGGTAAGAGGTTTGTGTCAATTCTAGCCAAACCAAAAGAGCTAAATTTTTCAAACTTTTTTTGCTTATGGATAATTCAATACTAAAGTTAAAGGGTTCGAAGAACTCAACTCAGTTAGACCTATATAGGTCCATTGTGATACCACGTGGATCTGGAAAAATTGCCTACCGTTGAACCATTTTAAGCTACTAATGAAGCGTAAGAGACGTTTTGGGTCATCATTTTAGTAGAAAGCTCCAAGGAGCAGATTTCGGTTCTTAGAGAGAGCGGGGCATGTGCAGAGAAGGTGGATAGTGGTCTCTTCTTCCTCCTCGTCCATTCAGCTCCTGCAAAAATCGTTAGAAAAGACACCAAGCCTTGTCGCGTGCTTGCCTATCTGTGCCTGCCTATTACAGTATCCTGTAATAACGCCGATTGTAGCACTCAGGTGCGATCTATTAAGAGCTATCAAACTCTTAATGCGCTTAAGATCTAGCTTAGGCCAAATCTGTTTTGTTACTAGACAGGTACTACCACTTGTCCCTCTGAGATTTGATGTTTCTATTGCATCCAGTTTTATCATGAGTTTACTTGTCAAAATTTTGAATGCCTAGGGAGCCTTTAGAAAGGGGGAAATTGAGAGAGTAGTTCCAAGTTTGGCGAGTTTGTCAGCCTTACAGTTGCCTTGAATGTCACTATGCCCTAACAAAATCAATACTTATAAGTTTATTTTCGACTATAGTCAAAAATAAAATAAAAACCATTGTTGTAGAATTTTTTTGTGTTTTTTTAAAGATTTTTTTTTGAAAAATATCACGAAAAATAACAATTTTAATTTGGTCGTCAGGTTAGCGCATCCGACTTTTCTTCATTTTTGTTGAGCTTATGAGTCAAGACGTTATTTCTAAGCGCCATTAAGTCCCTATATTTGTCCTAGTTTGATATAGTATTGCTTTCCAGAGTCGCAAACTTTACTTACCAGCCATTTCCACACGCACTCTTTTATATATTGATGTCGGGGACTGTTTTAAACTGACATTTTCGCACTTAATCCATAAAAAGGCAAGCTTCGAAAAAATGTCTTGACTCATGAACAAAAATGAAAAAAAACTGATAACTTAATTTAAATTGTTATTTTTCGGGACATTTAAAAAAAAAATCTAAAAAACACTAAAAAATGCTAAAGCAATGGCTTTTATCTTATTTGACTAAGAATTGAGTTTTGTATAAGTAACAAAAGTTTGAAAAATTTAGCTCCTTTGATTCGGATAGAATTGGCTCAAAACCTCTAAGCGAGGAGATGCGCTAACCTGATGACGCGCAGTGTATGTACCTATCTACTTATGTACCTACTAAAAATAGACAAAAACTAAAATAAGGAAAAAACAAAAAATTATTCATAACTGCAAAAAATTGAATCAATATTGAATTGAATTGAAAAAATTAAATTTTTTTTTTTGATAAATGAAGGGTTAAATATAGACGCCGTTTTCAGAGTGTTTGAGGCCATAACTTTTGAAAAACTAAGTGCACAAAGCTGATGTTGAACACACGTATAAAGCAACTCAAATTGAAACAAGCGATTAAGTAATCATTTTCTGAAAGATTTCTAATACTGTCTACGAAGTAGACCTGAAATTGTTTTTCTCACACGCTTTTGCTAAGTGCGCTTCTCACCACAAAACATTTTTATTATTTTTTTTTATGTCATCACAATTTTTCATGTAATTCTAGTAAGCAACCTTGGCTCACACACTCCACATTGACATGAATATTAGAATCATTCGTTATCACACATCTTTAATGAGAACGATTTAAGAGTTTGTTCACAAACTTTTTGCCGACTGTGCTTTTCGGCTTAGTTTTAAAAATAAATTCACTTGTTTAACTTCAAACGAAGACTGTCGGTATTTTTACACTTGATCCATTAGGGTATATTAGTTTTAATGCTTTAGTTTGTAATACAGTAAAATAATCACCGTAGACTCCTAAGACCTTTATGAGATATGATCGAGACCGACAGGTGAATATCATATGCGGCGCTTATCGAAGCAAAAGTTTCCTCGCCTCATTATTGGTTGTACTTGTACCAATAAAGTTATTTTGACGTTGAACTAGGTACATAAATTTATTTTCTATTATTACTCATGCTGAACTTTCTATACGTTTGAAGCAGAAATAAATCAAAATTTAAATCAATTAAACTTAGTAGATATAGTTGAAAATCATCGTTTTCTTTCTTTTTAATATTCATCGGGCGATAATACCCTTTCAATATGTCAACAGTCCAATATTGGTTTAATGAATTAAGTTGGTTGTATGAGTTTTATGTGTTCTAGTAGTACACTTCATACATAGTAGTACACTACATGTTTATTGTAGCATGTACATGCGCTTCGAATGTCATTCTGACGTCAAAATCTCTGTCACAAACCCACATGTTACTTAACATGTAGTGTAACTATCTATGTTTGGGACAAAAACCCGGGTCAGAATAGTTGATGTTGATTTGTACGAACTTGTGCGAACGTGAACGCATACCTGATACCTTTTGATACCTTTTGTGAACGCAATAGATTATTTCTGCCCGATTCACACAATAATTCGCTACCACCCATACAATAAAAATTCTTTTCCAAAAACCGTTTGGAACCGTTTGTTCCGTTGCTTGTTATAAAGGTGTCAGGGTATATTTAGTTTGCTGTATAGTTTGTAACGCAGTGAAATAATCACCGTAGACCCGTAAGAGCTTTTAGAGATATAAATGAGGCCGACAGGAGAATCGTTTAAGCCATGTCCTTCCGTCCGTCCATATGTCAACAACTTTTAGACCTTAAATTTTAAGCTAGAGAGCTGAAAATTTGTAAATTGACTGGAAGAATTAGTTGAATCAGTTGAATCCGCCTACAGACACGCCCACTCCAGGCCTGTATGTGCGAACATCTCCAACTTCAAAAAATACCTATTTTCTTTTGTAATTGTCTTTGAGGCAGCAGAAAAAGTTTGGCGTTTGCATTGACCACGCCCACTTTTTAAGGTATTTAATTTTAAAAAATGACAGTTTTTCAATAAATACAGTGGTATGCCAAGTAAAAGGTGTATTTTGGGTTTGCGAATAATAGGTAAGAAGTCAACTGCTGCCGGCAGCTGAACGAGCTTAACCAGCTTAACCAGCTTAACCAGCTTAACCATGGCAGTAACCATCTCCTGATTGTTAAAGGTCTGACATGTATTCTACTAAAAGTTTATTTCGAAAAGAGTTTTTCATAATAAAACTCATAGATATTTTGTTTTGTGTAAAACCATTTTTCCAAAAACTATTCCTATTATTTTGCACACCACTGTATATATGAAATTTGATAAAAAATTATATAACTAAAGTTCTAGCATTCAACAGTTATATTTTTACATCCCACCCACTTTTTGGAGGCGTGGCAGGTTTCTTTTTGGTAGCGTCGAGTATTTTGCAATCCGTCGCAGACGGACTGAAGCTTTTGCATACGCACTGTTGCACTTTCCCACTTGTTTTTTAACTGCTCGTTGAATTTTTGATTCTACGAAGCAAAATAACGCAAACAACAGAAAAACAAAACTTCAAATATGTTGATGGGGTTTCTTTCCTCAAAGTTCATAGTTTATATGCAGAGTTGAATCGAGCTTTAACCTCATATATAGGTACTTGGATCGAGTTGAGTTGACTCCAGTCGATTCGATCGCACTCGCTTTACGGGGTTGAGTTGAAATATTGTTGACATTATTAGGATAAATAGCCTAGTGACACCTTTCCAGTTATTGTCACCTTTTAGAGTTTTTGAAGTTTCGTAAGATTTTCAGTGGCTGAGCGCTGAGAAAACTATTTTTGACGTATTTAGTAGACATACAAATGCCATGCGAAAAGACTTTGTTTGACATTCAGAAGCCATTTGTTTGGTTTCAATCAAGCAAGAAAGTGCACTTATACAGCAGAGTCTTAAAATCTTCTGATATCCTTAAGAAACACCTGATAATATAATATTTTATTTTCTTAAAAAAGTTACTATATTTATAAAAGTGAACTATTTTCAAGTTTTGAGCAGCCGGTCTTTTGATATTTGCTTAGTACAATAAAACAAGTAATAATTAAAATATAGTGGCCTATAACTGAAAAGTAATGCTCGATGAGTTCAGCTACCGAACTATAAAATTCGTCATAAATCTTGGTTTTCAAAATTTTTTTCACTTGTACTGCTTCGGGACCTAAAAAGAACAGATATTAAGCTTCAAGTTCCTAGCTCAAAATTTAAGGCCTTAAAACTACCGACACACGGACGGGCGGACGGACATGGCTAATTCGACTAACAATTCGGCCTCGATCATATGCCCTTAAGGTCTTGTGTAAATTATCATGATTAAAATTCGGGTAAGGTTAGGTTGTTGGGCTAAAGGGGCGAGGTAACCCGCGCCTCAACGCACTTAGGTCTATTGAGACCCATTGTGATACCCAGTGGGGGATAATCCTTGTTGTATGGATTTTCCGCTTCCTTCTTACGCCGTGTTGAGTTCCTGAAGCCACATGTTTATATAACATACCTGGAAAGAGATGTTAGTGCTGCGTTTGAAAGCTCTGAGATGTCTTGGAAGAAGTAGCTTCCTAAAGTTCTTTTCCTCAACTGACTTAGACTGGGATAGTGGCACAGAAAGTGAGGTGTGTCCTCGCAGCAATTCGTATCGCCACATCCTCTGCAGATGTCGTCATTGTCGAGATTTAGTTGCATAGCACGGTGTCTCAAAAGATTGTGACCAGTAAGTATACCTACTAGTAACGACAGAGTCTTCCTGTTGCTCTTGATGAGCGCGTTAGTTGGGGACTTATCATATTTAGGCCACATTTGTCTTGAGATTTCACAGGTGGACAAGGATGTCCATCTTGTATTTGCTTTCATCTGGATCTTGCTTTCCATCTGCCTTTTAAGGCACAGAGTGGGGGTTTGATCCATTGAAGGGCTTGTTGAGGATCCAATGTTGATCCATGTCGTGAAAGCTCATCGGCTTTTTCGTTGCCACGAAAGTTCCTGTGGCCAGAAACCCAGTAGAGTCTTATATTGTGCTGTGAGCCAAGAACCTTTAGCTCTTTGCGACAGCACTTTACAAGTTAGGATTTGATTTCAGTGGCAACAATATAAGCAGCTTTTGTACAGGCAGATTTTTAAGACGTCCTGGACACGGTATACAGCTATAGGGTTGTATCAAGCCGAGCAACATGTCCACGTTGCAGACTTTCCGAAACAAGACACTTAGTGCAGAATGTGAACTGCACTAGAACGTGAACGGTGCCTAAGGTTTTTCTCGAAAACTAGAGATTATTCCTAAAGTCTGACTCTAAATGTGGGCTCAAAACTTTGTATAAACAAAATAAAGAATCAAAGGACTTCTACATTATGTCATATATTAAGGAAATTTTTGTGTTTTATGTCTTACAATCGTAGGGAGTTATGTTTAATGTTAAATTTTAGGTTTTCACGACATCTTACCAGTTTTAAATGTCCTTAGGTAGTTTCGTATCCAGACAAATTGTGGGCATTGCTTTGGGCGGAATTGAAAAACTTTAAAATTTGAATTGCTTCAAATAGCAGCGAGCTTACAAAATAACAAAACTTCAGCTTTCTAGCTGAAAATGTAAGCCCTAACAATTGGTGACATGCGGACGGACGGACAGACTAACACTAATTTGTGGGGTCACTATTTGCTAAAAGCATGTATCTAAATATTAAATTTAAAAAAAATTAAATTTTTCATTAACTTAAAAAGTTTTTTACTTAGGTATCTTGAACCAAACCTAGAATAAGGGTGTCCATCACATCACTAAAATTTAAAGGTGTCGTTAACTAAAATAATAATTTTTCATCTTGTTATAATATAAATTTTCAATATTTTAGCCCACAAAGCTTAAAGTAAGCACCGCTGTCGTTATTGTCAGTGAGCTTATTCTTTATGGAATGAAATCTTTTATTCCAAAGAAAAATTTGTCGAGCGACTCGAGTTAGAAAGAGGCTATTCAGTTTCGGGCATATAAGGTCAACTCAAATGACGATAATCAATTTAAGTTTAAACCTTAAACGAGTTAGGAACGACTGCAATACTTTGATCCTTCCCATGAAGTTCAAATTTGAGCAGAAATTGAGGCGAAAAATACTTCAGGGTCCTAAAGGTAGCGGAAATTTTTGGGCCTTGGTAAAAAACATAAAAAAATCCACCTCAACTTCCATCCCAGCACTAATTGACAATGACACTTCAATGGTCCGCTCCATTGACAAAGCCAATCTACTTGCAGCCCACTTCGCTGCCAGTTCTGCGCTTCCTGAATATGACATGTCGCTACCTGAATTCGAGCGCGTGGAACATTAAATGAGATTAAACACTTCCGCACTCATTCAGTTTGGCTGCAATTTCAAAAAATCTTAACGTTCACAAAGCCGTTGGTTCTGATGGTATACCCGCCATAGTTCTGAAGAGATGTGCCGCTACGCGCTGGCTAAGCCACTACGCGAACTTTTCTCTCTGTCCCTATCCTCTGGTACTCTTTCCAGGCATATCGATTACACAAATAATAGTAATGATTAATACGGAAGACAGCTTTTGTACAGCCGGTTCCGGGAAAAGCGACTCTACTTCTCTCTCCATTGCTGTCGAATTGCACTATCATCGAAACCGTGAGCTGACGCGGATTGAATCGCGGATTAAAGGTATTGGGTTCTTGAAGCGGGGTTCTTATATATTGTTTTCAATATTTCATTTTTCTTATTGACCATTTTTACATCTTAGTGAGAACGTGGCTGTGTCCTAATTTTATAAACTTGAACATTTATCTCAACCTAAGCCTGTTGACGTGTCTACATCCCACTTGATATCTATTTAAAAGTCGATAAATAATTTGAACTCACTTACTGTGGGTGAGCTTCAAAACAATAATTCATAAAACAGTAATTGCATCATATAAGTAGTTCAAGAAGCCAAAACCTTGCCTTTCCCCTTAAACCACCCGCTTATTGTCAAGTGTGGGCGCTCAAAATCAAAATTTATCACTATCGGATGTCGATAAATTATGCGACAAAAAAAGTAAACAAAGATCCAAAACAATCACCAGAATTTAAGTCCGTTAAAAATCCGCTTCAAATTGAAATTTTCACGGCTATGCATGTGCCAAATATGTGTCAACTTCACTTGCTTCAGCCAAAAACAAAGCCGATCCAATTAACGCACCCAAATCGAATGGATTTTCATATCCAAATGTTAGTTGTACTAAAGATGTAGGTACCTACCTACCAGCCACCTGTCCGCCCCTGTTTCAACATCCAGCCTACCAATTTACCTGTTTCGGTGAGTATAACCGAAACCCTATATTCTTCGCACTGTGTGTTGCATGCTTTGTGACGTAAATTTGTTCGACAACCTGCTCCTGGATGGAATAAAAAATTCGGAAACGAACAATCCACCCATCGAGATCATCCATACCTGATGGGCATTGTTTTTACATAACGTAATCGAGATGGTTCCGGCCGTATTAGGACCGAAAGAGACGCCCTAGGGGCGCTTTAAGATTTGTTATTGAAGCCGAGCTCAAGAGGATGATCGATTCTCTACACTTACTAATGGAACGGATGCTACCTACCGCGAAGTAAATAAAAATTCAAGCTCTATTAGGTGAGCTGATCAGCGACAACGCACCGGATGCGCCTAGATTTGGTGGGTCATCAAATCTAAAAAAATCATTATTTCCCAAATTAACCCTTGCAGGTGGTACCATGAAAGCTCGATAAATATGCATTTGAATACCGATCCGATGACAATCTGTTTTACGGCTCAGCAGGTGCCGCTCTCCCCATTTGCCACACAATGACTAAAGTCGAAGCCATGGAAGAACTCTGACCCGAAGTTCCCGGTTCCCACCACATAGTGTGCAAAATGAATAACATCCTGCAGCCCGCCGTTCGTGTCCGGTGAGTCGGTACCAAAAAACTCAATTTATTTGCAATTAAAGTGGATCCTCGTAAAACAGTCAGTGTGATGAGTTTTCAGGTTCATCATGTCCGTCAGCATAGTCGGCGTGGCGGTTCCTTTGTGCGATGGTTTTATGCGCGCGCCATGTCACTGTGGCATAAGTCCACTCATTTTGGTATTAATTGCAGTGCAGGCTTGCACCGGGTTCGTAAACTGCACCAAGTTCTAAGAAAAAACTGATCGGGTCTGAGCTTCTATATATACCTACGCAGCTCTTCGACATGCCTCGACAATGGCGGGGAAGGTGACGACCCACGGTGCACCTCATGCGAACTGCAAGTTTCGCCAGACACACTGACGTCGTCTTCTTGTGATGTTGGTGAGTTGTTCACAGCGGATATCTTTTCACACAGAATGACTGTTTCCGATCACACAAATCCCGAAATGCTTAAGCGAGAGTTCCTTGTTACAATTGGTTTAGTACTCGCAGTCGCTCAGATGATTGAATCCTGTCAGACTGATTTAGATTAATGATCGTCGTGATATGCGCCCGACTTGCGTAGGTATATCCCTGTGCCGTGGCGTGCTCTTGTCCATATCTTTAATTTATCGGCAACAGTGGAGACTGGATTATGAGCGCGTTTCGGAGATCGGAGGGCACAAACTTTAAATACTTTTGTTCTCGTCCCGTAATTTACAGTGACATATTGGTGAGAATCTTCTTGCTCTGCATGTATCCTACTGCGCTGTGGTGTTGCTCTGCCAATAACGCTTAGCTAGAAGTGATGATTGATGCATGTGCTTAAATATTGTTTATGATTTAACCTTAAGAAAAACTGTGTTCTCAGCCATATGTCATATAAAACGAGAGCCTAAAGGATACCCCTTTCAAATGGATTTTCATACTTTGGATAGGCATACCGAAATTCGTTCGCAAACATGATGATATAACAAAATGTTAAAAATTATAAACCAAGGAAGTATAAACACCTAAACAGATTGCTGCTGGTCATCTAGCTGGTCATCCTGCCTTAAGCGCACGTTTGTTTTCCATAAAAACAAAGTCGCTTCGGTTTCAACTTTTTGTTCGGCATTCGTTAAGAAAAAACGTTATGTTTCGTAATGTGACTCCAGAGCAAAGCTCGAAAAGACAGTAGCTGCTACGTGATCTGATACCCATTCAAAAATGACGTCAATCTTGCAGAAGCAGAGCTAGGTGATAATTAGCTTTTCCATTAATTAGCACGGCTGAACAAGGATCCTTATAAGAAGAAGTTGTATGCTGAATTTTGGGCCTCTGTTACATGAAGCCTGATGAACTATTTGCGGAAACTGAGCCGCAACCGAGTTGTGATGTCCCAAACCACTTAGCGTTTACAATAGCAGTCGAACGTGTCGACTTAGCTGCGAGTCGTTTTCAACGAAGCAAGAAAAGACAAAACGGGTGTGCTCGTGTGTCATTGAGTCATTCAGAATGACTTGACAGTAGCTATAATTTTCAAACTTTCATTCCTCGAATCGGATTTGTATGAAGCCGGCATCGAAAAGACTTATAGGTAAATTCCAGTAGAAGGAGGTGATGCAGACATGCAACATATTAAACAAAAGGATAGAGATAGGAATGTAGCGATTTTCTGACTACTGACTGTAGCTTATGACTTGCTCTCCTTGTAGCTTGTGACTTTTTAAGTACCTATACTTTAGATAAGATGATGAACCTGACTCTAGATCAGAGGCATCAAAAGTTCTAAAAGAAGCCTTTTGTCTCTATGAAGCTAATTATATATGAAACGCGGCTAATGAACTCCAAGGTCAACTTTAAAAGGTTTTTCAACGTCGGTTTGTTCTACGAAAATGGAACTCTAATTATAGTGAATTTCTGCAACGCCTAAGAGGCGGTTGTAAGGAGGAGCGTAAAATTTGTCGTGAACTCAATCTGGACCATGGTATAGGAAGGTGCTGGGATCTATTTGCTCGGAAAATATCTGACTAAGATATACAGTCCACGCAGTGCCACTATACAGTACAGACTAATCACCAAAATGCAACCGTTATGGCAGAAAAGCTATATCTACCTGTCAAGAGTTCCCAGATGGTTGATATCTTCGCTGCTGCGACCAGCTACCGCTACTTGAATTTCTGATTTCGCATCCAACTCCACCTACGCTGCTGTCGCGTATCTTTGTGTGGTGATATATAAGGCGGTGAAGGTTTCTGTCATTCTCCCTGAGTTAAGGAGGTGGCCCCTTTAAAAAAGATCACCGTACAATGCTTGGCAATATAAACTTGTGCTTCTTAAGGTAACGGAAAAGTTAATTAAGCAAGAGACCAAAGGTGGTGCTTTCCAAAAAGCGCCCCTGCAAAAACTGCAATTCGCCTAGCATAAAGGTTTATCTACAACCTCTGCCCTCCACACGTTGACAGAGGCGGTGAAGAACCACTTTGGTTAAAGAGGTCGCTGTAGGTGCCTTCATGCGCATTGAAGGAGCTTTTTATAATACAAATCGTGACTCCCTAACCAATGCGACCACATCGCAACCAATATATTATTTCCGAGAGGTTTTGCCTCCTGTGAGCAGTTAAAGGCCGGCTGGTGCTCTTTATGGTGTCTCATGGCACTGTATTCCATCAGGCTCTTCCAAATTTGATTGGAGCTTCGATTATTTACGAGAACTTCAGGCAAGATCCAAATAGTGACGACTGACGGGGAATGTAGAACTTAAAGGTAGGTGACTTGGTTCTTGTACGAGACAATCATGTTTTTGTAACTCAATGACCACCATCGCCAGTGGCGATGACGACCTTGTCCGAGTCGTAACGGTACGCACGCAATATTCTCAATAATTTAAAGAACTATTTCCAAACTGGTTGTTCTCCCTATCGAATGTTGCTGTAGTAAGGGTCAAGATGGGAGGCCAGAGGATTCTGCAATCATTCGCATAAAATGGACGAGGTCGGCGGAAATGTTCAGGAGATGGAAGCACTCAAAGAGGATTAACCGGTGAGTTACAGTGTGTACGCAGAAGTTACAGTCCGTAAAACGGATTGTTGAAAACCCCATCCTACCCCATCTTTCCCCATCTTTCCCCATCTTTCCCCCATCCTTTTCTAGTGCAAACTTCGAAAAGGGGCGTGGTCCGATCGCCCCTAATTACAAACTATAAGATAATTTCCATGTTACGCTTAAATGTACCTATATATGTAAAAATGCTTTTTTTTGGTTCAAATTCAATATATTTGAAAAATTGACCCCTAAAAGGGGGCGTGCCTAAAAACTTCATATGAACGAAATCTGGAATAAAGTCTATTTTACCTATTTTTTTTTGTTTCATGTTTTCCTAAATTAGGCTCAAGGCCAGTCAAAACTACGTTTTTCTGGAAAATTTTAGGTCTTTCTTCAATTCGAGTATAAACAAAATGTAGAACGGAGCGTTTTCTAGAGAAAATATTAGGCAAAATTTTTTAACTAGAGAAAATATTAGGATCAAAATTGAGTAAACTGCATTTGAAAATTTACCCTTAAAATAGATGCCACGCCCACTGGAGGAGATTTACCAATTAAATTTTTCTTTCTTGTGTCTTACAATTATTAGGAGATGCTTAATGTGAAATTTCAGCCTTTTAGAACGCTTTCAGCCTTTAAAGTCCTTCAAATTTAAGCCTTTACACTTTTGAAATCTCTGGAGGTAGTTGCACATTTAGACCGATTGTGGGCGTGTCTTTGAGCGGATTTCAAAAATGTTTACACTTGTACTGCTTCACATGATGTGGACCTTACTTGCGTAATTTCAGCACCGTAGCTCAATCAAACCATCTTCCAGAGTAAGTCGACAACCAATCGACGAAATGTCGGAGAAAATAATGCAATCAACGAAACGTGCGTCAGACAAAAGAATGGAATAAAGATTTTTCTTTTCTTTGTTGGCATTTATAAATTAATGACCTTGAAGTCCATTCTAAAAAACATTAAGCTTAAACTATTGTCCCAAACAATTAGCGAGATTACCCATAGTTTATTTTTTTGGGCCGCCCGCGCTAAAAGATGCGAAAGGTGCATCCAAGTAACTTCAATCCACTCGAATTATATCCAAGCAAATGCCAACCCTATGCGGTGAGTGACTGAGTGTTCTACTATTCGACCGGGCGTTCTGTTATAGGAAATACCTACCCAAAAAGGTGGAGACATATTCAAATAATTTACACGATTTCAAATCTACTTAATAAATTTGAAAGAAATCAGAGAGAAACTGAAAGCAAGATTTTTCGCACGGTTGCGAAGATCGATTAGGTCGTGTTGGATGAGCTTCAGAAAAATCCAGGCGTCTTAAAACAGGTAGAGCAGCGCTCACAGTGCGTGGCCACTAAAACCTTTGCGGTGGAACGACTAACTTAAGGAGATATGAATTTGTTACGGGCCCCTTAACGCGTAGTTAGGATCAAAAATAGGTTATAATGTGTATATTGGAAAGGGATATTTTTGGTTTTATCTATTTCTACAAACTCAGAAGGATGAACACGATTTGTCTTCAACATGAATGGGGTCAAAGGAGGAGCTTTATAAGCTTTAAAATGCTACTTAAAAGGTAAGAGTTTTATAAGTAATCTCTTTAATTGCTGAGAGGCCAAAAGGCTTCTCACCTCAAAGCCACCTCTTAGTGGACTGGTGGTGGAGTACCACCAAACTGAATACATGCGGTGGAGGATTCAGGTTCCTCCTAGAAACACAGGCTTTCCCGTATAAACCAAAATCAGTTTGATAAAATTAAAGACTACCCCACTTAAATCTCTTGGAATAATCTTGATTTCCTGATGGAAAATAAAACAATCCACTTCTACGGCACAATTTGGTGACTATATCTTTCGGGTAGTCAGGCGCTCTATAATAAAATCTAATAAATTCCCGAGCTACCCTAGCCTGCTAGATCTCTCTCGATTGGGGGATGATATAGTATAGTGGGTTGGCATTTACCTATAGGTTGGGTTCCACCACATTTCAGGAAATCTCAAGGCTAACGATCTTGCCAAACTTGAATCTCTCTCAATCTCTCTATCTCTCAAATCTGGCTAAAAAAAGCATCCTAGGTTTATAGGATATATGTATCCTCACATGCGAACTCATGCCAAAGCTGGATGCAAAAGAATAACAAACCTTGGATGGACAAGTTTGGGCAAGGCTGGAGCCTAAACGCTCTAGAAGTCTAACATCTCTTATGCAATGGATCGCACAGACTAAAGTCTAAAGATCAAAGTGGTTGATCACAATTGACCTTCATATATTTTCATTCGACAGCTATTCGACAGTCATTTTAACCAAACCTGACCAATAGGGTCAACAGAAAACAAGACTATGCCTCAACTTTTCTAATCTTGATCTGGAATCCATTGTTGTTGCATTATCGTAGCACCTGAAATGCTGTTAACTTTATTGCGAGAAGAATAAAAACAATTCTTTACAGGAGTTTTAGAATTGTCAAATGATCTGTCAAATGGTCTAGCCAAAAAAATAAATTTGAAAAATAGTGAAAACTCTTTTTTAACATTATGATAAATTGTCAGTTGATTGAATTTTAGTACTGCCAATAGAAATTCAGAAGAGGTTCTATGTGACACCTTTTTAGAATAGGTACCTACCATATAAGATTCTTCATACCTTTTTCTTAGAAATCTAAAGAAGGTTGATCAATTCATTCTTTCTCTCCGCTTATACAATGTTAGTACCATTAAAAACACGCTCTACAATAACATGTTATTTACAACTTCGTCATTAAACTACTGGAATACTACTTCGAAGGCATTTTCATTAGCACTCATATTTCAAACCATAATTCCTTGTCATAAAACCGATCTTCACACTGGCTTGATGCCAAGTTTTAGGTATAATCGATAGCGGCCATCCGCCAAAAGACTTTGTTCACAATACGAATGTCATAAAACCGTTAACATTTATATCTGGCGGCCGAAAAACAAACTTGGCACAACAACCGCACATCGCACATGATTAGAACTCTAATAAAACCATAAAGGACGCAGAATATCCTCAGCTAATTCGAGGCTGAATGATCTGCCCTGGTTTTTTTACGACAACAACACGATCATCGTTTCAAAGGTACACCCAACAAACTAACTAATGAATGGCAACGTAAGGCAATCTCAGCAAGACAAGGAGAGCAATTTACGAGCTGTTAACTTGTTCATCTTCACACTTCAGGACGATGTTTTTTTTTCAGCTTGGGTCTTCTCCTTTTTGTGTTCTTCGTCAGTGTGAATTAATTCTGCTCAGAGAAGATTTACAACCATCGAAAATTAACCAACCCCCGCCGCTATCCTTTCAGCGATGAATAAGTGACTTTAAAGGACAGTAACACTATCATCATAGGAAAGTCATAAAATCATCGGTGCGTCCTAGGTGTCGTCGTAAAAATTGCAATGCGATCCGACTGCGAGTTCGATGGAAGTTGACACAAAACGAAAAAGAAGGAATGTACCAATACACACTTCTGAGAAGTATTTCCAACAGAACAATCTGCAGTTTATGACTCCTGAATGGCCAAAAGGTAGCTGGGTAGCACAGCACACCCTGGGGCTAGATTTTGACTGTCCATATGAACGGTGCCTGAAGCATTTCTGGAATCAAGGACATTGAAGATAACGCAATTTCTGGATCTGCTGTAGAGATCGATCTGTCAAAAGAGACACAGAAAGGCTTGCAGTTGAATACCTTGCAGCACCTTGCAGTGTTTTGGTAAAGTGATAGATATATGATGATGGAATTTGATAGTTTTGATTGATTGGGAACCTTGCTCCTTGTAGGTAAAACAGACACTTGCACACCCGTTCGCTATTTATTGAAGGCAGGAATGTGAGCCTTCCAGGGAATTTGTGGACATCCTTGATTTTATTTTGCATCTCGCATTTTTTCCATAGAACGAGTACCTAGCTCCAAAAGAAAATGCTCTTTTGGACGCATAAAAAACTTAATTCTTCAAAGGCAAATTATTGTGAATTGAATTCTGCTATCTTCCCTGTACATGAAACAAAAAAATTGCTTCATGGAAAGGGAATACTAGAAGTCTCGGGGGTTTTTAGTTAACGGACTGTGTGAGTTTAAGGACCACTTTCCACGTGCGACAGAATTGTTTTGTAATATACAGTCCGAGTGCAGTGCGTCTTGCCTGGCTCCTGATGTATCGTTCATAGATACAGAACTAAAGTAGTGCGCAGAGAGGGGCCGGAGAAAGAAATTTGTTCTTACGAATTCGCTTTTAAAAACTCTTAATAAAAAGATTTTATGCGGCTCATGAGGCCGGCGCATGTGTGTACACAGATTTTTAAACTTCCAACAGTCCCGCCGGCACACTTGTAGGTATGTACTTCCGAAGAGTTCCGGAAAACTGAATATTGGCACAAATCTCTATATGTAGGTATATAAATATGTCAAAGGTCCTCATAGATTCGAGTGTCGCTAAAAATTTGAACATAACATATTTTAACAGTAACATACGCAACAATGCGGATGTGATTTACTAAATTGAATTTGACTTAAATACCCATTGCATTCATGAGTTTTTAATTAACAAAAAATTCTAAGCATTATTAGGTTTTATTTTTATTTTGTAAAAGAGAATGGCATGCGTGACCAGCCACTATAACTAAATATCAATATTAGCATAGATGTATCCAAATTTGCGGCCTTAATGAAATCGAAAATTTAATTTTTTAGCTTAAATCGCCAACAGCATCTTTAGGCAGTTTTCTAACGTAGGCGAAACGTTCGGGGTAAGTATACAGTTTGTACTCATAATTAATTTTTCGCGGTATATCCCAAAATCTTTAAAATTATGTTGAATTAAGTAGTTTTGTTAAATCGACGCCTTAAAATGGGCGTTGCATGGGCGTAAAATTTAACTTCTTATTTGTATAAATAAAAAGTCAGTCTAAATTTATGTTTTTTTTTGGCAAAGTAGTGGTTTCCTTAAACTCTGCCTGCGCTCCAAATATGGGAGTGGCACAAAACTTTTCTTGAATAATACAGTGTAGAATTGGGTGTTTTTTGGATAATAAACTTTACATTATTTTGTTTAGCATACTGCTATTAATTGCTCATATATTGTAAGAAAAAGTTTATTCCCTACCCAGAGTATATTAAGTTTGTTGTATAGTTTGTAACGCAGTGAAATAAACATAGACCTCTAAGACCTTTAAGAGATATGAATGGGACCGACAGGAGTTTCGATTAAGCCATATCCGTCCGTCCGTATGTAAACCAAACTTTTAGCCCTTAAATTTTAAGCTAGAGAGCTGAAAGTTGTTGGGATGGCTGGAACTCCAGTCCTTCAGATCAAGTTTGAGAATTAGATGAATCCCGCTCACAGACACGCCCACTACAGGCCTGTATGTGTGACCATCTCTAATTTTAGAAAATACTTTTTTTTTTAATTTTAGTTATGTTACAATGGTTCTAGCGCACTTATTTTTGGTATGTAACATTGCCTTGTAATTGTCTTTGAGATAGCAGAAAAAGTTTGGCCTTTTCATTAATCACGCCCACTTTTTAAGGGGTTTTAAAATAAAATGACTGTTTTTCAATAAATATATATGAAACTTGACAAAAAATTACATAAAAAAAGCTGTAGATATTAGTATTTTCTAACTTTTTTTGTATACCTATATAGTACAGCTAGTATGACAGCGAGCAACTAGGTTGCTGAAACTTCGTACGAAAGGTCCATCTCATGCGAAGCAGTACAAGTGTAAAAATTTTAGAAATCCGCCCACTGTCGGT
Organism: Neoascia interrupta; assembly: GCA_947623515.1. Classification (NCBI taxonomy): domain Eukaryota; kingdom Metazoa; phylum Arthropoda; class Insecta; order Diptera; family Syrphidae; genus Neoascia; species Neoascia interrupta. Next base: position 146,711,556 of record OX392462.1, read on the forward strand.
CTAAATGTGCAACTACCTCGAGAGCTTTCAAAACTGTAAGGCGTTCTAAAAGGCTGAAATTTGACATTTAGCATCTCCTCATGAATGAAAGAAACAAAAATAAATTTAATTGGTTAACCTCCTCCAGTGGGCGTGGCATCTTTTTTAAGGGTAAATTTTCGAATGCAGTTTACTCAATATTTTTGCTCCAAATTTTATAAAATTTCACTTAATATTTTGTGCAGAAAACGCTTTGTTCTACATTTAGTTTAGTCAAAACTTTGGGCCAGCCCATATTTGAATGGAGGCAGAATTGAAGAAAAACCTAAAATTTTCTAGAAAAACGTAATTTCGACTGACCTTGAGCCTAGTTTAGGAAAGCATGAAACAAGTAAAGTAGTAGGTTAGGTAAACGAGACTTCCTACCAGATATTCGTTCATATTAAGTTTTTAGCCACACCTCCTTCTAGGGTTCGATCTTTCAAAAATATTGAATTTCAACGAACCAAAAAATTGCATTCTTACGTACATTTACATAAGCGTAATTTAGAAACATCTGTGGAAATATCTTATAATTGATAGTTCGTAATAAGGGGCTGTTGGACCACGCGCCTCTTTGAAGTTTGCACTACTTATAAAATGTCAAAAAATAACAATGCCATCAGCATTTTGCAATGTAGAATAGGATGGGGTATTCAACGGTCCGCTTTACGGACTGTAGCTTCTGCGTACATATACGCACTTACTCACTGGTTTTTAATACTTTAAGACTAATACCATTCATATTAAAGGTAAATGTAAAGATTTGGTACTGAACAAATCTTTTCGAAATACAAAATCACAACAAGCTTTTCCTATATGTTTTTATACCTCACCCAGGGTATATTTAGTTTAATGATTTATATCCCATTCATTTCTCCTAAGACCTTTCATAGAGATATAAATGAGACCCACAGGAGATATCCCATTCATATATTCAAAGATCTTTTAGAGATATGATATGAATAGGTCCGCCAGGTAAATCGATTAAGATTTTAATTCTTTGAGCTAGTTAATAAATTGAGCTTGGACGCTCAAGCTTGGAGTGTATCTTGGTTCTTATTTTGAAAGAAAATTTGAAATAGGGGCTGTCTTTCATTGAAGCCAGTAGTGGACGTGGCCGTTGACGAATTTAACCAAGTTTTACACTTTGTGCAAAATAAGAATGGAGATACACTCCACGTTTGAGCGTCCTAGCTTGATTTCAAAGCCCTAAAAAAGTTCACACATACGGACAGACGGGCGGACGAAAGTTATTTGGGACCACAGTGCGCCGTTAGAAATAGAAGACGAAGAAGACACAGTCTTGAGAAGTGTTGACGGACGGACGGGCGGACGAAAGTCATTTGGGACCACAGTGCGCCGTTAGAAATAGAAGACGAAGTAGACACAGTCTTGAGAAGTATTCAGATGTCTGAAAAAATATTTAATCCCGCAAGACATCAGTATCTAACGGAATGGCGAAAATCGATGAGGTCTTATAGGTTATATACCCACGTTTTTTTTTTAATGTCTTCTTTCAGAAAAGGCGACCCTATAACACTGAAACAGATCCTTGAGATGTAAGGAGATACTTATTTACTTTATTTTTAAAAGTTTGCAGTTTATAATCTTTCATCTTTAATCGAACAAAAGAAGAATTTTCGGGAATTAAGTTACTTAATTCTTCAGAGCATTTGCCATAATAATATTTATAATAAAGACATAAATCAGCAACACTTCTTCGTTGAGATAGTGATTGAGTATTTGTTGTAAACTCTGGTATATTGATCAAACGAATGGCTCTTTTTTGAATTGATTCAAGAAGGCTGAGAGAATGCTAAGGACTAGAGTTCCAAATATGAGAGCAGTATTCCAATGCTATGGTCTTATTTGAGCTTTGTAAAGTAGAAATAACTGAGGAGGAGAAAAGAATCGTTTTGCTCTAAACAAACAGCTTGATTTTGACGAAGCAGATTTAGCAATATTAGATAAGTGTTGGTGCCAAGATATGTTAAAGTTAACATTGACTCCAAGAAGGTGGATATTATCTTTGCTGGTACATTAGATGAATTTTTCATTGAAAAGACAGAATATTGTGTTTTGCTAGCATTAAAAGTAACAAAATTTGCCTTACCCCAATCTACAATCTTTTTGAGACCAGAATTAAGTGATTCAATTTGACTGCATCTTTGGCCTTGAGAAGTTATGGCATTAACAGGAGTTCTGTTTGAGGTGGAAGCAATAAGAGTACTGTCATCCGCAAAGCTAAATATTTTATTATTAGTTGAATTTAATAAATCATTTATGTGTATAAGAAATAAAGTAGGGGATAGAATTGAACCTTGTGGTTCAAATCTGATGATTCACCATCAACTACGACTTTGATTGATCTTCCATTGAGAGAATTTTCTATCCAACCACAAAGTTGTTGCGGGAAACCGTAAGACTCAAGTTTAGATAAAAGAGCTGTATGCCACACACGGTCGAATGCCTTGGAAATATCCAGAGCAACAGCTCTAGATTCACCATGTTTCTCAATAGATTTTGTACAAATGTGAGTAACAAAACTTAGCAGGTCTCCAGTTGAACGTTTATTACGAAAACCATACTGATGATCGCTTAATAGCGTATGTCTCTCTAAATATTTAATCTTTTCTACAGGGTGTTTCCTAATTCGATGCCAATTCCTTGAAATATGATTCTTGGGTTTAATTAAAGAAAAAAATAGTATGGGCCTATCTCTAATTTTGATATCATTTATTGGGAATTTAAGAAAACACATACTTTGAGGTACCTTGACCCATACTAACACAAGTATCTCCGCTAATACTAACAACAGGAACAATATTTAGGATTTAAATTTTAGAAGAAGTAGTATTCCTTTAAACTGTGCTAAAATAAAATTAATGGCTTTTTTAACTTTTGAGATATTTGCTCCAAAGTCGGATCCTTTTTCTCCGCCCATGACATTTTTTTGACTTTCAAGTCACTTTTTTGCAAAACCTACGTTATAAACACATCGGTCAATTTTTTTTTTCTGGTGAACCAAATAATACTTAACAAAAATTGCTGCAACAAGGTACTTGAAAAACGCACAGATTTTACGAGACTTAGGAAAAGTCGTAGCAGGTAAAATTAAGAAAAATTATTTTCACGAAGCCGCGGTAGGTATAAGTTGGAAATATGTTTTGTTATCTACTTTTATAACCGCAGTTGACAATAAGAACGATTTCTTGACTACGTATTTATAATTTACGTAGGTTTTTAGAAAATGTAGTTTTATCGAACTACTTGCTAAAACCGTAATTCCCTTACAGTTTTTCTGTTAAATCTCAAAAAGGGCCTAGTTTGACAATTTACCTAGCGAAAATTGTATAAAATGTTAGAAAACATAATTAAATCCATCAGTTTAATTTTTGAGGCCGAGGTTACACAACAGTTGATTAGAAACCCTACTTGAAATGGCATCTTTTGCAAACGAAAAATACGCGGATATTATCTACGTTTATGGTATGTGCAACGGGAGTTCTTGTAGAGCACGGCAAAGATACCATGAGCTCTATCCTAATCGAAAAATACCTAATCCCCGTGTATTTAGAAATTCGTTTCGAAGGCTTCGGGAAACGGGATCTGTTTCAACAAGACGACCCAACGCAGGAGCTTCACCAGGAAGAGTTGCGGTTGATGAAAGAATATTGGAAGCTGTTACAAATGATCCATTAATCAGCATCAGGCGGTTATCTTGCGATTCAACGTTTGAACACATAAAATTTTTCGTCTCCTGCATACAGAAAATTTGTTTCGAAGGCTTCGGGAAACGGTATCTGTTTCAACAAGACGACCCAACGTAGGAGCTTCACCAGGAAGAGTTGCGGTTGATGAAGCTGTTACAAATGATCCATCAATCAGCATCAGGCGGTTATCCTTGCGATTCAACGTTTAAACACATATAACTTTTCGTCTCCTGCATACAAAAAATTTGTATCCATACCACCATACACCTGTGCAGGAACTGCTTCCGAATGATTCGGAGCCGAGACTTGAGTTTTGCAACTGGTGGTTAGAGCGGAGCGTCAATGACAACGGTTTTATTAGCAGAATCCTTTGGACGGATGAATATCAATTCACTGGGGATGGGATAACAACTTTCACAATCTACACACATGGGCTGAGGAAAACCCTCACACAAGGAGAGAGTCAACATTTCAACACAAAATTAGCATCAATTTGTGGGCAGGTGTAATTGGAAACATCTCAATCTGCCTTCAAACTGCCACCCACACTGAATTCTACAAACTATCTGGAGTTTTTGCGCAATGATTTAACAGATCTATTGGAGGATGTTCCACTTACTCAACGATCTTCGTCATATTTTCAACAGGAGCCCCAGCCCACTACGGTCACATAGTTAAGAATTGGCTAGACGAAAAGTACGGTAGTCGTTGGATAGGAAGAAATGGACCAGTTCACTGGCCTGCAAGATCTCCAGACCTTGCTATTATAGATTTTTTTATATGGGGGAGAATGAAAGAACTTGTTTGGCCTACCGGAATATCAACTTCAAATGATTTTAAAGAGCGTATTATCCAAGCCTCGTCACAAGTGAGGCAGCAGTTAGCTTCAATAAACGTTGAAAGCGCAATCCAAAAACGGCTTCTAGCATGCATACAAAATGGATGGATGGGACACTTTGAGCACCTGGTTTGATTGCTTGGTCACCTTAATAAAAAAAAATTGTAAACCAAATACAGCATTTTTATTTCGAATAATGGGAATTGAAAACTATGAATCGACTTTTTCTTAATTCTCTGCTACGGCTTTTCCCAAGTATCGTAAAATCTGTGCGTTTTTCAGGTACCATGTCACAGCAATTTTTGTTAAGTATTGCTAGGTTCACCAGAAAAAAAAATTAAGCGATATGTTTATATCGTATAAAAAGTGACTTGAAAGTCAAAAAAATATCATGGGCAGGGAAAAAGGATCCGACTTAAGAGCAAATATCTCGAAAGTTTAAAAAGCTATCAATTTTATTTTAACACAGTTTAAAGGAATACTACTTCTTCTAAAATTTAAATCCTAAATTTAGTTCCTGTTGTTAGTATTAGCGGAGATATTTGTGTTAGTATAGGTCAAGATACCTGACAGTAGGTTTTTTTTTTTTGAATTCCCAATAAATGATATCAAAATTAGAGATAGGCCCATACTGTGGAACGATTTTTTTCTTCAATTATACCCAAAAATCATATCCCAAAGTATTGGCATCGACTTAGTAAACACCCTGTATATTAACAGCTTTTCCAATTAGATTTCTTACTTTAGATTTGTTACTTTCTTATATTTCTTACTTTTTTGGTACTGGTTGAACTCTGGCTAATTTCCAAGAGGATGATTTCTTTTGGGCATATGAAAGAGTAAATAATTTACAAAGTAGTGGAGATAGTTTTTTTTAGTATTTTCCCAACAAGTCTTGGACGAAAACGGATATTGTGCATATTTGATTCGGTTGATCACCAGGATCTATATTTGAGTTCTGAGCAAAAAAGGCAGCGAATAAATCAGCCTTTTCGCGAGAAGATATAGCAAGCGAACCATCTTCTTTAACTAAAGGAGGGAAAGAAGAAAAACAAAAATTGTTATTTATAACCTTGGCCATTGACCAGAAAGGTCGTGATCCATTTGGAAAGTCCATGAGTTTATTTGTAACTCTTTCATTAAAAATTCTCTTTGAATCGTTTAATATTTCATTGCATCTGTTTCGGATTGTAACATAACCCCCAAACCCCCCTGCGTTCGCCCCTTTTGCAAATTGATCCAAAACCAGAAGTGGATCGGCTAAGGTGATCTATGATTTTCACGCTCAATCAATATGCTCAATCAAAATAGTCGGTCTCCATAAGGTAATCCAAAGAAAATTGCTCCGAATCCTTGCATAATCTAGGCTTTGTGATATAGTGTGATGATCACAGAGCCGACTCCACCCCAGGCATAATTAAAATATCCCCAGGAATGTGGTGATATTTGGGATACCTATGATTCCTCATCTCTGTCTGTGGCCAGAAAGAGATCATAAATGTCTAGGACCTAATTTTCAAAACATGATCTTATGTCAGCCATAACCTAGCTTGCATATTTTCGTGATGAGTAACACCAAGAGTATTCCTTCGGGAAAACATCCTAAACATTCTTCCTAATTAGCTCCTATTAGTATCTCTACCTCAAAATGCCACAAATGCCTTTTGACTTTACTCACAGAGGACCTGCCGAGCCGAGCACGCATTTAAATGAGATTTACACGACCACAAAGAATATACAATAATCTGACGACGTCAACGACGATGCGCTCCGTTTATGTTGATTGTGTTGATTGAATGTTGCACCCGCCTGCTATGTGCCTATACTGCATCGAGGCTACCATTTGCGCACACACATCAAGTCAAGTCAGTCATTATTCAATTAGCTAGCCCGGGCGGCCACGCACTGGCTAAATAAGCCACCATCGAGCGGCGCGCGCATGGCTAGGGCATGTACGTTCTAAACGCCCACAGCTATTAGCATAACAGATAGGTTTGCCTTTGTGTGTACAGCAATGGCTAACACGATTGCCAGATTGTTTGAGGCGTTAGCTGACGGTGTAGTGTATACCTATACCTAAACATTCACTGGAATTTCAAACGTATTCTCCTAAGACATACTTCTTGATAACTGAAAAGTGCGACATGGGTCGGTACTCTCGGACAAGTGATGTATGGGCTCGGTAGCAAACTGCGGTTGACCACAAATGCGGTGTGCGCGTACCTACATACCTTGTGTACACAAATAACTCGAAAGAATTACCCTGTGGGTGTCCGGTTCGAGTATTTTTTTTACCACTTGGTCAAACTATTCGCAATTAAACACAACAGGTAATCATTCAAAAATTGTGACAACTTTCCAGCTACTGTGTCTCTACTGTGCGTACTCTCAGTGTTACCTATCTGCAGATACCTATAGCTCTGGGTATTTATAGGCATCGATCAAAATGATTTGACCTCTTCATGAGATCGTATCTGGGTGGTATTGACCACTCGATCAGTTATCGTTGTTGTCTATCCGACGCGATCGTGTTACGCAGGAACAATCGACCAGCTGAATAGCTTTCTTTGGTCGGTGCTACCGGGCCAAGAGATCTATAAAGCCGACACGCAGTGTCTGCCACAATAATTGAATTTAGTTAAATTATTCTTTTTTATTTCGTTGAATTGCAGAAATTCTTAAGGTGCCTTTGTTTGGGTTGAATGCCCAATTGTACAGCCGGGTAAGTAAGGGGGGCCAAGCGCACGCAAATGGTTGGATGACTTGATTTGGCAGCTTTTTTTTGGGAGCACTTTCGTATAGGGCGATCATTGTGGCGCTGTCTTTGATGTCAAGTGTGATTTTTTGGCCAACACCGCGCTGCCACTGTGTATAGTTACAATGGGACAAATTAAGAGGCAGTTTTCAAGGCAAATTCTTTCAACGTTGTGTGAGGTCTATGCGGAGACTTTATTCAAAAATAAAGTCACTTGTTTCTTGTGCAATTGAGAATGAATGAGCAGATTAATTTTATTATTTTAGCTGACCTAGATCGAGAAAATCGCTGGATTGAGGTGTGTAGTGGTATATACCTACACTTGAAGCGGATTCTCAGGGTGATAGTTTAAAGTTTTATTGAATCAAGTTTTCTATTTTTAGCAGGATCATTTAAAAAAAAATTGTTTTGAACGGAAATTGCATAATATTTACCTTTTGCTAAAGAAAACAAAAATCAATTAGTGCCTTTAGTGTATAGCGTTTGAGGTAGACATAGCAAGCTTAGTAGGTATATACCTAATTATCGTAAAGAAAATTTGTTTAGCTAACTTCCGCTCATTAGAATCAAATTGTTTTTCTATAAAATGAAGTCAAAACAATAAAACGCCTGCGGAGAGTTTATTATAGGTATGTAGAAACCGACTAGCAAATGATAGGTATTCCTAACTAATTTGCGTGTTAAATTTGCATCGCTTATTTTAGATTTACTTTATAAGGCATGCAAAAGGAATTAAATTTCAATGCAAGCTAAATATGGAATTTTTTTTTTTTTTTTATTTTACTAATGGATAAAGACATATCACAAGCTTTTTGCTATTTTGAAACGAACATCCTTGGATCATAAATTTGTAATATAAATTTTGTCCGTGTCAGAACTTATTGTCGCAATAAAATCAACATCGGATTCGTTGCGGTATACAAACGGGTAGGTTTAGGTACTTCAACACGTTTTGAGGCCTAAAGAATGAAATCTGTCTTGAGGTGAGCTTTGTTATTGTCTGTTTGTAGTGAGCTTTGCCATTACGCAAGTAGGTACCTACTCTTAAAAATAGAGCTCGTGATCTTCAAAAACTATAGACGCCCGATCCCAGCTTTATTCCGGTATTCCGATGGACATGATAGCTTGAGCTCATGCATGAACTTTATCGTATAAACTTTACTTTATTAAAGTGTCACATGTCCCACAATGTCCCGATTAAAAGCAGAGAAAGCTTTTGGACATATCCTACAATTATTTGGAGAAAGACATTTTAATTTTTATTGAGGTTGCCTCAATTCCAAAACATTTGTTCGTGAAGAACAAGCAAAATGCGTTTCGTCGCTGCCTCCGCCATGACTAATCAATGAGCGGGCGAAGGCAGTTGCTCAGACGCAAATCAGACACAAACATTACAAAAAGCAATTTTTTTTGCTTTGTTTTAACTTTTAACACATTTTCGAAAGAAATTTTAGTTAAACAAAATATATAAAGTCACGTAGAAACTTTATCAAAATTGATATATTCAACACTAATTATTAATGTTTATAAATAAATAGAGTAGCGTAACAGCGTAAAAAGCTAGGCTTGTCTTTGAGGAATCTAAAATGGTCGCCAGAAAAAAGACAGCAAATTAAATAAAGGGCACAGGAGCTATTGAAGAGCTTCGTAATAGAAAACTGTTTAAAGGAAACCCAAAATCTATGCATATACATTACAGAGTTATTATTGGCAATGGTTATAAGAAAGAATATGTTACTTTCCAAATCACTTTTTTGTTAAAGTCCGGCAGTTATTTATGAGATCATTGCTTAACTCCCAATCTCCAAATGCTGAAAGCGTTACCAAATTGAATTCAAATTAATAATAAGGCTCCTCAGGGGCCTCTGTGTTTCAACTTTACCTAGGGCCCGATCTAGCTATTTCGCCGCCCGAGCAATTATTATGCACAGTTTTTGCCGCAGTATTCAAACGCTTTTTTTTTAATTCATACATTCGGATGCTCCACCAACATGCGAAGCCTGGCGTCAAGCAAATGTAAAACATTTTTCATACCTTCGGAGCAATTTATTCATAAAAAGTCAACAATTGTCAAATAGACTCAAATCTGGAGCTTGGAGTCAATAAGGCAGTAATTTATGTGGCTATTCAGCTAACATGGCTACTATTATTTAGAATGAACCAGTCGGTACATTCCGAGGTAAGAGAACACTTTTTATACCCGACCGAGGGTATATTAATTTTAATGCATAGTTTGTAACACAGTGAAATAATCACCGTAGACCCCAAAGACCTTTGAGAGATATGATCCGGACTGACAGGTGAGTCGATCAAGCCATGTCCATCGATCCGCAGTTTTGAGGTCTTTAAAATTGAGCTAGGAAACTGAAACTTGCAGCGTTGCATGGTTCTCATTTTGTACATACAAAGTGTAAAAATTGGTTAAACTCGTCAACGGCCACGCCCAAATTCATTCTAAATCGAAAAAAAATGTATGGCAAATATTTGCTATAAATTTTTTTTGGGGCACAAAAAGCATTAAGTTCCGCCCCCTTTTAGGGGGCGTTTTTGGGAAAAAAACTGTTTTTTAAGTATTAATATTCGCTTTTAACGCATTTTCTCATGATTCCAACGAAATTAGATTTAATTGATTTTAATTTTTACCCTACCCCCTTTTTCGGGGGCGTTGCCAAAACAAGTAACTGACATTCAGTATATGAAACAGACCAAAAAAATTTTAAGTTTGGTGTTAAGGGGTAAAGACGGCCGGGTATTGAGAAGTTCGTTACAGACGAACTCTTGCACTTACTCACTTGTTGTTCTTCAAGCCGTTTTTATACCCTACCAAGGGTATATCAATTTTAATGCATGAAAAATCACCGTAGAGCCTTAAGACCTTTTAGAGATATGATCGAGACCGACAGGTGAATCGATTAAGCCATGTCCGTCCGTCCGTCTGTATGTGTGGAGGTTTTAGGTCTTTAAAATCAAGCTAGAGAGCTTAAACTTGGTACACGGCTTGGTCCCTTTTCTGCACAGATAAAGTGTCAACATTGGCTCAATCCGTCGACGGCTCCGTCTACTGGCTTCAATGTGAGACAACCTTTAATTTTTTCACAAAATGCCCTTTGATCAAGCGTATGAGCTCAAATTTTAATATAGAGCAATAATGGTCCAAAAACTCTTAGAATAGAAAAATTGGACATGCCCACTTTTAACATGTTAGATCTTTAAAAACCCGTTTTTCCGAAAATTCACTCCAAATCGGAAAAAAATTGCATGACAAGTATTGTGAGATACTACTATTTTCTAAGTTTACTCCATACAAAGTTTTGAGCTTCGCTCACTTTTAAGGGGCGTTTTTCGGAAAAAACTGTTTTTTTCTGAAATAATTTTCGCTTTTACCATATTTTCTGATGAGTCTAAAGAAATTACAATTAATTGATTTAAATTTAAAGCCCTTGCCCACGTTTGGGGGCGTGGCCTATACAAATAATATATGAAATCGGGCCAAGAAACTTTAAAATTTGGTGTCACATGGTATATAGGTTCGGGAATATAGAAGTTTGTCACAGATAAACTCTTGCACTTACTCACTTGTTTATTTGATTTATTGCGAGTTAGATATTTTTCATAAGTTGCCACAATATATTTCTTAATGGTTATTATTTTTCACTGTTTTCTAAATATTCTAAGGAAATGGTGTGGCTATTATTTTGGAATACATTTTCCTGTAAATTAAGTGTACTCCTCTTTAATATTCGTTCATTTTGATTTTGCAGTTGTCCATCCAGAATTAATCAATCCTTATAAAACGCTGAAAAACTTAATTTTCAATCGCTCTTGTTTATCTCCAATTGAATTGGGGTTTTAAGTATTCATCCCGTTTCTATTTTTGGTCAACCATATACGCAGTACCTAACTTGCCAATAATTTTTTCCATGTCTAAATGTTCATGCAGGATCCAAATCACGAATTTTGATACGAGAGATCGTCCAACACTCCTCTACACACGCGTGTGTGTTTTTTGACGATCCATTTCTATCTCTTCGAAACTCAGGTCAAGTATTCTTCTTCTTGGTAAAAGTATTCTACTTCAAGTATTCTACTTCTTGGTATTCTACTGATTGGTAAAATACTCCGACTTGAGGTTCGAAAAAAATGAAATGGATCAAAGACCGAAAAACTGCTGCAGTATTATAATTCTGTACGAAATGCTTTCGTCATTGTCTCCCTAGTATCTTAAGTTTGCAGCCGGTAGCTCGCAGTATTGGTAGCCACACTTGTGTGTTTTGATACTGCTAGTTTGCTGTTATTTGTGTATAATTGGAAACTGTGTGTAATTGGAAATTGTAGGAAGAGTTGTCACTTAATGTCAGCATCATGATAATAAATAGCTAGGTTCCTGACGATGTTCGCCTGGCTGTGATTGAAATGATTATAGGACTATCTATTATTATAATGTTTGTAGAATTGTAAATTGTTGTAATTTTTCACTTTTCAAGTTTAAATTTAATTTTGTATGGCTTTGCCCTAGTTTTCGGTTAGCTTTTTAAAAAATACAAAACTTTACTGTTGGATAAAAATTTTCAGGATACAGAAGACAAACTTTTTAAAATGATGGATAAATTGGTGGAAGTTCGACACATGCAACTTTTTATGGTTTTTCTAACTTTGCTGACTTTTATATTTTCAAATTACAATCTTAATAATAAATAGGGCCTCCTCTATATTCTTGTAGGTTAGGTTAGGTTGAGTTTCAGCAGTTGGGTCCATTGTGTCCATTGGGAACCTTCTTTATACCTGGCACGAAAACAGAAATTGACCGCTGTTAGAAGCTCAGAGTTTCGCCCTCTTGGACCCATTCGGATTTGTATACAAATCTTAGAGATCCTTTAGATCTACATTATTTAGATCTTCGAGCTCGTTGAAGAAGCTACTGCCGAGGGTAGTACACCTGAATAAGTTTAGGGCTGGACGAACAGACGAACAGATTCAATTTCTTAAACGTCCCTGCAGCTTCTGCAGTAATCGTTATGTGCAATGCCTAGCCGCTTAGCGTGTAGATCCACAGCGCAGTGCCCCGTTGGGATTCCCTTGAGTACTCGGATATTCCTGCGGACTAGTTCGATCAAAAATAGTGATCTATTTTTGCTTACCGCTGGCCATGGCTCCCTTGTGTGTCTGCACGTATCAAGTTCTATCCAACATAGGTTGGTTCTACTCAAGGATTCAGTTTCTATCCTACGTGCTGTAAAACTCAGGGGGACTCTTATAGATTTGAGGGCTAGAGATGCATTCATCCCAGGCCCATATCTCGCAAGCTTGTCCGCTTCTTCGTTTCCCGATGTATCGGTGTGACCTGGCATCCAACACCCAGTTACAGTGTTGCCAATTGATAACTCGTCCAGAGTTTCCCTGCATAGTTTCACAGCCCTTGACTTCACTACGTCTGATTCCAAGGCTTTAATTGCCGGTTGGCTATCAGAGTATATGGTGATGGTCTTGTTTGCGGGGCTGTGTTTCTTCAGCTCGGAGACAGCTTGGATTATGGCTGCCAGCTCCGCCTGAAAAATGCTGCAGTCGTCATTAATCCGAAAAGATTTACACAGTCCCAGAGCTCCACAGAAGACGCCCGCACCGGTTCCGACGTCCATCTGAGAACACAAGTCAGTATACACGGCGTTCTCGTCATCTCCTGTAAAGGTCTTATCTTCCCATTCACCTCTTTCAGGTATTCTGGTAGCGAATCTCTTGTTGAAGGCGAATTTCATAGGGAGGTAATCCGTGACTGGGGTATCTGTGGAGGCAGCCCATTGAGTTTCCACAGAGGCGTGTCCATAAGATCTTGAGGACCACAGTCCGGATTTCCTTAGGAATTTTAGTTACTTATATTCTAGTAACTTTACAAGAAGATTTGGCATTGATATGGTAAGGATTTTAAGGGCTGACTGGCGATCAAAGACTCTTTAAGCTCAAAGTTAAAGGTCAAATTGTCTCCCTTTCAGGTAAGCCTAACGTTTAAGAGTCTTTCACAAATCATTATCGATGAAATAAAGGCCTACAAACTTTGAGCCAGCCACGTCACTACCTTAAAATTGCTTTGCGAAAACCATTATTTTCCGGATTATTTTGCGTTGCGTACTGGCGCAGTATCCTTTTAGAATATGAAATTTTTGGGAAGAAACTCTTCGGAAATGCCCATTAAGAACTAGCAGATCGATGTAGAAAGAGAACATAAAATTTATAGGTAACTAGGCGATTTGAGCTTTAAAAGCTATTCGGGAGGCTTGGTTGTCAACCAGAGAAGCTAAGAAGCTGAAAAGTCTTACCATATCAATTCCAAACCACCTTGCAGATATGCTGGAAAATAGAGGGGGTTCCATTCTCATATAGGTTGCCATTTTTTTCGAACTCCCACCACTGTATCCTCTCCTCCACTCTCCATATGGATATGGGACCAAAAATTGTCCGAAGAATTTTCTTCTCGAACCATCCTTAAAAGTTTTCATCCGCCATTGACAAGGCCTATGCTTCTGCACCGTAAAGCAGGACTGGGATGATAAGGGTCTTATAAATGGACACTGTAGTTGCTCGACAGAGGGCTTTGCTACTCAATTCCCTTATAAGACCAAAGGAACAGCGATTGGCAAGAGAACATAAAATTTATAGGTAACTAGGCGATTTGAGCTTTAAAAGCTATTCGGGAGGCTTGGTTGTCAATCAGAGAAGCTAAGACGCTGAAAGGTCTTACCATATCAATTCCAAACCACCTTGCAGATATGCTGGAAAATAGAGGGGGTTCCATTCTCATATAGGTTGCCATTTTTTTCTAACTCCCACCACTGTATCCTCTCCTCCACTCTCCATATGCATATGGGACCAAAAATTGTCCGAAGAATTTTCTTCTCGAACCATCCTTAAAAGTTTTCATCCGCCATTGACAAGGCCTATGCTTCTGCACCGTAAAGCAGGACTGGGATGATAAGGGTCTTATAAATGGACACTGTAGTTGCTCGACAGAGGGCTTTGCTACTCAATTTCCTTATAAGACCAAAGGAACAGCGATTGGCAAGAGTTATTCTTAGTCTGATTTCAGTGCTGGCGTCATTCCTTAGTCCCTAACTACCTCAAAGTTATGTCCATGGTGATGTTTTGTCCGAGACGTCGGTGTTGGGTGTCTTTGGCAGACTTATGTTTCCCGGACAATAAAAATTATAGAAAGCCCCGATGGTGTTGTTTCAGCACTAGATATCAGTTTTTTTTTTTTTTTTTTGAATACTAGGGTGGATGGATGTATATAATACCGCAGTAGCTGTTATTGGTTATGCCCGATTTCCACATGCTGAGGGAAACCACCTATTTATGAGAGACACTACTCTGGACAGATGATAACTTTACTCTTTCCGGTAACGAAGCGAAAACTATATGGTATAAGACTATACCAGGCGCTACTTCGTGCCTAACACTGGCTCGCAGGAGAGAAGCAAAACAATAGGAAGCGTATTTTCAATCATTTTCTTTTTTTCCGTGGGTAGGTAAAAACCTTCATAGGCACTATGAGGATCAAACGCGCGTGCTCATAGTAGTGTGAGATTCTTACTCTTAAAAAAAAAACTCCCAATCTTTGTAAGACTACGACTAAGCTTCCTTAACAAGTAGTTCAAGCTTCTGTATAGTAATCGCGTTTGGCAGGCTACCTTCCAATGAAACCACCTGCAATGCTGTCATTATGTGCGGTTTCCTCTTACGACGCTAGATCTTGTTCGTTGTAGTCGGCGTGCAAGATTTGTCCGATCCAGAGTTCGGATTATTTCGAGGTTGCAATGGCCGTAAAGGCGAGTGTGAAGTTTGCGAGCAAAGTATTTTCAATCATATAACTCGAAAGTTGCCTAAGTTGTTTTAGAGAAATTAGTAGGTAGTAGCCAAGTAGAGACCGCATTTCGTATTCAATGATTAAAAATCTACCAATTCACTTGAAACATAGACTTTTAGATTATGTAACCTTATTCAACTTGCTGCTAAAATAATTCCAAAATTAATGTATCATTATTTTATAATAATCCAGGGCTAAGCATGGATCTCAGTAAACACAGGCTTTGACGGATCCATCAGAACATAGCTCTTCATTTTCTGCAACCGATAAAAATAGGACTTTACTGAGAACTGCGGTATCCTTTAGCGAGTTTGCGTCGATTTCAATAATATAAGACATCTTCTTATAAGAACGAATTATATAATAATGAATGAATATAATAACGAATTCGCAGATGAAGCCGCAAAACTTTAAAGCAAAAAAAAAATGATCTTCAAAGAAAAATAAACTCCATAATTAAAAGCAATAAAATCTCAAATTAGGCTAGGCAAAATGTTAACTACTTAACACATGCTACATCGACAACATGCAACAACACAATCAACCATTTTACTCTTAACTATATGAATAGTATGTAAGAATAGAAAATATCATAAATTGAAATAATTTCATTCTTACTTACAATATTATTTTATAAAATATCTTATTTTATAAGTTACTTTCGAGCTGAAAGCCCCTTTAGATAGTGCTCTTAATTTTAGTTTTAGCATTAATAATAGCATTAATAACTAATAATAATAATAATAATTAATAATAGCATTAATAACTAGCAATAATAAATATGAAGAAAATTCGAGTTAAATTGCCATGTGAATTGTATAGGTATAAAAACGAGCCTTTCGTAAAAGGCATCATGTTGAGTTTAAATTGAAACCAAAGATGTAAAAATTTAATCCTTTATTTATCCCCCAATTATTTTTTTACCATATCACTAACAATTAGTAAAATGACTGGTAATGATGTATATTTTTTGGAAGTTAAATGCTATCCTAGCCTCGGGGGTTGCATATTTTTTTGAACCATTTGAGTCTATTAAGCGCCTCTTAATGTTATATTTGAACAGAAAAAAAAACGGTGATTAAGGAATTATAAAATTTTTTAATTTTGTCCTACAAGTGGAACGCTTGCAGCATATAGGTTCATGGTTATGAGATTTGGTCTAAAGGTCACGTTGAGATGTTGCGCCTTTGTTTTCTTATAAATTGATTTCATTTAGTATGAAAGATAACAGTTTTTAGATAAACGTTCACCACGGCCTTTCAATCGTGGTGCAAAAATCAGGCTTAATTTGAACAATGTGCTTGAGTCTTTAAATCTTAAAATATTGGACTCATCTGGGTCCTGGATATGATCACGTATTCTTCGTCAACCAACCTGTATATTAGGCAATAATGACTGCTGGATGCTTAATCTCGAATGAGTGTCGAAGAGTCAACTACTTGAAATTTAACTTTGTAAAGAATCCCAGTTACCCCTAACCCCTTGCATCAAAGTGTGGCTTGAGAGACCCTACTTTAATAAGGTTGAACTGAAAGCTAGTCACCGTTAGCGGTTTTTAATGGACCGGAATCCCCTAAATTCTTATATTCTTAAATGTTTTAACGATCAGGCGGTTTTAAAAAGTTTGCCGAAAATTATTATGTTTTTTCTTATAACGTCAAATATAGATAAACATATACTTTAACAGAAGTAATTATCAATAGACTTAGATTTTAAGCCAGCATTTTTTTAAGTGCGCTTCTTACGATTTTTTATCTTCTCTCGAAAGAACCATGCTGATGATCTGAAAAATCAAGTTAAATAATTTACTGCGACCAAGATACCACTTTAACTCAATCAATGTCATTTCAAACCACTAAAAGAGTTCTTAACACCAAAGACTGATTAAGACCAATTACCTTCAAGAAACACTAGCCTTATGACCAAAGTGATTTACAGCCCATCATTGATCTTGCCTAGAGGCCACAAATGGCCAGCGAATAAATCACTCACACACTTTTGGGCCCTTATCCAGGAATCTCTCGTAAAACAATTTTATCTTGATGTTGAAGAATTAATAATCCTCGCTTAAAAGTGTTTCACTATCTGGACCAAAAAACGAAAAACGCCAGTTGGTCTGCTAAGGCCAGTAGGCATGTCTGCGCCATTTCATCTCTGATACGAAGGTATAACCGACGAGCGGTCTAACAAAGTCAAGGGGAACTAGGCACGCGTAACACATTCCGTTACAAGGATTACATTAAAAAACATCAGGTAGGCATTCGAAATTCAATTTCAATAGGGAAAATATGATAGAAAGAAGAAGAACAGTGAGTAAAAGAACCGCCGCCGCCGCTGCCGTCGATTGTTACTTTGATGGGAATCCGTGTTTCGTTGCATTTGAGGATCTTCAAAGGCGGTTCCCGCCACACACACCGCGTGCACACACCATATTCTCATGATGGACGACGGGTGGATTGATATTGTGTTAGTTGATACGCGCCCGCAACAACATTGATTGACCTGACCCTTAGCGCCCGAGCGGTGAGCCTTTTTTTTTTTGAGCATCGGTATTGTTTCTTTTCTCTTGAGATTATTTTGATCGAATTATGGATAAATTGGTCTTAAGCCGCCCGCCACACCGCTGCAGTTAGAGAAGTCAAAAGGGAGATCACATGTCTTTTATTGGAGGTGATAGGGATTGATCATTAGACCGCCTTCATAAGAGTGGGTGCAATTTTTATATTTGAGGAATTTTTACCTTGTGGCCTTTCCCATCAAGTTATAAAAAATTAAAAAAGAACTCCACAAAATCTAGAGCTGCGAACTTGAAGAATTGATACACCTGTCAGTGCGTAACAACATTTCAATGTTTAAAAGTAAAAGCTATTGAATATTAAAGCATCGTGTTTTTATGTGGTCTGTTTTGACTGGACTAAATTCAAACATAAGACTGTTTGTAAAAAAATAACTGCTTAAAAAAAATTCAAAAAAACCAGTGAGTATGTGCTACAGTGTGTACGCAGAAGTTACAGTCCGTAAAACGGACCGTTGAATACCCCATCCTATCCCACATTGTAAAATGCTGATGACATAGTTATTTTTTGACATTTTATAAATAATGCAAACTTCGAAAAGAGGCAAGGTCCAACCGCCCCTAATTAGAAACCACATATCCAAGTTACACTTAAATGTACGTAAAAATGCAATTTTTTGGTTAAAATTCAATATTTTTGGAAAATCGACCCTTAAAAGGGGGCGTGGCTAAAAACTTTATATGAACGAAATATGGACTGAAGTCTCGTTTACCTAACCTGCTACTTTTTTTGTTTCATGCTTTCCTAAATTAGGCTCAAGGCTAGTCGAAATTAAGTTTTTCAGACAAATTTTAAGTTTTCCTTCAATTCTGCCTCCAAAGGTGGGCGTGGCCCAAAGTCTTGTATGAACAAAATGTGGAACTAAGCGTTTTCTACATAATAAACTATGCAAATGTTTTCAATTTTCAGCAAAAATATTGAGTAAACTGCATTTGAAAATTCACCCTTAAAATAGATGCCACGCGCGCCGACTAGATTTACCAATGAAATTTTTCTTTGTGTCTTACATTTATCAGGAGATGCTAAATGTTAAATTTCAGCCTTTTAGAACGTCTTACAGTTTTGAAAATTCTGGAAGTAGTCGCACATTTAAACCGATTGTGGGCGTATCTTTGGGCGGATTTCAAAAGTTTTTACACTTGTACTGCTTGGCATGACGTGGACCTAACGTAAGAAGTTTCAGCACCCTAAAAAATGTAAGCCCTAGTCTCAGCACCCTAAAAAATTTAGGCACCTAGCTCAAAATTTAAGGCCTAAAAAGATGAGAGGTATTGGGGATCTACCATTATTATTTCTTAAGATCTTAGGGGTCTACCATTATTATTTCACCGTGTTACAAACTATGTGACAAACTTAATGTACCTCCTATCCTATGGGATGGGGTATAAGAACTTTGACTTTGGAGTCTGGACCTTGAAGCAAGTATTTTTGCTTCTTCATACAAGTAACCGACTGCGAACACTTTATTGTTTGTAAAAGCCTAAATTTGATTGCGATAAAAGCATGTTTTTAGCGGTCCGTCCAAAAATTAAAAAATGACCTCTAATCACTTATGGCATCACTTCGTTGCTCGTCCGTCCATCCAATCGCGTTGTAACATCTGAAGTAGTAGAAAAATAAAATTTTGGGTGCTTTTAAATAGCATACTATGGCAATTTTTTTTATACCCATATAGCGGTTTAATTAAAGTTTGAACTTTCATGGAAAAATTGATTACATGTTTTTCAATAGATTTTTTGAAAAGTTTTCCAGTGTTTAAAAACTAGAAAAACGAAACTTATGGACACAAAAATGCATTTTTTGCTTCAAATTTAATTTTATGTAAAACCGGCCTCTAAAAATTGGTGTGGCCCAAAACTTCGTGTGAATGAAATGTAGAATGAAGTCTGGTCTAACTTGTATGGCAAAATTTATATCGTATTCTTTTATAAATTAGGCTGATAATAAGCGAATTGCTAAGAACTTTAAGGTTTTCCTTAAATTTTGCCCCTAAATGTGGGCATGGCCCAAAACTTTATTTAGAGAAATTGTAAAACTGGATGTTTTCTTCATAATATATTAAGTAAAATTTTTTCGATTTTCAACAAAAATATTTTATAAAATGCATTTGAATATTTATTTATTAAATCTATGCCACGCCCACTACGAGAGGTCTACCGATATAATTTTATTTTTTATGACTTGGAATGGCTATGCGATGTTAAATACGAAATTTCAACTTCGTATGACATCTTACTATGAGTTAACATTCTTCCTTTTTTGTGCAACCTTAAGTCTGTGCATCTCTCAGGGCCCCCGGTACAAGGCGGCAGAATGTTATTTTTGTGATCTCCTCACTCAGGACAACCAATTTATGAAGGTTAGAAAGTAAAGCTCTCCGACAATTCGGAGAGCTTTATTATTATACCGAATCTTCATGACAAAAGTTCGTTTTGAAAACTTTTTGAAAGATATTGAGTTAAATATTGAGTTAATAGATATCGTTTTTAACAGTGTTTGAACCATAACTTTTAAACCACTTAGAGCAAAGAGCTGGTATTGAACGCACGAATAAAGCAACTTAAAGTAAACTTTTAAACTTTCATATTTGCGCCTCATGTCACTTTTACCTCAACTTTGGATGCAAAGGTCATGGGAAACAAAATATCTGACCTGGAATCTGCTTGAATTCTTGAGGTCAGCGTACGATTCATGATATATTTGTCTGGCTCTCACAAACGGTTCTCTCTAGGCAATTCTAAAAATAAATATGGGCAGACATATGAATGACAACTCATGTTAACAGTGGCGTACAAAACTAAGGAAAACACTAAACGGAAGTTTAGCTCACCGTTCGATCAAGTTCCGAGTTTAAACTTCAGCAGGAAAACTTAACTGGAAGTTTAATCGAAGTTTAAACTTTCAGCGTGAAACCGGGCATTAAAGTCCGTCACATATCCTGAAGGAATTCTAATACTGCAGCTTATCTCCGGGGTTATGTTAAAAAAATTATATGAAAACAAGTGAGTAAGTGCAAGAGTTCGTCTGTGACAAACTTCTACATACCCGACGCTACTATATACTGTGTAACACCAAATCTTAATTTTTTTTTGTCCCGAATTCATATATAATATGTAAAGGCCACACCCCCAGAAGTGGGCCTGGGCTAAAAATTAAAATCAAATTATTGTAACTTCGTTAGAATCATGACAAAAAGCGTTAATTACCGAAAATTATTTCGGAAAAAACAGTTTTTTCCTAAAAACGCCCCCTAAAAGTGGACGGAGCTCAAAACTTTGTATGAACTAAATTTAGAAAATGGTAATATCTTAAATATTTGTTATATAATTTTTTTTCTATTTGGAGTGAACTTTCCCAGATATCGGGTTTTTAAATATTTAACATGTTAAAAGCTCACTGGAAAGCAACCTATCCAATGCGATCAACACTATGGAAGCGTAAACTACTTGTTCAGTTAACTTAGTTGTAGTCAAGAAGTATTATGAGAGAGCGAAAATTTACTACTATGAAGTGCGTTCTGGCAGTTTCATAGTGTCTCTCATAAATGGGTGGTTTTTTAGCACGTGGAAATCGGGCATAACCAATATCGGCTACTTCGGTATTATGTACCTGCTATAGTGGGCGTATTGGTATCTTTGAAAGATTTTGGAGTTTTAGTCTCCGTCCATCCTAGTATTCAAAAAAAAAAAAAAAAAAAATGAACGATGTTAAAAGTGGGCATGGTCGATATTGTGGGCGGTTCAATTTTCGCCTTCTTAGAGGTTTTGGACCATTATTGCTCCATACCAAAATTTGAGTTCCTAGGTAGCTACGCTTTATCTAAATTGACCAAAAGGCATTTTGAAAAAAAAAAAAAAAACGTGAAATAGAGGTTGTCTCACATTGAAGCCAATAGTGGACGTGGCCGCTGGTGGATTAAACGCTTTGTCACGCTTTGTCTGCACGCAGTTTTCACTCTTTGTCTGTACAAAATAAGAACCAAAATGCACTCCAAGTTTGAGTATCCTAGCTCAATTTGAAGGACCTATAAACTTCACACAAACGGACAGACGGACGGACGAACTGACTTAGCTTAATCGATTTACCTGTGGGTCTCGTTCATTACTCTGAAATGTCTTCTAAAAAGTTTTTTTTTACCGTGGTTTTACCTGGTTAGGTGGATGTATACTTCCTACCCTAGGCTACTACCCTAGGCTAAAAAAGCATCATTCAGGCGGTTCTGCGATGACTTATCTGATATAAATACCTTTACCTTCCAGTTATGCCGTCGCCAAACAGCTTTTGCTCTGAAAAACCTGTTTCTAGGTAGGTACGCTAGCCGATAAAACCAGGCATGGAATACAAAGTAAGAAAAAAAAAACCCTAGGTACTTGATCTCATCACAATAACCATATCTCCATGAATTAAGTGGATCAGTCTGCCGAGGAAGGAAGATTGGGTAATTGCGAGGAAAATTTGCTAACAATTATGCTGTGAAATGGGACATTTCCACCCTTTAGCCATTTAAGGCAATAGGAAAGGTGCCATAATCACGCGACTATTACAGGAAGAAACAGACTGGGTGCCAGCATACCCATTCTGGGCAAGCTGTTTAGCTGTAGCCTGGCCTAGGGTCACTTACCGGAAGCCCGGTTGAAAGTGACAGGTGAGTTCCAACCAAACGCAGGAAAGGTTTCGGGTGAAATTTTCGAGCGAAATCCTATCGCTTTATCAGCCCCATGTCCTTTACTTTAAAAAGGATGGAAAAACTGATTCAAAGACACATACGGGGCACCGCACTGCATAGTTTTCCTCTAAGCAAGTCTCAACATGCCTATCAACCCGGTAAATATCTTGAGTCAGCCCTCAACCACTCCTTCAATCCCAAGGAAAGCTGTCTTGTTGCTTTCCTAGACATTGAAGGAACCCTCAACCCTACATTTTTCACGTCAACCAACAGGTCTCTCAACCACACGAATCAATTAGGATTCGTTTACTAGGATTTGATGCCTTAGTATATGCCGAGGTTGTAGCAGTTGTAATTTCAGTGCAAACTCGAAAGCACCGCTTCAAAAGTAATGCAGTTCGCACTTTATGAATAGTTCAGCGAGATGGTGCAACAAAAAACGCATCTCTGTAAATCCTTAAAGACGACAAAACGGAGGAAAAATCATGCAACTCACGGATATAATGCAACGTAAACAAAGGCACCACATCCTTTTAGATGTGTCATAAATGCGGTAATCTTTGCCGCGCTGGCCTGCCGCGCTGGTCTGGCGGAAAAAAATCCACGAAGGTCAGGTCAAAAAGCTAGAGCAATGTCTAGCTGGAATCTGTTTTACGATAGGTGTCTTCGCTCCACCCCAACTATATGGCTATTAATGTCATCCTGGATCTTACACCTATTCAGACACATATTCGATTTGAAGCAAGACTAGAGCATTCATCGTCTGCTCCAATTGAATCACGAATATGGACTTAGGAGTCAACGAGGGCAAAACGAAGTATATGTTGTCACCAAGGAGAGACACCCAACACCAACCGACGACGTCTTGGACAGAATCACCATAGACAGCTATAGCTTTCAGGTATAGTTCTAAGGACCAAGGTAGATAACTTGGTTCCGCTATATCAATTCAGATATGACAAGAGCTCTGAAATCAACCGTAGGATAACTCTTGTCAATCGCTGTATCTTTGGGTTATGAAGGCAATTGAGTAGCAAAGCCCTCTCTCGGGTAAATAAAGTTTCCATTTATAAAACCCTCGTCATCCCAGTCCTGCTTTACGGTTCTGAAGCATGGACCTTGTCAAAGGCGGATGAAAACACTTTAGGCTGCTTCGAGAGGAAAATTCTTCGAACTATTCATTGAATCCATATGAATCCAACATACGATTCTGCTTAGACGGAGATTGGAGGAGCACTATAATATCGAACTGTACGGGCTGGTACAGCGGCAACGACCTAGCCAGCAGAGTCAAAATACAACGGCTACGATATTGCTGGGTCACCTATAGAGCGGATGGACACAAACGCTCAGACCGGAAAATTTTCGAGTCCATCCCGGCTCCCGGGTCGGCGCAGTAGAGGAGCACCAAAAAAACATTGAGGAGGACCTCAGCCATCTTCGCGTGCGAAACTGGAGACGGCTTGCTGGAGACAGAGCTGGCTGGCGATAAATAAGTAAGTGAGGTATATTGGCTTACACTCAAACTAGGTTTGAGCTTGCAGCTATATGCATGAGTTTTATTTTTTTCTGTTCTTACGTAGCATTCAGTGTATACATTTGTTCCCTGGGATGCATGTGTTTTACAACTTCTATTTTTTTTTCTTTTTTTTTCTATTTAGTTTGCGATTAGAGGGATTATCTATCCTTAAAATATATATAGCACATTGTGAGCGGAAAAATTTGAGGATAAGAGAGAAAAAAGAAAAATGTAGTTATCCATCCTACAACATCGCTGATGAGCCAGTACGAAACGTAAAAGCCCTGCATAGAAACACCAAAGCTTAGCCCCGCAAGTGTTATGCCTTTACGAAGAAAAGCAATGAGATAACCCTCAGAGTAGACATTCAATAAAAACATCTGGTATAAACCAAACTGCTGTCCATTCTGTTTGTGTGTTGGAAGAGACAAAAAATGTATAATACTGGGCAGACATACATAACCTGGATAATATACGTTGAGACGTTGACCAGGAAGCTGTTTATTTTGAGACAGACTCCTGGATTTTACGTAACCTGCTTGCTGGTTTTGTAATATACCGGCTTCCACCATATCTTGTGAGCATTGCCCTATCCGCCACCTCGGGAGACGCCCAATTGGGGCCCAGGTACAAGCAACTCCAGCGGTCTTCTTTTTATCAAAAAATCCAGCTCCTGTTCTGATCGCTGCATTAATATAAATAGTTAGCTGTTGGAGTAGGGAAGCCATGTGTCATTCTTTAGTGATTGATTCATTTCGTGATAGGTCTCCCTCTTGATCTTCGATCCGTCTGGGTGGTCCCAATCAAAGAATTTAGATCAATTAATTTAATCAATTAATTCAAAGAAAATAGGTACACTTAAACCCTCCTTGTCGCAAGGTGGGAAAACAGCTGATGATGTGCATATGGGTTGCCATAGCAAGCTATAGCTTAGCGCAAGCTTTTTAACACATCAAATAATATAACTTTAACAGCCTCCATCAAATATTATTTATTTCCTCCGTTTACTCACCACATTTGGATAAGCTGGCTCGGTCTTTAAGACCGTATCGGCACTGTTCGATTTCATATATAATTTGTGTAAAGGACCCTCAAGTGACACAAGCCACGGTCAATGTTTTTCGGCTAAACAAAATCATGTACGCTTTTCTTTCCGAGAAGCATATTAAATGATTTGGGTTCCCTTAAACAACTTATAGAGCCGACGAGTGCAGGTACCACTAGGGAATCAAAACTGCTTTATGTCGGCAGCTTTGATCTCAATTTACCAACTTTTCATCAGAAAGCTTACATTGAATCAATAATAATCACAATGCTGCAACTACATCCATATCACACTGCACCAGACAATCGATCTTAACCTAGTTCCACTAATGCGTCCAATTTTCTGGTGACATTCCCTTGCCGCATTCAATCGCCAGATTTTAATCAGCTTAGTAAGCGTTCGATAAATATTTTCTCCGATTTCTGGGTAAATTGCATTACAAACTCGGCTACAAGAGCACCACATCCAAAATAATACCTCAATGATTATTTTTTCGAACAAAAAGTAAAAAAAAAAGAAACCCAAACTGCAGTTAGATCCGAATTTTCTACGCAACTTAAATCTCTCGGCGGGTGAAAAGCACGTGCTATAACACGTACCCCAAGAGGAACGAAATGAAATTCCATTTAAGTGTGGAATGTTACACTTACTCATCGAAATTGTAATTATTTCATTGCATTGTTCCCCTCCTCAGTTCCATATGAAGATCATAAACGACAACCAAACATCAAACGTATTGCGCATATCTAGGGAGGTATAACTTTGAAGAGAATTTCCCAAATTGGATTAAGTAACATCCCGCGACCGGATAATATCTAAATCAAACAGTATTTTACCCGAAAAAGCTACCCTTTCGTTTGTGGTCCACGCTGCTGCATCGAATGCATTTGTGATGTTAATAAACGTAATAATTGTATCTGAGCGTTAATTGATGTTCCACAGGATGGGATGGTAGGTAACATACCTTTTTGAAGACACCACCTACCACCAGGATTTTTTTTTACATAATTCACGTTTTAATTACTGACGTCCAACTTCCTTGCATAGCTCAGGGGTGAGAAATGCTTCTGTTTAAGTAAAGAAAATAAATTAAATCACCCTGATACATCATATCTTTTATCTGCTTTGAGTTTTTCGAATCCTTTTTCCATGTTAAAAATCCTGAATAAGTGTTCCTCCAACCCAGTGCTATCTTCTTCATATTCCAATGCATCTAACAAGAAAAGGAGAATCAAAGGCAGGAGGCGGGGCTTAGCCGCAGCCATTCTTATTGTACGAGATCAACACACAAAAGCGCATCTCTTTCTTTCTCCACAAGGCAGACCCGGTTGCTAAAACGAGATGCAATGCAACTGTACCTCCTCTGCGTGTTGTGTCGAAGAGGGATAGCATTTTGTGCACGAAACTGCCTGTAAACAAAGATTGGCTTGTGTCTCTGTCGCCCACGTATACCTTTAAGTTGGGACTTTATTCTGACCAACCGATCGCAAAAGGTCAGGAGGAAGGAACTGGTAAACCAACTTTTAGCTGATGCACTGACTGACCGTTTCGAAATCAGTTACCATTTGACAAGCAACCGAGTAAGGTGTCTGACTTGAGCAGCACAAAACTAGATACGAAAAAAAAATCTATCTCAAAGATACGTTAATTAAAGTGGAACGAACTTATTTTTGTTTACGATCGAAAAAATAAACAAACGACTCTGTAGTGAATTATCGAAAAACGTGATATTTTTCTTATGAAAGATTCGTTCAAGTTGAAAACGGATTTATAAAAAAAAAGTAAACTTCTGTGCATTTTGTGAAGATCAATGGCAGTATCTGCATTAAATATGAGCCCATACTTTGCTGGATACCCTTTTCAAGGTAATTATAGACAAATTATTGTGATGAGTGCTTGATTTGTTTTTGACAAAGAATGATGAAAGGTTTCAAGTCTTAAAACCCTTTTGAACAGTCGTGCTTTTTGTTAGATTTTACTTAGGGACCTAGCTCCTTGAAATTTTAATTATATCTTGTATTCCCGAATGAAATGAGGGCAAGTCCAGCTACGAAAATCTGTTCCACTTCGAAAGTAACGTATGAGCGACAAAGTTTCTGCCTGGATTGTTTTAGGTTTCATTCTAAAAATCTGTTTGTTTACTAACTTCTTCCACGGACACAAACATTCTATTTTGTTGCTCCTGGGCACAATGTCGCTTCTATATTTAATTCGAATCCATCAGCATTGGCTGGATTGTTTGGTTCCTGGGCTGTGATACAAAGAGATAAGGTTTTGGTTGGTTTTTGGTCCTGCTTGCACAGGGATCTAAAAAACACATGAGTTGGGCAGACTGTCAACCCAGCCATCAGCATCGCAAACAGCCAGAGGATGTATTCTGTAAATCGTTTGGCGTAATGGACAGCTCCACAATGTTTCCACTGTTCCGCGGTACTTGCCTCCGTTGCTTCGATGTTGGTATTGCAAAGGATTTGATTGAAAAGCAGACCGATGTACAGTCCCTCCAGTGGTCCTCATCCACATCTGTCACCTGGAAATCGTTGATTTTTCGAATTTACATATAGTTGATTTTGTGTTTTTTATTGACTTAAGAATCGGCTTGAACAAGTTTGGAATACGCCTTTTTTTGTAAGTTCCAAACTTTCTGAAGCTTATTGAAGCCTATATCCTATAGGGACCTTACATCTGTATCTACCTGTATAGCGCTGCAGCATTCGGTCCTGGCTTATCACTGTGCAGTTGCCCAGTCGTTGTGAGCAACTGCTGAGAATTGTGAGCAACTGCTTAGGAGGTGATGCGTTTTAATAATGTCCGGAGAGAGGGAACGAAAAACGCTCTGCCGGAATAAAAAAAAAAACACGTCTGATCCATAAGTGTCATAAGCAGTTCTATCTTTATTGACCTACTTATACCTGCGGCTAGATATCTAGATATGTAAGGAGCATCAGAAAACATTTTAAATGTCAGGCGTCTTCAATTTAGGTAGGTACCTACTTCAAGATCTGTGAAAGAGATTGATGCAAGCCCGATACAAGAATGCCTGGACCTGACTCCAGGAATTCATGAAATCAAAATGTCTTGAAAAACGTAAAATTTTTTGTATCTATAGACTAATCCATATCTTAAAATAAAAAGCAACAATTTCTGAAATACACTGTGTTTTTACAAAGAAACCTTCACCTAGTTTGTACAGTACTTTCATTTATCTACAAAAAATTGAGACCTTAATAGGTATAGTTATTTTTTGATCCCATGATAGTCGATGCTTAGGTGAACTTAAAGACATTGGGAAATTAGTGCTTAGTCAAGAAAGGTCAGATTAAAACTTTATGTTATGTTTTTTTCTTTTTTTTTATATTTTTATAACTTAATTTTGTTTACTCAGCCAAAAAACTAAATCAACATCGTAATAAACTTCACACCTAAAAAGCTATAAAGATCTGTTTCAATAAGTATTAACCTCTTCAGTTTACTGTATGAGATCGAGTCGTATTTCTTTTATTACCTAATTTTTGTACCTACGAAAAGAAAAAACTGTAATCTCATATGAGAGATCATATAAACGTCAAAAAGTCAGTCAGCAACACGAAGGTATTTTCATAGCAAAGACAAAAAAGGAACCTATCCAAAGATGCACCCAGCACACTTTCATCGATTTAATAGCATGTTTCCATGGTCTTACTCCTTATTTTTTTTTCGTTTTGATTTTGTTTTTATGTATATCGAAAATACATCATCTTATAGTATCGGGCTTCTTCTTTAGAACCATCTTCTTTTCCGTTTCTGGCCCCCCTCCTTTCCCCAGTCCCGTATCATCATAATATGATCATTACCATCATCAAGATGATCATCGTCATTCTACTGGGCATTACCTTGCACACGAGGTAGGCTCTGCCAGCCAACAAAACACCAAGAAAGTGATCTTCACAGACGGTTTGGCGCGTCGGCGCTCTTTGATCTCAGCTTGGAGTGGAGATCGTCCCCGCGCTCTGGGTACCTATATCTGTTTGGCGCGCACACTCACTCACCACCAAATCTCTCACGTCTTATAATTCTCAAGATGATTTTTCATATTATACGAAGGCATTATGAATATCATCATCTATAGATACATTTATGTACCTAATTTAGTTTTTTTTTTAATATTGTTATAATGTTGTTTCTTTAATTCCATCGCGCTGCTGGCCGATCGTCAGCTTCTACACAGACGGTGAATGATCTTTTACATTATAGGTAGATATATATACATTTTGTGTCTATGGTGTGGTGTATGAATTGTGTGGATACAGGTGTTGAGATTAGCAAACGAAAGAAAAATTGCGTATTCTGGGTGGCAAACTTAAAATCGAAAAAAAAACAAGATCACTTCTCCGTGACTTGATTTTAGCAAATACTATTGCGAAACCAATCTTTTGTTTGCACAAAGTATCTTCCTAGTTATACAATTGCCCTTACCACAAGAAACAGATACACAATATTGTTAAATAATGCAAATTTCTATTGAACGATCATCAGTTTTCTTTGAAGGATCATCATCCTGACCCATCTGCCTGAACAATAGGCAACAATCAACGAAATAAGATCAATTCGATTGTTTAGGTAAAACTCAAATTGGATTGTGAACTCGAATGGCTAATTGAGTTTCGTAAACCATACCTGGTGTAGATCTTTTGCCAAGATCAGTAGAGGTTTGCTCATTTGGAAAGTTAATGCGATCACTTTGAATCTTACGACTTATCTGTGGGCCTATCTCTATCGTAAAGAAGATGTAATTTTCTATCCATTATCACTGTTGGCCCATTAGTAACGATGAGTGTGATCAGTGACCGTTTGAATTACGGACTGATCTTCAATTGGTGTGTTTTATTTCCAATGACATATTTGCAAGTAATGATAGCGGCTGACAATAGACGATCGGTTTTCCTTTGTGCACCAGGAAAAAAGGCAGAGCGGCGGCGTAAAAGTGATGAAAAGGTCGTTTTCCCCTAATGGTGAGAGTCTCGCTCTCTCTTCCACTTGATTTCGTCCCGCATGACACAACAATATGACATTAGAAAACGAAGCGGCGTCTTTTGATCTTTTCTTGTGGGACCACCCTTGATGGGCGTTTATTGCCTGGTTTTGCATATCATTTGACAGAAAGTTCTAAATTTATGTTTTTTTTTATCTTCTTTTAGGACAAGGACGTGTGAACCAACTTGGAGGTGTTTTTATCAATGGCCGTCCATTACCTAACCACATACGGTTAAGGATCGTTGAGATGGCTGCTGCCGGTGTGAGACCATGTGTCATTAGTCGTGAATTGCGTGTATCGCATGGATGTGTGTCGAAAATACTTAATCGGTACCAAGAAACCGGATCCATACGGCCTGGTGTGATCGGTGGATCGAAGCCACGTGTTGCTACGCCAGATATCGAAGCGAAGATTGAAGAGATGAAGCAAGAGAATCCAGGTATCTTTAGTTGGGAAATTCGTGGCAAGCTGATCGAATTGGGAATTTGTGATAAGAATTCAGCTCCGTCGATTAGTTCAATCAGTCGTTTGCTCCGTGGTGGCTGTAAGGATGGAAGCGGATCCCATTCAATTGATGGGATTTTAGGACCAACATCATCTGGAGAAGATAGTGAAATAGAATCCGAGCCTGGTCTTCAGTTAAAACGCAAACAAAGACGATCGAGGACAACATTTTCTAATGACCAGATCGATGCCTTAGAACGTGTCTTTGCCAGGACTCAATATCCAGATGTGTACACACGAGAAGAACTCGCACAGTCCACAGGTCTTACAGAAGCTCGAGTTCAAGTCTGGTTCTCAAACAGACGTGCCCGACTGCGCAAGCAGCTTAACACTCAGCAAATTTCTGCTTTTAACTCAAGCCTTTCTGGATTGGCATCAAGTGGATTTTCCGCGGCACAATACCCTACCCAAGCTGCTTCTCATAGCATGGCAAACATGATGTCGGCCCCAACTTATGCTACACCCACAACGAGTAGCCAAACTTGGCCAACGCAGCAAGCCTTTGCCCAAAATACAACATACGCTCACTCTACTGGATCGGCTTCAGCTTCACCATCATGCAGCAGCTCAGCTTCGCTAAGCCCAAATCACCAGGCTGCCCAGCCAACAACAACTGCAGCAGCTAGCTCAGCTGCGCCCAACACATACACCGCTTACGGAATGGGAATCGACGCGGCTACCAGCAGCTATAATGCCGCGACGAGCTTCGGACTACACGCACCATCAGCTGATCAATGGCGCTCGCATCAGAGCAAGCTTCCTAGCTCCGAGTGGGATAGCTACAATTTTTCATCGTCATTCTTCCCCGGAAACCCGCACATGTCCGGCTATGGTAGTGCTGTGGCCGGTGAGGCTAAATCGGGTTATCCTTACATGGGCGGCTTCGAAATAGGAAGAGTTCACTAAGCTACGTTGAAAGTGTTGAAGAGCCATCATGAGTATAGTACAAATACATAAAACATGCAGACTGTTTAGTTAACCGAATAATTTTGTAATCATTTTTTTTATGTACATTTTTTTAATCAATTAATTAATTTAAGAATAGTTAAATTTTTGTTTCAGTTCTAATTGTATTTTTTAGGGGTGATGTGCCTACAGTTGTAATGATATTGTTAAATAAGCCTGTTTTATTGATATTTAATTAAATGAATTATGATAAAATAAAAACTCTTTTATATAAGTTTTAACAAGTGCCATTGGAGTTCAGTCATTCCAGTTATAAATTACAAATTATAACTGAATTACTGCAATTTGTCTTGTTCTCTTCCGGCATTCATGGATACAATATGTCATGTGGACTTGGAATGAACCTGTACACCAACCGACAAAATATGTCTTTAGTTAGTCGGGTATTTACCCTGACTTTAACTTATTGCGCGTGCTACCATAGTCGAAATTTGGTAGCACGACACCATAGAGGGTAATGGCGTATACTTTTGAATACCGATATGCCACACTGAACTTTTAAATAATATTCGGCGTTCGCGTATTGCCCTATAAGGGAAAATTTTTGAAGCTACAATGCGACCCATCATTATTCTACGCAGAGGTCAAGTCTAGGGGATTGCGAGTATGTCAAAAAACTTCTTGGATTTTTTCCTACTCTTTAATACTCCCAGCCACAGATATAGGAATAGGTAGTTCCACCTGAAAACTGGTCTGCCTCCTTTGTATGTACTGAGATAGACGCTTTAAATAGCAGTTTTACTTAAATTGCCACTGCGAAATCGGCCCTAAAATTTCAGTAACGATAACTTTATTTCTTGTTATTACGAATAAGGATGATGTTGTCTAACAGAAAAAAAAATACAAATTAACAAATCGGCCCTAAAATTTCAGTAACGATAACTTTATTTCTTGTTATTACGAATAAGGATGATGTTGTCTAACAGAAAAAAAAATGCAAATTAACAAAATCAGATCGGAATTTTTTTAAATGGGCAAAAAGATTTTTTTCTGCATAACAATTGAATCTCAAATAACTCAGAAAGCGTTAAGTTTTGAAAAAAACCTTACATTACAAAATCTATTACTTTTGACCTCACCAACACTGAACCAAAAAAGAGCGTCATATTTGCAACAAAGTTCGTCACATTGAAGATAAAGTTTACATTTTTGAGCCAACGACCGCGTTTCATATTGAAAAACGAAATTGTTAGTATGAAGAATGAACTAAGAACTATCAATCAAATTTAAAATACGTCCTATCTTATATGATGGGTTATAAAAAATCTGAAAAAAAAGAGATGTGGCTATGACTTTTTTTAGTATTTGTACCCTGGGTCGGGTATAAAAATCATTTTTTTACGCCACTCCCACAAAAGTGAGCGGAGCTAACATCTACAAATTTTGTCACATAATTTTTACCCAAATTTCATATATTTTTATTGAAAAACAGTCATTTTAAGCTAAAATCCCTTAAAAAAGTGGGCGTGGTCAATGAAATGGCCAAACTTTTTCTGTCACCTCAAGACAATTACAAGGCAATGTTATATGCCAAATCAGTGCATTAAGGCCTAAAAGTTGTTTACATACGAACGGGCGGACGGACATGGCGTAATCGATTCGCCTGTCGGTCCTATTCATAGTTTAGAGATATGATAAGGACCGTCATGGGAATAGATTAAGCCATGTCCGTCCGTCTGTATATGTAAAGGTTTTAGGACTTCAAAATCAAGCTAGGGAGCTGAAACTTTGTACACGGCTTGGATATTTTGTTGCACAGACAGTTGTAAGTGTGAAAATTGGCTCAATCCGTCGATTGAGCCTGGTCTAACACTAACTTAACCAAAAGTTATTTTGAAAGAAAATTTGAAATAGAGGTTGTCTTACATTGAAGCCAGTAGTGGGCGGGCGTTGGGGGATTTTACCAATTTTAACCATTTATTCATTAATGTAAAATCGACCCCGGAAAATAAAGGTGGCAAAAAACTTTGTACAAACTTTGTACAAATCTAGAATAGTGTCCAGTTTACCTTACCAAATGTTCTAAGGTTTTCATTATACCAAATGTAAAACTAAATATTTATTATTTATACAAGTCAATATTTAAAGTAAAAAAATTTTAAGGATAACTTTTTCAATTTGACACTCACGAGGGGCGGTATACTTACTTTATTTTTATACCCGACCCAGGGCATGTTAAGTTTGATGTATAGTTTGTAACGCAGTGAAATAGTCACACCCCTAAGACCTTTTAGAGATATGAATGGGGCCGACAGGAGAATCGATTAAGCGAAGTCCGTCCGTCCTCACGTAAACAACTTTTAGGCCTTAAATTTTAGGGTAGAGACCTGAAATTTGTTGGGTTTGCTGGAAGTCCAGTCCTTCAGATCAACTTTAAAAATAAGCTGAATCCACCTACAGACACGCCCACTACAGGCCTGTATGTGCGACCACCTCTAATTTCAAAAAATACCTTTTCCAAATTTTAGTTATGTTACAATGGCGCATTCATTTTTTGGTATGTAACATTGCCTTGTGATTATCTTTGAAGTGGCCAAAAAAGTTTGGCTTTTCATTGACCACGCCTACTTTTTTAGGTGATGTTAGCTTAAAATTACAGTTTCTCAAATAAAATATATGAAATTTGACTAAAAAATCTATGACAAAAGTTGTAGATATTAGCATTTTCTACTTTCATGTATATGCAGTATGCGCGTCCGCCCACTTTTGTGGGCGTGGCTTTAAAAAAGTAATTTTTTAGTTAAAAAGGCGGAGTTTTAGGCCGAAATGTATGCAACCAAC
Organism: Neoascia interrupta; assembly: GCA_947623515.1. NCBI lineage: Eukaryota > Metazoa > Arthropoda > Insecta > Diptera > Syrphidae > Neoascia > Neoascia interrupta. Next base: position 146,745,809 of record OX392462.1, read on the forward strand.
TTGTATAAAGCATTCAACAGTTATATTTTTATATCCCGCCCACTTATTGAAGGCGTGGCAGTTTTTGTTTTTTTATGGTTAGGTATTTTGCAATCCGTCGTAGATGGACTAAAGCTTTTAGTTTACGCTCTGTTGCACTTTCCTACTTGATTTTAATGTCTTACATAATAAACATTAGGAGATGCTAAATGTTAAATTTCAGCTTTTCACGACGTTTACAGTTTTGAAAGCACTGGAGGTAGTTGCACATTAAGACCGATTGTGGGCATGTCGGTATGAAGTTTTGAATATTTTTAAACTTGTATTGCTTCGGGTGACAGATAGCTTACATACAAAATTTCAGTTTTCTGGCTCAAAACCTGGCCCAAAACTGGGTGGCATACGAACGGGCGGACACCGCTCATTCAACTCATAATTCGGTCTCGATCATCATGCCCTTACGGTCTTGGGGTCTACCAATATTATTTGTCTATGTTGCATTTTCGACGACTGTATCAAACTTAACTCCAATCCTGTGGAATAGGGTATTAATACTTATAAATTAACTAATGGGTTTCTTTAATCGTTAACCTGATCTTACCAAGATTTCTATCAGTTGTAGCTTTAGCATACACTCTTTCTGTTCTTTCAATAATAAAATATTTATACGGCAAATATTCGAACACTCCACACACATTAACGTAAGTATTTAAATAAAATTCTGCAACAAAATATGTATACACAAATCCATATATCGCAGCTATTCTCACGATCACCTTATCTTGATGTGCAAAATGAAAAGTCGGTATTCAGCTACTGCACTTGCCAAACATTTTCCTAAGCGGCTTTAAAAAAAAAGTGCCCATAAATCACCACACCGCACCAACAGCACTCATCTCCACTAGACAATAAATTAGTCTTGATCTCCGGCGATCTAGGTGGCCGCCTAAAAGAAACAGAAAAAGTCCCAAAAACCTCGTATTGTGATTCCCTTGTAGCTACTGACTTTACCGATCGAATCAAAGATACACTAACAAAAGGACAACCGGAACACAGTTCAAACAAAACGATCAATTATTGTCACTTTGTCACCCACATTGAGGACCTGTCTGCACTCGGGCGGTGGTAGTGGTGGAGGCTCTAATTGATGATGATTTCATCGCATACTCACTTAAGACAGTTTACGAGTCCTTGCCGGTGAACTGTGCTGCACCTCGTAGGTGGTAAGTGTTACATGCTGTTCTCAATTGTCATCTTTACGTTCACTCTGTCTCCCTCTAGTTCTTCCTGCCTCTGTGCACAAAGCGAAAGTAGGCAGATCCTTGTCACAGTCACATTCACTTGTTCTCGCATTCTGTTGTAGAAAGTCTGACATATATACCTCCGGCTCTAAATAGGCTTTTGTCGTCGATGTTTGTCGGTGTTTGAACTCTTTTGGGTTCTTTGATCATTTTGGAGGCGGCATCGGCAGCTCTCAGTTTGTATTATCGACAGAGTGGGTCCTGCGTACGAGAAGTGCTGGTGGTCTTCGGGTTCGGAGAGGAATGAAATTATTTTCGAATTATTGTCACAGGATGTGCGAGTTCAGAGGATTTGATGTCTTTGCTATTGTTGACGGTTGTAATTATTGTGTTGGTCACTTTGTTTAGTTGACGGGGGGTATCTAAGGTGGTGGACAGTTTATTTATTTCATTGTCCTTCACGGAACACACAGGTTGATATCGATTGAGGTGCTTGGAATAATACCTACGACGGACGACCCATATTTAATTTTAGATACGGTAGCAGAAAGGCTCAATGTTAATCGAGATACCATACATTAATTTAGATGGATATGAACATGGATTAAAAACAGACGGTATCACTAAAGAGTTGATCATTGATTGGATGTTTTAAAGCCTTAAAATATGTCTTAATCAGGCTATTGGCATAATAGTGCAAAGGATGGATTAGGAAAAAGGCGATGAAAGGTTTAAAGTCAGAATTCGACCCACTGAGAAAAGAAGTCCGTTAAAGCAACAAAACCACTAGAGCTTTAGTAAATTATCTATGATGGCTTGGAATATTAGCAAGCGAAGGCTATATCATGTATTGCTTTTATTTGCAATTCTGCATTGCAAAACAACCTTAATTTTTCTTTTAGGTAAAATGCTGTCAATGTAGTATAGCAAAAATGGGAGAGACATCAATGACGTTGCTCATTTATCAGATTTTCAATTATTAGTACTGCATTCTAATTTATTTTGAGTTTGGTACCCAGGTGACTATTTACCTACTGTAATAAATTTTTATACCCGACCGGGGGTACATTAATTTAAATGCATAGTTTGTAACACAGTGAAATAATCACTGTAGACCCTGTAGATCACTGTAGATATGATCGAGACCGACAGTATGTGTGAAGTTTTTAGGTCTTTCAAATTGAGCTAGGGCGCTCAAACTTGGAGTATATCTTGGTTCTTATTTTGTACAGACAAAGTATGAAAATAAGTTAAATCCTACGACTTTAGATTTGGTATTACACGGCATATAGGGGTATATAGAAGTTTGTCGCAGACGAACTCTTTATTTATTCACTTGTTTTTATACCCCATCCCATAGGATAGGAGGTATATTAAGTTTGTCACATAGTTTGTAACACGGTAAAAAAAATCGTAGACCCCCAAGACCTTAAGGGCATATGATGGAGACTGAATTCTGAATCCAATAAGCCATGTCCGTCCGTCCGTCCGTCTGTATGTCACATGTTTTTAGGCCTTAAATTTTGAGATAGGGTGCTGAAACTACGTACGTAAGGTCCACGTCATGCGAAGCAGTACAAGTGTAAACATTTTTGAAATCCGCCCAAAGACACCCCCACAATCGGTCTAAATGTGCAACTTCATCCAGAGTTTTCAAAACTGTAAGACGTTCTAAAAGGCAGAATCCGACATTTAGCATCTTCTAGTGAATGTAAGACACAAAAAAGAGAAATTTAATTGGTAAACCTCCTTTAGTGGGCGTGGCATCTATTTTAAGGGTAAATTTTCAAATGCTGTTTACTCAATGTTTTTGCTCGAAATTGAAAAAAAATTGCTTAATATTTTACTAAGAAAACGTTTACTTCCACATTTAGTTAATACAAAACTTTGGGCCCCGCCCACATTTGAAGGCAGAATTGAAGAAAAACCTAATATTTTCCAGAAAAGCTTAATTTCGACTGGCCTTGAGCCTAATTTAGGAAAGCATGAAACAAAAAAGTAGCAGGTTAGGTAAACGAGACTTCTGTCCAGATTTGGTTCATATAAAGTTTTTAGCCACGCCCCCTTTTGGGGGTCGATTTTTCAAAAATATTGAATTTGAACCAAAAATTGCCTTTTTACGTACATTTAAGTGTAACTTGGAAATATCTGTGGAAATATATTATAATTAACTGGTTTTTAGCGGTCCGTCCAAAAATGGAAAAAGGACCGCTTATGGTATCGCTATGTTGCCCGTCCGTCTGCCCGTCCGTCCAATCGCTTTATAACTTCTGAACGGTAAGTCATAGAAAAACAAGATTTTGTGTGCGTATAAACTGCGGAAATAGTCAGAGAATCCAAAGAGGGCAGTTTTTTTAAGCACAAATAACGGTTAAATTACAGTTTGAAATTTTATGTGAAAATGGACTTAATGATTTTTAATGTTTTTTTTCAAGAAGTTTAGTAGGCAAGAACTAGAGAAACGAAAATTAGGTTTAAGAAATACTAAGCTTTAATTTAAAAAATAAAACTTTTCGAAAATATCAAAACGTTTTTGAGAAATGCAGAGTCGAAAATGCATGACGTTTTTCAAAGTGTTGGAGGCCAAAACTTTTGAACGGCTTATCGCTCAAAATCAAAATTGAACACACGTATAAGGCAAGTTAAAGTAAACAAAGTGCTTAGGTCATGTTTTTCAAAAACAGTTTGAGTACTGCAGTCTTGACGCATTTTCGAAAAAAAATCGCAAAAATGCATGAAAAAACGTGTGCTCACCCCCCCTCCTTATCTGCGGTGCAGTTTGGTGGAATTCTATGAAAAAAATCACACGTATCAGATATAACTCAAAATTTTAAGGAAAATTATAGCGGATTTTGAAATTTCAAAATCTTCTGAGAATTAACTGAAAAACATAAAAGCATTTTCAAAAACATTTTTTTTTACTCTACTAGTAGCTTAACGGTATAAGCGCTCTTTTTTAGATTCGGTTGAAGTAAAACGCTTACAAAAAGAAGGAAGGCCGCGTAAAATTTTTTTTTAATTGCCATTTTTAACCTAAGTTTTTAGAAGCCTATTTAAAAAACGGAATAAAAAGGAGCTTGTTTTACCATTTGCGCATGAGCTGGTGGCCATAGAATTAAAAAAAAACATCCAAGGCTAGTGCTGGTGGTTGTGCTATTGGAAAAAAGTCTAACCGGAGCTGGAAAAATATCTGTTTTATGAATTTGAGATTTAAAAAATTATAAGAAAGGCCAAAAGAACGCATGTCTTCCCCCCTATCTCCCAAACGGTATAAAGTATAATTTTTCAATTAACACAGGGCATAGTCCATCTTCTTAAATTTTATACAAAACTTTTATTCAAAAAGTTTTATTCAAAAACTTCGAAGATTTAACTGAAAAACCTGAAAACATTTTTAAAAACTTTTTTTTAAAGATTTCTAGTTCCTTAACGGTTATGACCACCTTGTTTTAATTTGGCTAAAGTATGTAATGTTTAAAAGGCAAGCGAACTGCATCAAAAACGTTTCAAGGTTGCCGTTTTCGACCCTTAGTTTTTAAGCCCATTCAAACAAGCGAAATAAAAAACAACATATTTTCACCGTTTTCTCAGAAACCCATGTCCGCCGAATTGAAGAAAAGTGGCACAGATGGTTGTAAAATAGATCAAAAAGTCTAACAGCTGTTTTATAGGTTTTAAATTATAAAAATCCTAAAAGAGGCCAAGAAAGAGTATGTCCTTCCTCTTTGGTATGGTAAAGCTTTTTCCCAGCCTTTTTTAGGGTATCGAAACACAACATAAAATCACCCAATAAAAGAACAGTAGGAAACAGTACAGAACCCAACAGGAACACTACGAAAAAAGTACATTACAGACTTTAAAATATATCCAGAAATAATTTTAATCAAAAATAGAATGTAAACTGCGCAATATAGATGACCATAACCTTTAACAAAAGCCGACGGACCGCTCTGCGTATGTCTTCATACTTGACGGTCTTTTTTTATTAAAAGTCTACTGTTTTAATTCTTCTAAAAATTCTAAAGATTCTAAGGTTCGCATAACATCATTTTGCCAATGAAACGGTGACAAATAGCTTATTCTTGCATAATACGATTTTTTTTCTATACCTAACCCTTAAAAAATGACAAAAGCGATAATTTTCAAAATTTGAACACATTTTGGAATGGTTAATAAGTGAATAGATAATGTTTGTGTAAGACTCTGTAAATAAATAATTAAATACTCAGAAGATATACATTTTCCCATAAGTGACTTTTCAGTCAATCAGCTCAAACGATTTTGAGCACATCTAAAAATCTAGTTCAGAAACCATTTAAAATTTACTATGTATTGTATTTTCTATTTATTTATTTTTTTAAGGCAAGTTCTGCCAAAAGATTGTGTTGCCCATAATAGACTTAAGCAAACGATTTAAAAATCCTATGAAATTTCGCTGACAATTTCGCGGGTTTGCCTTGAAAATTTAAAATCAAATCTAAAAATTATGTCACCTTTTCTTAAACTTTGGATGTTAATATCTCCGAAACCGATTGTCAGATCTAAAATGTGTTTAAACTTTTGAGGTCAGCCTAAGATACTTGGTATATTCCCTTCTTTTATATGGGCTTAAAAATGACAATGAGTGAACTAAGGACAAGCAAAAACAAAACTTTAAGCCAACACAAGTTAACAAAAACCTTACGAAACCCAGCATAAGGGTATTATGGTCGTGGCATACGAATCGCGTGTAATGGGACATTTCGGAAAGCCGACTTAAGCTCATCAAAGTTTATTATAGTTGGGCCATGCATACGTTATGGAGATAAAGCGGGGCCACACACCTTTTTTTGCACTTTTGAGCATGCACTTTTGAAACTCTTCTTTAAATAGTTTTTTATTTGTCTTACGTTTGTTATGTATGCGAATTTTGCACTTATCTTGAAAAGTTAAACAGCCCTAAAGAATAAAAATGAAACATACAGTAAACTATCATTGAATTTTTATCGTAAAATCGAATTTTTGCAAAATATTGAAGGTTTTTTAAAAATAAGGAATGCAAAATATGTGCCCGTTCTGTTTCCAACATCTCTAAGGTCAAAACATTTAATAACTTTATTCAAAAGGCCGATATTGGGCAAATATATAACATTGCAGCATAGCACATAGTATGAAATAACCACAGCTTAAGCAAAGACTAATACAAAATTTTGGTTAAATAATTTTAAAACTGCGGTTTTGACGTGTTTTTTTTTTGGAAAAAACGTATATTTTCGCAAATAAATTTGTCGCCCCCACTATCTCCGATGGAATAAGGCCAAAAATCCTGAAATCCCACGTATCAAATATTATATTTGCAATTTACCGGAAAGCTATAGAATTTTTTAATATTCAGAATATTTTGAGATATAGCCTGAAACTTCAAAAACATTTCAAAAATTATTTTCAAAATTTTCTAGTATCTTAACGGTAAAACCGATTGTAATGAAATTTGGTTTGTATGAAGACATTTTTAAAATTTTTAAGAACTTTCGAAAATTACATTTCTAGCTTAAAATTTTGTAAACATGTTAAAAAAGCAAATAAAAAAACCCGTTTTGATAACCGATAAGTAAGAAACCTATACCCATAGTATTGGGAATAAATACCCAATTTTTCTAACGAAAAAAAATTAAAAAAATTTATTTGTCGTCCGCCCTACATTTCAATTAAAATGTGAGAACTTTAACTTAAAATTCTGCTAAAATTAGGATATACAAAAAAGAATTATGATAAAAGCTACCTTAAAACAAGTGAGTTAGTGCAAGAGTTCGTCTGTGACAAACTTCTATATACCCGACCCTATATACGGTGTAACACCAAATCTTAATTTTTTTTGTCCCGAATTCATATATTATTTGTATAGGCCACGCCCCCAAAAGTGGGTCTGAGCTAAAAACTAAAATCAATTAATTGTAATTTCGTAAGAATTATGACAAAATGCGCTGAGCCCGATAATTATAGCAAAAAAACCCGTTTTTTCCTAAACACGCCCCTCAAAAGTGGGCGGAGCTCAAAGCATTGTATGGAGTAAACCTAGCAAATAGTAATATCTTGAATATTTGTAAGACAATTTTACTTCAATTTGGAGTAAACTTTCCGAGAAATCGGGTTTTTTAAAGATCTAATATGGTAAAAGTGGGCATGGTCGATATTGTGGGAGGTTTGTGGAGGTTTTGGGCCATTATTGCTCTATACCAAAATTTGAGCTCCTACGCTTTGTCTTACTTGACCAAAAGGCATTTTGAAAGAAAATTTGATATAGAGGTTGTCTTACATTGAAACCAGTAGTGGGCGTGACCTTCGGCGGATCTAACTAATTTTTACACTTTGTCTGTACAAAGTAAGAACCAAGATATGCTTCACGTTTGAGCGTCCTAGCTCAATTCTAAAGACCTAAAAACTTCACACATACGGGCAGACGGACAGAAGGACGGACATTGCTTAATCGACTCACCTGTCGGTCTCGATCATATCTCTAAAAGGTCTTAAGGGTCTACGGTGATTATTATTACTATGCATTAAAATTAATATACCCTCGGTCGGGTATAATTAATGCAAGAATATTTTTAAGAATTTGAAACCCGAAAATCAGGCTATAAAGGCGAGCTATATGCGAAATGTCGCCGAAAGCTCGTCAGTTTGTGCAGGATGACGATGGAAAATTCACCCCGTTTCGTCAAGTTCGGCAAAAGGCAACTCAGTAGTGTTTTAACAAGACTGTAGTGAGTCCTGCTTGACCATGCAGAAGCTTGGATCCTATATCAGAGGCGGTTGAAAACGCTTTAGGCTGCTCCAAGAGAAAAATCCTCTGGGCCATTTTTGCGTCGGCATAGACGGAGACTAGAGGAGGTGAAATCATATCGAACTTTAAGGGCTGTACATCGATCGATCTAGCCAAAAGAGTCAAAGTAGAACCGCTGCTATGGCAGGATTAGAGTGGATGTACATTGTACGCCGATGCCAGGAGGCGGAAGTAAACCTCAGCCAGCTTCGGGTGCAAAACTGAAGAAGGCTATCTAAAGATAGAGCTGGCTGGAGAAGCTTGTTGGCTGATTTCCCACATCCACCTTAAAGTCGTACGTAGATAATTAAGTACATATTTGTCGCTGGTTCAAAGAGCCTGAGATTCGGCCAGCAGCCAGATGCTTGGCTGTTCTATATATAGCCTTCTTCTTCTTCAAGCCCTCTTCTTTCTACGAAAAAGTTTTGGATATTTGAAATCAAAATGTAGGATTGAAATGTTCCTTGCTTCTAAGTAGGCACATACGTATGTAGGTACGTCAGGCATTTAAACATTTATATGAGGTCTTTTTACATTCAAACTTGGAAATCGTATTATATCAGCTTCTTACGATTAGCTTGGCTTTCAAAAGTTATCCTACATTCTAATGCCCTCTACACACCGGACAGAAAACCGTGCTTTCGCGAAAACACGCGAAAGCTTCCCCGAAAACCTGAGTTTTCCCATAGTTTTCGTAACCTCGTGTTTTTAGTAGTTTTTGATGAGTTTTCCTTGCAATCGCAAGACTTCATAAACAAACAAACCTTTTCACGCATTCAGCAGCACAGCTGATTCTTTCTGTCAAAAATTGAGCTCAAATTTCTTTCTCAAGGATGTAAAAAAGAAAAAAGCGCTTTTTATTTCTGTTAGTTTGTGGTAAGAATTTAGTGTGAAAAATACATATCCAAAATAAAATTTATTAGAAAATGGGGGAAGCCAAGAAATAGAAAAAATGTGCTTATCTGCTCATAGAAAAGGTGCGGCTAAACTCTTTTTCTTTTGAAGTCTAAGCAGTTCTAATACTCGTTGGAGACGGTTTCTTTTGTAGAGACTAGCATTGATAGTCAAAATAGTTATTAATGTTTTCACGTTAGCCTTGTTGCATTAAAAATTATTGTTTTCAATCATTCGAGTGCATTGAGTTTCTTTGTTTGCAAACACCAGTTAACAATTATGCGATTATTTTCAAAGTGACTGAAATGTCAACCAAACCTTGGTTGTGTTTAGTGTGAATGACTCAATGAGTTTTCGTTAGCGTTAAAAGGGCATACGCCTAACTATAAGGATGAATTGGATACACATATCTTGATAGTTTTTTTTTGCGAAGAGTTTAGAATATACAAAAGAGAAGGGTCCAGAAACTAGAGGCTATGTAGGCAGTAGGACCATCTTTAAAAAGCAGCACTTCTTTTGAAAAATACATCATTAACTCTTTTTTAAAGATTATTTCAAAATTGAACATGCCCAAGTATCCACAATTTTGTTAATAACTTTGCGAAAAGTAATGTTTGTTACCGCTGTTTGTTCGTGCGTACACCGTCAAGAATACTAAGTTTTGTTTCACAACGTTTACTGCGGATCTGAGGATGGTACCTACCTATGACCAAAACTTATATCTACGGTCGGAATTGTTCCAGCCATAAAAACAAGCGCTTAAACAACTTTTATAGCATTTGTATTTCTTATATTCCCCAAAAGGATCGAAAACCATTCACCATATAAAGTCGTAACGCTTTAAAGCTACTCCATCATCTTCGGTGTTAATTATAAAATTCAGTCCATCAAGTGCGGCAAATCAAGATTCGATACACATCAACAGAAATTTACATGTCATCATCACCAAGTTACATCAGTTCTCAGGACAAAAATAAAAGAGTCAAACTCGAGTTCCATGTGAGATTGACACTTAACCATATGCCGACACCCAATCAGCCAACTATTTTGGATGCCAAATGTATCCCAAGACACAAAAGGTTAAGGTGCGAAGCTCGTCTTGCCGCTTGTAGAATGAAAATCGACAAAAGAAAAACCAAATTAAAAACCTTTAACGACCCAGAGGATCTGAAATTACTCAGCACAGGACGTAGTGCAAAAAGGAAGACATCTGCGGCGAGATGCATCTCTCTCTGGAGCGTGAACTTCGGCGTCTCAGATATATCATCCCTATCATTGTTTCGTTTCAAGGCGATGCCGTTTGTTTTATGAGTCCAAATACCAGCACCAGACCACCGAGAATAATTTCTCTGTTGTTCATTTTTCTGTGTTCAATCATTCTGTTTTCCTCAGCTGTGATTATATTCCTTCGAACAGTGATCCGCCGCCACCACTGCAAGGACAAAACAACCAACTCCAACATCCAATCGGAACTAATTGGCCGTATAAATTCCTAGGTGTTCCATCAAACGCAACAATAAAAAAATCATTCCCAATACGGGCTGGCTTCGGCTTGTGAACGGATATATGTGAGCCTCATAAGGTGGCTATAGACAGGAGTATATCCCTATTTAGAGCGACAGCCGATTCAAACTCGCAACCAACCAGAAGAGAGACGGTTCCCTCGATCGGCTAGCGTCGAAGTGAAATAGAAAAGTCCTCATTTTTCCACACCAACATATAAAGGTACATGGAAAAAGGATGCAAAAGGACACCGAGAAAATGGCGATTCGATATGGATAGCAGAGTTTCCATGATTAACTTCAGCTTTAGTATATTTTTGTTTTCTTCCTTTTGATAGTTTTGTTTGATGGGATTTTTGTCAACTAACGAAATTGGATTTGGTACCGAGCAGATGGCCCTAAAGTAGGAGGATAGGTCTCATTATGGGCTAGAAAATAAAGAACCTCAATTGGTCATAGTTGAGGTAGAGACTCGTGCCTTGAGGTGTAAAAATTTAATATAGGTACCAATAACTAGGATAAGGTAGAGGTTGGTTTATTGATTTAGTCATAAGCCACCCCATTCACCACCTTGATTTTTCGTTTGAGCTACTCATTCTTAGGTTTAGCTTTTCTTGGTTGCTATATGAAATGCTTTCCCTTGGAACAAAAAATAATTAGAATAGTCTCAACCTAATAAGGGGTTTCACATGGGACGTGACAGTATGTTTATCAGGTCTTGCCCAAACACGAAATTCAGCCAATTCAATCGAATTCGAGAAAAATCGAGAGAAATCAAATTTGAATTTTATAAATGAACGAAGGCTCCTTCGGTTGAAGGCGTCCTGTTGATGGCTCAAATTGAACCGAAAGATGTAAAAAAAATATTAATCCCGTGTCTAGAAGAGCATTAAATTTCCCAGAGCATTTCTAGATCTTGATAGATATATAAAGAAAACCAAAATCTCTAACGATAAAAATCTCGAAACCAAAATCTCGAATAGCAAAAATTTGAGAAGAAAGAATCTTAAATGTTTTTTGATCCCAATTACGTGAAAGTGCTCTGGTTTTGCGTAATTGAATATGTATGAAAAAATCTACATTCAACCTGTTTCTGCAACCCCCCCCCGCTTCGGAACATGATAAGATTTGGATTAGATGCAGGTTTGGGTAGATATAGTACCTAAATGTCTTAACCTTAAAAGTCTCGGAAACAATGTTGCCGTCTATATTGTGTTCGAGATTTTGTGTTTCGGCATTTTTGTATTCCTTAATTTTGTCCCATTCAAGGTTCATTCGACATTTTTAAGATCGATTTCTAAGATTTTTGTACATTCTGGATAAGTATTTGTCATTCTAGAAAACGGGTTGATCCCAGTACGAATATAATGACTGTGCAGCCTTCAACAGACTGCACAGTACCCTCCCCTAAATAGAGTGGCGCAACAGCTCGAGGTGAACCAGGGCCAACTTCTCAACAATGTGTGTTAATTTCTTTACATACAAGGTGACCTACAATTTTTTGCCGAATCCGAACGGCACTTTGAGAAGTTTTTCAAGACAAATGATACTCTCGGAGGGCTTGTCAGACCCTCGCGGAGGTGGGGCCGTGAAAAAGAGCAAGTCTTTTTATTCAGGTGACGATGGCAGGATTCGAACCCAGACCTCCGGCGTAAAATTAAATATCCTTAACTTTAGATTCTAGCTTAAGTAGTTTTATATTTTATTGCTCTTTTTATATCACACTGTTTTATGTACAAGTAATGAGATTTTAAATCTTAATGTACTTCCATTTGAATTCATTTAATAAAAAAAAACACTAAACAAGAATTAAATCTTCATCATTAAATCGAATTTTTACAAAATATTTAAAAGTTTTTGATAAATGAGAAATGCAAAATATGTGCCCGTTTGCAAATTGGTTAAGGTGATCATTCTACTTTATTCAAAAAGTCGATATTAGGCACACATATTTAATAACCTCGAGCTGTTGCGCCACTCTATTAATTTATTTAACAACAAAAATTATCTAAACTAAATAAAAATTTTGTTTTTTATGAATTAAATTTTAAAAAAAATTAATAAATAAATTTTTGTTTATTATTTATTATATTAATTATTGTTTTGTTCTAAAATAAAATTTTGTTTTTTTTATGATTTAAATTTTAAAGTCAAACTTCTTTTTTGATTTATTTTTTATTTCTCTCTTAGAAAAAAATTTTTCCCCACCTTTCTCTCCCATACTGTAAGGCCAAATGATTTGTAAAAAATCACACTTATCAAATACTATTTGATATTTTTGGGAAATACAAGGCCTCGAATAGTATAGTCCAGGAAAATGAAGCAAAAAAGGCCGCAAAGAACTTTGGAATACTACCCGCAAAGCTGAAATTTGTCAGCAGTCCCTTTCTTTTATTGGGGGTCCTAGGTTACCCAAAACTATTTTCAATGAGTATCCCGATAACTGCTACCTTTAAAGAAAAATTTACTTTGACAGAAATGTAGCTCTTGGAACTTTCTAAAAAAAGTATAATAACTTTTTTTTTGTTAGAGTACAATTTTTGAGGTATATTTATCCGCAAAATTGTTGGTTTGGTGATTTTTTATCCCTACCCTGGATATATTGGTTCTTAAGTACCTATAGTTTGTAACGCTGTGAAATTATCACCGTAGACTTTCAATATATTTTAGAGATACAAATAAAACTGCCGGAAGAATTGATTGAGCTCTATCCGTCCGTCTGTCGATCCGCCCGAGCGGGTGTGCTTTCGTCCTAAAAATCAGTGATATAAGACAAAATACAGGCTGAACCTTTATAAAAGTCTCGCAAAACTGGATTTTGAAACGAAGCTTTGAAACGAACGAACATTGTCGTTCTCAATAAACTGTCAAAGTGCTCGTCGATCTGAGTGCCACTAAACATTTTCTCGGAGGTAAAAGGTAACAACAAAAACTAATCACAAATGTTGTTCTCATAACAAACTGTCAAAAGTAACCGTCGATCCCAGTGCCGCTAAACTTTTTATCGCGGGTCAAAAGGCACAAAAAGCAAGTTTCGAAAAGTTCTTTAGGATTAAGACTAAGATTAGGATCAAGTAAAAGCACCATTTTAAAGTAAAAGCACCAATCGACGACTTAAGCTCAGTGCGGAACCGGAAAATACCGCCGCTGACCATTTAATATGCCGTGACAGGGAGTTCCATAGTTTTTTTTTCACTCAGAGGCAAAAAGTATTTCCTCAATATATCAATATAACTATAGGATTTCATCACTTAGCGTTTACTTAATGTTAGATATAAGCATGAAAAAAGTTAACCTGCAAAAGAAATTTTACAAATATACGCCATGTAATCTACAAATCCAATAAACGTCAGAAATATTTCACAACAGAAAACAATTGGGTATCCAATTCGCACCATCATTTTCGACCTGTCAGTTTTCGTCTGTCTATAGCTGAGTCCTAATCTGATAAGTTGATAAGTTCGTGTCAAAAAGTCATCTTTGCACAAAAAAGGGCCAAGCAAAAACACATACAATCCTTGCGAAATCCTCACAACATGAGATGTATACGGATTTGTGGGCGTTTACTAGACTTAACCGCCGGATTGTCTGCGTAATCCAAATTAAATCGGATCCCAGATATTGAAATCTAGATTGGATAACTATACTCGTTCGTTTGCTGTCACAAAAGCAAACAATCATCAGAAAAGGATGCACAACAGCCTACAGGTATTATTTTGAACTCGCCTGGAGATGGATACGAGCACCTACATATATACATGTTTTCTTGATTGAGTCGTGTGACCAAAATCGAAACGGAAGCAGGGCAAACACTTTGTGTTTATTCATACATAAGAGTTTATTTTTTGAAAACGCCCGTGGCGATGATCCTTCGTCGTGATAACCCAACATTTGCAAAGCACAAGTGCACAGGTACTAATCAGGATCAGCCAGGACCGATATTTTGTTCTTCTTCTTGCAGCCTGATCAAGTTTCAAAATATTACACAAGGATTTGTTGTGTTTGACAACAATCGACACATAGCCCGAGGCAAACAAATTAAGGTAACGTAAGGTAATCCTGAGAAGTTGATTAGGTACCTGAATTTTGAGGGAAGATGCAGAAGGTCATTGTCGTTGAAAAAACAATGTTAAGGTTATGAAGCCGTAAAAATTACTTTAGCGTTCTTTTATGTCAAGGTAACAAAAATTTAGTTATAAAAAATTTAAGCATTATATATTAAAAGCCGAACGAGTTCCCATTGAACTTAGAATTTGTATCAGGACTATCTACTTCCTTAGTCAATTATTCCAGTTACTGGTGAGAGGAATAAGTAATTAGTTGGACCAAGCAAAATTGTCGAACTCTATCCCGATGAGACACGATATATAAAGTTCATTACATAGCTTGTCCCACGGTTAAATTAGCCATTTCCGAAGCCAACCCTTCGAGTATAGATACACAATTTGTCACAAGAGGCTTTTTAACTGCCTCCATTTTTGTAAACCTTCTTCTTGGTTTTAAGTTAGTTTTTTTGGTTTGAGAGCATTTAGTTAACTTTTATACTTTAGAGATTCTATGTTGATTTGGATACAGCAAAATTATCTACATTTGAGTATTCTCCGAAAATTCTAAGCAGTCCTATCTTCAAATAGAGCTACACTTAAAAAAAAATCAGTTTACTGGCTGAAATGATGCTGCTGTTCCTTCTAGGTTACTTACTTTACTTCACCGAAATTTGATGCAAGCATAAGCCACATTGACCTTAAGGCAAAACTTGAAAACAAGGACACTCTATTCTAAAATAAGTTTCTTTTTAGAAAAAATAGAAATTAAGAAAAAATAGGGAAAAAAAGTTTTTTTTTGCCACCCTTACACGAAACAATCCATGTTTGTCTTTATACTTGAAAGTATTTTTTCATTTATTTACGGAAGGTGAAATTAAGCGTAAATATCCAAACATTAAAAACTTCTGACAATAAGGTATGGCATATGAATAAGCGATAACCACCTGACCGCTAAGGTCAGTCAAAAATGGAAAAAAGACCTCTTATGCTATCGCTTGTCAGTCCATAAAAAGCCCGATTGTAAGACGTGCAAAGACAAAATTTTGGTGTGTTTTTAATTTTTGAAAGCTTAAAGGAAACGCATACCAGTAAATTTTTTTCTGCACTCACATAAGGGTTAAAGTACAGTTTGAAATTTCATGTAAAAATGGTTTAAATATTTTTTTAATTTTGTATTTAAAAGTTTTATGGGCTAAAATGCCAAAAATCTAACTTGTGTCTTGAAAATGTTAAATATTTAAAGAAAAATTTAGCTTTTCAAAAATATTTAAAAAATTTTAAAATGTTCCCAAACTTGTTCCCAAGGTATGAAGACATACGCGGAGCGGTCCGTCGGCTTTTGTTGAACGTTATAGTCATCCATATTGCGCAGTTTGTGAAACATTCTGTTTATTTATTAAAATTATTTCTGGATATATTTTACAGTCTGTAATATACTTTTTTCGTAGTGTTCCTGTTGGGTTCTGTACTATTTCCTACTGTTCTTATATTGGATGATTTTATATTGCATTTCAATAATCTAAAAAAAGACTGGCAAAAAGCTTTACCGTTACGAAAATAGAGGGAAGGATATACTCTTTCTTAGACTTTTTTAGGATTCGTATAATTTAAAACCCATAAAACAGCAATTTCGATTTTTTTTAATTACCGTTAGACTTTTTGATCAATTTTACAACCACCTGTGCTAGCATTTGCCACTTTTTTCAAATTCTGCGGACATTGATTTCTGAGAAAACGGTAAAAATATGTACTTTTTTATTTCGCTTGTTTGAATGGGCTTAAAAACTTAGGGTCGAAAACGGCAATTGTGAAACGTTTTTGATGCAGTTCGCTTGCCTTTTAAACATTACATACTTCAGCCAAATTTAAACAAGGTGGCCATAACCGTTAAGGAAATAGAAATCTATAAAAAAAAGTTTCCGAAAATGTTTTCAGGTTTTTCAGTTAAATGTTTTTCACACACGTTTTTTCATGCTTTTTTGCAATTTTTTTTCAAAAATGCTTTAAAACTGCAGTACTGAAACTGTTTTTGAAAAATATGACCTAAGCACTTGGTTAACTTTAAGTTGCTTTATAAGTGTGTGCTCAATATTGATTTTGAGCGATAAGCCGTACAAATTTTGTCTTTCTACGACTTACCGTTTAGAAGTTATAAAGCGATTGGACGGACGGTAGAAATTAACACACACAGCATACATTGTTGGCTCACCTCGAGCTGTTTGGCACTCTATTTATTTATTTTTATTAAAATTATTGCTTGGTGTAATTTACGTCATGTTGTATAATTTTTTCTAGTTTGAAGCCAACTGTTGGGTGATTTTCAAGTTTCATTTCTCTAAAAAAGGGTGGCAAAAACGTTTCCTCCATTTTTTTTTATACCCATCCCATAAAATAGGAGGTATATTAAGTTTTATTCATAGTTTGTTACATAGAGAAATAATTACCGTAGACCCCCAAGGCATAAAATATAGACCCCCTAGGGGATATAATCGAGACCAAATTGTTAGCCGAACGAGCCATGTCCGTCCGTCCGTCCGTGTGTCGGTAGTTTTTAGGCCTTAAATTGGGAGCTAGGAACTTGAAACTTAATATCAGTTCTTTCTAGATCCCGAAACAGTGTAAGTGTAAACATTTTTTAAATCCGCCCACTGACACGCCGACTTTAATTATTCGCATGAAAAATCAAAGTTGTCGTAGGAAGCTGGAATTTGGTATGTGTTATCCTTGCTTAAGTGTTTTGTGCTGGGCATTTAAAAACAAGTGGGAAAGTGCAACCGTGCGTATGCAAAAGCTTCATTTCGTCTGCGATGGATTGCAAAATACCCGACCCTACCAAAAAGAAACCTGCCACGCCTCCAAAAAGTGGGCGAGATGTAAAAATATAACTGTTGAATGCTTAACGCTAGGTGGTTGCATACATATTGGACTTAAGCCCCGTAATTTTAAGAAAAAAAATCCCTTTTTTCTAAGCAACGCCCACAAAAGTGGGCGGAGATATATATAATATATAAAAAAATATAGAAAGTGCTTAAAATTCCTAAAAAAGTGGCCGTGGTCAATGTAAACGCCAAACTTTTTCTGCTGCCTCAAAGCCAATTACAAAGAGAAGTCAAATACTAAAAATCAGTGTGCTAGCACCATTTTAATATAGCTAATGTGAAAGTATTTATAAAAATTGGAAATGGTCGCACATACAAGCCTGTAGTGGGCGTGTCTGTGGGCAGTTTCAACTAATTTTCAAACTTGATCTGGTCCAATGCACTTCCAGTCCACTTACAAATTTTCAGCTCTCTAGCTTAAAATTTAAGGCCTAAAAGTTGTTTACACACGGACAGGCGGACGGACGGACATGGCTTAAGCGATTCTCCTGTCGGTCTCATTCATATCTCTAAAAGGTCTTAGGGGTCTACGGTGATTATTTCACTGCGTTACAAACTATACAGCAAACTTAAAATACCCTGGGTCGGGTATAAAAGAGCAAAAACCGCCCCATGCGTGCTCATATTATTTGCATACTTATAAAGTTTTATTCGATATATTTTTTTTAAATCCAAAAAACTTTCACTATAAAATGTTCAGATATGTGTTTAAGCTATCAACTGGAATGAATAAATTTTTGCCCCTCCCTCTTTTAGGGGCATTTTTAAGTATGTATAAACCAAATGTTTAATTTTAAAATGCAATCAACACGTGTTACCGCACTTCTGTTAAAAAATATAAAAAAAAAAAATGATGTTATTCGAATGGGGTTGACGCCACGCCCCTTTTCCAGATTTTAATCGAAAAATTCTAAATACAATTAAAGTTAATAGATAGTAATCTTGATATTAATCTTGGCCTACAATAAAAGTCATCACAAACTACAAGGATATCGTTTTTCTCATAAGTATCTATCAATCCATGGGAAAAATATTAGACCATGCCTCTCCGCGGAGTAAGAGTTTTCCTTAAAATTTGGATAATTTGTGCAACGTACGATTTTTGTCATGATTTCTCCAAATAGCACGGTGATAAGGGGAGTGGGGGCACATTTTATTATGCATTTTTGCGATTTTGTTCGAAGATGCATCAAAACTGCAGTATTAGAACTCTTTCAGATATGACTTTAACTGAACTCTTTATGAACTCTTTCAGATATGACTTTGACTTTGATTGACTCTGCGTCGCTTTATACGTGCATTTAATATAGGCTTTGTGGAGCAAGCGTTTCAAAAGTTTTGGCTTAAAACACATTTTTTTATAACTCCTGATGCGCCTATTGCAAACTATGGCGAGGTGCCATAGACCTAAAGAGATCATTTGTGCCGTGAGCGTCTGAATAGTTAGGCTAGGAAGTTATCCACTTTCCTTGCGAATTTTATAACGCTGCTAGCAGATCAAATCTTAATGTCTTCCGTACTCAATTGTTTTCTGAAGAATCAATTCCGTCTAATACCGTTTAGAGCTGGACATTTACAAAGGATATGTTCCGCACTTTCGTCTTGTTCAAGACAAAGTAGACATTCTGGAGAGTCGACTGTTTTGATTTTAAAAACTCGATAGCTTCGGTGAAAAGGTGATAACAACCGGTGGTGTCCTGTAACGTATCCTTACAAGGCTTTTAAAATCAAGCCTGTTTAGATTTAGGCAACTTTTGGCATTTTTGCTGAAGGGCTTTATGGCCCGTTTGGCTTTTCTTAGGCCTGGGGTATTCAACCAATATGTGATGCATCTAGCATGCTCCCAGCTTTTTATAACTTCGCTTATGGCCGAATTGGGGGTGGAGCAGGTCCCTGAAAAGGGGTTTTCGAGCCTTTTCTGGCTAGTTCGTCGGCTTTCTCATTGCCCTCCGTGCCAACGTGACCAGTTTGGTTTTGTTCCTGGAGCTTAGCCTCTGTAGGGCATTGAAGCAGTGCATGACTGATTTGGAGTCAATGATGTGCGAGCTAAGGGCTTTTATAGCTGCTTGAGTGTCCGTGTGTGTATGGATGTTTGCAGTTTTGGTACCAGAGATGTAGATTTGGTTAGCACATTCTCTTCAGGTTCGACCCGTACACGCCGGTTCCCAATCCCGACCGCATTTTAGATTTTAGAACCATCCGCCTTATAAACAAAACACCTTAAAACGTCATCTATCCCCCCCCCCCCTCTCATTTTTCATAGCGTGGAAAAAAATGAAGCTTTTTTTTCATTTTTTAGCCTCCGTTCACCCTAGTATTCAAAAAAAAATTCAAAAACCTTTCAATATTATCAAAAAAAAAAATTTTTTATACATTAATTGGACATTTCCTCCTTTTTTTGAGTTTCAAGGCCAGGTACACAAGGCGACAGAAAAACGCGCGACAACAATCAGCGCGATTTTCTGCAGCAAGCATACTCAACACACGAGCGATAATTTTCCGTGCGATTCCTGTGAGTTTTGAATGATGAAAAAATTTGATGAAAAATTTAATTTTCATCGTTAAAAAAAAAAAGAGTTTGCAAGCTAGTAAACTCAGTACAAAAAAACTTACTTTGGAGGCAGTTTCTCGTGGCAGAATCGTGGTGAAAACAGTCTTTTTTCATTGTTAAATAAAATAAAATTGTACTTTTTGTCGTGCGGTTTAAAAGAATAAAAGGAGTCTCGCGACTAATTGTCGTAGCCGCACTCGTGTGTTGTCTAGAGTATAAACGCGTGTGCTTCTAACGTGTTAGATGAACGGTAATTGGTCGCGCGTTTTTCTGTCGCCGTGCGTCTCTGGCCTTATCTACAAAACTTTTGTAATTAAGTGTACCAGAAAAAATTTCAGCCATTTTTACATGAAATTTCAATCTGTTATTAAGTCATTATGTGGGTATGGAAAATATTTTGCTAGTACGCGTTCTTTTTCAATTACCGCAGCTCAAAAGCACACCAAACTTTGTCATTCCACGGCCGACCGTTTACAAGTTACAAAGGGTTTTGACGGACGGATGGTCAACGTAGAGATACCATAGGAGGACCTTTTCCCATTTTTCGACGGATAGCTAAAAATGGACGTGGTCAAAAACTTATGATGAAAGTATGATTAAAATGTAAGGTTAAAATCTGTTGTTCAATTTTCTACGATACTGCCTCAACTAAATAATTGTAGACATAGCTGGCCAAACAGTTTATGTGAACAACTATTAAAATGGACTGTTTTGCACGTTAATATTCCGCAATTTGTTTTTTCAATTGAGAGCAATAATGTGGAATTAAATCAAAAAGAAAAACCCACCTTTAATCGATGCCAAGTCCACTAGACAAGACTTTAAGGGAAAAGTGTTTGGTTTATTTGCAAAAATAAACCAATCTTTTCGGTTGTTAATTAAGGGTTTCAATATGGCCTAATGGTGTAAGTTACTTCTGATGGGGTTGTTTGCTGGGCCTCAATTAGGCGCTTCTCAAAGTGGCGGATATGGGAACGCTTGTCAGATTATGTGGCAGGGTAAACATCAAGCCAAAAACCCAGGAGTATCTGTCTCAAAATAAGCGGTTCCTACTCGGCGTCTGTTATCTAGGTTAGAGTCGGCCGAATATTGAACACCACTCTCCTCCAGCAAACAAATAGAAATGACAACAATTATGCATAATATATGTTTATCTACCAGGAGTTTTTGTTGAATATTCTGTAGATAATCATTGCTTTTCGCCGTAAAGGCATAACACTTGCGGGAGTAAGCTTTTATGTTTCTGTGCAGGTGTTTCATGCACGGTTTAGCATAATTTTCCGTTTGGAAACAGCGTTTTGAATCGGGAGCAATTCACTTTCCTCGCTTTACGCTACACGTTTAAAGGGTCGCCGTAGTCCGTTAATCGCTTATAATAAAAAAGGCTCCACCAGAAATTACCGAAAAATTGATTTATTTTTGGTTTTGGAGGAACTTATGGCCTCGCAAGAATGTGTCGTTGGACGCAAAACTCTTTAAAATGAATGCTCAAAGCTTTTTAAAGCATCTAATTTTACACATTGATCAAGGATTTGCATAAGTAGTGCTTAAAATCGCGCAGTTTTTTTTGTGCGGAGTAAGGAAGAGACCTCAGAGGAGTTCATTTTAAGATCACAAGCTCGTCTTCTAAGCTTACAGGTATGTGGTTTTACACGACAGTCCTTATTTTCTAACATTTAAGCCATAGTAGGACTTGAATTCGGCTAAGTTTACCTTTGCGATGGCGCATCGCTTTTAAAAATGAAACAAAAATGAAACTGATTTTTCTATGCATAAAGGAACACACACCATTGACCGAGAAAACAATAATCGAAACCAGTAAGCCAACATCATTCACCCATATCCATATTCAGTCAGCAAGCCAGCTGCATCCTTCTTCCCAGCTTTAATCCATATACACAAATCTACGCACTGACAGGCTGTATAAAGTGTACAGACGACAAATGTGGAATATCGGAAGGGAATGTAGCCCTTTTGTTAGGTTCGGTTCGGTTTTGCACGCTTCACGCTAATTTAGCCGAAATGTCAAATAGCCGACGACAAACGACGTCAAGGCAGGACATGGATATAGCTACGCCAGGCGACAGATATACCACACATTCACTCCATTCAATTCTATACCAGATTCTAAAATCGATTTTATGTCGACAACGACGACGGTTTTAGTGATTTTGTTGGGCATATTTCTGGCTTTCGAGTTTCCCATTGCTCGCATACATTCATGAGGATATTGTTTTTTCCGCTGCATTTTGGACAGGACATACCACTTACACCATACCTACCGCGCTTTGATTGTATTTATTTAATTTGCTTGATTCTCATAGGATGCATGCGTTTCCAACCCCTGTACTTGTGTCGTTTTGTTAGTTTTCAAAACTCAGGATGGGGGAAGGTACACGATTTTGGGACTAGGATAAAATAGTTGACGGGTATAATGGCGTATGCTGATGGTGAAAGTGTGCATGAAGCTTGGCACAGATTCGTAATGGCTGACTATGTTTAGGTTTTGAATTATTTCATGAGCATCTGCAATTCTTATGATTATTTTGCTCTTGGATTGGGGTGGTTTTTTGAACTTCATATATTTTGGGGTGTGAATGATGATAGGGGTTATAGAGAAATGGAAAATGTAGGAGGGCACCTACTGTTGTTTGTAGATTTTTCACTGCCTGATATTAGTTATAAGTTGATGATCTTGGAAAAAAAATGGAACATCACTGAATTTGGATCATTCAATTTTCGCAAGACGACTTTGAACGGACAAGACTTATCCGTAGCAGATCACTTTCTTTGACGTAGGTGTAAGATCATGATACTCCTTTAAGATTCTACCCTCAGCTGCATAAGTTGTGTTTGAGTTTGACCTTCCTTGAGTGCTTTAAGATTTTTCAGAAACTTTACCGGAATAAATCGTGAAAATGTGAGTTCTTTATAAGTAGATATTTTTTTAATTTAATTGTCTTCTTTACAAGATAATAACAATCAGCAATCACATCAACACTCCTGTTCAAAGAATCTGTTTTCTCCAGATAAGAATCCATTCAAGATTCAATCGGTCTCACATGGCGCCAGACCATGTGAAACAAGTCACTTTGCGGATGGCTCGTTTGGTGCATCCTTTTTTGGTGTAGAAATTCAATTCGTTTCATAATTTTAAATGGTGATTTGAACGGGTGTTAAAAGTCCATTTACCTCTCGTTATTTATACCTATGGCAGGATAATTATATCCACCGACCGTTGATAACGTGATCTGATGGTAAATTTGATAAGATCCGCTTTGAGTTCCATTACGTAACGCGAATTTAGAGCGGTAAATTTTCGTCGTGAACCGAATGCCAATTTGCCATGCGTATGGCACACATTTCTGTTCCCGTGAGATGGATGCAGATACATGTACGACGCGACGTAGTCACACAAGGATACAAGTATTGATGAGAATTCGAATATCATATGCAGTCCGTTCAGTAAAGAGTTGGGGAAGCCTTGTACCCATTTGTACCGCTCACTTAGCTTAGATTCATTACCTGTTTGTTTAAGGTTTATTACCTATAGGGGATACGACGGCATGGCATTCGCACATTGTCCCTAGGGTAATGACATAACCACGGATACAAAAGATATACTTTTTTTACAATGTTCTTATAATTTCCATATATGAAATATGGAAATACGCTCCCGCTCGATGATGGTGGTTGTTAGCGCTTTCTTTGCTCTTCAGAGCGACAATGAAGTAGGTGATTTGTGTGCGAGTTTTATGGTGCCCGGAGGCTTTAAGTGATTAGTTTATATTGGTTCGAGTTTGGATTAGGAGTATGTTATTAAGAGTTCCTTTGGGCAGATTTAGATTGTCAGGCGCACTTGTCGGCTTTTTTGCTTTTGAATGGGAACGACCAGGTAAGTACAATAACAAGGTGCATTTTAAAGGCGCATTGCAAAGGTATAAAAAATCCGATAAATTACCAAATAGGTGTATATCTGTGTATCTGGGCTAACATGGAGAAAGCAAATACATTGCCCTGGTGCTTGTTGGGGCATTTTGGGCTGAGATTCCAAAACATGTAAGAGGCGGCTACTGGTCGATCTTAAACAACATCTAAGTACTAACTTCAGGTAAATTTTATGGAAGGAAAAAATTGTTTAAACACTTACTCTGGATCGTAGGAAAACTAATCGCTGCCTAGAGAGTATACCTACAAGATCTGCTGCTTTGTCAAATAAGTTTGATAAATAAAAACTCTTTTGAAAATAATTTATTATTACTTCTAGGTGGCCCAAAAATAGATATAAAACGTCATAAATTAAATTTGACAAGGGTGGTGGAGTAAATAGTAATATTGATAATTGTATTATTAGCTTACTTACGTATAAGTTACCTGACCCATTAAGAAGTCAAGTGTTTCTCCAGGAAACCACATAATTCCCAGTAGCCTTCCACTTCGCACCATCTGCGATCCTGCACAGGCTGCTTCCAGTGTTTTAGACAGTGTGCTCTGGCATCTGCGATGACGTGATCCTTCAAACGGAGGTTCGATCTTCCTGGCTGTCTCGAACCTGGGGGCTTGGATTTGAAAACCCTCTTGGAGCGCTGTTGTCCATCCGTTCGATGCTAGATGAGACCGAGCCAATATATAGTCTTCGTGTGCAGGCTTTTGAAACTACATCTACATCTTGGTATAGCGCCTAGAGTTTCCGGGTATATATTTTCCTCCATTCGCTTCCCTCACAAACAGGACCATAAATTCATTGTAAAATTTTTCTCTTGAAAGATCCAAGCATAATTTCTTTTTTGTGTATCTTCCAGCACTCGATGCCATAAAGCAGAACTGGTTCGTCAATCGCCGTAAAAGCCCCTATCACGGCATGGCGGGAACAGGCGATGATGTTGGTTTCGTCCCATATTTGGAAAGGTCTGTTGAAGATATTGCCTTTTATTCATGTAAACCCATAAATTGGGCACTATATCAGCCCAATATTTGAATCTGGGGCATTTTTGGAACAGTTATGAGGTTCTGTTTCTAAACTGTATGTTGCACCACGCATTTTTTAATGTTTCAAAGCATTTTTAATGTTTCATGAAAATAAGTGCTGTCGTAGGCGGCCTCAAAATTGATGAAAAGGTGTTTTGTTTCGACTTTAAATTTGTAAGGCTTTTCCAGGACTTGACTTTGCGTGAAGATCTGGCTTAAACTTATTGAGATACAGAGCTGAAACTTAGAGTGAAGCTTGGAAATTATTTCTTTCATGCAAAATATGTAAATTGTTAAAATTCACCTTTAGATGCACCCATAATTGACTTGATTGTATAAGACAACCTCACCTTTACAATTTGTTTTTAATAAAAAAATGCATAATTTTTTTAATCTTCTATATAATATAGACATTAATTTATATATGTTTGATTGTCCTTTATACATTCCTATACCATTCATTAGAACACATTGAAAATTTGATGTTGAACTGCATTTTTAAAAGTTTAAAATGCTTGCATGTTTCTGCCGCCATTCATTCTAGTTTGAGATTTTTTTGAGTTGTTATTTAGGCATTTTTTATACCCCATCCCTTAGGATAGGTAGGATAGGAGGTATATTAAGTTTGTCACATGGTTTGTAACACGGTGAAATTAGACCTTAAGGGCATATGATCGAGACCGAATCTTGAATCGAATATGCCATGTCCGTCCGTCCGTTTGTCTGTATGTCACACGTTCTTAGACCTTAAATTTTAAGCTAAGAAGCTGAAATTTGGTACATAGGTTCATTGTTATCTAAAGCAGTACAAGTGTAAACATTTTTCCGCCCCCAGACACGCCCACGATCCGTACAATTGTGCAACTACCTCCAGAGCTTTCAAAGCTGTAAGACGTTTTAAAAGCCTGAAATTTGGTATTTATTATCTCCTGTTTATTGTAATATACACAAAATAAAAATTTCATCGGTTCCCCTCCCCGATTAAATTTTGGGGCGTGCCACCGCCTTAAAAGTTAGTTTTTCAAATGCATTTTATTCAATATTTCTGTTCGAAATCGAAAGAAATCATATTATTATATGAGCTCTACATTTCGCTCATATAAGACTTTGGTCCCACATATAAGACTTTGGTCCACCGCTAAAAACTTTATAGGAACGAAATGTACGTAAAATTTCGTTAATAGGAATTTTTTTTTTGATCGAGACCGAATTGTTAGTCGAATCAGCCATGTCCGTCCGTCCGTCTTAAAACTTAATATGTGGTCTTTCTAAGTCCCGAAGCAGTACAAGTGTAAAAATTTTTAAAATCCGCCTTATACGCATGAAAGTTCAAAGTTGTCGTAGGAAGCTAAGATTTGGTACGCGTTATCCTCGCTGAAATGTATTGTAATTGGCATTTCAAAAAAAGACAAATACCGCCCCCTTTTGGGCGTGTTCACATTTCACTTGCATTTTAATAAACGGTTTTTATTCGACATATTTTCATTGAATCCAAAAAATTTGCGCTATAAAATGTTCGGATATATGTGAAAGCTATCAACTGTAATGAATATATTTTTGCCACGCCCACTTTTGGGGTGTTTTTAAGTATAAATAAAATTTTTAGTATAAAAATGCAATCAACACGTGTATACTACTTCTGATAAACAATAGCAACAAAAAAACGATTTTATTAAAAAGGGGTGGATGCCACACCCCTTTTTAAGGAAGAAGATTCTTAAACTGAGAAATTCTAAATACAATTGAAGTTAATAAACAATACACAATTCGGAGGTTGAAAGTGGTCAATTAAGATGGGGTATCCAACGATCCGCCTAAGCGGATTGTAACCCTCTTACTAGTTTTGATTAAATTTAATTTTACTTTCATAGTTCTCTCATCAGAAGGGTAAAAGGCTATCAGAGTAAACAAGTAAGTAGATGCAAGAGTTCGTCTGTAACGAACTTCTCTTTACTCATTAAAACCAAATTTTAAATTGTTTGGTCTGTTTCATATACTCAATGTCAATTATTTGTGTTGGCCACGCGCCTAGATAAGGGCGTAGGCTGAAAATTAAAATCAATTAACTCTAATTTCATTGGAATCACGAGAAAATGCGTTAAAAGCGAATATTTATGCTTAAAAAACAGTTTTTTCCCAAACACGCCCCCTAAAAGTGGGCGGAACTTAGCAAATGATATCTTTAATATTTGTCAAACAATATTTTTCAATTTAGAATGAATTTCCCGAGAAATCAGGTTTTTAAAGATTTCAGATGTAAAAAGTGGACATGGTCAATAAAGTGGGCGGTCCAATTTTTGCCTAATTAAAGATATGGCTCTCCACCAAAATTTGAGTTAATATGTTTTGTCTATCTTGACCGAAAGGCATTTTGAAATAAAATGTAAATTTGAGGTTGTCTGACATTCACGCCAATTGTGGGCGTGGCTGTGAGCGGATCTTCTCAATTTTCATATTTTGTCTCCACAAAATGAGAACCAAGCAACGGTGAAAGTTTTAGCTTCCTAGCTCAATTTTAAAGACCTCAAAACTGCATACATACGGACAGACGGACGGACGGACATGGCTTAATCGACTTATCTGTTGGTCTCGATCATATCTCTAAAAGGTCTTAGGGGTCTACGGTGATTATTTCACTGTGTTACAAACTATGCATTAAAATTAATATACCCTCGGTCGGGTATAAAAAGACGTAAACTCCCATTGTGAGGGCATATTTGATTCTTGTTATGTTGGTTCAACTCTCATGTTACTCTCAAAGATTAAAAGTATGATAAGAAGAATCATTATGAGAGTCAAAATATCGAAGTACTCGTAAAAATACTCTTTTCAGCCTTACACTCTTGTTATGAGACCGGATGACTGAAAAAAATACCTATTTATGCCAATTCAAAAATCAATATCCGTCAAAAATAATTTTGCCAGTGTGTAGTGTGCTTGCAGTCACAGAAGTTTTTTAATTAATTAAATACATATTTTATGGAGAAAAAAGTTTACCTATGCAGCGCAAATCGTCATCATAAATGTGTGTGGATGACCAGCACGGATTGACCGACTTTTTCTACACGCAAGCAAACTCACAGTCAACTCCGATGACTTCGGATTTACATTTACCTTAGCAAACAAATGTCATAACATGCGTTTGTCGTAATCTTTATATTCCTTCATTCATGTGAGCTCGACAATGATGTCAAAATAGAAATGTGCCTTTAAATAGTATGAAACCACGACATTTTGGTTAAAAGAGTAAAATTCTGGAAAACAGCCAATTTGCTCGCACGAGGAGAGCTAATCTCTGTCAAAAAAGCTTAATCGTTCACAAAAAGCGAATGACTCCTATAAGCAAACTATTTTTTTGCCATTTAATTTCTCAACTCTTAGGGTTACCAATTTGTCCAGGTATACGCATCTAGTTGACCAAATAACTCTTGCAAGAAGTGTTTAAGAGTTTTTATCAGAACAAATAACTCCCATAAGTGGGGCCATTTAACTCCCGTAAGACTCTCTTAAGCGTTCTCGTAGTACTCTATGAGACGCAAATTACTAGAGGCAAGCTCTTGGAGAATACTCTCAAAGGACTCTCGTAGAGTGTTATAGGAGGAAAAATGTTACTTGGATCGTCACGTCAACCACCCTGTCGCTTGCGTATTCAACATCCTAGGGGACTAGACCATTAGATGGTGGTATACCCACTCTCCTAGTAAGTTGAAGCGGCAAAAGAACAAAAGGAGGATACGACAAGGGAGCAAAGAAAAGGGTAGTTATTGTTGCTCGAAATTTTACCGCAAAAAGTTATAATCTTAATAATAAACACATTGAAAATGGGTAACTATTTTCCATTCCTTATTTCTCAAAAGTTTTTTGAGAAATTAGTTTGCAAAAATTCCAGTTTATTACAAAAAATTTACCAAAACATACTTGTTTAATGTATCTTTAAATCTTCTTCTTTCTGACTGTTAAACTTTTGAAGATAAGGCCAAAAAACTTTTTGTCCCATTTTCCATCAATATTCAAACTGTAATTAAACCGTTATATGTGTGTATATAAAAAAGTTCCCTTGCATGCGTTCTTATTTTTTATGTAAAAATTATGTAAAAATAAAAATAAATAATTAGAGTGGCGCAACAGCTTGAGTATTACCAGGGCCAACTTCTCAACACACTAACTGTGTGTGCTAATTTCTTCACATACAAGGGGACCTAAAATTTTTTGCGGAATCCGAACGGAACTTTTAGAAGTTTTTCAAGACAAATGATATTCGCGGAGGGCTTGTCAGACCCTCGCGGAGATGGGGACCGTGAAAAAGAACAAGCTTTTTTTCGGACAATAGCAGAATTCGAACCCAGACCTCCGGCGTAGTAAGCACACACACTAACCACCACGCCACAGCGGCACCCCACGACTTTATACATGTAAGTAACTCAATTTAATCTCTCAGTGACTCACAGTTCAGAAGTTACAGGTGCGGACGGACCATAAGCGAATACTGTTAAAAATGCAGTAGGAGTGTCATAATCCCTCAATCCAGATCCAAACCACGCGCCTAAATGAAAATAGGAAGATTACTTACAAACTAGTCGAAAAGAAAAATATATTCTGTTCGTAGGTTTGTAATACTTTTTAGTTTTTTATTTAGCTAAAAGACAACTAAAATTATTTATAAATTTTAGCCTAATTTTTTAAGCTAAAATTCCTAACAAATTTAAATCTTGTGCTGCTTCCGAATCACTAAAGTGCAGATAAGAGGCTTAAAACGCGCTAGCGTTGTTCCATTTTTAGCGAGATCATCGGCAACACAATTCTCTGGAATGGCTCTCTGCTCCGGCACCCAAAACAATTGAATATTAAAATGATCTGCCCTCTTTATACGAGAGCTGAACGACTTTAAATTAAAGTCAAATCTAAAGACAACCTAAGTATGTACATCTATATTTGTCAGAATGGGTTAGACAGATCCTATATGTCCTGTGCCAATAAAATGACATTTGGTCCTGCAGATTTGTATTGTTTTAAGCTATGAAGCGCTAAAAAAGCTTGATCCTCACTATCAGTCTTGTTATTAGAAAATACTCTGTTTGTTTTACCAATCTCTGCTCTACTGTGTCTCAATCAACTTCGCCTTTCCTACTACTTTTTAACATAGCGATTTTTCCAATTTCGTATGGCCTTATTTACTAGCAGACATATGTATTTGTACGAAACCTATCTTAAGGTTAATATACCCTGTGTCGGGTTTGATCAATGGTTCTCAGATTTTATAAGAATTTTCCGAAACACAGTTTTTTGGTGCCGTCCTCAATTTAAATTTAAATTTCAGCTTTATCATTATAAGGCGTCTCAGCTTACAACCTTTGGGGATTATCGATCCGATTAGATAGCCACCTCAAAGTTTCAAAATCAAACAAGGGAACCAAAAACAATATTCCCATAGCTGTCCATCCCAAACAATGCGCTGATAATTACAGTGATTTCAAGAATTGCACTAATTTGTCGAGGCCACTCGACTAATCGGTCACGCTTCCTAAACACAACAGAAAAGCTTCACCAACACCGTCGATCGTCACGTCGATCATCTCAAGATGTGGATGATCAATCCATCCATGTGACTATCTCTTCTTGCCCATGCAAAAGCAACATATAAACTAAAAAACATCAGAAAAAAAATGAGAGAAAAGATATACGGAATCAAATCGAAATGGACATCGCCATCAACTGCCCTATCAGTGCTTGACAGTGCCGCCGCCGATCGGGGCCGGAACATGATCAAAAGACTCCAAATAACAATCAATTTGTGATCCCTGATCAAGCAATTTTATGAAATAATTTTCCTCATTTTTCCGCTCTCTTAGAGTAAAAATATCATTTTGTTACGTCTCCGGTGGTGGTGCCTGGTGTGTTTTTTTTCGTGGTGATCGACGTGATGACGAACAGCAGCAACGCGGCATCCATGCAGTCATCGAATGAAACCGACGAGCAACAAATCTGTGTACACCGGGTACGCGAACGTAAATTTGCGCACGTAATTGGCCCCAAGAAATTCGAATTGTATCTTGCTGCTTGCGCACGTACACAGATACTCTGTTGTGGTGCAGCGGCTGAACGGTGTACTCACTTTGCTAAGATGCGGATTCGGGACCGCATTTGGGAGGAAAACTGCAACTTGGATGGGCTCTTCCCCTTTTCAACGTTCCTTGTCGGAATGAAGACGCGGAAAACTGACCGATCAGTTTGATCGTTGTCGGCGTTCTCGTCATCACAACATCGACGTCGTAGTCGGCTTGCTTCAAAGTGTGCGGACGTGTGCGATCGATTTGCATATTGCACTCGGTGCAACGATTATGGCTGATTAGTATCTTTGCGCTCTTAGTTGTCTAGTATCGTAAACTAGACAGATTGATCTGGTGCAAGGAAACATGAAGATTAGGTATACAGCTGAGATGCGCGCTGGTGGGTGCTGCTGGACATTGGCGATCTTTTCATTTTTGCCTCCGCTCAACATGCCTCACAATCAAGTTATGATTTGTCGAACTGGGCGAAAGAAGCGAAAAAACAGCGATCGGATATTTATTCCTCCTTAATGGACATCAACACGTCCGACGTAGGTACAAATGATCGCCGCTGCTTCCCGAAAGATCGGACGACGAATGCCTCTCATTGCTTTGTGCGGTGCATCTACAGACGTTAAAGGAGATCGCGCCGCGTGCGCGCTTGGTCGTGTGAATATCTCGAGCATATTGCCGTCAGTCGCATAATGTCGGCATTACAGGTGATAACTAAAGGCTCTGATGCTAATGTGATTACAGCCTTTAAGTTTATAAACACAAGTTCCGCGCGCACACACTGGAATTGTATTTTTTTGTTGCGATGATCTTCGCCTTCTTCATCCTTGGAACCTTGAGCTGGGTGATAGATCGTCGTTTGGTTTTGTAATTCTTTTGGGATCTTTTTTTTTGGAAGAAGGAGGTGGTACACATTTATGATCATGAGGGCTCTTCCTCTGGACGTACTTGGGATCTCTCCTTCGGTTTGTTCCTGGATTAAAAAGGAAAATAATATTCTATTCGTTTTTGCGCTCTGCGGCTGCGCTTTTGCATTTATTTTGGACTCGTTATAATCCCTAATGGAATTTTTTTTCCCAACGGTTTCCTTATAGAACTATATGGGGCCAATTCAGTTGTCGACAATGTTGGGAAGTTTGTTGCCTTGATGGGGGCGGGGGAAGGTTGACTGCATAAGTCATCGGAGTATCGGCGAGTTTTTATTATTTCTCCACGGAGGTTGGCTTGGCAGTCGTTTTTTTGTATCTTGGGGCGAGATATGAAGGCGGATTCAGTTGAAAAGCAATTTAGCATCCCTCGGGGTAGATATATATGGCGGTTGTTCGCGGTAGGGATCATCGTTGCAAAGTGTGCCACTGCAGATCACCGACAGTACGAGGTGTTCCTTTTTTTTTTGTGAATCCTTGAGTTTTGCATTCTTCAGCATTTTGTGGCAGCGAGAGAAAGATGAATCGAATTTGGGATTTAAATTAGGTCGTTGGTATTTAAGAACTAATCAAAAGTCACAATGGAATGGGCAATCTGGTTGACAGTGAAGTTTCCGCGATTTAACAGTGAGTATATGGTATGAAAAGAGATATAGTAGCCATACGTCTTACGTATGAAGGCATACATCTACATCAGTTCATAGTATAGCCATAACTATATTATTTTTGTAATAGGTATATTAACCTTACAATTTTGAATTAATGTTTGGAATTTATTGCGGATTTTTCATGAACTCGTCGAATAAGGTTCTTTAACATAGAGGCTTCCTCGGATCTTCGTACTTCTAATACATCTACATCAGTTCATAGTATAGCCATAACTATATTATTTTTGTAATAGGTATATTAACCTTAGAATTTTGAATTAATGTTTGGAATTTATTGCGGATTTTTCATGAACTCGTCGAATAAGGTTCTTTAACATAGAGGCTTCCTCGGATCTTCGTACTTCTAATTCGATCTCGCTTTGTTACTCCTGTGTCATGAGAAGCATTTTCATCTCAGCTGCCGTTAATTTTCTCTCGTATTTCTTATACGCTATCCAACATGGTGAACCATATGTGAGCACCGAAAGCACAACTACCAACTGCTGCATAGATCCGTCCTTTCAAAATAGGGGCATTTTTCGGTCACAGAAGATGGCGGAGGTTTCTCGGCACTTCATTCACCCTACGATTGCGCGAGGCTTGATGTCGTCATCATAGTTTGCTTTGCTATTGATCATAGAAATATTGGAAAGATCATTGGAAAGCACATTTCCATTCAATTTAATGTCTGGAATTGGCTCGGTTGATCAGAGAATGAGCAGCACAGGTACTCTGTCTTCTTTTAGCTAATTTGATACCCATTTGCTGTTGCCCTCCAAAACGTCCATCCATATATCAAGTGCTCCGTGCAGGGATGTATGATCCTCACTTATGATGGCCCCATCATCAGCGAAGAATAACTTATGAATGCACTTTCGGGTCCGTCAGTTTTCTTTTTAGCAGGTAATCAACGACTACAATGAAAAGCAAAGGACTTAGGATGCTTCCCTGGTGTAATCCGACTTTAATTGGGAATTCATCAGTGACTCTAGGACAAGGACAACTTACTCTTGTCTTTGTTCCATCATACATGTCCGTGATCGTCCGCACGTAGGCTTCTGGAACTTCTCGTTTTCTTAGCGCCACCTATACCTATCAGATCTCGTGGTCGAAAGCTTTTTCAAAACCAACCAGCACCATATGCATATCTTTAAGTGCATCACGAAGTTTTTCTATTATGGGCCTTATACCTACTTTGGATTGCATCAGTGGTTGATTTTCCCGTGACTATTTTTCGCATTCCACTATCTAGTACCCGCTTGACGATCTGCATTGTGTGTGACATTAGCTTGATAGAATGGTAGTTGCCACAACTTCGTGTATCACTTTTTCCTTTGTACAAAGGAAGTAAATAACTTTCCTTCCACTTATTAAGCATTGGATCACCTCTTATTAGTTTGGAGATGTAGGTCGTGAGCCAACTGAATCCGCTGTCTCCCATTTTTTCCAGAACCTTGCAGTACTTATCTGCCTTCCTAACCTATTCGACTATGATGTCGAAACTTCTTCACAGTAGAAAGTGTTTTTTCCTGGAAAGTGTTGCCTGTGAAACTGTTCATTTGGAAGTCCAGCGCAATACGCCCTGAGCGTTGTTGATGAACTTTGACGACCGAATCTTCTGGGCATTTATCCTCCTCTGAGCGACAATCTTGAAGATTGTGGCCCCTCGTATTAGAGTGCTTCGAAGGGGCTGTATTGGCTGGTGTGTATCAGCAGCCGGAGAAGAGTTTTCTCCAACTCCCCATACAGGCCCTCCATTCTTTTTGCTTGAACCTGGGCGCATTTCCTATTAGCAAGACTGCTGCGGTGTCTTTATTCCATTTCCAGCCGAAGCTTCCCATTTTTATTGTTCGAGGAGCCCATGTTTCATGTCTTGAAGGCCGTTTTCTTTTTGCTAATCACTAGTTTCACCTCATCTGACATCTTCTCAATGCTCGTTCACTGTAATTGATCCCACATATCTTGAGCTCTGCACTCAACACCTTCATTTTCGTCAACTACCTGATATAGGTAGTTTTGCAAAGTGCGCCTTTTTCCCAGTTGATTCTTCCAGTAACCTCTGCTCTCTTTATTTTTGGACGATTCCATAAAAATGATGATCAGCAGCATACGGTGTTGTGTTGCGATCGCCTCACTCAAAATCACTTTACAATATTTGACCCGCGGTTTTAGGGAACTGTGAACCAAGTGATAGTCAATCTGGATCTCATTTCCACTGTTGCTGTAAGTGATCAGGTGCCTGCTTTCCTTGACGAACATGGTGTTAAGCACGATAATACCGTATGACTTGCAAACATTTAGAACAGTTCCTAGTTCCATACCCCAGTCGACAATGGCAATGCTCATAGTCCTTTGGATTTACCGACATGTCCGTTCAAGTCTCCGCCTACAAACAAAAGCTCTTCCTTTGGGATCGCCTTGATAAGATTATGAAAATCTATCCAGAATGCATATTTTTCCCTTTGCTCACACCCAACTTGGGGACCATATGCACTAACGATGCTCCACACCTCACCTTGCATCACCAGCTTGAGAGACATCAACCGGTCACTTGGCTTAGAAATATTCAAAATGCCATCAAGTAGCTTTGCCGCAAGGATGATACCGATTCCGTTCCTACCTTGTTCGGTTCAGTAGTAGTACATCTTGCAAGCTTTTATCTTATAATATCCAAGAAACGTGCTCGATTTCCGTTGCTCCGCCATTTCGTCTCTTGGATACACAAAATTTCCACTCGTCTTCTTAACATCATCTCTTCAAGTTCGTAGCAACCATCAATCTCATGATTCCAAAATTCCAACTCGCGCCCCTGAGCTTGCGCTTAGGCAGTTGCATTATTTTTCTATCCCCCAGAAACCGAATCGCTTTGACCCAAGAGTTACTGCTCGGTTCAGGATCACTACCAAGTGAGCCATAAGCAGTGCCTGGCGGGATAGGTCCGTTTGCAGCATACCTTTCCATAATGCTCTTGCCTAAGCGACTTGGTTTGTTCGACACGTGCATAGTCCCTATTGTTGTTTGAGCGTCCATTTCCGACATCGGTGGTCTCCCAGTCATGTCAACCCACAGACTTACATAATGCGAACATAGGTGTTACAGTGGCCTAGACCCCTTAGTCGCCTTTTACGACAAGCGCTCAATACTTTATCAGAACTCAATACTTTATATGCAATAAACCTTAAAATAAATAAATGGATTGGCGCAACATCTCGAGGTTAATCAGGGCCAACTTCTCAACCATATGTGCTGTATGCGTTCCATTCTTCACATGCAAGGGGATGCAATAAACGAAAAGCCTAGAACTATGTGCAAAAATATGCATAGTATTAAAGCGCATGCATTTTTTTTTTTAAGATGGTGTGGAAGGTTCAGTTTTCGTCCTTACCATAACACCACAAAAAAAAAACTTCACACATACCGAGAGGCAGATGAACGGCAATCAAGCATAGTTTAATCAAACGTATTGTTTAATCGGCCATTTTTTCGCTATGTTATAAGCTGTGCATTGAAATCAATACACCCTGGGAAGGGCAAACATAATAAGTGAACCCTAGGATCTAGTTAATGTCATACGTACATAATTCTCTAAAACCTTTTTAAGTTCTCCCAATCCGCGGTCAACTTCGAGGGCGCCTTCAAGCAGTTGTCAACCATAATACTTCTAATTTTTTACCAATAAAAAACGGAGTTCCTCAAGGTTCAATTGTAGGTCCAATGTTCTTTTGTATGTATGTAAACGATTTACCCGATGCTTTCGAAAACTCGTCGTTGCGTTTATACGCCGATGACGGGCAACTAAACCTGAGCTGTCCTATTATTGGACTGATTGAACACTTATGAATGAAGATCTACAAAAAATCGCCCTGTGGTGTTCGGATAACGCGTTACATCTGAATCCAAACAAAACTAAATGCCTTGTTATCTCACGAAGAGTAACAAACATTTCATGTTTTCCATCCCTATATTTAAATGACACAACTATAGAGTTCGTTGAATCAGCCAAGAACCTAGGGCTTATTTTCAACAACACTCGTCAATGGGATGACCACGTAAATGTGGCTGAAAAGTATATGCTGGTCTAAGAAGCTTGCGGACTTCCCAGTACTACACACCTTTGAACACTCGTAAAATGCTAGCCAACACTCTTCTCTTACCTGTCCTCACTTATAGCTGTGAAGTATTTGTAAACGTCGACTCACAGAGTAAAAGAAAGCTAAACGTTGCGTTCAATAGCATCGTTCGCTATATATACGGCCTTAGAAGATACGACCATGTTTCAGCTTTCAGCAGAATATTTCTTGGCCTCACATTTGAGTCATATCTTAAGTTCCGTGTTTTTTTTTAGTGTTTTACGCTCTGGTCTTCCAAGTTACCTGCGAGATAGAATTCAAGAATCTCTTTCAAGGCGAACCTTAGCCGTCACTGTGCCCCATTTCCTGTTTCTCACTTCTGAGCGTCAGTTTTTTGTAAATGCCAGTCGTTTATGGAACTCGCTAAGAGAGCTCAAAAGATTCTTCACTTTAAAAAATCTTTGCACAGATATCTGGGAGGCGATCAGATTATAACAGAACTTTAACGATCCTTTTTCAATTTCGTATTTCTTCCATTTGTTTATTTATTATTATTTTTTTTTTATTCCTTAGGTACTTCTTTTTTTGTACGGTAAGAGTAATACACGCTACTTGTTTTTAGTTTTCTTTTAAAATCTTTAATTTTAAACATTTTACAATAGATTTTTTAACACTTAAATTAATTGTTCCTTATATATTTGATAACTGAACTTTTAAATTATATCCTCAAACATCAATTAGCACAATAAAAGGGATACTGTATCTTACGTGTTAATAATATTTTCTCTGAAATAAACTAAATTAAACTAAAACGAGGTTTTGACTGTTCGTTGTAGACAAATACCCTGCCCTGACAAATCATAAGTTTTTTTTAATTTTCCATAAACTTGGCAGCACTGCCATAGTCAAGATCGAAACCACAACAAATCAAAACCACTTTAGATTTTAGCAAGGACTTACCCCACGGAAACGGTGCCATTTTGAAATCGAATTATGATTATTCGAATTTTATCATGGTGCTGCCAACATGGTTACAAAATGAAGAATTCAAATGTTTGGTTATTTGGTATCAAACTCGCCGAAATTCAAGATTTTACGAAACTTGTGTGTTTGGTTGATAATTTATCTCTTTTTTTATTAAGGTGACCAAGCAATCAAATCAGGTGCTCAAATTTTGTATGCATGCTAGAGCACGTTTTTGGGTTGCGATTATTGAAGCTAACTGCTACCTTACTTGTGACGAGGCTTGGATAATACGCTCTTATAAATCGTTCAAAGTTGATACTTCGGTAGAGTTAACAACTTCTTTCATTCTCCCACATACGAAAAAATCAATAATAGTAAGGTCCGGAGATCTTGCAGTCCAGTGAACTGGTCCATTTCTTCCTATCCAACGACCACCGTACTTTTCGTCTAGCCAATTCTTAACTATGCGACCGTAGTGGGCTGGGGCTAAATCCTGTTGAAAATATGACGAAGATCATTGAGTAAGTGGAACATCCTCCAATAGATCTGTTAAATCATTGCGCAAAAACTCCAGATAGTTTGTAGAATTTAGTGTGGGTGGCAGTTTAAGTTGGAGTTTAAGGAACCGATTAAGTTGTTTCCAATTACACCTGCCCACAAATTGATGCTAAATTTGTGTTGAAATGATGACTCTCTCCTTGTGTGTGCGTTTTCCTCAGCCCATGTGTGTAGATTGTGAAAATTTGTGATCCCATCCCTTGTAAATTGAGATTCGTCCGTCCAAAGGATTGTGCTAATAAAACCGTTGTCATTGAAGCTCCGCTCTAACAACCAGTTGCAAAACTCAAGTCTCGGCTCCAAATCATTCGGAAGCGGTGGTATGGTGGTATGGATACAAGTTTTCCGTATGCAGGAAAAGAAAAATTTTATGTGTTGAAACGTTGAATCGCAAAGATAAGCGCCTGTTGATGATTGATGGGTCATTTGTAACAGCTTCCAGTATTCTTTCATCAACCGCAACACTTCCGCGGTTGATGCCGCGTTAGGTCGTCTTGTTGAAAAAGATCCTGTTTCCCGAAGTCTTCGAAACGAATTTCTAAATACACGGGGATTAGGTATTCTTCGGTTAGGATAGAGCTCATGGTATCTTTGCCAAGTATCGTAAAATCTGTGCGTTTTTCAGGTACCTTGTTGCAGCAAGTTTTGTTAAGTATTGTTAGGTTTACAAGAAGAAAAAACTTACCGCTATGCTTTTAATACATTTTTTGCAAAAATGTGACTCCAAAGTCAAAAAAAAAAAATGTCATGGGCAGGGAAAAAGGATTCGGCTTAAGAGCAAATATCTCGAAAGTTTAAAAAGCCATTAATTTTTTTTACCCACTCCGAATTGTTAGTCGAATGAGCCATGTCCGCCCGTCCGTCCGTCCGTGTGTCGGTAGTTTTTAGGCCTTTAATTTTGAGCAAGGAACATGAAACTAAATAACTGTTCTTTCTAGTTCCCGAAACAGTACAAGTGTAAACATTTTTAAAATCCGCCCTGTGACACGCCCACTTTACTTATTAGCATGAAAATTCAGAATTGTCGTATGAAGCTGAAATTTGGTACGCGTTATCGTCGCTTAAGTGTATTGTGATTGACGTGTCAAAATAAGGCAAAACCCGCCCCCTTTTGGGCGTGGCCATATTTCATTTGCATTTTATTAAGCATTTTTAATTTGATATATTTTCATTGAATCCAAAAAACTTGCGCTATAAAATGTTCAGATATGTATGAAAGCTATCAACTGAAATGAATAAATTTTTGCCACGCCCACTTTTGGGGACGTTTTTAAGTATAAACCAAATTTTTAATGTGAAAATGCAATCAACACGTGTATATCACTTCTGATAAAAAATAAAAACAAAAAAACGATTTAATTGAAAAGGGGTGGATGCCACGCCCCTTTTTAAGGGAGAAGATTCTTTAACTGAGAAATTCTAAATACAGTTGAAGTTAATAGAAACTGAAATTTAACAGCCAAGATTTATGATATAATTCGGAGCTTGAAAGTGGTCAATTGGGGTGGGGTATCCAACGATTCGCCTAAACGGATTGTAACCCTCCCACTAATTTTCAATAAATACCTACCCACCTATATGGTCATAATATACATTTCATATTGCGTATGAAATTTGCAAAATAAATACATGACAAAAGTTGTAGATATGAGCATTTTCTAGCTTTTCTGTATATATCGTATATATCGAACACTTTTGTGGGCGTGGCTTTAAGAAAATTTATTTTTTTAGTTAAAAAGGCGGAGTTTTAAAGCAATCAACAGTTATATTTTTATATCCCGCCCACTTTTTGGAGGCGTGGCAGTTTTCTTTTTGGTATGGTCGGGTATTTTGCAATCTCTCGCAGACGGAGTGAAGATTTTCCAAACTCATTGTTGCACTTTTCCTTTTGTTCTGATCTCTGCTTTTTATCTCTCCTGGATGCATCCAAGCTTTCTTTTAGTTTAACTAATTTTTATTGCCGCTCATATGGTGCTGTTTCTGGTGATAGCTTTTTCTTTAGATTTGAATATGGTGAGAAACAATGGAACGAATGCTAATCGTGTAAGGAATGAAAGCTCAACTCGAGCGTTGCTAAAGGTTGTAAGGGACTATCGCGGTGGAGTTAAAGTTGCGCATTTTAACGCAAGCTAGATTATGCTCGATACCTGTTTGTTGACTCGGGCGTTGATGTAAATTGTATTGTAGAGACCGGGTTCGATCCAGATGTAGATAATGATATATATGAAGTTCAAAGATACCACTTTTTCCGCAACAGGCAGACTAGTACTACCTGTGGTGGGACGGTGTTATACTGCACAACGACTCTCAAGTGTCTTGTACTCCGTAAATCTATGAATTTAGGTGTCTTATTTTAAATTTGCGAAGTGTATTACAGTTGTCATATAAAATATATCTAGTTACTTGTTGTTACAACCGAACTTGTTTTCCCCCGAACATTTTTTCTCTGTGATCGCCGAATTCTCACAGAGAATTATGACGACATCATTATCTCTGGTGATATCAACGCCGATTTACTCAAGAAAACTCCCGCGTATTTCGGGTAAAGGACTTCGTTGCATCCTGCAGTTACTAACAATATTAACTCGACTTGTTTCAGACCCAATTAAATTCATAGTCTTGTTGACTTTTTCATTGTCTGATGTTTCCTCTGTCCGCCTCTTTGATCAATTGTCGTTAAATGTTATTTTGGAGCATGACCCTTGTTTTGTTCCAAGGTACTTATAATGTTCACGTAATGTTGAATCAGTTTGTTTTCAGTTTAGAGATTTCAAGTCAATCGATTACCATACACTTCGTTTTGCAGTGTTATCACTCCCGTCAGATCCGAACAAAAAGCTCGAATGTTTTGAAACACAAATTGAGCTCCTCTTCAACCAATTTGTCCCTGTCAAATCATTTGCCATCTGCAATGACTCCGGTCCTTGGTTTTCATCTGACGTCCTTAATGCCATACAAATTAGAAAGATATGGTACAGTAAATGGAAACCAAGGGCAGGACTTTTTTGCAGATGGCAAATGATTCACGAAGTCAATCCTTAAATAATTGGAATGTAAACAGAGTTGCACCTTGCACGTAACAATGCAACAGCAATCGTCCACCAATCGAAACAGAATTATTTTCTTATCAAGCTACATTCTTACTTACCGCCCAAGATACTTTGGAGAAACCTACGCACGTCAGATCGTCGTGAACAGTCAAAACAAAATGGCGTGCACTTTAGACCCAAATGAGCTGAATAACTTTTTCTTGGAAATCGAATCCATACCCAACAGTTTTAATATTGATCATGACCCTAAAATCAATCAGCCAGTGCGAACTGGTTTGAAGTGGCAACTGAAATTGAAGTATTCTCTGCCCTTGGTTAGATAAAATCTAATTCTGTTGGTGAAGACGGCATTTCTCTTCGTTTTATTCGGCTTATTTTACCCGAAATGGTCCGTCACCCTACGCACGTTATCAATTTCTGCATAACCACGTCGACCTTCCATGATGCCTTGAAGCACGCGAGATAAGCATCTTGCTGTGCTTATCCAAAGTCTTTGAGAGAATCCTCGTTCGACAAATCCTTGATATAAATCTGGTTTTCGAACTGGATTTTTTTTTTTGAATCCTAGGATGGATGGAGGATTAAACTCCAAAAATCTTTCAAAGATGCCGATATGCTCACTATAGTATAGGTATATAATACCGAAGTGGCTGATATTGGTTATGCCCGATTTCCACGTGCTAAAAAAACCATCCATTAATGAGAGACACTATGAAAACTGCCAGAACGCACGTCATAATAGTAAATTTTCGCTCTCTCATATTCTTTAGTCTTCGCTCGTTGTTTACGTCGTTAAGTCTCGTTAGTCGCTAAGAGTACATTCATTTTATTGTTGCAGTGACTATGAAGACGAGCACTTAGCTTTC
This sequence comes from Neoascia interrupta, assembly GCA_947623515.1. NCBI lineage: Eukaryota > Metazoa > Arthropoda > Insecta > Diptera > Syrphidae > Neoascia > Neoascia interrupta. The sequence goes on from OX392462.1 coordinate 146,787,813, forward strand.
GAGCAAAGTTTGTTACTTCTTCGCTCACAGTCCCTTTTCCTAAATCTCTGTGATGTGAATATCACTATTCTTAATATACCATGGAGCATTCACAACTGCTCTAAGTATCTTGTTTTGGAAAGTCTGCAACATGGACATGTTGCTCGGCTTGGTACAACCCCAAAGTTGTATACCGTATGTCCATGCTTTAACACCTGCCTGTACAAGAGCAGTTTGTTATATATGCTTAGTTTCGAAAATCTTCCGATAAGTCCATACATTTCCCTGAGCTTAATCTCGAGCTCGTGACGCTTCTTCTTTGCGTGTGATTTCCACCTTAGTATAGCATCTAGTGTCATCCCTAGATATTTCGCTTCATTTGCATAAGGTATCTGTGCAGAATTTATGAACAGAAGTAAGTTGTTAACCCTTCTGTAAGTAAAATTCACATGCGTTGACTTATTCTCGTTAAGCGCGATTCGCCAAGTCTTCGTCCAGACACAAATTCTGGCCAATGCTTGTTGGAGGTTTCTCGTCGATGACTCGACTTATACAGACGACTTATGCGGACGATACAGCCATCCTGTTACCAGGATGGCTGTATCGTCCGCAAACGTGGCCACGACTTCCTCGTCATCTAGAGGTATGTCTCTTATGTAGAGTTGAAACAGGGTCGGACCGAGGACGCTTCCCTGAGTTACTCCAGCTCGAATTGGCTTGAAACTTGAGTATTCAGAACTACACCTAACACTAAAGAGTCTGCTTTCAAGATAAATTTTCAATATTCTAAACATGTCTTCTGGCAAGTTTTACCGTAGCTTATATTTCAAGCCTTCGTGCCATACCTTGTCGAAGGCTTGCGATACGTCGAGGAAGCTAAAATATCTTTTAGGAATCAAACTCCTACGCGACTTTTTATCGAACAGGTTGCAAAGAGTTGTAGTTGGCGAGAGATTCTCTGCACATAAACAGCTAACACAGGGAGTGCCACAGAGATCTATTTTGGGCCCGATATTGTTTTGTATCTTTGTAAACGATCTGCCTTTGATGTGTAAAAATTGTTTTTTTTTTTACTTTTACGTCGATGCTCCAGGTCCGTCATTCCCTTCTTTTAAGCAAGTTAGATCAGCTCGTCTGGCTAATGAACGCAGATCTTTTTGCAATCAATGAATATGCAATAAAATTGGTCTTTTGCTTAATCCAAATAAATACGTTGTATTGCCCATTTCAAATAGGCTCTTCGAATTAAGCTGTATTTTGGAATTAGCTGGAAATGTAAAGCTGTGAAGTCTTCAACCTGTCTTGACTTTGTCCTAAACCGTAAGCTCTGTTATGACGACATAAAGCTCTTAATTCGCCAAATATACGGGGTGTTTTGTTATTCGATGTAAATATTTTGCGATATGGTTCTTGGAAACAGAGATTTCGAGAGGCGTTTTGAAAAATTTCCACAAAGAGCCAAACACGCGTGGTATACAACTTCTGTCAGGGCGTAGCGAGGGGGGGGGGGGGGGGGATGTGTCATTAAATGATTTACAAGAGTCGGCAAATAAAGGAGATTAAAATTTTTGAATCCATGCAAATTAAGAAAAGTCGGTTATTATGAATAAAAAGGAACAATTTTTAAGAACTTGTTTGGCACAAATCGTGAAAAAAATTAATAATTAGCTTTGTTTTTCATTCTTAATGTCTTAAAGTCGGCATTTCCAAGTCCTAAACCTTGGTGAAATGCCAATAACTCCATAGTTTTTAGATATAAAGTTTAAGGAGTACCCACAGTCGGCTAATGACCAAATACTTCGCCTTTGGCACATGCTGACTAATTCATAAACAAAATTAAATTACTAACTCGGTCAAGGCGGTTAAGGCGCTACGTACAGTCGGCAAACGACAAAATATTTCGCCTTTCCAAATGCCGATTAATTCATAGTTTTTTTTATTATAAAAACAAAATAAATGGCTTACTCGGTAAAAATTTAAGGAGCACCTACAGTCGGCAAATTACCAATCATTTTATCGTTCGGAAATGCCGACTTATCCATAGTTTTTTGATTATTAAAACAACATTAATTGGCTGAGCCGGTAAACTGTAAATGAGAATAATTAGCTAAATCGGTAAAAATTGAACTAATTCTTACAGTCGGCAAAAGACCAAATACTTCACCTATGTGGGATTGCCGATTACTTGATAGTTTTTTGATAATAAAAATGAAAATAAATGGCTAATTCAACTCGGTAAAGACGTACGTAGTAAACATTTAACTACATACAGTCGACAAATAACCAAGTATGTCACACTTAAGAAGCGCCGATTACTTTATAGCTTTTTCATTCAAAATTAAACTAAATGACTAAATTAAGTAGAAGTTTAAGAAATGCCTATTGTCGGCAAACGACGTGGCCGATTTTTGATACCCCATCCCATAATATAGGAGGTATATTAAGTTTGTCACATAGTTTGTAACACGGTGAAATAATAATGGTAGACCCCCAAGACCTTAAGGGCATGTGATCGAGACCGAATTCTGAATCGAATGAGTAATGTCCGTCCGTCCGTCCGTCCGTCTGTATGTCACATGTTCTTAGGCCTTAAATTTTGAGCTAGGGTGCTGGAACTTCGTCGGTAAGGTCCGCGTCATGCGAAGCAGTACAAGTGTAATTTTTGAAATCCACCGAAAGACACGCCCACAATTGGTCTAAATGTGCAACTACCTCGAATTTTCAAAACTGGAAGACGTTCTTAAAGAAAATGTAAGACACAAAAAAGAAAAATTTAATCGGTAAACCTCCTCTAGTGGGCGTGGCATCTATTTTAATAGTAAGTTTTCAAATGCAGTTTACTCAATATTTTTGTCCAAATTAAAAAAAATTTGCTTAATATTTTATGTAGAAAACTCTTAGTTCTACATTTTGTTCATACAAGACTTTGAGCCACGCCCATATTTGGAGGCAGAATTGAAGAAAAACCTAAAATTTGCCTAAAAAACTTAATTTCGACTAGCCTTGAGCCTAATTTAGGAAAGCATGAAACAAAAAAAGTAGCAAGTTAGGTAAACGAGACTTCAGTCCAGATTTCGTTCATATAAGCATTTTACAATGTGGGATAGGATGGGGTATTCAACGGTCCGTTTTACGGACTGTAACCTCTGCGTACACACTGGTTTTATTATAAAAACCTTTTTTTTTTATAAAAATGAAAATAAATGGCTAATTATACTCGGTAAAGCTTGATAATTACATAGTCGACAAATAAGCAAACAGTCAATTTTTGGGAAATGCCGATTACTTTATAGTTTTTACACTTTAAAAAATTATAATAAATGGCTAAATCGGTAAAAATTTAAGGGTAGGTAGGTACCTACCTAGAGTCGGCAATGACAGGACGTCGACCACCTTTTTCAAAATTAATGTTATTTGCACATTATTAAACAATTCTTATGCACAGAAAAGGCGCATAAAGTCACTTATTGCAAGCATTGGAATTGTGCATATTTCCGATTTTCGCAAATACCATAATTTTTCATTGCTGGGCAAATAGAGCTTTCCCTGTATTCATTCCTTCTTTTTGCCTTTTTGTATTTGAAAACCCCACGTAAAAAAGTACCCTTTTCTCGGCGGACTGCTCGACAACTAACAACGCAAACAATTCCACTATCTCAAAAAAAAAATAGAGATGGGATCTGGGGCGAAGCTATTACAATTTTACGTAGCATTAGGAATTGCGTGCAACGAAAGTGATGCCAATAAAAAAAAACATTAAATTTGATTCAATGAAAATTATTGTCTGCATTTTTCGTTACCATTGAGATGTTTTTTAGTGTTTTTCTTCCCGTTTTCTTTTTGCCCCAACAACACACTCTTTTCCGGAAAACAGAAAGACAGCGGGTTTTCGTTTTTTTTCAATTAGCACTTTTGTTGTTCACTTTTCTAAAAAGCACACAAAAACAGATACACACAATCACCATGGAGTTATCGGAAAGAAATCGGCAAAAAGCGGAGTCGTATTGAAAAAGCAAACCCAAGCAGTCGTTGGTTTTAGCCTGACCTTCCATGAGCAACGAAACAGTTTTTGGGTACACAGAGCCTTATCAAAGGGCCTTACACGAGCGACAGCTGTTGCTAAATAACCCTATGCTATCTTAACTGTAGACAACTTTTGTTCTGTGGCTCGTGGAGATAGACCCTTACGCAGCCCAGACACAGTAGGTAGCGGCCAGTACCACCCCGTCCGTGACACGCGAAAACGACAATTTGCTGCGAGATGCTGGTGCTGGTAGTGCATGATCATTATTATGTGTCTTGTGGATGGGTTTGGGACTTGGGTACGCTTCCTTAACTGTGGTTTTCGGTTTTGCTTTACTTGATTTCTTGGTATTATATGCCTAGGTAGTGGTGTTGTCTTCGTTTTTCTGTCCCAGGCGGGGTTTCAAAAATGGAAAAAGGATCTCATATGGTATCGCTAGATTGTCCGTCGCGTTAAAACTTCTGAACGGTAAGTCTTAGAGAGACCAAATTTGGTGTGCTTTTAAACTGCGGAAATAGTCAGAGAACCCAAAGAAGGCATTTTTTTAAAGCACAAATAACGATTTGACAACAGTTTGAAGTTCATGGGTAAATGGATCAAATGTTTCTCAATACTTTATGAAGGCGTGTCGTAGAAAAATGGAATCCGGAACACTTATAAAGCCCTTAAAAGAAAAGGAAAATGCATAGAGAAAGGGCAATTTTTTTACAACCGGAAAGTAAAAAATCCAAACATACACTAAACTAATAGCACAGACAATATGCAATATTAAATATAACTATATGCACCAAAATCTTGTAGGGTCAGGAATAAGACATCTGTATATTTATTGTCGGTGCTAAAAGGCAGGCTAGGTATTGAATTTTTACAATAAAATCGAGTTTATACAAAATATTGAAAAGTTTTTGGCATATTAGGAATGAAAAATATGTGCCCGCTTTCAACGTGTTGACCTCAAACACGTTGAAACTTTTAATCACTGTGTTCAAAAAGTCGATCTGGGCAAACATATATGTATAGCAATTCCACCTTAAACAAAAACTAAAATCAAACTTTGGTTAAACAGTTTTAAAACTGCTCTTTTGATGTATTTTCGGAAATATATCGCGAAATAATTTTCCCCATGACTTTCTCCAATGCTATAAGCCCAAATGATTTGAGAAAAATGACATATGTGGGGCTGGGGAAAATTATTACGTTAAAAATTATTTAAGTTTCTTTACTGAAATTATAGTGCCATAAAATACCTTTAACTTTTGATCTGTTTCTGTTTCATCAAGCAAACTTCATCGCGCAAGCATAAACCACTGGAGTAGCAAACCAATAGGCAATTAAATTAAAAAAACAAAACATTTATCATTTCTTACAGTTTTTTTTTCAAAAATGAATAAAAAAAGTTTTTCAACCAGAGTTTCAAAAAAAATTCGTTGGTTTTTTCCAGGGTTTTTCTTAGTGAGAAGAAGCTGGTTGGACGGTCAATTCTTCGGGCCAGAAGCCACACTAGTACCTGCCGATTAGTATGTTGCAGAACCCAGAACGGTTTAAGACTCTCACAGGGCCTCAAAAGTTCTTGCAAGACATAGGATCGCCTTTCTGAAATGCGGGGCATTTATGCTGATTGTCCAGTTATATCCACTCTGTCTGTTGGCATGCCTCCAATTTTAAGTTGGGGATTTCGAACTTTTATATCTGAGCTTTTTTGGTCCCGAAGCAGAACAAGTTAAAATGTTTGAAATCTTCCTACTGACACGCCCTCTTTACATATTAGCATGAAAAATCAAAATTATCGTGGGACGCTAAATTTTGCTATCGAAAAAGTCGTAAAACGTCCCCATTTTAGGCGTGGTCGCATTTAATTTTCCTTTTCTCAAATCGCATATGAATGCAATATGTTGCTTGAGATCGAAAAATGTGTGCTTTGTATATAGGTACCTACTTAGTATTATAATTGTGTACATATATCTGTATACAAATAATTTACAAGAAAAAAAATTAAATACGCCCACTTTTTGGGGCGTACTTGAATAAAAACCTTATCTTTGGTATAAAAATGCACTTAACTCATGGAAACCTCATCTCGATAATATATTTGAACAAAAACTACAATGTAATTGAAAAGGAGTTGATGCCACGCCCCATTTTAGCTTGACATTTTGCGGCATGACATGCAAAATGGAGATTGTGATTTTTACATCCGGCGTTTTGGAGCTGGACAGAAGTCAATTGGGATGGGGTATCCAAAGATTTGCTTTAGCGGATGGTATGTAGCGGATGCTATATAGCTTATGTATGTATGTTATTTAAACTAAGAACATACTAGTTTATTTATTTTGTAATTGGCTTATGTGTCAATAAAGCTATAAAAATTATAATAAATGGAAAGTCCTTGATGTTGTATAACTTCATACTATCATTACCTCAACACGTATGCTTAATCTGAACAGTCGGCAAATTTCTAAAATAAGTCGGCATTTGAATTAAAGTCACCCCCCACGGCTCGGACCCTCGCCAAGCCCCTTACTTATGATCGAAAATATGCCACGCCCTACGTAATACTGCCAAAAGTTTATAACTTATTTGTAATTAGGACACTCAAATACATATGTAAGCATAAAAATAACAAGGGAATAAATGTACACTACCCTTCAAAAAAGCAGCCTTCAAACACGGACCGTTCCGTGTTCATATTTGTAAAGTGACCAAGGCGAAAAGACAATGTGATTCTTTTAAACGTATAATTGCAACTGAACTCTTAATGTCTTACTTAATGTCTTATTGACTAGATTATGCGACTACTTACTAATTAGGTATAGGTAATTAGTGTATAATAATTAGTGTATAATATACTCTAAATGTAATACTAATTAGAGTTTATACCCTAGCTGTAAGATGATGCGATAAGATCATTCGATGACTATGTACAAGGCACCTTCACGAAAATAATAAAATCGAGCATGCAAGTGTGCGGACTTGGGCTGGGTAACAAAAGGTTTTATTTTTATTTGTTTGGTCGACAAGGACCTTACATATTTCACTTTTTTTTTCTCAGATGGAAGGGCAATATTATAATTAGGTTCATTCGATGGCAAAAGTACACCTGAACTAGCATTTCTCAGTGCGATCATCATATGATTTTCAAAGACTCGGTAAATATTTTAAAATTTAATCTTTCATCGAACGCAAAAGGTCACACTGGTCTGTGAATCTATGAAATTTCACTGCACAGTTGACAAAAAAAAACTGAAAAGTCATATTATGACAGCACTGAATTTGCTGTACTGACCAAATCCTCGGGGCGTTTAAGTGCTGCAATCGTTTCAGTGCCGAATGCAGTGCGTGGTATACTCGGTTGTTGTCTTCGATACTCGCTTCATCGAACGCAGAGCTTAGAAAAAATTGCGCTGCTTGGTGTCTTGTGGTAGTAGTGCACTAGGGCTTTCATCAAATGGTACCTTAATAATTGAAGGTACCGACGTCACCTTATGACTAAAAATATGCTTCAAGGTCAACCTATCTTGGCTGTATGTGCGGGAACACTCCATTTTAGAGGTTGTAATTTTTCTAAGCGACGTATTTAGGAAAATCAATAAAAATTTATCAAATGTTTCGCTTAAGTAATTTAACTTAGGGCTCCTACCTAATCAAACTTTCTTAATCTTATTGAGGGGAACTCTTTACATAACTGAAATATTTCAAGATAATACCGTTCTGCATCTCAAGAATTCGCTCAATGTTTGGTTGTTAAGGGGGCGTTATCCAGTTGCGGCATGTCAAGCGAAGTACTTATTTCTGTTACATATTAATTAACAGAGCATAAAATTTCAAATGTGCAATAAAGGCTAATGTGTGCAGGTTATCACACCGATCGAGTGGTATCTTGGGTTTATAAAATACGAACCTTTTAATGCTCCATCAGCCTTTCTTTACTATGCCATTTTTGATGAACTCAACTTAAAACTATTAACATCAACATGTAATTGTTCCTTGTAAATATACTGCTATATATACCGAATTGCACAGTAAAAATGTGCTTAAAATAATGAAATGAAAATAAAAAAAAATCAATACATAGTTTTATTTTGACAGCTTTTTATGTTTCTTACTTATTTTGGGTCATCATATCTTTTCCACGGCAAACTGCCATACAAATAAGCATTTGGCGTACATAAATAGACCTTTTTAATGACATGTGACTCATTATTATTGGTACGAGGGCCAAAATTACCGTCGTCCTTTTTAGGATTAAAATATATTGTACAAAGCTACATGGGGCGTATATTAAAATTCATTTTTTTTATTCAACCCTCCCTTAGGTATAAGAAAATACAATTTTAATAATAAATATATGCAACTTTGTAGGTATAAATGATTATCACTTTTATTTCTTGAGTATCGCTAACTCATATCTTCATTCCCTTGCCGTTGATTTGTATTTCGACATTTGGGACAGGTACAGGCTGAGAGATTAGGCTTTGACTTTGTCTATAACCACGCGAGGTAGATGGCCTTCTACTTGCTTCGTCATTGGTTCTTTCATGGATTTCCGCAGCCCCGCGAGAAGAGGTGCCTTGGCTAAAATGACTATCAACTGAGCGGGAACGACGTTTCTTCAAAGTATCACTTAAGCGTATTGCATCCTGAAAAGAAGAATATAAATCATGCTTGAAACAGGGCGTTCCTGTTATTATAATAATTTTGACTTACTTCGGGGCGCGAATGTTTTCTCATCACGTGTACAGTTCCTTGCTGTGCCTCCAGTTTATTAGTCATAGAGCACTGGAGTTCATTGTAGGTCGTAACAGAAACAAAAGATTGTGAGCGTTCGGGAAGCCTATTGTGGTACCGAACTTGTGGCGGATGTAGACTAAAGTTACTCAAACGGCGCTCCCATTGTTCTATTTGTAAAGTAACGCTGCCAGTAATCGGTGGAGGTAGCGATGAATTTTCAGTAAGTGGCATATTGACCACCAAGGAAGTATTGTCGAAGTAGGAACCTTCGAGTTCTATCATGCTTTCTTGACTACCAAAGAACTTTATAAAGGGATAAACTTACTTTTAGCGTGGAATTGTGCATTAGGTGGCGTTGAAGTTATTACTTACATGAGTGAAAAGCATTTGTATGGGAGATAGCTTTTGTGCAACGTGTTTTTCGAGCCATGAGAAATGTGCCCAGTTTCTGCTTTTTACTAATTATTCTTACTTGAAATCAATTCTTCTTGAGTCGGTAGGTGGATTAAAGTCTATGTCTACTGGAACGTAAACTATTAAGTAAGTTCTTCTTATTCTTTTTTTAACCTCGAATATTCAGATATATTTTAAGTTGCAAGAGGCAACATACCAAACCAAAGGAGTTCAAGTAGGCACTTAAGAGCTTTTTCGAAATTAGGATGAAAAGCCAGATTTTTTTTGTTCTAATTTTATGTTTTCTAGATATTGGAATTAACCAAAAATTATCTTTAATGAACTAGATACGGCTACCTACAAAAAGATCTAACAAGGTTGTTCACCCTACGAATGTGGTAACGCGCAATCAACCCTAAAACCCTAAGACTTCCAATTTTTGAAGTTCCGGAGAGAGGTTCTAGAAGACTTAAGGTAAGGGCATCTAGGTCTAAAGGTAAGGGCATTGAAAAAACTTGCAGAAGTCAGCCGGAGTCATTGAACTTTAGCAAAAAATATTTACTCGCAGCTCGTTCGTAGACAGTTAAGGGCGCTTTAAATAATGTTTAAACCCAGCGATATTAAAATAAACTCAGATTATCTTACCTCGCACCAACCCATAATTAATTTTAATTCTAAGCTGATCGAAAAAGAGTTACCAGTACCTCCATTCGCGACAATAGTGTCGTAAAGGTGTCTTCTTCTAGAAACATCGTACATGGAGAGGTCATCTCTATGCAGAGGTCTTCTCCATGGGGAGGTCATTTCCCCAATGCTATGAACACTAGGTAATCAATTCGATACGTAGTAGACTTGGCGTGGGAGAACTTACGATGTCTCTTACGACGACGACGTTGAACCATTTTGAGCTACTAATGAAGCAATAGTACGACATTTTGGGTAGGTCATCTTCAGATCGCTAAGATCATTACAGAAGAAAGCTCCTTGAAGTTCTTTCTCCTCATCCATAAAGCTCCTGCAAAAGTCGTAAGAACAAACACCGAGCCTTGTTGCATGCTAGGCTATCAGACGGTGTCCTGTAAATTCACCGATTTAAGCACTAATGTGCGATCTATTAAGAGCGATCAAACTCTAAGAGTGTAGCTTTGGCCGAATCTGTTTCGCAAATAGACAGGTACTACCACAACATGTCCATCTACGTTTTAATTTTTCTATTGCAACCAGTCTTAGCCTGAGTTTGCATGCAGAAATTGGAAAGACTAAGGATCTTTTATCAGGCGAGTAATTCCAACTTCCAAGTTTGGCGAGTTCGTCAGCATTGCAGCTATGACCCGGCACCCAGCATGGGTGCATGTTGAACTGCTCCAAAATCGCCTTTAGATACGATCAGCAGTCTAAACTCTAAAGCTACTTCAGTGTTAATAAAGACCTGATTCCAGGCTTTTAATGGCCGCCTAGCTTTCTGCAAAGATTCGTATATGCTAATCGGATATAAAATTATTCTTAGTCCAGGAATAGACCTCCTTTGTCGCTAAAATTTTAGCTTAGTAAAAACTAAAACTAACAGGAAAACGGAAACAAAGACTTTATTCAATCTATCTAATGGCGTATTCTTTTGAACACCGAACTGCCGCACCGAACTGTCAAATAAAGCTCGATGTTTGCGACAACTCCAGCGTGGTGTAGACTCGGTTTCATTGTTTACAGAACGGCAAATACCGCACCCGTGCAATCATCACATTAAGTGTCAAACTGTTTTGAGTTTATTTTGTGTACTTTTTTTCATTTCGCAGAGTGATTTTGTTGCCGTCGATTTTTTGAACTTTTTACTTAAAACTAATTTTGATAGCCTTGAGTTTGAGATATTTAGTTATTTTTAATACATTTCATACAATTTCAGTCGTGTTGTAAAAAATCACGAATGAAAATTCAGTCGAAATCGAAACGCCACTTCACATTCACAATCAAAGCTGCACCCAGCCTCCACCGTCAAATACGACAGTGGCGAAATTTCGAATTTGGCGTCGACACCAAACTATTTCGGAGTTCAAAAGGACATTGACATGAGGACGATTCCGTTCAGGTGTATGTGAAAAGAACAATTTTTTTCTGTATTCCACACCAGTTTCACGATTCGGTGTTGAAAAGAATACGCCATTAAACTACTTGTTGAGGAAACGTATGGCGTACTCTTTTGAACACCAAACTGCCACACCAAGCTGTCAAATAATACTCGGTGTTTGCGACAATTCCAGCGTGGTGTACACTCGGTTTCATTGTGTACAGAACGGCAAATAGTGCACCGGTTCAGTCATCCCGTTAAGTGTCAAATTGTTTTGACTGCGGGTGCGTATAGTAAAGAATATTCGTTCAACTATTCTGGCCGAAGTATCTGCGGTTTTTTATTTATTCGGAATATTGCGATCATTTCTTTTTGCGTTCTTTTATTCGTTCAGAATATTCGGAACGCTTCCATTCATATAACCTAACCTCCCGAGGTAGTCCGAATTAGAACGTTCGGAATATTCCAACTTAGTATTCCACATTTTCCATTCCCTCTACCGAATGAATAAAAAAACGCACCCTTCATTTTGCTTACTTTTTTTCATTTCGCAGAGTGATTTTGTTCCCGTCGGTTTTTTGTACTTTTTACTAAAAATTAATTTTGATAGCTTTGAGTTATTTTTATTGATATTAAGTTATTTTTTATTGATTTCATACAACATCAGTCGCGTTGTAAAAAATCACGAATGAAAAATCAGTCGAAACGTCACTTTACACACAGCACCAAAGTTACACCCAGCCTCCACCGACAAATACTAGGGTGGCGAAATTTCGAGTTCGGTGTCGACACCGAACTAATTCGGAGTTCAAAAGAACATTTACGTGAGCACGATTCCGTTCAGGTGTACGTGAAAAGAACAACTTTTTTCTGTATTCCACACCAGTTTCACGAGTCGGTGTTGAAAAGAAGTGATATTGAGGGCCAGAGTGAGTTCACTGAAATTTTGATCAAGCTAATCAGCTTCACAAGGAGGACTTTAGAAATAAGAGTATATCGAACCATAGTCCAATCTCTGTAAAAAATCGAATTCAATCTCCTGTAGTTTCTAAAGGTTGATTGGCAAGGGCGTACGTTTCAAATGAAATGAATGTCTATGGTGGGGAAGAATGCTCAGACGAGATTTTCAAATAATCGGTTAATTCAGCGATAGAATCAGAGATAAGAGTGTTATCGAAAACCTCTTGTCGACGAAGGCTTAAGGAATCATGGGAAAATTGATAAGAGTGCAAAAGACTCGACTCTTGCAGTGTCTTCCAAGTTAAGATCCATACAGTCAAGGAGGCTGACAGTCTGCTGTTATTTAGGGAAGTATCACTAAATGAAATTGTCATACTTCTGTGCTAAAAAAATCAAACAGCAAAGGCGAAAACGATATCTGCCATCGAAATCGAAAGGCAATTTGACGAGTGTTGCGGCAGAGCTTAATCTTCTTGGCTTACCAGTAAAGCATAACGTTAGACCGACCACAGGAAAGAAGGCCCTTCGGTGGATCAAGCTGTGCATTAACAAGGCATGAGGATTACAAAATGAAGTTAAAAGATGGACCATTTGACCCACTCTATAGGAGAAAGTAGGTACTTAAAAGTACTTAAAAGTTAAAAAAAAAATGTATATAGCATGCACCTAAAAGTCTTAATGCGAATAAAGGCAGTTTAAATTTTTTGGTAACTTTTTAGAAACTAAACTTTTAAATTTGAAATATATATATTCGAAAATTGTTTATATTTTTCTTGAATTCCTTATTTCAAACTCCTATATTTGGTCAAAAATTGTTTTTATTACTACTATACCAAATTCAATGATATTTTCTATAAAAAAATATAAAAATAAAGTATGTAGCATTTACCATGTCCTATTTGCGTATGTATAAAATTGCCAAAGAAAAATACACACAAAGTCTTAGCTCCACAAATAAAGCATAAATTAAAATCGCATAAAAACCAACATTATGAAGCAAACCTAAAAATGATCTCCAAATAAAACAAGTCTTATGAGTACATTTTTATCTCGCTATAATTTTTTTTTTCTTTTGTATACAAAATTTAAGATTAATAATCGCTTGATTTTCGTAGGAAAAAATTTTACACATAAATACAACACTCAAGTATTAGCATATGCATAATAGTACCATAATGACTCTTTGTAACAATATAATAATAATTGCAAGTAAAGCACAACTATGAATGGCTTAAAATTAAATACTCGACTTAAAAAAGGTGGCACACTCAAAGTAAAACCAAAACAAAAAAAAAATTCTTAAATGTACGATTCACTTTTGTGTTTAATTTTTTGGCACCTTTTTTTGTATTGCAAACAATAATAACAGTTAACAAAAGAAATTATAACCATTACTTTATGAAACTTAAAATAATTCAGCAATAGCTAGCGTAGTTGGTTCTATACTTATGTACAAGTGTTAAATGATGACTTTTTACTATATTTACAATTGTTTTTACCTTACACCTATTACACGTTTTATTTTTTTTGATTTATTAAACTAAGTTCTAGTAATTTTTGTATGTGTTTTTAAGTATTTTTTTTTTCTTCTTGGAATGACATCAAAATGTCAATCATTCAGCTGTCAGAATGTTGCAAGTAGACCAAAGGTGCTTTAGTTTTAAACTTAAGTACAAAAAAAGTCTTATTGTTGGAATCTGCTTTGGCCTAGAAAGCTGTGTAGGAATCGCGAATGATGTTGGCTACTTGAATTTTAAGGTTTCCACTTTGCTCTGAGCTGAGGCCCAGGAAAATCAAGATATTGCACCCTGAGTTGAGGCTCAAACGTAATCGAATCTGAGCTTTTCCGATAGTGGTTTTGCCTTCCTTAACTTTCCTTACTATATATAAGTGCGTGATTTAACCTTATCTATCTTCTATAAATCATTGTCAAGTTAATACAGCAAATCAAAGATTTGGAAACCAATTACTCATAATCGTATTGTTCTTGAGGCGATGAACCTTTTAGGTACCTAAAAATTTTTGCATAATAGCTTCCAACCTACTACTTACATACAGTAATTAGGCAACAATCCTTCGATTGACAAAAGTTCACGCCATCCTTTTTTGCTGTGGTTAAATTTTGAGCTTGATAGTTTAAAGGGAAAAGAAGGCTCAGAAACCCAATACGGAACTCTATGTGGAACTTATTAACACTTTTAATAATGCCTTCAGTCAAATTAACTTGGCCTCAAATTTATACCTTTATTCAAATTGAGCTCCCACACAATCTGTATAAGTTAACACTTGATTGTTGAGTTTAAAAATTAAGCTTTCTTCAAGCAACTTTAACTGATCTGATTTCGGAGAAAGGTGAGTATGAATTTTGCATTTGAAGTCCAACACCCTGATTCGACTGTATGAAGCAAAATCACTCATGATTCTAAATTTCTTTTGACTTTTTAATCAAGTCCAGGAATTTAAACTTCCCTCAGGCCAGGTAAGGACTATTAGATTTAAAAATTATTCACATATTCTTACTACCTGTGTGATGCATATCGACTAGAAAGATCTTCCTTGTTAACATTTTATGTTCAACCTTTAAGCAGTACACTTAAAATCAATACTAAAAAATACATGGATATATTTCTTTTAATTTTTTTTTTCATAAGAAAAAGTAATTATCGGCAGGTATTATTTGACAATACAATTGTTTAGGACCTAAAATCTTCCAGTTCATTAAATTATAATATTTTTTGATAAGAAATAAGGACTCCTAAACATCAGTCACTTGGCGACTAGCCGTGCCAGTAGTACCAGTAGTACTAGCACTACTGTTGCTATTACCCTCACTAGAACTATTTACAATAACCCTATTATCACTTGTTGGTGCTGATGTATCTGTAGCAGTTGGTATTGCACGACTTATCATAATTATATTTACTGGATAGCTGCCGCCATCATTGTTGCTACTACTATTATTACTACTATTATTGTTACTACTCGCAAAGTGTGTGCTTATCATGTTTGATGGTGCAATGATTACGTGATCATTAGCATTAATGATTCGTTCGTTTGTCGATGACAATGTTACAGATGTGTCACCCACCACATAGCCATAATATTTCAGTACATCTAGCTTGCACATGGGGCATGTGCGATGTTCAATTAGCCACGGATCGATGCAGTTCTTGTGGAATTCATGTCTGGGAATTAAATTTAAAAAAAACAGTAATAAGAAAAGAGTAAAAAATAATAACAATAGTGTAAACTTACTTGCATGGAAGAACTCTTATACAGTCTGATGATTTGTATGCTTCGATACAGATGGCGCAACAATCATTGTCGCCATCTTTGTCATTGCCCTTGCCAGTTTTTGTAGGAATTTTCATTATCGCTCTTTTTGTCACCGAACAAAGGTGCCGCTATTAGAAAGAGAAGAAAAATTAATGAAACATTATTTGTTAAAAATGGGATTTAATGGGCTCTTAACATAACGTAACTATATGCCACTGTATGGACCTAAGAACTAATAAGCGGATAAATGATATGCTGGAAAAACAGCAGCTAGTGATTATGTGTTGCAATATGTGGTCATAAGTGTTCTAGAAAGTAGTCTGAAAAAATTCAGTTTTTTTTACTCAAAAACAAAAGAGTTGGTTAGGAAACTTGTGCTCCATTATTGCTTAAGGCGATGGTTATTTTTAACCCTCAATATTACAGATTATTTGCAAAGGCGATTACTGATTACTGATGGACACACGATACAGTCTATATAATGCGGAAAACTTAATCCTTTCCGAACTAACGAATGCAGAATTTTGCAATGTGGGTATACTTTAATTTGAACTTAAATAAATAAATAAATAGAGCCAGGCAACAGCTCGAGGTGAACCAGGGCCAACTTCTCAACAATGTATGCTGTGTGTGTTAAATTCTTCACATACAAAGGGACCTACAATTTTTTGCCGAATCCGAACGGCACTTTGAGAAGTTTTTCAAGACAAATGATGCTCTCGGAGGGCTTGTCATACCCTCGCGGAGGTGGGGACCGTGAAAAAGAACAAGTCTTTTTTTCAGGTGACGATGGCAGGATTCGAAGCCAGACCTCCGGCGTAGTAAGCACAATTACTAACCACTACGCCACGGCACCCCAATTTGAACTTATGACAAATAAAAACGATGCATATTTAAAAAAACTTTTTTTTAACTCACCGATTGTTGATCCTTTGACTGTAGGTATCTAAATCGCTGAATGTAGTAAAATATTAGCCAAACAAGGGAGATGATCATCAGGATTATGAAAGATATTGATACAAACAACACTGACGTTCTGAAAATAAAAATAATAAAAATTTGATTAATCAAACTTAGGATATGTTATTTAGGCTTAAACGCAGAAGATTTCTGCAGTTACGATTACTTATGTGGGCCCTTCAGGCGTCAATAAAAAATACGAGCCGCACAAAGGAATGAAGCTTAAAAATGTGAGTGCCTGCAAGTTCCATGACAAAAAATAAATTTTGAAAAAGGGACTAGTTAAGGAAATTACGACTCAAAGCCATTTTTGTTCGTTAAGGATAGAAAAACGAAATCAATGGTAATAATAGCAAAATGTGTTGAATTTAAGCGAAAATAATTTTGCGGGTATCCAACATCAACAAAAATCACTGGATAGTTTCGTGGCCGTCTGCGGTGATGCTGGGATGATGGTGAGCGTTATCAAATGTGAAGTGATGGTTGTTTCCCTTTGTAGTGTACCAGAGATATAAAATGGATCACATTGCAATAGGTGGAGATGTTTAAGTATCTAGGGGCATTTTTTTACGAAAAATCAGAAAATTAATATTAAGTTATTCTGTTATTGGTATACTGATGTATCTGGGGCCTAGAAGAACTGTGAAGGAACTGTGATCAACAAGAAATGAGCTTGGAGTGAAAGCAAAAATTTGAGTCTTTGATTCAGTGAATTAATGGTGTAAGATTTTTTTTTAAAAAAAACTGATTTTTTTCATAATTTTACACTTTGTTTTTATACCCTATTCCACAGGAATCGAGTCTATTAAGTTTGATACAGGCGAAAAAGTAACATAGAGAAATAAAAATGATAGACCCCCAAAAACTTAAGGACATAGTGTTAAAATTTTTGTAATCCGCTTACAGACACGCCCACAACCGGTCTAAATGTGCAACTGCCACCAGTGCTATCAAAACTGTAAGAGGTCGTGAAAAGCTGAAATTTGATATTTAGCATTTCTAATTATTAGATATTAAAAGTAAAAGCGAAATCGGCAAACTGCCCCTAGTGGGCGTGGCATCGATTTAAAGAGTAAACATTCAAATGCAATTTATTCAATCTTTTTGTTCCAAATTGGAAAATTTTTATTTAAAATATTATGTAGCAAATACTTGGGTATATATTTAATTTATACAAACATTTGGGCCACGCCCACATTTAGAGGCAGAATATAAGAAACACCCATAGTTATCCAGAAAAAATTAGATTTTCACTGCGTTTTAGCTTCACTTCTTTCCATAGAATAAGAAATAAAATTTTGCACATAGATACACCGGACACTATTTCAGATTTCGTTTATACAAAGGTATTGGCCATGCCCATCTTTAGAGGTCAATTTCACAAAATTATTGAATTTGAACCAAAAAATTAAATTTTTGAGTACATTTTAGCCGCAAACTTGGATAATTCTATGCTAATATTAATTTTTGGTTAAAGGAGTTGGACATGCCACCCTTTAAAAAAAAATTAAACAAAAACTTATAAGATACATAATCCACGGTAACGGGACGGGGATGGAAAACTAGAAAATATACGAATGGAAAGGAGGTAGGAATTGAAAATAGAATAGGAAAGGAAATGAGAATAGGAAAATGAATAGGCTATACCGCCTAACGATTACATCCGCACTGTTGCACTTTATCACTGTTTTTTTTTTTTTTAAACATTTATTAAAAATAAGTTTTAATTATTTCGGAATTCGACTAAAAGCAGCCAATTGACTAAAAAGGAGACAATTGACTTAAAATCAGTCAATTGACTCACAGTTAAAAGACTGCAGTCAAAAGGCTAAAAATGAATTAGAATTGAAGAAGACTCAATACTGACTTAATATTAAACAACTTTTAGGATTATTTACTGAAAGCAAAGGTAAGACCACTGTCATAAGTTCTATCAGCAGAGAAACAAAAGGATAGGATCCACAAGGCGGAGTCCTATCCTTTCAATCTAGCGATGATCGAACTGCTGGTTATCCTGGAAGGAGAGGGCTGCAGAGTGATCGCTTATGCAGATGACGTTGCCATTGCCGTTTCAGGGAAGCACCTAAATACTCTTAAAGAACTCCTACGGAACGCTCTAAACAAGCTAACCAGATGGACTGACAGTTGTGGACTGGGTCTAAACCCCCACAAAACTGATAACTTGTCCTCTTTACCATGAAATATAAAATCCCACATATCGACCCCCCCTCAATCAAGGGCATTAACTAAAATTTCTCCAAAGAAGCTAAATATCTGGGTCTCATCCTCGATAGAAAGTTTAACTGGAAGTCTAATGTACAGGAAAGGGTCCGGAAAGCTACGCTGGAACTCTTTACCTGCGAGAAAGCCATCGCTAACGATTGTGGACTTTAACCCCGAACCACCCACTGGCTATATATCTTGGTAGTCAGACCGATGCTTACATATGGAACGGCTGTCTGGTGGACCGCTTTGAGTAAAGCAGTAAACCACGACAAGTTTCATCTAATTCCCCTTGACATTTTCAGCAGACAAACAGCTGCTATCACGGCTATTCGCTCAAAGCGACCTCTGAGTGGATCAATAGTGAGATAGGTCAGTCCGCTTACATGAACACAATCAGATCGTCTTTAGGAACATAGAATCCATTATACCCCAGTTACAATTTGAAAAGAACTTCCAGACAACTGCCCCCCCCCCCCCCCCCCATGGTCTTTGGTCTTCAAGGTCTCTTTTTCCATCTTCCGCATCATTGTAGAGTTTTCCAAGTTAAAATCATGGCAATTAAGGAAGCCTTATCCTGGGTTAAGAATAATGTTATAGCCAGACGGCCATCAAGTTCCTGGAATCCGTTTCTATAACCTCTTAGGTAGCCTCAGACTGCCGTTCATCTCAAAAGGAGATGTCAAAGCAGTTCAACATTCTCCTGTGCTGGGTGCCAAGGCATAGTGACATTCCTGGCAACTGTAAGGGTGACAAACTCGCCAAACTTAGAACTACTCTCTCAATTTCGCCTGATAAAGGCTCCTTAGGCATTCCAATTTCGACATGCAAACTCATGGTAAATGAATGCACTAGAAAGATCAAATCTCGATGGACAAGTCTACTAACGAAACAGATTTTTTCTAAGCTAGATCTTAAACGCTCTAGGAGTTTGATAGCTCTTAATAGATCGCACATGGGTGCTACAATCGGTGTTATTACTGGACACTGTCTGATAGGCAAGCACGCTACAAGGCTTGGTGTCTTTTCTAAGGATTTTCGCAAGAGCTGCATGGATGAGGAGGAAGATGAAACCGCTCTCCAACTTCTCTGCACATGCCTCGCTCTCTCTAAGAACCGAAATCTTCACCTTGGAGCTTTCTACTATAACGATCTTAGTGATCTTAGTACGACTGACCCAAAACGTCTATTACGCTTCATTTGTAGCTCGAAATGGTTTAACGAGTGGTCAATTTTTCCATATCCACGTAGTATCACAATAACCTCAACCTAACCAAACCTTTTTCTTTGAATATATCTACCGTTATTGAGATGCACACGAGAAGGCATTACCAAAGGAAATGCGTTATTAATTTCCTTAATTTATGCTTTCTATCTAGTTATTTTTTAATATTCACAAGGCAATATTAAATACAATTGTTACTGTCAGAGCCAGCTATCTGACTATTTATAGTATATTAACCAAGTTCTAGAAATCTCGCCTTATTGGGCAGTTTCGATTCCTAACTCAATTTTCGAACGTCAGTTCACTCTCAGCTGACTAGTGAGTGGTGGGCGTGTTCAGTGAGTGATGGGTGCATACAGTTATTTTCTCGCCTTTGAGTGAGAATATTATCACGTCAGAGTATTTTGACTAAAGAATATTTGAATATTTGGTCAATTACACCAAGGTCTAATTTTATTGCGGTTGCCACCTTTTACAAGATATACAAATTACTCTTTGATAGAGCTGTGCTTTGCAATCGAAAAAATTCAACTTTCGGTTACGCGTTTAGTGTCTCTATCACTTGAAATTGTACCAATACCCAACAACACGTGGACTAAAGATTTTGTATGCCTCAAAAATATTAAACTTTTGTAGGTAATGTTATACCTAATGTTAAATCCAAAAACATTCAAAGTTGGTGTGTTGGTTTGACTGGTTTGTTTTACTTATAGATTGCTCTAAGATTTTTGCCAAACAGAGATTAAACTCCGCCCATGGAATGCCCGCATGGTTAAGAACTCAAGATCTAGTTGAATCCAGCTTTATCTACCTAAAAGTCCAAAATATTTCTATTTTTGCACAGGAAAACGAAGATAGCAATATTTACAAAAAATAAAAACAGTTATTTTCCAGATAAAAAAGAATGACTGATAAGAGCAATTGGAACTTACATTAGCATTAACTCCCGTCTGCTAATATATAAACGCGAAAACCAAAAAATGAAAAAAAAAACCCCAGAAATAAACATTTAAAGGCTAATATTTGCCGCCACTCCACGTATGCGGTGGAAAATAAATTTGTTGATCTTAATCAGTTTCACATGTGATAAGAGGTAATCTAATACCTACAAAGCAAAATAAGCTTAAAATCTTGTTTTTTATTACGCATTTAAAAAACAAATGATGACTATGAGTCTAGGTACATATGACTACAGCGACTTTTTGAGCGTTCAATATTATGCCAACATAACTTTCGGAATTTTTCCATGGCATACTTTGAACTCTGAGTAAATAATGTGCTTTCAACTTTAGTGTACCTAATTTACACAAATCGGTCTCGATCACATGCCTTTTAGGTCTTAGGGATCTACGATGATTATTTCTCTATTTTAGAAAACTATGGATCAACGTAAGGTTAGGTTAAACAGGGGTGTGGTGAAAAAGGCCACACAGACACTAGGCTCCAAAAAGGGCCCATCGCGATCCCTGGAAAACCAGCTGAGTTAAACAATTCAAAAGGCAAAACAACCTTAACGTTCTCCCTTTTATAGCCCAGAAGGCCCCAAGGTTTGTGCCGTCTTCTTCCTCTAAACTTTCAAAGAAATATTCCCTAGAAATTTTCTACGTATACGAGAAATCGCCATAAACATAAAAAAAGACACGTGTCTAATTCG
Source organism: Neoascia interrupta (assembly GCA_947623515.1). Classification (NCBI taxonomy): domain Eukaryota; kingdom Metazoa; phylum Arthropoda; class Insecta; order Diptera; family Syrphidae; genus Neoascia; species Neoascia interrupta. Next base: position 146,809,297 of record OX392462.1, read on the forward strand.
TAGATGTACTTAGGCGTGTTAAGATACAGGAGAAAGATCCGTCGCACAAAAAGGCGTTGCACGTTTTCAAGAACTTCGAACTTTTTGCTCCACACACCTGATGTGCACCACTGAGCAGGACTGCTCGAGCAGTAGCATTCCAAGTTCTCAGAACTCGGAGTCGATAGGAAAAAATTTGCTTTCAAATATGCTTCACCAATTTGCAATGACTGCAGATATAGCTTTATCAGCCTTGGTTTTCAGGTGGTAATTCATCTTGATATTGTTGGCAATGTCGAATCTAGATCCGTTCTTAGCAAGACCGTCAAGTATGAGCACATACGCGGAGCGGTCCGTCGGCTTTTGTTGAGTAGGTTCTTTGGGTGACTAAACTTCTTAAATGAATACTGAAAAGCATTTGATACATTTTTCCATGAAACTTCAACCTGAAATTAAACCGTTATTTGTCCTTATCTGTCCTTATCCGCATTTTTAAGGCACACCAAATTTTGTCTACGACGTACTGCGACACGTCTGAGTTTAAGCGTGGCAAAGCGTTCTACAATAATTTTGATTTTTGGCTATAAGTATAAATTTTTGGCATAAAGTTCAGAAATGAGGTCACAACTTCCAAGCTCAAAATTTAAGGCCTAAACACTACCGACAGACAGACGGACAGACGAACGGATATGTCTCATTCGACACACAAATCAGTCTCGATCACATGCCTTTTAGGTCTAAGGGTTCTACGATGATTATTTCTCTATTTTACAAACTATGAATCAAGGTAAGGTTAGGTTAAACAGGGGTGTGGTGAAAAAGGCCACACAGACACTAGGCTCCAAAAAGGGCCCATCGCGATCCCTGGAGAACCAGCTGAGTTAAACAATTCAAAAGGCAAAACAACCTTAACATTCTCCCTGTTATAGCCCAGAAGGCCCCAAGGTTTGTGCCGTCTTCTTCCTCTAAACTTTCAAAGAAATATTCTCTAGAAATTTTCTACGTATACGAGAAATTGCCTCGCATTTACACAGTACGCGTGTCATATCTGCAACCGCCTGCATATTGCAGCCGAAGCTACAAATATTCGTATATATTTCGTATATATTTCTGACACAGAAATCAGAATTACCAGAATTACCACTAAAGCTCTAAGCTTGAGCCTGCGCATTTTTAATAATCCTTTCGATCTTTTCCGGTTAAGACATGGCCAGAAACCCTTAGATACCCTATGCCAAGTCAGACTAGAACAACTTTGGTTAGCAGTCATTGTAATTTTCTCCTCCATAGTGCCTCTTACTACGCAGAGGGGTGGTTTGATGTTAAAAATCTCACTATTTTCAAGGAACCCTCCTCTTCTTGCAAGCTCGTCAGCTTGTTCATTTCCCTCTATACCGCAGTGTCCTGGCACCCAGCACAGTCTCACTTGGCTCTGACGTCGTAGCCTGGTTATCGATGTAAATGGCGATATCTCTTCCTGATATCGATCTCATCTGCAAGCTCGGCCGCCCTAAGTACAGCCAAAAACTATGAATCAAACTTAATATACTTCCTATCCTGTGGGATATGGTATGATCAGCATACATTATGTATGACTTTTCCGCAAAAGCCCCAACAAAACACTACATGGCAGCACTGGCTCTAGATCATCAATGTAGAGTGTAAAAAGTAAGGGACAATATGAATCAAGCTTAATATACTTCCTATCCTGTGGGATATGGTATGATCAGCATACATTATGTATGACTTTTCCGCAAAAGCCACAACAAAACACTACATGGCAGCACGGGCTCTAGATCATCAATGTAGAGTGTAAAAAGTCAAGTTGCAGCATTGTCGAGTACCACATTTTATGTAAAGTTTTTCCGATGTTTCACGTACATTATATGTTCTGGTATTTACGATCTATGGCTCTGACGAAAGCCTGAGATAAGCGTGGCTATCAGGTCAACTTTACTTAATTAAAAAGCTAACCGAACGTATCGTTGCTTATGTTGGAGAGCGGCCCCAAAGGCAAAGCAATACAAAATTAAATTTATTATTGAAAAGTAAAAATTATAACCATGAGAAAAGTCAGCAAAAATAAAATGTGAAGTGTATAGTTCAACGAGTCTTCAGTTGAAGACGGTTAAAGACTTTTCTTAAAATCATGCGTTGAATTAAGTGAATTTTGTGTTTTGGGAAGGGTGCTACAGGCGCCCAGCTGACGAGTAAACTGTAATTCCTGTTATGAAACACCAAATGTGGTAGAGACTTCTTTCACAATTTTCTGATGGAAGTACTTTAACGGACGTAAAATAAGAAGCTTATTCAGGGCTATTATATTTATTTAGTATTTACACAGTAGATTAGATAGCCACCACTCGACGAGAAATTTGGTGGAATAATCATCAAGTTAAAAGGACGATTCTATGCCCTCATTTTTAACTTATTTGAGTTTACAAAACCGATGACAAACTTAAATCACACCAAATGCCTATAAAAATTCTTAATCACCTAATGCCATAAATTCACATTTATCCACATTTATTTAGCAGCCCACATCTTTATCAATTAACACTTTTACTGCATTCCTTATCTAAAAGAACAAAACTGGAACATTACGTCGTAAATTTTCCATCGTTTTGAAAAATTACTTTTCATGGGCTTTTGTCTTTATTGAGCAATAAAAAATTATTTTAAAAATAAATCAATTTATGTTTTGTAAGTAAGTGCTGTTCCCACTCTTGTAGAGAACAACAAGTCATTGACTGACGTACGGATGATGGTGTGCCATTGTCAATGTACAACGTCAACGACCCGTGTGAACACTCGCCTATCCTATGCCTTATGATTATTCAATGGTTATCCGTGAGTGTTCAAAAATAGAGTAATAATCTGTCGAAAAACTTACTTATTCAATGTGTTTATCGGTCGAACTCCACTTCTGCCTCTGGTTATCGACGCAATTAATTCAAACCCCTGGTCTACGATGTTGGCCATATCTTGGCCAATTTCCTGATAAGTCATCACAGCTGTAATGTTACCTGTCAAAGAGAGAACGGCACATGAATTCAATTTGCATTATGTATAACATTTTGTATAAATATTCGTTAATAAATCACCTAATTAAAGTACAACGACCTCTTTAGTGTTTTCATTCGACGCGACGAACCGCTTCCGCTAATTAGCCGTTGAAACAAAAGCATTTCACGTTGCATATTGGATTGCGTTCAATGGATTGGAAATTTCAGCGCGTATACTTTTGACACAAATATGGGGGAGGGAAATGTAATACAACTTTTCATAATACGGAAGGGTATAACGTAATTGGGCGTAACTACGCACGATCTTCCTTATAGAAATAAGCTGGGTTAAATCTTTTTGTTGGAGCTTACGTCAATAGAATCGTTTATAAAGTCTGTGGCGTATCTCAAGACCTTTTTAGTAAAAAATCCATGGGTGTTGCTCCCTATTCTATAGCTGACTAACCCGAAATCTCTAATACGCGTATATGAGTTGGACAATGGAGCATATTAGGGCAGTACAATTATTTTTGGCTGTCGTGGAACAGAGTTAAAGAAATAAGGCCACGCACGTACCTTTTATACCAGGGATTTCATAAGCCTAAGATAGATCGAAATAAAAAATTTTGTCATAATTTATTCTTATATGCGTCATAATTTTACTTTTATATCGACTTATAGCTAAAGAAGATAATTCAAAATAATGGGTTGTCCCATGGTTTGGATTCTAACTAAGTAAACCAACGTGCGTCGGTCGGTAGACATCGGAAATTACTGAGACGCGTCGCATCTAGACGAGGAAGAAGCTTCATAGCAAAATAATGGTAGGTATAACTCTTAAGGCTTTTCTCATGAGGCTAGGTCTCATGGCCCCCTTTCATCAGCTGTCTTAAAAGTAAAAAAATAAAAAGCTGTAGGCGGTAATAATTGGGGAAGTACCATTTGTAATTATTATTTTTTAATTACAATTACGAAATACCGGCCGATCAACGCATGGACTCTTTAAATACCGCCAACTACAGAGGCTTCAGACTTCTGAACATCACAAATACAAGATTTTTTCTGCAGTCCCCACTGTGTAAGCACCTTACGCCTTTTAAGAGCCTGAAAGGTCCATATCAGTGTGACTTTAAGCTGAAAAGTCCGGGCTTAAATTGAAAATGAAGCTAAGAAAAAGCGAGAACTAAGAAAAAGCGATGCCATATCACGTGATCTATTTAACATTGCCACTTTTTTTTAAATTAAACGAACTAGGCAGAACTGCCGCGCCAACACCAGAGGCAACATCATTCAAACGACTTAAATTAACTGGTCCTTCCAGCTTTGAAGAACCATCTCCTGACCTATCCCAACTATGCATGCTGTAGGCGTTACAGGCATTCTAACTGACATGGAGGCGACCTAATTTTATTAAACGATTTCGGACAGCGCTTCGAGAGGTCTCTGTTGACATATGATACTCTTGGACGTTTTGTCAGAGGTGGGACGTGAGACCATGAAAAAATCTTCTTTTTCCCCTGTAGGGACTTAACCCCGAAAGTTCGCGCGCATAAACTTGACACACTGACTATTTCACGACGGCGGAGCTACAATTACTCGCATACGCAGATGACATTGACATGATCAAAAGAATAAGCCTGATGTCAGTAAAGCCTTTGTGGTCAGGACTTATGACAATAAAATGGAAGCGGCGAATATGGACTTAGCAGCTAATTAGGGCAAAGCCCTAAGATATATGCTGTCATCAAATCATTACCATACCCCAGCTATAACTTAAAAGACTTCGTGTATCTACCTGGATTCCGCTATAAATTCAGATAACGACATTAGCGATGAAACTAAACGACGAAAAACCCAAAATAAAAAGAAGGCAATCATTATTGAAGTCATTTTGAAGGCATTGAAGTTATTTTGAAGCCTTTGGATACAATTATTTTCGTATTGATCTAAAACAGTGTCGACAACGACATAAACGACTTTAGGGTGTTCACATAGCATAGCATCAGAAGCAATATTGAATGCGATGCCAAATCTGCTTAAACAAAATCGTTCATGTTTTTAGCGGTCCGCCCAAAAAAGGAAAAAGGACCTCTTATGGTATCACTTCAGAGTTCGTCAATCCATCCGCACCTGTAACTTTTGAAAGGTAAGTCGTAGAAAGATGAAATTTGGTACACTTATACAGTCCGTGAAAGAAAATGAGAACGCATACAAGGGCAATTTTTTTTGTATATACGCATAACGGTTTAATTACAGTTTCAACATTGATTGTAAACAAGAAAAAAAGTGTTTTGGCCTTATCTTAAATAGTTTTAGAGCCAGAAAGAAGAAAATTGAAACATGCACTAAAAAAATATTGGACTTTCACTTTTTCATAATAATATCCAACTTTTGCAAAATATTAAAAAGTTTTTGAGAAATAAGGAATGGAAAATAGATACATTTACACCCGTGTTTAACGCCATACCTTTTTCATCACTTTTTCTAAAAAGCCGTAATTGGGCTAACATATAAAGAAGCTAAAGGCTTAGCGAAGGCTATAATCGAATTTTAGTTGAACGGTTTAAGAACTGTAGTTTTGGTGTATTTTCGAAAAAATCATGAAAATTTTTTTTCCCCACCACCGTTGAAGCATCGACCAAATGGTTTGGAAAAAGTCGCACAAATCAAGATCTATTTGTAATTTTCGGGAAAAATATTCTGAGATTTACATAGCTCGAAAACTTCAAAAACATTTCAAAAACTATTTTTCAAAATTCTCTGAAATCTTAACGGTGGTACTGATTATAAGGAAATTTGGTTTGTATATAAAACGTATGAAGTGAATTCTTAAGATCACAAGTGTATTTTTTTAAGGTCTTTCAAAAATGGCGTTTCTAACTTGCAATTTTCTGAAACGGTTTAAAAAACAAATTTTAAAACTCGCTTTTATAAACTGTAAAACCAATAACTAAAATAACTAAAAAAAACTGTGCTCTGAGTATAAGAAAAAAGTAACCGTTGGTAGCGAAATGTATATGAGAATAAAAAAAAAATATAACGGTATTCAACAAAAGGTTCCGAATAGACGTTTGATGAATTTTAAATCGAAAAAATTCAGAACATAGCTAAAAATCCGCGTGTCCCATGTATGAAGGATATAAACTCAAGTATCGGACATGGACAATTTTTTGAGGTTCGAAAAAAATAATATAAAGGGGTTGAAATATTGCGTGGTTTTTGAGATATACTTAAAGTCATTTAAGTTGATTACTAAAATGTTAGTGCTAAAAAATGCACAAGACTTTTGAGTTGCTTCTATCTTATCAACTAATTTTTTACACAAGCACAAACCACTACAGTGGAAAGCAAAATATATTAAAAAAAAAACATTAAAAACAAAAAAACCGTTTGTCTTTTTTTTTCTATTTTTTTTTTTTCAAAAAACAATATCAAAAAAATTATATATCACTAGGCTAAAATAAGTACAGTAGACCTGTAAAATCGCTCCGTGTATGACTTCATATTCGACGCTCTTTTTAGCGGTCCGTCCAAAAATGGAAAAAGGACCTCTTATGGTAGCGCTACGTTGTCCGTCAGTCCGTCCGTCCAATCGCTTTATAACTTCTGTCGTAGAAACGTAACGTTCTGTCGTTATAACGGTAAGTCGTAGAAAGACAAAATTTGGTGTGCGTATAAACTGCGGAAATAGTCAGAGAAGCCAAAGAGGGAAATTTTTTTAAGCACAAATAACGGTTTAATTACGGTTTGAAATTTCATGTGAAAATGGACTTAATGTTTTTTAGTGTTGTTTTCAAGAAGTTTAGTAGGCAAAACCTAGAAAAACGAATCTTAGGCTAAAGAAATACTAAGTTTTAATTAAAAAATAAAACTTTTCAAAAATATCAAAACGGTTTTGAGAAATGAAGAGTCGAAAATGCATGACGTTTTTCAAAGTGTTGGAGGCCATAACTTTTGAACGGCTTATCGCTCAAAATCAATATTGAACACACGTATAAAGCAACTCAAAGTAAACCAAGCGCTTAGGTCATATTTTTTCAAAAACAGTTTCAGTACTGCAGTTTTGACGCATTTTCGAACAAAAATTGCAAAAATGCATGAAAAAACGTGTGTGGGGGACATCTCCGGTGCTGTTTGGTGGAATTCTATGAAAAAAATCACACGTATCAGAAATAATTAAAAATTTTAAGGAAAACTATAGCGGATTTAGAAATTTCAAAATCTTCTGGGATTTAACTGAAAAACATAAAAGCATTTTCAAAAACAACTTTTTTAAGTCTACTAGTAGCTTAACGGTATAAGCGATCATTTTCAGATTAGATTTAAGTACAAAGCTTACAAAAAGAAGAAAGGCTGCGTTAATTTTTTTTTAAATTGCCGTTTTTAACCTAAATTTTAAGAAGCTGATTTAAAAAACGAAATAAAAAAGGAGCTTGTTTTACCGTTTGCGCATAAACCGGTGGCCATAGAACTAAAAAAAAACATCCAAGGCTAGTGCTGCTGGTTCTGCTATTGGAAAAAGGTCTAATGGGAACTGAAAAAACTTCAAAATATTTGTTTTATGAAATTTAAAAAATTATAAAAAAGGTAAAAAGCGCGCATGTCTCCCCCTCTATCTACCAAACGGTATAAGGTATAGTTTTTAAATTAACATAGTCCATCTTCTTAAATTTTATGCAAAACTATAACAGACTTCGAATATTCAAAATAAAGAAGATTTAACAGAAAAACGTGAAAACATTTTCGAAAACTATTTTTTAAAGATTTCTAGTTCCTTAACGGTTATGACCACCTTGTTTTAATATGGCTGAAGTATGTTATGTTTGAAAGGCAAGTGAACTGCATCAAAAACGTTTCAAAATTGCAGTTTTCGACCCTAAGTTTTTAAGCCCATTCAAACAAGCGAAATAAAAAACAGCATATTTTTACCGTTTTTCCAGAAATCCATGTCCGCAGAATTTGAGAAAAGTGGCAAATGCTGGCACAGGTGGTTGTAAAATTTATCAAAAAGTCTTGCTGTTTCATAGGTCTTTAATTATAAAAATCCTAAAAAACGTTAAGAATGAGTATGCCATTCCCTCTATTTTCGAAACGGCAAAGCTTTTTGTCAGCCTATTTTTAGAGTAACGAAACCCAATATAAAATCACCCAATATAAGAACAGTAGGAAACAGTACAGAACCCAAAAGGAACACTACGAAAAAGTATATTGCAGACTGTAAAATATATCCAGAAATAATTTTAATAAATAAATAGATTGTTACACAAACTGCACAATATAGATGGCGTAACCTTCAACAAATGTCGACGGACCGCTCCGCGTATGTCTTCATACTTGACGGTCTTTTTTTCATGTTGTTTTGGTTTTCATATTTTTTTTTTAAGCTAAGTTTTTTCTTTTCTCTCGTTATGGACATTTTGACATGTATTATTTTCGAAATTTTATGAACAACTGTGTTTTACAATTTTTTAGAGAGTTAATTCACGTGATTAACACAAGTTATTTGCCTGGGCTGTTCATTTAAAGAAACGTAAAAATTTATACATTTACGAGCTGCATACTAGATTAAGTCATATCTAATGTGAAATAATAATGTCATAAAGTCAAATATTTTTTTAAATTATATTTTTAATATTCGAAATAGGAATAAAATAAAGTTTTGTTAAAATAAAAAGAAATACTTACGATTTTTATCCTTTATTTGCATTTTCTCCAAATTCATTACGGGTTTGTCATTGTATATGATCACTCCCACGGCACCCTTCATTGCAACGTTCTTCACCTTTTCCTCGAACGTACATTCACCTCTTCGCACCAACGCTATCCATGGTTGGTCCGTTGATGGAAAAGGATTTCCTTGTGTACCCAAAATATCCGACTTGCATGCCCTGTCATCGCGAACATCTGTCCGGCTGCTCACGTGGACTAGCAAGCCTTGAACATTTAAAGTTTTTCCCTCGCCATAGCGTGCCTTCTCCTCAGAGAAGTTCACAACTTGATCGTCACTATTGACGTACGAATAGTTTAGGAAGGCCAAAATGTAGCTATCGATGACCACGCGCTCCTCGACATTTGGTACAGTCGTTGAAGAATTTATCGCTCGTAAATACCGTTCAAAGTCCGTATTCACAGTGGACATGCAATGCACTTTGAAGCCTGTGATCAGTATAAAAAGACAGACAGCGGAAAACAACAGTTCCTTGGACTCCATCAGATTTCTTTGATTCTGCGCTGCTGAACTCTGTCTTTAGTATTTTGCAAAAGGCTTTTCACAATCTAAGGTTGTTAACTTTGGTGAAACTCCAAATTGAAGTACATTGACTGCTGCATTGGTAATAATAATCTGAAAATACGGAAAGAAGGTCGATTAATTTAAAGTTTCAAAGGATACAAAGTTTCAACTTAATAACTAGAAGATAGATTTATGTCGTAACAAAAAAATGTGTTACATATTTTCATTAAGAGCAACAAAAAGTCGTAAACACATCAAGATAACATTGTAAGATATTTTTAAAATTATGACTGACAGTCTTCTACGAAAAGATTTTGATGCCATCGTGACGCTGCCGACAACAACGACAAACAACCGAAAGCAATCGAGAAGAGCAGCGGTTAGCTCACCATTGTCTTACTGCAGTGCCTGTGAACAAGCAGATGATCATCAACTTAGCCCGATTCGACTCTAAGGTTAAGTGCGGTTTTTAAATGTGAAAAATGGAAAAATGTAATTAAATTTGTTGAAGATACAACGCACAAGGGTCAACATTCTTGAGCAGATGATCAGTAGAAGCGCGACTCTTATCGCTATCAGCAAACATAGCACTTGAATGTAGTCTTCGTCTGAGAATAGAGAATTGCTTAGACAGTAATACTCCCATTTTACGCCGTGGTTTTTCCGATGGTTTACAGATAAGAAAGCCATTAGCCGGCTGGTGACATTGAAATTTTTATTCTTGTTTTAATTGAAGGCTGTTCATGAATGGTGCGGTTGTACAGACAATACTATCTAGCTACGCATTAACAAGCGAAAAGTATTTATGTAGGTAATATTTACGCTCCTTTTTAGGAACAAAACCTTCCACAAAGAAAAACGGATAGGTGATTTTAATGCCCTTGTAAAAACTGAGCAAATTTCGAAATACTCTATAGATGTGTTGAAGACATACCTACTCATTCCTATCAAGCAATTTATCGTTGTGTGGTTGTGGGAATCAAAACATATCTCAAGCTCAATTGTAAAATGTTTCAACTATATGGATAAAGAAGAACTCTAGGACTTTTAACAGTTACTGAATTACTGAATCCCTTCAAGAAAGCACATTTTGTACCTTGTACTTTTGAACTTTACTGTACATTTATTTTAACTAAGAAGCAAAACATTAAACAAAGTCATTATTTTGTCAATTTGTAATGTGCAGTACAGGCCTTATGGAAGAGCTTAAATCTGAGTTACCCTGAAAACCGTAATGCCTACAAATTTTTGCTTATCACGGCTTTTTGCAATTTCATAACAATGCAGAACGGAAACCCTAAACAAATATTTCTTCCGCACGACCAAAAGGGATTACTTTGCAGCTACTCGTAGAGTGAGATTCATTACGTCCTATCTTCTCTGCACTGCCCATTTCCCTTTATGATGGCTCATTATGAACTCTCTTTTTTTTAATCAATAAAAGCAGTTTCGTTTTCATGCCATCATCACCTGAAAAAAAAGACTTGTTCTTTTTCACGGCCCGAGGGTCTGACAAGCCCTCCGAGAGTATCATTTGTCTTGAAAAACTTCTCAAAGTGTAATTCGGATTCGGCAAAAAATTGTAGGTCCCCTTGTATGTAACCCTTGTATGTAATTAACACACCACCATTCATTGTTGAGAAGTTGGCCCTGGTTCACCTCGAGCTGTTGCGCCACTCTATTTATTTTTTTATTTATTTAAAAGCAGTTTCGTAAAATTTTCTCGGTTATTTTTTATATTTGTAAATTTTACTTGCAAGACTGTTTTCACATATATTTTAGTAATTCAGGTTGGACTTTTATAGGTAAAGTGCATGCGCTAATACTTGATACATTATCCCAAAACATTGACAGACTCCTTTTCTTATTAGGTCCCTTTATACATTCATCAGTGCAAATCAAAAATATAAATAAATAAAGTGGCGCAACAGCTCGAGGTGAACCAGGGCCAACTTCTCAACAATGTATGCTGGTGTGTTAATTTCTTTACATACAAGGGGACCTACAATTTTTTGCCGAATCCGAACGGCACTTTGAGAAGTTTTTCAAGACAATTAATACTCTCGGAGGGCTTGTCAAACCCTCGCGGAGGTGGGGACCGTGAAAAAGAACAAGTCTTTTTTTTCAGGTGACGATGGCAGGATTCGAACCCAGACCTCCGGCGTAGTAAGCACACACACTAACCACTACGCCACGGCACCCCACTTTCCATAAGTGCAAATCACATAAAGAGTTATTAATTCCTTGAAACAGAATGTTACATTTATTTAAAAAAGAGTTTTAAGAATTAAGCCCTTTCTGAATAATTTTCGGTGGTTTGATCATCAGCACTTGTTTGACCAAATGTTTGACTAATTGTAAAAAACCTAGTTTTTTGTTTACATTTAAGGAATAAAATAAAATACTACAGATTAAAACAATTCCCACAAAATCATATGGTTTTCCCTTTGCCCCTTTTCACAGAAATCCCAAATCAAAAATCCCTTTCCTCAGAAATCCCACAAAAAAAGATTTATTCCATGATCCTCCAACACTCGTGGGACAGTGAAAATACTTATTTATTACCCTGTTCAGTATTTGGGACCAGTACTGCAACCCTACAGATGATTGAGCGCAGTATATATTATAAAAAAGCGCAGAAGATTACAATTTACCGTAGTGGATCTTACAATATAGAGAAACAAAAATTATTTTCTTTTAAAATACATTTTATTTATATAAAATACGTAAATTTAAAAACGTAAGCTCACGAAAGAAGAGACACAACCGAAGCATATTCAAACTGCTTTAAAGAGTTTAACTTTTTCAGTATTTTTAAGTTCGAGATGCCAAACAAATCTTCTTTTTACATGGAAAACGAACAAAAATTACACAGAAACGTAAATAACTATTCAAAAAATGCAACCCTGTGTTTCGATGAACGAGGAAGTTGTAAACTTGATTAGCCTTCCTAGGTAAGGCAAAAATATTTTAATGATAAAACACGGAAAGGATTAGAAAATAACATCACATCTTCGGAACACTTTTTCAATACTTTCCAGTTATTTTATAAAAATAACCTTATCGGAAAACTCAAGGTAGTTTATTAATAGTTTGCACTTCTACAGAAACTATTGAATTTTTTCATATAAAACGCGAATTGCTTGGCATCCTTGGGTAGAAAAATGATAGACTTTGAAAGCCTTGCTAAAAGGTCTCTTGATTCAAATTGCAAACAAATGACAGAGTGTGTCAGTTTCATGCTTTTGAGCCCATAGCCGCAAGTCAATAGTCGATAGGCAGTGGATGAGATCTGATTGAACTTTGTTGCGCGTTTTAGATTTTAGATGTGTGCGTTTAGAGTTTTTTTTTAAGAGTAGGGTGGCAGCACTGTTTGGGACGTGTTCCCAGGACCTTGGGCACAGTATTCCCCGATGCACTAACCACTGAACCGCTGTCCTACTTCAGCCAAAATGGTTTTGAGATCACAGTACCATTTCAGTTTGAATGCTTAAAGTTGGAATCCTAAGAGCAAGGAACGTTGCACCTATATAACGAATAAAGATCGGAAACATTAAGCCTATACACTAGAATTTATTTTCTGTACAACCTTTCCCGCTGGTACTTATGCTTCACCAACATTTTTTTGATTATTAAGAAGGTATTTTGTTTGTTTTATAAATAGGGCCATAATCAAAGAAGAAGCTTTATTAACAATTATTTATATATAAAGGAATATATACAAAGGAATGCCCGAGTTAGGCTGAAATTCAAGGAATACTTAAATCCTTACCTGAATTGGAGTTAGCCCATATGAAGTTAATTAGTAAATTAAAATTCTGTAAGTTTAACGTCTTAAAAAAAACACCGTCAGGAATAAATTTTATCATGGCGCGGTTTATCGACTTTTGTAAAAGCTTAGCGTAGGGATATACTTATTGGCAGGTTCACACTAAATCTTTCACTCCACTTTCCTTCAGTGCAACTACTGAATATGGAATAATTACGTGTTGGTAGGTATGCCTAGGTGTTTCATGTTCATGTTTTAACAGCTTTCCATCAAAAAACGGAACGTTTTGTTAACTTAAAATTAAGGCTACCTTACCTACACTAACTTAACTATAAGATTTATCTTGAAGTGAATAAGAATTTTTTTTGCAACAAAATATTCATTTAAAAACTCGTTTTTTTTTACTTTTTCAACATTAAAAAAAATACTTTTATTTTATTTTATTGTTGTGAACGCTCAGACCAGTACCAGAACTTTGTAGTGTTTGAAATGGGCTTTCAGGTTGCTGTTTATTCCATTTTTTTTCCCCGACGTTTCGTCGATTATTTATCGACTTCCTCAGGGGTGTTGTTTATTAATTAATCTTAATAGCATAAATCAAAATTGTTGCAGTTACTGCAATTCGATGTCCTGTATATTTGCTTACGGTTCAAACCTTAGGGGCGTTTTGGGCTATTACAGGGAAATTGGATGTTTCATCAGGGAGAATGTTTAGGTTGTTTTGCCTTTTGAATTGTTAAATTCAACTGGTTCCCCAGGGATTGCGATGGGCCCTTGATTGGTGCTTAGCGTTTGTGTGGCCTTTTTTACCACGCCCCTGTTTAACCTAACCTAACCTATCCTTGTTTAAGAGTTTCAAAAAAAAATAATACATTATTACTACCCAACTAACTAACCGTCAGTGGCATGGTAAACAATGTTAATTAATGATGGATCTTTGATTTATATTAAAAGAAAAATTAGTGTAGCCTCTACCCCAATAGGTACCTATTTCACATTGCACGTGACGGTATGATCAGCAGTTAGACATCTGTCACGTTTTGCCCAAAATACGGAATTCAGTGAAATCCAAGAGAGATAAGAAGAAAAATCGAGAAAGGGTGTGTGTGAATTATATTTACCTTCGGTTGAAGGCATCCTGTTGATGGTTCAAATTGAACCGAAGGCCTTATACCTTCTCATGGGTCCAATAAGATGTTTGTAAGGCAGAGCCTGACATATGATCGAGACGGAATTGTGAATCGAAGAAGCCAAATCCGTCCGTCTGCCTGTTTTTGTGTTTCATTTTTTGAAATACAGAATACAGTGTTATTAAAAGGGGGTCGATGTCACACCCCTTTTTTATTGTAGGAGAATTCTAACTGATTAATTCTAAATGCGGCCTTAGATAACATAACTAAATAAGTATTTGACAAAGGACTCGTACATATAACGCGATTCGGAGCTTGACAGTGTTCAACTGGGATAGGATCCCACGATTAGTCTAAACGCATTGTTACCCACCCACCAGTTCTTTTACCTTTTCTAATGTTTTACTAAATTTCCACTTGTTTTTGCACTTCGATTTTTGAAATTTTCGGCGAAAGGTAGGTATTCCACTCGGAAAACACGACCAAAAGCGAATGAAAAGCCACTCATTTGAAATATTTAAATATTTTGAGTGTCAAAAGGCTTATCTAAGTCATACAAAAATTCAGCTCTCTAGCTCAAAATTTAAGGAAAAAAGTGTACTAATATGGTTTGTAGCATTTTCAAACTTATTTACTCTAACTTAATAAAGGTTAAGGTAGGTAGGTACTCACTTCCTGAGGAATAGGATAGAAAAACAATAAGCAATTAGTTAATACGAATATTAAACAAATAAACAATAAACAAATAAAAATATTAGGTAATATGTACTGAAATATGATCGTGGATACCATAGCAATATGAAAGCAGTGTCCCCAGTAAGTTGATAAAAGTTGGTATACCTTCATCTGCATCGAATATTTTTTCCCAGAAAAATCCCTACCTAGTCCAAACACAAACCATGGTCGATCACAAAACTATTTCAATAAAAATCCTTGCACTATTTTGAACCTTGTTAACTTCACCACACTTCTTGTTTACTTCACCTCGCACCATCAATCACTTTCTTCTTCGAAATGAAGCTTCCGGTGAATTTCTTGCTAATTATTTATTGCCACTCAATCAATGCTTCAATAAATCCGTGCACCAATATAAATATTTATTAATTCCAACAACAATTAAGTAATGTTAACGCGAACCACACACTAATTTTTTACAACGCGCTAACCATACTCTCGCGCACTTGACCTCACGTAATACAAAATGCGCTATCGGAAAACGGAAGAAAACCCCGCAAAGCACTCGTGCCAACCCGTGTGAGGTAGTGCTCCCCGCAAAGAGAAATCCGAACAATGCATCTGTTGTTCTTTCAACACGAAATGCCAATGCAACGCCAAAGTCAACGTCTCACTGGCGAATTCCGATACGAATTTAAATTCGATTAAAACTGGCAACACACACACGAACGAGTATTATAGTTGGATCTTGAATGCACATAATGTAGGAGGCAGTTGCGCACCCGCCAGGAGGCTTCTTTGGTACAAGTGCAAAATTCTATGCAACCGGTGCGATGTAACGTGAAAACACAGCAACTTTTGGATCCAAAAATATACATTTACAACACACACTCGGGTACAATATTACAAATCAAGTCTATTTTCGTTCAATGGATTTTTTCTGCCGCGCGCCGTTCTTTTCTTCCTTGTGTTGGTAGCTGCTTGATTTTTTATTTTTATAAAATTGTTTGCATGGTACCTATTTGTTGCCACATTAATAGTTACATTATGTATATGCCATTATGCGTCATATGGTTTTCCTTCTGAATAATATCCGTTTCGAAATGCTGCCTGCTGCAACGGGGGGTTTTCTAGAATATGAAAAAAGTTGGGGTAGCCCTTAGGCTAAGCCTAGGCCTTTCTCTTATACTAATCAACACCGAAGCTTGTAATCTATTGGTTGGGAAGAGAATTCCGAAATAGTTGTAGACAGTGTTACTTAGGGCCGGTTTTTCAGTGCGAGATCATCCGAGTTTCCGAGTTAAACTGAGATCAACCCCAGAAATGAGTTCTTCAGTGAACTTGTATCTAGGGTTAATCTCAGCTTAACTCGCCAAATTTGATGAGTTAATCTCGGATCAACTCTGGAGAACAGTATAAACTTCTTTGAATGTCTTTTCTGTGTGGAATGACAGTTGATTTGCGTGTTTCTGTGAAAAGTGACATCTGGGAATAAGTCGATCTTTTTTTTCTGTGTTTTTCTATGTGAAGTGAGAGTTGGGATAGGCAATAATTTCGAGAGTCGATGATTTTGACAACGTTGTTTATGGAGGTTACACTGCCCTGAAAAACTGCTTGCTGGGTTAATTCCAGAATCATTTTGTTACGGGATTAACAGATCTTGGTTTAAGCTGGGCTTAATTTGGCACCGAAAAACCGGCCCTTAATGGAATAGACTTATAAAAAGTCAATGAAAAACTACTGTTCTTCATTATGTATGCCAACAGTTTCAAAAATAAATTTAAATAAAGGTAGTGAAATTATTGAAATTTAGGTGGGGCGTGGGGCCCGTTAAAATTTTAAATGGGACTGTTGGTAGTCTTTTCGCAACCACAACGAAACCTCTGGTTTGTCGGTGAGTGCTGGCAAGCACATGCAGCTAAACAAAAAGCATACAAAGCGGCTCTGCACAGAAGGACTAGAGCTGCTCGCGAGCTCTACAAGCAGAGGAGATGAGTTGGCCATTAACACGCACCAGCTTATCTGCAAGTTATGGTCTGAGAAAAGCATGCTTGATGAATGGAACCTGGGTAAGCATTGTTTACCCGATCCTGAAGAAAGGAGAACCACTAAAGCGTGCCAACTACGGAAGCATCAGTTTTCTTAACTTCACATACAAGATCTTTTCTGCTGTGCTGTCAAGGTCGGTAAAGACCAGAATGACCCTTTTGATGTCAAAAAAGTATTAAGACAAGGCGACGAGCTGTCATGCGACTTCTTTAACATCATCCTTGAGAGAATTGTGCAGAACTCTCGCGCCAACACCAGAGGTACAATCTTTTAAAGGCCGTACTCGCATACGCTGACGACATTGAAGCCTTCGTAAGTATTGCGGAACGGAAGCGGCGAATATGGGTTAAGCAGGCAACGAGGGCATCAAGAAAAGGCACCCAGCACCGACATTTTGGACAAAACATCACCATCGACAGCTTTAACTTTGAGGTAGTTGGGAACTATGTCTACCTGGGTTCCGCTAACAATTCAGATAATGACACCAGCGCCAAAATCAAACAAAGGATAACTTTTGCCAAACGTTGTTTTTTTGGGCTTAAAAGGCAATTATGTAGCAAAGCTTTTTCCGAGCAACTAAGGTGTCCATGTATAATGCCCTCATCTTCCAGGTGTTGCTTTGCTGTGCAGCCCTGTCAAAGGCGGATGAAAACTCTCTTTGATCCCATCTGCATAGACGGAGAGTGCGGAGGAGAAGACATAACATCGAACAGCGTACAGCGTCGCCGACCTAGGTAGATGAGTCGAAATACAACGGCTACGATGGCTGGGTCATCTAGAGCGGATGGACACCAACGCCCCGGCCCGGAAAATCTTCGAATCCACCCCGTAGGGACAGGGTAGTAGAGAAGCACCGAGACTCAGGTGACGCACCAAGTAGAAGGATACTTCCCCAACACTAACATAAGCTCACAGAATCTTACTCGCCGTCTCACCATCAGGTATAAAAGCATACCAAGTATTAAGGCAGTTTCACAAACAGGCTTTAGAATCAAATTTGGCCCGTTAAATATTCGTTAGCATCTTCTTAAAAATGACTTGAGAAAAAAAACTGACTTCAAAATGAAAAATATTTTTTTAGGTAAAAAAATTAGGTTTATAGGTAGGTGCTATATTAAAAATGTTGACTTTGAGTTTATTATCAGCTATTAAGCTTTCAGACGAAGCAAATGTTCAATACTTATACATTTGAACTAGAGCTTATTTTTTGAGTTACAGTACATCACAACGTTTTCTCGTTCCGATTACGAAAACGATACTTTAAAGCTACATTGTGTTAGGAAACGTTGAAATCGGATGGCCGAACTCGTAAAAATACAACCGAATCTTGGTTTATAGGGTGAAAACCACCGGACATTTACCCGCGATTAAGAAAAATCTTCCTTAGATCCCATCTTAATCACGAGATTTACCATGCGAATTTTAAATTCTTGACGAAAAGATTACAAATTAATCGCATAATAAATCAAACCGTTCATAATTCTGTGTTTTTTGTTCATTTTTGGACAAAACAATTTAAACAAGTCTTTTTTTGACAACTGGGTATAATCAACTCAACTGTGTTTGTTGTGATGTGCAAAGGGAAGGGGCGCTAAATGGTTGATGTTGATGTGATTTTGGTTGTGGTTCGAAAAGTTGGTGAAAATCAACCCTGTGAAAAAAGTTGGTACCTGTTTATGTTAATACTGCTGATTGATGAGAAGAACTACCGTGTTACGCGCTGCTACTACCCCTGGATTATGGCATAAGTTTGTTGACACACAACTCTATGATGGTTGCTCTAGATAAAAAAAAATTTAATTTCAAAGGAAGACTGCACTGCAATGCAGACTAGCTTCACCGAAGAGCATGAGAGACTACTTGTAAAGATTGATATCAAAGAAAGATATTTCTAACCATTGAATAGGAGCCGATTTGTAATCCACAATTAGAACATTTTACACCGAGCCGGTCCTGTACGGAAGGAATCTGTGGAAAAATCTCAGGCTACTCCTGAAAACTGAAAACAGTTGTCGCTTCACCCTTGTTGTTACAGGTAATTTCGGCACGTATAGGCTGAGGCGTTTGTGATACCATACCCAGAAGCTAAGAACGCTATCGAGCAGATAGTGGGCCACTGCATGTTCAGGTCTGTTGTGCCTGGAACTACATTCCGATCAGGGGCGTAACTGGCAGCAAGTTTGTGAAAATATTAAAGGAAGTATGTATGTGCATCGACAAGCTGTAGAAGCCGGGGTATACACCTCTTCATCGTCAGATGGAATACTCAAGTACTTAGCCCTTGTAGGAACGTCTTTGCAAGTCGTAAACGAGTATCAATTGGATTGGAAACAGCGAATTCCTTTATTGCCATAATGGCCTACAGGAATGCGATTCATATGCATTCAACTGGATATGACGAGGTGTCAGAAATTCTAATTAGACGAACTGACGGCGTACGGCAACTAAAATTCCGGATTCCCCATTAAGAAACCAAAATGTGAAGTTTAAAAAAAAATTATGTGAGTTTTTATTTTTAAAACGGCATTTTTTCTGATTCATAGTGTCTATACACACACACCATAATAAAGATGTCCCGTTAAGTCTTGAATCACTCGTGTTTTTATGTTTAAAGGGGTTTTCCATTAAGTAAAATGTTTGTATCTGCCAAAAGAATGTGCCAAAATCGTCATCTTTTTATGCTTTCGTAGGAATGAAACGTTTCTGTTTTAATTGTTGGATGAACTCACGTTTCATCGTTAATTTTTTAATGGCTGTGCGCGTTGCGCTATCAATAAACAATTTTCTTTTTACAATGTTAGACAGATTATATCTCAAATAGATTTCATAAAAAAAAAAATGTTATGCTAGAGTATCTCAGAAGAATTCAATGAGATTCTATTTGAGTTTTGGTGGGCGCACCGCATGTTATTTTGATTAATCTTTTGATTCTTTATTTAGATCACAAACATGTTTTTAGAATGGATCTTCTGAAACTGTTTGGGAGAAATTGTTAAGTATACCGTACGCACCCAATGGGCACACACTATGTGTGTTAAACTGTTAAACCAAAAATTCTGAAGAGCTTAACCTCAAGGAATTTTTTCAAAGTGACTTTACAGAGCGCATATAAGTACCTACTGTCTCAGATTTTGTTTCTATAAATTCTTAAGTAAGTCCCAAAACGTACATAAGTAGGTATCTACCTAGATAAACATTTTTAATAAGTTTTTTCAAAAGTTGCTCTCACTCCAATGCCCTTTAAGGGCACGAAGAAGCTATAAGATCTATTTTCGGCTATCAGTTATATTTTATTTACAACCAAAAACAAGATACATAGGTACCTACACAACCCATGTAAATCTTGTTATTGTCGTGTCGTCACCTTTATGAGGTTAAAAAATATAAGCCTATTTTTTTAGATTTCTTTTGCGGTGGTTTTATCTACGTTTTGCAGGTATATAATGGGTTTGGGTATAGGTATAATACTTTTTGTGCACCTGAATTATTCATCCACCGATTGTCACGTGGAATTTCTTTTTTTCATTACCAAAAACGTGAAGTTAGTAGCTTAATAGCTAACTGTGTATTTGACTAGGAACGCAGTTGTAAATTCACAAATGTGTTTTTTTTTTTTATTAAAAAATCACCGTTAGTGTCAGCGTGAAGATGTTGCAATTCCAATTTGTCGCCTCTAGTCTGATAGTGAATCACTTTCGTTTACCGATGTGGTGGCGTCCAGTCTTTGCTCTCTTATCCGCTTTGACCTTTTTTAATTGGCTTTTTGACGGGCGATTGTAAGTACGTTTGTATTTTAAAATAAAACAAATTAGTCACTGATTTCTCTCCATTCTAATTTCAATTAACATGAAAAGATAACTAGAATCAGGGCAGGTAAAACCGCAAAATAACAATACATTGTTCACCAACAGGTCTTCGTCAATTTTTGCTGACTTTTCCAATTTACTTGGATAATGGATATACAAGTAAATTTATACAAATTGTATAACTTCGTCAGTATCGATTAACAGCCATTTCCAGGAAGCAGCACATACTATAAAATAAAATATGGTTGATACCTATAAAAAGAAGTAGAAAAGTTGGTAGGTACCCGCACTCTCTATATACACTTTAAACACCCTGTTTAAAGTGTAGTAGCTCAGTAAGAAAAAATAATTCATCTTCTCAGTCTGGATTTTAACATCAACCCCAATACCTATCGTATGGCCGTATACCCTTGTAATTTGTCAAGATGCAAGTTGGTATTTTTTTTATGCAGGTAAGGTCGTAGGTACTGGTTTTTACAATACCTAGATTTCATATTATTTCAGCGATGTGTCAAACCTATTGCGTATTTATCTCTTACTAATACTAAAAACCGTGGAAAGTTACACGATTGTACAGTACCTATGTCCATATGTTAAAAATCTTCATTAATACAAGCCGCTCGACACCAGCGCTGCTATCAGACG
Organism: Neoascia interrupta; assembly: GCA_947623515.1. Lineage (NCBI taxonomy): Eukaryota > Metazoa > Arthropoda > Insecta > Diptera > Syrphidae > Neoascia > Neoascia interrupta. The sequence continues at coordinate 146,830,587 of OX392462.1, forward strand.
AAGGATAACGCACCTCAGAAATCTCAGTTCGACAGCTTGTACCCGCGATCTAATTCTTTCGGTCAAATTCTTTACCCAAATTTCATGACCATAGATGAGGGTTGGAACGAACACTGAATTAAAAACTGAGATCTTTGCTTTCACTCCAAGCTCAGCTTTCCTGATGACCGGCTGGCGCAGTTCCTTTACTATTACTTCGGGCTTAGCTTAGGCTACTTCGAGATGAAAATTCTTTGGACGATTTATGAACCCGTCTGCACAGACAGAGAGTGGAGGAGAAGACATAACATCAAACTATACCGACCTATCCAGAAGAGTCAATGTAACTTTTTTTTACATTGTGATTTTGAGCTGGTTTGGTTTTGGCAACACTGGTTTTGACAGCTGACGTGTGTTTAGTACCTTGTGTCACTGTCAAACAGCTTCAGTTTGGTTTGCAATTTAACCATGGATCGCCTTACAAATGAACAACGCTTGCAAATTATTGAATTTTACTATCAAAATTCGTGCTCGGTACGAAATGTTCATCGCGCGCTGCTTCCATTTTATGGTCGGCATTCTCGACCTTGTGAGCAGTCTACGTTTCGGGCCGGTCAATTGGCCGCCTAGATCGTGCGATTTGACACCATTAGATTATTTTTTGTGGGGGTATGTCAAGGCTAATGTCTATAGGGACAAGCCCGCTTCGATTGACGCACTGGAAGCCAACATCCATGCATTCATTCGTGAGATACCGGCCGATATGTGTGAAAGAGTATGCCAAAATTGGACTCAGCGGATGGGCTACCTGAGACGCAGCCGCGGTCAACATTTGCATGAAATTATCTTCAAACATTAAATTGCAAGGTTCAAACTATCGATTCAAATAAATAGTTCATTAATTTTTTCGAATTTTTTGTATTTTTTTTTAAAAAAAGTTCTCAACCTCTTAAAAAATCACCCGTTACAACGGCTACGATGGCTGGATCATGTAGAGCGGATGGACACATAAAAAACCCCCGGCATAAAAAATCTTCCAACCCACTCCGCAGGGACGTCGGAGTAGAGGAAGTAGAGATTCAGGTGGCGCGCTCAAGTGGAAGGTGTCCTAAGCCAACCTCGAATGCGAAACTGCAGACGGCTAGCTGGAGACAGAGTTGGCTCGCAAAGCTTGTTGAAGTAATTGCAAGAGTTCAGCTGTAACGAAGCTCTGAATACCCAACCCTACTTACGCAGCGACACCAAATATTGAAGTTTTTCGTCCTGAATTCATTCATTATAGGTCAATTATGTATATGCGACACGCTTTTACAATTGGCGTAGACTAAAAAAAATCATTTAAACTTATTTCGTTAGAACATGAGGAAATGTGTTAAAACGAAATGTGAAAAATGTTTTTTCTTAGAACGCCGCCGAAAAGTGGGCGGAGTTCATAACTTTGTATAAACAAAAACTTAGAAAATGGCAATATCTATCTATAATATTTGTTATATAATATTTTTTTGATTAAGTTTTGAAAGATATAACACAGTAAAGGGGCGCATGGTCGAAGGTGTGGGCCGTTAAATTTTTGCGGTGTTAAAGGTTTTTAGCCGCAATTTCTGTGCACCAGAATTTGAGTTCCTATGCCTTGTTTGAAATAAAATTTTAATTATAGGATGGCTTTCATTGAAGACAAAAGTGAGCCTGGCCGTCGTCGACTAACCAATTTTCGAACTTTGTCTGTGCAACACAAGAACAAAGCCCTCTAGTTTGATTTTAAAAACCTTAAACCTGCACACATACAGACGGACGGACGGACGGAAATAGTTTTATCAATTCACCAGTCAGTCTTGATCATATCTCTAGGTCTTAGTGGTATCCGGTGATAATTCCACTTTGTTACAAACTATGCATTAAAATTAATATACCCTTAGAAGACGAGTATAAAAGTAAAAGTGGAAGAGGACCCGGAATTTAGAACGAAAAGTAAACTTTATTAAAGAGGCACATTTTCGATAAATGGCTGAGAACATGGGAAGACACCAACACAAATATTATATCAATCCCTTAAAAGTTACAGATTGGTGTGGAATTTGGGCCGGGTAATATTTTGGGCGTAAACATAGCCAAAATTAGTTTGCTGTCAGTAAAAATTTTTTTTTACGTTTACTATTGACCAAGGAATGTTGGCGTTTGTTTGGCAAAAGAAAATATATAAAATATGAGTCTTAATGATATAAAATTGAGGCTTTTTTTTTAAACGAAATTTAATATTTTATAGAACATTGGAGTTTTCGGAAACATTCCAATGATCAATGAGATATTAAAAGTGAATTCAAAGAAAAATCTTAATATCATATAATATCTCAATATTATCTTAATTTATTCTCATACCAATAAAACATAACATTCCTTGGTCAGTCGTCTTAAAATACGAAAGTAAGATTTTCACTGACAGTGACAGCAAACCAATAATAGCTATGATGAGGCCCGTACTTTTTCGAAAACAACCTTGCTTGGGGTGTCACTGTCAATAATGAGGTCAACACAACGCTGACAACCAATTTCTTTTAGCTCAATTTTGTAGATCTATAGACCACATGGTGGTTCCAGCAAGGCGGTGCTACGTGGCGGACACTTCATGAATCAGGGCATCATTTTTTTGAAGAAATCTTTTAAAGAAAAAGTTTAACTTTCATTGCAGATTGGCCATATTTTCCAAGATTTCGATTAAGTGAACCTCAATCGGAGGTAAGCATACTCCAAGAAATTATTTTATGCCTGTCGCTATCCTTTCGGATTAATTTTCATACCTAAGGGCATACCAATCATCGGTTGATCTTCGACATTAAAAACTTTAACTTAAACAAGTGGGAAAGAGTAACAGCGCGTATGCAAAAGTTTCATCCATCAACCACGGATTGCAAAATACCCGACCATACCAACAAAAAAAATGGCATGCCTCTAAAAGTGGGCGGGATACAAAAATATAACTGTTGAATGTCTTATAATAGTTGGTTTCATACATTTCGGTCTAAAACTCCGCCTTTTTAACTAAAGAAATCACTTTTTTTAACGCCACGCCCACAAAGGTGGGCGGGGGCACATATTTCTTGTGTGCTTACATGAAAGCTAGCTTACATGAAAGCTAGAAAATGCTAATATCTTCAACTTTTGTAATAGAATTTTTAGTCAAATTTCATATTTATTTATACCCGACCCAGGGTATATTAAGTTTGATGTATAGTTTGTAACGCAGTGAAATAATCACCGTAGACCTTTTAGAGATAATAATCACCCTAAGATCTTTTAGAGATATAAATGGGACCGACAGGAGAATCGATTAAGCCATGTCCGTCCGTCCGTCCGTCCGTATGTAAACAACTTTTAGGCCTTAAATTTTAAGGCAGAGAGCTGAAGTTTCGTGGATTGGTTGGAAGTTCAGTCCTTCAGATCAAGTTTGAAAATAAGCTGAAACCGCCCACAGACACGCCCACTACAGGCCTGTATGTGCGACCATCTCGTCCAATTTAAAAAAATACATTTTGCAAATTTTGGTACGTAACATTGCCTTATAATTGTCTTTAAGGTAGCCAAAAAACTTTAGCTTTTTCATTGGCCACGCCCACTTTTTAAGGGATTTTAGCTTAAAATGACTGTTTTTCAATAAATATTTATGAAATTTGACAAAAAATTATATGACAAAAGCTGTAGATACTAGCATTTTCTAACTTTTATGTATATAATGTATGTGCCTCCGCCCACTTTTGTGGGCGTGGCGTTAAAAAAAGTGATTTTTTTAGTTAAAAAGACGGAGTTTTAGGCCGAAACGTATGCAACCACCTAGTATAAAGCATTCAACAGTTATATTTTTATATCCCGCCCACTTTTTGGAGGCGTGGCAGTTTTTTTTTGGCATGATCGGGTATTTTGCAATCCGTCGTAGATGGAATGAAGCTTTTGCATACCCACTGTTGCACTTTCCTACTTGTTTTCTTGAAAAACAGCCGATTTAAACTAAAATCCCTTAAAAAAGTGGGCGTGGTCAACGAAAAGGCTAAATTTTTTTGGCCACTTCAAAGACAATTACATAAAATACAAATAGATAAAATTTAGAAAAAGTATTTTTTAAATTTAGAGATGGTCGCACATACGGGCGTGTAGTGGGCGTGTCTGTAGGCGGTTTCGGCTAATTTTCAAACTTGATCTGGTCCAATGGACTTCCAGCCAACCCACAAAATTTCAGCTCTCAACCTTAAAATTTAAGGCCTGAAAGTTGTTTTCATATGGATGGACGGACGGACGGACACGGCTTATCGATTCTCCTGTCGGTCCCATTCGTATCTCTAAAAGTTCTTAGGGGTCTACGGTGATTATTTCACTGCGTTACAAACTATACATCAAACTTAATATTCCCTGGGTCGGGTATAAAAATATAATAAACGATCGTGTTGCAGTCCTTCGTTACAACGTCTTTCTTCTCTTATACTAAAATAACTGCTGTTAAAGGGCAATTTCGCAATGAAGTTTAATTTGGAGTAATGTAGGCAGCTTGAGATATGAGCTTGGTAACGGGGCCAGTAGATTCTAAGAGGACATAGGACCGTCCAGCATATAAGTTGTTTGAGTCTTATCAAAGAAGGCCTCTTTATAAAACCTTAAAAGACGGCTAGTGTCCCTTTTACAAAACGGAGGAAATTTAATCAATTTAAACTCCGATGACTCACACTATATTTGTGAAACTATGCAACTCTCAAGGGAAGCAAAGTACCTTGGAATAGGCCTTCATAGCAAATAATCATGGGACCCACAGATAGAACGCAGCGTCAACAAAGACATCAGTTTACTGTGAATCTGACTGCGAATCTGCAGTAACAATGGGGTCTATGACCGCGGATGATATATATGCTATGCGCGCTCGTCGATGCCACGCTGGCCTGGTGGACAAAGATCAACGAAGTCACTACAGTTAAAAAGCTGGAACGAATACAAGGTCTGATTGGAACCTGCATGGCGGGGTGTCTTCGCTCCACCTATGCTTTACCTTCGTTTTACACCTATTCAAACATTTATCCGAATTGAAGCAAGACTGAGCATTCAACATCTGCTCCATTCGAATAACATAGACTTTCATTCAAACAATGGTGGCCTCTTGGCTTTGCTTAAAACAACTTAGAATCTGAAAGACTATTCAGCATGCCTCTCGATGATATACTTGCAGAATATAGTTTCCAGAAAAAATTCTTCGTAGTAATCCCTCCAAGAGACGAAAGGGAAGAATTTAAACCAAATTCATCTCGGTTTAAGCTGGTCTGGTGAACATACGATTCTCAAATATAGACAGTGACCAGATCACGAATTTAGACAGATCTGCAGCAGGCAGACTATTCTGCTATCCTTGCTAAAATCTTATACATTTTTTAGGTGGAAAGCCGTCGTTCATACAGAAGTTAAAATTGTAATCAAAGGTTTTTAAATTTGTACCAAATTTACACAACAAGCTACCAAACATTAAAATTAACTCTAACTTTAACTTTAACTTTAAGTAAGTAATATTAGAGATATTACTATGAGACCCTGTGTCTTAATTAGTTTTAATGTGTCTCGAGCCTATTACCTAAAATTAATTTGCTTTCATTAGCAAAAACTGAATTTGACAGATACCTACGTTTACCAAAAATATGTCATTATATCTTGGCATTTCGCGTGTCTGGCCATGTTTTGCATTCATAAGTTTGTTCGTACTCTGTCAGTTACAAAAAAAACTTTCCGATCAAATCATGATGTAACAAACTACGAAATACATAAGATGTTCGACTTACTCATACGATAAACCAGTCCATTCCCATCGAGTAATTAAAAATATCTCTGCAATAAATACGATAAATCCACAAGATATATGTAGGTACTATACGATATAAAATACTCGCCCCAAAAGATTTCCAATTTGTTGGGTCTACTTTTGTTGTCAACAATGCTATATAATACTCTGTGCCATTAAGTATATCACCTCACCATACGTGAAAATACTCGATTGAAAATAAAAAGCAAATCCTCCCGCCATATGCCAGCTAACGAGCCATACACCCCATTGATTTGTTTACACCCTCAGCACTTTTGGCTGTGCTCCATTATATTTCTTTGGTTTCTATCAAAATACCGAAACCCGACAAAACAAGAATCTCTCAATTTTATTTGTTGTCATCTAGATACACAAATGGTTTTTCTTCTTCTCCCCATCAGTTCATGGTTTGATTTCTATTGAAGCAAAAAATAAACAACCCCCACGTTGTTTGAACTCTCGATTTTAGGTTCATGAAAATAAACAACCAATTTCACCTCTGCAGTATTATTGGAACTCACAGCAGATGCAGGAGCATTTGATTCCTTTTTACAGAATAAATGCAGCAAACTACACCATCCCGCAATGCCCGGAGATCGCTGACAGCCGAACTGCCTAAATAAAACAGCACAAGGCTGCTCTCCCCGATGTGGGAATCAAATTGAATTTCTGTAATTAATACGGGTTGCATAAGCAATCCCCAAGACGAAATAAAGACATTTTACTGATTAATGTCTTTTCGTCTTTTGATTTTGAGGCATTAGAAAAGATTATAATTAAGTACAAGTAATAAATCTTAAAGTATCTATATGAGGAACCATTTGTCAAAATCCGGAAGCAGACTTCATAAATCTTGAGGCCGCGCCAGCTACATAATCAGTCCTATAAAAAGTTTTAAGTTATTTTAAAGTTGATGTATATTCTTCAATATATGTAAAAAAAATGGTAAGGAGAAACCAGGCTCTTTTTTGAGAGTTAGAATAAGAACCACTTAGGCACTCTCGCATATACACGCATCAAACCTTGAAAAGTGTCTGCATATTTTTTTTTAAACCCTTTGAAATTATTGAAATTTAAAAACGCCCATTTAGGTAGTTTATATCGACCTTAATTGTTTTGACAATCAGCCACTAGGCACTGAGCCGAGAGAGCTTAAGTGCCTACTGGCTGGTAGTTGTGAGTCAATATACAAGACTCACAACTATACCCAAATTAATCGAATAATAATAACGTCTGGGCATGATATGACGTCCTGGATATGATTCAAGAAGTGAATTCGATCGCATTTTACATAATAACCTGAGCAAAATAAAATAGTGTTTGCTCTCAAAGAACTTAATCGCAATGAATTGAATTGCACCAAGGGGAAGTCCTCTCGCCATCCTTTTTTGTTGTTCTGTTCAGTAAGTTATTCTAAAATTTACCCTGGATGACCAAATCTATGTTGGAGAAAATTTTAATAAAAATTTACTGCGAATAAAATGCAAAAACCATCCCAGTGATGCTATATATAGGATTATAAGGATTATAGGTCACTAAATTCAGTGGAGCTGAAGGTGACTCGAGGATACAGTTGGAAGTCATTAACAAATTATTTTACTGTTTCTGAATTCTGAATCACCGAAGTGTATCAAAATGAATGACAATAAAGCAACCAGTCGAGATTTAATAATTGCCTCTAATTTTAATGATTTTTTTTACTCGAACCAGCATTAATTTAAATGCTTAGTTTTTAACACAGTAAAATAATCACCGCAAACCCCTGAGACCTTTTAGAGATATGACCAAGACCGAAAGGGGAATTGATAAAGTGTGAAGGCTATAGGTCTTCAAGATCAAGATACAGAGCTGAAACTTGGTACACGGCTTAGTTCTTCTGTTGCACAAAGTGTGAAAATTGGTTAAATCCGCCAAGGTTTCAATGTGAGACAACCTTTATTTCACATTTTATTTGAAAATGCATTTGGTTAAGTTAGATAGCAAGTAGGAGCTCAAATTTTGGTTCAAAGCGATAAGAACAAGAAGCCTTTATTAAGACATATGTTGGACCGCCCACACCATGGCCATGACCACTTTACTTTAACCATATTAGATTTTTCAAATCCTGTCATTGTCACCCAAGAAAAAAATTGTTCTTTGGCGGTCTCCACCTCCGCGAGAGTCTGACAAGCCCTCCGAGAGTATCATATGTCTTAAAAAACTCCTCAAGGTGCCATTCCGATTCGTCAAAAAATTTTACGTCCCCTTGTATGTGCAGAAATTAGCACACACAGCATACATTGTTGAGAAGTTGGTCCTGGTTGACCTCGAGCTGTTGCGCCATTCTATTTATTTGTTTTTATTTATATTTTTAAAAACCCGATTTCTCGGAAAATCAACACTAAATCGAAAAAAAAAATTTTGTAACAAATATTAAAGATATTACTATTAGCTAAGTTTGTTACATACAAAGTTTTGAGCTCGTCCGACTTTTAGGGGGCGTTCAAAAAAACTTGTTTTTTTCAGACATAGTTTTTGCTTTCTAAGCATTTTCTCAAGATTCTATCAAAATTACAATTCATTGATTATATTTTTCAGCCCACGCCCATTTTTGGGGGCGTGGCCAGTAGGTACAAATAATTGACATACAGTATATGAATTCAGGCAAAAAACATTAATTTTAATGGCGTATTCTCTTGAACACCGAACTGCCACACCGACCTATCAAATAATACTTGGTGTTTGCGACAATTCCAGCGTGGTACACCTGGTTTCATTGTGTACAGAACGACAAATACTGCACCGGTGCAATCATCGCGTGAAGTGTCAAATTGCTTTGACCTCATTTTGCTTACTTTTTTTCATTTTATAGCGTGATTTTGTTGGCGTGGGTTTTTTGTATTTTTTTACTTAAAATTAATTTTGTTAGCTCTGAATTTTTAGATATCTAGTAACTTTTTATCGATTTATTGCAATTTCAGTAGTATTGCAAAAAATAACGAATTAAAATTGAGTCGAAACGTCACTTTACATACAAAATCAAACTACACCCAGCCTTCACGAATTCGGTGTCGACACCAAACTAAGTCGGAATACAAAAGACCATTTACATGAGCACGATTCCGTTCAGGTGTACGAGAAGAGTTTTTTTTTCTGTATTCCATACCAGTTTCACGATTTGAAAAGAATACGCCATAAGTTTAAGTCCAGCATTTTATTGAAAATTACAATTTTTTTAATTTGTCCCCAAATGTAGTCGTGGCCCAAAACTTTGTGGGCACTAAATGTGGTATGACGACTTTAAACAATAGCATGGGATTTTTTTCCCTAAGAAAAAAAATATTTAGTTAAGAATAAAAGCATTTAAAAACTTAACTATCAGGGGAGGCTTACAAATCACGGAAAAATTTTTAAAATTTTAAAAATTAGAACAATTTATCAAACATTAAGTATTTATAATAGCTGGAGCTATAATAAATTTAAACGTAGCCATATAATTATACTCCGCAGCCTAAGATTAAGTGACGAAAAACAAGCAAGATAATGCCAAAGGGATTTCGTAACACTGCTGAAGTTTTTCGGTCTTTGATCAACTGTCTTCGAAACCCAAGTCGGAGTGTTTTTGCCACTTATTAAGAAGAAGGTGAATGATTATTATATCATCATATTACAATGTTATGATACGCATGATGATCAAATCAAAGAAGATCGCAAAATGGTTTTTATCCTAGTTACTTTAGTCATGAGGGATACGCTTCACAATCATGGTTGATTTTTTAATCAATAAAGCCCCATAAGCCACATAATGCGCAACAACTAGAAACATTTGCTTATAGAATTTAAGGAAACTAAATTGCTCGTATATCTACTAGTCACGGTTATGCTGGAACAAAATGTTCGAACTAAACATTCATGGGTTTGTTATTAAGACTGGTTTGTTATTAAGACTGCGTTTACTGCAGTTTACGTCCTTAGTTTAATCGGCTTCAGTCGTATTGGTAGGCAATCTCGGTTTCTAATCCCTATACTGATAAGTATGAGAGAACGTTGGTAGGAATAAATACTAATGGACACCTTAGTCATCGAATCACCACTAACACATAATAATTTGCATGGCTTCCAAACACAATTAACAAGGTGTCTTCTTTCTTATCGCAGAAAAAAATTCAAGGGCGCAAATCAACGTCTGTTATTGGGATACAAGTTTCCTTACCTTTATAAACAAATTAAAAAAAAATTACGCACCTCCTCAAGTATAGGTATACGTGGATAACGTGTTTGACCACATAATTTTTACTCAAAAATAAAGTACTGTCAGCTTTTATCTTTAAAAAAGTCCTACTCCAAAAAAAAAAAAACAACGAAACACTTTGAATTCTTTTTTTTTATTTATAGATAGTCATGCAACTTTAAAGTATAATTTAAAACCACAATTTTTATCTGCATGGAGATTACCCAGCTACGTTTGTAAGTAACTCGAGGTAAGCGTGTGGTAGTTACCTACCATAAGCGTTTTTGTAATATCACTGATTTAGTGCATAGCAATTAAATCACAATTTTACAAAGTTTGGCAACCCTTAAAATTATTTCGAAAAAAACTGTCTTACGAGTAGGAATGTATGCATCGTTACAAAATTTTAGATGAAAGTTTTTTATTCATGTTGCAGGTTGACATAAAGTTATGGAGTTCAAAAGCAAGGGTTCTAGTAACAGAAACGCATATAATAGAGAAGCAGATACGCGTTTACTGGGTTTTATTGAAAAGCTTCCATGCCAAATACCCACTTAATTGTAAGTGACAGATTTTCATAAACATTATGTAGTTGAGATCAAAATATATTAACGCCTCTGGAAATACTTTATACGGCCTTTAAGGGATCTCATATTCTCATGCAATTTACACTGGTAGCGCTGATCAAGTAAACAAAGCAAGTCACGGACTAAACCAAACTGCTGAAAATGAAGCTGGGTCTTTTCGGCAAATGATACAGAATTCAGACTATTCAGTGGAAAAAGTTACAAAGGATGAGAGGAATTTGCAGAATTTTTTTTTCGAAGGACTTTACTTGATCTTTTTTCGCACTTTCCTGATACAGTATATCGGAGGTCACCCTCTGTTTCCACAGGCGATGTGTTTCTCGCAGAAGATCTTACCTGAGACCACGGGCTGGCTGTCGATGTGATCGGTTGCCAGCTTCCAGACAGTCATTGAAGCGTTTGAATCATATGGATAAAATCTAAATTGGTAAAAAAATTGTATGCATCTCAAAAAGGAGACACGGGGCAATTGTGAACTTACTCAGTGCTGTATTTGCTGCAGTCACTTGTTGTTAAATGTCAGGTTGAGGCTAAGGCAGATGATTACGAGTAGGTACTAAAGGTCGTTTTGTCTATAACCGTTGAAATTACATAAAAGATAAGTAAGTCAAGAGTTATCCCAGTTGATATCAGTTACCCCTACTGATCAGTAGACGACGAATTGGTACCCTGGATTGGACGGTCATCCATCATTGTACAAAGCACAAGCCAAAGCACGCCTTAAGGCGTAGAGCTTAGGTGACTGGTGAGCGGTTTCATTCGCAGCTGTGGGAAAATACAGAGACCGAGAATGAAGCGAGGGTGGAACAGCATTCCATTTTTGTATGCAGTTGATTCGATTTCAAGATTGAAATTTGGGATATCGAACAAATGTGAAAATTCACCCGACAATAAAAATGATTTCCGGATAGAAATGAAAGTGATGAGAGTCACCTATACTGAGTGAACCTCATGTTTTAGCACAATATTAATATTTTGTTGAGTTTGATTCCCATATATCTACAAAGACCATGACTGACCTTAAGATAGTAGGATGCCCTTTTACTAAGGAAGCTGTGACGGCAACAGTTTGTGATCATTTTCATAGTATGTATCATGATCCCTTCTATCGATAGGTACCAAAATTAACATTTCAAGAGGTTTTTACTTTTTATTCCCCATACCATAGGATAGGAGAAACCTATATTTAACTTGAATCATAGTTGTAAACCCCCAAATTTTGAGCTAGGAAAGCTTGAAACTTGATATCTGTTCCTTCTAGCACCCGAACCAGCACAAGTTAAAAATTAGCATGAAAAATCACAGTTGTCGTAGGATGCTTAAATTCGGTGTGCGATATCCTCGCTTAAGTGTTTTGTGATTGGCTTTTCAAAAAAAACAAGTGGGAAAGTGCAACTGTGGGTATGCAAAAGCTTCAATCCATCTACGACGGATTGCAAAATACCCGACCATACCAAAAAGAAAACTGCCACGCCTCCAAAAGTGGGCGGGATATAAAAATATAACTGTTGAATGCTTTGTACTAGGTGGTTGCATACATTTCGGACTAAAACTCCGCCTTTTTAACTAAAAAAATCACTTTTTTTATGTATACAATATATACATAAAAGTTAGAAAATGCTAATATCTACAGCTTTTGTCATATAATTTTTTTCTCCATAAAATGTTCAGATATGTACGTAAGCTACCAACTTAAATAAATAAATTTTTGCCACGCCCAATTTTGGGGGCGTTTTTAAGTATAAACCAAATTTTTAGTCTGAAAATGCAATCAACACGTCTATACCACTTTTCAATATGTGAACAAAAAAAGGATGTTACTAAAAAGGGGTTGATGCCACTCCCCTTTTTTAAGACAATTAAAACTCATCTTTTACAACCAAGAATTTTGACGCGATCCGGAGCTAGATAGTGGTCATTTGGAATGGGATACGATTTGCCTAAGCGGATTGTAGTCCACCCACTAGTTTTAATAGAGATGCAGTTTGGTGCTTAAAAAAATTACTAAATGTGCGTATTGACAAAAAGAAAAACATAAAAAATTGCACTTTACACAGTTACTACCGGGAATTCTATGTCAGACTAAATTCTTAAAATTGCTTTCTGTTTTAACAACTGAATTTTCGTTAATATACTCAGCCTTGGGTCATTTACTCAGTTATCCCCTGAAGCTACATAAGGGTAGCTCCAACTCAAAGTGCTCGAAGTCTATCACAGAAAGTTTGCGGAAATCACGTTTCTCCATATAAACAATACCACTGGGTAAACACAACGTGAGTCCAAGAATGTGGGTAGCGAGCTGCCATGACTGTGAACGAACCACAATCGATGAGTTGTAGGAGGAAATGCGTGTGAAGTTGGGTGGCAAGTGACGCCAGTGTGCCTTGATTTGTCTGCTTCTAAATGGATTAATCCAATTATCAGCTGACAGAGGCGGGAAATCGACAAAGTAAAATTTATCAGAGGTGCACATGTCGTTTGGTCTATAATCATAGTGTGAAGGTTGCAGTGATTTAATTAATGAACTGAGCTCGTGTTTTGTTTTATCTTCTTTGCATAATGCTATACGATATATCCATAGCATGAGTATTATGTAAAATTAATTATAAAAATGTTGAGTTGACTCATCAAGTCAAACATAAGTTCTACAAAAAAAGGCGTTATCGATTGGCACTTTTAAAAGAAGAAAGCTGTAAAATTTTCAATGTCGAAGGCAGATTGAAAAATTATTTATTTAAAAAAGTAATGTCCTAAATGTCTTATCTTCGTTAGATACTGTTATTATTATGATATTATTAAAGATATTAATTAATAATATTCATACTGACACTAAAAACAGAAAAATTAGGTTTTCCAATTAAAATGATAAGAAACAAAAAGACTTTGATCGACTTTAAACTAAGCAAAAATTTGGAACGCAGTAGAAGCTGAACTCGTTTACACAAATAATAATTCAATTTTAAGCGTCTGTCGGAATGATAAAGTAGGTACAAAAGAAAGAATTGTTGCAAAACTTTAGAATTCTAAGTTATAATTTAGCTGGACTGAAAAATAAATTAAGTTATTAAAAATAACGTTCAACCGTATTACTTCCAAAGATCGAATGCACATCAGTTTGCCCTCGAGTCCTTTTTCAGAACTACAGTAAATTTGTAAAGTTTTAGAGGTTCAACTGCGACTGCTTAAGAAAAAGACCGTCAAGTATGAATACATACGCGGAGCGGTCCGTCAACTTTTGTTGAAGGTTAAAGTCATCTATATTGCGCAGTTTGTGTAACATTCTATTTATTTATTAAAATTATTTCTGGATATATTTTACAGTGTGTAATATACTTTTTTCGTAGTGTTCCTGTTGGGTTCTGTACTGTTTCCTACTGATCTTATATTGAGTGATCTTATATTGGGTTTCGTTACTCTAAAAATAGGCTGACAAAAAGCTTTACCGTTTCGAAAATATAGGGAAGCACATACTCTTTCTTGAACTTTTTTGGGATTTTTATAATTTAAAACCCATAAAACAGCAATTTTGATTGTTTTTAATTACCTTTTGACTTTTTGATCAATTTTACAACTACCTGTGCTAGCAGTTGTCACTTTTCTCAAATTCTGCAGACATGGATTTCTGAGAAAACGGTAAAAATATGCTCTTTTTTATTTCGCTTGTTTGAATGGGCTTAAAAACTTGGGGTCGAAAACGGCAATTTTGAAACGTTTTTGATGCAGTTCGCTTGCCTTTTAAACATTACATACTTCAGCTAAATTTAAACAAGGTGGTAATAGAAATCTTTTAAAAAAAGTTTTTGAAAATGTTTTCACGTTTTTCAGTTAAATCTTCGAAGTTTTTGAATATTCCAAGTCTGCTTTATAGTTTTGTATAAGATTTAAGAAGATGGATTATGCCCGGTGTTAATTTAAAAATTATAATTTATACCGTTTCGGAGATAGACGGGAGACATGCGTGCTTTTGACCTTTTTCATAAATTTTTAAATTTCAAATCCATAAAAAAAATATTTTGAAGTTTTTTCCAGTTCCCGTTAGACTTTTTCCCAATAGCACAACCAGCTGCCCTAGTCTTGGATGTTTTTTTTATTTCTATGGCCACCGGTTTATGCGCAAACGGTAAAACAAGCTCCTTTTTTATTTCGTTTTTTAAATAGGCTTAACTTAAGTTAAAAACGGCAATTTAAAGAAAAATTTAACGCAGCCTTCCTTCTTTTTTTAAGCTTTTTACTTTAATCGAATCTGAAAAAGATCGCTTATACCGTTAAGCTAATAGTAGACTTAAAAAAATGGTTTTTGAAAATGCTTTTCAGTTAAGTCTCAGAAGATTTTGAAATTTCAAAATCCCCTATAATTTTCCTTAAAATTCTGAATTATTTCTAATACGTGTGATTTTTTTCATAGAATTCCACCAAACACCACCGGAGATAAGGGGGGGCACACGTTTTTTCATGCATTTTTGCGATTTTTTTTCGAAAATGCGTCAAAACGGCAGTACTGAAACTGTTTTTGAAAAATATGACCTTAGCACTTGGTTTACTTTGAGCTGCTTTATACGTGTGATCAATATTGATTTTGAGCGATAAGCCGTTATATGGCCTCCAACACTTTGAAAAACGTCATGCATTTTCGACTCTTCATTTCTCAAAAACGTTTTGATATTTTCGAAAAGTTTTATTTTTTAATTAAAACGGGAGTATTTCTTAAACCTAAGTTTTGTTTTCCTAGTTCTTGCCTACTAAACTTCTTGAAAAAAACACTAAAAAACATTAAGTCCATTTTTACATGATATTTTAAACTGTAATTAAGCCGTTATTTGTGCTTAGAGGTCCTTTTTCAATTTTTGGACGGACCGCTAAAAAGAGAGAGCCGGTACCTCTCCTTCTTATCCTTTCCACTTGTGAAATGTTAAACATTAAAAGGGAAGCTATAATCAGGTAACGAATTGAATAGAAGGATAGCACATTCTTACACATAGCCACTTTCAAGGCCTAACCATAATAGGCTTAGGTGAGCTTAAGTCAGCTTTTATAAATGTTCAATTTTACGCGATTCGTGTGTCGCAACCACAATAGCCTTTTGCTCGGTTTCGTTAGGTCTTCGTTAACTTTTGCTCTCTTAAGTTTAGTCCCACTCAAGTGACAGGTACCTACAGCATGGAAATTTGACAGCTGGGTAGACAGACACAAATTTCAAACGATTTTCGAAACGTTTACAGAAGTCTCTTATGGGCACCGTATTTTTACATAAGCTTATCCTACTTAATAAGCTTATCCTACTTATGGGCACCGTATTTTGACATAAGCTTATCCTACTTAAGTCTATTATGGTTGGGGCTTCAGGCAAATGTCCTCGATTACGTTAAGTAAAGAATGGTACGAAATACAAAATCCCTCCACAAAAACAAAATCCCCCCACACTTCCAGATACCTACTAAAAATTACTTTCCTAACGCTTATTTTTTAAGCTTATTTTAGTTCGTATTGTATAGGTCCTAGGTAGACTTTTATATTTTTTGCGACAAGGTTTGCATTTGTCTTAATTTAAGCAAACATGCCAAGGGTATAAGTGACATTCCTTTGAATTCAATCACCGATTGCTATTACTGACAGTCGTATCAAACGCCTTTGGAAATTGATCATTACCTATTCCTGTCACATCAACACTTTTGTCGGTCAGCTGCGAATTCTAATGAAATCTATACCCCCATTGGCGCTGTCTATTGTAGCTGATAATCTGAGTATAAATTGGTAGATTTGTCTATGAAGTAGCAACCGTCAGATGTCTTCTCCGAAGAGAAGCATAATAATTTACGACTTAACTATAGGATGTAAAATGACATTTCATTGAAAAGTAAGGTAGTCGAACCCATCGCGATATTTCCCAAAACAGAGGCAGCGTGAGCATTAATCTAAAATGCTGCCTTTTCTTATATGTACCAACATACCCATCAAGACAAGTTTATGCGGATATATTTGCAGTTTAATTAAGCAAAAGCAACAAACTTATATTCGTATAAACGATATAAAAATAAAATTATACATGCTAATGATCGTCTTCTTGATTTGGAATCTTATGTTTATTTTTTTTTCGTTAGCCTATGCATCTGCATATACATATCTTTTGATAATACCGAGACGATCACGTTCTAGAACTCAAAATAAAACTGGGAAGAAAACAAAAAATAATGTTTTATTAATATCGACAGTTGAGCTGAAGCCCACGAAACGTGATTGGAATAGAAGTCATGATCCAAGAGAAAATGCTGTCGTCTTACTGTCGGGACGAAGCACACTACACACGCGAATAAAAAATAATTGAAAAATGTGGGCATACTGTGGATCTAAAAGATATTTTTGGCGATTTGACATTTTCGTTGCAGCCTGGAATAATAAAATGCACGAAGGAGTAGACCTCAATTTTGTTAAAGGAAATGCAGTTACATTTGGGTTGGACTTTAGTGTGTGGGCGTTCTAATAATTTATGACATAATTTATAGCATCACGTGCAGTATGAATTGGACAATAATTATCGAATTTTATTATCACACTGATAAATGCTGTATAGGAGGTTGTTCTGCTAAGACCCTTTGGAATTTATATGCATGTCAGCTGCTTGTAAAGAATAGGTTTATTTTTACACTGGTGCATACTTGGTGTTAGTTCAAAAATAGGTCCACTCAGAAATGTGGGCACTAAAGTACCTCCATTCATTCAAGATTTGAAAAAAAACAGCATTAACATTTTTCTAGTACTATTTTTGGCAGGTTTATCACCTGTGATGATATTTGGTTGTATAATCTACCGCCACAAGTTCGACTTGCATTTGTAGATGTTTGTTTGTATATATATAAGTGCAAGTTTCGTTTTCTTGACCGTAAATTTGATGACACCGACAGGGTCTCCATTTTTCGATTTTTTTTTAACGTCGAAAGACTAAGTTGATCTTATACTTATTTACTTACTTAAGGTGGCGCTACAGTCCGGGGTGGACCTGGGCCTCAGCCAACAAGCTTCGTCAGCCAGCTCTGTCTCCAGCTAGGCGTCTCCAGTTTCGCACGCGAAGTTGGCTGTGGTCCCCTTCTACTTGCGTGCGCCACCTGAGTCTCGGTGCTCCTCTACCGCGCCGTCCCTGCGGTGTGGATTCGAAGATTTTCCGGGCCTGGTTCGTTGGTGTCCATCCGCTCCAGATGACCCAGCCATCGTTCACGTTGTGTTTTGACTCTTTTGGCTAGGTCGGTATCGCTGTACAGCCCGTACATTTCGATGTTATATCTCCATCTCCACTCTCCGTCTATGCAGACGGGACCGTAAATCGTCCGAAGAATTTTCCTCTCGAAGTAGCCTAAAGTGTTTTCATCCGTCTTTGACAGGGTCCATGCTTCTGCACCGTAAAGCAGGACTGGGATGATGAGGGTCTTATAAATGGACACTTTAGTTGCTCGAGAGAGGGCTTTGCTACTCAATTGCCTTCTTAGCCCAAAGAAACAGCGATTGGCAAGAGTTATCCTTCGTTTGATTTCAGTGAGGTGTCTGCTCTTAGGGGTCAAGTTGATCTTATAGGGGTCAATAAAGGACACTCTAACGTACGACAAATTTTAACTCCTACAAAATAAGAAGTTTTATGTCCAAAGAGAGGTTTTGTGTGACTTGAGCTATTAAAGAAGGAAGCTATTAAGGCTATTGAGCTCACAATTGATGTTATCAAGTGTGACGACGATGTTCCAAAGTATGGGCTCATGTGGTATGCTACTTAAATGTACGAAATAAAAAAAAAACAAGGTTAGATATGTTAATTTTATGCCCTTTTATTTAATTTTCAGTGCTCCAATTACACAGTCAGGCAGTATTTTGAAATTGCAAGTGGAGCATGGAGCTGCATTCATTATTTTTTTCTTTACAATTCACGCCCTATGCCATATGGAACATATAAACCAAATGTGTATTTGTTTTCAAGTAAAGTTGGTTGGCGTCTATCGCCTTTAACAGCAATACTTCATTGTTTTATTCAAAACACTATTTTTGATCTTTCCTCTGCTGTTATCCGGCCAAGAAAAGCTATACCTAAAGAGGCTTACATTTCTTGGTTGTAGATGAAAATCTCAATTTTAGTCCCTGAAGAAAATATGTATATACGTAAGAGCCATTCTGTTGCTCTGAAACTGATTTCTCTTTAGAATGAAGCTGATAAGGATGGAAGTGAGGAGTCATTTGCTTTGATTTGAGCCAGATTCCCACCATCGATCCTAAAAAGCCTTTAACCGAAGCCGCCACTGGTCCCCTGAGTATAGTGGTGTTGTATAAAAGAGCTGACTTTAGCAGACTTTAGCTAAATGCCTTAAAAAATGCTATGGTCTGGTATTCTCCCAGGACAAGGCTTGATTTTATGAGAGATGATTTAAACGCCTGAAGCGCTGCTTGTTATCCGAGAAGATAAATATGATTTTGCCCCTTTCATAGGAATAGAGATTTTCAAAGTGCAATTATTGGTTGCAGGATTTCAGCCTGGAAAATGGATGAGTTCCTACCAAGGCTGATTGAATATCACTCGAGGCTTTCAAAAGTGTTGCCTGTTAGGCTCTAAAAAAGTTTTTATTTTGTAGCCCAACAGTAGTATGTTATTGGCATGCAAAAGGAAACTGAATGTATATTTGCAAACTCCATACCGTTAAGTGAAGGTAAGTGACCACTTTGGTAACACTAAGAGTCAATCTGATTTGAATAAAGTTGGCGATGAATTCCCAGGATAAGTGCCTTAGTCGGGGTGGCGCTCAGCCTTTCTTCCCATTCATATATTTGTTTGTTTTCCATTCCCGTCCCGATACAATTCGTGCATCATATACCCTATCACATAGGAGAGCAGGTATATTAAGTTTGATTCATAGTTTGTAACATGGAGAAATAATCACAGTTTATAAGTCGAATGAGCCACATCCGTCCGTCTATCGGTAGTTCTTAGGCGTAAAATTTTGAGCTAGGAACTTGAAACTTGTTATTTATTCCTTATAGGTCCCGAAGCAGCACAAAAGTAAAAATTTTTGAAATTCGACCACTGACAAATCAAAGTTGTCGTAGGAAACTGAAGTTTTGTATGCGATATACTCGCTTAGGTAAATTGTGATTGGCATTTAAAAAAAAGTGAAAACCGCCCCCATGTAGCCGTGGTCATATTTAATTTGCATCCTAATAAACGGTTTTTATTTGATATATTTGCTTCAAATCTAAAAGACTTGCACTATAAGCTGTTCAGTTGTATATGCGGAAGCTATCAACCCAAATAAAAAAAAATGTTTCCACGCCCACTTTTGGAAGCGTTTTTAATTATAAACCAAATTTAAAACATCTGATAAACTATTGGAACGAAAAAAAGGTATGTTATTGAAAAGGGGCTTATAACACGCCCCTTTTTTAAGGAAGGAAATTCTTAACCGACAAAATCTAAAAACAATTTAAGTTAATATAAACTGAAATTTAACAAACAAGATTTATGACGCAATTCGGGGCTTGAAGTGGTCTATTGGGATGGCGTATCCAATGATTCGCCTAAGCAGATTGAAACCCTCCCACTAGTTTTTTAATTAAAAAACTTCCTAATGAGGTTTTGTTTGATTTGTTTTTGAAAAAGGGGCGTGGCATGTCCAGTACCTGTAACAAAAAATTTGGATAATTTCTTATATCCAAAAAATATGAATATAAGAAATATCCAAGTTCGCATCTGTAATGTACGCAAAAATGTAATTTTTTTGCTTAAATTCAATACTTTTGTAAAATTGACCCCTACAGATGGGCGTGGCCAAAAACTTTGAATGAACAAAGCCTAAGATAATGTCTGGTATAACTATTGCGCAAAACCTTATTTCTTATTATTTTCTTAGCAAGGCTAAAAGGCAGTCGAAATTTATGTTTTTCCACAAAATAAGAGGTTTTTCTTGTATTTTGCCTCTAACTGTGGGCGTGGCCCGAAACTTTGTATAAAACAAATGTAGAACTAAGTATTTGCTACATAACATGTTAAGAAAAAAATTTTCGATTTGGAACAAAAATATTGAATAAATTCCTTTTAACAGATGAATCTATAAATCGATGCCACGCCCACAAGGGACGGTCTGCCAGTTTTGTTTTTATTTTTAATGTTTTACAATATCTTTGCCAGATGAAATAATAAGTAGAGTGGCGCAACAGCTCTGGGTGAACCAGGGCCAACCTCGCAACAATGTATGCAGTGTGTGTTAATTTTTTCACATACAAGGGGACCTACAATTTTTTTCCGAATCTGAACGGCACTTTGAATAGTTTTTCAAGACATATGGTACTCTCGGAGTGCTTTTCAGACCCTCGCGGAGGTGGGGACCGTGAAAAAGAACATGTCTTTTTTTTCAGTTAAAAGGATGGTGTTTGGCCTCCTACCATCCACTTTGGCAGTGTTAAATTTGGACATTTCACGACATCGTATAGTTTTGAAAGAGCTGGAAGTAGTTGCACATTTAGACCGATTGTTGGGGCTATCTATGGGCATATTTAAAAACTTTTAGCATTTGAGTTGATTTGGATGAATGAGAGCTCACGTACAAGTTTGAGCTTTTAAGCTTAAAATTTAAGGCCTAAAAATTGCGAACATACGGACTAGCAGACGGACATGGCTCAATCGACTCAGAATTCGATCTCGATCATATTCACTTAAGGCCTTGGTATGGTTATTATTTCTCTGTTGCATTTTCGCGTGTATCTATTCCAGTGGATTAGCAGGTTATCCACTTTACATAAAATATTGAAAATAATACGAAACAGGGGTTGAATCAATGGCCTTTTTATTTCATTTCCAAAAATGTGGGGGTTTTAAAAAAAATATGTTTTGAATATAACAATATTTTTTGTTCTGTTTTGGTCACAGGGCTTTGGGGTTTACCCCACCAAGAAGCATAGATTGCGTGAATCTTTGCATCGGCGTGTAAATTGCGACAATCCCTCGACCTTATCTGCTTAAAATTAACACGCATTTTTGTATGAACTAAAAAAATCACAGGTTTATAGTGTATAGCTAGCGCTATCAAGCTATGCGATTTGAAAACTTTTCAGCTATGTAAACAAATTCTGTTAAACAAAGTTACAAGTGTAAATTTAAAAGCAAACACCAGCCCTTATGTACTTACTGTATAAATGACTGTAGATACCTGGGGCCTGACTCGAGCAAACACATAAAGTGTGCCAAGATCATCAACACATCTGTTCTAAACTTTTGTTCCTCACACCCAGCCAGCGTTTCCTGTGATAAAAAACGTTACTGTTGTTTGCACAGACTGAGATGATTTATATTGCGTAAGCTTAGTATCTGAAAATTTCTCAACATCTCGTGGGACTACGGATATCATATTTTGAAAAAACATAAACAAAAAAACATCTTTCGTCACGAAAATAAAATATTATTGTTCTTGTTGTATCTTTATCGCAGCAGCCAAACAAAATGTTGGGATAAAACTTTGGACAACTGATCAACATTTTTTTGAGCAAACACGTCGGAGACCAAAAATTGTTGTCCCACATTCAAGCAGCAATGTTTAGATTTGAAGCAAGGCGTTGGCTCTGAATTGACAAAATTGATTCACACTTTGCCGCGTGCGGATTTGGCACTTAAGATACTTTGTTGATATCGTGGTAGGTGTTTGGGCCAATTATCGAGATGCCGCTACCTCATTGACCTTCATGGCTCATAATTTATATCTTTAGGTTATTGTGTCTTATAAAAATTTCACTGTCAACCAGTGCAGTAAACTTTTGAAGTTCATGGAGTCTTTTCAATACAAATGTCTAATCAAAAACCAACAATTTATCGATTTATAACCTCAAATCGAGTAGCTTAACAAACGCTTATAATACTCGTAGGCATGTGATTAATAGCTTTAAGATTAGATTAATACCAAAAGTCAGTTGACGTGAATGTATTTTTATCTTATCGGGCTTATATTTCGCCACATTTTGTTACGGGATCTTTCGAGAACGGTTGAGGTGCTGCAATAAACACAATTTTTTCAACGCATAAACTAAAAACACGTGAGCTGTTTTTTCGGACTTTAAGCCTTAAGACCGTTGGAAACTGTATAAAATATGGTATGAGAACACATTATATTCAGCCATATTACTTTATTTTGCTCCAACGTCTTGTTTTAAACAACGAAAAATGTATTAAGGTAGAACTTTTCATATTTTCATATTTTACTTCGGATAAAAAACGCCACTTTTTTTATCACAGGACTGAATTATTTGCTTTTGGAGCAGTCCAAAAATTCAGTCCGAAAACCCGACAGAGCTGTTTGCTGGTATATGGGTTGATTTAATGGGCAATGCACCTACTGGTCGCTCCTGGAGAAGGGCAATAGTAACATAGGTATTAAATTTACGAAAAAGCCGGAAAGTGCGTATGTAAAAATTTCAGAACTGCAAAATAGCTTACCATACCTAAAAGAAGCAACTGCTATGCCTCCTAAATGGGGGCGGATGTAAAATTACAGCTGTTGACTGCCTTATGCTAGGTGGTTGCATTTTGGAATAAAACCCCGCCTTTATTAATAAAAAAAAATACTTTTTTTAAAGCCACTGTCACCGTTAAAACATAGTTAAAATCAATGTCACCCCTATAACATAGTTAAAATTTGAAATTAATTTTTTTAAATTAAAGATGGTGCATACAGGCCCATAGTCGGCGAGTCTGTGGGCGGATTTGACTGATTTTCTAATTTTTTCTGAAGGACAAGACGTCCAGCCTACTCACCAGCTTTCAGCTTTCTTGCTTAAAACGTAAGGCCTAAAAGTTGCTAGCATACGAGCGGACGGACATGCCTAAATCGATTTTCCTGTCAGTCTCATTCATATCTTGAAAAGGTCTCAGGGTTCTACGGTGATTATTTTACTGTGCTACAAACTATACATTAAACTTAATACACCCTGAGTAGGGTATAAAAACTAAAGTAAAAAGCACTTAGCCTTATTTATACATATTCATACAGGGGTCAAATCTAATAAGGATACAGGGCTCAAATCGAATGGCGTATTCTTTTTAACACCAAATCGTGTCTACAACAGTCTACTGTTTGTATGCAATTAAATTCTTCGAAAATATCTATGCTGTAGAGGAAAAGCAGTTGATTTTATTCCATTGATGTCATCGCTTTTACAAAATATATGTGTTGAATGAAGCGGCTTGGTGTCTCGTTCATTTGATTCAAAAAGATTAACGATGTTAAAAACATACGAATCTCAAAGATTTTTAACGAAATAAAGGAAACCTACATTTTGTGAATCTAATTTCTCGACTCATAATCTTGAAGTGAGTTCTGAGCTTTTTTTAACCGAATGACTAAAAATTTTACTATCAGAGTAAATGTCTCTTTACAAGCGTTGCACTCTTACAACAAGACTTCAGGTCGTATAAGACTACAACTTTTGTAGAGTTAAGATTTTGTAGTAAGAGTCTATACTGACACTATAGAGAAGAGTAATGCGCTATAAAAATGATACATCTTTAGCAAGAGTGCTACAAGATCATATTCATAGCTTTTATCAAGAGCTTATGCTCGAAGAGTATCAAGAGCATTATATGAGTATTATTAGAGCTGCTTAAGTATGTTCTCAATAGTAGTTAGCTGGGATCCAATGGATTAAAACCAATATTACATGTTATTCTACTAACAACAATCAAATGTAACACGAAGATACTAATTTTATACATACAACTGCTCCATTTGAAGTTAACTGATATTCGACTTACCTAAAAAGAAAAAAAAAAAATATTATTATATTTTTGTTATTAAGTTTTATCAAAATTTTATTGAGAATTAAGTGTTAAAGTTTAAGTAAAAAGTTAGCTGGTAACCGAACTTGTCATTACTTATATTGGAGAGCGCCTACTTTGGGAAAGGCCTTCTACAAAATTATGTTAAATACAGAAAAAAGAAAATTTTTTAAATTTGCTATTCAAAATTGTTTCAAAATACAGTGACACCCTGTATAGTTTTTTTTATAGTTTTCCCTTAAAAAGTAAAAAATAAACAAGCAATAGCTACCTAAATAAATTTTTAAATAAATAATAAACATATCCCCTTATATACCATAAACTATAATGTATGATAGTAGTTCACACTCAATAGATACTGTTGGTTTGTTTTTATTTATTTTTCAAATACCTGTTCTTAGGGTGAAGCTCTAATTCCTCGAGAAAAAAGACAAAACCCGTAATTCATGATCAGCATCAAAAGAATGTAGGTATACCTAATAGAGAAAACTTTATCCCTTAAGCTTAAAAAAATATGTTTTCTGCTACCACCATCAACAAAATGCGTTTTACAAATTTTTGTTGATAGTGTTGACCCACCCCACTTGATTGATGCCCACTTCCATTTTTGAATGCGAACCGGCATGACCGCCTAGAACAACGTATACCGTTTAGTGGAGTAGGCATTCTTAAATCATTTCGGAAAAAACTCCGAAAGACTTTTATATTCGAATAGAAACTAATGTTAAAAAAGATGTAGCAAGCAATAATTTTAATACAACTCAAAAAGATGTTTATTATTTAGTCAAGATTTCGTTAAGACAATCCATTTATGACAGATTGTATTTTAAACGTTTCAAATTAATATTTCCAACTATTGATTAAATGCGAATTTCATGATTCTTTTCAAAATAAATCGACAGCTCTTTTACCAGTGTAGCTACTCTCTGCCGTGTCGAATTCCGACACGCGTATTCTTTTTATAAAAGGTAAACATCATCGTTAAAACACACACGCAGTAATATGTATCGCCACGTAACAATTAGTATACGCATCTGTTTATGAATAATGTGAGAGAGAGAGAGTAGGTTCTGTCAGCTAAGCACTTTCGAAAAGTGAGTAATATCAATCACCCACTTGCTTGGGAAAATTGATTTTGGATACTTAAATGTGAGTGTAAAAAAATACAATAAAAAAAATACACGTTATAGACCCGCTTTCTGTCTTAAATAGCTCAACGCTTGCCATTAAAAGAAAACAATCACTTATCTTCGCCCATCTTGTGCCCCCATTTAACAGACTCGAACGAAAATGAAAGTATCTTGCTTGACTCCATGCATGGCAATCGCAAAATATTAAGAAGAAGAACGCCTTAAGAGTGTTAACGGCAAATCTCTAATTACCAGTCGTTACTACACAATTTTTAACATCTTATGTGATCAGCTATAAGTGCGGATATTTAGTCGTAGATTTAAGACTTCAAATGAGTTGGTCTAATTCTTTGAAGGCATAACATAATTTGATCGCTTTGGTCTATATTCTGTAATTTGCACCAAACAAAATAGTCCCCAAGCAAACCAGACGATCGGTCAATTATGCACCTCAAAATCATGCGAATTTGAAAGGGTTGGGTTAGGTTAGGAAGGATAGGTTATTTAAGGACAATGGACAAATAAATCCGTCATATATGTACCTAGCCGAGTTTCAAGCACCAAAGGCCCATTACGCTTCTCGATCTCATAATCCACGCGGTGCAAAGTGCTGCTTGTCTTTGAAGTTTACAGATTTAATGAATGTATGTTACTCTTTCTTTCTGTTGCTGCTCCCTAGACCATTGTAGATAAATTTACTGGTGCCTGGTTTCACAGTGCGAGTTTAAACTGCGTTAAACGACATTCGCAGTTTAATTTTTTTTTAAATTTATCTCGCCTTACACGAGCTACAAATCAGTTTTCTCGCAAAGGTCCATGTGCATTGACAAGAACACTTAGGGTCTATTTCCATGAGCGACAGAGCCCTTATGGGAAAGACAGACGACGACGACAGCCTGTAGCTAGAGGAATGTGGAATACCTTTGGAATAAGACAATATACCCGAAAAATTTTTTCATCGTTCGTGGAATGAAGCCCTTTTTTTGTCCGAAGTTGCTACTATCCCATAGAGCACTCAGACACAACTACTGGTCCATTATAATACCATGCAGTCACCTTGCTTTAATGCATATAGATTCGATATATATAGTTTCCATATAGTTTTTGTCTGTCGAAGAAGAGCGAGAAGGAGCTTCAGTAATGAAAATCTCAGGTGATCTGTTCGGCACTCACCACGTCAGCCCCTAACTAGGACAACTACAGAGGAAGGGGTCCGCTGTATCTTCGCCCTCTTCACAGGCAGGAAAAGTAGTAGTTTCGCTAAAGTCTTACACATTTAATTATTTATCCAAAGCTTGGTGGCCCGTAAGGACGCCTACATGAAGTCTGCTGTCGATTCTTCTTCCTTGCACAGTGCATGGAAGTGCGAGAAAAAAAAAACAGTGTCTAACAAGCTAACCTCATGAAAATACTGTCACTCTTTTGTAATGCAACTTTCACAAATTCAATATATATTGGAGGTATGCGTTTCCAATTTTAATGAACCATTAGGTCATTTTTTTTTTTTTTTTTTTTTTTTTTTTCTGAGTACTAGGATGGACGGAGACTAAAACTCCAAAATCTTTCAAAGATACCAATACGCCCACTATAGCAGGTACATAATACCGAAGTAGCCGATATTGGTTATGCCCGATTTCCACGTGCTAAAAAACCACCCATTTATGAGAGACACTATGAAACTGCCAGAACGCACTTCATAGTAGTAAATTTTCGCTCTCTCATAATACTTCTTGACTACAACTAAGTTAACTTAACAAGTAGTTTACGCTTCCATAGTGTTGATCGCATTGGATAGGTTGCTTTCCAGTGAATGCACCTACTAAGCCGTTCATTCATGCGGCTTCACCCTACGTCGCTAGATCGAAGGGTCTTGTTCTTTGTAGTCGTCGCTCGTTGTTAACATCGTTAAGAGTCTCGTTTAGAGTACGGATCATTTCATTGTTGCAATGAACATGAAGGCGAGCATTTAGCTTTCGAGCGAAGTTTGTTACTTCTTCGCCCACGGTAGCTATTCCTAAATCTCTGTGAATATCGCTATTCCTAATATACCATGGAGCATTCACAATTGCTCTCAGGGTTTTGTTTTGGAAAGTCTGCAACATGGACATGTTGCTCGGCTTGGTACAACCCCAAAGTTGTATACCGTATGTCCAGGACGGCTTTAACATCTGTCTGTACAAGAGCAGTTTGTTATATGTGCTTAATTTCGAAAATCTTCCGATAAGCCAATACATTTCCCTGAGCCTAATCTCGAGCTCGTCACGCTTCTTCTTTACGTGTGGTTTCCACCTTAGTTTAGCGTCCAGTGTCATCCCTAGATACTTCGCTTCATTTGCATAAGGTATTTGTACAGAATTTATAAACAGAGGCAAATTGCTAACCCTTCTGTAAGTGAAATTCACATGCGTAGACTTGTTCTCGTTAAGAGCGATTCGCCAAGTCTTCGTCCAGACACAAATTCTGTCCAATGCTCGTTGGAGGTTTCACGTTGATGACTCGACTGATTCACCTGTTGCCAGGATGGCCGTATCGTCCGCAAACGTGGCCACGACTGTCTCGTCATCTAGAGGTATGTCTCTTGTGTAGAGCAGGAACAGGGTCGGACCGAGGACGCTTCCCTGGGGTACGCCAGCCCGAATTTGCTTGAAACTCGAGTATTCACTACTACACCTAACACGAAAGAGTCTGCTTTCAAGACAATTTTCCAATATTTTAAACATGTCTTCCGGCAAGTTTTGCCGTAGCTTATATTTCAAGCCCTCGTGCCATACCTTGTTGAAGGCTTGCGATACGTCGAGGAAAGCACTTGAACATATTTTTTTCCCTTCTAAGGCTTTTTCAATTTCATGCGTTTTTCTGTAGACTTGATCTATTGTGGAATGGTTAGGTCTGAAACCGAATTGATGATCCGGGATCAAGCGTCTTTCTGCAATTATTGGTTGTAATCGCTTCAGCAGAAGTTTCTCGAATACTTTCGATATTATCGGCAGAAGCGATATGGGCCTATAAGATTTTTTATCATTTGCGCATTTCCCCGGTTTAGGAACCATAATGACTTCAGCAACTTTCCATTGTCTTGGAACGTATAGAAGTCTAAGAGAAGCGTTTATCATATAAAGTAGCTTGACTAATGCCTTTTTTGGTAGCTCTTTCAATATTTCGCCAGTGATCAGGTCGTAACCCGGGGCCTTATTATTTTTAAGTTTGCTAATTGTCTGTCGGAGTTCAACTAACGAAACTTTTTTCATTCTTAAGCTACCAGGTTCCCCGTTGTTGTTTAGAACGTCAGCCAACGGCGGACCGTCGAAAGGCTTGAATGTTTCTTCTAAATGTTCAGCAAACAAATTCGCTTTCTCTTTGTCTTCTCTTGCCCATTCGCCGTTAGCTTTTTTTATTGGTGCCGAGTGGATTATAGGTTTCTTGATATACTTAACTGCTTTCCACAGCGAGTAGTTTGAGCTCCTATCCGCCGACAAGCCTTCAAGGTATTCAGTGGTCTCACGATTTTTAAGATCTTGCAACATTCCTTTCAGTTTGTTAGAGAGGTGGTTCAATAGGGTTTTGTCTGAAGGGGCCCTCGTGCCTTGCCATCTCCTACGCGCTCTTCACGAATCAATTCTTCGATTTCGAGCGGATATGTTTTACGTACATGCCCGTCGGTGCTAACTGCGTTCTTTTGGGACGAATTGTTGTTCCAAGCAGCGCTCTGAATTGCTTCAATGAATTTGTCAACTGCGGTTTCTAACTCGAAAGGAGTTTTCAATGGCACATATAAGCCAACACCCTCCTTACAGTCCTTTCTGAAAGCGTCCCAGTTCATGTTTTTGCTAGCTAATCTAGGAGCTCTTTCTATTTTCGCCAGTCTTCCACCCATCTTCAAGATAACTCCTGAGTGGTCTGAGCAAAGATCATAGCACTCTTCAATTCGCGTAAGGTATATGGGGTACCCTTTAGCGATGAAAAAATCGACAAGGTCAGGCTTTTTATTCCTATCGGTTGGCCAATATGTTGGCTTATCCGTGGAGAAAAAGTCCAACTTACGCTTCATACTATTTTTGTACAGTAATCTGCCTCTTGTTGAATTGCATCGTGAGCCCCAAAAAGTATGCTTCGCGTTAAAGTCACCCCCAATGATAAAATTGGACCCAATGAAGTCATACATACGATCAAGATCGTCTTCCACCAGTCTATATCCTGGCGGGAAATAACAAGATGCAATGTTATAATCTAAGCAGTCAATTTTTACAGAAACTGAACTGATCTGCATAGAGTCTAGCTCAACTTCTGTGTTCTTGAAGTGCTTTATGCAGTTCTTAATGTAGAGGGAGGATCCTCCTCTCGAATTTTGCGAAGGGTGATGTGCGTGATAGTCATTGTAACCTTTAAGTTTGGGTGTAGACCCGTTTTTAAGATGAGTTTCCGTAATCATGCAAATATCAATATTGTTTTTCCGTAGAAATACTTCTAGTTCGTCTATTTTATTCAGAAGGCCGTTTGCATTCCATGTTAGTATTTTAAATAACTGTTTCATATTCATGTTCTCTTGTAATTTTTTCGAGGCTTAAACTCGAGCTTGCTCAGTTTGTCAAATATAACTTTGTTGATTTTAGTCTGATCCTCAAGTTTCTCCAAGATTACAGCGAGGATCTGAGACACTGCATCTGTTGTGGGCGATCTTGCCTTGCTTTCGTTTGCCGCAACCTGTGCGTATGATTTCGGAGCGACCAGTGGTGGTTTCTCCGCTGCACTTGAACTGGCGCCGCTCTTTTGTGGAGCTTTTACGCCTTTTGTCGACGCCTCCTTTGCCAATCTTGCACTTTTGATCGGCTTTGGCTTAGGAGTTTCAGCAGGTTTTGGGCGTCGTAGGCTTTGATTCTGACCTCTAGTATTTTCCTTAAGAGGTTCTCGTCCCTTTTGCAGCTCTATGGCTACTTCGCATCCTCGATAGTTCGCGGGGTGGTTTCCGTGGCAATTGGCGCAAACTGCTGGAGCCTTTATGTCAACTTTGCACTCTGTTGACAGGTGTTTCCCGGCACATTTCACGCAACGTGGTTCTTTTTGGCAGTAGGCACTTGTGTGCCTGAATTCTTGGCATCGCTTACACTGTGGTATCAGTCTATTGCCCTTTCGCATGGGTTCGATTTTAACCCTGATGTTAAGTATCATTTTTATTCTATAAATATCGTTTATGCTCTCAGTTCTTTCAAGGGAGAGCATAAAAATTGGAAGGCCGCATTTGATCACAGTGTCTCTTTCTCCTTCCGTGCGTTGCTTTTCCTTTTTAATGATATTGACGGCATCAATAATTTTAAGGCCTTTATTTTTTACGTCTTTTACAACGTCTTCTTTTGTGCATGATGGGTGGAGCCCCCTTACAATGACTCGCAGTGGTTTCTCGTACTTATTTTGATAAGTATACCACTCGATTCTTTCTGCATTCAGTCTAAGAGACAGTGCGCGATAGGAATCGGCGTTGTCAACATTTACTTTCCACACGTTATTTCGGTGCGAGGTAAGCTTATAGTTTTCTGTTCTCACCGTGTTTGCAAGAAGGTTGCGCAATCTCCCAAAGTCTGCTATCCCGA
Source organism: Neoascia interrupta (assembly GCA_947623515.1). Taxonomy (NCBI): domain Eukaryota; kingdom Metazoa; phylum Arthropoda; class Insecta; order Diptera; family Syrphidae; genus Neoascia; species Neoascia interrupta. Next base: position 146,861,688 of record OX392462.1, read on the forward strand.
CGATGTTTATTGCGGGAGGTGGACGAATTTTCGCTTCTGGTTTAGCCTTGTTTGAGCCAGAGGGCTTATCTTCTTTTGTATTACTTCGGGAGAGGAATTCGCCTTTCGCTTCTTGCTAGACCTTTTCCTTAAGACTGAATCGGTCTCAAGTGCAAGTTCGTCCTCGTCCGTGAAGTATTCGACTGCTGGTCGGTTCGGTGTTACACACTCTTTCGTTACCTCACAGTCTTTCGTTAAACGAGTATTTTTAATATCCTCGTTTTCTTTTCGCAGAGAGTCAACTTCCATTTTTAGATCTTGGAAGAGTCGCTCCATTTCAATAAGCTTAGCTCGGAGTTCATTATTCTCCTTTTCTAAGCTCTTAATTTTCACAGAGTCCTGGTTTACCGGTGGACTGCTTTTTTCGGATATGTTCGATATAGGTGGTGGTGATCGATTTAGTTTTGTCCTTTTCTCAAAAGGATTTATAAGCAATAAAAGGCTCTCCCCAGAATCCGTAGAGCCTGCCTCCGAAGAGGGTGGATTTTCCAGCATAGCTGGGCTGCCACCTGGGGTAATCAAATCTTTCGTTTTGTTCATTGCCATTTTTTTTAACTTGTCGTTTTTATGAGAAATAGGTAAGTCACTTCTATTTTCATTTTTAAATACAGCCGCCCCTTTGGAGACAGACGCCGACCAGTGAGCCGCACAATGTGTGACAGACGCTTCTGGATTTTAATTTAACCTTCAGATTCATCTATAAGTTAAAACCTTACTGCCAAAAGTTGCCCCAAATGGAGCAGCATCGACAGCATCCGTTGAAACATTAAAGAATATTTCTTCCGGTGGATTTTAGTCGGCTCTTACGACAGGCATACCTTACCTCAAGGCTATTCTAACCCCGACCTTGCAGGGGTATTAGGTCATTAAAAATAAATATAAAAGAGGAAATCTCATATTAATTCCTTAAACTGAAAACAATTTTGTATACAACTGTAGGTATTATTTAATATATACTTGTCAATACGAGCAATACATATCCTTTGTCTCTCAATGTTACCATAATTCTTTGTTTTGGAATTGTTGTATCAAAACTTAATGTCTCCCTCGATAAAGTATGGTATTAAAATAAACTACATTCGTTAAGTGCGTGTGTAATGCACACTTAAGTGGAATATGATCGCAAGATCCAGATTGCCTTGTAATCGTTCGTAGTTCGTAGCTATGTGTCTGTTTTTTCATCATACAGTTTTAATGATATGCTTTTAACATGGTAAGATCAAGATTTTTTTTATTATTTTATATGTATGTCTGTAAGCAATCGAGCGCTTAAGATACCATATGCGTTGATTTAACTCGAAGCGTTACAAAGTTGCTTTAGTTTTTAGTTGCTGAAGGTCAACTAGTAGTTTGGAGTAAAACTTTCTTAGGACTTGGTTTTAAATAAATGATTTTATAATACATATAGGTAAAAGACCACAATGTTGCATGGCGAATGCGTTTTTTTCGAATTCGATGTAAAAAAATATTGTTTACTAAAAGGATCACCTGTTTAATCTTCATTACTTTAAGCCTGAACTACATATACCTCATTAAGTAACCACCACAACCCAACACTTCAAGTTGAATTAATAGAAAAAAAAATTAATCATAAATTGCACCCGTCACGATGCCATAAGGAACTAAAAACCGATCAGCCATGAGAACTAGCCAGATAAGTTAGAGAACATGTTTTCAAATGCTAACCCACACCTTTATACAAATAAATATAAATGTGAGTATTAAACCGTGGAGTATAGAAGAATAGACGAAAACAAAACACTTCAGCTCTACCAGAAGTGGACTTTGAGAAAGTGCTCGCATGTCGGCAATCAGTAAGACATCAGCCACACTATGAAATATTATTATGTATTTTATTCAAATTAATTTTTTTTTTATCATTAGTGATGATTAATTAATCAGCGTCGGGAATTATGATAAGGCATTCTCAAATAATTAGTAGCTGCTTCGGAGATTGTTTCGCACTTATTTTTGAGCACATTCTGGGAGACATTTTTTTTCAAAATTTAATATGGCGAAGGCGATATGAGTCATTTGTATTAAATCGAATATTTTTTTAGTGGGCGCGCAGCTTAGAAAAATAAAAAAAAAAATTTTAAGTATGGTATGGCAGATTTGATGGTTTTCCTATATCTTATCGGTATTTTATGTGGTTTAGGTTGCTAATTTATAAATTGAAAGTAGAGCAAAGCGCAAAAACAGTTACGCATAACCTAAAAGATATATAAATCATTTCTTAAAAGCGATGTATTAACTCGATAAGCTACGTGAAAGTAAACCTATAAATGTACTTTGTAGCTCACTTGCATGAGCTCAGAGCTAACGACAGAGTTTGGGTGAAGACACAGTGGAGTCTTCCTTTATGCAAAATTATACAACACTCAAGCAATCCATAACTTTTAGTAAATGATTGCGTAGTTGTGGCATATTTTTAAAGACAATAACCTTACTTTCTAAGAGTGGCCTTCTCCTAGATGCGACTTTTTTACAAGTGTATAAATTTTCCTTAATCATCAAAAACTTCGAACGGCAAATGCTTTTTACCTACCATCCATAAATTAGTCACAATAGCCACTAGGATAGCGAAAATCTCCGGTTAGAAAACAGACACATTATTCATTAACTGAGGGGTATAGTGGATTCTAATGTTCTTACTTTTCGCAAAGACTCCAACATCAGACTCCCGAGCGGTTTTGGAGCCATCTGTAAATATGCATGCATTTTTGCCCTGGCTCAGAGTCTGGCCGAAGCCATTCCATTGCTTGCAGAAAGCCGACGTGCTAGTTTTGTCGCTAAAGGATTTCTGGGGTCATTCCGTCAGAGGGCATGTCCATATGACCGGGGCCGTAAAGATTAAAAGGACTCTTTGGAATCGGAGATAGGCCCCATGTCTTACCTAAAGCGTCTCTACACTGCCAGAAAGGGGACACTACTTCTTCGGTTTTGGAATCAACATTTTTGGACCAAAAAAGTTTTCTATCAAAGATTACTCCCTAATATTTGACTTCATCGGATATCGGGATATAGTGGGAAACACATTAAAGCACGAATTGAGTCAGACCAGTGACATTCATTTTTCTCGTAAAGAAAATAACCATAGTTTTAAGAGAAGTCAATGAAAACCGATTACTGGTGCCCCAATCATTGATCAAGTCTAGGGATTTCTTCGCCTGAGAGCTCACAGTCCCTAGGTTTGAGCCGATAGAAAGGACGGCGACATCATCCGCGTAGGCTAGTGTGTACGTTGAGAGAAGATAGCAGAGAGTCTGCAACCATGCACCATAAAAGGGGAGACAAAACACCACCTTGCTGGCAGCCCCTGTTTACCCCAGTTATGAAGCACTTGCCACAATCTGTCCCGGTTATCAGCGTCCTGTGCATTAGCATTGCCCTGATCCATTGAACTAATGTTTCATCTACACCGTGTTGTCTGGCTGAGTAGCTCATGCTTTCAAACGTCGCGTTATCAAAAGCACCACGACACGTGCCCAGCCCAACTCGTCCTCAAGAGCACATTCAGTCCTACCAACAAGGTTTTGAAAACAGTTTTGCAGGATTTTCCGCGCTGATAAGCGTGTAGCATCTCAGAAAGAGGATGCAATCGAAGAAGAGCCTTGCGCACGCGCGGCTCTACCAGTCTCTTTAAGCTTTTCAGCAGGAAGGAAGACAGACTTATGAGTCGGCAACTTTTGACTAGGCTATATAGTCAGGCTTACCAGGTTTTGCTATGAAAACGATATTAACCATACGCCTAAAAGTGGGCATGTAAGCCAAGGCGAGGCTCGCAGTGAAAATTCTTTTCGATGTGGGCAATAGCTGGCTTAAAACTTAGCATAACTGGGTGAATTCCATCTTGGCCAGGTGACTTAAAGCTCTCAAAACATGCGATAGCATATTTGATAGCGCCATCACTCACCACTCTGGATGCAATAAACCATAGTTTAGCCGCGTTGTGTTCGTTGGATCTCCATGTATAAGACCCTGTCCATGTACAAGACCCTCATCATCCCAGTCCTGCTTTACGGTGCAGAAGCATGGACCCTGTCAAAGGCGAATGAAAACCTTAGGCTGCTTCGAGAGGAAAATTCTTCGGACGATTTACGGTCTCGTCTGCATGGATGGAGAGTGGAGGAGGAGATATAACATGTAACTGTACGGGCTGTACAGCGATATCGACCCAGCCAAAAGAGTCAAAACACAAGGTCTACGATGGCTGGGTCATCTAGAGCGGATGGACATTAAAGCCCCGGCCCGGAAAATCTTCGAATCCACACCGCAAGGACGGCGCGGTAGAGGAGCACCGAGATTTAGGTGGCGCACGCAAGTGGAAGCGGACCTCAGCCAACTTCGCCTGCGAAACTGGAGACGGCTAGCTAGAGACAAAGCTGGCTGGTGAAGCTTGTTGGCTGAGGACCAGGTCCACCCCGGACTGTAGCGCCACCATAAGTAAGTAAGTAAGTTCGTTGGATCTAGGTTATCCACCGTTGCTAAAACAACTTAAGAGCACTATGGTGATCTGATTTCCCGGAAAATGAGTCTTTAGAAGACTGAAGATTTCTGCCATTTCTGAAATGAGATTCTTGAGGTGCGTTGCTGGTGTTACTCTTAGGGATAGAGTGAGAAACGTCAGTATTCGTGGGCATCCGATTCTGGTATAAGTCCGTGCCAATTCGGTAACCGAATTCGGTGTTAACCCTTGCATAGGGGGAATACTCAGGCAAGAAGCTCATGTAGAGCAACCTTCTTCGGCTTAAACCCGTACTACAGGCGACTCACGTAAGAATTTGGGGGATGGGGACGTCAAATGGGAAGGTACGGGTTACCGAAACAGAATGAACGCGTATAAATAAATAAATAAATAGAGTGGCGCAACAGCTCGAGGTGAACCAGGGCCAACTTCTCAACAATGTATGCTGTGTGTGTTAATTTCTTCACATACAAGGGGACCTACAATTTTTTGCCGAATCCGAACGGCACTTTGAGAAGTTTTTCAAGACAAATTATACTCTCGGAGGGCTTGTCAGACCCTCGCGGAGGTGGGGACCGTGAAAAAGAACAAGTCTTTTTTTTCCATGTGACGATGGCAGGATTCGAACCCAGACCTCTGGCGTAGTAAGCACACACACTAACCACTACGCCACGGCACCCCACCGTGAATGAACGCGTATACCAGTGGGAATTATGTGCTGGCGATCCCGTGGGGGTGGAGGGGTGAGGGCAACCGAAGCTATATAAGCCCACATTGGTCCGCCCTGTAAGGGAATACCCTGGGAAAAGGTGAGTAGGGTAAAGATGGGGAAATATCAATTACTGTAGGAATTCTACTAATAACGTTCCCGGGTGGGGTGGTATGAGAGACATATAAGGTATCTATCCCCTTTACGTCGAGTATAACTAGATCTTTAGATCGTTATGTTTACTATTCCACCTTAAGTGAGAGTTTCGCCTCAAGGATTGAAGGGTGCAGGTGGGGTAACTGATTACGGTAAGACCGTTGCCGGAGGAGGATTCTTAGAGGAGGTAATAAAGGCACCTGGCACCAAAACAAATTTCAATTAGTGATCCTTAGTGCGTTTAGTTGGTCTTTAATTCAATATTTTTGTTTGAAAACTAATAAAGCTATAGTGAGTAAGAGTAACAATGTAAATATCTTCGGTCTTAGTCTCAAATCATTTAATTATCGTTTTATTTGTCATTTTATCTGTTCCGAAAAAGATGTATCTAAAGTATCTAAAAGAAAAGTTGAGAGACTTAAATGTCTATGCAATTGCTCTTGTAAGAAGCAATATAATTCGGTAGATCCTGATCCAGTGTTCCTGATATACCCTGAAGCGATCGTTTTAAGAAGTAAGCTCCCAAGATCGCTAAGAAATATGTAATAATAAATCCATAACATCTAAACAGAATAGGCTTAAACTGTTTTTAATATAAACTGTTCCTACACAAAAAAAACATTCCGAAAAGTCCACAAAGCCTTTCGAATTAGCTATTGCTTCACGAATATTGTAAATATTATCATTAGGTATGAGCTCAAAGACGTTAACACCCAAAATTCTATGTCAAAGCTATGGACTTACCACCACAGTGGGCTGGAGGGTGATGCCATACAGAGACGTATTAATAACTTCGCAATTAATAACAGTAGTGGATATTCAAATAACACGGTGTATCACGTACATAATATTTATGTAGGTAAGGTACCTACCCAGACTATGTCAAAGCAAATAATTTATTAAAACGTGTGTTTGAGTTTTATCGTCTCGATTGTATACAATTACTTTTTGTTTCGCGGCGTTGTCACCTTTTGTTTTATTTTTGGTAACCGAATGTCAAAATTTCGTATATCCACACACAACAGTTGAGATACATCGTAAAGATAGATATCTACTAGTTTGTGGCAGGTTGAAGTTGGCTGATGTTAATTAGATTCATAATGCAAAGGTAGTCGACAATTAAATTTAAGTCACATCATGCGGCCACAAGAATAGCATCTAAATTCGTTTGTGTTTATACTAATCCACTTTTTATCCGCGACCGGTAGCCTCCGTTTGGTTATGGAAATTTTATATTGAAAAAAGATTTTATTTAAATTGATTAGTTATACAAGAGTCTAAACAGTAGAATAACAGTAGAAAACAGCGGTGGACAGGTTTCAATTCAGACAGAAAAGTGCAAACTTGATAGATTTATGGAAAAGCAAAATTTTAAATCTGTGCTGCCAATAATTTGCGATATATAAGAATAATGATTCTAAAAGATTTCTTGTAATCAAAGAAAGGCAATTAAGTAGCAAAGCCCTCTTTCGAGCAACTAAAGTGTCCATGTATAAGACTCTCATCGCATCCCAGTCCTGCTTTACGGAGCAGAAGCATGGACCCTGTCATAGACGCAGAGTGGAGGAGGAGATACAACATCGAACCGTACGGGCTGTTATTCACAATAAGATAGCACAACGAAAAATGCCTCTAAATAACATTAACTACGGAAATATTTTGTCAAAGTAAGCACCTAACAGACGTACCTCTATACCTATTGCGTCTTGCTTCTCACGTTTATGTATAAACCTATTTTTCTATTCATAAAAATGCGTCGCATGTACAAGTAGTTATAAAATGCGGAAAAATTTCAGTTTTGAAAATATTATATGTTTTTATTCCTTCCTGACAACGGGCGGTGTTTTTTTTTCTCAAAATAAAGGTGAGAATGTATGTTAACAACGTACACGACACAGCTATCTTATCTAGGTGGTAATTAAGGAGTGTCTCTATTGCTTGTTAGCAGCGATACCTCCGAACACGAAGGCAAATGAAGCCTCCCTCATCATGACACAACATAAGCAAAATCACATTTTGGCTTAAGCCAATTTCCACTCTGAAGATGCTTCTTTTGAGGCCGTGGTGCTTTCTATCGAGCCTATGTTGACTATGTATATAAACGAGAATGCAAGGGAATTTTATTATTCTTAAATTTTCTCTTTAGCAATCATGACGTGCACCAAACAGAAATATTGTTTCAGTGCGAATTGATTAAATGCGGTTTGTTTACGTTATAAAATTGCTTTCTCATTAATTAACTGATGACGCCTACTGTTTTATATGGTGGAAACGCCAACAGAGAAAGTACATCAAAAATTTAAGTGATAAAGTGATCTCATTTATTCGATCAGATTGTGGCAATTAATTGATTGTACGAGCTCCTTGCTCAATTTCTAAGATCAGTTTAACTTCTGAACCACTCAGACTGTCAAATCAGTTAACTGTAAAATAATAATAGAATTTTGCTGAATTTAAGAAAATATCATATTATTGCAAAATAATACGCCCAGTATTAAAAAGATCTCTGCACATTACAAATCCAGTTAATTGTTTTTCTATTGCACACAATAAGTTCAGTCCAATTACTTATACTCTTGCATCTTGTTATATGAATTATGTTTTGACTCATAGTTTGTGTAACATTAAAAAATATTCACCGTGTCGCAGACCCCCAAAACTTAAGGTCCTAAAGTCGAGAGCGAATAAAAGTTAGCCAAATGAGCCATTATGTCCGTCAATCCATCTGCCTGCAGTTTTTGGGCCTTACATTTTTAGATAGAAACTTGAAACTTTATTCTTTCAGGGTCCCGAAGCAGTACAGGTTTCTTTAAAAATGTTGGAAATGCGCCCGCTTTACTTGTTAGAATGGAAAATCAAAGTTGTCGTACAAGACTAAAACTTGATTTGTATCTTCTTGCTCAATAGTATTGTGAATAAAAACAAGTGGAAAAGCGCAACAGTGCGTATGCAAAAGCTTCAGTCCATCTACGATGGATTGCAAAATACCCGACCATACCAAAAAAAAATTTGAAACGCCTTAAAGAAGTGAGCGGGATATAAAAATATAACTGTTGATTGTTTTATGCTAGGTATTTGCATACATTCGGCCTAAGACTCCGCATTTTTAGCTAAAAAAAATCATTTTTTTTATCGCCCCGCCCACAAAGGTGGAAGGAGGCACATACAATATATTCATAAAAGTTAGAAAATGCTAATATCTACAACTTTTGGTATAAAATTTTTTGTCAAATTTCATATATTTATAGAAAAACAGTCATTTTAAGCTAAAATCTCTTAAAACAGTGGGCGTGGGCAATGAAAAGGCCAAACTTTTTGGCTACTTCAAAGACAAGTATAAGGCAATGTTACATACCAAAAATGAATCCACTAGCGCTATTGTAACATAGCTAAAATTTGGAAAAAGTATTTTTCAAAATTAGAGATGGTCGCATATACAGGCCTGTAGTGGGCGTGTCTGTGGGCAGATTCAGCTAATTTTGATCTGAAGGACTAAACTTAAAGCCAACCCATCAAATTTCAGCTCTTACTTACTAACTTAAGGTGGCGCTACAGTCCGGGGTGGACCTGGGCCTCAGCTAACAAGCTTCGCCAGCCAGCTCTGTCTCTAGCTAGCCGTCTCCAGTGTCGCACGCGAAGTTGGCTGAGGTCCCTTTCCACTTGCGTGCGCCACCTGAATCTCGGTGCTCCTCTACCGCGCCGTCCCTGCGGTGTGGATTCGAAGATTTTCCGGGCCGGTTCGTTAGTGTCCATCCACTCTAGATGACCCAGCCATCGTAGTGTCGTCGTTGTGTTTTGACTCCTTTGACTCGGTCGGTATCGCTGTACAGCCCGTACAGTTCGATGTCATCAAATTTCAGCTCTCTTCCTTAAAATTTAAGGCATTAAACTTGTTTACATACGGACAGGACATGGCTTAATCGATTCTCCTGTTGGATAAGGTCTTGGGGTCTACGGTGATTATTTCACTGCATTGCAAACTATACATTGAACTTAATATACCCTGGGTCGGATATAAAAATTTCACCACGCCCACTTTTGCGTGCGTTACTAAGTAAAAAAAGGTATTAGGTATCACAGGTGCATTAAGATCCACAACTCAAACAGGTCTGGAAACAATGCTGTACCTCCAACCTGTGGAGATTTTCACAAGAAATGTGGCGGCAAAGGCAGCACTCAGCACTTAGAGAGAACAACTTCTGATAGAAGCCACAATCACAATGTCTAGGCCACTCGAGCATACTGAACATCTTAAAACTGAAACCCATCAAAAAGAAACCCTTTTTCGTGCAGATTATAAGAAACCTCAATTTGGCTTCTATAACAGTCTCGAAGCCACTATACCAAGTAGACCAGGAGTCTTCTCGGCAACACTACACGACAACCAGTCATATCGACATAATGGCTTACTGTAGTGTTTTCAAGCTTTATGCGGTGAAGAGAGGTGCACAGAGAGTCCAATCTAGGGATTTGCCAGCAACGGAAATCACTATATGTGTTGACAGTCAAGCAGCACTAAAAGCCCTGGACTCCAACCTGGTGTACTCCAAGTGCGTCAAGGACTGCCTAAACGGCATAAAGCCTTCTCACAGTTTTACAATGCTGAGTTCCTGGGCACGTGGGCGTGGCCGGAAATGAAATGGCGGAAGAACTGGCCAGGAAAGGTTCCGATATGGACATAACGTTGGCAGTCCGAGGCACACCTATCCTCGTTTCAACACAGCCAAAAGTTTCATAGATCAAGACACGGTAAAACTAGCCGGTAAACGATGGCAATAGTCTAAGAATTATATCATAACTCACTGCTTAAGGCCAGTGCTTGACCTAAAAAGAACAACGACCCTTCAATCTCTCAGTAGAAACTTCATAAGGACACTGGCTAGTCACAGAACACTGCACCATTGGTGTCATGGTTACATGAATGGAATCTTTGCGAACGACTTCTGTAAAAGTTGTAGAGATGAAGAAAAAAAAACACTTTTTCTGTCACTGTCCAGCTCTCCAAGAACGACGACTAACCTCTTTAGGAGTCAGGTTCGTTGATAGCCTGCACGACCTGGCAAAAAGATTAATTAAAAGATCTGGCTGGTTCAGTTAGTTAGACATATGCCCAACCATCTTTGTCTATCATACAACGGTAAACACAATGGGTCAATCGGGGTACCGAGTGAACTTGCACCAAATGCAAACAACCCTTCCAATCTAACACATTACCCAAGGGTTTTGCGTCACTTTTACTATATATGACATCGAATATTGAGTTCTATTTCAAAGTGAGAACGCAACTGCACAACAAGTTTTAGCTCATATGATACCTGCGGAGGAACGAACATGGCTTAATAAATTCCCTGACGGTCTCGATCATATCTCTTAAAGGTTAGGGTTATACATTGAATATTTTATGATGTTGCAAATTTTGCAATAAAATTAATATAACGTGGGTGGGGTATAAAAAAACCGATCGATTGTACCTCTGCCAGGCCAAAAGCCCAACTACTCTTCCTGTTACATTCGCTCGATTACAGCTCTTGATAACGTTTCCAACACCTTTTAAAAATTCTTTTACCGGGCGACTAAAGAGATGTACCCATTTATAGTTAGAGCAATGTCTCTTGTCTAGTTTTTTGAAAATGGGCACTACAAACCCTTCTTGATAACCACTAGGTGCTTCCACGCTATCCCAGGCGACCTTAGTGACACGTCATTCACTGCTTTGATTTTTAATTGATTTAATCGCAACAGGTACTGCATCTACCTACTGTGGGACTTTTCTCGGCTGTAATCTCTTCAGTAGTCAAATTGACAGTCTAAGTGCCCTGTTTGGGATTAAGCCACATAGTGCTCGCTCGATGTTTAACTGATCGATGTTAAACTTCTTTTCTCTGAGACGGCGATTTGTCTGCCCAAACATCTTGCTTGCAGATCTGTAATCATTTTTCAAACCTCTCGCCGTCCACTTTCCATGTCTGCTCCTTGGCTGATTGATGCCAGGTTTTCGCGCCTCACTGTACCGGGTCAATGAAGTTGAGTTTGAGTCCCTACATAGATACCACACAATGGACGCACCCTCTTTCTCTCTTTGATCGCTTGTAGAAATCAAGGTATTGCAAAACAAGCAGTTCTTTGCTAAACACCAGCCACTACACTACGCATGCCCGACGAATGGAACCTCAGCATTGTTTGCCCGATCCTGAAGAAAGGAGACCCTCTGAGTTGTGCCAACTACAGAGGAATCAGTCTTCTTAACATCGCATACAAGATCTTTTCTGCTGTACTGTGTGAACGCCTGAAGCCGTTTGTCAAAAATCTGTTAGGCACATATCAGTGTGGCTTTAGGCCAGGAAAGTCCACCATCGATCAAATTGTATATATTCACACTGCGGCAGATCTTAGAGAAAACGCAGGAATTCCAAATCGATACACACCACCTCTCGATTCAAGGCCGCGTATGACAGCATCTATAGAGACGAGCTATATAGCGGAATGTCTAGTTTTGGCATCCCTGCCAAACTCGTCAGTCTGTGCAGGATGACGATGGAAAACTCACGCTGTTCCGTCAAGGTCGGCAAAGACCTCACCGACCCCTTTGATGTCAAAAAAGGATTTAGACAAGGCGACGCGCTGTCATGTGACTTCTTTAACATCATACTTGAGAGAATTGTGCAGAACTCTCGCGCCAACACCAGAGGTACAATCTTTCAAAAGTCCGTTCAACTACTCGCATACGCAGACGATATTGACATAATCGGTAGAACAAAGCGTAATGTCAGTGAAGCCTTCGTGAGTATTGGGACGGAAGCGGCGAATATGGGTTTACCAGTCAATGAGGGCAAAACCAAGTATATGCTGTCATCAAGAAAAGACACCCAACACCGACGTCTTGGACAAAACATCACCATCGACAGCTATAACTTTGAGGTAGTTAGGGACTTTGTCTACCTGGGTTCCGCTATCAATTCAGACAATGACACCAGCGCTGAAATCAAACAAAGGATAACTCTTGCCAATCGTTGTTTCTTTGGGCTAAGAAGGCAATTGAGTAGCAAAGCCCTCTCTCGAGCAACTAAAGTGTCCATGTATAAGGCCCTCATCATCCCAGTCCTGCTTTACGGTGCAGAAGCGTGGACCCTAACTAGAGCGGATGGACACCAACGCCCCGGCCCGGAAAATCTTCGAATCCACACCGCAGGGACGGCGCGGTAGAGGAGCACCGAGACTCAGGTGGCGCACGCAAGTGGAAGGGGACCTCAGCCAACTTCGCGTGCGAAACTGGAGACGGCTAGCTAGAGACAGAGCTGGCTGGCGAAGCTTGTTGGCTGAGGCCCAGGTCCACCCCGGACTGTAGCGCCACCTTAAGTAAGTAAGTAAGTAACCCACTACACAAGCCGCTTTATGTTCACACCCCAGAAACTTCTTGCAGAGCAGTGACTGTGGACGAAAACAGCTGCAATTCTTACTCTACACTTAAAATGTCAGTTGTTTAAACTTCTCCAGAACGTGCCGGCAAAAAGCTATCCGAAGTCAGAGTTCAGTGCGAGTCCCCAGTCTTGATGGACTTCACCTGTGGCAAAGGATTTCTGACGCTGAAATGGAATTTCCACAAAACTAAGGCTTATCGCACACATTATGACACTTAAGTCATGCAACGGTTTGATTGCCTTTTTCTGTGCTATGGGCTTGTATGGGTATCATGAAACTAGTTTGCAGCAACTTTTGAATCTGTGATTTGCCATTGCCACCGATTTTTTAGTTGCTTGTTGTAATAAATGACTTTTTTAACACATGCAATTTTATTTTTGAACGCCATGGAATGCTTTAAATTTTTTTCACTTCGGCGACATTTCTGAGAGCATAAAGTTAAATATTTCATCAGGGTTTGCACTTGGGTGCCTTTGCGAATTAGAGAAGCTGCTCATGTGAGCGCTATTTTCGAAGATTGTGAGTGTATGGTGATCAGTGCACTGCACAGCTTAGCTCCTCTCAAAAACCGAACATCGCAAATCATTTTTTTAGACACGACGGACGGTAGGTACATTGTACCGAAAAATAGTATTTGTGAAAGTTTTTGTGTGGAAAAAGGTGTGCATGATGGACAAGCCATAATCACAGCAAAAGTCCAACAACTTCCCTCTGTTCCTATTTTAGTCCGGGTCACTGGGCCTCCCCATCGCACTCCTCCAAGTACCGCTGTCGGTAGCCACATCAGCATCGAACCTACCCACTAGGAGAAAAAGTGAATTTTTGTCACTGGCACTATACCTACCATGGTGATCACAAAAGACAATTGAATTAGATACCTACACGTGCCTATTTATTTAAAAATACCATGATTCTTTCTTATCAGAATGTAAATTAATTTGGCTTGGTTAAATTTGTTCGATATGGTCATAGTTTTCAAACGAATGTAGACTTTTTTGTTTTGACCTACAACAAATGTAAATAGAAAGATTCGAATGGTTCTTGGCAAGGGCCAAGGCCCCACTTTTACGCTTGTATTGAGCGTACAAAGCCACACGTGCTGATATCCTGTGGCAAGAAAACTGCTCGCAGGTACATACCTACGCATGTAGGTTATAGGTATAGGCGTTGACCTAGTTCAAAAATGTCAGTGAGATGTAATTTTTTCGCAAAAACAAATCCTTCTCATTAACTTTAAATTCACTTCATCTACCTACAAAAAGTTCGTATAATTAACTGACCTCTGTAGCTAATTTCTAATTCCAAAAGCACCTCACTTTTAGCAAATTGCACAGTAAAGAAAATCGTACAATTTCATTTGAATCTTTTAAGGTCAGTGTGCCCTTTCATCAGCACCAAGAATCTACACTCACCAGAAACAAAAAAGAGACATAACCAACAGGGAAACAACATTTAATTGACAATAAATTAACTTTAAATTACAAACAATGACAGTTTGCATGTTCGTTTGACCTACTTTCACAGAAATTACCAGATACACATCACATCACCCACCATCAGACACAACATATTATCAAGGAAAAAAACCAGAACTGCTGCTGCATCCATCCAAGAGTGATTAAATAACAATCACAAGCGTTTTTTTCGAATTAAATTCGATCTACGCCTTCAGCAACAAAACAATAAAACCGAACAATAACAATCTAAAACAAAAGTGCAAGTGAGAAAAAATTAAAAGACCAGAACGTATTTTACGACCTGACTGACCGTCTGCTGGCCGGCGCGCGTTCACTGGTTTTGATTTCCAATTCCAGACGGTTTAATTTCATACAACATCATAGGTAGGTACATCGTCAACATTACCACCAACGTCATTACCATCAAGTCACTGTGTTACAAGGCAATCTCGAGTTGAATTTGTTTATTTGCGGCAACCAAACTTGTAATACCAGTATATTCGCCAAGGGAAGAACCTCTGCCTGTCTGCCTTTCCATGGGAGGCCTCTGTACTATAAATCGCAAAAGTGCTGATTAAGGCATTTCTGCAGCTTTGCGATGCAGTTCAATGATCCATTGGGTGTTAAATACGATTAGAAGGCCACTGTGGACATTCGAATCAACAAAAGATACTCGATGCTGTTAAATTAACTCAACGCGCATGTCTTAGATACATTTTTATGACTTGCTTTGATTTATTTTTGTTTTGTTGTTGGTTTTTTTTTTAGAAACACCTACTTCATGCTTGTTTTCTTATTTGCCAAAAAATCTTGCGAGAAAACAATTCGACACAATTCGATATGGTTAAGTGAAAACAGATTGTTTTGCAAGCAAAAGATACTATACACAGGCTGGAGAGGGTACATACTTTTGTTGTTTTGGTGTGGCTTTCCGGTGGAAAATCCCTGTGCTTGATGGTTATTGATTTTTCGAATCACTGTGTTGGGAAATTTCTTTGTTATTAAAAAGAATTTCAGACAGAAAAGCACTTCACTTTAATATAATTTAGATACACTATCTGACTTTGCACAATTTGCGGCACAAAACTTGAGGCTTGATGAAATTTGTTGACACACTTCTGGAGGGGGTGTCGAACTTGCTTGTTGTTACTTCTTCACTCAGCAATGAGTGTGGTAGAAATAGTTAAAAACAATACCGTCGTCGAAGTCGATAGCATTGGCCTGCCAGCAACAATAATTTTTTTTTTGTCTTAATTGAATTTGCCAAGAGAAATCACCAGGTAAGAGCTCCCCGACCCGATTGACGTAGAACGGCTTTTAAGCAAAATGTTAGGCGACGGATATTCGCTAGAGAACAGGTGCAACGAACGAGAAAATCAACCGAAGTGTACGAATGGGAAATTAAAAACAAAAATCTATCTACGCTCCAACTCTGTCGACCGTGCGTGCTAGCTACTCGCCAGACGATACAACCAGATAGAGATACGAATAACGACTGAGGTCTGACAACGCTGTAGAGCGTTCTCTAAGCAGTGCTGCTTTTGCTATTGCTGTCAAACTCTTGTTCGTGGTGGTCTTGGTCTTGGTGGTACTTTTGGAATGGAACGAGTACTTGTATATTAATTTGGGGGGGCTCGCTCACATAGCAGAAGACTGTCTGAGGCAGGTGGGTCGGGTGTGGGTGCGTGTGCGTGCAGATGCGGTTTGTTGCTCCAACAGTCTACCTCTACAGTGCGGCCGAGTATCTTTTCGTTCTATAAAAAGAACTTATAAATGCGTGTTTGGTGGATTGGAATCAGACACAAATCGTTAGGGTATGCTAATTGCGTTGACAGATCTTTTGATATGAACAATGAAATTACGCTACGCATTCAAGAGTTTTTCTTAGTGCAACTCAGATTCAGCGTTCTGCAAAACTTCAGCTTGCGACAGAATTGATTTATTTGTTTGGAAGAGGTTTACTGGCACACATTTGAAAAGAGTTAATTTTAAGCCATTGAGCTTGTGATTTATCGGAGAATGAGAATCGTGGGTCGTGACTTGTGAGCCATGAGTGGGTAGGTACTTAGGTTATATTGTTATCGGGATTTATGATCGATCCTGACACCGGAAACGGATGCATCAGTGAAGGAGTACGTGGAAGCCTTTGCTATTCTTATATATTTAAAAATAATATCAGAGCAGGGTCTAGATTATTTGATATCTTTTGTTTTATCTACAATAAAATTGTTTTGCTTCATTTGAAAAATACCCACCATTTATGTAATAAAATTAATAAAAATGGTGGGTAATCAATTTGAAGGGATTTATAAAATATAAGAAACGTCTTATAAAAAAGTATATTCGACAGGTAAAGTGAATCTAGATTAAATTTAAACGCGCGGATATCTCATTATTCATGATATGTTATGATTAGGGCAACCAAAAATATGCTCTTAAAAATCCATTTATAGCGCTTAAAATATGCGCTATAAAAGGTGTTATATGCTCTTAAAATATGCTCTAAAAACTATTGAAAGCTGGAAAATTGACGAAAAATTAAACAAAAAAAATTATTTTCAAATAATTTTAATTTGAGGAAACAACTAAAAAGAAGCAACTTAGCTTTTGTTTCATATTTTTATGTAGTGTAAAATTACTATGTTCGTACAGGTGTCACCCCGGGTAGGACAACTAAAAAAGGGGCACACAAAAAAAAAACCAAAAGCAGTTTGTAAGCATTTACCTTTGTGGCCAGTTAAAGCGCAATTCCCAAAGGAGCCTTGGCTCTGCCTCAGTCTGACGTTAACGTACGATTTCAACGTTTCGTATCACAATGTAACTTCGGTTTTAACGTCTAGCTTGGCAATCGTAAAGAGAAAACGTAATGCTAAGCTCTTGTTCAAATTATTTGCTTCGTCTGACAGCTCAAAATTGCCAATATATGCGGATCCGCCCTCAGGATAATAATTTTTCGTAGTGGTACACATAAAACCAAAAAAGGCACTTGGAGGACGAAGATAAAGCAATTATTCGAAAAAAAATATATTTTTTAGAAATTATATTTGAAAGCCGATTCTCATGCCGACGTATCGTTACGGATGGGACCGGGATCGACGCCAAAGGCTGGCTGTAAAATGTTTGTGGGTCTTGCTTCTTCGAAAAAGGTTTGTCTTTTTCTATCATAGCTGCGTGAGAAAAACTTTGAACTTTAGACAATGTAGAGAGAACGTGTTAAGATAACGAGTGTGTAATTTGCGAGTGAAGCGATGATTTTTGATGCACATATCCGTTTTTTTAACAAAAAAAGTTGATGAAAATAGGAGAAATAAGCAAAAATTTCTCCTATCCTTTTCTAGATCCTAAAAACGCAAAAATATGCCGAAACAAGCTCTTAAAATTAAAATATGCTAAGTATACATTTATATCCAAAATATGTACAAATATGACCTAACGAATAAGGCTCAAAATGCTTAATTTTAAATAAAACGCATTGTTGTGTAACCCAATTTCCAATACGACCTCCCAAAAAAACATGAAATGTTATTTGTGTTTAAGAGTTTTCAGTTATTTTTAAGAAAAAGGTTTATGTTGGATTTTGAAAATTTCTTATTTTTTTTTCCCGTGGGTAGGGAAAACCTTCATAGGCACTACGAGGACCGGCCGCGCGTGCTCATAGTAGTGTGAGATTCTTACTCACTAAAAAACCTCCCATTTTCCGTCAGACTACGGCTAAGTTTCCTTAACAAGCAGTTCAAGCTTCTGTAATAATCGCATGTGGCAGGCTGCCTTCCAACGAAGGCACCTACAATACCGTCAATTTATGCGGTTTCATCTTATGCTGCTAGATCTAACGGTCTCATTCGTTGTAGTCGGCGCGTAAGATTTGTCTGATCCAAAGTTCGGATAATTTCATTGTTGCAGTGTCCGCGAAAACGAGTACTAAGTTTGCGAGCAAAGTTTGTTACCTCGTCAGACACGGTTGCGATTCCTAGATCTCGGTGTAGATCGCTATTATACCATGGAGCATTAACGATTGCTCTGAGTGTCTTATTTTGAAAAGTTTCTAAAATAGATATATTGCTCGAGGCTTGTCTATCACGCGCATCATCCTGCGAATTTTCTGAAGGATGATGCGCGTGATAGTCAATGTAACCTTTTATTTTGCGTGCTGAACCCTTTTTAAAGTGGGTTTCCGAAATCAGGCATATGTCTACATTATTCTTCCGTAGGAATACTTCTAGTTCGTCAATTTTTTGCAAAAGGCCGTTTGCATTCCATGTAATTATTTTGATTGACTTTCTTATATTCATGATTTTTTATTAAATGTTTTTCGAGGTTTAAACTCGAGCTCGCTCAATTTGTTGAATATAACTTGATTAAGTTTCGCCTGTTGCTCAAACTTTTCTAAAATCATGCCTAGAATTTGAGAGACCGAATCTAATACGGCCGATTGTGGATTACTTTCACGTGACGCGACTTGAGCGTACGATCTTGGACCAACAAGTGTGGATTCTCCCTTTTGACTCCGGTGGGAACTAGGACCAGCGACGTTTTCTTGTTCGTTTTGAATTTTGCCTTTAATCAAACCCTTATCCCTTGTCGACTTAGGGGTTTTTGGCTTTTGAAAATGTGTTAAGGTATTTATATATGGATTTGAGATAAATTTTCAAATTTATTTTGAAAATATTTATTTTATGTAATAAGCTAAAAAAATAAATTTTTATTAATTATGAATAGAAATTTAAGTGACATTGCTTATAATCAGCGATTATTTAAAAATGTTATAAATTAGTTGTTAATTAAAATATTTATTTGATTTTAAATTTTTTAACAATTTTTTTAATGACAACCAGTGCAGTGAGTAAATGCAGTAATGCCTATGCCACAGCTTCGGCCCTTCTGTAACAGACCGAGACAATATTTCTATTCTTCTTTCCATTCCTATTCACCTTCTTATCCATATTCTCCTCCCCGTTCCTATATACCTTTTTGTTTTCCATCCCCTTATCGTTGCCATTCATGAATCAATAACTAACTAAAAAGACTATTTTATTCCTTATAATGTTTTTTAATTTATTTTATGAATGGGGCATGGCATGTCTAGCTCCTTTAACTTTAAATCAATATAAGAATAGAAGTACCCAAGTTTGTGGCTAAAATGTACGCAAAAGTTAAATATTTTGGTTCGAATTTGACAGTTTTTAGCGGTCCTTTGAAAAATGAAAAAAGGACCTCTTATGGTATCGCTCTGTTGTCCATCCGTCCATCCGCACCTGTAACTTTTGAACGGTAAGAAATTTGATACACTCAAAAAAGTCAATAAAAAAAATGAAAACGCATAAGAGGGCGATTTTGATATACACGCATAACGTTTAAATTACAACTTTTAAGATCTTTCAAAAATGGCGTTTCTTTCATAAAATTTTCTGAAACGGTTTAAAAAACAAATTAAAAAACTTGCTTTTATCACCGATAGCTAAAAAATCTGTGCTCTGAGTATTGGAAATAAGAAACCATTGCTAGCGCAAAGTATATAAAAATTAAGAAAAAAATATAACGGTATTCCACAAAAGGTTCTGAAAAGACGTTTTATGGATTTTAAATAAAAAAAATGTAAAAAAATGCTCAAAAACCGCGTGTCCCCCACAATATCTCGATAACGGTAACATATACTGTTTAAAAAAAAAAACAGACATAGACATAGTTTTGGAAGAAAAATGTAGAGTAGCTGAAATATTTCGTGGTTTTTGAGTTATGCTTAAAATAATTCAAGTTGATGTACTAAAATGGTAGTGCTAAAAAATGCCTATAACTTCTAAGTTTTTTCTATTTTATCAACTAATTTTTACACAAGCACAAGCTACTAGAGTAACAAGCAAAACATGTTGTTGGCTTATGTGCATTATCTATGCAGAAAGATCATGTAGGCTATTTCGACACCCGAGTTGGAAGTGGGCTGTGGTCCAGGTCCAATCAATCATCTTTTTATTTTTTATTTATTGCCAACATGTCTTGTTAAGTAAATTATAAAACTTATGATGACAACCAAGCCGTACAGGCCCCTCTATTTTTACGTTTAGTCGTAGAGTGGAGTTGAATATAGCATACGAAGAGGCAAAACCTAGTAATGCGAGAAACAGATTAACTACTTCGACATCGACAGCGACATTCATAACCACCACCGAAAGTTTTGTAAAATAGATTGCGATGTTTTCAATCTAACATCAACTTTTTGCGTGTATATTTCTTACGAGAGTTGCATTGTGAATTAGGTAGCACTTGCACAGCAATATCAAAATTAAGGATTATATCTAACGTCGATGTCGACGTCGAAGTTGCTGTGGTTATCTATTTATATGCCAGTATATACACTGAGCATAAAAATTTTGCTGTCAACGTTGATGTTGATGTCAATGTTGCTGATGCAATCTGTTTCTAGCTTAAGGTGGTCGGATTTGGACAAAGAATCAAACGTGTTCACTGTAGCTCAAATGGTAGAGCGTTACTCGCGACAAGTAAGGGTTGCAGGATCGTACCCTGCCGGTACACTTACGGATCGTACACTTACGGTTTTTTCTTTCGACATTTCCGTCCGCTAACATTTCAACTCCGCTCTACAAAAAGCAAAATATTAAAAAAAAAATAAAACGAAAATCCCGTTTGTCATCTTTTTTTAGTTTTTTCATCTACGTTCATCATCTACGACGGATTGCAAAATACCCGACAATACCAAAAAGTGACTATAATATCTACAGCTTTTGTCATATAATTTTTTGTCAAATTTCAAATTTTTTATATATATATAATTAAAAACAGTCATTTTAAGCTAAAATCCCTTAAAAAGTGGGCGTGGCCAATGAAAAAGCTAATATTTTTTGACAACCTTAAAGACAATCATAAGGCAATGTTACGTACCAAAAATGGATGCGCTAGCGCCATTGTAACATTGCTAAAATTTGCAAAATGTATTTTTTTAAATTAGAGATGGTCGCACATACAGGCCTGTAGTGGGCGTGTCTGTGGGCGGATTCAGCTTATTTTCAAACTTGATCTGAAGGACTGGACTTCCAACCAACCCACAAAATTTCAGCTCTCTGCCTTAAAATTTAAAGCCTAAAAGTTGTTTACATACTGACGGACGGACGGACGGACGGACATGGCTTAATCGATTCTCCTGTCGGTCCCATTCATATCTCTTAAAGGTCTTAGGGGTCTACGGTGATTATTTTACTGCGTTACAAACTATACATTAAACTTAATTATCCTGGGTCGGGTATAAAAATCAAAAAAATGTATTTGTCACCCTGCGTTTTAATAAAACTTTCAGAACTTTAAAGTAAGATTTGGCTAAAATGAGTACAATAGACTCGTAAAAAAATTTTAAAGTACGTTGTTACTCAACGTTAAAAAAATAATGCAAAAAACGTATTTTTTAAGAATTTTAAACCCGATTGCCGGGTGTCACTGCAATGTCAGCATTTAATAATTCGGAAACACAGAGCTTATGCATAATACATATCTTCTTAAAATCTAACTCAAAATATTCTATAAATGTTATATAAGCGAAACAAATGAGTTATCGAGATGCGCGCTGCAAAATGCTATAAAGTCGCAAATATACTAAACAACATTTTATATGCAAATAAAGCAATAATTCTACGCTAAGCCTTCAGAAAAAGCCAAAGGATCGCTCTGTGCCTGACTTCATACTTGACGGTCTTATTTAGAGTTGGCGCCTAAAAATGTGTATGAACAAAATTTAGAATGGAGCTTGATTTACCTTATAGGTGCTAAATTTTATTTTGTACTCTTTCCCTAATTATACTTAAGTCCAGTAAAAATTTACTTTTTTTTCTTGGAAATTCGTAGTTTTTCTTTAATTTTGCTTAGCTCAAAACTTTTTTTTTAACAAAATGTAGAAGTACATATGTTTTTTTTAAATAATATATTTTTTATATATGTTTTAAATATAAATTAAATATTAAATATTTAAACTTGGAAGAGAAACATAGAATAAAAATACATTTAAAAAATTTCTTCTTAAATCGATGCCACACGCCCACCAGCTAGGAAGGATTTGGCGTTTTTTTATTTCATTTTTATATCTTACTGTGCTAAACATAAAATGTTAGCATTAAAAACTGGTACGAACTTGAAAGAAGCCCTGTAAGAACTGGAGGTATTTTCATATTTACACCGATTATGTGGGCTAGTTAGATGTAAGCGGATCTGAGAAATTTTAACACTTGTATTTCTTCGGAAGTCTGGAGCTTACGTACAAAATTTTAGCTGCCAAAATGCAAGCCCTTAAAATTGCTTACATTCAGAAGGAATGACATGGCTTATTCGACTCAGAACTCGGTCTCGATCATAATGCTCTTAATGGCTTGGGTGTCTATATTCTTTATGTGTCTATGCTACATTTTCTCCTACATATATCAAACTTAATAGGTGTAGATAAAGTTACTCCTGTGGGAAAGGGTATAAAAATGAAAATGCGGCTCCCCCAATATTTAGTAACCAACTAAAGAAAACTCATGAGATTTTTACTTACAATACAAAACTATTCGATATTTAATAGATTTATGTATTATGCATATTTGTTGCTCCAATATATATATTACTTGAAGAGGTAAGTTTAAATGTCATTTTAATTATGTTAGTCCTCAGTTATGGGTTGATGCACCAAGGGCCAATTTTAATCAATCAATCAATTATTTTCGGTGACCGCTTATCCTTAAAAATCCTCAGCTATCGCTGAGCGAAAGCGGCTATAAATGGTCCTTCCATCGTTCCCGATCCTCCGCCACTAACTCAAGAGACATAGGCGCGATTCCCAGGCGGGTCTCCAGATGATCTTAACCTTATCTCACCAATTGTTTCTTTACCTCCAGGGAGGCGATGCGCTTGCATCTCAGCTAACATGACCTGTCTATTGAAGAAGAAGAATTGATCGTTCCTCTCGAAGAAGTAGCTGCCCAACATTTAAATTCCTACGAATAGTGATGTTTCTCACTCTAGCCCTAAGAGTAACACCAGCAATGCAGTATATATCATTTCGGCAGCTTGTCCCCGCGATCTAATTCTTAAGGTCCATTCCCAAACTTCATGACCATAGATGAGGGTTGGAACGAACACTGAATGAAAAACTGAGATCTTTGCTTTCACTCCAAGCTCAGCTATCCTGATGACCGGCTGGCGCAGTTCATTTTCTATTGCTCCAGTTTGGCCAATCCTACAGAATAACTCAGTATCGCTCCTTCCATATTTCGTAAAAAAGACCCCGACATACTTACTTAAACTTCTCTACCTGTTTCAATGGGACTCCACTTCTGTGCAGGTTACACTGTTTATGTGCAGGACCAATTTCACAGCCAAGGCTTAAGTAGCGATTCTGACATTTCACTCAGGATGAAATTCTGTTACTCACTACTTTTATTTTGGTTATTTCCGAAATAATTGCACATCATTTAATGTTACATCAATGTTACATTGATGCATATAGGTATAGACTTAAAAAAAACTGTCCAAGATAGCAGATTAAGTGGCCCGCTCGAAATCGAAGATTATTCGGTAGCCCTTGCGGAGCTCCAGGAAAGCAGTAGGAAATGAGAACTTCGATCATTACTTGTGCCAAATAGAAAAAAAAGAAAAGCGTTGATGTAATTGTATGGTACACCAAAACTCAAATTTTGGTGTACCATACCAACTTATAATTACGTTATATATACTCCTGGTAGGGCCACCCTTGCCAGTAAAGTTTTAACTGAGAGACGAACCTGAAAGTGTAAATATTAGCCAGTAGCGACTGATACAGTCTGTGCTGCAAACTGCTCTGGTGAACCCTAAACAGTAAAACTCCAAGAGCGTTTACCTCTTGATGAGTGGCTTCTTGGTCTGTTTTCCATGTTAGGAGCTTCCGATAAAAAAAACTGGCAGCTCAATGTAAAAGCAACGCCCTTACCCCCCACTGGACCCAGAAACTTCGCTGATGGGTGGAGACTTTTCTGGACTGGCGTTCCACATATCATGACTGCACAGGCGGGTGTGGGGACACTCACAAGCCCCCGGCTGTCGGGAATCGTATTGGAGTGTATTCCATTAGGAGGGAGGGTTTTGAAATTAAAGAGCAGGTGTACGCATCCAACCTAGAGTCAGAATATCCGGCCTTCTTGAACGAAGTTGATGCTGCGCTGGATAGAGTGGCAGAAATGGACTTCTTCCTCCTGATGGGTGACTTTAATCCTCATATTGGTACGAACGACAATACTTGGAGAAGTGTGATTTGGGAGCCATGGTGACCCGGATCAAAGCAGGAGCGGAGGAAACTTGTTGTAATTTTTCTGTGCTTATGGCTTGTGCATTATGAACACCTTTTTCTCACACAAAGTTATTCACAAATATCTTGGAACCGAGAGGTTAGAGCACGATTACATATCTGAAAATAAAACATTTTGGCAGACTATTCGCCGTCTCAGGGGAAAGAAGTTAAATATCAGAAGGGGTTTAATCCAAAGACGGTACATACTTCTTTCAAATAAAAACGACTTATGGAGATGAAGCAAGAACTTTTCAGAGCCACTCAATCCCCAACTGAAGATGGCAATCCCATTGCTGACGAGATTAGGGCGGAGAATAGTCCTATACAGTAGATGAAGTCACTGCCGCGATTTAATCGCTAAAAGTGTATAAATCTATTGGAGTTGATGAAATCTGGCCAGAAATGCTCAAGGCAATGGGTGAAGAAGGTGTTAAATGACTAACTTGTGTCATTAAGGTGGCCTGGGAAAGCGGGAAAGCATTGGCAAACGGAAGTTATAGTGCCCGTTTTCAAAAAAGGGGACAGCTTAGATTGCTCTAACATAGGAGTATATCTCTCTTAAGTCTTCCGGGAAAAGTATTTACGTATATGGAAGCGCGTTCCAGAGCTGTAATCGAGCCTCTGTTGCGTGAAAAACAATGCTGATTGCGGCCTGGCAGAGGCACAACCGACCAGGTTTTTACTCTTAAGGTTATTCTTGAGAAGGCCTAGGAATATGCCAAACCGGTCTACGCGTGTTTTGTGGATTTGGAAAAGGCCTATGACCGGATATCTCGGGATAAACTCTAAAGAGGGGCTTTCGCAGGACTATGCACTGAGAGGGCCTCATCTGAGAGCCATTCAGTCTTTGTATGGGAAGTGCAGAAGCTGTTTCTTTTTTTAAAAATACTCGCGATCAAGGGGTTATGGCTACCGCCAGTATGATGAGCCAGTGCGGAACATAAAAACTCTGCACAGAAACAACAAAGCTTACCCCGGCTAGTGTGATGCCTTTAACGGAGAAAAGCAATAATATAACAAGCAGAAAATTTCATAAATGCATCTCGCATGCATATAATTGTTGACCATTCTATTTGCATATTGGAGAAGAAAAAGGTGGTTAATATTCAGCCGCGCCCCTCACCTGGATAAGCCGCTCATTTTGAGACAGACGATCCTTGAGTTTTCGTTTGTTGCTGGCTTTCGTTCGCCCCAGATATTTCCCATACCCGCACCCACCATATCTGGTGAGCATATTCCACTATCCGCCACCTGGGGAGGCGCCCAATTGAGGACCAGCAACCTCAGAAAGCAATAAATGGCGAATGGTGTTCGAATAAATCAATAAATGGCGTCAAATCACATCCCTTTGATGTGTGCGTTGGACTTCGCCAGAGCTGTGTCCTATCGCCTCTCCTTTACATAGCATATATGGACTGGATGGTGAAACGCAGTCTTGGTAAGGAATCGTTTGATAGTCTGGCGTCAGGATAGGTAGGTAGGTGCTTTTTGCATATGATTTAGCTATCCTGGCATCTTCAGGAACTTCAGCGAGCACTGGATGAGTTTGCGGCCATATGTGGTGAGGCTGGGATGAAGGTTGACCTGAGCAAATTCGAAGTGATGATTGTTTCCCGAACTCCTGTGCAGTGTACCCTGCACATAAATGGAGTCCCATTGAAACAGGTAGAGAAGTTTAAGTATCTCGGGATCTACTTCCCGAAAGATAGAAGGAGTTATACTGAGTTATCCTGTAGAATTGGACAAGCTGGAGCAATATAGTAAAGGAACTGCGCCGGTTTGTCATCAGGAAAGCTGCGCTGGAAAGAAAGGAAAGATCTCAGTTATTAATTCAGTGTTCGTTCCAACACTCATATACGGTCATGAAATTTGGGTAATAACCGAAAGAACTAGATCGCGGATACAAGCCGCCGAAATGAGATTACTGAGGTGCGTTGTTCGTGTTAATCTAAGGGATAGAGTGAGAAACGTCAGTATTCGTAGGAATCTTAATGTTGAGCAGCTACTTCTCCGGGTGGAACGGTGAGTTCTTTGATGGTTTGGACACGTTGTTCGCATGCGGCATGCCCCCGACAGACATCCTAGACAAGTCATGTTAGCCGAGATGCGGGCGTGTCGCCCCCCTGTAGGCCAAGAACCACGTGTTGGGATCAGGCTAAGAATATTTCCGAGTCCCGTCTGGTGTCCCCGTCTGAGTCCCGTCTGGGGCGCCTATCTGTCTCTTGAGTTGCTGGCGGAGGATCGAGAGCGATGGAATGACCATTTCGCCGCCCTCGCTTTGCGACCCATCTAAGGAAAAGCGGTCACCGAAAATGATGATGATGATTTATGACAACAAGCTACTAAAAAATCTGTGGCAAAACACAAATTTAAAAGTTGCCACAAACTGGTTTCTCGTCGATTGCGCATGTGTGTGCATTGCCATACGAGGACACAAAAAGGAAATAAAATCGTTGCGTGACTAAAAGTGTTATGTGTGCAATAAGCCTAAACGTGTTTTTATATATAATAACAATTCGGATATAAAACCATTTTGTTTATTTGTATGTGGTATTCATAACAAGTTATAAAAAAAAGAACTAAAAATTCAAATTATTTGCATAAACAATACACATATAATGCTTGTGCCTACTTTTTGTCAACATTGTAACGATAACCTATAAATTATACGTTCGAAGTCAGTTTCTTAATTCAAAACGCAAATCTTTGTTGTCCGATTTGATTAAGGGCATCGACCATCAACATCGACTGACCAAACAAGACCTATAATACCGATGTGCATACAATCTGTTTCCATAAATTACTCGTACATTCTTGTTTACGCTTAACTGCAAGACTTTAATTGAAACTGCAAAGTGTTTCATACGCGTAAATTTACAATCGACCACCGCACCGTTACAGACATTCAAATGCACCATATAAATTATCCGATTCGATTGAGTCTCTCATTGTGCAATGGATTAGAGTCTATTCCGCTCTTCGTTCGCACAGATATTTTTAGAACTTTTGCAGTGGCATACAGGCATGAAGCATCTACGCAATTGAAGTTACAAATCGGAAGAAAATGCGTCTGAATCATATGACGAAAGGGCTATAACAAATTCAATTAGGGGGCGAATGAAAAATTAATTTGTTTAGGTTGCTTGGAGCCACATTCAAAGGGCGCGTTTCTTTCAAAATCAATTGGTCGATGATTTGCTTTGCTTCTCTTCCAATGAGGTTTGAGAGAAAGATGGCACCAAACGGTGGTGTGATTGGCTAAACTAGTTGCTTGCTCGACCTTTTCCGCAGCTGAAAATATTGGCGTCGCATGGGTGAATATAAATTAGTTCTTTTGTTTAGCAGCTAGATGGCGCACAAAGGAGCTGGCATTAGATAAGCAAAAATTAGTGCAAGGTCTGTCTGCAATGGAGAATAGTCTGTGTCTGAAAAGCTGAAATTTCAAATGGAGATAGCGTCAACAAATGGTTGTGATATTTACTATGCGCGAAATAGTTCTTAGACTATCCACGGCCACGATAAGGGAAAACTGAAAACGATTTTTCAGCCTATAAAAAAAAACATAGGTTATTATTAGGTTATTATTGATCTATTGATAGGTCAAAAACTGCTGATAGGAGTATACTCTGAATCCATGGGAAAATATACCAACATCTTCCAGGCGAAATTTACGCTTTAGATAGATGCTTCCAATTCAGTATTGACAGAAATCACAGGAATTGCAACATAGCAATAGTGTCAGACAGCCAGGCAGCTATCAAATCGCTAGCTGCCCACATAGTCAGATCGGAACTTGTATGGGATTGCCTACACATGCTTAATGAATTGGGTAGGGTAAATAAAGTGACTCTCTATCGGGTACCTGGGCATGTTGGAATATAGAGGGAAACTCAGCTGCGGATTATTTGGCAAGACAAGGAGCAGCAGAACCCTTCATAGGTCTTGAAACTTTCTGCGGAATAGGGGAACACACCCTTAGGAAAGATTCTGGAACGACAAAAGGATCAAATGTCTGGGAAAATACCAGACAGAAAGATACACCCACCTTAAACCCCCTGCTCATTCTCAGATACCTACAAGAAACTGAACTAGAGAAAGTGCTCTAGGGTGAGTTCACTCAGCCAAGGCCAAACATGAAGACATACGCCCTCGATATAATTTAGTAATGAATTATAGTGCGAGGGGAGCTCTTTTGAGGGCATATACCTCTCCAAGGTTTAAGAGAGGGGCACAATAGACAAACAGGTCGCAGTGTTAAATTCAACCTTAATAATCATAATAATGGTGTGTTTTCAAAGCAATGTATTAATCAATGGAGGATCAAATGAATATTATGGTTTCATTGAAGTGTACCTTGCACAAACTTTCGTTATGACAGTGTCGTCATTTGGTATATAAGGATGATGTTGAAGCGAAGTTTAAATTTCAATAAAACACTTTGTACTTCACTTACATGGTATGAATCTTTATTCTTCAATCCTTTTCACTTTTTGCCAATTGAACTGCTATTTGTTATCGCTATACGAACAGTTTCACATCCGCCTGTGCTGGGTGCCAGGCCATAGAGACATTATGGGAAATTGTGAGGCTGACAAACTCGCTAAAAACGCTACTAGACTGCCAGACGATGAAGTCTACTGTAATATAGGTACTCCACTACCTTCGAACTGCAGCTCAACAATCAGAGTAAACAAAAAACTGACGCCAGATGGAGAACAGGCACCACATGTCAAACCTCCAAAGATCAAAAATAGTCTGCAGTGGGAATTATTACCGGACACTGCGTATTAGAGCGTAAGGTCTTCACGCAAAACTACTACTCAGGTGTTTTCTCAAACGATTTCTGTTTTCTCAAACGCATCGACCAGGAAATTCTTAACAGGCTCCCACTTCTACGACTATCTAAGTGTCCTCAGCGAGACACCGGGCAAAAAGATACTAGAATTCGCTGACAAGACTGGCTGGCTGTCGTAAAATTTACACCAACGCCCTCCCTTGGTTACATACCCATTTGGCAGTACAACTTTGGCCTCAGTGCACGTAAAAGCCACTTACCTACCTACCCACGTATACCTACCTATTATCGCTTTCGAAGTATGTACCTTGTGTCCTTAATATAAGTTGAAAGCGTCGTCACAAAAATATTTTTTTTACTTTTCTCATAACATTTCCCACTTGTAATTTTGTTCTCAAGACTCGATCCTCATCGAATTGTCGGCCACCGGAAATGATTCTGAGAATTTCGGTGTCGCCAATCGCTTCATTATGGGGTGCCGTGGCGTAGTGGTTAGTGTGTGTGCCTACTACGCCGGAGGTCTGGGTTCGAATCCTGCCATCGTCACCTGAAAAAAAGACTTGTTCTTTTTCACGGCCCCCACCTCCGCGAGGTTCTGACAAGCCCTCCGAGAGTATTCTCTTGTCTTGAAAAACTTCTCAAAGTGCCGTTCGGATTCGGAAAAAAATTGTAGGTCCCCTTGTATGTGAAGAAATTAACACACACAGCATACATTGTTGAGAAGTTGGCTCTGGTTCACCTCGAGCTGTTGCGCCACTCTATTTATTTTATTTATTTAATCGCTTCATTAAGCTTAGTTCATCGTAAACTAAGCGAGTGATTGTCCCAGTGTTATGAAGGCTGTTATGAAATCTTTATAGAAGGAGATTCCTTCTATTAACAGATGCATTTCCATCTGTGTCCAGCAAAACACATAATACACTCACTTCGTATTATTGAAACGCGTTCACGTTTCAATGTGCGTTTTGCGGTTGCTAGGTTATGTATTTTGCGGTTGAACTTTTTGTAGCTGTGTCGTTGTGAGGTCTACAGGATTGTGCGATTGTGCAATTTAAAGTGCGCATTTTTCAGTTTGCGTTTTGCAGATTGTAATTGTGGTATTGTACTGCCAATTTGCGTTGGCAGTGTGCATTTTGCGGTTCAAGTTTTACAGTTTGCGTTTTGCAGCGCGATGCAGGGATGCGTCTGCGTACTAATCCACCTTTTTTATTATTCAACCACCTCCCCGTGGCATTGCCGTTAGGTATAACGTCACAGGGTTGGCTAGCGTATTACGCTGTGCTCTCTCTTTCTGCTCTCCTAATTCGTTCAATTGTTCTCAGCTCGTTTTGTACATTGACATGAAATGAATCCGCAGCATTACTTATATAACGTACTGTGGACTTAAAAGACTGGGCCTCCATTCCTTGAAGTGTATGTAGTGGATGACTGTGTGTTTCGCGTTTTTATACCCGACCTAGGGTATATTAATCTTAATGCATAGTTTATAACATAGTGAAAAAATCACTTTTTCAAGATTCAAGACCCCTAAGACCTTTTAGAGATATGATCAAGACCGACAGGTGAATCGATTGAGCCATGTCCGTTCGCCTGTCCGTCTGTCCGTCCATCCGTCTGTATGTGTGAAAGTTTTAGGTCTTCAAAATCAAGCTAGAGAGCTGAATCTTGATACACGGCCTGGGTACTTCTGTTGCACAGACAAAGTGTGAAAATTGGCTCAATCCGCCCACGACCACACCCACTACCAGCTTCAATGTGAGACCACATCTATTTCAGAAAATGCCTTTTGATCAAGTTAGACAAGGCGTAGGAAATAAAATTTTAGTGCTGAGCAATATTGGCCTGAGACCTTTAACAAGGCAAAAATTGGACCGCTCATAATATCGACATAACTTTTAACATGTTAGAACTTTGAAAACCCGATTTCTCGGAAAGCTCACTCCAAATCCAAAAAAATTATGTGACGAGTATTAAAAATATTACTATTTCCTAAGTTTGTTCCACTCAAAGTTTTGAGCTTCGCTCACTTCTAAGAGTCGTGTTTAGGAAAAAACGGGTTTTTTCTGAAATAATTTTCGCTTTTACCGTATTTTCTCATGATTCCATGCCCACTTCTGAAGGCGTGGCCCTTACAAATAATATATAAATACCGTACAAAACACTTTAAGATTTGGTGTTACACACGGTATATACGGTCGGGTATATAGAAGTTTGTCACAGACTAACCCTTGAACTTACTTACCCCTACTTAATTGTTAAGGTCGAGGGGAGCAGGGCTGCGAAAATTCCATAAGAAGGCCCAAGAGTTTTTATTTCTTCAGTTTGCAATTTCAGTGAATAAATAGAAAAAGTAATCGGCCGAAAGCCCTGGAAGCTAGTGCTGTGTAATTAATTTTATGTGGGACATTCATGTCCACCTAATAAATAATAATAATAATAATAATAATAGAAAAAGTAAGCACAAGAAGTGGTCTTATGTATCTTTTATATTTAATTTAATTTATTTTACTTACAGTATAATACTATAATAAATTAATTATTCATCTAATAACAATAATTCAGTTAATTTTTTCTTTTCACTTTCAGAAAATGACCGTACTAAATTTTGACAAAACGGTTATTACCAAAGACAAAATTAATTAAAATATAGAATTGAAAACAACAAAAAAAAACTTTTATATTATAAACGCAAATTACAATAAACACAGAAATATTTGAAATTCTGCGGGATTTCTCAATTTTTTGTTCTTAAATATTATATTTTTTTGGCTAAATTTAATATATATACCTTTTATGTATAAAATTTTTATTCCGTAGTACCCTGTTCTGAATTATTTGTGTTTTTTGTTGTTGTGAATATTATTTATTTTTTGTTATTGAACCTGCTTGAATATTTATTAAACTTATAAAATATTTTGCTGTTGTTTCGTAGAAATAGCAGTTTCACGTGATTAACACATTTTTTTGCTTCTTGTGAAGTAATTGTTTTATTTTTCAATTTTATTCTGCCTCTGTTGTCTCTTCGTAATATTCTGTTTGATTTGTACATTTGGGGTTTTTGAGCGTATACAACTTTTTTTTCTTCTTATTTTATGAGATTTCGAAATATCTTTAAAATAAAA
Organism: Neoascia interrupta; assembly: GCA_947623515.1. Classification (NCBI taxonomy): domain Eukaryota; kingdom Metazoa; phylum Arthropoda; class Insecta; order Diptera; family Syrphidae; genus Neoascia; species Neoascia interrupta. The sequence goes on from OX392462.1 coordinate 146,894,156, forward strand.
TCAAGTATTTTAAGGAAAAATGCGGTAGTATACACAGTCTAAACACATCTTTTTTTTTATAAAAACTTTTAAGAATACATTTTTACATGAGTGTATTTTTATTAACTAAGTTTTTAATTTTTTCAATATTTCAATGTTTATTTAATTTGATCTATTAATTTGCTTTATTTACATTAGAAATTCGCTTAGTTCTATATTTTGCTAGAAAATTGTGGTTTAGATAATAATTCGGTTATTAAATCAGTTGAGAGTGTTTTTGTAGAAGTTTTACTTTGTACATTTTTTTTTGTGAATGAAAGAAAAATGATTTAACGAAAAATCTAAAAATATTTTTACATGCACGTATATAAGAAATAAGTTGAGAGTTCATTATGTTTGCGTAAAAAAGGAACTGTAATTATTTTCAAGTTTGTTTGCTTTTTAGGAAAAGACAGATTTTGGCTTAATACAGGAGATTACAGTTTGTCTATTGTTATAAAACTGTTTTATGTGTTTTTTTTTGTGTTATGGAAGTATTCGTTGCTTGTATATATGATAAAATAAAATACCAACTAAACAATTAACGTAGATTTGCATAAATAAAAATTGTTTCTTATCACATTTTTAATATTGCAATTGTAAAATAAAAAATAAACATTTTTAACAAACTTTTTTTTTTCAGCATAATCTTTGCAGTACATATTTTGTATTTATTTTTTAAAATTTAGTTTTTAATAACTTGTTTTTTTTTTTGTTTTTGTTTTAATGCGAGTGCTGTTTCCCATTATATTTTTTATATTGATTCTTTAAATATGTTGAAAAAATATTCAGAATCTTAATTGAACATGCTAATTAAATTGTTAGAGTGCCAAAAGCAAAATAAATTTTAATGATCATAGTGGACGCGAGGACTCTGTAATAAACTTTTAAAGTGGAAGAGGTTATTTTTTTGTTACGAATTCTCTGACTTTTCAAGATAGAAAATTACATTTTGAATTAAAATTCATAAAAAAAACTTGGTGTCGTTTGTGTTTTCTGATGGGGCCTCAGCCAACTTTGCATGCAAAACAGGAGCTAGAACAGAGCTGCCTTGGGAATCTTGTTGGTTGAGGCCCAGGTTTAGTTTGGTCTGCAATGCCACCTAAAAACAGCATAAGAATGATGGCAAATTTTGGAAAAAGCCCCTTTGAAAGCCCCTCTTTTCTGACTTTTAGTCTTAGAGTAAAATCTCAGAATGATCGAACACCGAAAGCTTGGTTAAAGTAAGTAGTAAAGTAGTAAGAATAGTGCCCTGCCAGTAGTAAAGTAGTAAAGTAAGCAGAATAGTGCCCTGCCAGTGACCTAGCAATTCATAGCTGTTCTGCAAGCAAGCAAAAACTGAGTGGCTGGCAGGGCAAGGAAGGGTGCTTTTAAAGTAAAGGGTTTTGCACACTTTTAAGTGTAGAGCACAAAAGCATCTGACAAGAATCTTCATTATTTTTATGGGAAACATAACGAGAATTGAGTGCGGTATTCTCACTATCCGTTGTGCGTTGATTAAAGTTTACAAAAAAAGTGAAGCCGAATAAAAAGCGAAGTTCCTAACTTAGGTAGAAGTGCGCAACTCTTGTCCGAGCGTGGAAAGAGATTCGGAGTCTTGTATCACAATTACATCGTGCATCGTCAGTGTCCGAAATTAGACTGAAAGAAGAGAATCTTGTAAGATCATTGCAAATATTTGCTCAAGAGCGTAGGTACGAAAATGATCCATGATGAAAATCAAAAAGGACGTTACAGATAAATTTCAGAAATGGGACAGATTACCTATCAGTTAAGTTCCACTTTAATCGATAGCTCGCACATATTCACATATTTTTGAGCCAAGATCTTTATTGCAAACTCGCGCTTAGGTTCCCAAATATCTACATTGGTGTTTGAGCAGATAGGACTTGGTGTGTAGTTGATCGTGTGATAGGCACATATAGTGGACTTGTGCTACGAAAGCCCTATTCAATCAAAGACCTTAGCAAGCTGTAGTAAATCAAGAGATTTTATCATCTGACAATTTTTCAACTTGTCATGTTCTTCAGAAGAATGGACGTTAGTGCGCGAATGAGCGGTAGCATGGATTAAAAAGCCAACAAATCCTTTTTTTGTTTGGAAAGGTCAGAATTGTATCTATGTAGGTGTAAGGAGGACAGTTGCATTTTTGTTGAAAAAGAGGAGATCTTTGTTAGGAAAGGTGTAAAACCCACTCAAAAATAAGTTAAACTCATCTCGATCGTCTAGCAACAAGATGTAGTTGTAAGAATGTCCTTCAATGCATTAAGTTAAATTTTTGTCGCTGCTATCTGAATTCAATACTGAACTTTACTTTATAGTTCGTAAGAAACCTCACATCCTCTGACATAAACAGAAAACATGTCATTTAAAACAAGCTTCAAATGGGTAAAAATAGTAAAAAATCAAAAAGGCAAAAATTATGTTTTAGGTACATGTATTAATAATTATCAATAATTATCCTACTAATTGTTTATATATCCATATACGTGTATAAGATTTCAATATAATATACATAATATATTTGTTTTATATTTACACATATTGAAACACTTAACGCCGGCTATATGCATTGTTGTACAAACTTCACTTTAGCACATTATTTCCTCTATTACTATATTTACAAATATTATAGAAAGTGTAAATGCTATTCACATTTTCAAAAAAAAATCCTCGATCAATATAATATGTACATGCATACATACTTATTTAAGTACTTGGTACAAACAAAAGGTCAACAACCATAATTATAAGTGAACCTAATATGAATAAGAAATAAAATAAAATTTATAGGAACTAAAAGCACCAAGAAAATAAATCTTTACTTAAAGATAATTACTAAAAATTATATTTATAAAAAGAAAAATTGCAATAAGTAAACACACTTTAATGAAAGCTTTTAAAAAAATTTCTTCAACAAAACGTAAATTATTTGCATTGCATTCGTTATAATAGTAATATTGCCAATTATTTAAAATGTGCCTCTTTACAGGCGAGCATCGAGATTCTAGATATCTAAATCTATTGAGTACATATTCCTTATTTACGTCCTTATGACGGCTGATGGAGGTGCTGCCGCAGCAGCTGCTTCCATTCGTCGCTTACGTCGAAAACGCTTTAATCTACGTCGCTCATTGATGAGGTTTTGATTGAATTGCCTAAATGTATTTGAAGCTGGCGGCTCGGCAGGAGGGAAAAAGATCGGGTTTGTAGCCCAATCTTGCCAAAAGTTTCAATCCTGCCCGTTCTGTTGCGTCAACTCTCGACGTTCGTCGCGATTCAGCGCCATCGGTTGGGAGAATTCTTCATCCATAGATTGTTTCGATCGATCCGATTTGCAGTCTTCGTCGATTGCCATGTGCATGGCGGCAGCAGCAGCGGCAGCCGCTGCTGATTGCTGGTGTCTTTCGGGCGGGAGTAAATTAAGCATACCTAGTGGTAGACCGGGAAAGCCACCAGGGAAATCCGGATAGAAACCTTGCTGGAAAGGATTGAATATTGAATTGGGCCCTGACAGGAGATCTGGTTCAGAGCTAGAGCTTCGGGGACCCATCGGGCCACCTGGTGGTCCATTGCCACCATTTCCACCACAGTCCATGTCGCGAGAGTCTTTGCTGCGATTTGAGTCTAGGTTTTTATTGCCATTGTTGCTTCCATTGCCAGAGCCACCGTTACCACCAGCTCCACCATTGTTACTGTTTAGGCCCATGGTTAGAAGTTCCACAGGTGGTCCGCTAATGCAGTCCTTTCGCAGTTGTTCGAGCTTCAGGCTCTTGCCATATTTCCCTCGAACATACATCAGCAGGGAGTTGTAGGGGATTCCAAATATTCTAGATGCTTGGCTTGTTGTCATCTTTTTGTTCCAAACATGCTGAAGCGCTTCGGTTAGCTCGGCGTTGGTCCAGGAACGTGGTGGACCTCCACGCGGTGCTGAGTGTTGACCTTTTGGGCGGGACACTGTAAAAGAAGAAAAGGGAGGTTAAACTACGATCTATTCATCACGGTAATTTTGAAATTATGAAAAATAATAGACTCTAGATATTTGTTGGGTTGCTTTGTCATTCTTGATATAAAGATATTTCAGCTGTTTCCAAATAAATAAGCTGCATAATGTGGGTTTCATACAACTGAAATCCGGAACAGTCCGTAAACAGAGACACCATTGTCAGATAAATACGTCTTACAGTAAATGTTCATCCCTAAGGGTGATACCCAGACCAAGATGGTATTCTATACTGAAAAGTGAGATCTGTCCTTGCCTCAGACAGAAGAATTAACCAGTAAAATATTCAAAAATTGAAAAGCTGTGAGAATAAGATTTTAAGTAAGTTTTGTTTTAACACAACAATCTTTAAGCGGTTCGCCCGAAAATGGAAAAAGGAATTCTTATCCTATTGCTAAGTAGTAAGATACAAAGATAAAAGGGCATACATTTATGGGGTTTGGTTCAAATGTTCACCACGAACATGACTTATGTGGGTGAAAAAATTATCAAATATGGAGCAATTTTTAGGCGGTAGGAACAATTTTCAAAAGATAAACTCCATTAAAGTCTGACAAGGTTCTCAAAGTCTCTTTTATCATATTTTTTTAATCATGTAATTTTAATTAAAAGTTTTAAAAAAAAAGTATTCTTAAATTTAAAAATTAGTTTCTGGTCCTAGTTTTGCAACGTGTGTTTAAACAAGTAGTTGCAATGGCAAGTTTTTGCGTAGCTGTAGTTTTGTTTGAAATCAAGTGGAAGCAAAACAGAAGTATGGACCCGACAGCATCACGCATGTAATAACTTTCCATATTAAATTTTAGGCAAAATCTATAAAAATAAATTTTAAATTATTTTTTGTGTAGATACCTATGTGTATTCAATATTGGAGGAACCTTTTTAAATAGTTAAAGCAGAAGTAAGTTATACACGCTCTCACGCTGGAGATTTTTATTCGTCAACTTTACTTAATATCTCGATGCTCAATATCTCATCATGCTATGAAACTAAATCTCAACAATGAGGATGTGGCAATATGGATTGCTGCGAGGACACACCTCACGTTCAGTGCCACTGTCCCAGGTCCCAGGCTAAGTCAGTTGAGGAAAAGAACTTTAGGAAGCTACTTCTTTCAAGACAATTAGAACATTCAAACGCACCTCTAAGGTCTCTTTCCAGGTATGTTACATCGACAAGGTGGGTCAAGGAACTTAACACTGCGTAAGAAGGAAGTAAAAGCATCCAAACAGCAAGGAATATCCCCCACTGTGAATCACAATGGGTCAAAAGGGATCTTAGTGCGATGAGGCGCGGGTTATCTCGCCTCATCAGCCCTACAACCTTACCTAACCTAAGCTTAATATCTTGTCAATGCATAACAAACCAAAACGGGTGAATATATGTGCTGCCTTTTTTATAATTCAGTTTTTCGCCCATTTTTCTTAAAAGTTGTTATTTTCGTATAGGTTCACTTACTTACTTAAGGTGGCGCTACAGTCCGGGGTGGACCTGGGCCTCAGCCAACAAGCTTCGCCAGCTAGCTCTGTCTCTAGCTAGCCGTCTCCAGTTTCGCACGCGAAGTTGGCTGAGGTCCCCTTCCACTTGCGTGCGCCACCTGAGTCTCGGTGCTCCTCTACCGCGTCGTCCCTGCGGTGTGGATTCGAAGATTTTCCGGGCCGGGGCGTTGGTGTCCATCCGCTCTAGATGACCCAGCCATCGTAGACGTTGTGTTTTGACTCTTTTGGCTAGGTCTGTATCGCTGTAAAGCCCGTACAGTTCGATGTTATATCTCCTCCTCCACTCTCCGTCTATGCAGACGGGACCGTAAATCGTCCGAAGAATTTTCCTCTCGAAGCAGCCTAAAGTGTTTTCATCCGCCTTTGACAGGGTCCATGCTTCTGCACCGTAAAGCAGGACTGGGATGATGAGGGTCTTATACATGGACACTTTAGTTGCTCGAGAGAGGGCTTTGCTACTCAATTGCCTTCTTAGCCCAAAGAAACAGCGATTGGCAAGAGTTATCCTTCGTTTGATTTCAGCGCTGGTGTCATTGTCTGAATTGATAGCGGAACCCAGGTAGACAAAGTCCCTAACTACCTCAAAGTTATAGCTGTCGATGGTGATGTTTTGTCCAAGACGTCGGTGTTGGGTGTCTTTTCTTGATGACAGCATATACTTGGTTTTGCCCTCATTGACTGCTAAACCCATATTCGCCGCTTCCGTCCCAATACTCACGAAGGCTTCACTGACATCACGCTTTGTTCTACCGATTATGTCAATGTCGTCTGCGTATGCAAGTAGTTGAACGGACTTTTGAAAGATTGTACCTCTGGTGTTGGCGCGAGAGTTCTGCACAATTCTCTCAAGTATGATGTTAAAGAAGTCGCATGACAGCACGTCGCCTTGTCTAAATCCTTTTTTGACATCAAAGGGGTCGGTGAGGTCTTTGCCGACCTTGACGGAACAGCGTGAGTTTTCCATCGTCATCCTGCACAGACTGACGAGTTTGGCAGGGATGCCAAAACTAGACATTGCGCTATATAGCTCGTCTCTATAGATGCTGTCATACGCGGCCTTGAAATCGATGAAGAGGTGGTGTGTATCGATTTGAAATTCCTGGGTTTTCTCCAAGATCTGCCGCAGTGTGAATATTTGATCGATGGTGGACTTTCCTGGCCTAAAGCCACACTGATATGTGCCTATCAGATTGTTGACAAACGGCTTCAGGCGTTCACACAGTACAGCAGAAAAGATCTTGTATGCGATGTTAAGAAGACTTATGCCTCTGTAGTTGGCACAACTCAGAGGGTCTCCTTTCTTCAGGATCGGGCAAACAATGCTGAGGTTCCATTCGTCGGGCATGCTTTCTTCCGACCATATCTTGCAGATGAGCTGGTGCATGCTCCTAACCAGCTCATCGCCAGCGGATTTAAAAAGTTCGGCAGCTAGGCCGTCTGCTCCGGCTGCTTTGTTGCACTTGAGCGTATAGGTTCACAGTCAAAGGATTTGTTTATACAAGGATGGCGTTGGTTGATATCATGAATCCGAATAGGCGAATTAATGGATACCCAATCCTAATTGATCCCTATCAAGGTCCGAAATGGATCATAAATCTTGGTTGTTAACTTTTAGTATTTATTAACTTAATTTGCATTTATTTGCAATGAAGGAGAATTTTTCAGTAAACAATCTCTTTCAATAAAAAATGGGCGTGACATAAGCCCCTTTTCAATTAAATCGTATTTCTTGTGCAAATATTTAATCAGGTGGGGTCATAGGCGCCCGGAGTGGGGGGGGGGAGGCAAGACGATTTATCATCAAACACCAAACATTTTTTTTTGTCCAATTTTACTGTAATTTTAATATAAATACAATTTTTTTTATTATTATTTTTATTATTATAAATAGCAAACTGAACAAGCTTTGACTGAAAAAATTTATTTGTTTAACGTTAAAGACGAATATGTAAATAAAAAACCAACCGGCAGTTAACTAATTTGAACAATCCAATGAAGTAAGTCGAATTCATCTCAGTCAGTGTTGAATAAACCAAAAATTAAAAAAAAAACTTCTACAAAGAATTGGAAACAACTCCCAAAACCTTATTTTTGTTTGATTTACAATTTTCACACAAGCTCTAGGTACCTACACCTAGGTACCTAAACCTCGTCGAAGGTAGGTACTTAAATAGAGCAATTTTAAGCGATTGCAATCTATGCAAATTCAACTTCGAACTTCATGCACATGACTGTGTCGCTCCAACAAAGTAGGTACACTCGCTAGCGCATGGCAGTCGAAGCGATCACGGGAAATTTTACAAACTTCCCACATGCGCGCTGTGGTACAAGTACAAGCTGGCGTCGCGCCACAATACCACCTTTAAGCCCATTACGTCAATTCTACACATTTCTTAATTTCTCTGTGTGTGTCTTTTTTTACCTCCAGATCTATGCCTGGTTGGTTCGTATGTTGCCCATTTACCTATTGCTCCAAGGGGATAATCTAAATCATGACTTGCCAGACTGCAATCCATATCGACTAACAAAAAAAAGCCACCAGTGCTGTGTGTACTCTACTCCACCTGGAAAAAAGGTTATCAGTCAGAATCAGATAATGGTTCAATCTTGTCGAATTGTTCACGTTTCAAGTCCGGTACCACACGGCCCGGCCGACAATACCGTCGACGACGACGTGCACAAAACACACACCCTCTTCAATTCGATTGTTTCAGTTAGTTTTATTCCTTTTACCTGAAAGGTAGGAGGTAGTATGTAAAGTTACATGAGATCCGATCCTGTCGTCGATTTGTTCGCCAAGTTCCTACGGTTTCCTATTCAATTTGCATGTGGGACAAGGCGATCCCCATCACACTGTATGCTCGTGTAGACCATCTATTGGAGCAGGTTGGGGCCACATTGTTCTCGCTGTGAAAGGAATTTCACTCGCAGGGGATTCCACCGACAATTTGTAGATACCGATACAGTGCATTTGTCTTATTACTGTTTTCTGCCAATATGTATCATCATTCGCCGGTTGAGCGCCAAATGGACAAATTGAATTTCGATTTCGTTGGTAGCGCATGTCGTCGACTCACTCACGAAATGCGAGTGAGTGAGAAAAGATCACACCCACGATTTATTGATTTTATCCTTGGTCGTTGGACGCCTTTCGATATGCGCTATCCAAAGCGATCTTCGTGCTGTGCTTTACGTTTGACTGAAAGTCAATTGATTTTCTTGTTCTTGTCGAGCACGGAGTAGAAAATAATGCTCCTGCTGCTTCTGGCAATTCGGGCTGTTTCCTATTCCTATAATACCCGACCATAGGGACTTCGGTGTGTCATGTGATCACGACTTGGAATTGTTCTTCTTCTTTAGTGGACTTTTGGTCTCCTGTATGAGCAGCGCACTCGTATGCACGAATTGATTATTTCATTGTAATCTGGCGACTATCAGAACGAAACTGCAGGTCATAGGCTAATCGATTGACTAACTGAGGCAAACGATATTTGCTTCTTGGGAGGCAAACAAGGGCTTTTGAGCAAGGCTTTCAAATACACATAACTCACATAAGTTCGTTTGTTTTTTGTGAAAGCCTTTATAGGTGTTTTTTTCAGTTGCGTTACATATTGTATAAAAGTTTTAAACAGGTTCTCGGTCCTCGAATTTGTTTGACTTTTAAGGCAATTTCCTTTTGATCGCATTTTGTTTGTGGTGTGGTCCTCACTACCTGTCAAACAGGTCGACAGAAAAACTCAAAGAACCAGCCGAAGGTGAAATTGAGTTCGAAGGATCCTTGTGCCCCAGACAAGGAATTTTGATCTTTCGCAGATCCGCGCCACCCACAAAGTTACAAAGAGCATTAAAAATTAGCCCCATTACAGATAGCTTATGAGTGAAGAACAAAGCTCTTCTGAGCTGAATTTCATTGGTGGCTCGATTAAACCGTACCCAAGGATTCACCGCTGGGCAGCCTCTAAAACGAACTCCTTCAAGTGGCCATAGAGAGATAGGTATATGAACAACGCTTAGAGCAATAAAGACGGATGGACACTCCTTAAAGCTCAACCAACTTCAGACATTCTAACGCTTTTTCTGGTCAACTTAACTATGGTTCCACTAACCTTCAAGCATGGTGGCTGATGGCATGGGAATAGTGCATATTTTTTTAAGCAGGAGCAATGGAGCAACACAGCAGAATGCATTGAATTGGCAGTCTCAGAAGTTGGTCGTTCCTATGTAAAGTCCGGTGAGAAGCTAAGCCGAAGAGCAGCAAAACTCCCCCCACTGTCAGTGGGTCTTGGGGGTCTACGGTGATTATTTCTCTATGTTACAAGCTATGAATCAAACTTAATATACCTCCTATCCTATGGGATGGGGTATAAAAAGAAACTGATTATAGAGCAAAATTTACCCAAGAAGACAGGGTAATGGACCGTGCTTAAATGAAGTATTCTGAATGAAGGCCTTGGGCCTAAAATAGGGCGTCCAACCCTTTATTGTCCACTATATCTATACGGCACTTTTTAGATCCATTCCGATGTACCAAGTATAAACTAGTCAGTCAGAGACCAGTCGATAAGCAGCCTTAACTCTTGTAACCTACATCGACAAACGAAATCCAAGCTAGAATTAAATTCTGGAAATCGTCAGAAAGTAAGGCATCGCCGTGGATTTCTAAACTGCTGTTAAGTGCATATTATAAATTTGGAGCCTAGTGATGCATTCGTCTCTGACCCCATGTCTTACAAGCTTGTCCGCTTCTTTATTTCCCGGGATATTAGTGTGAATTGGTACCCAACATAGAGTTAGAGCGTTGCCAAGTGATAGCTCGTCCAGAAACTCTCTACATAGTTTCACAGCCCTTGACTCCACCACGTCTGATTCCATGGCTTTAATGGCAGCTTAGGTGTCATAGAGTGTATGGTGATGGCCTTGATTACGAGGCTGCTGTTTCATCAGCTCAGTGGCAGCTTTGATTATGGCTGCCAGCTCCGTCTGAAAAATACTGCAGTCGTCATTAATCTGGAAAGATTTGCTTAGTCGCCCAGATCTTCACAGAAGATGCCTGCGCCGGTTCCGACGTCCATCTTAAAACCGTCAGTATAGACGGTGATCTGGCCATCTTCTGGGATAGTCTTTTATTCCCATTCACATCTTTCAGGTAATTCTAGTAGCAAATCTCCTGTTGAAAGCGAATGTCATAGGAAGGTAATCTGTGGCTGGGGTGTCTATGGAGGCAACCCATTGAATTTCCACAGAGGCGTGTCCATAAGATCTTGGGGACCGCAGGCCGGATTCCCTTAGGTGGACAGCTGTTTTGGCTGCCTTGCTGGTGCAATATATGTCCAAGGGGGTGATGTTGAGTAGTACCTCCAGTGGTGCGGTGGACATGGCCCTTAGGGTCCCTGTTATTCCCGTGCAATCTTCCCTTTGTACCTTGGTGAGGTTCGAGAGATGAACTCTCTTTCTGTAGCCTTCCTCCATACAACTGCACCGTAAGTTAGGATGGGTCCTACAACCGTCATACATACATCCAGTGCACCATGTTTGGTTGACGTCCCTGCATGTTGCCAAACCTTCTGCGGCATGCGTATAATGCCACGTATGCCCGCTTGCCACTTTCTTCTATATCTCCAACTGAGTTTAGAGTCCTATATGATGCCCAGGTATCTGAGCTTTTTGGATATCGGTAACTCCATTCCCCTCATTCCCCCATTGGCGCCTTAAAGCGTGGAATTGCCCTTTACCTGGTAAACATGGGTAAAACTTAAGAAGGTAGTTTGGGTCACTGCACCTACCGATCACTGTCTTATAGGGAGACATGAAGAAGACCAGGTTCCCTCTTTATTCATTTCTCAAGAAATTGCAGACACGAGGAACAACTAACTTCGACAGCTTTATTGACAAAGTAGTTCTGCTCTGTAAACCTGCTCGCTGGGTCAAATTCTAATTCGTTGTGTTCCAGTATTAACAGTTTTTGGTTTAACAGGGGTTTTAACCTGCACTGAAAACCCAACCCTTATACGACAGAAACAAAAAATAATGAGAGCGTAACTCTTGTTTCTAGAAACCCCGCCCAAAAAATAACTGATACATAGGTTAGGTATAAAGCAACAAGGTTGAGATAATATTTTTAGGAAGGCAGCCTTTATAACTCCTTTAATTTTACAACTTTATAACAAGTGTTCCTATCCTTTTGGAATCAATAAGGAACGACATTGAATTAAACTAAACTTAAAGCAATTAATATAATATAAACAAGGGTCGACTCAAGGTTTCAAAGCAAGAGTGTTTTTCAATTCGTATGTTAGCATCAACATTTTCTAATTTGCTTCAATCTTTGCATTTAAGTACAGTGTATAGGTAAAACATGGTAATTAAAACCACTGATGATCATGTCAATCAAATGCGGTTTAACACTTTCAAAAATGTACTTCCATTCGGTAGATGGGCAAAGAGGTAAGAGGCAATTCAAACTTAAAAAAAATTATCAATTTTTCATCTCATTAATTTTCTTGTCTTCTTACCTCTCTGACATCCTAAGCTAAAAAGCCTCAATAAAACAAAGCGCAGCCGTAACCAGGTGCGATATGCATAGGTGAACATGTTCATGATCACAGGAAAACCACGAAATGGTTAAACTCTTTTTTTCAAAACCATCATCCGCTCTCATCGGTCAACGATCACAGCGATCACTCGATCGGCTGATCTGATCCCATTCAATCAAGCGTGGTCAACACGCTTGGGAAGGCGAAATCCGTCCAAAGGAAAAGTCGATTAAGTGCTGTGTTGCACTTTGTTTTAGTTTTCTTTGTAAACACATGCACAGGTGAAGTGAGAGGCGGTATACGGGCAGCAGCGGCATAACCACGCTCTCAGGTGTGAAAATGCATTTCAAAAGGAAAACACAACAACAAAACAAAAGCAAAGAATGCAGTGGCAATTGTAGATACATTGCAATCGGTAGTAGTAGACTGATCTATACTTACAAAGGCTATTACGTGCCATATGGCAGCGACCGACGGCGTGACTGTGACGGCGATCAAAGATCGAAGGGTTAATTAGACAGCTGAGTGAGTGGCGGAATTTGAGTGAGATCTCAAAATGAAGCATTTTCGAAGTGATGTCAAAGAGTGGGGTCTGTTTTTATTATGGTGTGTAATGAATCAAGAGTTGTACTTACTTTTCTTTTTCAGAAATGGTGGGTGATCACCACCCAATCCACGTGGATCGGACATTTCCATAAGGGGATTGTACAGCTTTCCAGGATCTATACCGGGTGGAAAAAGTCCCAGCGGTGAGTCTAGGCCAAACACTGACAAATAAAAAATAAGAAACATTTTAAAATCATTGTTTTCATGAATGTTAGTATGATTATAGATTGAGGTAAGTCTTATTATTAAGAAATTGTGTAAAATAAAGATAGGAGCAGAACTGAAACAAAGCCAGAATGAGGAAAAAAAATATTGGGTTCTATTAATAGATGTTTGACAAGCTTTTGCTATGTTGTTGCTAATCTAAACTGGAGTTTATAGTACGTTTACACCGAGCCTAATTTCAGCATTTAAGCTAAATTCAACAATTCACCCTAAATGTTCAGCGTTTCGCCATATATTTTCAAGGATTTATAAATGTTGAATTGCAGTTAAATGCTGAGTTACGCCTGGGCATTTAAAAGTTTGTTTAATTGAACAAACCTCTCAAACCTCCGATTCTCTTACTTTTAAGAGAATTCAAGGCAGTTGAATTGTTAATTGACGTAAATCGTTAAAAATGCTCTGGGACGCATTTAAAAAAAAAAAAACTAAGCAAGTACTATCGACAATTTCAGCTGTATGGAGTACTTGATGATTCAGATTTTGACCTCGATTGTCATTTGAAACGCTCAAACTCCAGTATAAACAGCAAAATAGGATTTTGACACTTTTTTACTAAATTCAGAATAAAGGGGTCGGTGTAAATGTAGTTTTCGAATTAAACCAATTCTAAATGAAAAACTCGGGTCTAACGTTAGTCACGGCAGGCAAGAGGTATGTTTAAGCTGTGTTTTGCTTTGCCAAATACCAAGAAAAACATAAACATTAACAAGTTTTCAGCATTCTCGGATAAAGAAGTGTTTCGAAAATTCTTGAAACATAAGCACAAAGAAATATCAAGAAATCGCAACATGGACGTACCAAAAAAATTTCTTTCTGTTTTTAGTCACTCAGCCTTTTAACGATGCTTTATACTGAAGAAAGGAGGCAAGCATATGAAAATTTGGTATAAATGTCATTTTCTGACATATTTCTATGAGAGAATCACTCACTTAAGAGTATTTCTAGGTACAGAGCTTCCAAAACTGTGCTTAGACTCGGGTCTAAATAAACACAGTAAGAAAATTGTCTATGAATATTAGCCGTGTCTAAGCTGTATGATAACTTTAGATCTAGGTTTAGTAAGACTCGGGTTTAAAGATCGACTATGAATATGGGCCAATATGTTTGACGTAAAATGTCGCAGATGTATTTATTTCATTTAATTCATATTTCTATTATATAATATAACATTTAATATGAGTATCTAATATTAATATAATATTTCCATAATATAATATAAATATTTGACATGGCAAAACGATCAGGCAGATGATTGACATTATCAAACCCATTATCAAGACATTTTGGGAAATTTTATGTTAGGCGTTGAGCCAGATGTCAAATGACAGTAAAAGCAGAGAGGGGCAAATTCAATTGGGCAGACTCTATAGATGCCACACACAAAGTAAAACGATCAGTAAAAGAATTTCTAATATCTGGATAACCGGTAGAGCCACTTTACTACCAATATGTTAGAAGCTATGCTAGTTTCTACTGATGGTGGAACCGAAAGTGACATTTAAAATCCGATTGGCAAAGCTAAATCGGCGTTTAATACTACGCTTCAATTCTTACTTTTGAATGGCGAATGCCTATTGCTGTATGCGAGGTGCAGCACCAGGATAGTGATCGACACTTTCACGCGGAAACTGCATGCGCAGTAGTTGCTTTAGAAAAAATAAGGACTTTTCTTACTCAAGGCTTTACTGAACGCCGAAATTTATTCTAAATCAGGAAGGTATAATGTTTAACTTGACATCATTAAAAAGTAAGGTTAATAGCTGGTTTTGCTGCAAATATACTGCGACCTGGCGAATTTAAAATATCGTCACGTAAAATCTGAAAAATATTACCTACTTAAAATGTCTAATATAACCACGCACCATTACTAATAAGCAACAAGAAATAGGAACGACTATTTTATTCCGCATAAATTAAACAAAACTAGTGAGGTAGTCGAATTCGTAGCTCAATTGGTTAGAGCAGCACCCGCAAAAGGTGAACGTTAAACAATTATGCCCTGCTGGGGAATCAAATAAAGCGCATGACCTTCGGTACCACCTCATCTGCCAATAATATTTAACTTACTTAAGGTGGCGCTAAAGTCCGGGGTGGACCTGGGCCTCAGCCAACAAGCTTCGCCAGCCAGCTCTGTCTCTAGCTAGCCGTCTCCAGTTTCGCACGCGAAGTTGGCTGAGGTCCCCTTCCACTTGCGTGCGCCACCTGAGTCTCGGTGCTCCTCTACCGCTCCGTCCCTGCGGTATAGATTCGAAGATTTTCCGGGCCGGGGCGTTGGTGTCCATCCGCTCTAGATGACCCAACCATCGTAGACGTGATCGCTGTACAATCCGTACAGTTCGATGTTATATATCCTCCTCCACTCTCCGTCTATGCAGACGGGACCGTAAATCGTCCGAAGAATTTTCCTCTCGAAGCAGCCTAAAGAGTTTTCATCCGCCTTTGACAGGGTGAATGCTTCTGCACCGTAAAGCAGGACTGGGATGATGAGGGTCTTACATGGACACTTTAGTTGCTCGAGAGAGGGCTTTGCTACTCAATTGCCTTCTTAGCCCAAAGAAACAGCGATTGGCAAGAGTTATCCTTCGTTTGATTTCAGCGCTGGTGTCATTGTCTGAATTGATAGCGGAGCCCAGGTACACAAAGTCCCTAACTACCTCAAAGTTATAGCTGTCGATGGTGATGTTTTGTCCAAGACGTCGGTGTTGGGTGTCTTTTCTTGATGACAGCATATACTTGGTTTTGCCCTCATCGACTGCTAAACCCATATTCGCCGCTTCCGTCCCAATACTCACGAAGGCTTCACTGACATCACGCTTTGTTCTACCGATTATGTCAATATCGTCTGCGTATGCGAGTAGTTGAACGGACTTTTGAAAGATTGTACCTCTGGTGTTGGCGCGAGAGTTCTGCACAATTCTCTCAAGTATGATGTTAAAGAAGTCGCATGACAGCGCGTTGCCTTGTCTAAATCCTTTTTTGACATCAAAGGGGTCGGTGAGGTCTTTGCCGACCTTGTTGGAACAGCGTGAGTTTTCCATCGTCATCCTGCACAGACTGACGAGTTTGGCAGGGATGCCAAAACTAGACGTTGCGCTATATAGCTCGTCTCTATAGATTCTGTCATACGCGGGCTTGAAATCGATGAAGAGGTGGTGTGTATCGATTTGGAATTCCTAGGGTTTCTCCAAGATCTGCCGCAGTGTGAATATTTGATCGATGGTGGACTTTCCTGGCCTAAAGCCACACTGATATGTGCCTATCAGATTGTTGAAAAACGGCTTCAGGCGTTCACACAGTACAGCAGAAAAGATCTTGTATGCGATGTTAAGAAGACTTATGCCTCTGTAGTTGGCACAATAATATCGAACGTTTTGGAGAAATTCTGCCAAAACGATTTTAATCGATAAATTGCAAAAAAAAAAACGCCGTCAGCTCGGTGTTATAAGACTAACCAAACCATTCTGCAATGGATCAATTGTACGGAATAGGGAACGAAATAGAATAGGTCCTATAAAGGGGAAAAAGTTTCCTATTGCTTTTCTAGTGTGTCAATGAGTATATAAGCCTATGACCATTTATGCTACGAATTTGTTTACGAAGCAATTATGCTACGAAGCAATTTTTTGCCGCAAGGGCACTTCACTTAGGTGAGGTGACAGGAGTGAAGACCTCGCGGACCCTAATTTGTTTTCGGGGCTCAACTCCAAAACCCGAAATCATCCCCTTCTACCCATTCCCCATCCCGTCAAAAATCATAAATAAATGGAGAACCTAAAATATTTCTACTTCAGGTGGTATTGGCAATTGCCCAAATCCACCCGTAGTCTCTATAACTACGATCGGGGCTTTACTGGCCGAAGCTTTACTGGCCGAAGGCGCAAATATTGCTATCGACGCTTATCGCTGTCGCATCAATGAAATATAACAGGTCCGTGGAAGTCTCACCAACTGAAACAAACCATTTCCTTAGATTGTGCACCACCTACTCTTCTGCTTAACAAACACGCAAGAAAAAGCGAGTTTCTGGGGCTGCCATGGTTAATGCGAACATCTAAGCCCTTCATCACTGAAGCCCTATGCAAATGATTGACCCCAAAACAGACCCCAAGTTGTCAGTATGATAGTACAATGGACCAGTAGGTATTTGCGTTTAAGTGCTCCAGCAATTAGTAGCAACCTTTGACAAAAAAAACGTTATTTTGAAGCACTTTTTTGGATCCTATCGAGGATGCGCAAGGTTGTCTTAGGTAGACCTGCCAAGATGTGAGCGTTTAGCTGACCGAAAGTGGATTCAGACCGCTTTATAAAAGTTAACACAGTGTAAAGTATTCCTTGCATCGTTTTAAGAAACGTAAGCATTTGGCAGCGTTCTTGGCGATGCACATATCTAACATGTTGTTATTCCAACCGGGTTGCCATTAAGGCAAGCCCCTGGCTACGACTTAATTACTAGCGAAATTCTAAAGGAGCTACCGAAAAAAGCTTTGGTCAAGCTACTCTATATCATTAACGCTTCCATGAGAGTTTTATACGTTCCAAGGCAATGGAAAGTGGCCGAGGTCACAATGGTTCCGAAACCAGGAAAATGTCCGACCGACAAAAAGTCATACAGACCTATTTCGCTACTGCCGATAATAGCTAAGGTGTTCGAGAAACTGTTGCTTAGAAGGTTGCAACCAATCATTGAAGAAAGACGATTGATTCCGGATCACCAATTCGGATTTAGAAAAAAACATTTAACAATCGACCAGGTCTATCGTATAACACACGAAATCGAAAAAGCTCTGGAAGCGAAAAAGATATGTACTAGCGCTTTTCTCGACGTATCGCAAGCCTTCGACAAGGTGTGGCACGAAGGCCTGAAGTACAAATTAAGGCTTTGCTTACCAGAAAAACTCTATAGAATCTTAGAGTCTTACCCTTAAGACAGAATCTTTCGCGTAAGGTACGAAAATGAGTACTCGGAATTGAAAGAGATAAATGCCGGTGTCCCGCAAGGAAGCGTTCTTGGCCCAATATTATTTTTGCTCTATACAAGAGAGATGAGGGAACAATTTTAGCTACGTTCGCAGATGACACTGCTATTCTCGCTATTGATACGACAGTTGAATTATCAACAGGGAAACTCCAGCGCGCTTTAGACAAAATATGCGACTGGACGAAGAGCTGGCGAGTTGTCCTTAACGAGACTAAGTCAACGCATGTTAACTTTACTTATAAAAAGATAAAAAACAAACCTTTATTCATTAATTCGGTACAAATCCCGTACTCAAATGAGGCGAAATATCTGGGAATGACTTTAGACGCAAAACTTAAATGGAAGCCGCACGTTAAAAAGAAACGCGACGAGCTCAAAATCAAGTTAAGAGAAATGAATTGGCTTATCGGAAGATTTTCGAATCTAAGCATATATAACAAACTGCTTTTGTATAAGCAAGTGCTAAAACCATCTTGGACGTACGGTATACAACTCTGGGGTTGTACTAAACCAAGCAATATATCTATTTTAGAAACTTTTCAAAATAAGACACTCAGAGCAATCGTTAATGCTCCATGGTATATAAGAAATAGCGATCTACACCGAGATCTAGGAATCGCAACCGTGTCTGACGAGGTAACAAACTTTGCTCGCAAACTTAGCTCGCGGACACTGCAACAATGAAATTATCCGAACTTTGGATCAGACAAATCTTACGCGCCGACTACAACGAATGAGACCGTTAGATCTAGCAGCATAAGATGAAACCGCATAAATTGACGGTATTGTAGGTGCCTTCGTTGGAAGGCAGCCTGCCACACGCGATTACTACAGAAGCTTGAGCTACTTGTTAAGGAAACTTAGTCGTAGTCTGACGGAAAATGGGAGGTTTTTTAGTGAGTAAGAATCTCACACTACTATGAGCACGCGCGGCCGGTCCTCGTAGTGCCAATGAAGGTTTTTCCTACCCACGGAAAAAAAAAAAAAAAAATTATTATTATTATTTTTAATTATTATTATTATTTTTTGTTATCATTATTAAGTTGCTTTTGCACTGCGACCTACTGGCCTATTGTGCCCCGCACTAAGAGTTGGAGAGGTTTATTCCATCAAAAGAGCTCCTCTCGCGCTATAATTCATTGCTGAATTCATTACTGAATTATATTGACGGTATGTGCTCATGTTTGGCCTTGGCTGAAAGAACTCATCCTTAGAGCACCTACTCTAGTCCAGTTTCACGTAGGAATCTGAGAATGAGAAGAGGGTACGAGGTGGGTATCGACTTTGTGATTGTCTAAGCTGACAGGTATTTTGTTAATCGCAAACGAATATTGGGATATAGAGAAAGAGGCACAATTTTTTTTACAATTTTGATAAAATGACTAAATTTTTTTACCACATTTGAGGTCATGTGGAAATTTGGCAGATCAAATAACAGGATTGCAGTTATTTCTGGCTCGCTTAAATTTTTTTCGGCTTTTCTCATTGGAGTTTGAAATTGAACAGGACCGAAATCCAAGGATCAGACTATAATCTGCGATCAGTGCCATAGGTCTGAAAATTTTATTTGAGAGAATGAGAATTAAAGGAATAAGAAAGAACTAAAGCATTCAGCCCAATGAATACGTTGCATCCGTTACGTCGAAGTACACAACTGACAACTCAGTGAAATACATACGTTCTTATGGGAAGCGACGTACGTCAAAAAGTTCTTCTATGTATATTTAAGTTGTCAGTTGTGTACTCCCACGTGACTGACGCAACGGATTCATTGGGCTGAAGGCTTAACTGAGTGGTTCATACACGGAAAAGAAAACGATATGACAAGTTGAAAGAACAACGTGCGTGTTATTTTCCGGATGGCAGTTGAATTTGGCTTGGCTATTAACGGCTTGACTATAGTAATGTAAGGAAAACGCCAAAACTTGTTTGTAAGCTGTGTAAGGTTATTGGCCACAGGAAAATTCTCAACATAGCATCCTCGGTGTTGACTGTCCAGAATGTCGAAGTCAGCTTAAGTTTTTTAAGTCCGGGAGAAATGAGAAGGCCTAATTTAACACATAAGTTTTAAGATACTAAAGCGATTCGCATTTTACAAAAAAAAAAAAAAACGGGAAGCAATTAAACACATTTTAAATTGAAATTTTTAGAATTCTAAGCTCGGCTTCTGTAAAACTTTGAACACCTCAGTTGTATTTTACATAGGCCTATGCCTACATGACGCCATATATTTTTGGGCACAATAAAACTAAACATGAAAACCATTTAATAAAGCAATTCAGGTGCTGCCTTCTGCCAGATGTAATCTGCAACCCCTCTAAAAATTCCCTATAATAAATCTGCCAAAAAATGAAAATATTTTTCTTGCAGTTTAACTAGCGTAGGTATAAGCAAAACAGTAAACGATATACCCTCTCCCTATTATATATGTTTAAGCGCAGTTTGTTGGAGTTCCAAGAAAATATGCCAACAAAAAATAAAATAAAGGAAACACCCTTAAGGCGAAAAAGCTGAAATTCCTTTTTTTTTAAATCCTTGCAAGCTATGTTGTGAGGTATACCTCCAAATGCAAATGCATTTTTAACTTGTTGGTATCCATAGTGCCTGAGACTTACCCATATGCCACAGCAAAAAAAAAGGGAAGACGAAAGTAAAAGAAAAACAATTTCCCTGGAAGAGACATTGGAGTCATTAAGAAAAGTTTTTGCTTCCCTCCTATATCAACTAATGGGTGACAAACATATACGTGATCGCGTACGTGGATAGAAAAATAAGCCCGCTTTCGAAACGCCCCACCCCAAACCAATGCATCCTACCTTCAATAAACTGCAATTTATGACGACTGAGTGAAAAGTAAGAAATCACGGAAGTCTACGGCAGAGAAAAAAAAAACTTAAATAAATATGTAAACTTCACAAGGAGCACTGCTTAAACCGGCGCGGCTCCTGGAAGACAAATGGCACGAGTAGGTTAGGCAGAGCTCTACCGAAGAAGCAAAAGAGAGGAACCACATTTTCGCAAACATAACCTGTCATTTGATTTCACTTTTTCTCTCCGTATGCACACACTCACATTCTGTACATCCCGTGTGCATATTCGAATAAAAACCGTCCTTACAAGCAGGCTACGATATACAAAAAATCGCTCCGCTAGCAAGGAATAAACTTCGTTAAAATGCGACAAAGTCGCGGGAGCGAGTACATACGAACGACCGACATCGTTTGGATCTTAGTTCAGGCGATGAGGGCGGTAGCTCGTAGGGGGGCGACAATTCGCAAACGGAAGACACACGGAAGTCGTTTTCGATGGGAGGCTGAGACCTGAGAGTGTGGGCTCTCAATAAGTTTTCCATCCAGCTCACTCGTCGATAATTCCATTGTTTCGTTTGGTTTTCAAGGATCAGAGCGAAAAAATAACATTATTTCTAGTACTCCCGCATGTATCCTTTAAACAAGCACCCACCGCGTGCACATGCATCACAAGTCATCATACATCAATCAGGACTAAGGAAGCAGAAAAAGTAAATGTCACTATTGAGTTGAGGTTTGTTTGCACTCGCTATGGAGGCATGCACGACGTCCCTCCAAACCGATGCAACAGTCAGTCAGATCCTAGAGATGCTGGCAATATACCCACAGTACACATCTCCTCACATCATAATAATCGTATGCAGTAGGGCGCACACAGTTATGAGTGTTGAATGTAAAACCAAGGATTCACGTCGTTTTTTTTTTTGCCTCGCTAGCAGTCGTACGAGAACCCATCAAGGAAATTATCTTCACGATTGGCATGTGACCTCATACGTTTGGGAGCTCTGCTTGCTTGCCGACAGGACGACTCAAACAAATTTAATAAGTCCTTTCGCGTACACATTTGATGAATAGAGTCGATTGTGGAGTGAGGGAGTTGTAATATTTTTCTTTGCACATTCTCAACGAGTCAAGGATCAAACAGACATAGGTGGGTGGTGGTTGCGTTGGTGGTTAGTGCTATACACATGGAACATTATAACAAAAGTTCTTAGTTTTTTGCATTCGTTTCCTTTTGCGAAACCCACTCCGGGTACGCGTTGCACATGATGCGGCAGATGGTTTGGTCGGATGGATGTTGAACTTATTTGCATGGAATAAAGGAAAATCGAATTATAGGTAATTAGTGACACCACATTTGAGATTTTTTCTCATACATATACCTACTTATGCGTTATGTTAGTGCAGGATTTTATTGAGTTCTATTGGAGCTTATTTTCCATATCGATTTGCGGTGGTAAAGAACCCAGTGAACTCTAGAAAAGTGTCACTGCTTCGATTATTATGTTTTGCTTTGTAAGGACTTGCTCTCTATAAGCCTTTTTTAAGGAACTGGTTCTGTTGGAACAAAAGATTCTTAAAATACCATTGTGTACGACGCAATAAAGTTGCTTTTTTGAAGAGGTTCTAAGAGTTTCTGTTTCAATCGCTGTGGTGTGCTTTTGACAATGGAAATATTACTTATCTGCTCTACAGATATAAGCAAAATAAACTTGTACGCTTTGTTTGAAAGCCAAATGATCAGGACGGATTTAAGTATTGCTAGGCATAAGGGCCAGGACTGCGACTCCGTTTGAAGGATCAACCCATCGCGGATGCCACAGCTCAGATGCTAGAGCATAACTGGAAGCAGCGTATTCAGAATCGCAGAGAATGGAAGTTTATTATGAACCAGGTGGTCGACACCATCCATGGGTCAGGAGCCCGATAAATAATACCAGGGGCTGCCCACAGGCAGGCCCACAGCCACAGTACTCACATAATCACATTTGCTACATTAGTCATCGATGATATGTTACAAAAGGAACGATGCCAAACCCTAGTAATCCAGTTCGTATTGTTCCTTTTACTAAAAGAAAGAGTTGCTATCCCAGCCCCAGGCAACTCACACCTACGCAAAAGAAACGCTTCAAAAGCTACGTTTAAAGGGTCTATCGTTGTATGCAGATTTAATCCTTGAAAATAACTCCTGAAAGCATGGGCCTTCTCGCTGGCTCAAATAGATGTAACCTGCTTGCTTTAATTCATGGTGCAAGCAATGATTCGCTTTTTGAGCTTTTATGCAGAAAAAGAGAATCTTGAAATTTGAATCGCGCAGGGGCAGGAGCAAAGAGCGCATGCTAAGCCCAGGAAGCTGTCTTCCTTATTGCAAAAGCATAAAAAGATCACCGTAGGCATTTGCGATATACTGATCACCAAAAGATCGTTCGTTAAAGCTTCGAAAAAAAGACGCTGCAACGAGACCTTGACAGTGAGGATGGCTAAAGGCCTTAATGCTACCATGCGCCGCTATTTCAATGTAGAATGTGAGCGTGGTGGTGGCTACACATGTTTTCAAAACTGAGCTCGAATCCTGAGATCAAAAACTTTAAAACGTTCGGCATAACCTCTTTTGTGAACTCGAGGCGTCAATCCTCCAATTGACGCCTCGTTAATAAAATCCAATCTGCTAATATCAAGAACTCAAACCAGACTTAAGTGTTAAGATTTAAGACTTAAGTCTTCGGTTAGAATTTTCTTCCCTGCACAGTTTAGTTTAAACAAAAGAACAACTACATACAAAACATTAAAACTTACTGTGTGGTGGCGTGAGTGTCAACGCCGAGGACATGCCAGGAAAGGGCAGTGGCGATGGCGGATGCGGTGGCCCATCGGGAGGATTAAAGTGCGATGGCAGGCTCATCGGTGAACTTGGTGTAAAATCCTTATTCATACGATTCATGCTCTCCTCCATCCGTTCGTGGCCATACTGGCCGGGTGGGTGTAGACCAGGCATTCCCATTTGCCCTAGCAGACTATTCGCGTACGACTGATGCTGCTGTTGTGCCTGGTGCTGCTGCTGCGCCTGTTGTTGCGCTTGCTGCTGTTGATGATGGTGGTGATGTTGTTGTTCCTGCCGATTTTGGTGATGTTGTGCCGCTGCTGCTGCTGCCGCGGCAGCTAGTGACAAGTCCATCTGGTCCATGTGAAAATCCGCAGCAGCAGCGTGCATTTGGGCGTCTAAGTCTCGTAAGCTTGGTGGAAAGGGATGACCACTACCGCGACC
This sequence comes from Neoascia interrupta, assembly GCA_947623515.1. Classification (NCBI taxonomy): domain Eukaryota; kingdom Metazoa; phylum Arthropoda; class Insecta; order Diptera; family Syrphidae; genus Neoascia; species Neoascia interrupta. The sequence continues at coordinate 146,918,090 of OX392462.1, forward strand.
AATCGAAGGTGGCTTGTTCAATTGGCGGATATCCTTTAGAGACAGAACTATGCGATTGTTGTTTAGTTTGTTTGTGTTGTTGTTGTTATTGATTATGTTGCTACCATCGTCATGAAGGCCGGGATCGTTGCCGCCACTGTTGTCCTTTTTTGTGCAGAGGTCTTCTGGTCCTTCGGCTGGGCTTTCTGTGTCCCTCTTATTCACGTCTTCCTCTTCTTCTTCTTCTTTTTCCTCGGAGTTTTGTTCGATTTCATCATCGCCTTCTGCGTCACCGTTAAGACTGGATTCTGGTCTTTCAGGAGGGTGCGGCTCTTCATCCTCTTTGAGATCCTCATTATCCAGGGGTTCCTCCTCGTTTTTTATCACTGTCGTGGCGGGTTCGTCATGTGGCACCGGTGTGGAAGGTTTACTCAACTCGTGCGGAGCACACTCTCCAGATCGCCGACGTGGCCGAGCTTGTTTTCTTCGTGGCATCGGTGATGTACACAGTTCCGGTTGCGATCCCGTTGATGTATTGTGCGCTGCATTACTCTCATTGTGAGACGATGAAAAGAGGCGGGATGGTAGGATAATCTTCGACCCAGCTGTCACCATCGAGGGTGATTCGTCATCGAAACTCGAACAGCGCTCCAACTCCGATGACATCAGTGATGTATCGAGCATGCCGAAATCATCCGGAGATGCAGCTGGCGTAGGCGTTGTCTCTGGCACTGAGCTTTCGACTAGACCGCGAACCTGCAGAGACTCGCCAGCTTGAATGAGTGTTTGTAGCCTCTCTTGAGGTACGCTTATCTCGCCCCGGTACATAAAGTCGACAATGGCTTGAACGACCCATCCACGAAAGTCCTTAAGTACTATGACCGGGTGTTTACAGGGAGTTTCGGCAAAGACACGCTGGAAAAAAGGTGAACACGCGGATAGAACAATTTTGTGCGCTCGGATGCTGGTACTCTCCGCACACACGAGAGTGACATCTACAAGCGCTTTGGTCTGCAGGAGTGCGTCAAACGCTCTCAGGATGTGATTTTGATGGTTGTTCCACCGCAAACTGTAGTGGTCCTGATTGCTGGCGTTGTTTGTCGTCATTGTGGGGGTGATAATCGTCGTTGTCGTAGTCGGTACCCTCGTCGTTCTCCTTCTTCGGTGTCGTGCTCCCACGCCTCCGGAGTCGTTTAACATTCAAATGAAATCGTCTTCTCTTGACAGTTTCCTTTTTTTGCGAGCACTTTTCTTTTAATATTCTCCGCTGCGCTTCCGAGATTCACACTCGCACAGAATCTCACCAAAGTGTCCTTGTTGTAACAATTGCCGTGATTTTCGTCTTCTTGATGCTGCTGACTGCTGCTGGCGTTACACTGTCACCCATACGAAAGGAGGTGGGCCGCCTAGAAGTGTATCTGCAATGAGATAATAGATGAATGAATGATTATAATATATGCTGTAATGTGTTGTTCTCACCCTAAGGGTGTGTGTGGATAGGATAAGGATATGCGAAGCACGCGAAAAATTCCTAAGAGCTCCGCACTGTATTCAGATAGACAGAAGAAGCTTTAAACAATCAAAGGAACGTGTTCAGTGAAGTTAAATCCCAAATTTTTGCGAATCTAATTAACGTCGCATTTATGCGTGTGTGTGGCTGCCTAGAGGGTGAGATGCATCCACACGATGTAATTGTCACCAAGCCATATGACTCAAGGTCGAAGAAAAAGGCAAAGGGACTCAGTTTTATTTTATGATGTGCACCTTTAAGACGGTGAACACTTTAAATTCGCTTATTTTGCGTATACCTGCAGATTGCTGTCTCGCAGAACAATTGTTTACTTAATTGTCAGAGTGTCTGAACGATTTTTTTTTCGTCACAGAGCCAAGTTTAAGCAGGTATGTGTCTATACGCTTTAATTAAATTCTTTACAAAATATTTACAATTTTAGTGACAAAGGTCCTTGTGCACAGTGGTTTTAATTTTTTAATGCATCAGAAGAAGTCAGACATTAAGTAAAGGATACATAGAAGGATCGTGGATGAACCGAACATACGAGTAGTGTATAATGCTTACATTACATGATGCTAGAAACTGCGTCGCACAACTCAATGCTTACATGGTGCTACAAACTGAAGTCTAAAAAAAAACCAGCGCAATAAAGAGTAACAAAGATGGTCTAAAAATAAAAGAGATATTTTCTTTATGGGCATGTTTGTCCTATTTTCAGAAATCAATAAATTTGGAAAGCATCAGTTTTGAATTAAATCGGTCCTATGGTAGGGTTGAATATCATTGGTCAATATTACAGAAATATTTAATATATCGCATGCCGGAAAGCAAGTTTGTGCCTATGATCTGAACAGGCTTTAATAAAACCTCAAAGGCTCTTAAACCTGATTATGGTAAAACGTTTTTTATGTCTAGTTAAATTTACATGGGGCATAACGGGTATAGCTGCAAGTTTGGGTATATTCAACTATTAATTTCTAAGTAAATTTTCTTAATTTAAAAAATTATATTATTTGTGGGTAGATACTTTCATTTAAAAAGATTTTGTCTTTCGATATTATTGTGTTTCTAAATTTTGTCCCTTAAGAGATTTTGTGCATTAGAGATTCTTAAAAACTATTCTCGAGGTTTTCCCATTCTAGATTTTTGTCGTTCGAATCAAAACGCGGTATCTTATACCTAAAGGGGTTTACAACGATATCTTAAAAGCTAAAATCCTACAGGCAAAACTTTAGATAGCAAAAATCGAGAATGATAACGAAATTATTGATTTTATCCAAAAAGTGTTAATATCATTATACTCGACCCAGGGTATATTAATTTTAAAGCATAGTTTAAAAAATAGTGAAATAATCACAGTTGATCCCTAAGAACTTTTAAAGATATGATCGGGACCGAGTGGTGAATTGATTAAGTCATTTCCGTCCGTTCGTCTATCCGTATGAGTGAAGTTTTTAAGTCTTCTAAATTGAGCTAGAAAGCTGAAACTTGAAGAGTAGCTTGGTCCTTCTTTTTACAAACAAAGTATAAAAATTTAAAACATCTGCCCATAGCCAGTCTCACAATAGCTTGGATGTCAGACTCTAACTTTTGGTCAAGCTAGACAAGGAACTAGCTAGACAAAGAACTCAACTCATTTTTGTATAGAGAAATAAAGGCCAGTAACCTTAAATGAGACAAATATTGAACCCACTATCGACCATGCCTACTTTTAAATTTTCACCTCATGTTAGATCTTAAAAAATCTGATTTCTCGGGAAATGCATTCTAAAATCAAAATTAATGTTGCATACAAAGCATTGAGCTCCGCCCACTTATAGGGGCGGTTTTAGGAAAAGACTGGTTAATCTTCGATTTTAGTGCAATTTTCTCATGATTTTAACGAAATTAGAATTAAATGATTCTAATTTTCAGCCTTCGCCCATTTTCGGGGGCGTGGCCAATAAAAAAAGATAAACATACAGTATTATTGATTTAGGCCAAAAAAAATTTAAATTTGGTGTTATAGGGTAAAGAGGGTCGGATATTTCGAAGTTCGTTACAGAAGAGTTCCTGCATTTACCTACTTATCGTTTTATTAGAAAAAGCAAACTTTAAGTAAGCCAAAAGATGCTTTATTATGCACTAACTATTTTTTTTTAATCCCTAAGGGGATTGGATAGTAAACAGAGAAATCGAAATATTTGTCTTGTTCCTCTAAAATGACTTTAATTAACATAAAATAAGTAATTCTTTAACAGTTGTCACTGAATTTCATTTTTTGGTTAAGTTCCAATATTAATAAAAAAGAAGAAACAAGTGAGCAAGAAAAAAGTCTGTAACGAATTTCTAAATATCCAATCCTCTTTACCCACCCAGTAATACCAAATAATAAATAATACCCAGTGATACCAAATTACATTTTTGTGGCCAAATTTCTTTCATTGGAAGCAAATTATTCGTATAAGCTACGCTCCCAAAAAGGGCGTGAACTAAGAAGAAAATCTTTCATTTCATTTTGAAGCACGGGGAAATTTGAAGCACGCTTATACAATAATAAAATTAAATGAATGTAAAGAATAGTTAGTGACATAAGTATTTACAAAAAAAAAGAGGAAATGTCACATTATATTAAATTCTAATTTATTGTGGGGTGGGAGTACGTACAAAGTATAAAACGTACATTTTCAAAGAGAAAAGTAATTAAAAAAATAAATATTATTCGCTTTAAGGATTAAAGTTGTTAATATTCAGAAGCCAACGTTTTACTGTACTTAAAAATATTCTTAAACTCCCATTGATTCTAATGTCCTCGGGGAGTGCGTTAAATAATTTGCAGGCTACTATTGAGTAAAAGCTCCTCAAGCTATAGTCGTGCGAAAAGTAGGAATGCTAGCAAGAGAGTTAAAATTGCTTCGAAGATTGTGAGTCTCGTTGGGGCTTTGCAAATAGCCACCTCTAATGTAGAAGATTCTTAAAACTTTAAAGTAGTACAAATTTCTTACTGGTTGAATTCCCAATTTACGAAATAAATCATAGGTGCCAAGCGGGACGAGAATCATATTTTTCTAATAGCATATTTTTGCTTAATAGCTAGTTACTGTATTTTACTAAAATGACTACCACTCCAGCAGGTGATGACATATTGTAATTTAGAGTAGAAGACTCTAAAATAAATATTTGTTAGGACGTGAAGAGCAGTTCTTTTGAAGCCGATAAAAACAACACAAGGTAGATAGTAAATAGTGCTTTAAGGAAGAAATGTGATCACTCCAACTAAGATTCTGATCAATAACTACACCTAAGTACTTATAGTTCTTGACGGCTTCAATAGTAAAATATAAAATCGTATGGAATATTAAAACCACACTTAAGCAGACTGAACCTACGACAACTAGCTGCAACTACAGTCTTAACATATGCACATCATGGCTGATTTCACAAATGAGATTGAATGCGTTAGTTGAAGCATACGCAAACGCAAAGTCATCAGCAAACGCCTTTATTCTACCCACGAATAGAAGAGTGAAAATTGAGTTAACATACACCAAAAACAGTAATGGGCCAAGTACTGAGCCTTGTGGAACGCCTAGATTTATGAGTTTTGCATCTCCAGTAATGCTCCCAATTTTCACTTTCTGCGTCCCATTCGTAAGATAAGAACTAAGCCACTCTAAGAAAAAGCCACGAAAGCCTAACGGCTTCAATAGTAAAACAACTTGAAGCACAGCTGTTGTTGAAATCGTATTCCATACGATTACAACCACACTTAAGCAGACCGAACTGGCAACAACTAGCTGCATGAAACACTCTATCTACTGCCGGAGATTCTTTAGCGGTACGGCTTAAGTACATTAGCTTTGTCTTGTTGCTTACTATCAATTTATGATGCCCAAACCAGAGCCTTAACATGGGCACATCATGATTGATTTCACAAATGAGATTGAATGCGTTAGTTGAAGCATACGCAAAGGCAAAGTCATCAGCAAACGCTTTTATTCTACCCACGAATGGAAGAATGGAAGGCCAATTACTGAGCCTTGTAGAACGCCTGGATTTATGAGTTTTGCATCTCCAGTAATGCTCCCAATTTTAACTTTCTGCATCCTATTCGTAAGATAAGAACTAAGCAACTCTAAGAAAAAGCAACGAAAGCCTGCGCGATACAACTTATTCAAAAGAATTTTGTGATCCCCATATCAAAGGCTTTGGTGATATCCACGAATAGTCCAGCGCAAATTTTCTTTGCATCAAGACCTTGATAAATATTCTGAGAAAAGTCAAGTAAAGCGTCTTCAGAGGAACGGCCAGCTCTAAATCCATATTGAATCTCGTTTAAAAAATTAATTCTTTTGAGATGTTTTAAGACTCGGAATTTAACAGCTTTCTCAAAAAAATTTAGAATTAACTGAGAGTTATGATATCAGTCTGTAATTCAACTTGTCCTTTTTATTCCCCTTTTTAAAAACTGTTATTAAATAAGCATGTTCTAGTAAATCTGGAAAGGTTCCTGAGAAAATGCTTGAGTTAAATAGATGGGCCAGTATATCAATCAAATTTAAGGCTATGGAACTTGAAATTCCATCTTTCCCACAAGAATTTGATTTTTTCAAGAATTTATTAGTTTTAAGAATTCTAGTCCCGTTATAGGACTGAAGACGAAACTGAAAGTTGTGGCATCCATAACTTCTAACATGGAGCAACCCTTAAAAGATTTTCACAAGAAGAAGGTAACTCAGATACTGAAGCAAAGTATTCATTACACACAATGGGAACGATAAAAGGATCTGTTAAAACCGTGTTATCATTTTCAAGTTCAAACGACGTGTTTTTATTAACTTTTTTGCAAAGATTGGCGTAGCGTCGTTTCAATACAAGATTCTGTGGGTGTTTGCAGGTCATACTAAGAATTTTATGTTTAAGTTTAATTTGTCTCAAAAGAGAGACACTCACCCACGGTTTAAGTCTAGCTGGTGATTTACTATGCTCTACAATGGTGCTTGAGTTTTTAATGTGGGTTTTTAAAGTTTTCAAAAAGATTTCATAGCCCTATGGAACATTATTTTCAGCGTATGTATCAACCCAGTTTTCCCATAAAAGTTTATTATTTAATTGTCTAAAATCAATTTTGGTTATTTTTTTGGTATAAGTAACAGGCTTATGCCTGCATTTTAAGTTATTAAAGAACAAACCTGTCATACAGTGATCAGTTATTTTCAGATCCAAGTTAAGACCCGCGCATTGATTTGTTTCTACTTTATGGAAGCGACCAAACACATGGTCAAGGCAAGTTTGGGTGACAGGTCTAGTTACTTTATTGACAAATGACACTAAACCATGTTCAGCTAATAAGGTTTCATATTTTTCGACAACCGCATTAGAGAACAAAGTATGTAAATTAAAATCCCCAAGAATAACCAGATTAGCTGCTTTTTCCTTGCTTAGAAAAATTGAAAATTCATCCAGAAACACTTTCACTTACGAAGTATGAAGTCTGTCTGAATCAAGCTTTGCCCAAAGTTTCAGCTCGCTAGATTTATTTTAGAGAAGTAAAATCTTAAACAAGCGGATGGACGGACTGGCAGACAGGACTAAATTAATTCACTTGTCGCTCATGATAATATTTTGCAAAGGTCTTAGGGGTCTACTGTGATTATTTCGCTGTGTTTAAAACTATGCATTAAAATCAATACACCCTGCATCGGGTATAAAAACAGAAAAAAAAAAACAATTTTATGATACATACTTGAAAAATTAAAGATTAAATTAAATTTAAATTAAAACTTAAAATTAAAAAACTTAAATTTCCAAAAAAAATATAATTTGTTAACTGCTGTTACTAATTATATTTTTTCCATTACTAGCAGCTGGCCCAATTTTATCGAAAATTGTTATGATAAAAAAATTTCAAAAACACAAACCTTTAAGAAGACATTAAAGTTTTTTGAAGAATGTGTTTTTGGCCCAGTGAGGTAAATTTGGGCTTACTGGATTAACCGTGCAGAGTTCGGGGGTTTAAATTACGGCCTGGAAAAATGTATTGTTTTTCACTACAAATAACTGAAATAGTTTATTTGTAATATTTGAGTATAGAGTAGTACATTCGTTAATATACGATGAAACATTAAAGCCTTAGTGGCCTCAATTAACATGTTTCATCTGTGATAAATGGCGCCCGCAAAGAGGACGCGATTATATACTCAAGCCGCGAGAACATTTGTCGATAATTTTTTTAAAAATAAAATCCTATACAGATTTTAAAGGGAAGTACCAACACAACTTGTATTACCAGTAACAGATTAATGTTAATATTTCATGCAAGGTCTTATTTGGACTTAGCCATTAATGGCGTATTCTTTTCAACACCGAACCGTGAAACTGGTGTGGAAAAAAAATGTGCTCATGTAAGTGAGCACAATTTGACGGTGGAGGCTGGGTGTAGCTTTGATTGTGTATGTGAAGTGACGTTTTGACTCAATTTTCATTTGTGATTATTTACAACACGATTGAAATTGTATGAAATCGATAAAAACCCAAATTTAAAGCTATCACAATTCATTTTAAGTTAAAAGTGGAAAAAACTGACGCCAACAAAAACACGCTACGAAATGAAAAAATGTATACAAGATGAAGTCGAAGTAATTTGATACTTAACGTTACATATAAAAAAGAATTTTCGATTGTCATAATTGTATTTTTCGCATTTAAAACACGTATTCATATACACATGCATAGCTTAAGCCCCATTTACATGTGTTTTAAATTAAAAGTTATTCTATAAACTAGTATTTTTGCAGAAACTTCGTGTCCATCCAAAGGGATATAAATTTCAGAAAAAATACCGTCAAGTATGACGACAAACGCAGACCGGTGCGTTGGCTGTTGTTTTAGGCTAAGGAAACCTATTTTGCGCAGTTTGTATTATTATTTCGGGCTTTATATTTATATTTTTTTTTTCTTAAAAATGAGCTGTTATGAGCTCGCTTCAAATTTGGGGTGGCCTAGAAGCTATGATTGAATATACATATTTCCTAGCAGCATCATTTTAGTCAGTCAACTAAAGTGTTTTGAAGCACATCTATTTGGGAAATAATTTATTATTTTAAAAGTGTTTTTTTTTAATTATAAAAGACAGACTACTTTCATTATTTATTTCAAACTTCTGCGTCTAACCTTTTAGAAAATAGAGGGAAAGGACATAATATTTTCGTAGCCTTTTTTACCATTTTTAAAATTTAGAATCCATAAAACAGCAATTCTATTTTTTTTCTTAAAGTAACCGTTAGGCTTTTTTTTCAATTTTCTAACCAGCTGCGTTCCATAAGTCACTTTTCTTAAATTCTGCGGACATGGATTTCTAAGAAAACGGTTAAAGATGCTGTTGCCTATTTCGTTTTTTTAAATAAGTTTAAAAACTTAAGGTTGGAAACGGCAATTTTGAAACCTTTTTAATTCAGTAAGCTTGGTTTGAAAACGCTTCATACTTTTAGCCAAATTTAAATTCGATCGTCATTACCTACCGTTAACAGACTATAGCAACCTTTAAAAATAGTTTTCGAAATTTTTTTTAGGTTTTTGAGTAAATAAACTATTCCCGTTATTGATTTCACAGTTATAATTTATGTATAGGGTATACAAAAGACAGAGGGGGAGGCATACCTTTTTTGACGTTTTTTATAAATTTTCGAATTTCAAAACCATAAAACAACTGCATAGTTTTAATTTTTCTTAAGTTTCCGTTAGATTTTTTTGTAGTAGCACAACTACCTAAGCTAGCATTGGATGTTTGTCTGAAATTTTATGGCTACCGGTTTTTCCGTAAACAAGCTCCCTCTTTTATTTTGTTTTTTAAATAGACTTCAAAAAACTAAGGTTGGGGACGGCAATTAATAAATTTTTCAAAGCAGTTTGCTTGTACGCTTTGTACTTTAACCAAATCTGAATCTACCGTTCAGATACTAAAAGATTAAAAATGCTTTCCTGTGTTTGAGTTAAAGCTCAGAAGGCTTAAAACTTTCACATTCACTATAATTTTTCTTGAAATTTCGAATAATTTCTGATGCGAGTGATTTTTTTCATATGAACAACACCGGAGGAAGGAACGCGCTTTTCATGAATTCTTGCCTTTTTTCGAAAATGTCATAAAACGGCAGTGTTAAAACTTTTCCTGACAAATATTTCTAAAGCACTTGCTTAACTTTGTGTTGTTTCATTCGTGTGTTTAATAATGGCTTTGTGCACGGAGCGGTTCAAAAGTTATGGCCTCAAATACTTTAAGAAACGCCACCCATTTTCAACTCTTCATTTCTCAAAAACTTTCCAATATTTTAAAAAATGGAATTTTTTCATAAAAATTCAGTATCTACTTAACTTAAGTTTCGCTGTTATTGTTCTAAAATAAAGTATTAAAAAAACATTAAATCCATTTCCCATGAAATTTCAAACTGTAATTTAACCGTTATTTCTGCTTCGATTTAATTGCCCTAAATGGAATCTTTGACTATTTCCGCAGCTTAAAAGCACACCCAATTTTCTCTTTCTACGACTTACCATTCAGAAGTTATTGCGCTATTGGACGCACGGACGGACGGACGGACGGACGGACGGACGGACGGACGGACTTATGAACGGACGGACGGAGAAACGAATGGACGGACAACGTAGTGATGCCATAATAGGTCCTTTTTCCATTTCAGCTTACAGCCAATAAGATTTAAATTTTCGTAGTTAATAATACTTAGTAGATATGACATGAAACAAAAGATTAAATTTTTATAATAAAAATTATAAAAAAAAACAAAAAATTTCAATGAAAAAAAGTTTGATAACTACAAATTTCGCTAAAGTCAATAAAAGTTCACAATACGTAGATGCATTTAAGAATTTTTCACCAAAGGCCTTAAACTACCTCATCAAATCATCCTGTACCGCGAAGACTGCGTACGTTTAAAGGTATTTTTCTGGTCCTACAGTTTTTATAAACTTATGGAATTCGACTGCTAGCTGTTTTTTTTCTAAGCTGAAACACTTGGTTTTTGGCAAAATGTAAAATACTTGAATTAAAGGAATGTCTAAAAATATATAAAAAAATTTGGAGTATGAGTTTCACGTCATCAAAGGAGGTATGTCCTTAGAGGTCTTATTGTTTACAAATATGCAAGTCTTAGTTTTTAAGTATTAGTTTACAGGTCCACAATGCGTGAGAGTAGCAATAAATAAATAGCTCCCCGGGTTGTTTAATTGCCTGAATTTAGTCTAAGAATGTCATGTCTTGGCAACGTCATGTCTAAGAATTTATCAAATTGTAAATTTGACGAACAAAAACAAAAATTGCAACAAAGCTTGCCGAGATAGTAAAATATTTTTTGTATTGTAATAACCTTAATAGTCCCCAAACGTATTCTAAAGTATAAAACAATTACACTTAAAACAGGGAGAGTTGCTTTACATACCAATCAAATTTGTTACGAAGAACGGACACGAATTATATCCTTCTGCTGCCAGATTATTTATGGAATAATTCCGATAAAATATAGATTGCACTTTCACTTGTTCATTATTTTAAACATTTATTATACATGGGTTGTGGGTATTTGTTTTTTAAGAAAATATTGCACATATTTGTAATAGGTAGGTAGATAAATTCACTCAACTTCTTCTCACATTATTATTCCGAATATTTTTTTTTAACTCTTGAACAACAAACACTTTGTCATTTAAATTTACTTTAACTAGGTTCCGCTCTCTTCATTGTACAACATAAGACTGCGCTCGCAATAATTTTCCCGATGCTAAGGGTACTGAACATTGGCAGTAATGAGTGTACGACATACAAGTGTTATCAGAGCACCAGGTAGCGCAAAACACCATCCGAATCACAGGTAACAAGCAATTAACAACACCACACACATTCACATATGCTCGACGAATGCATTACATCCCGCACATATAGGTACTTCGCACACGGAACCGACTGTCCTTGCTCCTTAAAGTTTTTATGATCATCAAATTCCGATGAAATTTATAACAAGAGATCACCGATATATTATACACCACCTTTCGCGGATGATGCCATAAAACAAGTGCACCATCGCTCCATAGAAGAGGCAGGTATATCCAAGGATCATGCACTAAAAGGAACTCTACCTAGATGTGTGTGTGCACGGTAATTGTTTATTGTTTTAGGTTTTCAAAATAAAGTGTAATTGTGATTTTTTTCTATAGGCCGTAAAAGGCGATGCTTGGTAATTATTTTGGGCCAGAGGAGGTTCGTGAAAATAAATTTCATAAAATTATCCTGAGAATTGGTAAATCCGTTTGTTATGTATATTTTTAGTTTTTGAAAAAAATTAAACACTTGTATATCACAACCGTGTGTTACACCGCAAAATAAATTTTTGGGAACAGTGTATCCTTTTGTCCACACACTTCTATCTTTTTTCTTCAAATTGTTTTGGTAACTATGTACCTAGATTGGCTTTTGTCGTCCTTCGAATCGAGAAAGCACGATACAATTTAATGTGTGTTATCGTCGTTTGACTGTTGTTAACCGACTGAAATGTGAATCGAGCAGCGAACGGACATACTGAAAATTATTGTCTGTATATCACATCCTCCCAGAGTCATCCTCCTTTTTGTAATCAATGAGCAGGAGTATAGCATGGACGTACGCTCATAAAGAAACACAACATAACATAAAACACACCCGATGACGGCGACGAACGACGACACAACTCAATCCTCATATCCTGTGTACGTACTTACTAACTAACGAACGAGCAAACGAACGAGTACGAAAGGAGCTTTAACGGCCTTACACCGAGTGGTGGATAACTCAAACTCAATGGCTGGATATGAGGGGTAAGACTTGGTGGCGCTCGCTCGTACAGCTAACTCTTCTTCACATATACACACCGCCACCTTCAATGCTGCCGCCAACGCCGCACACACCGTGCACATGTGTCGTACGTACATTGTACGTATGAGTTTGTTGTTGCGCTCCTTGCTCCTATTTTTTTGACTTGGCTCAGGACGTTTTTTTATATCCTTGCGCCAATCGCAGCAGCAACATATCAAGTTTTCCCACCATTCATATACGTACGGGGTGTGTAGTAAACTTTCTATGTACACAGAATCCTTGTGTGAGGGGGTGGAGGTGGCATCAGCCGCTCTCACGTGAGGAGAAAAACAAAACATACACCTTCCACCCCCTCATGCATACAGTCGTATTCACACGCATACACATACCAAAGCTCGCTCACTAACACATTGGTCTAAATTTGCCGAGTGTGTAGCCTGTGTATGGTTGTCACAGTGGGAAAGGACCAACCCTCTCTCGTTGACGGGCTGTGTGGTGGGCGAGTTGTGTGTCATATTTGTACACTGTTTCTATCGCATTCCAATATTAGAATTTTTTTTTGCTCTCCACTCCAAAAGCATCCTTTTTTGACTTTGACACGCACACATAAGCCTTTCATATATAGAACGAGCAGACACCAGAACGGTTAACATAACAGGCGTGGTGTGTTGTACAACATATCCTGTCGATACAGATTTTAATTGAGTCAAATCCGTTTTTCCAATCCGCTGTGAAAATTCAAATCCTCGCTGCGTGTGCACCGTGATGTACTATGTTCATATGCAAATTAATCTAATGCTTCATCTGGTTCAGGGGTCCCTTTTACGTTTTTATGTTAATTTCTTTAATTTAGGGTGAGCACTGTTAGTCGTTTTTGGTTTACTTTTTGTTTAAATTCATCGAGGTCAACTAACTGCGTATTTTTTGAATCGGTTTCGTATTAAAGGATCCTTCATCCTGGAAGGGCTCTATTGCGCATGACAATTTATTGACTCTCTGCTTGGAAAAAGCATGTGCGAGAGAAGTTGGTGAGAAAACATTTCTGCTAATAAAAGTGGGGTAATAGCCTATAAAAGGGGTAAAACTGAAAGTTCATTATCGTATGTGGCGTGCTTCGAAATTTGCGGTCGTATATGAGTTTTGAAAAGAGTTATAGGTTCCGCCGGAGAAATGTTTTTGCAATAAATTCACAACAATATTAATGGTAAAAAATTAGTCCTTTTTTTAAATGAAAGGATTATGCATCAATTCGGTCAGAAATCTACTTCTTTTCGTGATTCTAGTTTTGAATGATTGTAGCTTGTACATATGTTGGCACTTACTTAAACGTTGCTAAAATCTATTTTTCTACTTTAAACTCTCTAAAAAATACGACAACGAAGTAGGTAAACTAAAAAAGCAGAATAAACAATAAGGTACTTAGTAGACATGTCTTACACATCAGATAGATTTTTTTTCAAATTTCAAGCAAATTATACCTAAATAGGTAAATTTATCCTAAATATGGTTATAATTACAACATCCATATTTTACTCGAAAACTTGGATCTTTCATCTCTTTATCCCAACTTTTCTTTCAGCTCAAATCTTAAGTTTAGGCACCCATGTGAGAATAATAAAATTTTTTGTGTCGATGACAGAAAAAGGTTTGCTCCACGAACTTTTCGTAGCCGGCGAGTACACTTGGCGAGTGGCGACCGATTGGAAATCAATCTGTTTCTGTAAAAACATGTATGATAAAATTTTGCACAAGGATCAACTTCAACAAAAGCCTTCATATATTGAACTATAGAACTTGAAATTATTAAAAAATATTGAAGTTCAAAGAACAACACAGCACTAGTTTTCACTATTGCAACACATTAAGCTCATCCATAGATTTTATACAAGGATTTGTAATATTATACATATAGATATATGTCTGATATGATGATATGTGTCTGACGATAATCCTTAATTTAATGACTTTATTACAGAGAAGACTTAGTTTCTAGGTATGGGTGCCTACTCTAAATTAGAGGATTGGACTGTATTTTATTTGTTAAAGGTATAAAAATAAGGTATAAAAATAATGTAAATTGATCATGTATAAATAAGTCTACATTCTGTCTCGTTACACAACCTTTTGTACGGGTGCCCACAATTATAGAAACCTATCTCTGGTCTCTAGTCTCTGGACAAGTACATATGTAGCTATAGTATCACTTAAATATTTTTTTGGTTTAAAAGCATCAAAATGTAGCTTAAGAACTGGATCCGATATTTGACAACAAGGTTAAATACCTTGAAAAATGAGATCTGAAATGAGACTTGTACCAATAGGTACAATATTATAACGACCCACCCGAACTGGAGGAGGTAAAAGTACCTGTGGTAAGCTCACGTGCAACAAAGCAACCGTAGCAGACGGCCTAGCTGCTGAACTTTTTAAATCCGCTGGCCAAGAGCTGGTTAGGAGCATGCACCAGCTCATCTGCAAAATATGGTCGGAAGAAAGCATGCCCGATGAATGGAACCTCAGCATTGTTTGCGCGATCCTGAAGAAGGGATACCCCCTGAGTTGTGCCAACTACAGAGGCATCAGTCTACTTAACATTGCATACAAGATCTTTTCTGCTGTACTGTGTGAACGCCTGAAGCCGTTTGTCAACAATCTGATATGCTCATATCAGTGTGGCTTTAGGCCAGGAAAGTCCACCATTGATCAAATATTCACACTGTGGCAGATCTTGGAGAAAACCCAGGAATTCGAAATCGATACACACCACCTTTTCATCGATTTCAAAAATTTCCATCCCTGCCAAACTCGTCAGTCTGTGCAGGATGACGATGGAAAATTCACGCTGTTCCGTTAAGGTCGCCAAAGCCTCACCGACCCCTTTTTTGTCAAAAAAAGATTAAGACAAGGCGACGCGTTGTCATGCGACTTCTTTAACATCATACTTGAGAGAATTTTTCAAAATTCTCGCGCCAACACCAGTGGTACAATCTTTCAAAAGTCCGTTCAACCTTCCCATACGCAGACGACATTGACATAATCGGAAGAACAACGCATGATGTCAGTAAAGCCTTCGTGAGTATTAGGACAGAAGCGGCGAGCATGGGTTTAGCCGTCAACGAGGGCAAAACCAAATATATACTGTCAGCAAGAAAAGACACCCAACACCGTTCTTGGACAAAACATCACCATCGACAGCTACAATTTTGAGGTAGTTAGGGACTTTGTCTACCTGTGCTCCGCTATCAATTCAGACAATGACACCAGCGCTGAAATCAAACGAATGATAATTCTTGCCAATCGCTGTTTCTTTAGGCTAAGAAGGCAATTGAATATCAAAGCCCTCTCTCGAGCAAATAAAGTGTTTATGTATAAGACCCTCATCATTCCAGTCCTGCTTTACGGTGCAATAGCATGGAGCCTGTCAAAGGCGATCGAAAACACTTAAGGCTGCTTCGAGAGGAAAATTCTTCCAACGATTTATGGTCTGCATAGACGGAGAGTGGAGGGGGAGATATAACATCGAATTGTACGGGCTGTACAGCGATACCGACCTAGCCAGAAGAGTCAAAACACAACGTCTACGATGGCTGGGTCATCTAGAGCGGATGGACACCAACGCCCCGGCCCGGAAAATCTTCGAATCCACAGCGCAGGGACGGCGCAGTAGATGAACACCGAGACTCAGGTGGAAGGGGACCTTAGCCAACTTCGCGTGCGAAACTGGCAAAGCTTGTTGGCTGAGGCCAGTTCCAACCCGGACTGTAGCGCTACATTAAGTAAGTAAGTGTTTTTCTTTTTGTGTATAAATAAGTTATAACTTTACTATGGCACTTTAAGTACCGGCTAATGGTAATTTCTTGTAAGATGGTGTAAGGTTCGGCTATGTTAAAAATCAACCAAAACAAAATCGCCCAAAATACAAACAAGTAAGTGCAAGAGTTCGTCTGTAACGAACTTCCAAATACCCGACCCTCTCTATCCATTAACACAGAACTTAAAATTTTTTGGTGTGTTTCATACACTGAATGTCAATTATTTATATTGGCTACGCCCCTAAAAAAGGGCATAGGCTGAAAATTAAAACCAATTAACTCTAATTTGATTGGAATCACGAGAAAATGCGTTGAAAGCCAATATTAATACTTAAAGAAATGGTTTTATTTCCAAAACTCCCCCTAAAAGTGGGCGGAGCTCAATGCTTTGCATGCAACAATTTTAGGAAATGGTAATATCTTTAATATTTGTCATAGAATTTTTTTCAATTCAGAATGAATTTCCCGAGAAATCAGGATTTCAAAGATTTCAGATGTTAAAAGTGGGCATGGTCAATAGAAGGTGCGGTCCAATTTTTGTCTAATTAAAGGCTTCTGGTCGATATTGCTCTCCACCAACATTTGAGTTCATATGTTTTGTCTATCTTGACCAAAAGGCAAAATTTGAGATTGTCTGACATTCAAGCCAATTGTGGGCGTGGCTGTGAGCGGATCTTCTCAATTTTCATACTTTGTCTGTACAAAATAAGAACCAAGCAACGCTCCTAGTTTCAGTTTCCTAGCTCGATTTTAAAGACCTCAAAACTGCATTATACATACGGACAGACGGACAGGCGGACGGACGGACATGGCTTAATCGACTTACCTGTCGGTCTCGATTATATCTCTAAAAGGCTTTAGGGGTCTATGGTGATTATTTCACTGTGTTACAAACTATGCATTAAAATGGTCTCCCTAAGACCTTTGAGGGATATGAAAAGCCCTAAATTTTAAGATAGAGAGCTGAATAGAGGTGATTACAACCTGTAAGGCCACTACAGGCCTGTATGTGCGACCTTCTCTAATTTTTTTACCCCACCCAGAATATATTCAGTTTGATGTATAGTTTGTACCGCAGTGAAATATTCAGCATAGGCGCCTAAGACGTTTTAGAGATATGAATGGGACCGACAGGAGAATCGATTAAGCCATGTCCGTCTGCCGGTTCGCCCCTATATTAACAACTTTTAGGCCTTAAATTTTAAGGTAGAGAGCTGAAATTTGGTGGATTAGCTGAAGTCCATTGGACCAGGTCAGGTTTGAAAATTAGCTGAATCCGCCCATAGACACACCTACTATACAGGCCTGTATGTGCGACCATCTCTAATTTCAAAAAATACTTTTTCCAAATTTTGAGGTAGGTATATTACGTTATGTTATGTTATGTTTGGTTTGAAGGAGCCAAAGAAGTGTGGCCTTTTCATTGACCACGCCCACTTTTTTAAGGGATTTCAGCTCAAAATGACTGTTTTTCAATAAATATATATGAAATTTGACTAAAAATTATATGACAAAATTTGTAGATATTAGTTATTTCTTATATATTATATAAGATATTTTCTAACTTTCATGTTTATGTAGTATGTGCCTCTGCCCACTTTTGAGGGCGTGGCTTTAAGAAAGTGATTTTTTAGTTAAAAAGGCGGAGTTTTAGGGTGAAATGTATGCAACCACCCAGTATAAATCATTCAACAGTTATATTTTTATATCCCGCCCACTTTTTGGAGGCGTGGCATTTTTTTTACGTGACATTTTCATTTACCACGCACATTTTCTAAGGGATTTGAGCTTAAAATGACTGTTTTTCAATATATATAATGTGAAATTTCATTAAAAATTCCATGTTGTAGATTTAATTAGCATTTTCTAACTTTTTTGTGCCATAGTATATGTCTGCGCCCACTTTTGTGGGCGTGGTGTTAAAAAAAGTGTTTTAGACCAGTTTTAGACCGAAATATATGCAAGCGTCTCGTATAAAGCATTCAACAGTTATATTCTTATATCCCGCCCGCTTTTTGGAAGCATAACAGTTTTCTGCCATTTTTGGTAAGGTGGGAATTTTGAGATTCCTCACAGACGGACTGAAGTTTTTACATACGCACTGTTGCACTGTTCCACTTGTTATTCGATATATTAGCTTTAAATCCAAAAAACTTGCACTATAAAATTTTCAGATGTGTGCGGAAGCTATCAACTTAAATGAATTTATTTTTGCCACGCCCACATATGTGGCGTTTTTTAAGTATAAACCAAATTTTTAATATAAAAATGCAGTCGACGTGCGTATACTACTTCTGATAAAATATATGAACAAAGAAACGAAGTAATTGAAAAGGGGTGATGCGTGTGGCATCACCCCTTTTCAATTACTTCGTTTCTTTGTAAGGAAGAGTATTCTTAACAGACAAATTATAAATACAATAATTGTTAATTGAAACTAAAACTTAGAAACCAAGATTTATGACGCAATTCCGAGCTTGACAGTAGTCAATTGGGATGGGGTATCCAACGATTCGCCTAAGCGGATTGTAACCCTCGCATTAGTTTTTCATACTAATAAGTAAAGTGGGCGTGTCAGTGGGCGGATTATGAATATTTTTTCACTTATACTGCTTCGCGGCCTAAGAACCCCAGATATTTAAAATCCTAGACGGATGGATGGATGGACATATGCCCTTAAAGTCTTGGGGGTCTGCGGTGTTATTTCTCTAATATCTCTAAAAATTATCTCTAAATTATCTCTAAAAATTATCCCCTATCCTACGGAATGGGGCATAAGAAGGATTCTTAGTACGAAATAGCTGTTAAATTTCAGCTGTTCACGCGAAATATGATGTTCTTTAACCTGTTTTCATTCCCACGGAAATAACTAAACAAATTCTTCTACAAAGCTCTCATTGAATTGCATAGTTTAAAACTTTATTTTCACATTTTTAGACTCGATAGAGCAAAAAATGTAAGCCTTTATTTGTATGCCAATAAGGCTTAAGGATCAAGATTTTTTTCTGCAGATAAAAATTAAAAAAATATTTAAACTGTGTTGGAACTTTTCTTTATATTGACTTTTTCTATTTCACTGATCATTGAAAGCAATTTCAAAGATTCTCTAATCCATAAACTTTATTTTTGTACCAAAGAAAGCCAGTAGAATATTAACGTGGTTATTACATACCTATTTAAATAAATTATTTCAGAATAAGTTTAAGCTTAGATACGGTATTTTTTTACTTATTAATTGAGGTGGCGTTACAGTCCGGGGTGGACCTGCGCCTCAGCTAACAAGCTTCGCCAGCCACCTCTGTCTCCAGCTATAGCCGTCTCCAGTTTCGCATGTGCGAAGTGTACTGAGGTCCCTCAATGGGCAAATGGTCTATCCAGAAACGATATTTTACGATATTTTCTGTACCTACACGTTTAACATCAAATCAAATTTGATTACAATCTTTATATTTTTAAGAAAACAGAACGTTTTCACAAATTGCCTTGTAGTTTTCAAGTTTCTGAGAATTTGCGGTTTTTCAATTTTTTTTATAATTTTCATTAAATTATTGTATAATTTCGGATATTTTGTTGAAGTCAGTGGCAATTATAGAATCGGACATCGTCGACAACGTTTTTGCACGCATTTTAAAAAAGAAATCGAAAATGCGTTCATTCCTTAGAACGTATTTTCGATAGCAAAATTTTCAAAAATTCGTGCAAAAATTAAACTTCACTTAAGAATCGAAAATTATTTATTCGCCAACTCCAAAGCTTTTATAAGGCCCAGAGATTTTTATTTTTATGCAACATTCGTCTTGATACTTTTATCTCATTCAAATTCAGACTGTAACTAACGCGTTTTGTTGTTCTTGCATACGTTCCATTCTATTTTACGTAGATTTAATCTTATTTATCTTTCTTGTCAACGTATGGACAGAGCGATGGAAAACGGAGCTAAACCCTATGAAGTACACCTATTCCATTTTTTGATTAACCTCTAAAAACGCTTAAACTTAAAGGCACAAAGCAATGGTAATAATGGATGTCCGTCCTTCAGGCGGACATTCAGGGGACAATAAGCAAACTCCAAAACAGTAAGGCCACAGGATACGGCCTGATCGCTAGCGAAATCTTGAAAGAACTACTGAAGAAGGCATAACCAATGCGGCTACTTCGGTATTATATACCGAAGATAGACGATTTTGCATATTGGTGCATATTGGTATGGTGTATATTGGTATCTTTTCAAAGATTTTGGAGTTTTAGCCTCTGTCCATAAAAAAATTTAAGAATTTATTTGGACCCAAATCCTTCGAGAACAAAATACTAATAGTGGTTGTGTTTGCTAAAATCTTATTTGTTGATATTTACGTGAACCTTCGCGTTTGGAAAACTACGGCCATCCTCTCCGTCGGGCCTGAAAAGGCCACAAACTTACAACTTTTGACGATTGCAAGAAAGTAAAATAGCGTCAAGGGGCTTATACATCAATAACTGATGCTATGACTATGAGTATCAATACTCATAGCGTACCTACTTATACGCATTTCCAAAGACATGTGGAAAAGGTTCTGAAATTAAACTTGCAGTTCCAACTCCGAGCTGATATGACCTCTTACACACTTTTTTCGACGCATATGGAGGGGACTTCAAGTTTTCCAATCACGAAGGTGGAAATTAAGAAACCTCTTATGACAAACTCGGAGGATTTATTAACCCCCTGGGGTAAGGCCGTAAAACCGTTGTTTATCTTGAACGCGAAATACAACATACTACCTACCTGCCTATCAACCACTTTATTATAAATGGTTTGCAGCTCTAAACGGTTTTTTTAAATTTATGTGATCAATAATTAATTTAAATTTATACTAAATATCTAAAATGAAATATCTAAATGTCCACAAAATGCTCGCAAATGCGGGTACAGATACTTCCTTCCATAGCTCTTATAAAATTAAATATTTCTCCAGCTTTTAATTGATTTTCCTGAAAACTATTCAGCTTTAAAATGGATCCAATTACTACCTACCCCACTGAGGAAACCGTCGCGTTTTAAAGTCATTTAAATGCAATGTTCCTCGAGCGCAAATATATAAATTTTCATTCTCTTTAGAAACAAAAGATTTATGGTGTCCAGTCCGTCGGCATTTTCATGGTGACATTCCCTTGCGTCGCTTCCAACATTCGCCTCTATAAAAGCTCGATTTTGGCCAGCGCACCACCACCGTTATACATCAGCAGCAGGACACAATGCCACGTGCTTTCTTTTTTTCCTCGTTTCTTAATCATTCTCCTTTCCTCATGCTTTTCTTATACACTTTCAACGAACAGAAGGTACAAGTCCAGCCACAGCCACAACAACCAAAAATTACATGGACACTGTGACGAAAACAGCTGATGGAGGTTGGTTGTACCTACCGGGCATCAGCACTGGAAGCGGCGTCGCCGGCCACTACGGCGACTATCTATTGTTCTTCTTCATGCGGACGAATGACCGAAGGAATAACTCGGAATTGCCCCCTCGAAACCACCCAGCCGCCCGTCTTCATCGTTCCTACCTACCAACGATGCGATGGACAGCGAATTTCTTGCAAAACGAAATTTCTTTCAGTTTACTAAAGGACACTACCAAAAACGGAACTGGACATGGCCCATCGAAAGTGGTTCGGATGAGAAATCTTGTGAAAAAAATAGGAAAACCTTATATCGTCCTTGCGCGGAACTGGATAACGATGTGTGTCATATAAGAAAAGGATACTCCCCAAATGTGTGAATATGTGAATAGTTTTCCGATTTTTTTTCCTCCCCCGTTTTTTACTTTTTTTTTCTTTTGTTTTGTGTTCCTTTGCACATGTGTGTGATGCATGAGGATGATAATTTTCTATGAGTCGAGTTTTGGATTGTGCGCGTGTTTAGAAATGATAGTGTACACGACAAGACACCCCTTCCAAAAAAAAGAAGATTTTTTTGCAGTTTCTTGCATGCTTAGAAAAAAAAATAAAAAAATGTTACCTTTCGAACTAATGACTAAAATGACTCAAAGCTCGAAGCTTATCTCACCCTCTCACGCAACAAGAAGACTTGATGCCAATTTGGAAAAAAGGATAATGTGAAAAGTTCGATTAGAAACCAAGGACTTCTTATCCAGAGAAAAGTGAAAGTTTTTTTCTCTCTCGCGTGCGCATTTATCCTTCCACTTTCCACCCATTTTGGCAAGGGGTATATCTGACGCGATGTGTGATTGTGTGAATTTTTTCTCCGCAGTTTTGTATCTTGTCGGTGTTTGCCTCTGTGTGTGACAGGGTGAAATAACGTGCTTTTTCTTGTTGTTTGATGTTGTTTTGGAATGGGGGTGACCCCCCAAAATTTATGTACATATATCATCATCCCCCAAAAAATTGTGAGAGTAAAAGAAACAGAGAGTGAGCTAGTGGAAGCGAGACAGACGCCTAGTGTTCGAAAGAGAAGAAGCTACCCTTATGTGCTAAATTTCGCATATGCGCGGGAGTATGAGCACGCGGCGGATATAATGTATCTAAAATGTATGTGACATACATAAGAGCAACCCAGTACACTAGTACAGTGTACACCAAATAGCAACAGCAACTCAGTCAAACAGTGTATGCTTTGTTTGTTGGGGTTATGTGGGAACGAAAACGACAAGGACACGATGACGCTGACGTTCGGGACTGGTTGGAAAAATTCCACACCTATATGAGTCGAATCGTCGTCGTTCCGAAGGGTATACACACACGAGCGTATACAGATAGGACACGAGCTAAGGGGGTGGCGCACCAAACATTACACAATTGGGTAACACAAAATGTTTCACTGTTTTTCTTTTACCCTTGTACTTCTTCTTGCTCTTCTTCGGTACGTTACGTGGGTCTTTTTTTCCCCCGGTGAATGTGTAGGGAAGCAGCCTGCACATGAATCCTTTTTTCTTATTGGGGGATTTGGTCGTTCGTAATGCTTCTTTGCTCGTATGGAGTACATAAATTTGAAATCGTACTCTGTGGGGATCTACATCCATGCCTTTACATATGAGATCTGGTGTGGTTCGGTATACCTACCTACATCCCTCGCAATGAAAAAGGACACTCTAGATAGCTCACATAGTGGGTATACCTAGCCTTCCACCTTGTACTACTGCTAGTTGACAGTGCAGAGGGGTGATGGTGGACAAAATGTTTTAATTAATTCTCGAGTAGTTCGCGTTCATGTTCATTTTCGAGGGGATGAGAGTCGTGGTCAGGGTAGTAGGTGCCTACCAAAGATAAAACAATGAGTCGGGATACTTTTTTTTACCAGGAGGATAATAATCTCGCCGACACTAAAAGAGAAGTGGGATGAAATGAAAAAAATACACTTGGAATGAGTGTGTCGCCCTGTCGGAGTAAAAACATATAAGTTTGTGTATTATGCACACCTACACACTTATACCCACTCAAGTTGGTTTCTTTGGACTTTTTTTTTAAATTAACTTAAATTATTATAGGTATAGAAGGTAGGTAGGTGGGTATAGGTTTATCACCATAAAACTGTGTACCAAAGGTTTATTGATCGTATACCTAGTATGTTAAAATAATTAATTCACTGTTTCATCGGATTGATTTATTAGTGAATATGGATACCTGCCATTACTTAGTCTGCCAGGGGAGTGAAAGCTTCAATTACTTAACAGGTAGTGTACTTATACCCATATTCAAAGTATGGACAGATAGGTACATTTAGGATGTTAACGCAGATTATTCGGACATCAGTTACCAACATGATTGAGGTCGATAACTTAATCGATTTATTTATGACTCTTTGTCCAGTCATCCTAACGACATCCTTTATAGGTGGGTATAGTAGATATGTTATGTGTGAACCTGAATCTATAAACTCAATTAATAAGACGCGTGATCATCGCTGATCTTTGATAACGTTAGACATATATGTCCTTTTTCGATCTATGGTATAGTTTTCTTTGAGTTTCGTTATTTTGATAATAGGTAAGTCCTTGGATTATGCCTTCATACAAAACTAACTAGGTACAGGACTCATTCCTGGGTAGGTAATTCACTTCGAAGGATTTTTATTCGAAGCGGGAACCATAAACATATAATTTTTAATAATATACAACCAGCACATCTTACAATTTAGTTTATGCAATGCTAATAAAGTTTGTTAACAAAAAAATAGATCAATTAGGTATACAGGGTGTCATCTTAAGAATGGATAAGTCTGAAATGACTTACGCCCGTTCAAAAAACTAAAAAAAAAACTTTTAGCAAAGTAGAGTCAAAGAAATGTAAAAATGTTTTATTTTTTTACGTAAAAATCCAAAAATTCACCAAAAATCCTAATAAACTGACACAAAATAAATAAATAAATAAATAATAATAATAATAATAAATAAATGAATAAAATAAGTAGAAAGGCGGAACGGTTTAATCCAAACCAGGGCCCAGTTTTTGCCGAATTCGAACCTCACGTCGAGAAGTTTTTCAAGATAAATGTTAAGCTAGGAGAGTTTGTGAGACCCTCGCGGAGGTGGGGACCGTGAAAAAGAGCGAGTCTTTATTTGTCAGATTACGACACGGTATAGGATTTGAACCTAAACCTTCATCTTTATAGGCACACACACCAACAGTTCGCTGACATATATTTTCTAAGTTGTTTATGCCAAAGCATAAGAAGAAGAGATTCGAATAACTGCTAGACTTAATTTATAATAAAAAAAAAATTTCAGTTCCCGAAGCATGTGAAAAAAATAATTTTCGTAAAAGTGTAAATATGACTGGTGTAACAGAAAAGTGGGAATACATAAATGGCCAACTATAAGTGTTTTTGAATATTTGTATTAAATGCAGATTTCAAAATGGTATAATTTTTTACTGTTTCTAGAGCAAGTAAGAATTATTTGTAGTAATATTAGCCGAGTGTAAAAAAACCGACATTCAGAGGAATTTTTTTTTAGTTTTTAGTGCAAAACAAGTAAGTAAGTGCAAGAGTTCTGTAACAAACTTTTAAATGCCTGACCCTCTTTACCCATTAACACTAAATTTAACTTTTTTTGGTCTGTTTCATATACTAAATGTCAATTATTTGTATTGGCCGCGCCCCTAAAAGAGGGTGTAGGCTGAAAATTAAAATCAATTAACTCTAATTTCGTTGGAATCACGAGATAATTCGTTAAAAGCGAATGTTAACCCTTTAAAAAACACTTTTTTTCCAAAACACCTCCTAAAAGTGGGCAGAGCTCAATGCTTTGTATGCAACAAAATAAACTAATTTTTTTTTTCAATTTAGAATGAATTTCCCGAGAAATCAGGCTTTCAAACATTTCAGATGTTAAAAGTGGCCATGTTCAATAAAGTGGGCGGTCTATTTTTTTGTTTAATTAAAGGCTTCTGGTAGATATTGCTCTCCAGCAAAATTTGAGTTCATGTGTTTTGTCTATCTTGACCACAAGGCATTTTGAAATAAAATGTAAATTTGAGGTTGTCTGACATTCAAGCCAATTGTGGGCGTGGCTGTGGGTGGATCTTCTCAAGTTTCATACTTTATCTGAACAAAATGAGAACCAGGCAACGCCGGAAGTTTCAGTTTCCTAGCTCAATTCTAAAGACCTCAAAACTGCATACATACGGACAGACGGACGGACGGACATGGCTTAATAGACTTACCTGTCGGTCTCGATCAAATCTCTAAAAGGTCTATGGTGATTTTTTCACTGTGTTACAAACTATGCATCAAAATTAATATACCCTCGGTCGGGTATAAAAAATTGTTCGTAAGAGCATTTCCAGGCTTAGCCATTTTTTACGGGACACTTTGCAGAAGAAGAGAACTTTTTATGTATTTAATATATATTTATATTTTTTAATAAGCTCAATCGATCAGGGCTAATGACCCTGTGCATGTTACACCCTACCCATATATATTTATCCTTATACATTTATCCTTGTACATTGCTTTTATGCCAGCATTTCACGACTGAATAGAACAAGAGTAAAGAGGAGAAAAAGATATCTAATGGAACACAACAGCTGAGCAAACCAAAGCCGTAAAATAAAAATTTTGCCTTGAAACAATGAAAGCTTTTTTCCGCAAGTGTTATGCCTTATAACAGAATATTATAAGGCAGTCATTTTTCCAAAAAATGAGTTCAAGTGGCTGTGTTCAGGATCTCGGAAAAACTGCGATCGAACTCCGAATTTTCCCCTGATTTTTGCCGGTGACCAAGACAATTTAGATGCTTCTCTTAAGACTCGAGCAGTTCGTACTCCCCGCTTACGTCCTTTAATGTTTTTGCCTTGTTTTTTTGATATTCAAAAAAACTTTAATACTAATGTTAAAGCACAATCTTATACCAACTGATAAATTTACTAAAACTTAGTTATGGTTTGGTTCCCTCTCATGCCACTGTAAGAATTATAACGACCGAATTGCTACTGTCCCCATTTTTACTGCTTTTTTCAGTTCTGATTGAAGATCATTAAAGTGTGCGAAAAGATCGGTATGATTCCGAAAGCATTAATATAACTTTTCTGGTGGGAGGCCAATGAAGTAACCTTTTATAATTTTTTAACATTTCGAAGGCTTGTTCAAATTCGAAGAATCTATTATGCACAATACATAAATGTATAGAAAAATGTTGGTTGTTGGCAATCTACGATGTGGATTGAAAACCGTATTATTTGAAAAAATCTCCAGAATATTTAATCTAATGTTTCAAAGAGATTTTGAGACTTGTTTGATGTGATTTAGTGTCGTTGGGATACTTTTGCCCTAACATTCTCTGCACTCAATCCAGTAAAGGCGCTAGGCACTGCCAGGGACCTAAATTTGTCGCTGAAGTCAACAATTTTAGTTGGGTCTCTCCAGCTTCATCCTGTAAGATAATATAGAATGTATGTATGTATGTCTGTGTCAACATTCAAACTAGCTTTTGGGGCCTTTGACCCACATATTCTTCAAAAAATTCAACGACGATTCGGAAGCATCGGTATAGTCACTACACAATATTGAGTTCTGAAAACCTAGGTTGTTTCAACCTCAAAGCCAACATGTTTAACACGCAATCCTTCCCTTCGTCTGATCGAAATGACAAAGACGTCATTCATCCTTTCAAATTTAAATAGAGTTGGAATTCTATTATTAACGCTGCGTCTTCACTGTCAATGTCGAAAGCAATGGAAATGAACATGGCAATGGCAGTAAAAAAATAACTGGCAATTAGACTTTCAATCATTTTTAATTTGGGCATTTCATTGCCTACAAATGCAAATTTGAAGCGAAAAAGAAAATCGTAAAAGTTTTGAAATTTTCTATGTCTAGGTATGTTGAAGCCGTTGAAGCCGAACATGTTAAATATAAGTTTCATATGTCATTTACAAATTCATTACCACGTAGATTTATGGCAATGATTGTCCTTCAAATGGAAATCAATCATTGAGGGCCATTTACAAATCAATATTGCAAAGCTAATTTCCAAATCGTCTACACTAGCTATGAAAGAGTCAAAGGAAATATTTCAAACAATTTATTGCTTTCCCCATTGCAAGTAGAGCTCCTGGGTAAATGTAATTATATCTTGACAAAAATTGCCAAATTCATCGATCGATAAATTTTTAGATTATTTCATAATAAAAGTGTGTTTTATTTTATGAAAAGTTTCAAAAAGACGTTGGGTCAACCTTTGTAGCTTTTAGCATAATGTTGACAAGATACTATAGAGAATCTTAAATCGCTCATAAGCAGTTCTTTTGCGTGGTAAGTTTTCGTGACTTGTTGTGACATTTTCAATCTAATCCACCCTTTGGATTCTATTCTTTTATTCTAGAGGAAACCCTTACTTTCTTATGGTTTACAAAACGAGAGCTCAGATGGAATTTCTTCATTATTTCATATAAAAGGAAAGTGCAAAAACATTTTCTACCACATATCGAGGTACATACATAAAAAAGATTGTCTTTTGAAACTTCGGTATTTAACGGTAGCAAAAATAAAGGTCTCCTTCAAACAAAGATTTGGCGAATTGAGAAGACAAATTTGACTTCACTGTCGAAAGTGTGATAAAAACATAATTTTCTATTTCATCCAAATTACAACAATTAAAATTGCAATTTATACCCGAAAAGATAATTACCCCATACAACGGTTATGTGGGGGAGAGTTCCCAATTGATAAACATCTACTTTGAGAGTGACCTTTACAACAAGAGAAGAAAAGCCCTCCACACGCATTCGATGCTATCTTAAATGACCGAAATTCACTCGTATCTGTATAGCTGTGTCCATTTTTTTTTTCTTTTACAACATTTTTTGTGTTCGTTTGTTGTTTGTTCGCCTTTCTTCCCTGCTTTCTTTCTCGATATCAGCACACGGTTAATGGTCGTCCCCTTGGCGTTGGAGCTTGGATACTTTTTATTTTATTACCCAACATCCAAAGTCCTCCAACCTGTGTATAGTATGTCTTGTCGTCTAGGAGGGGTCATTTTCCTCCAAATAGTCCAGGGTGCTTGGATATATGTGTGAAACCATAAGAAATCGCGTGGAAAATCATAAAAAAAAATTGTAAATAGACAAAAATATGGAGCTAAGTGTGGGAAAGCGGACACCAACAACAATGGTCAACAAAAAGTAATCAGATTTTGCATGATGCGCTCGTGTGTGTACGAGTATCTTGCCCAAAGTATGCCGTTTGGCTAATGGCCGAGATACATCATTTTTATCACTCTGGAATGGGAAAATTATTTTCGTATGTGGAAAGTTTTGGGGAGCCTCTGTAAGCATTAGAGATTTGAAGGTGGACAGATGTGAACACGTGATTTGGGTGGGAAGCAACAAGATACGCATTTTAATGGGATTTTTTTTTTTTTTTTGTATTTTTTCACAGCTTTTATTTACATGCAAATTGCTAGCATTTCAACTTTAATAATAAAATGCCCCTACCTAGATAGCTACACGAACTAAGAAGATAATGTTTGAAATTGATTTTCCTAGTGAACTTAACCTGAAAAAGACTTGCCCTTTTTTCGTATAATTCTATATTACACCGGCCAAGAAGCGCAACAGCTCGAGGTGAACCAGAACCAACTTCTTATTCATGTACAAATGTCACGGAGGTGCTGTCAGACCGTTGCGTCACCCTCGCAGAGACGGACACCGAACAAGAACAAGTACTTTTTTTTTAGATGGTAGAGTAATAAATGTATAATATTTCTATATTATTATAATTAGTACAGAATTGAATAATAGTACATATTTCTAAAGGTACCTATTATTTTTAAGAAAATCTATAGCTATACCTATTGATAAAACTTATAATGGACCTTTTTTCCTTGGTACCTAAGTTCAATTAAAAAACATTAAGTCAATTTTCACATGAAATTTCAAACTGTAATTAAACCTTTATTTGTGCTTTAAAAAGTTGCCCTCTTTGGATTCTCTGACTATTTCCGCAGTTTATACGTACACCAAATTTTGTCTTGCTACGACTTACCGTTCATAAGTTATAAAGCGATTGGACGGACAAAGTAGCGATACCATAAGAGGTCCTTTTTCCCTTTCAAAGTTGTTCAAAGATCACTGAACAACAGAGCCCGAGAACTCTGAGTGCTCTCTGAACCGAGCGTGCTTGGTGTACTCACTCTGTTCTGATTTTGTAAGGTTCTTGAGATCATTTTTGGGTTATTTGTCAGAATGCAAAATTAAAGAAAACAAAACTAAAAAAAACTAGTGGGAGGGTTACAATCCGCCTAGGCGAATCGTTGGATACCCGATCCCAATTGTCCACTGTCACGCTGCAAAATGCGTCAAAAATCTTGGTTGTAAAATTTCAGCTTCTATTAACTTTAATTGTTTTGAGAATTTGTCAGTTTAGAATCTTCTTTCTTAAAAAAAGGCCTGTCATCAACCCCTTTTAATAACATAATTTTTTTACCATATTTTAATCAGATGTGGTATACACGTGTTGATCGCAGTTTTATATTAAAAATTTGATTTTTTACTTAAAAACGCCCTCAGAGGTGGGCAAAAATTTATTCGTTTAAGTTGATAGCTTACGCATATATCTGAACATATTACTGTGCAAGTTTTTTGGATTTAAAGCAAATATATCAATAAAAGCCGTTTATTAGAATGCATATTAAATAAGACCACGCCTACAAGGAGGCGGTTTTCGCTTTTTTTAAATGCCAATCACAATACACTTAAACGAGGATATTGCATACCAAATAAAGTGGGCGTGTCAGCGAGCGAATTTCAAAAAATTTTACACTTGGACTGCTTCTTTGGGACCTGTAAAGAACAGATATCAAGTCTCAAGTTCCTAGCTCAAAATTTAAGGCCTAAAAACTACCGACAGACGGACGGACGGACGAACATGGCTCATTCGACTTACAATTCGGTCTTGGGGGTGTACGGTGATTATTATTAACTTAATATACCTCCTATCCTATGGGATGGGTATAACAAACACCGGAAGTATGAAAAAATAGTTTCATACTTTCGGTGGTGGAACATCAAAAACCCTCTTTAGCGATTTCCACTCATTAACCACTCATCTGTCATTGCGCTGGGCTCAGCAAAAAGCTCAGGATACTCGATCAAGTTGTTCCGAGGGACGAAGAGTGCATTCAGATCATGCATTGTGCTTAAAAAGAAACATGAAAATAGAACTTTAGGTTTTCACCGGGGACTAATTCGCGATTAATATAAATCTTAATTAAATCCTCGACATATTGCAAGATTTACAATAAAAATTGAAATCCTCTTGGCAAGCGATTAAAAATGAATCCCCTTATAAATCTCATTCATTCGTTTTTTAAACCACTTTCAACCCTTTTCGTATACCTTTTATACAGCTTTAGAATTGATAAAGGACACTGAAACTGAACACAGATCTGTCAAAATTACGATTTCTATTTTTTCTATTTTTTCGCTCCTGGAAAATTCAATCGCCACTCTCTTTTGACAGCCAAAATGACAGAAAAAGAGTGCTAATGTCAAATTAATCCTATATTGATCTGGTATTTATTATTAATCGTTTCCCGCTCATCCTCGTATAATTGTCAGTGGAAACATAGTATAAGGCTATGATTACTTTGAGCACAAAAGAAAACAATTTGTTGTTTAACAGTTTGAGCTCTGTTGCTGTAAAATGGTAAAATGGCTTAAGTCGACTTAGACCAAAAACGGTCTTTTTAAATATCTAAAATAAATAAAACGAATAATAAGCTACATTAAGAAGGCACTTTTTAATGATGTAATAAGACTTAACTCCTCAACATTGAAAAATCTGGATTTGAAAGAGCGGCTTGACTGATATCCCTCCATTTTATACCTTTTATGTTTTATGTCTAACTAAGTTTTCAATACAAAATTATGTATCAAGATTTTTAATAGGAAGATCGCATTAAGTGCAATTAAGACAATGTTCCAAAACAAAATTTTCCTCTAAGTACAATTTTATTTGTACATAAGCCGTTTTTATACCGCATCCCATAAGATAGGAGGTTTATTAAGTTTGTCACATACCTATAGTTTATAACACAGTGAAATAATAATGGTAGACCCCCAAGACCTTAAGGGCATGTGATCGAGACCGAATTCTGAATCGATTAAGCAAAGTCCGTCCGTCTGCATGTCACATGTTTTTAGGCCTTAAATTTTGAGCTAGGGTGCTGAAATTTTTTGCCTTGGTCATGACAAGCAGTACAAGTAAAAACACTTTGAAATCCGCCCAAAGTCACACCCACAATCGTTCTAAATGTGCAACTACCTCCAGAGATTTCAAAACTGTAAGACGTTCTAAAAGGCTGAAATTTGACATTTAGCATCTCCTAATGAACGTAAGACACAAAAAAGAAAAATTTAATTGGTAAACCTCCTCCAGTGGGCGTGGCATCTATTTTAAGAGTGTATTTTCAAATGTAGTTTACTCAATATTTTTGCTCTAAATTGAAAAAAATTTGCTTAATGAAGCAAAACCTGTTGAAGAAAAACCTAAAATTTTCCAAAAAACCTAATTTCGACTGGCATTGAGCCTAATTTACGAAAGCATGAAACAAAAAAAATAGCAAATTAGGGTAACGAGACTTCATTCCAGATTTCGTTCATATAAAACTTTTAGCCACGCCCCCTTTTGGGGGTCGATTTTTCAAAAGTATTGAATTTGAACATAAAAATTGCATTTTATGGAAATATCTTACAATAATTGATAGTTTGCAATTAGGGTCGGTTGGACCGCTCCCCTTTTTGAAGTTTGCACTGCTTATAAAGTGTCAAAAAATAACAATGACATCAGCATTTTACAATGTGGGATAGGATGGGGTATTCAACGGTCCGTTTTACGGCAATAAAAATCACATGTTTCGATTTGAAACATAGACTCAACGGACATACGCCTCTTTACCGAGAGATTTTTACAAACCCTTTTAAATGAAATCAGCCGTTTTACTTCGATCAAAGCAAACTTGGCTTTGAAATATTAAGAATAGCCCAGTCGAACCGTAATTTCACGTTACAAAAAATATTCATGTGGATTTTTTTTTTTTCATTTCTTTGGTCTTCGGGTAGCTGAATTCGAATCTGAAGAGTTCCAGCAAAATTTGCTGGTGCGTTTTGAGATAAAATAAATAAATAAATAGGGTGGCGCAACAGCTCGAGGTGAACCAGGGCCAACTTCTCAACAATGTATGCTGGTGTGTTAATTTCTTTACATACAAGGGGACCTACAATTTTTTGCCGAATCCGAACGGCACTTTGAGAAGTTTTTCAAGACAAGTGATACTCTCGGAGGGCTTGTCAGACCCTCGCGGAGGTGGGGACCGTGAAAAAGAACAAGTCTTTTTTTTTCAGGTGACGATGGCAGGATTCGAACCCAGACCTCCGGCGTAGTAAGCACACACACTAACCACTACGCCACGGCACCCCACGCCCAAAAGTGGGCGGAAGCACATACTATATACACATGAAAGTTAGAAAATGCTAAAATCTACAATTTTTGTCATACAATTTTTAGTCACCTTACATATATATTTATTAAAAAACAGTCATTTTAAGCTAAAATCCCTTAAAAAAATGGGCGTAGTCAATGAAAAGGCTAAAAATTTTTTGCCAACTTCAAAAACAATTACAAGGCAATGCTACATACTAAAAATGAATGCGCTACCGTTATACAGCTAAAATTTAGAAAAATAATTTTTTTTAAATTAGAGATGGTTGCACATACAGGGCTGTAGTGGGCGTGTCTGTAAGCAGATTCGGCTAATTTTCAAACTTGATCTTATCCAATGGACTTCCAGCCAATCCACAAAATTTCAGCTCTCTACCTTAAAACTGAAGGCCTAAAAATTGTTTACATACGGACGGACGGACAAACATGGCTTAATCGATTCTCCTGTCGGTCCCATTCATATCCCTAAAAGGTCTTAGGGGTCTACGGTGATTATTTAACTGCGTTACAACCCTGGGTAGGGTACAAAAAAAAAATTTTGTTTGGGGAAAAACTTGATAAAAACTTTTTTTAAAGAAATAAGAAATTTTGGTCAATTTTCAGGGCATTCTAGCGGGCTAACGGTATGTCCAAGAAAATAACTTTACATGTGGATTTTGTGGTTTTTGTGGGAAATTTCATGGTTTTTCTTCACTTGCAAGAGACAATTTACGTAATATACATAGTTTCCGAGTTATAAGCAAAAAACTAAAAAAAGTGCGAAAATGTTGAGGTTTTTGGTCATTATCTCGAAACGCACCAGAAAATTTTGTTGGAACCTTCAGATTCGAGTTCAGCGACCCTAAGACAATAGGAATCAAAAAAAAAAAATCCACGTGTATATTTTTTGTAACGTGAAGCCGATTTTCATTACGCTTTGACTGGACTAAAAGGCAAACAGTCTTATATGTGACATAAGCCAAATAATTTTTTCTCTCAACATCATTTATTTGAGTTGTGAACTGGACGATTAAGAGTATATAAATAGAGAGGATCAAAATCCGTACTGTACTGTTGCATTTCCCCACTTGTGTCTTTTTCATGTTACTTAGAACATAAACTAAAGTAAAGAATATTCAACTCCTTAAATTCAACTCCACTCTACGACTAAACGTAAGAATAAAGGGGGCTATACGGCTTGGTTGTTGCCCACTTCCATCTCGAGTGTATTTCAACTTTTCACGACGTCTTACAGTTTTGAAAGCACTGGGAGGTAGTTGAACATTTCGTGTGTGTTTCGTGCGTGTCTGGGGGCGGATTTGAAAAAATTTAACACTTGTATTGCTTCGGATGACAGAGAGCTTACGTAGAAAATTTAAGCTTTCTTACTTAAAATGTAAGGCCTTAAAATTAGTGACATGCGGACGGACGGACGGACATAGCCCATTCGACTCAGAATTCGATCTCGATCATATGCCCTTAAGGTCTTGGGGGTCTATCGTTATTATTTCTCTATGTTACATTTTCGCCTGTGTCAAACTTAATATAGATACTCCATTCCTGTGGAATAGGGTATAAAAAGTAATTTCTGAGAAGTACCCCGCGGCAGTAACAAAGTCTTAACTGTTCGTGCCTTAAAAATACTAAAAGAAACAGTTCTTCCTTAATTAATAAAATTAATGAATAATAAATTTTTGACAACGAAAATGTCTGCGCACCTTCTATCACTAAATAAAACTTTCTGTTTGGTTAAATCAACTTATAAAATGAGTTAGTTGTCACTCAATTTAAGTTGATTGACTTCTACCAGCGTGGGCGTAAGAACAGAGGGGGGGAGTGTGAAATGCCCTTGTCATTATTTTTTTTCAAATTCAAGATTCTATTAATTTTTTCATATTTTTTCATACTTAATTGAGCCCCATTTTTTTTTTCACTTACAAAAATCTGTAAGTGACATCCTTACTTCCAATACACTAATCAAAGGTTGTTATTAAAGCTTATTGTATACATGAAAAGTAAACTGGATAAATTTAAGCACGATGTAAGTGCTTAGCTTGGAACCTTTTGACTAAAGTTTGATTTTCGACCTCCAACCATTCACTTGTAGGTCGATCCAATCCTCAGCCGAAAACGACCACCTCAGCGCTGTATTTGCAGTTGCAACAGCATTGCAAATAAATACAGCATTTGCACTTCGCCAAAGCCAAAGGTGCAACATTTTTATTACCAACTACCTACCAGAGTTGAATTGTTTCTCAAAGCCAAGCCATACACTACACCTATTATACACCCCACATATAAGCCAGCGCCTAAGCCACTTTCTTTCATCAAATCGCAATCATATAATCAACCGCAAAACATTTTATCGTGCGCACCTTATTCTTTGGGTGCCCTTAGGGGGGTTTTGTTGTGCACACACATCTACCACAGCTACAATCACCACCAGCCAAAGCCATTGTAATCTGGAGGAGATCTCACAGCATCACCAGCCTCATCTCCATCATCTGCATCATCGTTCCAGCATATCGCTGTGCAACTATTTTAAGGTCACTCTCGATGCAAAAACAAACAGCTAAGCCATACAATAGTTGCTGAAGATAAAAGCCACAATACACCCATTATCCGCGGATATGTTAGTGGTATGCTAGCAAGCGGGCACACAAGTCTTACGCTAAAGCGTCCCGATGCCGAAAACCAAACAAACTTTGTTACAATAATAAATTGATTTGCGGTTTTTTCGGTACTGTCGCGCTGTGTCAGCGTCAGTTTGCGACGTTATATGCGGTAACTTTACCTCTAGACGTGACAGCTACTTTGGAGTTTTACGACCACCGCTCAGCGTGGTGGTTGGACGCATAAATATCATCATTATTCATTGTACTAGCGGCAACTGGAATTCAATTACAAAAGACACACATCCAGGCAACGTGTTAGTTGCTATTGCCAATGCCATCGTCCAACCATCAAGTGACAGAACACGAGAGCAATTTTTTTGGGCTTCAAATTGAATTTGTATAATATCATGTGAGCTTCGCAAAGATACATTGCGCCCTAGAGGGCTAATACCTAGGTCACTCAACATTAAGGACAATAATGCAGGACATTCGAAACCGCACTCATGTGCCTCAGGCAATGGTATAAGAATGAAGATACTCACACTCACCACGGCTATTCCGTTTAGGGCTGGTTCCTCCTACCCGAGGAAAGGAAGTGACCTTTCGTCACTAAGCGTATCTATGTCATAATTATCTTTTTGCATTTATAACCAGGGATCGGATAAATCCATAATCCTGGCGCCAGTAACCTTTTGTGTGTGCGAAAAACGACAGAGTAAAGTATCCATTCAGGTACGTGTGTGAAACACTGGAATGTACGATAATACTTGAAGTGAAAAGTGCAAGGATTCGATTACGAAACGACATCGTTGTCACTTGACCGAAGGCGACGGCAACTAGAAGAAGAGTGTAAATGAGAGAAGATGCGTGATGATTGTGCGGTTGAACGAGACTATCAGAATCCTTGTCTATCATGGGTAAGGATAATCCTCTGGTTTTGCATAGTTTCAAGTTGAAAAACGATAATGATCCAATATAAGGATCAGACAACATTCAGCTAATTTTGTGTATGTGCGGATGAAAATATTTTATGGATTATGGGGCGCCAGGGCTCATAGCGAGTCGAGACAGAGGTGAGAAAGGATTTTGCAGACGGTACTGAATGGTGGTCATTAAAGGCGTGCGATTTGTCATCGACATATGGCTATTGTTTAAGTCAAGTTAGCGCCAGACAACAATGGTCGCTTGGCCATTACAGTATATGTGTACTGTCTACTCGAAGGATCTATGATTACTTATGTTAAAAACATTAAGGATCTAGGTAGGAATTGTCTATTATTCGTATAAGTAAGTACTTATAGGTAGGTACTTGTATACCTAGCTGTAATAGTAAATGTTTTCGAAGACATTTAAATTCATGATTAAATTCATGTTTTAGAATTTCCCTAGGCGATTTGAAAAGTCAGTGGCTTCGATGCTAGATGGCACTGAGATTGCACGAAGGACATTTATTCTATATACTATATTTATATCATTTCCTTGTTTCTTTCTGACTCAGATAGACTTTCAGATAGATCCGTGGAGCTCTTGACTTTATCCTGTGATAAATATAACCTCGGTTCGTTGAGACTTCGTCAAAATAGGGAAAAATTAGTACTGTCTTTCTAAAAATTAGTACTTTTTTTGCGCTTTAAAATAGCATTAATTGAACAAAAGAATGACTGAAAAAACATAACATAACATAAATAAGTGGGAAATCGCAACAGTGCGTATGTAAAACCTTTAGAATGCATTATATGCTACCGTACCTAAAAAGAGGGTTTTCCATTCCTCCTCTTTTTGGAGGGGTAAAAATTGTAATTTTTGTGTGCTTTATAAAGGGGGCTTCCCCGTTTTCATTGGTCGACTGAAAACAGAACAGATTCCCATGAAGATTACGAACCTCACTTTGAGACTCTTCAAGTGCGTTTCAATTGAATTATTTAAGGAATTAGTTACGGAAGGGTTATACATTTTGGAATAGAAAAAGACACCTGAAGCATGAGTCATACACGGAGAGGTCCGTTTATAAGGAAAAAAAAATATTAATTATTTTGCATAGGAAGTTGCATACTGTTGTACTAACACTATTTACCGGTCCGTCTAAAAATGGAAAAAGGATATCTTATGGTATCGCATAGTTGTACGTTCGTCTATCCGTTGTTATGCACCTCTTATAACTTTTGAACGGCTAGTTGCAGAAAGTTGAAATTCGGTATATTCCTATTTATTCGGAGATACATACAAGCATTTTTTTAAAACCCTTTTAAAGGTTTGATTACCTACTGCAGTTTGCATGTTCAGCGGCTTAAAAGACCAAAAGTGTTCTTGCACCAAATCTGAACAAGATTGCTTTTTGCTTTAAGATACTAGAAGATTTAGAAAAATTGTTTTTGAAAATGGTTTTATGTTTCTGCGTTAAATCACAGAAGGTTTTGAGGCCTTAAAATTCGCTGTTTTAATAATACCGGAGATAAGGATTAAACATTTTTGCGATTTTTTTTCGAAAATGCGTCGAAACCGCAGTGTAGCTGAAAAATATAACTTGAGCACTTCGTTCAATTTGAGTTGCTTTATACGTGTGTCTGTGCAATAAGTACAAACACATACACAAACGATCTATTGGCTTTGTGCACTAAGTGGCTTAAAAGTTAGGACTTCAAATACTTTGAAAAACATCCTATTTTCAAGTCTTCATTTCCCAAAACCCCGTTCAATGTTTTAAAAAATTTAACAAATTTGACTTTTCCGACAATGTTCAGTGTTTACTTAACTAAAGATTCGGTTTTTCTAGTTGTTTCCTGGTAAACTTTTTAAAATAAGGATTGCAAAACAATTAATTTAATTTCTCATGAAACTTCAAACTATAATGGAACCTCTATTTGTGCTTAACAAATTGCCCTCGTTGGCTTCTCTGACTATTTCCGCAGTTAAAAAGCACTTTTTGTTTTGTCTTTCTACGACTTACCGTTCTGAAGTAATACTGCGTTTGGACAGACGGACGGACAGATGACGGAGAGACAACCATAAGTGGTCCTTTTGGATTTTTAGACAGACCGCTAAGAACTAAAAAAAGAGTGACAAACGGGTTTTGTTAATTTTTACAGAATTTTGCCCTGCTTCTTAAGTAGTTTGTGCTTGCGTAAAATTTAGTTGATAACATAGAAATAAATCAAAAGTTATAAAAAAATTTTAGCACTACCATTTTTTAGTACCTAAATAAACTTAATTGATTTTAAGCTTATTTCGAAGACCGTTCAATATTTTTATCTTTATATTTACAGTGCTTTAATGGATAGATAGATAAGATAATTTTTATACCCCATCCCATAGGATAGGAGGTATATTAAGTTTGTCACATAGTTTGTAACACGGTGAAATAATAATGGTAGACCCCCAAGACCTTAAGGGCATATGATCGAGACCGAATTCTGAATCGAATAAGCCATGTCCGTCCGTCCGTCTGTATGTCACATGTTTTTAGGCCTGAAATTTTGAGCTAAGTTGCTGAAACTTCGTACGTAAGGTCCAGGTCATGCGAAGCAGTACAAGTGTAAAAATTTTTGAAATCCGCCCAAAGAGACGCCCACAATCGCTCTAAGTGTGCAACTACCTCCAGAGTTTTCAAAACTGTAAGACGTTCTAAGAGGCTGAAATTTGACACTAAGCATATGTCCTAATGAATGTAAGACACAAAAAATACAAATTTAATTGGTAAACATCCTCCAGTGGGTTTCAAATGCAATTTACTCAATATTTTTGCTCGATATTGAAAAAAATTTGCTTAATATTTTATGTAGAAAACGTTTAGTTCTAAATTTTGTTCATACAAGACCTTTGGCCACGTAAGCATTTAGAGGCAGAATTGTAGAAAAACCTTAAATTTTCCAGAAAAACTTAATTTCGACTGGCCTTGAGCCTAATTTAGGAAAGCATGAAACAAAAAAAGTAGGTTAGGTAAACTAAACTTCAGTCCAGATTTCGTTCATATAAAGTTTTTAGCCACGCCCCCTTCTAGGGGTCAATTTTCAAAAATATTGAATTTGAACCAAAAAATTGCATTTTTACGTACATTTAAGTGTAACTTGTAAATATCTGTGGAAATATCTTATAATTAATAGTTTGTAATTAGGGACGGTTTTAGGGACCTTTTCAAAGTTTGCAATACTTATAAAATATCAAAAAATAACTATGCTATCAGCATTTTACAATGTGGGATAGGATGGGGTATTCAACGGTCCGTTTTACGGACTGTAACTTCTGCGTACACACTGTAGCACTTACTCACTGGTTTTTCTTCTTTATGTTATTATCCAAAAAAAAAGTAAGAAAATTTTCAAAATATAGGCCAGCCAGGAAAGAGACGAATAAATATTTACATATAGGTTGCAAGTATAAATTCAGAAATAAGTAACTAAGATACAATTTGTTTTTAGTGGTCCGTCCAAAAATGGAAGAAGGACCTCTTATGTTATCGCTACGTTGTCCGTCCGTCCGTCCAATCGCTTCTCAACGGCAAATCTTAGAAAGACGGAATTTGGTGTGCTTATAAGCTCCGAAATTCGCACGCATAGTAGGGGAATTTTTTTTATGCACACATAATGGTTTAATTACAGTTCGAAATTTCATACGATAATGGACTTAAAGTTTGTAGGTACTCGTTTTGAGAAGATTCAGGCAAGAACTAGAAAACAGAAACTTAAGTTAAGTTAATATTGAACTTAAATGAAAAAAGTTGGTTTTTTGATAATATTGAAAAGAAGATTTTGAGAAAAGAACGGTTTAAAATGGATGACGTTTTTCAAAGTTTTTGTGGCCATAACTTTTGAAAGGCTCATTGCACAAAGCCGATATTGAACACTTGTATAAGCAACTCAAAATTACCCACATGCTTAAGTCGCATTTTTCCAAAAGATTTGAACACTGCCGTTTTGAACCATTTTCGAAAAAACATACGGACTTTTTTTGACTGAATTCGAATTTAAAGAGTTCCAACAAAATTTCGTGGTGCGTTTTGAGATATTCACCAAAAACTTCAACATTTTCGCGCTTTTCTAAGTTTTTTGCTAAGAACTCGGAAACTGTGCATCCTACGTGAAGTGTTACTTGCATCGGAAGAAAGAACATTAAATTTCTCAAAAAATGTATGTTAATTTCTAGAGAAAATTTATTTTCTCTAAAAAATTTATTTATGAAATGTGCGCACAATTTCACAATCACTGACTATGACGATGTTGTTTAAATTTGGTTTAAGTATGTAACAATTACAAGGCAAGCTAACTCCATTAAAAAGTTTCAAAATTGCCGTTTCCAACCCAAATTTTTTAAAGCACATTTAAACAAACGAAAAGCAACCTACTGTTTTACCGTTTTCTCAGAAATCCAAGTTCGAAGAATAGAAAAAAAGTAGTTAACGCGAGCTAAGATGGTTGTTTTATTGAAAAAAGTCTAACGAAAGTTAAAAAAAATTCGAAATCGCTTTTTTATGGATTTGAAATTTTGAAATTGTTAAAAAAAGCCAAGAAAACGTTTCTGTCCCTCTCTATCTCCGAAACGAAAATAGGTAACAAATTGGCATAACGGGAGTAGTCCATCTTTTACGATTCAAAAGCTTCATCAGTTTTGAAATAGTAAAAGGTTTCCGAGAAGTATTTAAAAACACTTTACCTACTTAACTGACTAAAATGATCATATCGTAGTTAAGCTAACACATATATCTAAAAAAATAATAATAAACTTATAACAGTTTTTTTTTTTTTTAAGAAATGTATAGAAAAAAATATAAAGAAACATTTTTTGCCGCTCTTTCTTTAAAGTAAAGAAACTTAAAAATCATCCAATATAATAACTGCGTAGATTTTAAACTACGCAAAATTGTAAACAATAGAAAGTAAATATATCCTGCAATGATTGTTATAGAATTTTACACAAACCAGAAAAATAAAGATGCGCTTAACCTTCAACAAAAGCCGAAGGACCGCTCTGTGTATGTCTTCATACTTGACGGTCTTTTTTAAATTTGTATTTAAAATGATTCAGTAATAATTGTTCATGATATTTTGAGACATTATTACTTTTACCTTTGCAATAATAAAATATATTTATATATTTTTTTAATACTTTTTTCATTCTCATGTAGGTAGGTAAGGTATGTATACTTTGCGCTAGCAATACTCTGGGCAGATGTGTTTTAGTTATCGGTTATGAATACGTTGTTTATACCCCATCCAATAGGATAGGAGGTATATTAAGTTTGATTCATAGCTTCTAACATAGAGAAATAATCACCGTAGACCCCCCCCCCCCCCAAGATCTTAAGGGCATATGATCAAGACCGAATTGTAAGTCGAATGCACCCAGGGAAAAAACAACGTAAAATCAACGGAAACCACTTTAATACATTTGTCCCACGTCTGGTTAAAATTATGAACAAAAAACCGAAGTTAATGAAAACCGGTTGATGCCACGCCCCTTTTTCAATTAAGGAGATTCCTAACTGACAAACTCTAAAAACAAATTAGGTTAATAGAAATTAAAATTTTACAGCCAAGATTTATGACGCAATTCGGATCTTGACAGTGGTCAATTGGGATGGGGTATGCGATGTAGTAAAAAAAAATTTTAATTAAAAAAAAATAATACAGAACCGAACTTTTTAAAACATCAAAAAAATTTCAGAATTCTTCTCGTACGTTTTATTATACAAAACAAATTTCATCGGTACCCAACGCAACGTTTAGAAACCACAATATTTTGAAAATGATTTGAGAATTGCTTTTGACGTTTTTGGGCTAAGTCTCCGAATCTGCTAAATATTCACAAATTTCTACAGTTTTTCCAAAAATTACAAATAATTCTTAATGTTTGAGATTTTTTTTGAATCATTTGTCTTTACAGCATCAGAGATAGGTTATGCTGCAAAGATAAAATTATATTTCAGTCTTTGCTCAAGCTGCGGTTACTATATATCGGCTTAATATCGGGTCCCAATATCGGCTTTTTGAATAAAGTAAAGTTATGACCTTTGCAGCCGGGCACATAAATCAATTTCTATTTCAGTTTCTGATTTCTGATTTCTGATTTTCCGATTTAAATTTCCATTTCTATTTCTTCAAAACTTTTCAATATTTTTCAAAAATTCGATTTGTTTTAAGTGTATGTTTTAACTTCTGTCTGTAAAAATAATCAAGATAAGTGCAAAAATA
This sequence comes from Neoascia interrupta, assembly GCA_947623515.1. NCBI lineage: Eukaryota > Metazoa > Arthropoda > Insecta > Diptera > Syrphidae > Neoascia > Neoascia interrupta. Next base: position 146,960,941 of record OX392462.1, read on the forward strand.
GTTTTTGTTTTTTTTTTTCATAAAAATTGAAACTGTTATTAGATTTAGATTTACAAAAATTTTATTTACCCATTTTTATAATTTCATCTTAAAAAATAGTACAATTATTATTTTCAAAAAGGGAACAAATAACAGATATTATTCTTTAAAGCACGAGTTAGTGTTTAATGATAAATTAGAAGATTTCATTTTACTTAATATGTATCTGATGTGGGATAATAATCATCAATAAGGAAATCAAAAAAAATTGCAATCATAATTTATCCAAGATTAGGAAAAGTATAACAATGCATGAAAAAAGGGACAGGAAAATGTGCAAGGCACACGGATAAATTTGTATAATTATAAAATTAATAACACATGAAAGTTATCATGAATATCGTGAATAGCCAAAATTAATTTTTTTTAAAAATGAGATTAAACGTGCGTTTTCTAATAGGTTAATTTAAATTATTAAATAACTTGGGAGATGCGACACTATAAAAGTTAGAGAAATGAGTTTTGTTAGCAGGAGGTACATTGACAAGGGGCATGCTATTGATTCTTATATTATATAGGTAACTGCGAGATTTTAGATTATATAGGTTTCTGCTAGGAATGTTACCACTTTGCGTAAAACACTGCTTCAAAACTTTAACAACATAAAGATAGGAAGAATTCTTAATTTTCTGTATAATGGCCATCTTTCAGTAAAACGATTTTTGTTACAAATTATACGAATAAGATGTTTTTGAGCAATCAATAAAAGTCTTTAAGTAATTGCATACCACCGTATTAGACAATCCGTATACCTAAGAGTTAAGAGTACGCAGAGCCGTAATATACTGATGTTAAAATCTTTGAAGAGCGGAATGGTTTTAAAGGATACATTTTTCGTGCTACAAGCATCAAATGATTTTTCACGTCCTGGACTATGGTCTTTCCCAATAAAATTTGCATAAATTGTACCAATTTTGAAACCCGTTTCGGAATATACATTTTTATGTTGCAAATTCGGTTTACCACACTTGTGTGTTGGAAAACTGAATTTTTTACACTTCGTACCATGAAAATGTAAAGGTTGTAGTTACGGCTTAGGTGACTAGCGGTTTGAAAAGTCTTGATAATTAACTATCGATCAAGGGCTTATGACTATCCTTAGGATGCCCGCGGAAAGAATTTGAGGATAGAAAAGATAGAAGAGACAAGTAATTCTCCATCAAACACGCGGCAGTGCGGAACATGAAAACTCACAGAAGAACAAAAGCACCAAAGCTTATCCCGGTAAGTGTTATGCCTTTACGGAGAAAAGCAATAATTTAACTAGCAGCGAATTTCATAAAAGCATCTGGCATGCATCTAATTGTTGTCCATTCTATTTGCGTATTGGAAGAGAAAGACGTGTTTATTATTCCGCTGACCCTAACATGGATAGCAGACGCCGACCAGGTTACCGCTCAATTTGAGACTGACACTCTTGGATTTTCGCTTGTTGCTAGTTTTGGTCTGCCCCGGAAATTTTTTATACCGGTATACACCGTGGTGAACCCCTGCCCGCCACCTGGGCAGGCGCCTTATTGGGGACCAGCAACCCCAGAAGGGAAATTGAATAGCTTATTAAGCAATTATCATAAAGAGCAAACTTAATCATATCTATGAAGAGGGTCATAGTGGTCCTATTTATACCATAGGATAGGAGGTATATTAAGTTTGATTCATAGTTTGTAACATAGAGGAATAATCACCGTAGACCTCCAAGACCTTAAGGGCATATGATCGAGCCATGTCCGTCAGTCCGTTCGTCCGGTAGTTTTTAGGCCTTAAATTTTAAACTAGGAACTTGAAACTTGATATCTGTTCTTTCTTGGTCCCGAAGCAGTACAAGTGTAAAAAATTTTGAAATACGCTTACTGACACGCCCACTTTACTTAATAGCATGAAAAATCGAGGTTGTCGCAGGATGCTGATTAAGTGTATTGTGATTCATTTAAAAAAACAGCTAATACCGTCCCCTTGTAGGCGTGGTCATACTTAATATTCATTCTAATAAACGGTTTTTATTTGATATATTTGCTATAAATTAAAAAAACTTGCACTATAAAATGTTTAGATATGTGCGTAAGCTATCAACTCAAGTGAATAAATTTTTGCCACGCCTACTTTTGGGGGTGTTATTAAATAAAAAATCAAGTCTTTAACATAAAACTGCGATCAACACGTATATACTGCATCTGATAAAAAAAATATGTTATTGAAAAGCGGTTGATGCCACGCCCCTTTTTTAAGAAAGAAGATTCTTAGCTTAACAAAATCTTAACACAATTAAAGTTAATAGAAACTGAAATTCAACAACCAAGATTTTTGACGCATTTTGGAGCTTGAAGTAGCCAATTGGGATGGGGTATCCAACGATTGCCTAGGCGGATTGTAACCCTCCCACTAGTTCTTTGTTCTGTTGATTTTTCTGAACGGAAACCAAATTGATTTTTGCTTAAAAACTTTTTTTTATTAATGAACAAGTAATTCTGGTAATTTATAATTTTTCAAAAATTTTTGAAGCCATTTGGTTTTTTGTCTCCCTTTTTGAAAAGTGGAATCCTCAGCGCGTTTGAGTTGAGGGAAGCAGCTCTTTTCAACACTCTGGTTGACCAAATAACTCACAGCATCTGAATCAGAAAATGTAACTTTTTTAAGTTTAACTTAACGTCACTAGATATTAATTATCTAAAGTATCTACACGAATTTTTATTTTTCGGAAATAAAATAACTTTGTAAGTTTCAAAAGAGGTGATTGGGTTAAACACCATCGCCATCGTAATTAAACCGATATGTGTGCGTATAAGAAAACTTGCCTTTGTATGCGTTTTAATTTTTTTATGGACTTTAGAAGTTATATTTAGTTTATATAAGAATTCGGGCCACACCCACATTTGGAGGCAAAATTTAAGAAAAACTTTTAACTTTATCGAAAAACAAGGATTTCGACAGCCCTTTCCTTATATACATAACATTATAGAGGGCAGAAGAGAATTAGAAATAAAATCTAGCACATTAATAAGCCAGACTCTACCTATATAGTGTTTGAAATGGGCTTTCAGGATGTTGTGATTTTAAATACGAAAAAAAGAAAGACCTTTTATTCCATTTTTTCCCGACGTTTCGTCGATTATTTGTCGAGTTCCTCAGGGGTGTTTTTCATAAGTTTAAATTTTAAATTTTCTATGACTAGTTCTCTGAAAATAGTTGACGTCACAGCAATAAATAAACATAAATTTTGCCCAGAAACAGAACGAAAAAGGTTAAAGAGAAAATTAAATTAAGAAAAAATAAATTATGAAACATTACTAAGAACAGAAATATCATAGTCGATTGCACACTTTAATATGGAAAAAAATGAATAAAAGTTTTTTTTTTCGCAATTTAAAAATGCAATTACCTGCAAGCCCATTTCAAACACTAATAAAGTTCTTATTATACTTTGCTTATGGTCTAAGCAAACAACCATAAACCAGACTCTATTCTAGATCAAGTTCTTACTTAAGTTTATGTCTAAGTAAGCTTACAAAATTAATTTAAACTTATAAATATAAAGAAAATTTAATCCTTATATCGACTCCTCCAAATCTGCATTGAAACTTGGGCGGTCAGGATTGATTTCCACCTTCCCGTGTTTCGGTCTATTTCAGTCTGCTGAAAAGAATCGTAAAATTGCTCAAGAGTAAGTTATTGTTAAATTACCGGATTTACTCTTTTTGTGTTGGCTAAGAAGCAATCATGAGCTATATTTCAAATCCTCATATAAGGCTACGGGTAGCGTATACCGATAGAAAAAAACTAGTGGGAGGGTTACAATCCGCCTAGGCGAATCGTTGGATACCCCATCCCAATTAACCACTTCAAGCTCCAAAACGCGTCAAAAATCTGGGTTGTTAAATTTCAGTTTCTATTAACTTAAATTGTGTTAAGAATTTGTCAGTTAAGAATCTTCTTTCTTAAAAAAGGGGCGTGGCATCAACCCCTTTTCAATAACATATTTTTTTTATCATATTTTTTATCAGATGCAGTATATGCGTGTTGATGGCAGTTTTATATTAAAAATTTGATTTTTTACTCAAAAACGCCCCCAAAAGTGGGCGTGGCCAAAATTTATTTATTCGAGTTGATAGCTAACGCACATATCTGAACATTTTATAGTGCAAGTTTTTTGGATTTAAAGCAAATATATCAAATAAAAGCCGTTTATAAGAATGCATATTAAATATGACCACGGCTACAAGGGGGTGGTTTTCGCTTTTTTTTTAAATGCCAATCACAAAACACTTAAGCGATGATATTACATACCAAATTTCAGCTTCCTACGACAACTTTGATTTTTCATGCTATTAAGTAATTTCAAAAAATTTAAACTTGTACTGCTTCGGGACCTAAAAAGAACAGATATCAAATCTCAAGTTCCTAGCTCAAAATTTAAGGCCTAAAAACTACCGACAGACAGACGGACGGACATGGCTCATTCGACTTACAATTCGGTCTCGATCATATGCCTTTAAGGTCTTGGGGGTCTACGGTGATTATTTCTATGTTACAAACTATGAATCAAACTTAATATACCTCCTATCCTATGGGATGGGGTATAAAAAACTACGGATCCTCTTTCGGCATGGTTATAAAACTGGACGCTTAGTGGAAAAACTGTTGATGTAAGTGCATATGGCTACATTAAAAAAAAACGCAACAAAAGCGTTTTCTATAGTCCTCGGGTATTGCAGACGTCAATACGAAATCTCCCACACATGCTCTGATTTTATCAATAATATAAAAAAAAAGACGTAAACAAGATCGTTACCAGATCTTGAGCGAAAGTTTAATGTTTGCTTTGCAGACAAAGGCCGTTACTTACTATTGAAAAATAATCTGCAACGTGTTGGTCCAACAAAAAGAAAAAAAAAAACACTTTAAGGACCGCTATAAATCTCATTATGTGGTTCAATTTTGGACGCGCGCCGGCCGGCAAGCTAGGGGATTTTGTAAAATCATACATACATACAGCATCACATTGCGTGAGAGCGTGAGCAGAGGTCGTTTAGAGGAGTCTTTAAAAACATAGTCTAGAACTTAATATTATTTACCCCGATATAAAGGAATAAAGATGCACATTTCAAAATCTAATCGCTAGCAATGATTGAAGACTTGAGCGTGAGCAGAGGTCGATTAGAGGAGTCTTTAAAAACATAGTCTAGAACTTAATATTATTTACCCCGATATAAAGGAATAAAGATGCACATTTCAAAATCTAATCGCTAGCAATGATTGAAGACTTGCAAAGCTCGTGTCAAACTTTAAATTTTTCTATCTGCCAATTCTTGGCAAAGAAGAATTTTAGAAATCATGGAAACTTGGATAGGTAGCTCATTGGGTTCCGAATTAAATTTTTCATTAATAAAACCCTTTATTATTAGGGTTTAACTAATATGTATCTCTATAATAGCTTATTTAGGTATTGATAGATGATTGTGTGTATATGAATTTTGATCAGATTTTAAACTCAGACGATAAATGCCAAAATGATCAAATAGGTAATAAGAAAATAATAACTCTTTTCTTAAGATTGGCATTATGTGGACTATTCCTTGAACTTAATTATATTGAACCTAAACAGTATTTTGTTTCAAATTTCAATCTTATTTACTCAAGAGTGGTATACTTTTCATTTAATGGCTACAGAAAGGTTCGCAATCTAGATTTATCAACTGAGAAATAAATACAGTCCGCTTAAACGTTATAGAATATATTAAGTATAGCTACTTACCTACTTATCGATTTTTGATTGCATGTAGAGTGTTAACGTTAGCTAACGTGTTTCTCCCACGAAATTCACTTTGTTTTCTAGCAAAAAAAAATAAATCGAATTTACATGTATATCATGCAAATCAGTCATGCAATTCTTCTTTTGTTTCTGCAATTGCTGATTGTAGAACAAAATTTATTCGTAAATTATTATTAAACCTACTTATGTAAGTATGTAGATACATAGGCATGTAGAAAAGTAAGTGAGTATGTTAGGAACCTCGCCATGTATGTATATGTATAATCTCTGTTAATTTATTTGATAGAAAACCGAACATCAATGCATACGGTAAATTAGCAATTAACACATTATCATATCACAACAATAACAATTGTGCACTAATTTGCAATTATGAAATTCTCATGCATCGTCGAGGAAACGCGTCACAAAAACACAGGGAATTCATTTAGGTATGTACCTAGGTAATGAAAAACAAATCAATGCGATGGGAATTTTTTCGAAACACACTTAAACGCCTCCTTTAATTCATTGCAAATTTAGCAGTTTTTAATAGCGTAGGACCGTAGGGAATAATCAATAAATAATATTTTGATTTTCTGTCGTGCGTCGTCAATTTACCAATTTAACACAATATTGTCACACTTTATGTCACGAAACGCACTTCCCGCCTACACGACTTGAAACGCTTAGGGGCACCAATTAACGCGTCGTCGTATCTGGCGTAACCGCACAAGAAACCGTAGCAGTCCAATAGAAGCGTAGCTACCAAGTCGTTATGTTATTGGGCTCCAATCTCGTTCACGTGCTCCTAAGTATGCGACTGGGGTTACGGATAAAAAATGCTTGGGATATCTCTTGCTCGCGTGCGCACACAGCTCACCTGTGGCATCGAAATTCACCGACTGACGGTGGGTTCTCTGGTGGAGACCTGTAGATTGTATGTGCGTCCGCGCCAAGCCTCACTACCCACAATGTTATTCGCAAACTGGAAAAGGCTACGAGTGTACATGGAAAAACTTAAGTTGAGTTCATTTTTTTGAATACAAAACGAATCATGACATAGGCTTGATCGCCAACGGGGATCAATTAAATCTTATGGCGAAAAATAGAGAGAGAGAGAGAGAGGATCTGAAATAAGGTTCATCAGAGAATTGGAAAATCAGCTTGATCTAAGGCTATTCCAGGCAGCGCGTGTTGGTGTCTCAGAAAGGCGTTTGAGAACTGTCTGGACTGGACCTTTTTTATTAACACCACGGACCAGAGATTGCATTCTGAGTACTATCATGGGAGAAATGAATGAATTGCATGGGAGTCGCAGTCGATGATTTTAAAAATTTTATTCAACATATTGATTATTGTCAATAAAAATGTTTTCAATACCGTTGCGTTTACAATAATTAGTAGAGTGCCTGGGGCATTAAAAACATAAAAACCTCAGATTTCTGTTAGAGTGAAAGAATTTCAAAATTTTAAAGGATGTAAGATTAGCTCAAGATACATACAATTTTGTTTTTTGTGCTTTTGAATTTTTGTTATTATTTATACATAAATAAAAAATTATTGATGAACATAATTTTAGTTTAAGTTTGTTACAAACAGCTAGAAAACGTAGGATGGGTCAAGGCAAGAAAAAAATTTTATGGGACAGGGGTTATCCCAAGTACAAATCAATATTACGGTGCTGCGACTATATTTTGCACTTGAGACTACACATTTGCAAGTAAAAATTATCCTTTTTACGATTAACGTAACGTTGAAAAAAACGTATCACTTAAAAATTGGGTAACAAATTCAATGGTATTGCCAACTCTGTTTGATTGGTAAATTTATCGTAATTTTTAAGTATGATTTCGCGAAAAAAAAATTTACTTTTTACAAACAGAATTTGGTTTGACATTTACAATTTTGGCCATTGTATTTCGGCCGTTTTCGCTATTTTTATAAATGAAAGATTATATATCTTGCTGGAAAACATGAAATGGAAATGAAATAAAGGATATTAGTACTTTTTATATATTTTCCATTTCGACTTCTGGACATTAAATTTAACAACAGACTGAGCTTTTTAAAAACGCAAACAAGGCAAAAAAACCCCGCTTCAGTAAAATTAAGTTTCAACGGTTTTTTTTCTGCTTAGTTTCATTCAAAAAGTCAAAATACCGGTTCAGAAGCTTCATTTTCTATTGGGCGTTTCGCGCAAAGATCTCAACAGAAATATTTAGGTGCCGAAAGAAAATGTGAATGAAAATATAGATTTACTCTCTGGTTTTCAGATGAGAAGCCTTTACATATAGCCAAGATAAAAATGACACATTGTAGTTATAATACAATTCCAATACCGTCACCTTAGTTCCATATTTTACGGAAATTTTATTTCTAAATTTTGACAAAATCAACTTTTCTTTGTCAAAAAATGGTAACCAAACCGTAGCATTTTTGGATCTTCGTAGCTGGTTAATTAGCATCACAAAAAAATAAATAAATAAATAAATAGAGTGGCACAACAGCTCGAGGTGAACCAGGGCCAACTTCTCAACAATGTATGCTGGTGTGTTAATTTTTTTACATACAAGGGGACCTACAATTTTTGAGGCAAAATGGCACTTTGAGAAGTTTTTCAAGACAAATGATACTCTCGGAGGGCTCGTCAGAACCTCGCGGAGGTGGGGACCGTAAAAAGAACAAGTCTTTTTTTTCAGGTAACGATGACAGGATTCGAACCCAGACCTCTGGCGTAGTAAACACACACACTAACCACTATGCGGCACCCCACTTATCATCACAAAACAATACAAAAATGATGGCATAGTAACACTAGACTTACTAATTTAACCCTTATAATCACAAATTTCTACTTATTTCTACTTGGGTCTACTCCCTCCCGTTTACCCGGGAGGAGCATTTTTCTACTTTATTTTTATCACTGTCAAAAGTTTTTGAAAATGAATATTCGTGTGAGTGTTACCGTATTGTGAGTGTTACCCTTGTTTTTTTAATTTTTTTTTTGTTTTAAGTAAAGTTTTTTTTTCGAAAATTTCTCTTAAGGCTTAAAAACATGTGACATACAGACGGACGGACGGATATGGCTTATTCAATTCAGAATTCGGTCTCGATCATATGCCCTCAAGGTCTTGGGGGTCTACCATTATTATTTCACCGTGTTACAAACTATGTGACAAACTTAATATACCTCCTAACCTATGGGATAGGGTTTAATAAATACCCAGTTTTAGTAGAGCTCTAAGTAGGTAACCATTCGAAATATAAATTTTTATTCTACGAGCCCAAGTATTTTTTGAAGTCTTGGCACTATTTTAGTTGAAACTTTTGAAAATCACACTAAAATTAAATATTGAAAATAAAGTCATTGTCTTAACATACATAAATTTTTATTTTAGACAAATGAAGTAATAATTTCCCACTCTTCCCCGCCTGCAGTGGCGGAAGAGTGGGAAATTATTACTTCATTTGTCTAAATTTATTAATTATTACTTATTAATTATTACTTATTACTTCTTTTGTTATTACTTCATTACCTTGGTGGTAATTTCAATGATTTTCGTGGTTGTGTCGGCTATAACCAAAACTTTCAGTTTACCCCCCTCCCGCTCACCCTTTGGTCGCTTTTTATTTTACCCCCTTTTTTAATCTTTTTTTTGGTTCTTTAAAAAAACCTTTCAGAGCTCGCTATTAGTCTAGTTTTTTTTTTGCGATTATTTATTTTAAGTTTTTGGGCAATTGTTCATCCAGCTGAAATTTGTATATTTCTCACCAGCTGTATAATTTCCGCGACCTCCCTCACTGGATTGGGACTGGCTACTGGCTCTAGCAAAAAAAAGAGTTAACGAAAACTTAACGAAATCGAACAAAAGGCTATTATGGTCGTGAATTTCGAATCTCGTGTAATGGTACACTTCGAAAAGTCGACTTGAGCTCATCTAAGACAATTATGGTTCGGCCTTAAATGTAGCTTAAGTGTTTTGATATTTGATGGAAAGCGTTGAATCTATGAAACAGCCTCAAAAACTCTGAACTCTCTCTGCTTTGGGTGACAGATCTTTTGTTGAAGAATATTTCTCAAGCAATATTAATAACGATTTTAGACTTTGCAGTTTTTTATTTAAGTGTCCCTCCATTTTTAGGCTCCTTGCAAGGTATACCCCAACCAAATACTTATACTTGAATAACAAGTTGAATTACATCCCCATTGAAATGCTATCTCTTTGAAAATCTCTTTTGAAAATCATTATTTGAGCCAAATTCTTCTAGTACCTGCTCAAAAGGACGAGTTTGCCAGCATAGCAATATCATCTGCATAATGTAGGGTTTTGTTTAACGAACCAACGTATTCTATACCACCAGGGAAAAATTTCGTCCCAAATTTGTTGATCAGACGAGGCGTCATTTTAATGACGGCTCTATGACGCACCGCGTAGGTTAGGTACCCAACCTAGTGCCTGTACCCGCTAGGCAGGGACATACGCAACTTTGTAAGACCAGAGTTACCAGCGCGAGGACCTGTGTGATAACTTCCCGCTTTGGGTGAGAAGGGTCGAGGTAACCAGTGACGGTAAGAGCCCGTGCCGTCATTCAATAACCATTCAACCATTGATTGGTTGAATGGCTAGAGACTTATCGGAAAAGGGTAGTGAAGGCTGGGGGCAACCGCTTCGGTGTGAACTACTGTCAGCAAGGGTGATGGGACCAGAAGAAAGGATGAGGGGCGGGATTAATACGGATTGGGGGAAGTAACTTGAGGTCAAGGCTAACCGATTTTTTTGTAAGCCCCCTCAATAAGCAGATGGGAGGTTAGTGAGGAGTGGATCCTTTATGAGGAGACACGGAAACCCATAGGGATGAAATGGGGCGCAGGGTCCAAAAATCCTTAATGGACTTGTGACCCACGTATGGGTGGGTTATAAAAGCAGAAAACAATTGTGAACTTATAACCCACCCATGAGGGCCAAAGGTCTACAAGATCTTTGATCATAAATCCACAATGTTTAAAATGAAATGGACCATAAGTCCAGAATCATGTTTGAAGGGAACTTCCTTATTTTGCTGTAAAGTAAAGGTTAAAAATAAAAAGGCAAGGGGGTTGCACCCATACATAATTCACTGTGTGGTGTAGTGAGGACCGTGGTGTAATAAGACAACAATCGACTGGTTAGTAGTCCACAGACATTTTTGTGGACCTTTGGCCCCTTTGAGTGGGTTTTTAGTCCATAACCGGGGATGGGGTAGGTGGGTAGTACGGCAATTACTGTATAGGTATAATACTATTTCGATCCTGAGGTGGGGCGGGGGACAGATTGAGTGTTCACTGGTTACGTGTTTAACCTAATTTAATCGGAGATAGTCTAATAAGATCTTTAAATCTTCTATCAACTGCCCCTCAAGTGAGAGTTAGCCTCAAGGATTGGAGAGTGAAGGGGTTTTATCATTTCGATAAACACCCTTGCCGCATGAGGATTTTTAGTTAAGACGCTGATGTAGGGAAACCATTGCGGTGTGAACCCTTACCTTAGGCGACCTAAGTCAGAATTGACCTTGGGGGCAGACAAAGGTAGGGGTAACCGAAACGGAATGAATCCGTACGGGGGGGGGGGGGGAGGGTGCAATTTATACCGGTTATCCCATGAGAGCGGAGAGGTTTAGGCAACCGAACCAGTGTGACCCCTAACCAGACGGCTCCTGTCGGGACTGATGGGGGATATTTGGCCCTCCACTGTAGGTGCTCCCTCCACCACATAGAGTTCCCATGTGGTGGAGCGATTTGTTCCGTGATTCTCCATTTAGGCGTTAAGCCGGATATAATGCTTATTAACGGGTGATTTTTTAAGAGGTTGAGAACTTTTTTTAAAAAAAAACACAAAAAATTCGAAAAAAATTAATGAAATATTTATTTGAATCGATAGTTTGAACCTTGCAATTTAATGTTTAAAGATAATTTCATGCAAATGTTGACCGCAGCTGCGTCTCAGGTAGCCCATCCGCTGAGTCCAATTTTGGCATACTCTTTCACACATATCGGCCGGTATCTCACGAATGAATGCATGGATGTTGGCTTCCAGTGCGTCAATCGAAGCGGGCTTGTCCCTATAGACATTAGCCTTGACATACCCCCACAAAAAATAATCTAATGATGTCAAATCGCACGATCTAGGCGGCCAATTGACCGGCCCGAAACGTGAAATGCTCAGAAGGTCGAGAATGCCGACCAAAAAATGGAAGCAGCGCGCGATGAACATTTCGAACCGAGCACGAATTTTGATAGTAAAATTCAATAATTTGCAACCGTTGTTCATTTGTAAGACTATTCATGGTTAAATTGCAAACCAAACTGAAGCTGTTTGACAGTGACACAAGGTACTTAACACACGTCAGCTGTCAAAACCAGTGTTGCCAAAACCAAACCAGCTAAAAAACCACCCTTTATAATCCTAAAATCGAGTCGTGCTATATAGATCATTTAGATCATCGAAAAAGGATTTCCTTGAAGTTTTCCCTCTCAAGCTCCATAGGGCGGGACAGTTACACAGAGATGAACCACTATTTCTTCCTCCTCCTCGTCTTCTCCTCGAACGTCAAGTCTTTTAACATATCGCCCTACTAGACAGTAGCCTCTGAGGGCCCTTATTATCTTTCTAAGGTTCAGTCTATAAAAAGGAGATGAGTCTCTTTATTTTCCTACGATGAAGCACTGGCCAGATTTGAAAGGGAGAAATGTGCTGATGCTATTCCATCTTTTGTTTTCATTGTAAAGGCTTCTGCGTCCAGGTAAAGCTTTAACGAGCTTATGGGTGCTTCCGTTTCTGTTACCATGAGTTGGATAAGCATTTGCACCTTCTCTAGCACCGCGAACGTGCAGTGGTGCCAGGTGCAGTTGTAAGAGTGTCGGACTAACTCTACACTGTCCCAAAGGCCCGGCAAAAATTTTATTGGTCCCGCACGTCCGCAAGGTTTTGACAAACTCTCCGAGAGTACCATTTGTCATGTGAGACCTCTCACATCGCCGTGCAATAATTAAATATTTATTAAATAATTATTAATAAACATAAGTTAAATAAAATATATTAATTGATTAGTAGACGTGTTAATGGGTGGATTTAAAAAAATCTACCTTCCTGATCCGACTACCTACCTATTTACGCCCTTTAAATGCCTAAGATGTTAAGGGCATTAATATAGGTATTACCGAACTAACAAACCATCCCTAATAAAAATATGGCTAATATGGGTCGGGGTATAAAATGTGAGCGTATACTATGGATGTAGGTATCTATATACATATTATAACAGGTATAGATAGGGACAAATTCAATAAAGCTTCAATTGTATTTTAAGAGGTTGATGGTATGAGTTCTCGAAATGAACTGAACTGAACTGAACTTCACGGAACTCGAACAGCACGGCTATGGCCCAAGTGACCTGATTTTAGTTGTTTTTCTATCCGAAAATAAACGACTCACTCTAGAGAAACAAGATCATCTCATGCGATCTTGTTCATCATAAATAAGCCGTGAAGCATGCCGGCTTTGCTTATCATTAGCTGAAATCGAAACCCATTTGTTCCCACATCAATCAATGTCGATTGGTTCCCCAATAAACGACTGATCGATCCGTTCAACTAATGAGTCTCTATTATGTCTATATCTTTGACATTTCGCATTTGACTACTTACAGCATTTCCCACAAATAGCCAGATGCCTTGAGACCAACTCAAACCCTATGCTATACCTATGCCTCATGTTTGCCCTCTATAAGGTGTCGCATAAATCACTGATTACCAAATTATTTATCACCCCCTAAATAGCAGCAATAAGCGCCCAATCGGCTATATTGTCTAATGAGTTCACGAGCGTGCACACCACCTCGCACCTTTGTTTTTTCACGCTGATGGCTCCTCACGCCAAATATCGACAACGCAATAAATTACCACCACAGTGCAGCCGGCGCGGCGCACAGGCCGCCTCACTTGCACCCTTTTGCTGGCTAAACGATCAATCGTCGGTCCATTGGGGATACAAGTAAACGCCGACCGATTAATTTGGCATACGATCTCGCTCCCAACGTGATAATGCCGCGACGCTTGCGCTATGAGTTGAGACCACTTTGTATGGGTGGAGAGGTGCATAGTATACTCACTATTGTTGTCTGTGTGATAGGGTCAATCGATTTGTGGGCAAATCTAAAAGGGCATTCCGAATCCAGGCCCGCATGATTTTTGCTCTTGGTTGTAGTGGTCCAATACCCCAATCCTCCCCTGCAAATTCGGCATCGATTTTCATGATGCACGATCGCTTTTGGGGGCAGAAAAGGAAAATGCAGCAGAACACTAGCTGATCCGCAGACAAAAGGAGATTACAAGAGGAAAACAGAAAAAAACACGTATTCCCCACGTACATGGTAAAGCCACCACTTTTTCTGTTGCTTCCACGATCGCACAATAGATCGCGTTGTTCTTGTTTTGGTTTTGTTGTTGCTCGTCGCGGCAAACAATTTGTTCGTGTTATTGTTGTGCGCACAGATCTATTGTTGCCTTGCGATACTCACTACGATATCACTATCACCATTTCACTATACCATATAAGTACACCAATTATTATTTGGGGGTCAGGGGAGGATCGCGATCGCGCATACACCTATACCTACAACAATAAGCAAACGCGGGACGAAGAAAAGGTTAATCAATCTTTATCTATGCTTAGGAGCGAATGAAGATCATCTCCCTCAACCAGTTGTATGATTCTTCAGGAATCGGGTGAAGAAGAAGCGCAACATGCGGCGCAGATCGTGTATCTTATATGTCTAAACGAAGATAAAAAAAAAACTCTCCACTTCAGCAGCCATAGTGGAGAAAGGGGGCTGTGAATACTGTGAATTCACATCATCGCGGAAATCGTGATCGTGTGGTCAAATCTTTTGTGTCTTTTGCGCTCCCAAGTCCCAACAGCACTGCCACAATTATTTGTACCGTACCCGCATAGGTTTTATCGTCTACTTGAGGCCTTGTTGCGGCTGCTGCTGCGCTCTAGATGCTCCAATTCGAATCTAATTGCAGTATAGACATATGGAGATGCATGACATAAGCTGTGTTGTCGGCGTGAGGATCACATTCCATGTGGCATGGATCGGACATGCCTATTGTCTGACTGATGCGATGTAGGTGGGTGGTTACATGGGATACGTGCACAGAGATCGTATCGTTCATATGAGTTTCCTTGATCGTGAAACGATGGTAAATTAAGCTATTAGCAAGGATTTCGTGGGCTGCAATGATGATTTGGTGGTATACAACAGCGTTTATGGTTTAGCTGTATAACGAAACGTTAAAATTATAAAAGCTCGGTCTGACTCGTAGTTCATAAAAGTTTTACTAGTTTTTCTCATGTTACAATAAATTTAGCAAACAGAAACTGCAAACTAAGATTGACGCACCTAACACATATCTACTTATTAAGTTTGTTTGCTGTTAAGTTAGTTGCCTTCCATCCTCTGCGATCATGGGCAACTTGCTTCCAGTTGTGCAGAAAAAAACTGGCATCCTCAATGGCTTTATCTTCAAATTGGAAATAAGGCTTTCCTACTCGCCTTGAACCTCCGGGCTTGGTTTTAAAGATCCTCCTGAAGGCATTCTCTATCCCTTGATTAGACCGAGCAAAGAGGGTTGTTTTTTCGGCTTTTTTAGGTACACACTACCACATCTTGATACAGAATGAGACATTTAACTCTGGAAAGAACCGAGTTCAATTTCTCCTTCTCTGCTTATCGTCCATAGCTTTCGGAGCCTATATTTTGTAATGCTTTCTCTATATACTAGATACTAAAGTAGATCAAATAGCCCATGATGGTTTTTCAAGTACATTAATTAAAAAGCTTACCTAAAAGATAACTAAAAGATAAGAGAATAAGAGATAACTAAGGACTAGCCATAATTATAATGTTTGTGGAATTGTAAATTGCTGTAATTTATTTTTGTAAAAACTGCAACTTAATTTTGTTGCAGTTTTTTTTTTCAAAAATACGCCCCCTTAAAGTGGGCGGAGCTCAGTGCTTTGTATGCTACAAGCTTATTAAATGGCAATAGCTTTAGCATTTGTCATACATTTTTTTTCGATTGAGAATAAATTTTCCGAGTTATCAGGTTATTAAAATTTTAACTTTTTTAAAGTGTGCATGGTCGATGGTGTGTGGATGGCCCAATTTTGGGCTAATCCAAGGCTTCGGGAAACTTTTGCCTTGCACCAAAATTTGAGGTCCTACGCCTTGTCTAACTTGACCAAAAGGCAATAGATGATCTTATCAGATCATCCATGACAGATCTTATCAACTTTAATGTTCATTTCTTTGTCTTCACAAAATAAGAAGCTAAATACACTTAAAGCTAACATTCTAGAATTTAACATTCTAGTTCAATTCTAAAGACCTAAAAACTTCACACATAGGACAGACGGACGGACGGACATGGTTTAATCGATTAACCTACCGGACTCGATCATTTCTCTAGAAGGTCTTAGAGGTCTACGGTGATTATTTCACTGTGTTACGAATTATGTATCAAAGTTAATGTACCCCGTGTAAAAAAAGTGAAAGTGGGCTTCATTTAGAAACACTAAATTGGACCCAATTTTTCCCTGATAATTTTACTGGCGAAGCCAATCAATACATCCTTATAAACAGTTTGTTTAAAATAATGGAAGATGTCCCTCTGGCAGAGATGTACAAGGTATGATATTACAACAAGACCGTTGTAGTTCTGGTTTGAGAGGATTGGTATGGGAGTTTTTGGAGATTGCATTTCCAAATCGGTGGATTGGAAGAAGAACCCCAATTATGCTTGGCCAGCAAAATCTCTCTTGCTTGCCGCTATCTCTCTTAAAGGGATTTTATGCTTGAGGCCACATGAAAACACTTGTTTTCGACCTTTAGCCAGTCCCTATCCGCGAAGAAATAATTTCAAGAATTAGAAACACAGCTATAGAAAATTCTCCAATGGAATCACTGGATATGAATCCTCGAAACGTTGGACTAAATGACGAAAACAGAGAGCCTCAGCGCGATGCAAAAATTGGTTGTTGCATTGCTTAGTCATACTTTTCTTACCATTAGCTCAAGCTATAAGCATGTTTTTCAAATACTCCGCACTTTTTTCAAAAAACTGGTTTTCTTTTTCAATAATGTACAATTTAATTATTATTATTTCTGTAATAAACAAATAAACAACTAGCAAATAATGGAAAAACAAATAAACAATAAAAGGAAACATAAAGTTTTTTATTGATTTGTAAACAACTCGTTGTCTTATGGATTTTTGGCCAAAATGCATGAATTTATAAACATAGCTCTTTAATGAAGCGGAACTTTGTATATTTTACTTTTAACCTTTGTACTTTTCACAATCACTTTTTAATTTTTCCTTTTTACTTTTTAGTTTTTAGAGTTACACTCTTTACTTTTTACTTTTTGCTTTTTACTTTTTATTTTTGCCTTTTTACTTAATAATGATATGCTTCAGCGCCTTTATGAAAAAAGCTCCTTTATCGATTTTATAAAGAAGAAGAATATAATTTTTCAGTACTACATGCCTGGTTAGGTACTCCAAAGAACTCAAAAAATTCCTGGAGGAAGTGGTCAGGAGCTAGAGGAATCCTTTATAGAGGAGGAAGTGTATCATTTTTCAGAACTACTAGGCCAGGAACTCCAATGAACGTCAGTAATACTATACTGATCCCAAAGAATTTTGGAGAAAGTGGGCAGGAGCTGGAAGGATTCTTTATAAAGGGAAAACCTAGCAATTTTTTGGTACTATAGGCCAGTAACTTTAACGAATCCAAGGAATTCTGGAGGAAGTCAACAGGAGCTGGAGGAATCCTTTATAAAGCTGAAGCAGTACATTTTACGGTACTAACAGGTTAGGAACACCAATTAACACAAGGAATACTAAAATGAACCCACGGATTTCTGGAGGAAGTGGCCGGGAACTGGAGGATTTTCGGTAACACTGAGTTAGGAACTCTAATGGGGAAATCTACAAGGAATTCCGGAGGAAGTGGGCAGGAGCTGGTGGAATCCTTTATAAAGAGGGAGCAAGTAATTTTTCGGTACTAACCAGGTAAGGAACTCCAATCAACCCAAAAAAATTTAAAGGAAGTGGGCAGGAGCTGGAGGAATCCTTTATACATGTGAAGCATACCATTTTTCGGTGTGAACAGATTAGGAACGCCTACGAACCCAAGGAATATTCCAATGAGACCAAGGAATTCTGGAAAAGGTGCAGATATTTTCGGTGAAGCATATAATATTTTTTCGATACTACAGGTTAAGAGCTCTAATGAACCCAAGGAATTCTGAAGCATATCATTTTCGGAACTAACAGGTAAGGTACACCACCAAGTAATAATAAAATGAGCACAGGGAATTCTGGAGCAAGTGGGCAGGAGCTGGAGGAATCCTTTATATAGGTGAAGGAGTCAATTTTTCCGTACTAATAGATTAGGAACACCAATAAACCCCAGGAATACTGCAATGAACCAAAGGAATACTCCAATTAGCCCAAGGGGGGATCCTTTATAAATGGGAAGCATATTATGTTTCGGTTCTACCAGGCCAGGAGCTCCAATGAACCCAAGGTATTATAGAAGAAGAAGGCAGGATCTTAGTAAAGAATGTCATTTTTTGGAACCTACCCAAGGAATTATGGAGGAAGTGTGCAGGGCCTGGAGGAATCTTTAACTCTGGAGAAAGTGTGTAAGAGGTGGAGGAAACCTTTGTAAAGGTGAAGCATACCATTTTTTAGTACTTACATGTTGGAAACTCCAATAAACTTATGGAAATAAAAACATTGCAGAATTTATTTAAAAGAGAAAACTTTGCCCCTGGCCTTTAACGCGATTTGAGCCCAATACCAACGAAACGCGGGCCGAACACTCTAGCAGTGATCTACCGAGTCACACGACTTGGACTTGTCATTTGGTGATTGTACGTGACATACTTACGCACATAGCGCTTTATTATATAGGCGATGATCGAGACAGAATTCTGAATCGAATAAGCCATGTCCGTCCGTCCGTCTGTATGTGACATGTTTTTAAGACTGAAATTTTCAGCTAGTAAGCTTAAACTTCGTATATATGAGACCCATGTTATGCGATACAGTGCATGTGTTAAAATTTTTTAAATCCGCTCACAGACATGCCCACGTTCGGTCTAAATGTGCAACTACCTCCATAGCTTTCCAAACTATTAGACATCTTAAAAGGCTGACGTTCGATATACCCAACCCTGGATCATACTCTGCCGGTGAGCCACACACAGGGTTTTTTTCTTTCGACTTTGCCGTCCGCTAAAATTTTAACTCCATTCAACGACTCAACATAAGAACAGAGAGGCCCCGACGGCTAAGTTGTCACCACAATTGTTATGGTTTGTTTGTTATGTTGTTATGTTTGGCAAACTACCAAAGAACGAAACTGCTATCTCAAAGACAATCACAAAGCAAAATTTAAAAAAAAAATATTTTTAAAAATTGGAGATGGTCGCACGTACAGGGTCAAAATTTATCTATTAGACTGGACAGCTGTCTTATCAAATTTCAGCTCTCTAGCTTAAAATATAAGTCTTAAAAGTTGTTCACATACGGACGGGCGGACGGACGGGCGGACATGGCTTAATCGATTATCTTGTCTTAATTGGACTGGTGATTATTTCACTGCGTTACAAACTACATATGTATACATCAAGCTTAATATATCCTGGGTAGGGTAGGGTATAAATATAAACAAACGCCATTGCTAAAATCATACATTAAGTCACACACATTAAACTTTTAATATTTATATGATGATTTCATATTCTACTTATATTGATCTGACTTTTAGATTCACTTAAATTTTGCGAAATAATTAAACTGATATGCGGTCATGCCAGTGTGACCTCGTATTAATATCAATTTAATTTAAAACTTTAAAGAGTATAATTTTATAAAGAGATCTAAAGGTTGATATAAATGAATTGTGAAACAAAGTATTTTCACATTAAAATGTAAACCTTACCTTAAATCTGTCAATGTGATATTTTAAATATTGGAAATACAATCTACTATTTCAGTTTTTGAGATATGAAGTTAAAAAATAAATATGATATGAAGTTTGGTATGCAGATTACGAGCTTATAACCAAAAACCAAGCTATATCGTTTTATATCATATTCTGTTCGCTCGTCGAGTTTGAGGAACAAATAATAGCATTATATTCCATTTGACCAGAATAAATAGTTCCAATTCAAGTCAATTCAATATTTTTTTTATTTTTTTTAAATATAAACAAATAAACTGAAAATAAATAGTTTTCACTTCTAAAAATCGAAAATGTATCGCCAGACCACGTAGTCCATAGGAGGCTTCCAGATTAGCTTAACCTTCAACAAAAGCCGACAGAGCGCTTCGTGTACGACTCCATACTAGACGGTTTTTGTAGAATTACCTACATTTCAGAAAATTGAAACACAAATCTTCTCTCTAAACTAAGAAAAGTTCATATTTCATTCCTCGGAGAATTATGGTAGACAGCTGTACTCATATTTTGATGTTTTTTTTCCAAAAAGTCAATTTTGGATATCTTTTCTTTATGACAGCATATATATAGGTGGTGTGGCTACTTGGTTTTGCCCTCATTGACTGCTAAATCCATAATCGGTGAAGCTTCGTTCTTAATACTTACGAAAGCTTCACTGATATCAGAGGCTGTGTTATTTAACCGTGTAATTAAAACGGACCTCTGATCTTGGTGCCATTAGATTGTGTTAGACTTATATCAATAACATAGATAATAAGATCAATAATGTGTTTTAAAAACCAGGTCCTTAAGTACAAAGCTTCTAGAGTTAATCAGGTTGACTTTAAAACATGTCTAGCCGCGGGAGTTTTGTACAGTATACCGCTACATTACCACAATCGTATAACGCAGTGGGCAGTCGAGTCACCATTTAACAAGATTGTAATATCAAAGTTGTTTTTATATAATGAAGGCTCCTACGAAAATATGTAAAAGCTCCTAATCTGACATTCATATTATGGCATTGATGAACAAACCGTCCGTGCCTCTGCCTCGCCTGTAGCTTTATGCGCATAACAAAATTTATGCGTATAACACCAACATAAGATATATTTTGAATGTATCTGCCTCTTTAGGTAAGCCTACCTCAGGCTTATCTTGGTGACCGTAGCAGGACAAGCATTGTGCTAAAAACAAAGTCAACATAAATAATTACGTATACCTAAATTTTATAAATATTTAGCTACCTACTTAAACTAATAAATATTAAGCAATTACCTAACCCCCGAGCCTATTGGCACCATGAAAAATATACACACCGTCCTTGCATCCTCGTCCAATTATCAACTTTGAACTTAATTCCCGACCATCAGTTCACATTAATTTTCCAGCGAAATTACACTTTCGGCAGCTCTCGTCAAAAATACCCCTTGACTGACTACACCTACTCACTCACTACGGCTCCTTGATGGACCTGAATTATATTATCAAATCATTTATGCTACAACTTTTTGCGTACCTATATTCCCATGCCTGGCCCTAATCAGCTTTAGCTCTTTTCACCAGGTGACTTTAAGTCTCACTCTGCCAGCTGAAATATAGTATACGAGTAGACCATTTCCATGTCTTCCTCCAACGTTGCTCGTGTTTCGCTACATTAATCAAATTTACTTATCCGCAAGGTTTTTTTTTTCAACTCTAAAAAAATGCCTAAAAAACAACGATCCCCGGGACCAAATCAGGGCATCTTTACCCTTGCTCGGAACCCCTACTCTCGGCCGCGTTCCTATTATCGTGGATTAATTAATCCCCAGAAATTTCTCTACCTCTTCTCCGTATTGGTATGTTAGAAGAGATGTTTTTTATGCCTGTAAATACCCATAAATAATGTAAAATAGGCATCACTCATGTAGTTTTCTCTCTCGTCGTCGTCATCGTCGTCGTTGTTGGCATCATCCGGTACATAGATACCATGAAAGGGTTGAAAATCACATACCCCACAGTGTGCCTGCATGAAAAGGGTTGTTCGCATCACATACCTACATTCTGTACATAGCTAAAAAATTAGTGCGGGGGAGAGTGTAGAAATAAATCTACCACGCCCGAAAGGAAGCCGCCACCGTCCTCCATGTACCCAGGGACCCCAGCAGGCCCATAGTCAACGCCAAATGTAGATACATATGAGTGTATACATGGAGGGTGGTGGCGGCGAAACTCTTTTCGCGCCCAACACCAGGGGGTGTGAATCAACGATTTTTCACACGCGCTGCACCCCCCCTTCTAGAGTTTACATGGGCACGGCGAAGAATTGAGAACAGCTAAACATCCCTTAGATACAATTTTACTGCAGGAGACGTGGATGGAGCGCTCAACATCCGCCCACATAAACAAAAATAATACGCTATACAATCGCAGGGAGGAGGGGGTTCGTTTTCACTTGTGGTACCAATTCACACTGAACATCATCATCTAGCCCCATCTAGAGGCTACCAATCCACCTCGCGCCACCCTCACTCCGAATGCTTCCTAAACAACTTTGCAACCCTTCCTCTGCCACTCGTCCTCATGGAAAAGTTGAGCGAGAAAAATGATGAAAATAAGCTTTTTTCCCCGAGCCAAGGATGCCAAGCTGATGCGGGAACCTCATAACGAAGAAAAAGTAGGAAAACCGAAAAGAAACATCAGCGGAAAATGAACGTAGGGACCCCAATACAGTCTTAAAAACACTGGAATAGTTATAGCCACGGCATGTGCTCTCTTCTTAACGTTCGCTCTCTCATTCTAGGTTTCTTCTTTTAGCTGCATTCATTCCGTGAACATTCATTCCATTCCAGTGGATACACGGTTTTTCTTTATGTTTATTCCGTTTTATTTTCTTTTTCGATCGCGCGCCGTTTGTTTTTTTTTTTGTGGGTGGGTGTGGGTGGTGGGTTGCCCCCACTTTTCTTCTACCCATTGTCGGTGTGTTGGATGCGGGAATGGTGGCTCAGCTGCCGTTAGAAAAACATACAAATCAGGTACCTACGTACTCGAAGAGCTCCGACGACAACGAACCTCATTTCTAATTGTTCGTCACATGACTGTGCGAGTAGTGTACAGTACAGAGAGTGTAGGTACCTATGCTCTAACTGAACCTGATGCAGAGTGTATCTAACACGAGATGTGTTGTATATGTGTGGCTTTGTGTTCGCATATACTCATACCATTCAATAAATACGTATACATATGTGAGTGTGGATGATGAGGCTCCCCCGTTTTATGGCTCCGCCTTCGAAGCTCCAGCAACACACTCCACTGGGTATCCCTGGGTTTTTTACTTTTTCTTGTTGTTTCTTCTCGTTTTCTTAATGACTTTTTTGCTTTTTCGTTTTCTCATTTGATTCGGTGACTGGTTGAAAGTCTGCATTTAGATGTTTTTTTTTGTAGGGGGCTCCCTCCACGAGATGTCATCGGTCTGTGCACAGTTGGGGCTCATATGTGGGAATTGCCTTCCACTTTATCGATATATGTATTCGTACATGACCACAGGTGCCCCGAGAGCAGGTAAGTATATTTGTGTTGTACGTACATGGTACATACATACATGGGTACATGCATCCAAGTTTTTTTTTTTGTGTCCTGCGGAAGGACATCTCGTTGATGTGGTTTGGATGATAAATGGATTTAAATATTCATGGGACGCCAGACCAAATATTTGACACTGAGGTTGATGAAATGAAAAGAAAGAACAACAAACCGTGGTCCTGACGGCCCGGTGCCACTAAGAGTACTGTACAAGTTTTTTCACTTAGGATTGGGAGGTTTTTTCTGTATTCTTCGCGTTTTTAGTTATTTAGCGAGTGAATTGAAAAAGGTAAGGTAACACATTTTTAGACAAAATGTTTAAGCTTGTAAGAAGTTGGTTGAGGTAAGAAGGGATGAAGGTACTAAACCAGATCCAGATCCAGTCGTATGTTTGCAATATAAAAAAGGCCGTACATATAAGTCAGGTACCTACTGTATAAGGAAAAGTAAGGGCCTTATTTAAACAGAAGTGTTTTTGCATACATATGTATAGCCTCAGCAGTAAACCACCTATAAAACATATTCTGACAATTAGAAGATCGCAAGGAATCCTGCTTGTTCGCAAAACGATTTCTGCTTTCTAAATTCTGACTAGAGCAATAAAATGTCGCTTAATCTGTTTTTAAACAAAGTTAGGCAAGCTTAGTAAAGGTTTAAGGTACCTACTACCTTTACTGGATTAAGGTAGCTACTAAAGTTAAGGTTTGCTTGTAAGGGTAAAAATGAAAGAGTTTTTATCTAAACTTTTTTTCCATTTAAATATCCTATCTTAGATTTCCCTTCCCACGAAGTGTCCTCACATTAGAAAAAGCGAAGCATATTCTAAATGAGTTACCGCAACATTTTCTTTAAGCTTAGATGTAAGACAGTTGATAATAGTTTTTTTTTTTATATTGATGAATCTATGTTTTTTTGTTTGTTGTTCAAATGTTATAAATTTTATTAAACAGTTTGTTCATTTATAATTTTACACAAATTGTTAGATTATTTTTTAACTTGAATTTATTTTTGAAAGTCAATTTCTAGTCAAAAATTGCCATAAACTAAGTCTTTGATAACCATGTGTTTATAAATTAATGTGTGATATTTAATAACGAATGATTAGTAATAATAATAAATATCTTACATTTTTATACTCGACACGTATGTTAAGTTTAATTCATATAGTTTGTAACACAGTAAAATAAACATCGTACACCTCTAAGACCTTACAGAGATACTAGCTGACCCGACAGACGTTGTCCTGTCCAAGCTTTGAATTTTCTGAACTGGAATGAAAACTACTTCAAATGCAAACTAATAATTTCAAATACAAACTACAAATGCTTTGTTATATCAGAACAAAATTGAAACACTGATCTTGCCTTTCGCCTCGGTGGACAACATCAAATCAATCCATATTTGCCTTGGTCACGCTATAACTTGAGAATGGCATTACCTACCAATTTCATTCATCTTTTATCAAAAATTTTCCTTATTCTTTGTGGAAGGTTCTTACGGAAAGAAAAAAAAAATTAAAACCAAAATGATCAAAAATGTGGGTAATATAAAAAAACTTAACTTTTTGAACTTAGCGACTTTTTAAAACAAATAAATTTGGGAACTGTTTTTTTGTAGCATAATTTTTTTTTTCAAATATTCTTTATAGTAGTAAATTTATTATGGCACTAAGTTTACTGTAGGTCGGAGTGGAATATGTTGGATTTTTTATTCTAATGCCACAACAAATTGTCGGCCTCGGTTAGCTTAGAATTTATAGAGAAAAAAGGTAAAAAAAATGCAAATTTCACACATCTGTATATGGCCATACAGTCACTTGCCAGACAGCTGACACGCGTTTTTTTTCCCTTTGGCCTCCAAAGGAAATTGTTTTTTAACGGTTTTATTTAATTTTTGATTTGATTAAATTAAAATATGTTAAACAGAGTGAATGTGCGCAAGTTGCATTGGAAATTTTCTGAGAGTTTATCTATGGGCCAATGTCCTTCCTTGAGCCAATACAATCGATCAAGCTTAAAAATGTCAAAAACGAACTATCCGTAAAGCGTTTGTCATTCATTTGATGCATTCATTTTTGCTATTTTTTAAAGCAACTATTACGGCGAGTATGCAAACAGCCGCTCAACAGAATTTCATTGCAATCTGATGAATGGTATAGACACATGTGTAAGACAAACAAACATACAAGAATTCATTTTTATATACACATACTCCAAAAAGTCTCCGTACACCTGATAACCTTTTTTGAATTGTATTAAACTTCTAAAAAAACATAAACTAGAAACAACTAGAAACAACTAGAAACAACTAGAAACAACTAGAAACTAAGAACATAAACAAAATCGTTAATTTTAAGGCAAAAACAAATAAAATTTTATTGCTAAATAAAAAAATCATAAACATTTCATTCAGCATTAAGGGAAAACATCACCAAAAAGTCTCCGTAAACTTATTTTATTTTTTTATTTTATTGAAAATAAGTTAAAAAAAAAAACTAGAAATAAGAAATAGTAAAATCAAAAACTTAAGTTAAAAAATTAAAACTTTAGTTTTCTTTTTAAAATAGTAAAGCAACCTTTCTTTCACCAGCAACGATATCTGCTTGGGGCATTATATTGAAGTATAAAATTGTTCCATAGACCCAGTGTTTGACTACTTTAAGTCAGATTTTTCTAGAGTACATTCAAGAACCTATAGTTTCTCATCGTCAATATATGAACACAAGTTACTCCGACCCCAAAACAGACCACACTTCCCCAAACTTTAATATTACCCCACCATGCCTAACATCAGATGTTAAATTTTTCCAATTCAAAGCAGTGTTTAGTTTTCTCCACTTCATGCGACGACTTCATCTAAGCCAAAGATATTAGATTTACCATCGTCAATTAATAAAAATTAATCCCGGAATAAATATAGCTTCCGGCATCTAGTGCTGCTTTCCCCAAATATTCAAAGACATTCTTTTTCCTCGCTTGTATAATAGCTTTCTGTGCAAATGTCTTGATCCAGTTCACTCAGTCATTATCATCATTTTTTTTAAAACGCATTTCTTATCTCCTTAAAACAGATAACAGGGACCAGCTACCTTATGATCTTTGGCGAATCTTCATATTTCAAAACGTTTTTTAGCGAGCATTTCCTTGTAAGCCAAGACACTGTCATCGCTCATTTCACAATATTACATAAAAGTCTAACTAGTGGCCTGGGAAATAAGCTTATTCTGGCTTTCTATTCCTTTTTCCTTGTGAAAAAATAAATTTTTTTACCTTAATGAAATTGTTAATATTTGAGCTTACCAAAAACCTACAAAATTCCTCGTTCCTGCACTTACATTTCCAATTTAAACAAAGAATGACATCTGAACGGAGACTTTTTTGACTCTTTTTTACGATCTTAGCAAGTAAATGTTAATATAACGGTGCTAATAGTGCACACAAATACCTGAAATTCGGTGAAAAGTCAAAAAAACATACATTTTCTCTTTCTGTGTTCCATATTAAGCTTTTAACATTAGACGGTAAATATTTTTTGCAATAATATAAAAACTAATCTGCTGTACGGACCTTTTGGACCTTTTGGACTATGGTATATAGATAAAAATAGTGTATTTACCTGTAGAAAAGAAGGTGCGCATTTGATCTCTTCGAATGATTTATTAAAATAGTACGAAAAGAAACAATGCGTTTTATTAAAAATTGAATATAACAGATGCCCGTTGGCAGCGTATTTAAGGTCATATAGCTATTTGACAACTTTGCTTAAAACTTTGAAGCCACTGCTAGTTTTGTTAAATCCTTTCGTCGGGAAACCTAAAGGAAAGGAAAGACGTCTATCCTTTAAAAACAAGTGAGTAAGTGCAAGAGTTTATCTGTGACAAACTTCTATATACCCGACCCTACATACCATGTAACACCAAATCTTGAAGTTTCTTGGCACGATTTCATATATTATTTGTATAGACCACGCTCCCAAAAGTGGACATGGGCTTAAAATTAAAATCAATTATTTGTAATTTCGTTAGTATCATGAGAAAATATGGTCATAGCGTAAATTATTTCAGAAAAAACAGTTTTTTCTTAAAAACAGCCCTTAAACTTTGTGTGGAGAAAACTAAACAAAAAGTAATAACTTTAATAGTTATTTGTCATACATTTTTTTCAATTTGGAGTCAACTTTCCGAGAAATGGGGTTAAGAAAGATCTAACATGTTTGAAAGCGTCCAACATTGCTCAGTACCAAAATTTAAGTTAAATAGAGGTTGTCTCACATTGAAGCCAGTAGTGGGCGTGGCCGTTGACGTATTGAGCCAACTTTTACACTTTGTGCAACAAAAGAACCTAGCCGTGTACCAAGTTTCAGCTCTCTAGCTTGATTTCGGAGACATAAAACCTTTACACATACAGACGGATTGACGGACGGACATGGCTTAATAAATTCACAGGTCGGTCTCGATCATATCTCTAAAAGGTCTAAAGGGTCTACGGTGATTATTTCACTGTGTTACAAACTATGCATTAAAATATATATACCCTCGGTCGGGTTTAAAAAGGGAGTTTATAGCTTATAGGTGTTGCGTTGCGAAAAATGTTTTTTTGGCAGTAAACTCGTTCTGTAGAAATAAGGATTTACGCGACATTAAAGCGTGATTTTCTCGTAAAAGGATCAACAAACTTAAGTTAAGTTATATTATAGATACGTAATTAAGTTCCAGTTAAATTACAATTAACCCACCTAGTTCCCGCGTTGCGTAGTCTTCTTGTGACCGCAAAAAGAAGTCAGCCAGGTCAAAATTGAATCTGCACAAAAACGAATGAAGGTCTAGCGAAATCTTCGTTTCCTTGAAGCCGGATCAAGCTTCGAGTTCTCGATTATCGTCACAAGAAAGCTACAGGAAAGCCACAATTAATGCACTGTGTTCCGGGTCGACAGTTGGATACCGAAAGAAATTAACCGGGTCAAAATTTTATCTGAATCTAGCGGAATCTTTATTTTCTCTTTAACAAAAAAGCTACAAAAAGCTACAATTGACCCGCCGGATGTCCTATTCAGCCGTTGGATTGTGCTCGCTAGCATCAGTAAGCAGCTGAAAAATCGTATTTTTCTCAGAACTTGACCGAGCTACAGATTTCCAATAAGCGGAAAAAAACAAACTTTTAAAAAGCTACAATTGACCCACTATTTCCAGTATAGGGTCGTCGCTCGGCTACCGAAAAAAGTGAACCGGCTCAAAATTTCGTCTGAACCTTGGGGAATCTTGTTTTTCTTGGAAACGGGCGGCTGTTGAAGTATGCTCGCTAGCTTCAGAGAGCCCAAGGTTTTACGAAGAGCTCACATAGCACCATATTATAACACTTTAGCTTATAACACTTTAGCTTCATGTAGAACTAGTATAAGATTTTATGCTTTTTTCACAAACATGGCGCTAATTTATTTATGGTTACCATCAGTCTCTTTTCTATTATTCTATACGTTGGTCTCTGTTCTCTGGTAGGTGGTTTGACTATTTGTAATTATTGACACGGTAAAGTTAATTGGAAAGCAATTTTTACTGGAATTTTCTTATCCATGGATGCAGTATATACCTTTAAAATTTTCAGCTCCATTGAAGACTCCTTAAAAGTTTCTGCCAAAAATTAGGCATGCCAGTGAGCGGCTAAAATACTTGAACTGCTGGACCAATAAAGACCTTAAATAACTTATTTGACACACTAAACAATAGCAAGAATAGCAAAACAGATGAATATTCTTCAGAAATCAAATTCTAGAAATAAAATTTTTGTGTGTGAAAAAGAAAAAAAAAAACCTTAAAAGGTAATCTAGTTCAAATTCATATCATTCTATAATAATGTAAAATTATTAGATTTTAATATTTTACTTGAAATATATTTACAACAATTTAATTTTACAAGAAAACAATGTAAAATGTAATTGACAGCATTTTACAATGTTTTCTACTGCATGACATCGGGCAACCTTCAAGTGCTATATCGTCGCCTCAGTGACACAAAAACGTATGTCAATACTGAAAGTTTTTTTTAATTTTTCGAGGTGTTTTAAAACATTAGGAAAAAATTACTTTAGAAAAGTTAAAGTTAAGCTCATTAGATTACATATTTTTTCCTTTGCTTTGTGTAAAATGGAATTTTCTTTACAGGAAACTAAAATGGACACTGATACGTTTTATGTGTCTTTAACCATACTCACTATACATTAAGTTTTATTTGTAGATAGTTCCTTAACTTATGGCAAGTACATTTTTAATAACTGACTAAAAAGAAGAGTTTGTCCGTCTAAAACTTCTTAATACCGTCACCCATTTACCCCGGACACCAAATCATAAAGTTTGTTAACTGATTCCGAATTTTATAATGTTTTCAGATGGAAACATTTGTTCTTGTAGAACCAAAATGACAAGACGCTATCGTGTCTTTAATTAATTAAAAAAAAATTAAAAATGTCGACCACACCCCAAAAATCGGGATAATCTAATAATCTAATAATAATCTGATAATTTAGTCCTTTTATCCTTTCGCTATAATCATGAGAGCATCCGTTGATATCAAAAATTAAAGGATAAAAAGTCCGTTTTTTTCTCTCTCTCTTAAAATGCCTTAAAATAGGTGAAGCCTAATACTTTGGCTGCAAAAAACTAAGTAAATGTTCTGTTCGTATTTTAGTTTTCTTTTATTAATTAAGAGCAAATTTTATGAAGAATTGAGTATTTAAAATTAAAATTTTGATATCCACGATTGCTATATACCAAAAATGAGCTCTTATCACATTATCTTGTTATGCCAAATGGTCCTTTGATACACGATTTAATTTTGAGATTGTCTTACAAGTCTTCAAGTCAGGATAAAATTACTTTATATAAATATTTTTTTGTACAAATGTTATTAATTTACCAACGCAAAAATGGTAAAAGGAAAAAAAAGTTTTTTTTTCTGAAATTATTTTCGCTTTTACCGTATTTCCTCATGATTCTAAGGAAATTACAATTAATGGATTTTAATTTTTAGCCAATACCCGTTTTTGTGGGCGTGACCTATATAGATAATACATGAATTTCGGCAAAAAAATTTAAGATTTGGTGTTACACGGTATATAGAGTCGGATATATAGATGTTTGGCACAGACGAGCAGTTGTTACACTTAAAGGGTAGTTAATATGGTAGGCGAATAAAAACTCATCCCAAAGTGGCTCCACCGAACAAATATGGGGATTAAGTTGACAAGACCACTCTGTTTCTGTCATTTTGGCTCTCAAAAGAGAGTGGCCATTTAATTTCCGATTAGCGAAAAACGATTTTCACACATTAGAAAACGTACTTGTGACAGATCTGTCGCAAAGGAACAGTTTCAGTTTGCTTTTTTCATTCTGAAACTGTTACAGAGGTGCAGCAAATAGATTTGTGAATAGAGTGAGGTGGATTTATCAGAGGATTTATTTGTAATCGCTTGCCGAGACGATTTTAATTTGTATTAAAAAATCGCGTGCTTTGTAGAGGATTTAATAAAGGTTTATATTAATTGTGGATTAGTGCCCGGTGGAGACATGGTATTAATCAAATTGATTATCACAAAATGTGATGAAATAGTCCTTAAAACATCGGTCTTCCTGGTCATTTTGAACCTGGGGGCTTAGATTTGGATACCCTTTTGACAAGAGCGTTGTTGTACATCCGCTCGATGAGACCAAGCAAATATAGTCTTCGTGTTTTAGCTTTTTGAACTACATCCTCATCTTGGTGTAGCGCACAGAAATTGCGTTTGTGTCTTCTCCTCCATTCTACCTTTTCGCATACTGGACCTTAAACTCGCCGAGCATGATTTCTCATTCTCTGCTTATCGATCAGCACTCGGCGGTATAAAGCAGAACCGGCAGAATAAGGGTTTTATATAGCTTTCACAATACGCATTGTTTTTCGTCGAGAGGAGCCTTGAGCCCATTTATTTTGCCATACCGAAATAGCATAGATTTCCAGGGTTTATCATGTTAACTCCAAGCTAGCTGTACTCTTTAATTACTTCAAAGTTACTTCTACCAACAGTGAAGTCTTGTCATAAAGGGCGGACGGATGATTCTTTATGTCCCAATAACATGTAGCTAGTCTTATCCTCGTTGACTTTCAAGTATGAAAAGTAAATGCCAAGATTGATTTGGACGATTAAAGGACTGAGTATTGCCTAGGCTGAGCGTTTCTATACAGGTTGTGTATTCTTTTCTTTATTCTATTTTTATCTTACATGTACCCAAATAAAGTTGCTAAAGAGGTAGGTAATGGATGGGTTTAAATGTTTTTGTCTGAGGCTTAGGCTCAGGGAAATGTATTGGCTTATCGGAAGATTTTCGAAATTAAGCATATATAACAAACTGCTCTTGTACAGGCAGGTGTTAAAGCCGTCCTGGACATACGGTATACAACTTTGGGGTTGTACCAAGCCGAGCAACATGTCCATGTTGCAGACTTTCCAAAACAAGACGGATCTACATGGAGCAATTGTGAATACTCCATGGTATATTAGGAATAGTGATATTCACAGAGATTTAGGAATAGCTACCGTGAGCGAAGAAGTAACAAACCGCAACCGTTGCAACCTACCGTTGCTCGAAAGCTAAATGCTCGCCTTCATGTTCATTGCAACAATGAAATGATCCGTACTCTAAACGAGGCTCTTAAAGATGTAAACAACGAGCGACGACTACAAAGAACAAGACCCTTCGATCTAGCGACGTAGGGTGAAGCCCAAATGAACAGCTTAGTAGGTGCATTCACTGGAAAGCAGCCTATCCAATGCGATTAACACTAAGGAAGCGTAAACTACTTGTTAAGCTAACTTAGTTGTAGTCAAGAAATATTATGAGAGAGCGAAAATTTACTACTATGAAGTGCGTTCTGGCAGTTTCATAGTGTCTCTCATAAATAGGTGGTTTTTTAGCACATAGAAATCGGGCATAACCAATATCGGCTACTTCGGTATTATATACTGCTATAGTGGGCGTATTGGTATCTTTGAAAGATTTTGGAGTTTTAGCCTCGGTCCACCCTAGTATTCGAAAAAAAAACAAAACACAAAAAAAAAGGTTTTTTATTCGCGGTTGAAAAATATTACAAAATTGTGAAATCGGTTACAAAACCAAGTAACATACTAACTTCCAACAATGTTTTTTTTTTATAATTTTACTTGTGCTGTGAAAGAGGGGCACCAAAAGCAAGTCTTTGCCCCTGTTCGGAAAAATCGTAGATCCGGGGCTGAGTAAAACTACATATCGTAAAAAACGTAGTTATGCTTCTGTTCCGCTATGCAACGAAGAGCGCAAAGTAATTATAAAATCGGTGGTAGAAACGTCTAGAACCTGCGTTATAAAACCTGATTGCTCTGCACTTATAGAGTTAAAACTTCTAGGAACTTTTATAGCACCGCGTTTACGGAACTTATGGTGTCAGCACTTTAAGTTTTACAACTATGGTGCGGTAAACGTTTCTATGACTATGATTTAGAAGCAGTCTGAATATCTCCATCTAAATTTTGCCATAAGATTTCGGCGAGTATTTTTAAATAAAATTTTGGCTATTCGGCGACTGCGATATTCGCTTAGTCATCTTATATGTAGGATATTCTAATAATCAAACCTGTGAAACCAGTCTTTGACAAATAAATTGTACCAAAAAAAAGATTTTTCCAGGCGCCAAAATCTTAGAGTCCGCAACTATACGAAAAAGCTGCTAAAGGTACTTCTATCTGTTTTTAAATTTATAGCCTGATTTATATTGAATTCATGTAGACCCCATAAGGGTAGGTAGGTACCTACTATCTTAACTTACTAACTTAAGTTGATACTTAAATAAAATATACTTTAACCGAGTCAACCTCTCTATCCTGTCTCGCAAACCATTCAATAGATTTCCAAAAGAAATTCAAAACATTAAAAACCAAAAATAAAATTAAATCGTGGCTCTTTTTGTTTAATGAAATCGGAATTATGCTTCAACGCATTGTTCGAACTATTTTCTTTTATATTCTGAGTAAATTTTAATAAAGCTTAAAGATGTATGAATTTTATTTAAAACAATATTAATTTTTCGTTCTCCATACAAAAGCAAATTAAATTATATAGGTAAATCGTAGTATTATTATGACTATCATGTTCAGATAAAAATGCTACCCAATTTTTCTTAGCTTTTTTGAATAAGTAAAAATTTATAAATTTAAGTTAATTTTATATTGTTCACGGAAAAAATTAATAAAATAAAATACAATACCGAGCGACAAGGAACAGCAGGATATGTTACCCTTTGGACACCGCGCGTAGCCTTGTGAATTTATTTATTTAACACAATTTATATCGGTCAATATGGCAGCGATCCATCCGACAGCAGTGTATTCCTTAAACGATCCCATCAATCCAGGTACAGATGCTTGTATAGTTCTGCCGCAGAAATTTCCCCATACCGCCACCCTTCAGTAAGTTAACAATTCCATCATAAAAGTAAGCAAATTACGCGCTTCGCGTCGAATGAGTGGTCTTAAAATGTTTGTTTACTACGTGACCTGGAACCACAGCAAATGCATTGTTCCTGTATGGCCATGGTCGGGACTCTGTTTAGTATAAGGCCAGAGCAGATCTCATTGTTTACAGTCACGTTCGAGATCAAAAATTATCCATATGTGAAATGAAAATGATGTTGATCCCTGTGTGCTCTCGTTTGGTATGTTATTATTTCCTATTCTCCAGCCCGTATCCTGCGTCTTATACAAATTCTGTCTTCGCGCAGAGTTGGTGGAGGATCCAATTTCCGACGATTATGCACATTGCGAATGTGCGCTCCACACAATGGTCATGCGAGGAAAAATCCAGCACAACACAAATTGAAGAGTATTAAGATCTACTATCTGGAGCGCATTGGGCGCTTGCTGGTTGCTCTGTAGTGCATCGGGCAGAGGCTCTGCCACGCGGTTACATGAAGTTTGTTTACACGAGCTTTCAGAGGTTCTGTTTGAAGATGAGTCGTAGAATTGGAGTCGCACATGCGCTGTGAAGCGGTAATAGTGAGCACTTAAATCTATATAGTTTACGGAGCTCTGCTGTCTGGCTATGTGGGATGTGCCAGTATAGATATACGGATTGTGTGGATGAGTTGGCGACCTTGTCAGATCGAAAATTACTCGTAAAATTGCTTTAGATTTTTACGCTAAATGCCCGTTTTGCACGGAGATGACCTGTGTATTTATGTTTGAGCATGGAAGGAATTTAAAGGTGCGAGCAGAGATATCTACACCTTAAGGGTCAGAACATATAATAACCATGTTCGAAATATAACCTAAGTATGCATCGAATCCACTATGCAAAATATCTTTTCTTTTTTTTTTTAATTAATAACAAAAAATAATCGAAATCGAAACTGCGCAATCGCGAAAGAGAGAAAGGCCTTAACATTCATGGATCACACAAATGCAACGACAACAGCATTTATTTGGCCTCAGTGATAAAGAGATCCAAAACCGAGTGGCCTATGTCGGTATATATTGAGGTCGAGTCGGCAGCGTACCCCACAAGTGGACCATTAGGAATGCAGTAGAGTGAGAGCGTTATGACCCATCACTTCAGATAATAGTCTCGCGCCTAAATTAAAAAGAAGAAGAAGAAGAATCGAAAGGTTGATTCCACAACATTAGTTTACCAAGGATTTAGTCGGGGGTTAAACCCTCAATGATAGGTATATTATAACGGTCACCATAATGAAAAATCCCAATTTTACCTAAAAATTCAAGGCGGAGCCAAAGACTAAGTTCTTAAGTGAACCCATAATAGCTTTGTGTGCCCCTTTTGTTGACATACTACTCAGACTAAGGTTTAATAAGGTGATTACCTCTATTTATTACCTCTATTGGATAAACAAATATGACCAATATAAATTTAGAGGGTAGAGGGTATAAATTTATTCTGTGGACTTCTTGGCAATACAAGAAGTAGCAGCACCAGACCCGAACATTTTTTTAAAACAGGCGACCCAAACACTTCGGGAAGAATTCAGGAAAAGAGAGAAAGCAAACCAAGCTAACATGGACCAGAGGCCATGCCCACATGGCTAACTTTAATTTTCAACAGGTCTTGGATGATCCCTATACCGATTTTCTCGAATTAAAGATATCGGTTTCAACTCACCGAACAAACCAACCCATGAAACTGTAATTTTTCTTCTTTTTCATTTAGGCGCGAGGTTCTGCTCTGAAGTGATGGATCATAACCCTTCCACCCTACTACATTTCTAATGGTCCGTTTGTGGGTTACGCCAATTTGACCTCAGAATAAAGCGGCAGGCCACCCGGTTTTGGATCTCTTCGTCACTGAGGCCAAATAAATGCTGTTTTCATTACATTTGTGTGGTCCATGAATGTTTAAACCTTTGGACCCATGGAACTGTCATTCATTAAGTAAAGTACCTGTGGGGTGCCGTGGCGTAGTGGTTAGTGTGTGTGCTTACTACGCCGGAGGCCTGGGTTCGAATCCTGCCATCGTCACCTGAAAAAAAAAGAATAGTTCTTTTTCACGGTTCCCACCTCCGCGAGGGTCTGACAAGCCCTCCGAGAGTATCATTTGTCTTGAAAAACTTCTCAAAGTGCCGTTCAGATTCGGCAAAAAATTGTAGGTCCCCTTGTATGTGAAGAAATTAACACACAGAGCATACATTGTTGAGAAGTTGGCAATGGTTCACCTCGAGCTGATGCGCCACTCTATTTATTTATTTAAGTAAAGTACCTAATTAATGGTATGAATATAAAAAATTGAATTGAGTTTTATTTCGTGAGCCCGAGGAAAGATATTAAAGTTCCATGTCCCTTGTCTTAGTTCTTTTTCGACTTCAAAGGGGTCAGTAAGATCCTTTCCGATGGAAACAACAACGAAACAGCGTTGGGTATCCACTGTCATCCACTGTCATCAAACTGATGAGTTTGGCTTCTTACTTTAGGTTCGAGTTTTTCGTTTATAAATGGGCTTAGATCGTCTATGAGGATCAAAGGAACTGGTGACTTAAGATGCGCCATTGGGTTTAAAGAGCTTGCAAGCTAGGCCATCAGTGGTGAAATAGAGCCTGCACTAGTTATGCTCCGTATAACTTAGATTTGCCCTGAAGTGTCCTTGAAATTCTAGTAATAATATAATGTCCTAGGAAAACTAAAGGCTCTTTTGAAAGCCTCTGAGTGTGGCAACCTGGTCTGCACATGGTTTGTTGATTTGGAAAAGGTTTTATGACATGAGTGATGTTTAATTTGACATAAGTCATTAAATTTATTGCATAAGTGTCCCCTTTAAAAAACTTTGTTGTCTTTATATGGATACAGAGAGTTGAATTCCATTTTTGTTATATAATACCTTTATGAAGGTGTGAAAATTGAACGTTGAAATACGGTATTGGCAAGAAGTTTATCTTTATATGATTGAATTGAATGTCAAGATGAGAAAACCGGAAGTGCTGGTTGTCCCGTTTTTCTATACTATATATTCTCTGGGTCTTTTTCATGAAAGATGACAAAAAAGTATTTGTGGATCTGGCAAAATTCGAGCAATATTAAAGTAATTATACCAGCGAATCAGTAAACATGAGCTTGGAGCAAGCAGATATCATTGATTTCTATTCAGTTCCCTTTAAAAAAAATGCTGAAAAGCAGGCTATTTTTTTTAAATATAGATAAGGTCGGGGTTAGAATAGGGTCGGGGTTAGAATAGCCTTGAGGTAAGGTATGCCTGTCGTAAGAGCCGACTAAAATCCACCGGAAGAAATATTCTTTAATGTTTCAACGGATGCTGTCGATGCTGCTCCATTTGGGGCAACTTTTGGCAGTAAGGTTTTAACTTATAGATGAATCTGAAGGTTAAATTAAAATCCAGAAGCGTCTGTCACACATTGTGCGGCTCACTGGTCGGCGTCTGTCTCCAAAGGGGCGGCTGAATTTAAAAATGAAAATAGAAGTGACTTACCTATTTCTCATAAAAACGACAAGTTAAAAAAAAATGGCAATGAACAAAACGAAAGATTTGATTACCCCAGCCCAGCTATGCTGGTAAATCCACCCTCTCGGAGGCAGGCTCTACGGATTCTGGGGAGAGCCTTTTATTGCTTATAAATCCTTTTGAGAAAAGGACAAAACTAAATCGATCACCACCACCTAGATCGAACATATCCGGAAAAAGCAGTCCACCGGTAAACCAGGACTCTGTGAAAATTAAAAGCTTAGAAAAGGAGAATAATGAACTCCGAGCTAAGCTTACTGAAATGGAGCGACTCTTCCAAGATCTAAAAATGGAAGTTGACTCTCTGCGAAAAGAAAACGAGGATATTTAAAATACTCGTTTAACGAAAGACTGTGAGGTAACGAAAGAGTGTGTAACACCGAACCGACCAGCAGTCGAATACTTCAAGGACGAGGACGAACTTGCACTTGAGACCGATTCAGTCTTAAGGAAAAGATCTAGCAAGAAGCGAAAGGCGAATTCCTCTCCCGAAGTAATACAAAAAGAAGATAAGCCCTCTGGCTCAAACAAGGCTAAACTAGAAGCGAAAATTCGTCCACCTCCCGCAATAAACATCGTCGGGATAGCAGACTTTGGGAGATTGCGCAACCTTCTTGCAAACACGGTGAGAACAGAAAACTATAAGCTTACCTCGCACCGAAATAACGTGTGGAAAGTAAATGTTGACAACGCCGATTCCTATCGCGCACTGTCTCTTAGACTGAATGCAGAAAGAATCGAGTGGTATACTTATCAAAATAAGTACGAGAAACCACTGCGAGTCATTGTAAGGGGGCTCCACCCATCATGCACAAAAGAAGACGTTGTAAAAGACGTAAAAAATAAAGGCCTTAAAATTATTGATGCCGTCAATATCATTAAAAAGGAAAAGCAACGCACGGAAGGAGAAAGAGACACTGTGATCAGACGCGGCCTTCCAATTTTTATGCTCTCCTTTGAAAGAACTGAGAGCATAAACGATATTTATAAAATAAAAATGATACTTAACATCAGGGTTAAAATCGAACCCATGCGAAAGGGCAATAGACTGATACCACAGTGTAAGCGATGCCAAGAAACCCGGCACACAAGTGCCTACTGCCAAAAAGAACCACGTTGCGTGAAATGTGCCCGAAAACACCTGTCAACAGAGTGCAAAGTTGACATAAAGGCTCCAGCAGTTTGCGCCAATTGCCACGGAAACCACCCCGCGAACTATCGAGGATGCGAAGTAGCCATAGAGCTGCAAAAGGGACGAGAACCTCTTAAGGAAAATACTAGAGGTCAGAATCACCAATGGTCGGACCGAAATCATACGCACAGGTTGCGGCAAACGAAAGCAAGGCAAGATCGCCCACAACAGATGCAGTGTCTAAGATCCTCGCTGTAATCTTGGAGAAACTTGAGGATCAGACTAAAATCAACAAAGTAATATTTGACAAACTGAGCAAGCTCGAGTTCAAGCCTCGAAAAAATTACAAGAGAACATGAATATGAAACAGTTATTTAAAATACTAACATGGAATGCAAACGGCCTTCTGAATAAAATAGACGAACTAGAAGTATTTCTACGGAAAAACAATATTGATATTTGCATGATTACGGAAACTCACCTTAAAAACGGGTCTACACCCAAACTTAAAGGTTACAATGACTATCACGCACATCACCCTTCGCGAAATTCGAGAGGAGGATCCTCCCTCTACATTAAGAACTACATAAAGCACTTCAAGAACACATAAGTTGAGCTAGACTCTATGCAGATCAGTTCAGTTTCTGTAAAAATTGACTGCTTAGATTATAACATTGCATCTTGTTATTTCCCGCCAGGATATAGACTGGTGGAAGACGATCTTGATCGTATGTATGACTTCATTGGGTCCAATTTTATCATTGGGGGTGACTTTAACGCGAAGCATACTTTTTGGGGCTCACGATGCAATTCAACAAGAGGCAGATTACTGTACAAAAATAGTATGAAGCGTGGGGTGGACTTTTTCTCCACGGGTAAGCCAACATATTGGCCAACCGATAGGAATAAAAAGCCTGACCTTGTCGATTTTTTCATCGCTAAAGGGTACCCCAAATACCTTACGCGAATTGAAGAGTGTTATGATCTTTGCTCAGACCACTCAGGAGTTATCTTGAAGATGGGTGGAAGACTGGCGAAAATAGAAAGAGCTCCTAGATTAGCTAGCAAAAACATGAACTGGGACGCTTTCAGAAAGGACTGTAAGGAGGGTGTTGGCTTGAATGTGCCATTGAGAACTCCTATCGAGTTAGAAACCGCAGTTGACAAATTCATTGAAGCAATTCAGAGCGTTTCTTGGAACAACACTTTGTCCCAAAAGAACGCAGTACGCGGGCATGTACGCACAACATACCTGCTCGAAATCGAAGAATTGATTCGTGGAAAGAGAAGAGCGCGTAGAAGATGGCAAGGCACGAGGGCTTTCCCAGACAAAACCTCTCTAACAAACTGAAAGGAATGTTGCAAGATTTTAAAAATCGTGAGACGGCGGATAGGAACTCAAACTACTCGCTGTGGAAAGCAGTTAAATCTATCAAGAAACCTATAATCCACTCGGCACCAATAAAATAAGCTAACAGCGAATGGGCAAAAGAAGACAAAGAGAAAGCGGATTTGTTTGCTGAAGATTTAGAGGAAACATTCAAGCCTTTCGACGGTCCGCCGTTAGCTGACGTATAAAACAACAACGCGGAACCTGATAGAACCTTTAGAATGCAAAAAGTTCGTTAGCTGAACTCCGACAAACATTAAGCAAACCTAAAGACAATAAGGCCCCGGGTTACGACTTGATCACTGGCGAAATATTTAAAGAACTACCGAAAAAGGCTTTATTCAAGCTACTTTATATGATAAACGCCTCCCTTAGACTCCTATACGTTCCAAGGCAATGGAAAGTTGTTGAGGTCATTACGGTTCCAAAACCGGGGAAATGTGCGAATGATAAAAAATCTTATAGGCCCATATCGCTTCTGCCGATAATATCAAAAGTATTCGAGAAACTTCTGCTGAAGCGATTACAACCAATAATTGCAGAAAGACGTTTGATCCCGGATTATCAATTCGGTTTCAGACCTAACCATTCCACAATAGATCAAGTCTACAGAATAACGCATGAAATTGGAAAAGCCTTAGAAGGGAAAAAAAATATGTTCAAGTGCTTTCCTCGACATATCGCGAGCCTTCGATAAGGTATGGCACGAAGGCATGTTTAGAATATTGAAAACCTATCTTGAAAGCAGACTCTTTCGTGTTAGGTTTAGTACGAAGAGGTGTTAGGTGTAGTTTGCTTAGAGTTTTAAGCAAATTCGAGCTGGAGTACCCCAGGCAAGTGTCCTCGGTCCGACCCTGTTCCTGCTCTACACAAGAGACATACCTCTAGATGACGAGACAACCGTGGCCACGTTTGCGAACGATACGGCAATCCTGACAACAGGTGAATCAGTCGAGTCATCAACGAGAAACCTCCAACGAGCATTGGACAAAATTTGTGTCTGGACGAAGACTTGGCGAATAGCTCTTAACGAGAATAAGTCTACGCATGTGAATTTCACTTACAGAAGGGTTAACAATTTACCTCTATTCATAAATTCTGCACAAATACCTTGTACAAATGAAGCGAAATATCTAGGGATGACATTGGACGCTAAGCTAAGGTGGAAACCACACGTAAAGAAGAAGCGTGACGAGCTCGAGATTAACTTCAGGGAAATGTATTGGCTTATCATAAGATTTTCGAAATTAAGCATATAACAAACTTCTCTTGTACAGGCAGGGGTTGAAGCCGTCCTGGACATACGGCATACAAGTTTGGGGTTATACCAAGCCGAGCAACATGTCCATGTTGCAGACTTTCCAAAACAAGACACTAAGAGCAATTTTGAATGCTCCATGGTATATAAGGAATAGTGATATTCACAGAGATTTAGGAATAGCTACCGTGAGCGAAGAAGTAACAAACTTTGCTCGAAAGCTAAATGCTCGCCTTCATGTTCATTGCAACAATGAAATGATCCGTACTCTCAACTAGCCTCTTAACGATGTAAACAACGAGCGACGAGTACTAAGAACAAGACCCTTCGATCTAGCGACGTTGGGTGAAGCCGCACGAATGAACGGCCTTAGTATGTGCATTCACTGGATAGCAACCTACCCAATGCGATAAACATTACGGAAGCGTAAACTACTTGTTAAGCTAACTTAGTTGTAGTCACGAAGAATTATGAGAGAGCGAAAATTTACTACTATGAAGTGCGTTCTGGCAGTTTCATAGTGTCTCTCATAAATGGGTGGTTTTTTAGCACGTGGAAATCGGGCATAACCAATATCGGCTACTTCGGTATTATGTACCTGCTATAGAGGGCGTATTGGTATCTTTGAAAGATTTTGGAGTTTTAGCCTCCGTCCAAAAAAAAACAAAAAAAATATAAATGTGCTAACAAGAAATTATGCTGCCATTTTAACATCTGAGGAGAAGAAGTACCGGTGCATATTTCTCTGCTGATTTAAGTACAAGAAAGAGCAATCGTCGCAGGACATTCTACATTGCCGTTGCACGAATATAGGAAACTGAAGTTACTGTCATGGGCAAAGGATCGAATAAGTAGTAGCAGAAAGAAGATTCGAGGAAAAGACTAAAACACAAAATAGAGCCCTAGGCAACTCTTACATATTGCAACGTATATGAAGCAGCCAAAATCGAATGGTTCATTTTAGAACTTTTTGGAAGGTTTCGTTGTGTTAGAACGACTATAGACCCTTAGAAAGGTGACTCCTTAGAAACTAAAAAGTATTAAAGTAAAAAAAATAAATTAAAGTTAAAAAAATAAGAAGACAAGGATAAAAATTAAGGAACAGTGCAAAACAAGTCCAAATTTGCAAAAAAAGGACCTCAGGAGCAACTATTTTAATAGTTTGCTTTTCATTTTTTTTTGTTTTTCTAGCTGTAGTCAGTTTTAGGGTTACTGGCCTTTTCCTGGGCCAGTACAGATGTGGTGCTTCAGAATATGATGCAACTTGATGTAAACTCGTATATTTGTTAGCATATGCAATGTTTTTGTGGCCAACTTGTCTGTCTTAAATGCAAATAATATAGGTACCTGTTTCTAAATTAATGTGTCTTACGGTTGGAAATTGAAACAAAAAAGGTATATTTGGCATTCATTAAAGCAAGGATCCAAAGGTAAAAACTAAAATTACTAAGCCAAAAGAAAATTACTAAGCACCACAAACCAGTGATTTATCCGATTCATTATTCCTCCATTTGTTATCAACACCATAAAGGATTGCTGTCCAATACAAAGTCCTACCCATTAGGTTCACTTTCTACCACATTCGTTAAGACTTCTTTGGATTTGAGACTCACTGGCTTCTAGAAAGAAGGAAGCCATGCCCATTACCATTCGTGCCTTCCTTTGACCATATGGTCGCGTCATCCGTTCTTAATTTCAGTTATAATGATCCACCCCCAGCATCACAAAGTGTGCGACAGAACAATGAGAGGAGTCCTAAAACGGCTGGGGTAGGTATAGAAAAACTATTCTCAAACGTGATTTTATTTGTTTTTATTCCGACATTCTAGCTGGGCAGACTTAAAACAGTTAGAAACAGATGACCTACTTTATCAGCAGAAGAATGCCTTGTCTATAGAAGTGCACAATGGTACGTTTGCCAAGGAATCAAAGAAAAAACCCGCCAGCCCGACAAGGCTTCAAAAGGAGCAAAAGAAAAGGTGCAAAGTAAAACTTTGCATGCCTCAAAGGACTTAAACAAAATAATAAAAATAACTAAAATAGCTGTATGAAAGAATTGTAACTCCATTTAAGGACATTGTTAAATTAGAATATACGTACCTACCAGTGCCATAGAAAACGACGAGGTATGGCATAATCGACATTTTGTTTAAGGACATTCTTCGAATAAAAAAAATGAAAATAAGGATATATGGTGTTTTTTTTTCTTATTTAAACCAGCCAATGGGAGAGTACGATTGCCATATGTATACACCGAGAAATCGATGGGGATAGCTATACAAAAAAAAATGGCAAGCCCCAACCAATCAACCCTTCATTGCCCGCCAAATGTCACAAATGTCATCTATCCAACCCCATCAATTCGCTGCATGCATTGCTGCTTAGTTTTTCAGAATAAATTGCTAGTCCTTGTGCG
Organism: Neoascia interrupta; assembly: GCA_947623515.1. NCBI lineage: Eukaryota > Metazoa > Arthropoda > Insecta > Diptera > Syrphidae > Neoascia > Neoascia interrupta. Next base: position 147,004,563 of record OX392462.1, read on the forward strand.
CTCCTACTATGTGCAGATGCATAGATATCCTTTTTCGTACAGAAGCGATGTGCACACAATACAAATGAAATTGCTATCTAGCTGCTCCACCCTTTTTTGATTCGTTGTTGTCATATGGTACCTCTGATGGTGGGTGTGGGAGAAGCAAAAGCGGATATCGGAGGAAAAAAAGATATACAATAAAAAAAGGATATCTTCGTATCTCGTCCAATGCTTACACATACAGAAGCTTTTCCATATATTTTATTTTATTATTATTTTCACATCCACGCCCTGTGTGTGTGCGCGCGGCATAAAGTTGGGGTTTCGCCCACTCCACCCTACCGCCCAAAACATTCCGTTGGTTTCATATGTACGAATGCGAAAGGACGTTTTTTCGTTATGCTCTTCGGTATATATGGTGCCGCGTTGTCATATCCCTCGGATAAAGTACACAAGGGATGAAGACGAGCAATGTGTGGTAGATGGATACACACTGGGGGAAGCTTTTATGTTTATTTTTTTGTTTATCTGAAGGAGTTGGGGGGCTCTGGGGCTGCTTTCGTAACGAATCAGAAGCGGTTATTTCATGTAAATACATATGAATGTTGGAGAGCACATATGTGTGAATGCCAGCCAAATAAGGATTTTATGTATTCGACAGTCTCGGTGAGCTTTATGTAAAACGTTTTCTGGTGTGATGTGTGAGCCTCGGAGCAGTTAAATTGCAAAACGAATCAAATGTTTGCAAAATTCTGCAATAAGGAATCAAAAAAGGAGTCATGGAGCTGGTAAAGGTACCTAGGTTTTGAGAATTTAAACGATTTTATTATTGACTTATTTTCTGTAATGTTGTGGCTGAGAGATGATGATAATGAAGAGAAAGCACCACAAGAAGATATTGTGCGATTATTTTGCTGCGGTTCGATTGATTATAATTTATTCTGCCGAAATAAGTTCTACGCAAGTTATTTTATCAAACCATAATGCATATATTTACTAAAATCCCAGTATAGGTACATGAAAAAAAAAACTTTCGTGATCAGTGATTTCTCTTCAAAGGTTTTATAAAAATAGAAATTTTAAAATCAATCTTAAGGGCACTTACAGTTCCTTAATCAGGAGATGTTAAAATGCGTGTGCCTACCTTAGTTAATACAATTTAAAATTTCTCTGGCGCGTCCTGTATCCTGTTGCAAGTACTAAGCAATCGCTTAAACGCATGGACTTCCCCTATTCGTACCTATCTAAACGGTAGCGCTCCTGTTATTCAAGCGTCACCTTAAAAAGGTGACCTAAAAAATCCATCGGGAGCAGAAATAATTGGGGTGCACCATTATGCTGGCCTATGCGAGCCTCGGCTGTTGGCAACCCCTTTTGTTCTAACCTTTCTTAAACCTCTCAGATCCATTAACAGACTTTTGATATTAGAAAATACGTAAAAAGCGCTTTATTTTCTTCCCAATATACTTACTTACTTACTTAAGGTGGCGCTACAGTCCGGGGTGGACCTGGGCCTCAGCCAACAAGCTTCGCCAGCCAGCTCTGTCTCTAGCTAGCCGTCTCCAGTTTCGCACGCGAAGTTGGCTGAGGTCCCCTTCCACTTGCGTGCGCCACCTGAGTCTCGGTGCTCCTCTACCGCGTCGTCCCTGCGGTGTGGATTCGAAGATTTTCCGGGCCGGGGCGTTGGTGTCCATCCGCTCTAGATGACCCAGCCATCGTAGACGTTGTGTTTTGACTCTTTTGGCTAGGTCGGTGTCGCTGTACAGCCCGTACAGTTCGATGTTATATCTCCTCCTCCACTCTCCGTCTATGCAGACGGGACCGTAAATCGTCCGAAGAATTTTCCTCTCGAAGCAGCCTAAAGTGTTTTCATCCGCCTTTGACAGGGTCCATGCTTCTGCACCGTAAAGCAGGACAGGGATGATGAGGGTCTTATACATGGACACTTTAGTTGCTCGAGAGAGGGCTTTGCTACTCAATTGCCTTCTTAGCCCAAAGAAACAGCGATTGGCAAGAGTTATCCTTCGTTTGATTTCAGCGCTGGTGTCATTGTCTGAATTGATAGCGGAACCCAGGTAGACAAAGTCCCTAACTACCTCAAAGTTATAGCTGTCGATGGTGATGTTTTGTCCAAGACGTCGGTGTTGGGTGTCTTTTCTTGATGACAGCATATACTTGGTTTTGCCCTCATTGACTGCTAAACCCATATTCGCCGCTTCCGTCCCAATACTCACGAAGGCTTCACTGACATCACGCTTTGTTCTACCGATTATGTCAATGTCGTCTGCGTATGCAAGTAGTTGAACGGAATTTTGAAAGATTGTACCTCTAGTGTTGGCGCGAGAGTTCTGCACAATTCTCTCAAGTATGATGTTAAAGAAGTCGCATGACAGCGCGTCGCCTTGTCTAAATCCTTTTTTGACATCAAAGGGGTCGGTGAGGTCTTTGCCGACCTTGACGGAACAGCGTGAGTTTTCCATCGTCATCCTGCACAGACTGACGAGTTTGGCAGGGATGCCAAAACTAGACATTGCGCTATATAGCTCGTCTCTATAGATGCTGTCATACGCGGCCTTGAAATCGATGAAGAGGTGGTGTGTATCGATTTGGAATTCCTGGGTTTTCTCCAAGATCTGCCGCAGTGTGAATATTTGATCGATGGTGGACTTTCCTGGCCTAAAGCCACACTGATATGTGCCTATCAGATTGTTGACAAACGGCTTCAGGCGTTCACACAGTACAGCAGAAAAGATCTTGTATGCGATGTTAAGAAGACTTATGCCTCTGTAGTTGGCACAACTCAGAGGGTCTCCTTTCTTCAGGATCGGGCAAACAATGCTGAGGTTCCATTCGTCGGGCATGCTTTCTTCCGACCATATCTTGCAGATGAGCTGGTGCATGCTCCTAACCAGCTCATCGCCAGCGGCTTTAAAAAGTTCGGCAGCTAGGCCGTCTGCTCCGACTGCTTTGTTGCACTTGAGCTTAGACACAGCTACTTTCACCTCCTCCAGGTCGGGTGGGCGGTATTGTTCGTATGCTTCGTCGGTAACGTCTTCGCCCGGGTTGAATGGTTCGTTCTGCCTGACAGCGGTATTTGGTTCGTCCTCGCCGTTATACAGTCTGCAGAAGTGGTCTTTCCAAATCCTCAGCACCGACTGCGATTCTACAACGATGTTCCCTTGATGGTCCTTACAGGCTTCAGTTCGAAGTTTATACCCTTGGCAGGACCTTTTGATCCTTTGGTAAAACTTTCTAACCTCATTCCTGTTGAAACATCTCTCTATCTCTTCAACCGCGCGCTTCTCGTGCTCTCTCCTTTTCCTTCGGAGAAGCCGGTGCTCCTCTCTCCTCCTCTGCTCGTAGAGCTCGCGAGCAGCTCTAGTCCTTCTGCGCAGCGCCGCTTTGTATGCTTCCTGTTTAGCTGCATGTGCTTGCCGGCATTCATCGTCAAACCAAGGGTTTCGTTGTGGTCGCCGTGTGAAACCCAGCACTTCAGAGGCGGCATCTCTGATGGCATTTTGGCAGTGTTGCCACTGGCTATCAATACTTGATGCTGGTTGCATAGGACTTCGTAGAAGGTTTTGAGAGACTCGGTTGGAGAAGGACCTGGCGATCTCTTGCGATTGTAGTCGGCCGACGTCAAACTTCCTCACAGTATTTCCATTACTTGGCGCTGGTCGGGATATCCGCAGCCGTACCTTGGCTACAACAAGGTAGTGATCCGAGTCAATGTTGGCCCCTCGGAAAGTTCGGACATCCATGATACTGGAGGAGTGCCTTGCGTCGATCGCAATATGGTCAATCTGGTTGACGGTTGATTGATCGGGAGATCTCCATGTCCCTTTGTGGATATTGAGATGCGGGAACTGTGTACTAGCTACCACAACGTGTCGCCCCGCAGCAAAGTCGATCAGCCTGAATCCGTTATCGGAGGTCGTGTCGTGCAGGCTATGCTTTCCGACAGTACGACCAAAGATGCCCTCCCTTCCTAGCTTGGCATTAAAATCGCCTAGGACAATCTTAATGTCGTAGCTAGGGCACTGCTCATAAGTTTTGTCCAGGAGCTCGTAGAACATATCTTTGGTCTCGTCATCTTTCTCCTCTGTGGGGGCATGTGCACATATCAGGCTAATGTTGGCGAATTTAGCCTTGATGCAGATCGTCGCGAGGCGCTCGCTTACAGGGTTGAAGCTCAAGACTTTTTGCCTAAGTCTGCCTCCAACAACGAAACCACATCCAAATAGGCGCTGTCTTTGATGCCGATAGCAGTCGCCGTAGTAGATGTCGCAGTTTTTCATCCTTCTTTTGCCCGAATATATTTCTTCCCAATATAATATAAGGATATTTAAGTTTGCTGTTGATACATAACGTATGGATTATGGACTCAAGGGCATTAGAAACCAGATTTGTGGCATCCTGTATTTCGCAACGTCTGTTGGGAGAGTTACTGAATTTCGAATTGCACTTAATGCTTAGAAGAGCGATCAGCAGACAACCCAAGACAACCATCTATGCTGTAAAGACGCTTGAAAGTGTTACTCACACACATTTGGAGAACCTTAAATATTTTTCTGATTGCGAAATTGCTTCTTGAATTTTCTTTCTGCCATCAAGCTCATCCATAGACTGCGGACCGTACATGTAAAAGTTAGCTGGCACACAGAGTTGTCATAAGTTGATACACAGAGCACCTGTACGAACCATTCAACCCCGGCGAAGAAGTTACCGACGAAGCATACGAAGCCCACACCACCTAAAGGAGATGAAAGTAGCTGTGTCTAAGCTCAAGTGCAACAAAGCAGCGGGAGCAGACGACCTAGCTGCCGAATTATTTGATCCGCTGGCGATGAGCTGGTTAGAAGCATGCACCAGCTCATCTGCAAGATTTGGTCGGAAGAAAGCATGCCCGACGAATGGAACCTCAGCATTGTTTGCCCGATCCTGAAGAAAGGAAACCCTCTGAGTTGTGCCAACTACAGAGGCATCAGTCTTCTTTACATAGCATACAAGATCTTTTCTCCTGTATTGTGTGAACGCCTGAAGCCGTTTGTCAACAATCTGATAGGCACATACATAAGTGTGGCTTTGACCAGGAAAGTCCACCGTCGCACGTTTGGCCCGTTTTGAATTTTTTGATTGCAAAAACCATAGCTTCCAAACGAGACAAGATATCGTCTCATATTTTTTTTTTTTTTTTTTTAAGGAAATTTCCAAGGCTACGAAATTGGTGAGTTTCAAAACAAAATTATTACAGGGTGTTTCAGAATATTCTGTCAGAGTATTGTGTTTAAGTTAATGAGACTAACATACTAAAAACTTAAGTTTGCAAAAGTAAAAGTTTATTTTCTAAAGGGAAATGAAAGAAATATATGTGAAACAGTAGCACAAAAAGTAAACAAACCAATTTCAGCGAAACAGTGCGGGAAAAAGTTTTTTTATTTTTTATTTTTTGCTGACGATAAGATAAAAGATAAAGATAATAATAAAGAAAAATACTTAAAATTAATATATAAACATAAGTTTTCGTGGAAACTATCATCTAGGTCTGCGGTAATGTGCAAAAGACTCAACATTTCAGGAGAGTACAGTTCTTTCAGATCTTTTTGGGTCCTTACATGCATTTGAGAAGAAATAAGTGGAGCGAATGAGGCTGCAAGCATATTAAATAAGACTTCATTCTGTCGAGTCCTTGAAATTTTGCATGTATTTAGATATCTATATCTCTTTTAGTCCTAATTTTTGGACTCCTGGGCTTCTTCTGATAGTTCTCCTAGTGGAAGTGATTGATATTCTTAGATGTCTTGACTATATACCAAAGCTTTATGAAGAGTAGGTGTGAGTTGTTTTTCAGATACGTTTCTCTTAATAGTGCTGTTGTCTCCTTAGTATAATCCCCGAATTTAACTGCGTTCACAACTTCCCTGTAATTCCGAATATCAAGTATTATTTTAAGCCTTGTAATAACTTCTCTGTTGACTCCGTGTTATTCAAGCGGTCGCCTCTGATTGTCCAAAAAATCGCCTTGAAGTTTCCATCATTAGTATTTCCGAATCCTTGCTTTGGTTTATCCACATCAAGTCCAAGTTCATCGCGAAAACGTGTTTGGATTCCTTGTTTTCTTATTTTTTCTGCCTCCTTGATCCCAATAGATTATTTGATCCCGAAGTGTATAAGCAAGTTTTAAAATAAATTCCATTCTTGCATGCAATGGAGATATTCCAAACTCGTAGCTTTGTTCGTCGTTATTTGATTCGCTTTTGCATATTGGACATGACCGCGTGGACTTTGTTTATGTTAGTTGGTTTAAAACTTTGCCGTAAATCATTATTAAAAAGAACTAAAAATAACTAAGAATAAAAATAAAAATGTTAACCTAGAATTTTATGACGTCTCAAAAAGATTACCTGTCTACCTACCATTTAAAAGTAACCGGTACTCTTATCCGGTTATAAACTGCCTGATCATAATAAGGCACACAGGAAAACAAAAAAATCATTGTCTTAATTTTATTGGGGATTGATTCCTTTGAATCCTGTGATTTTTAGATTTTGAAACTGAAAAACCTGTTAAACACCTGTTAAGCCCTTAGAAACCAAAACAAACAGCGAAGTTCTACAATTTTCTTCACCCTGTAATTTGCTCGAAGTTGAAACTCATTACTTTAATAGCTGTTCAAATTTCCTTTAAAATAAGACAAAAATGTTGGCAATATCTTTACTCGTTTAAGAGTTATAATTTCTCAAGCTTTTATTTCTACCATAAAAAAATGCCTGATTTCTTTAAATCAAATTGCTCTAGCTCAGCTCTATGCAACTTTTTGCACCTAATTTTTTTTTTGGATTATTTAAGCAAATATATGAATATTTATCGCCCGTTAGTTTGGTTTGACGATGTGTGCACCTTTTTGTTTCACTCAACTTAAATTCAAAAAAGGGGCAAAAAAAGGTGCTTCAAAAAACAATTTATTAAATAATTAAACAAAATATTTTTTCAGTTATTACCATGCTTAATAATTTAAGAAAAAACGAAAACGTTTCTTGACCCCTTTTCAAAGGATCAGACCTCAAAATTAAACAAAAAATATAAAAAAAATACTCATTTTTTTATCTAAAACATTTTTCAACTTTGATCCGCTCTACCAACTAAACCAATTATCAAAATAAAATTATTTCTATTTCTTTTTGATGAATGAAATTTTCTAATTAATATCTTAATTAATATTCAGTTCCTAGAGCTATAGACACTTGTTAATTCAGCGAAATCAAAATTTTTGCATTCAAAAAATGAATTTCGCTAACACTTTTCCTTAAACGGGCCACAGTGTGTCTATCAAATATTTACACTGCGGCAGATCTTGTAGAAAACCCAGGAATTCCAAATCGATACACACCACCTTTTCATCGATTTCAAGGCAACGTATGACAGCATCTATAGGGACGAGCTATGTAGCGCAATGTCTAGTTTTGGCATCCCTACCAAGCTTGTCAGCCTATGCAGGATGACGATGGAAAACTCACACTGTTCCATCAAGGTCGACTAAGACCTCACCGAACCCTTTAATGTCATGTGACTTCTTTGACATCTTACTTGAGAGATTGTGCAGAACTACCGCGCCAACACCAGAGGCTCAATCTTTCAAAAGTCCGTTCAACTTATCGCATACGCAGACGACAGTGACATAATCGGAAGAACACAGCATGATGTCAGTGAAGCGTTCATGAGTATTGGGACGGAAGCGCCGAATTGGGGCTTAGCAACTTCGAGGTTCGAAGGGTAGGGACGAGTAACCGAGAACGAATATGAAAAACGGAGAATACTGGATCGAATTAGTACCTAGTGGCGGACAGAAGATCATTTATACAAATGTGGAGAAATTTTTATAAATTATGTAGAAAATCCAGAGGGTGAAAGACAACACAAAGGCCCTGGCGTGGGTAACCCCAGCGTTTATGTTATGAGGTGTGGACTTCAACCCATCCAAAACAATTTAAATTGAACGGTTCGAAAGGTAGTTAATAATCCTTGTATCAGAGATTTGTCGATTCTAACTGCACACATTTTCGACAAGAGAGTTGGTGCCAAATTCTGTCAAACGCTTTTAAAGTAGTGCAACAGTCTTTCTTTCACAAAGATGATTTAAAGAATGGTTCCGCTTTTCGGTGAATATGCGATCAGATCACCATTGGATCTTTAAATGCGAAAACCGTATTGCTCGTCATTTAGGAATTTTTGTGATTCAAATTATTTCAGAAGTTAAAAATAAATCAACCTATGTTCAAGTAGATGGAAAACAGCTAAACAAATGCTGTTTTCCATCCACCTACTCGGAAAAAGACCTGAAGAGTAGGATCGATGAAAAAGCTTAAACAATATGGTTTGGCCAGAGTGAAACAACACCTCTTTAGAACAATCGGGGGTATTCTATTTTCATCTGGACCAGCGCGGATTTGTGAATGTTGAGATCTTGTTGTTGAGATCTCTGTGAATGTTTTTTTTTTATCATATGCTCATGATCAAGGGGTTATGACTACCCTTTAAAACCGTAGATCATCCCGAGCGGAAAGAATAAGGGAAAAAGAAGAAGAAAGTAATTCTCGATCCAACACAAACGCTGATAAGCCAAACATGAAACCCCTGCACAGAAGCACCAAAGCTTACCCCCGCAAGTGTTATGCCCTTACGGGGAAAACCAATAGTACGACCAGCAAAATATTTCATAAAAACATCTGGCATGCATCTAATTGTTGTCCACTCTATTTGCATATGGGAAGAGAAAAAATTGTGGTTTGTATTCGGCCGACCCTAACCTGGGTAACAGACGCCGAACATCGTTTTGAGACAGACGCTCTTGGATTTTTCATTTGTTGCTGGTTTTGGTCCGCCCCATATATTTTCCATGATTAAATTTGTTTGACTTACCTATAAAATCTTTATAAAATGATAACGCATACAAGGGCAATTTTTGTACCCCATCCCTAGAAAAGGTGTTAGTGCAGTACTAGATTTTTAAACCTTGATACTTGTGTAATCAGCCTAATATATTATTGTAGCTACTTTGGTATACGACACTCAGAGGTCCTTCAAGTAATTTTTCTATAAAGAAGCAACTCAGCTACTTGGCCTGTTTGTACCCGCCATTTTGATTCAGCTTTTTTCGAGGTGCATACAACAGATGCATACAAAAAGACTTGAAAGCAGAAAATCGCGAAAATTTTTTCTTCTACTTTTTGGGAACTCATTGCAAACAACCAGCAGAGGTTTGGCCTCAACTTAGGAGATATATTAAGCTTACAATTGGTGGAAAGGATTCGCAATTCAATTTTAAGGACTAAAACATTTGCATACACGCACTGCATCACTTATTCACTCGTTTTTATACGCACACAACGGTCAAATTACATTTTGAATTTTGATGGTAAAACAGTCACAAAGAATATTTTAGCACTTATCTTGAAAAGTTTCCAGGTTCCAGCTATGCGCGAAATTCACTAGCACAAGTCGTCTATGCGCCATTCTTAATCAGCTACAAAGAATAGCAACGAATATAGCATACGTAAGGCAAAAACTAGTGAGGTGGTCGAATCTGGACAAAGAATCAATCTCAACGGTAGAGCTACAACATTACTCGCGACAAGCTAGGGTTGGAGGATCGTACCCTGCCGGTGAACCGCACACGGGTTTTTCTTTCGACATTTCAGATCAGTCTAAATGTGCAACTACCTCCAGAGCTTTCAAAACTGTAAGAAGCTCTAAAAGCTGAAATTTGACATTTAGCATCTTCTAATCAATGTAAGACACAAAGAAGAGAAATTTAATAGGTAAACCTCCGCCAGTAAACGTTGCCACTATTTTAAGGGTGAATTTTCCAATGCAGTTTACTCAATATTTTTGCTTCAAATGTGGTTCAGCATTTGAAAAGTTCAAATGTGGTTCAACATTTGGTTAAAAAAAATTATTATATTATTATATTTTTTTTTAAATTATAAATTATTATATTTTTAGATAAGGTTTTTAAATTTTTTTCAAAATTATTTGGATTCAAAATCCTTAAAACGACTTAAGAATTTTTTTTCGAATAGAAACCTTTATACTTTTTTTATTCTCAAATGCCTTGCGCCAGTAATGGATATCTTTTCCCAGTGCCCTGATTACCCGATTTATTTTAGGACTTTTAGGATTTTAGGATTCTCTTAATATGTTTCTCATATGGTAGCAATGGATTTAAATTTATTGTTAATATTTAAAATAAATAAATAAATAAACATCATTCTATGCAAATTAAGTAACAATTGCACGCTGAGCCTTCAACAATCTTATTTTTGACGAAAATGCCGCCCCGTTCAGCCGGGACGGAATAGATGCCGTTCCCCTCTTTTAATTTGTTTTTTCTTCTTCTTTCTTATTTTATTTAACTCTAAGATTTTGAAGACTGATTTTATTTTAAAATATGATTTAAAAATAAAATTAAATAAGAGAGTGCAAAGAGTTCTGGCTTTGCAAGAATGTATGTACTACAGGTTAGCGCCCCTCCTCGCGTAAAAGGTTTTCAGTCAATTCTAGCCGAACCAAAATAGATAAATTTTCTAAATTTTATTGTTTATGCAAAATTCGATTCTTAGTCATAAAATAAAAACCTTCCTTATAACTTGTTTTTCCTTGGGGGGTTTGGTCGTCTTCCTCTTATGCAAATGAAAAGTTAGATCATTCCATAGTTTCACCTTACGTTTCGCAAATTCTTTGTTTGCTTCTTCAGGGGTTTTCTTTTTATTTCCCTAAATAGCAACAAAAATTTTTTTCAAAATGCTGCTTTATTGTTTCTAGAGAAATTTAAAGAAGACCCTTGAAGAAGCAAACAAAGAATTTGCAAAAGGTAGGGTGGAACTGGAAATATGGAATGATCTGACTTTTCATTTGCATAAGAAGAAGACCACCAAACAGCCCAAAGAAACACAAGCTATAAAGAAGATATAGACAAAAATTGGTCCACAAAAACAATCAAATATAAAATAAAAACCATTGGTTTAGCATTTTTAAGTCATTTTTAGAACTTTTTTTTTTTAAAAAACTCGCGAAAAATAAGAATTTAAATTTGGTCGTCAGGTTAGCGCATCCAACTTTTGTCATTTTTGTTGAGCTCATAAATCATGGCATTATTTCTTAGCTTACCCATTTAGTAATTTAGACATTTTTGAATAAATCTAACAATGTGTCAATCCTTCTTTGTTGATCATAGCTTCTTGGGTTAGATTGAAAGGTGAGTCGCACAATTTTTCAATATTACTTGGTGGAATGGTGTACCAAGCACCCTTGATGCCTTAAATCAGAGTCAGTGTGATAGAATATGGTTTTCCAGACTTGCAAGATTTACTTACCAGCCATCTTGAAAAGAAAAAAGAAAAAATAACTCACCCTACATCAATATAAAAGAAAGCGTGTGGTAATGGCTGGTAAGTGAAGTTTGCGAGTCTGGGAAACAAAACTATATTCGACTTGAACTAATTTTACTATCATTTAGCGAGGAAACTTGTTACCTACTACAATTGCAGTATTTTTACATACACCTTGCACCTTTACAGCTTTCTGTGTGAAAAATTTAAGGTAAAAAATGTGTAGATCTACACAGTTTGTATGTAAAATTCAACAGAACTGTGTAACTGAGTAAACTGTGTAACTGTGTAAAATTTATATATATATATATGAATATGAATATGATCAAATTTACACCTTTAAATGTGTAAATTTAAACTTTAAATGCAAAAAACTCAACAAAATTGTGTAAATATATTTTTAAGTACACTTAAAACGTGTAAAATTACACAAAAAATGTGTAAAATTTCAACAAAATTGTGTATAAGTACGCTTAAATTTACCCTGATACGTTCATGATTCGTTTTGTTCCTTAAATGCTTACCGCTTTTGTAGATTCATTGCTGTGTAAAATTAAACGAAATTGTAAGTTGATGGCCTTAAATGGGGTTAAAAATGTGTGCAAAGCAAGTAAAATATATAAAGATATTTAAGAGAAATAACCATTTTGGCAGAAACTAACAATTTCGTTCAATAAAAAAAAAAAAAAAAATATGAGGGAGTGCAAACAATATTAAGACATGTATCGACAATGGTCTGATGACGACTGATGAAATTAACTTGAAATCGCTTCGCTGCGTCACCAAACAATCCTCTCACTCTCATTAAAAATTACACACAAATGTGTACAAATACATAGATATTAGATAGATATTTTTTTTTATTTCAGTACAATATCTTATTAAACTAGAAAACAATTTACAATTTGATACAATTCATTAACATTAGAAAAGTACGGAAATTTAAAGTATGGAAATTTACTTGACATTCTATATTTTTATATTAATAAATAAGAAAATAGTGTTGAATGTCTACTGAGCATTTTAAAACAATACAGTATAAATATGGGTGGGGTGACCATTAAATTTACATTTGAAGTTGAAAGAAAATCTTATCGAAAGACCTAATACTTGAGAGAAAATCAAGCGAAAAAACTAAATTTTTAAGTCACACCAGATACTCGGAAAGAAGTTGTTCAATGGCAGCAAAGTTAAAACCAAGAAGCCACTTTTTTACAAGATTAAGAAATTTAACAGTTAGAGAAGCCGATCTGCACGATACTGGAAGTTTGTTAAATAGCCGAATCGAGGAAATACTATAAAAATTACGATACGCTGTGGTGCGGAAAAAAGGAACATTAGCTGAGTATGAAAAGTTGCCACGTAAATTATAATTAGAAATAATTCTAAAATTGCGATTACCAGACTTCATAAAGAAAGTTTTTAATACCTTAAAACATTAAACATTGTGATGTTGATTTTTAAACAGTCTATGTGTAATTTTACTCCTGTTGTTGGATTTAAACATTTTGTGTTTATTTTTACACATTTTGTGTGTAATTTTCACACATTCATGTGCTAATTTGCAAAATAATGTTTATAATATTAAACATACAGTGTGTAATACATTTTTTTACCTAGTCTGATGCGTAAAATTACGCATTGTGCGTAATTTGTGCAAAAAATTGCACAAATAATCTAAGAAGCCATGAACAACAAAGACGGATTGACGCATTTCCATTTACTTTTATTCAAAAATGTCTAAATTAATAAATGGGAAAGCTTAGAAATAATGTCATGACTCATCAGCTCTACAAAAATGAAAAAAAGTTGTATGCGCTAACCTGATGACCAAATTTAGTTTGTCCTTTTTCGAGATCTTTTTCAAAAAAAAACTCTAAAAAAAACTTAAAGAATGGTTTTTATTATATTTGACTTAGAATTAAATTTTCCATAAGCAATAAAAGCATTAAGAACCTTTTACAGGAGGAAGGGCGCTAACTTGATGACGCGCATATGGCATTGTGAGTTCATTTTATATGAAATCATAAATTATTATATAAAATCATTGAATAATTAGTGATGAAATGATAAATTAAAATGTCATTGTAAAAATACAATTATAATACTTATTTTATAATAATTATATAATTACTAATTAGCAAGGGTTATGTTGCTACATAAAAAATAATATTTTTAGTTTGACATACTAATGTTTTATTTAAACTATTTTTTTTTTTTCGATATTGATTTGCAGCATTGCTTTTATTGTTTTTGTTATTTTTGCGTTAATCAGCCAGATGAAGCATTATTCCGTGTTCTGTATTCACCGTCAAGTAAATCATAAATGCTTTACCTATCATTTTATCCTGTACAAAAGCACGACAATCTTACTTTCTCTCACTCTTTTTCTCATTTTTAGCTTTTTCTAATATTGTAAAAATAAATTAAAACTTAGTCCTGGAAGAGTTATTTGAGTTGGACTGCTGCTGATAATGACGCTCTGAAAAGCTTACTATGGCTGTTTTCATGATTATTGCGACGATGGCGAATAGAAGAACGATGCGACCAAGGACCAAGACGATGTTGCTGTTGATGATTTTCATGATAATTATGATGACAAGAAAAAAAAAATTGCAAAGGAAGGGAAAAAACCAAAGCAAATATTGGAAAAGACCCAACACAGAGGAAGAAGACGTGCGATGATGGCAAAAGAAACGATGGAGAAGAAGAAAAAGACGATGTACTGATGAAGAAAACTCCGCCTAAATATAATGACTTTTCCTTCAGCACCGAACAAATTGTACCGAGATACTTTTTGCGGTAGATGCTTTCCACTTTAAGTCCTTTTTTATGCTCATCGACCGTCGTCGTGGAGATGTAGGTAGATGGGCAAAAAGAAGGGGTTGACTGAATGAAAACGCCTTAACACAAGTTGACACTTTTCCTCAACTTGGTCTTTGCTTATATTGAGATATCCTTAGATGTTGCCATTGCTGCTGATGCTTGTTGGACTTAAGGGGCAAACGCAAATAACAACAAAGTGTAGAGAAAAAAAAACAAGAGAGAAGAAATAAATACAGTACATATCTAATATGGGACAGAGCGAGAGAGAAATTTGTTTCACAACTTAAGGATACTAGTTCTAATGAATATAGCATTGAATTGTAAGAAAAGAAGGGCTATGGCGGGAAGGGAGGGTAGGTATAACCAAGGAACGAAAATGAATTGCCTGGCAGTTTCCGTATAGAACATTACAAAAGTTAAGGTAGATGGAGGAATTGCTTTGGCGAGATGAAGAAATGAATGTAGAAGACTTGTATCTGAAATATTTCTGAAATAGTTTATAATATTGCATTCGTATAACCGTGGTTAGTTAGGGTAAACGCGACCGATATAGTGCAGTGAGTGAAATATTTCACCTCAAAAAAATGTTCTCTTTGGTCCTCAAGTTCACGTGGCACTTTAAAAATCAATACTCTAGTCCTGGCCCGAGTAAAGATTTGCTTGTGTTACCAAAAAATTTAAAAACCTTGAGAAAGTGCGCCGGTGCGTATGTAACGACGGTCGATCAACAATTCCGGCGAGTCCCACCTGCATAACGACCATAGGTTGGAAACGACAATTGTGAAACGTTTTTAACATACTTCAGCCAAATTTAATCAAGATCGTTATGACCGTTATATGCTCTTCACACTGAACCAAAAACTGAGTTTTGGTCAAAAAGTTTTTGAAAACTCGTTTAGCCATTCACACTTCCTAAACGCCGACTAGAATTTGTTTTCGTTTTTCATTTATTTATCAGTTGTCAGATTTTAGCCCATATTTATTTCTAAACGTGCTTTAAAAGATCCATAGAAAATGGGAACATATCAAGAATTTTACGCTGACCTCAAAACTAAAATCTGGTATCAGACAGGACATTCGGTTTCGGAGATACTAACATCCAAAGTTGGGACAAAAGTGACATTCTTTGCAAATCTAATTTGAAATTCTCAAGGCAATTTGATATTCGTGACTTTTGAAGTGATTTTGAACGAAAACTACTAAAAAATTGGGGTTTCGAAGACAAAAAATTTACAAAAAGGTATGGGAAAACTCAGGTTTTTATAGAAATTTCGCATGTTTTCGCGAAAACATAGTTTTCGGTTCGGTGTGTAGAAAGCATTAAGGGAATCTTTTAAAAATCATCATCATCATCATCATTTTCGAATGCTGCCTATCCTTTAAAAGGGTCGCGGAGCGAGGGTGGCTAAATGGTCCTTCCATCTTTCTCGATCCTCCGCCACCAACTCAAGAGACTCCGGCGCAATCCCCAGGCGGGACTCAGAGAGGTTCTTTGCCTGATCCCACCACCTGTTTCTTGGCCTACCAGGGGGGCGACGCGCTCGCATCTCGGCTAGCATGACCTGTCTAGGAAGTCTGTCAGGTCCTTTTAAAAATGGATTTCGAAAATGTTCTTATGTTTTTGAGTCAAGTCTTCGAAATTTTTGAAAATATGCAGTTTGCTATAGGTAAAATAAATAGAATGGCGCAACAGCTCGAGGTGAACCAAGGCCAACTTCTCAACAATGTATGCTGGTGTGTTGATTTCTCTACATACAAGGGGACCTACAATTTTTTTGCCGAATCCAAATGGCACTTTGAGAAGTTTTTCAAGACAATTAATACTCTCGAAGGGCTTGTCGAACCCTCGCGGAGGTGGGGACCGTGAAAGAGAACAAGTTTTTTTTTCAGGTGACGATGGCAAGATTCGAACCCAGACCACCGGCGTAGTAAGCACACACACTAACTACTACGCCACGGCAGTCCACGCAGTTTGCTATAGTTCTGTATAAAATTTCAGAACACTTGACTATGCCCGATATTTATTTAAAAATTATAATTTATACCGCTTGGGACTTTCAAACCAAATAGAGAGAGATAGAGGGGAGATGCCTATACTTTCTTTAGACCTTTTTTATGATTAAAAAAAACTCAAATCCATAAAACAACTGTTTTGAATTTTATTTTTTTACTTCCCTTTAGACTTTTTTCCAATACCCACTGTGATAGCATTGGATGTTTTTGTTTAATTATATTGGCACCGGTTTTTGCGTGAACAGTGCCCTTTTTTATTTCTTTTTATACCCTATTCCACAGAATGGAGTATATTAAGTTTGATATAGGCGAAAATGTAGCATAGAGAAATAATGACGATAGGCCCCCAAAACCTTAGGGCATATGATCGAGACCGACTTCTGAGTCGAATGAGCCATGTCTGTCCGTCCGTCCGTCCGCCCGTCTGTCTGTCCGTATGTCGCCAATTTTTAGGCCTTAAATTTTGAGCTAGGAAGCTAAAATTTTGAACGTAAGCTTTCTGTCATCCGAAGCAATACAAGTGTTAAATTTTAATTTTAAATTTAATTAATTTTTCAAATCCGCCCACAGACATGCCCACAATCGGTCTAAATGTGCAACAACCTCCGGTGCCTTCAAGATTGTAAGACGTCGTGAAAAGCTGAAATTTATTATTAAGCATTTTCTAAAGATTACAAGTCATAAAAAATAAAGTCCGCAGAACGCCTGTTGTGGGCGTGGCTTCGATTGAAAGTGTAATTTTTCTTATGCAATTTATTCAATATTTTTATTCCAATACTTAATATATTATGTAGAAAGCACTATTTTTTAAATTTCTTTCATACAAAGTTTTGGGCTACGCCCATATTTGGAGGTAGAATTTAAGAAAAACCTCTAATTTTCCAGAAAACTTGGATTTCGACTACTTTTTAGCCAAACTTAAGTAAGAATAAGAAATAAAATTTAGTACATTAGCTTTAACGTGTTCTATACTAGATTTCGTTCCTACAAATTCCATTTTGGCCACGCCCATGCTTGGAGGTAGATATTACGAAATTGTTGAATTCTAACCAAAAATTGCATTTTTGGCATCGAATTAAAGAGTAATTGTTCGAATGCAACTTATTCAATATTTTTGTTCCAGATTGAAAAAAATTTACTTAACATGTTATGTAGAAAATGCTCTACATTTCGTTCATACAAAGTTTTGGGCCACTCTCACATTTAGAGGCAGAATTCCATAAAAAAACTATAATTTTCCAGAAAAGCATGGATTTCGACTGCTTTTAGCTTTACTAAGCATAGAATAAGAAATAAAATTTAGCACATTAAGAACACTTGATACTATTTCAGATTTCGTTTTTATAAAGTTTTTGGCCACGCCCATTCTTAGAGGTCGATTTCACAAAATTATTTAATTTGAACCAAAAAATTACAGTTTTGCGTACATATTAGCCGATCGAAAAACTTGGATATTTCTATGCATATATTGATTTTCAGTTAAAAGGGTTAGACATGCCACGCCCCTTTTTAAAAAAAAGGTAAGCAAAAATAAGAAACAAACAATTTTTTTTCTTTCTATTTAAAATTATGCAAATGGTAACGGGACGGGGATGGAAAACAAGAAAATAAACGAATGGAAAGGAGAATAGGAATGGAAAGGAGAATAGGAATTGAAAGGAAAATTGGAATGGAAAGGAGAATAGGAATAGGAATAGGGTATACCGCGGTCCGTTACAGACGGACTGAAGCTATTACATATGCCCTGTTGCACTTACTCACTGGTTTTTATTCAGATTTCTTATATATTTATTGAAAAGAAGTCATTAAAAGCTAAAATCCCAAGAGATGGACCCACAAACAGGATTGTTTTTTTTTTTTTTTTTTTGAATACTAGGATGGACGGAGACTAAAACTCCAAAAACTTTCAAAGATACCAATACGCCCTCTATAGCAGGTACATAATACCGAAGTAGCCGATATTGGTTATGCCCGATTTCCACGTGCTAAAAAACCACCCATTTATGAGAGACACTATGAAACTGCCAGAACGCACTTCATAGTAGTAAATTTTCGCTCTCTCATAATACTTCTTGACTACAACTAAGTTAACTTAACAAGTAGTTTACGCTTCCATAGTGTTGATCGCATTGGATAGGTTGCTTTCCAGTGAATGCACCTACTAAGCCGTTCATTCATGCGGCTTCACCCTACGTCGCTAGATCGAAGGGTCTTGTTCTTTGTAGTCGTCGCTCGTTGTTAACATCGTTAAGAGTCTCGTTTAGAGTACGGATCATTTCATTGTTGCAATGAACATGAAGGCGAGCATTTAGCTTTCGAGCGAAGTTTGTTACTTCTTCGCCCACGGTAGCTATTCCTAAATCTCTGTGAATATCGCTATTCCTAATATACCATGGAGCATTCACAATTGCTCTTAGTGTCTTGTTTTGGAAAGTCTGCAACATGGACATGTGCAGTGTCAGTCTAGACACCAGTGTCATCCCTAGATACTTCGCTTCATTTGCATAAGGTATTTGTGCAGAATTTATGAACAGAGGCAAATTGTTAACCCTTCTGTAAGTGAAATTCACATGCGTAGACTTGTTCTCGTTAAGAGCGATTCGCCAAGTCTTCGTCCAGACACAAATTCTGTCCAATGCTCGTTGGAGATTTCTCGTTGATGACTCGACTGATTCACCTGTTGCCAGGATGGCCGTATTGTCCGCAAACGTGGCCACGACTGTCTCGTCATCTAGAGGTATGTCTCTTGTGTAGAGCAGGAACAGGGTCGGACCGAGGACGCTTCCCTGGGGTACGCCAGCCCGAATTTGCTTGAAACTCGAGTATTCACTACTACACCTAACACGAAAGAGTCTGCTTTCAAGATAATTTTCCAATATTTTAACTGCTTTCAAGATCAATCAAGATAATTTTCCAATATTTTAGTCTGCTTTCAAGATAATTTTCCAATACAAACAGGGTTGTATTGGGCGTGTCTGTGGGCGGATTCAGTTAATTTTTAAACTTGATCTGGTCCAAGGGACTTCCAGCCAACCAACCAAACTCCAGCTCTCTACCTTAAAATTTAAGGCCTAAAGGTACTTTATATACGGACGGACGGACGAACATGTCTTAATCGATTCTCCTGTCGCACAGTGTAGTATTTGGCTTCAAAAACCGCACAAAAATATTTTTTTGTCTCAATGAGGCGATACTTAACTGAATCAACTCTAAAAGGGTTTTAAAGCTTATTTCAGTCAAAAAAAAAAAGGATAAATAAAGTTTCCTGGGTATAATTTAGGTATTTTATTATTAATATGAAATATTTGTGTGAAATCAGTTATGGCAATTTACATATTATTTAATGAAATGTGCTTATGATTCTTCTTCATCAGTACATTCTTCATACTCTTCATCCTCTTCATCCGACTCTTCATTTTCACTTTCATTGGATATTATAGTCTCATCATAATTTTGTAAAGATGATGATCCTGTAATCCCGGAAGTCAACATTGCAAGAGCTTCTTTTGTAAACTGTTTAGATTTTTTAACAGGCAAAGGTCTTAAACTTCCTCCGTGCCATACGCTTTATTGAGCAAATAGTTTTAAAGGTGATCAAGTTTAGCTTCATAATTAATCTCTTCACACTCCTGCATACCATCATATAACTGTCTTTGAGTCAGAACGCACAAACCAGACGATCCTTCAAGCAAAAGAGTTTATTTTATGTTTTAATTTTTCTTAATTTTCATTAAACTAGACACACATAATGGACGATTACACCTAGAGGGGCAGTGATGGGCAGCATTTTTTTTTTTTTTGTTTTTAGTTCTAAGCATATTGCTTTTTAAGCTGATGGTCCAGCAAAAGGTCCAGAATACTCAGAAAAAACAAGAAAAAAACTGTCCATGTGCATGCATTTAAAATAAATGCAATATGTATTTAACTAAAGATTCAATATGCAGAAAATTATTTTTATACAGTACACACCTGCAGATAAATCCTCCATAGCAAAAAAATTTTAACACAAAAAAAAATAAAAACTTATTAATTTATCGGTGGAAATTTTCACTCAAATCAACTGTTGAACAATGCAAGCTTACGATCGATGACTTTCAACTGATGCTATCGCCAAGTGTGTGCATAAGGAAAACAAAAAGCTACGGTAAATTATTCCATGGGTATTAGACAACAACTAGAAAAAAAAATTGCTTCTCAACTTCACATTTTGAGAAATTGATTTATGAGCGGTTTTTGAAGGCAAATACTCCACTGTGTGTCGGTCCAATTCATATCTCTTATAGGTCTTAGGGATCTACGGTGATTATTTCACTGCGTTACAAACTATACATTAAACTTAATATACCCTCGGTCGGGTATAAATATTATTTCAAATATGGACCGTTTAATACTGTTTGGGCTGGGCATACATTCACATAGGATTTGTTCAGCACTTAAATCTTATTAAAGGAAGCCCAATACAGCTGAATGAGCAAGGAAAGCCATCACGGCTTTTTATGTGAGCAAAAAAGCCATTGGGCATTACCCCCTCTGGCACCCTTAGGTATCTTTAAGCAAAATAGCAAATAGCTACCAACAGCACAATTCGACTTAAGACATGTGCACGAGGTGTGATTACACCTATGGACATGCCAATATTAGAAACGAACAGCATCTCACTTCCACGAATCTGTATTATACTTCACCTTCATACTTCCCAAAAAAAAAATCGAAGCCCTGATTCCGAAAAGAGACCTGTAGCACGGTGATAATATACCCTTTCGTAACGCCATACAGTTTTACACAGACGGATGCAGACGGTGTTGAAAGTGGTGCATTCTCCGAGTGTCTTTATTTAAATAAATCTCTTCGACTACCTAATCAATGCAACGTCTTTTATCAAGCAGAATTAATGGCGATTAGCGAAGCCCTGTCTTGGTTAAAGTGGAGCGTGATATCCGCCCGCCATATCTGTATCTTCACGGACATCCAAGTCGCAATTAAATCCCTGACATTGTTCTCTATCTTCTCGCTCATCTCTTGACAAAATATCCGATCAGTTTCATATCCGGCTGTGCTGGGTGCCAGGCTATGGAGACATAATGGGAAAGACTGAGGCTAACAAACTCGCTAAAAAAACGCTACTAGACTGCCAGACGATAAAGCTTTCTGTAATATAGTTACTTCCCCAGCTACCTTCAAATTACAGGTCAACAATCACTGTAAACAAAAAATCAACGCCAGATGGAGGATAGGTGGGGTGCCGTGGCGTAGTGGTTAGCGTGTGGGCTTACTTCACCGGAGGTCTGGGTTCAAATCCTACCATCGTCACCTGAAAAAAAGACTCGTTTTTTTCATGGTCCCCACGTCCGCGAGGGTCTGACAAGCCCTCCGAGAGTATCATATGTATTGAAAAACTTCTTAAAGTGCCGCTCGGATTCGGCAAAAACTCTAGGTGCTCTTGTATGTGAAGAAATTAACACACACAGCATACATTGTTGAAAAGTTGAGCCTGGTTCACCTCGAGCTGTTGCGCCACTCTATTAATTTTTATTTTTTAGATGGAGGACAGGCACCACAAGTCAAACCTCCAAACAAATCTGGTCGCTTCTCGATCCGAAACGATCAGATAGCTTGATCTCCTTAAAAAAATTCAAAATTAGCACTGCATTGGGAATTATTACCGGACACTGCTTATTAGGTCTTCACGCAAAAAGAATAGTTCGTTTCTCAAACGACTTCTGTAGAACCTGCCGAGACGAGAAAAAGGAGGAAAGTGTACAAAATCTTCTCTCTAGTTGCCCCGTCACTCGCATCGTCCAGGAAATCCATAATAGGCTCCTACAACTATCTAAGTGACCTTGGTGAGACACTGGTCAATAATATGCTAGAATTCACTGACAAGACTGTCACTGACAAGGCTGTCATAAAACTCACACCAACTGACAAGACTGTCACTGACAAGGCTGTCATAAAACTCACACCAAACCCCCTCACATGGTTACATACCCAAAGTGGCAGTGAAATGGGCCTACTTTGGCCTAAATGCACCTTAAAGCCACTTTAAGGGAACCTAGTCTGTTAGGTTATTACAAAACCCCTACAAGGCTTTTAAAATCATGCCTGTTTAGACTGAGGCAATTTCTGGCATTTTTGCAAACCGGCTGTTTGGCCTGTCTTAGGCCTGGCGTATCCACACAATATGAGATGCATCCAGCATACTCCCAGTTTTTTATAACTTCGTTTATCGCTGATTTGGGGGTGGGGTTTAGGTCCCTTGAAGGGGGTTTCCGAGCCTTTTCTCGCTATTTCGTCGGCTTTCTCATTGCCTTTAATGCCTTCGTGACCATTAGGAAACCACCACCTTTTTTTCCCCTTTGAGCTAAGCTTCTGTAGGGTTTTGAAGCATTTCATGACTGGCTTGGAGTCAATGATGTGCGAGCTAAAGGTTTTTGTAGCTGCTTGATTGTGCGTGTATTGTATATGGATGTTCATTTTTGCACCTTTGATACCAAAAATGTAGATCTGGTTAGCGCATTATTGAATGGCATGGAGTTTTGCCTGAAACACCTTGAGGCTTTTACGCCGCCGGCTCCCACTCCTGACCCCATTTTAGAACCTTTCGTATTTCACTTAATGCCGCTTAACTGTTTTGTAAATTATTGCATGCTTTTCTAGTATAGGAATCTCCGTGGAAACCCTTTTGTTAAAGCATAAGGATTTTTGAATGCGGTCTGTGACCGTGTGGTGCATTTTATGTTCCGGGAGTAAAGAGAATAGTGAAAGCATGCCCGGGTGGTGGCCTATAGTTCACTCTTTAACTTGCCACACTATACGTATTGTCATTTTTGTATAAAAATGTACAGGGGTGTAAGCCCAAGAAAGGTTTAAGATCTTCAAGATCAAGCTAGAGAGCTGCCACTTTGGGTAGAGCTTGAATTGTCTGCTCCGCTAAAAAAGTGTTGGAATTGGCTAAATTCGCCGACGACCACGCCCACTTCAATTGAGACTTCTAATTCGGAAAGAGAACGAGTCATATAAAAAACAAGTGTGAAAGTGCAACACGCGTATGCAAAAGCTTCAGTCCGTCTGCGACGGTTTGCAAAATATCCGACCCCTCCAAAAAGAAACCTGCCACGCCTCCAAAAAGTGGGCGTGATGTAAAAATATAACTGTTGAATGCTTGACACTAGGTGGTTGCGTACATTTTGGACTAAAACCGTTATTTAAAAAAAAAATATTTTTTTAAGCCACTCCCACAAAAGTGGGCGGAGATATCTATAATAAATACAAAAAATATAGAAAATGCTAATATCTATAACTTTTGCTCTATAATTTTTAATCACAGTCGAAAGCCCTGGCAGCTAGTACTAACTTTAAGATTATTGATTTTTGTAATTTAATTACAGATTAATAAAATGATAGTAATAATAATAATTTTTAATCAAGTTTCATACACATATATATTTATTGCAAAACAGTCATTTTAAGCTAAAATTTCTTAAAAAGTGGTCGTGGTCAATGTAAACGCCAAAATTTTTCTGCTGCCTCAAAGACAATTACAAAGCAGTGTCACATACAAAAATCAGTGTGCTAGCACTATTTTAACACAGCTAAAGTGTGAAAAAAATAGTTTTTAAAATTGGAGATGGTCACACATACAGGCCTGTAGTGGACCTGTCTGTGGGCGGGTTCAACTAATTTATATACCTGATCTGGCCCAATGGACTTCCAATACACTTACAAATTTTCAGCTTTCTAGCTTAAAATTTATGGCCTAAAAGTTGTTTACCCACGGATGGACGGACGGACGGACATGGCTAAAACGATTCTCCAGTCGGTCTCATTCATATCTCTAAAAGGTCTTAGGGGTCTACGGTGATTATTTCACTGCATTACAAACTATACAGCAAACTTAATATACCCTGGGTCGGGTATAAAAAGGTAAGATATTGTCCCATATGAAATGGGAGACAGCTTTTGCTTTTTATTGTTATGTATTACATTAAAACACTTGTGGCTAATAGTAACAATTTGAAATGTTTTTATAAGCTTTCTGCTAGCTACTTTCAGAGCTCATTTATGTGTTTTCAACGTTAGTAGATATGTTTGTAGATATGTTTGTATGTTTGTTTTTATCCGAAGACTTCAAAAGGCTTCAAGTGACTTCAGAAAATTTAATGCATTCAGTGACTTCAAATGCTTCAAATGGCTGCAATGGATTGAGTGCATTCATGAATGATTAATGACTTCAAGGTGACTCCACTGAATGCAGAGCAGTGAGTGCTTTAATCATCACTTTAAACTGAATGCTGATTTACTTTTTCGAAGCTGTAGTCATTATTGAAACGATTTGAATTCTTAGTGCGATTTCCAGCAATGCACAATGATTGCTTTGTTTTGCAGTCCACTTTTGAGGGCGCCCAAGTAGCATACTCTGGAACCATAAGCATTGGTTTTTGAATATGAGGCTTATAAGACACTTAAAATGCTCTTTAATAGCACTAATGGTTTTGCAAGGTTTCGTTATAGTACCATTGGTGCGCAGCTTATTTACTTATAAAATTGGTCATAGAAACGTATACAGCACCAAAATTTTAAAACTAAAAGTGCCAGCACCAAAAGTTCCGTAAACGTGGTGCTATAAACGTTCCTTGCACTCAAGTTATAAGGAAATAAGTGCGGGAGGTTAAGTTCTATAGCTCAAGTTCTGTAGACCTTTCTAGCACCTGTTTTCTAACACTATAGGTTTGACACATCCGAAGTACTACTTTGCTTTTATATATTGCACTTGAGGGTTGCCATAAGTCACACAATAGAAAACAATGTAATTGACAGAAATTGTTGTGAGAACATTTCAAGCAAACATCTAAATAAAAGAAACTTACATTTTTTATAGAATGATATAAATTTTAACTAGATTACATATTAGGCTGGAGAAGTATATCATACACAAAAATTTGATTTATTTTTTAACATTTAAAAAAATTTATCTTATTTTAACATTTATCAAAAAGCTGACACAGCGTATCGTTGCTTATATTGCGGCCAGTCATGACTATAATGCTTGTAGAATTGTAAATTGTTGAAATTTTTCACTTTCCTATCTTCTAACTGGTCATATAAGTAAGGTTTAGGCATTCTTGATCCAGCACTTCAAGTATTTTATTTTTACTGACATGCTAGCTTTTAAGGTAGAAGTTTAACAGGTATCCTGCTTGGGGTTTAAAATTGTTAAGGTATAAACTACATTCATGGATAAGATAAAAACAGCCTGTAAAATATATATTTCAATTAACGTCTGCCATGTCAATAATTTCAAGTAGTCAAACCAACGTATATCCTAAAAGAAAAGAGAGTGATGGCAACCCTAAATAAATTAGCGCCATGTTTGACAGAAAAAAAAACCTTATAATAGTTCTACATGAAGCTAGACAGTGCTACATAAAACCCAAAGTTTCTAAAAGGCATCGCAGAACACCTTAAGTTTTACAACGGTGCTATGTGGGCTCTACATAAAACCTTACACTCTCTATTTTATGTTTTATATTTAATATTTCAAGAAAGAACCTTGTTTCTTTTCGTCCTGTTTAATAAATAATACGAAGAAACGAGATGCGCACCTTGTTTTCTGCTAATTAAATGCACTCAGTTTACTCATTAATTTCATCGACATTTAATATGGACGAAGTTATTTGTGCAAAAACATCAAGACTTTCAAAGAATAAGATAGAAATGTGTGTATACCTAACTACAATAAAAACAACACCATGACAGTAAAAGGTAAACACCTCAAAGTGTGTGTGCCTAAAATGTATTGACTGTCAAAAAAGTTATATAAGAGCCCGAATTAGAGCCCTTTCTGCACCCAAAATTAAGTTCTATAAAGTGTCAAATCATCCTTATAGGGGTTTTGTAAGGGGCCCCGTTACTTGTATAAAACCAACTTCAAGAACCTAAGGTTTTATGATGTGGTGCTGAAAACGTAACGGTGGCCAAAGCAAGAGCTTCTGTGTTACTTGGGCGTGGTCCATATCTATACATATTTGACTTCTAATGATTAAATTCAGGCCAAAAAACTTCAAGATTTGGCGTTTCTGGGTAAATAGGGTCGGGTATTTAGAAGTTTGTTACAAACGAACACTTACCCTTACTCACTTGTAATACATAGTTTATTTTTTCTAAAAAAAAAGAGGTATTTTTACAAAAAAAAAACACAGATGGAAACAAAACCCAATCGAAGGATTTTCTTTTTAAAGCAGCCTAAAGCGTCATTTATAAGCATCACCTTAGAAAAATTCCAAGCTTCCGGATTCGGACCTGTATAGCATTTCGGCGGCCGACAGTTGTTTGATGTTAATTGCCTTTTGTCGAAGGCTTTGCTGCTCAATTGCGTTAAGGGTATACTTATTTTCGTTTATTTAATTTCAGTGTCTGTATATTATTAGGTGGTTGAGAACGTTGAATCCCTAGCTGCGTCAGGTAATAAAAGCAGTCCGAAAAAATTTTTATCATAGCACCTACATATGTCCGCCTATTTGGGTTTTTCGTCATTGTTATGTCATCATCATATCCCGAATATGGGTAGTGCTTAACCCATATTCGGCATATTTCGCTCTCAATAGAAGCTTTTCTGATACAAGCTTTTCTGATACAACGATATATGTATGTTCTTCGGATTGATCCAATGCTTATTACTTCTGCTTGTTTGGACGGACTTTTCAAAGCTCGAGTTGCCGCGGGAAGTGCGTATAATTTCTTGGGAATTGAAGAAGTTCTAATAGATATTTTTAATAGACAAAAATATCCCGCTAAAACTATCGCTATTTTGACAACGTACAAAATAGCGCGGAGTTTTCAATGCTCACCCTCCGCACACTAACTAGACATTTAGCTATACCTCGGGTCTTTAAGCTTCAGGTATGCTTTCATACGCGTCTTTGAAATCGATAAAAAGGCGGTGGAAAGATTTGATTCAATCGGGTTGATGACCTGATCGATTTTAGGATCATTAGTGCTTCTTTAACTGGACTTGAACCAAGACTTTATTTTAAGTCTAGTTATAAGTTTTAGAGTTTCACACCACTTTTACTGTCAACAGTTTCCTATAACTGGGCAGCACGACCAAAAAACGTTTGTTTGCAATCCATCCGACTAACTTTGTCAGTCAAGGGCTCTGAACCAACATAGGTTTCAACAATAAAAGAATCATCTTTGCTTTATTTACGCGCTCAATTCTGCTTGAAACTAAGAAGCATTCATTACATACTAACATTTTTTTAAGGTAAAGTTAGGATTCCCTACGGCAACAGTCTTTAATACTTTTTTGATTGAATAAAAAAACCTACTATAAAAAAAGATCAAATGTAACTTTTATTTTTTTAAATTAGCTCGCGATCAAGGGGCTACGACTAAAGTCCAAAACGGAATGTTGCGTTGCTGCGTGCGTTCGATGACAAGCAGAGTAGAAACAACGGGCTCATATGGGGCAAAACGAAATGTTACTTCAGAACTTCACCCCACGTTTGACCGTAAATATCGTAGACGCATCTAGGGTTGTTTCTGTTTCTTGTCAGAATAAAAAAAAAACTGGTTTGCGTAGAGTGAAGAGGTTTGAGTAGGTATTATTTCAGTTTGTCGCGATAACTCGCAAGTTGTTGGTTTTTAGCATGCATAAAGACACGAGTGCAACCTTGGATATATTTATGATGGAATAAACAGAAATAATTTTATTTTCATTGCTGGGCAACTTGGTTCGTTCTTAAAAAGCATATTTTCTGCTCGTTCTTTTGCAAATATCTTTCAACAGAAATTGAATGTGTTTGAGGTGACACTTTACAATTTCCTACCCCAAAACGCAAAGCGGAATTTCGTTTTGCAAATTTGCTGCGTGTGTAGTTTGACGTAAGGTATCGTAAAGTTTTGGCAACGCATGGCAAAGGCCATTAACGCACGCACGCAGCAACGCAACATTGCGATTCCAGCATAATCCTTAAAATGCGTAGCACGTCGCGAGAGGAAAGGTTTTTAGTATAGAAAATATAGGTATAAGAGAAAAGGAATTCTCATCAACTCAAACGTTGATGAGCCAGTATGGAACATGATACCCTGCACGAAAACACCACGCAAGTGTTATGCCTTTAAGCCGAAAACAGTGACATAACCAGCAGAGTATTTACTAAAAACATCTGGCATCCCTGCATCAAATGGTTGTTCATGCTTTTCAATAATTTGAGAAAACAATGTTTAATTCCTGGATAACAGATGCCCACCAGGAAGCCGCTCATTTTGAGGCAGACGCTCTTTCTACCAGAAAAGTAGCTCCATTTTACACGTAAATCTTTCTTGGCGAAAATCGAAACGCAATTGTGAGCAATCCATTAAACTGCTCCCAATATATCTTCTGATTCCAATTAAATTCAAATTTATCCCTTTATCTCAATTACTTCTAGACACCTTGCACATAACTCTATAAAGAACCATAAGCACAGCTCCAACATAAAAATCGCCCTACCCATAAATTAAGTAGGTAGGTATTCACCGACTGACCAACAACCCAATTAGCGATGAAAAGAAAAGTAAGTATAAATCAGAAAGAAAAACAAGGGTAAATCCAACCCTTGCACCAACTGTAACCCCCGGGAGTGCATTAATTGGCATCCATAAAACTGAAAGACCATATCATGACCTAGACAACGGTGCGAAGCTACAGCGACCGCAACAACGGCAACAGCAAGTGAGTACAACGATAAGGGTCATTGAATGTCCAACCTGCGGCATAGAGTGAGAGTGAAACGAAAAAGTGTGACGCCAAGCAAAAATATCAAATCCCTCTTGAAAATGAGGGGTGAACAATTCTTCTTTCCCTTCGAACGGGAATAGTGAGGAGACAGGAGGAAAAAAAAACACCAAGTAAAACCACCACCGATGACCCAAGGCGAGGACATCGACACCAATGTAGCCCAAAAGTCCACCTTTAATGTCCAAGTTGTTTTTTTTTTTCTTCGTCCTTGTTCCCTCGATTTCTCATCTCTGATGCGGAAGGAAAAAGGGAACGTGCCGTCATCATTCTCTGACCTTATCCTGTTGCTTTAGAGCAAACCATCACCATGAAGGATAATTGAATGAAAACGGCGAATAATTTATATATATTTCTTTTGCGGGTGCGGGGGACAGAGGGGGATGGAAATGAAATCGCAACACACAACAGACAGACACACAAAATTGGCAAAAAGGACGAAAGCTTTCAGTTCAAAGGCGCGCCGTCTCGATACTAAAAGTGGTCGCCGGGAGAAGACGGGGGATGGCGAAAGAAACAAAAAAAGAGCAATAAAATTCCGGATTTTATGCGAATAAAGTCCTAATTCCCACAATTTGTTATTCCTGGAGTAGTGCCCTAGCTTGCCAAGAGCCACAGAAATCCGGAACATTACCCCCCAGCAGCAGCAGACCAACCTGTTGCACGGACTATATACGCAACGCGCAGTTAGCTAGCCTCGGTAGACATTGAAGGCAAAGTGCCACCGTTACCGGATGAGAACGGATGAATGGGATAATAAATGGCGGTAGGGGCATTTGAAGGACAGAGTGACCTTCCTTCCACATCCCTTCGGCACAAATCCATTGCAGTAGATAGGTACTTGTAAGGACGTCTGATTTTGGCATTCGACCACCCTACTAGCTAGTCAACGTGCTGTGCGAAAATTTAAACGCATCGATTCTGACAAACAACCCTGCTTGAGGGCAATTCCACCCGCACCCCGGTGGTAATATTTTCATTGGATTTTATTTGCCCTGTTGCTGCTGTCATCGATGAAATACACCCCCGGGCTGGCGGAAGATGGGACACTTGACGACGCACTGCAAACGATGCAGAAAAACAGTCGAACAAAATTGGCAACCAAAACCAAACAAACCACCCTCCCCGCCATGCCTGTTTACAAATGGCATTATTGCTGTTTTGGTGGTTTCGCAAAAGTGTCTATAGTATCCTTTGTGTGTGCAAAAACATGAACTATCGATGAGGATTATCTGCCAGAACTCACCCCCAATGAAAGAGACCGATCCGACGACGCGACGGAAAGGTGATTGTTCCTGCGTTTAGCCCGCAAATTGGCAAATGCGATTTCACCCCCACAAAGCACGGCGCGGCGATATGGCAGCCCTGAAGAGGGGTGCATTTGCACAAATTTTCGCACAAATACCAGCAGGAGGGTGAGACGGTTTACTGATCTGTGTTTTCCTTATCCTTACCCTTGTGTTGTTGTTATCCTTTCAAGAAAATTGGGTAATAAATAAATTTGCCAAGGCGCGCATTTGACATGTCATCGATGAAGGAGGGTGCTGACTGGTATGTCATCCTGTTCCGTGCAAAAAAGGCAAACCTCAAGTGCGGTGGGGTAGTTGGGTGGGTGGTTTGTTTTGATAATACGATTGCAATTTACCATGTGATTGGGTGTAATTTCGCCGAATTTGTCATATGCCGAACGGGGGATGACATTTCCCAGAAGGGAAGATCGGGGTCATTCCCACGGTTATCTTGGATCGGCCTCAAATTCTCGTCTCATCTTACAATATATCAGTGTGTGCAAATTACCCCTCGTACATATAGGTATGTACGGAATGTGCCGGCTATTATTATCGACTCAATGGCACTTAAAGGAGCATAATTCATGGGTAATAAATTGATTGCAACTAGGATTGCGGATGCACTCTCGACCGTCTAGCTTTCTTCGTGCGGATGCTCGTCGAGTTAAAGTTAAATCGCAGGCTTCGGTCAGTTTATCACCGATTAATTAGAGTTTGATAAATATACACGCCGTGAGTAAATAAATCAAAACGAGCCTGTCCCGTTCTTACACTCGCAGCGAGGGCCACTCTTCGACAGGCATTTATTTTATTGAGGGAGTATTTTCCTGGTCTAAGTACACGGATCATGTATCTAAATTTACACACACGAATAGTTGTTCTTATTTTGATTTTGTTTGCAGCGAACGCTGCAGATTGGTGGCCTCGACTCTCTTGGGTATGGAATATGACTGGGGGATTAAAAAAGATGCGATCTTTATTCGAGGTTGCATGAAATGTAAACGTCTTGGGCTGTTCTTCGATACCAAAATTGTTGGACCTGCACATGTTATGGAGGAATGAAAAAGATCTGCACCAGAGAGACATACTTTGGTGTGCGCCTACACATGGCAGTTGAAGTTTGTTTCAAAAAAAGAGCTCGAGATAATCCTAACAGTCGTGTTGCTTTTGATTAGAGTCAATGTATCTATGTATGTATGAGCCAAGGACATGATGATGAGGGGTTATAAACATATTAAAGGTAATTTCGAAATCAATCTCAGTAGCCAAGACCACCACACACATAATGGTGCTCTTTTCTTTCCTTGGTGCACCCAGTTAGTGACGAACTTCCTGTTTTATGCTTCAACCAGCATAGAAAAAAAAACATTAAGCCTGACGAACAGACTCCTTTAACACGCTCCGTCCATCGGATATCGTAATTCGAACTTCGAACGGCAGTTTGCCGTCAGTTGGTTGGAATGACAGTTGTGTGTGTTCCTTAAGTTAATCGAGGGGTGCATTCAGCGATTTCTGCATGTCTTTTTACGTATTGTTGCCACATCACATTATACTGCTGCAAATATTACTAAGTCCAACGTATATTATACGAAGAGGTTAATGTGCAGTTGACTCGGAAAAATTTTCTGCTAATCCCTGTTCTGTCCACCGGCACTGCTGCTAGGTCACCTTTCGAATTCCTTGCAAAAAAAATCTAGGCTTGAATCATAATATGGCCGTCCATGTCGCAGATGCAGAATCAATCTTGAATAATTGAATAAATCGTTCTACCATTCATTCTAGGTTGTCAGTCCTTGGCAAACCAGTAAAAAAGTCCACAATTCGCTACATGCCCGTCAACACAACCCGCTGAGAATTCAATCAAGAGCAGCTCTGCATTGCTCATGGCCCTTCAGAGCTACTGTCAAATCCCGCACCAATTTTGAAATCACAAAAAGATCGAGCATCTTCTTTTCCTTGTACGATCGCCATATCAGTCATGTCTCATGGGCTATAAAGGGTGTTTTACCACTTCCTTATGGTTAAGGTTTGAGGACGTTTCGAGAACGTTTCGAGGACGTGGGCTTTAATGTGTTTTTCACAAACAAAACTAGGTAACAATCCGTTTAGGCGAATAGTTGGATGCCTCATGCCAATTGACCCCTAGCAAGCTCCAAATTGCCAAATACCAGAAAAGACAATCACCTTCAGCTAAATAAAGGGCGTGGCATCAAACCCTTTTCAAAAACATTCTAGTTTTTGTTCAAATATGAGGTTTGCACGTGTTAAGTGCACTTTTATAAAAAATTTGCCATATTTATTCGTCTACGCCTCTAAAAGTGGGTGTGGTAAAAATTTTGAAAACTTAAAAAATGCGGGCTTTCGCTTTTTTTTTTTATTCCAATCACAATACACATACGCAAGGATATTGCATTCCAAATTTCAGCGTCATACGACAACTGTGATTTTTCATGCCAATAAGTATAGTGGACGTATTAGTGGGCGGATTAAAAAAAGTTTAACACTTGTACTGCTTCGGGACATAGAAAGAACAGATATAAATTTCAAGTTCCTAGCTTAAAAATTAAGGGCTAAAATATAACAACAGATGGCCGGACATGGGTCATTTGATTTACTCTTGGAGGTACGGCGTTAATTTCTCTATGTTACCAACTATGAATCAAACTTAATAATACCTCCTATCCTATGGGATGTGGTATAAAAAATGTGGACATAATTCTCGGTTTTGCAGTTTGCCTTCAGCTACTCTAAATTAAATAAACGCTAAAACCAGCACATGTCTTAAATGCCGAACGTAAGCTCTAAATAAATAAAACTGTTTTTGTTCTCGGATCGGAGAACTACTAATCAGGACCCTCAAATTGCTCAATACCTACGTGTTCTTTTAAAAACAGTGATTCTGTAACAATTCCTTTTGTCCGTATGTGTGAAGTTTTTCTTGTTCTTCTTATAGGGCTCCCGACCCATGGAGGGTCTCAACCTGGTTCACAGTAGCCTTCCATCCTCAGCGATTCTAGGCACGCTGCTTCTTTTTGTCCAGACCAAGCGCTCTGGCATGTGCGATGACTTGGTCCTTGGTCCTTGAAATGGAGGTTTGGTCTTCCTGGTCGTCTCAAACCTGCGTGCTGGGATTTGAAGACCCTCTTAGCTGGAGCGTTACATCCGCCCAATGTGACCGACCAAATTTAGTCTCCGTGTTTTGGCTATTTGAGCTAGCTCCACACCTTGGTACAGCATGCGCCCTCCTCACGAATGAACCATAAATTCGACGCACAATTTTCCTCTCGAAAGAGCCGAAAGTATATTTTCTCTTTCTCTGTTTATAGTCCAGAACTTGGCCCCATAAAGGAGAACTGGCAGAATGAGGGTTTTGTAGAGCTTCCATTTTCTCTTTTTTGAGAGGAGGTTTGAACCCATTATTTGTTTCGCCAAACCGAAATAGCAGCGGTTTTAATAGATAGCCACTTCTTTGAAAAAAGATTTTTAGAACCTTATAAAAATATAGGTGCTTAAGTGGCAGAATCTTCGAATTGAAGAATAAATGAAAACTATGTTCACGACGCCTTTTTTTCCACATTATTCTCAACACATGCTTTTGTAAGACTAGCAAAGGCTGAAGTTTATTTTTATAAGTACCTCCCCAGCAAATGAGGCCATACTGCAGCTTAGATTGAACCAACCCATAATATATTGTTTCCAGAAGCTTATGAGAGCAGAATTGTCGATATTTTGTCTTAAGCAGCGGTCGGATGTTTCTTTGTTTGTTGAGAACATATACCCACTTGCTTTTATCCTCGTTTACTTCCAGACCCTCCAAATTCGCCTCTATCATGGCACGACTGGATGGGCGATGATGTCGATATCGTCCGCATACCGCAGTATTTGCAGAGATCTGTTGAAGATAGTCCCTCCCGTGTTGACCTTTGCACTGCGCACTATCATCTCCAGAACAAGATTTAAGAATGCACATGACAATACCGCGTCTCCTTGTCGGAATCCGGCGCAGGTTTCATTACTTCACGCTTTGGTGATTTTTTCCAGAGTTGCGTTTGCAAAACCTGACACTTTTAGAGAAGTTAGAAAACCAGCATACAAGTGGTGCGCAATGGAAAGATGGGTTTATTTTTCAGGCAAAATATTGTTCCGAAATATAAATACATATAGGTAAAGCACAAATTGTACAACCTTCTGTAATTATCGCGCTTAGAAGGGTTATGAAATACGTCAAGGTAAGCAAATAGAGGACGGAGTAGGAAAAGCTTCTGAGTAGGACCTAAATAGAAAAACTCTGCTTTAAAGCATCGAACCACTGTAAAGTACATCGTATTCAAGAACATGAACCAAAGCCTATAGAACTAGTTTGTACCTATGTAGGTAGCTGTATATGTCACAAGTAGATCCGTCAAGTAAAGCACACTGCACAAGTCTGCCGGTAATACAATTTAGACACCGGAAAACGATGAAATTGACAGCTTAAACGGTATGCCGCCGCCGGGCCAACAATACCAGCACCACCATCACACAGCCATCAGCAGCAGCAAAACCGCAACAGCAGCAGAAGCAGCCGCGTTTCTCTAAATGAAGAATCCATTGCGCCTGGCCAAAAACCAATCTTCTAGTTCATACTTAAGAAACATAAGCCAAGTCCTCCCACTTGCATGGATAATTCACATCCTCATCGGGTTTCCATGCAACAATATGCGCCCGCGTTGCTGCGGAAGATGCCTGCATGCATGCGCCAGATCAAAAGCGGTCGCTAAATTACACACTAAACGAGATTGTGATAATTCCATTCGCCTGACCGTACCGTCTCGCGTCGTCCGGCCAAAGGATATCCTTCGCAGCAACCAACTAGTGTGCGGATGGCGGCGCGTCCATGGTGAAACCCTCCTCGTAGCGGAACGAAGTTTTTGTGCAAATATACATCATTTAGCGAAGTGAAAGAGTGTGAATGCCGCAAATGATGATGGATACGGACAAATGCTGGCGGATCCATCATACGAGGAACAGCATCATACAACAACAACAAATTACGGTGATCGAACCAAAATGAATAACCACCACGGTGTATGAATTCAGAACGAAATTCAAGAACGGCAGAGCGACCGCGCGATCGTCGGTGGCTATTCCATAAGGCTCACCATTTCAGTCGTCATCCTCCTCCTCATCGTGTGTCGATTGGCGATCTCGAACGTGTTCTGCATGTGTACACATCGTTCATCTCGTTGGCAAGTGCTGGAGCCTTGCAGCACGCACTTGGTTAACTAAACTGCTGCCATGGCCCGCAGATATATGTGGCCTAATCTGTATGTTTAACGCCAGTCGCAGTTTGCGTCGTGATCCGCAACATTACACTCTCGAGGGGACTTGTTCCATTTATAGGTCCCCGGCATGGATGTTGCTTTCGCGGACTAGTGTCTATGATCGCGCAGCCTTGTTATTGAACTTTTATTGAGTGCAAGCCAGGTTAATAGGATAGCAATTAGGTGTTGCGGGAGACTTTCCAAACGCAGCGACACCAGTAATTTCCTTTCACGTCATCAACCGGTCTATCGCTGGTTCTGCGGCGGGTACATCTCCATCCATCGCCGATCGTTATCACTAAATCAGGGGTTAATATAGCTGTGCGCCGCGTTGTCCTAGGCCTCGGTGGCTGCGCGAAACTTAATATCGCACCGTTGCCGTATCGATCGGTTGATCATTGAAATGATTACAATTTGGAGATCGGAAGACCTGTGGCACGCCTGGTGGCAGCAAATGCGGTGCTGTGATGGTCTCCTATAAACAGGTAACGGCACAGAATTGAAATTGCGCAGTGATGTGATGTTAACACTTTTGAGAAGCAGCACTGATCGTGTGACGTGTGCCAATTACTGATGCCAAAGCATTTACTTTCCAATTACTTCTGATAAGGTGGCTATGTTTTGAGTGGCGAAGGGCGCCAAGTGCTTGGAACAGACCAACTTACGGTAAATTCAATTTGCTGCAACGACTACTAAAACTGTATTATTTTAAACTATGGAGCTCAACGTATAATCATGACGGATAGTGTGATGACTTCCGCGAGTGATGTACCAGTACTGCGACTTTCAAACGTATTTTGCAGCTGATAGGTATTTTTTATATACCCTACCCAGGGTATATTGAGTTTGATGTATAGTTTGAAACGCAGTTAATTATGTAAGTACCTACCGTAGATACCTAAGAACTTTTAGAGACATGAATGAGACCAACAGGAAAATCCACTTTTAGACCTTAAGTTTTAAGCTAGAGAGCTGAAAATTAGTGGATGGGCTGGAACTTCAGCCTTTCTGATCAGGTCTGAGAATAAGGAAAGGTTGCAGGATGCTGACTCTGTTTTCAGAGAGCGCTTTGCACAGCATATTTCGGACAAGTTTGAACAAACTCCAACTGACCTTTTGAATGTAGAGGAGGAATAGCAGCTGTTTTTATCGGCAGTCTGCAGGAAATGTTTGTGAAGTGAAGCGGCTTGGGGTAGCGGCTGGTGGTGAGAAAAGAACTGCTTGGTTTAAAGCGCCTGGAGTTCAAGAAGCCATCAGAGAGAAGAAGAGAGTCTACATTGCGTGGATCCAATGTAGAAACTCAACTTCTCGAGCCCGGTACAATGGGGCGCGAAGGACTTCCAATCTGGCAGTCAGAACAGCCAAAGGAACAGTCGTGGAAAAAGTTCGGCGAGAAGTTGGAGCACGATTACAGATCTGCAAACAAGATATTTTGGCAGACCATTCGCCGGCTCAGTGGAAGGAAGTCGATTATCATTCAAGGGGTTAAATCCAAGGACGGTACACTGCTGACGAGATAAGGGCGGAGAATAGTCCCACAGTAGACGAAGTCACTACAGCGATTAAATCGCTTAAAGTTGGTAAGTCTGCTGGAGTTGATGAAATCCGGCCAGAAATGCTCAAGGCAATGGGTGAAGAGGGTGTTACGTCTTACGTCTTACGGCTAACACGTCTTATTAAGGTGGCCTGGGATAGCGGGAAGGCACTTAGCGATTGGCAAACAGGAGTTATAGTGCCCATTTTCAAAAAAGGGAACAGGAGAGATTGCGCAAACTATAGGGGTATATCTCTCTTGAGTCTTCCGGGAAAGTATTTGCGAAGGTGTTGGAGATGCGTTCCAGAGCTGTAATCGAGCCTTTGTTACGGGA
Organism: Neoascia interrupta; assembly: GCA_947623515.1. Lineage (NCBI taxonomy): Eukaryota > Metazoa > Arthropoda > Insecta > Diptera > Syrphidae > Neoascia > Neoascia interrupta. Next base: position 147,042,009 of record OX392462.1, read on the forward strand.
AGAACAGTGCGGCTTTCGGCCTGGCAGAGGCACAACCGACCAGCTTTTTACTCTGAAGGTTATTTTTGAGAAGGCCTGGGAATATGCCAAACCGGTCTTTGCGTGTTTTGTAGATCTGGAAAAGGCGTGTGACGAGTCCCTCGGGATATACTGTGGAGAGTTTTGCAGGACTATGCGCTGAGTGGGCCTTTTCTGAGAGCCATCCAGCCTTTATATGGAAACTGCAGAAGCTTTGTACGGATTAATGGCGTCAAATCCCGTCCTTTTGATGTGCGCGTTGGACTTCGCCAGGGCTGTGTTCTGTCGCCTCTCCTTATCCTAGCATATATGTTTCGAATTGGCTGGCATTAGGATGAGCCATCTGCTTTTCGCAGATGATTTGGCCATCCTTGCATGTTGCATCATCCAAAGAGGAACTTTAACGAGCGCTGGATAGGTTTGCAGCCGTCTGTGGTGATGCTGGGATGAAAGTAAACGTCAACAAATCGGAAGTGATGGTTGTTTCCCGAACTCCTGTGCAGTGTACCCTGCAAATAAATGGAGTTCCATTAAAACAGATGGGGAAGTTTAAGTATTTCGGGGTCTTTTTCACGAAAGATGGGAGGAGTGATACTGAGTTATCGTGTAGAATTGGCCAAGCTGGAGCAATACTAAAGGAACTGCGCCGGCCCGTCATCAGGAAAGCTGAACTTGGAGTGAAAGCAAAGATTTCAGTTTTTTATTCAGTGTTCGTTCCGACCCTCATCTATGGTCATGAAATTTAGGTAATGACCGAAAGAATTAGATCGCGGGTACAAGCTGCCAAAATGAGATTCCTGATGTGCGTTGCTGGTGTTACTCTAAGGGATAGAGTGAAAAAACGTAAGTATTCGTGGGAATCTTAATGTTGAGCAGCTACTTTCCCGAGTGGAGCGATCGATTCTTCGACGGTTTGGACACGTTGTTCGCATGCCCCCTGACAGACTTCCTAGACAGGTCATGCTAGTCGAGATGCGAGCGCGTCGCCTCCCTGGTTGGCCAAGAAACAGGTGGTGGGATCTGGTAAAGAACTCCTCTGAGTCCCGCCTGGGGATTGCGCCGGGATCTCTTGAGTTGGTGGCGAAGGATCGAGAACGATAGAAAGACCATTTAGCCACCCTCGCTCCGCGACCCTTTTAAAAGATAAGCGACATCCGAAAATGATGATGATGATGATACATTATTTGACAATGGTTAGGGGAGTGCGAGCTTATTAGACAAAAAAAAATGTATTTGTATTTTCCTTTTTTTTTTAATTATGAGAGGTATGGCAAAAGTAAAATATTTTAAAGAGAGCTTTGGCCTTTATGAAAAAACAACCAATAATTATTCGACTTTTACAAGAGCATCTCTTGTGGGTTAATTAACCCCCTTTTCAAGGGTAAGTGGATTCACGCTATCGGGTACGTGGACCGTAAAACTAAACCATTACTAAAACTTAGAATTAAGAATTGTTAATTTTCTTTGATAAAAAATTGAAGAATTGCAGGAAACAGCAGCAGCTACTGGTACGATAGGTTCTTTACCGGCTGATCAAAATTGCTTCATTTCTAAGCCTATAATGTTTTGTTTAATTTTCTAGGTAAACATAGACATTAGGTGGCCTTTAAAAAAGCATACAGTTGACTTACCCCAAAGGAAACCAGCTAGTCCGCATGACTATTTGGCGATCAACAAGATTTTTACCAAGGAAAAACAAAAATATGAACAAACACTCATTCCAACAAATAATACAAAATTGGAAAAATTATTAAGCCTTAATTGGATAAAAATATTAAATTATAAAAATATAAAAAAATAAAAAATATACTGACTAAAAAATTAAAATATTGTTTTTTTTTTTTAATATTCCTGCCTACACGTGCACTCTGCCCTTGAGAATCAGGAGGGCTAAGCAGGAATCCATGTAGAATGTAAACGCAGGAATAGACAGGAATTTTATGTCACACTTCTGATATAATAGCCAGCGAATCGACTTAAGCCTGAACCCAACTAGTCCCGCTTTCCCCCACTATTTATACCCGACCGACGGTTTATTAATTTTAATGCATGGTTTGTAACACAGTGAAATAATCATCAGATTTCTCCAGCCGCGTTCTTGATTCTCGAAACAAGTTCCTCGCGGGTAGGGACTAGATTAAGCTCGTATGCGAGTGTTTTCATATGGCCCCACACATAAAAATCCGTTGGTGTGAGATCTGGGCATTTTGCTGGCCAAGTAATGGGTCCTCCTCTTCCAATTTACAGATTTGTAAATGTGGTATCCTTAAACTCGCGTACTGAACTTCTAAAATGGGCGAAGACAGCGGTCTTGGTGAAATACTATGCCTTGCAAGTCTGCCAAAGGAACGTCTTCCATCCAAACAAATTGTTTCTCAGAAAATCTTTGAAGGCTTCGCCACTTAAATTGTCGGGCAAAATATGTGGTCCAATAATGATGGCCATCCAAACAGTAACAGAAAATCATCTCTGAGACCCTTTAACTCTTTTTTCCGAGGGTTGGACTCATCTCTATCAGCCCAATAATAGGCATTATGGAAATTAGTGATTCCATCTTTATCAAATTTTGATTCGTCGGTCCACAAAACTAAAAAAAAAAGCAGTTAGTAAGTGCTACAGTGTGTACGCAGAAGTTACAGTCCGTAAAACGGACAGTTGAATATCCCATCCTATCCCACATTGTAATATACTGATGGCACAGTTTTTTTTTGACATTTTATAAGTAACGCAAACTTCGAAAAGGGGCGTGGTCCAACCGCCCATAATTACAAACTATTAATTATAAGATATTTCCACAGATATTTTCAAGTTACACTTAAATGTACGTAAAAATGCAATTTTTTGGTTCAAATTCAATATTTTTGAAAAATTGACCCCTAAAAGGGGGCGCAGCTTAAGACTTTATGCAAACGAAATCTGGACTGAGGTCTCGTTTACCTAACCTGCTACTTTTTTTTCATGCTTTCCTAAATTAGGCTCAAGGCCAGTCGAAATTAAGTTTTTCTGGAAAATTTTAGGTTTTTCTTCAATTCTGCCTCCAAATGTGGGCGTGGCCCAAAGTCTTGTCTTACAAAATGTGGAACTAAGCGTTTTCTAAAGAAAATATGAAGCAAGTTTTTTTTCAATTACGAACAAAAATATTGAGTAAACTGCATTTGAAAATTTACCCTGAAAATAGATGCCACGCCCACTAGAGGAAGTTTACCAACTAAATTTGTCTTTTTTGTGTCTTACATTTATTAGGAGATGCTAAATGTCAAATTTCAGCCTTTTAGAACGTCTTGCAATTTTGAAAACTCTGGAGGTAGTTGCACATTAAGACCGATTGTGGGCGTGTCTTTGGGCAGATTTCTAAAAATTTTACATTTGTACTGCTTCGCATGACGTGGACCTTACGTACGAAGTTTAAGCACCCTAGCTCAAAACTTAAAGCCTAAAAACATGTGACATACAGACGGACGGACGGATGGACGGACATGGCTCATTCGATTCAGTATTCGGTCTCGATCATGTGCCCTTAAGGGCTTGGGGGTCTACCATTATTATTTCACCGTGTTACAAACTATGTGACAGACTTAATATTCCTCCTATCCTATGGGATGGGGTATAAAAATATATATTTTCTGCATGCAACATAAACCTGCAAAGATTTTAAAAAGAAACTTCAATATTGTTTCAAAATTTTAATAATCTAATATTGTAGAACTAAAACCTCTCGCAGCTAATGCCCTGTTTTCTTTTTTTGCAATTAAGGTTCAATTACCTTGTTATAAATAATAATTATAATCATTATAATAATACCAAACCTGCAGAAATCGAATCTCCTTGAAAGATCACCTTCCTCAGTCGCATGCACAGCTATGTAGTGATATGGGTACAATCGTCCACTATGAACAGTGAGCCACTTTTTCCACTGTGATAAGCCCATACGTGCAGCAATTAAACGGGTTGAAGTTGCGGTAGATCTTCAACATTCTCCATCAAAATCGTGAAAAAGTTGCTTTGAGCGTGCAAACAACAACGTGGGAGCATGCGGGAAAAAATAGTCAGAAGTTGCATCAGCGTGGCGATAAGAAAAGAAGTAATAACAATAAGAAAGAAGCACCTACTTTTAAAATCACTTCAAAGCCTTTAAAAGGCTGGATTAGGAGGAATAGCTAAGAAACAATTTTAGAACATGTACGCTTGAAAAAACGGTAAACCGGTAAAACGAACAAATAGTTGGCCGTTGCATTACGATCGGCTGCGATGACATAAGTTGACATACGAAGCCATTCAAATGAATTCTTACATGTAAAAACTCATTCAAAAATAGGGTGTCGCATTGTTAAGTCATAGCTTTGCTGTCCAAGTACCCAAGCTATAACTAAGTTTTATACCACAAATGAAATTTTGCACATTTAGTTATTTAAACTTTTTCAGAGAAAAAGGACAACATTTATTTTTTTTATTTTTCTAAGGTTTTTTTTTTTGTTTTTCAAAACGCTTATAATTTCCGAAAATGTTATTATTTGTTATGAATAACTTTGATGTAGTCTAACAGCGAAAATTAAAAAAAATGGATTGGATCAAAGTTTTTTTTTACGTAATTTTAAATGATCAGAAACGTAATTTTTCTGAAAAACTATTAAATTTTGAATAACTCAAAAGCCTTTAGGTTTTGAAAAAAACGTTGCATAACAAAATCTATTTCATAGGATCATAAGGTCTTGAGGCCCAGATTTTTGACCAGCGTGTTTCGCAAAAATAATATTGGCTTATGATCTGGCGTTCAAGACCTTATGATCTTATGATTAATTATCATATACCCTATAAAGCTTTATAGCTGCTGTAAATGCGTTTTTTCAAAATCTATTTCTTTTGACCTCCCTTATCACCTCTTAACGGGAATACGACCTATTACAAATCACCCTGTTCACTTTTGTTAAAAATTGAATTTGTCACTATGTTAAAAATTGAATTTGTCTTGTTTTGTACAAAGTTTTAGATTTGTGGTTTTGTAAAAATTTCCTTATTCATAATTTATTTGTGTTTCTTAACATTTAAGGCTGCATATTTACACAAAAAAAATATAAACTATATGAAAACAAAACAATTATTAGAGGTAATTTCGCAGAATAGACTAATTTAACTGGAATTATAATTAGATACTAATTTATTTAGAAACTATAATTTTAAATTTTGAATGTTAAGAAACACAAATAAATTATAGATATTTCCTTTCAATTTCAAAAAATAGAACCATAAAACTTTTTTTCTTTAAAACGAGCTCGTTTGTAATTTTCTTTCCACCACTGTAGGTGCTTAAACTTCCCCACCTGTTTTAATAAAACTCCATTTATGTGCAGGGAACATATCAGGAGTTAGGGAAACAAACATATCTCTTCCGATTTTCCCAAATCATAACATGGATTTGGCGAAGAACAGCGCACACATTGAAAGAACGGGAGTTCTGCAGTTCCCATACAAAAAATGCTCTTTGAAGAGGCCTAGTCAGTGTATAGTCCTACGAAACTTTCCAGAGTTTATCCCGAAGGACCCGGTCATAAACCTTTTCCAAATCTACAAAACACCCGCAGACGTTTTTTTGGAATATTTCTAGGCCTTCTCAAAAATAATTTTAAGCGGGAAATGCTGGTAACTATTTCCGTAACCATGGCTTGAACACCAGAGGTAGTTGCACATTAAGTCCGATTGAGGGCGGAACCAGAAAAAAATTAAGTTGCTTTAAATTCCAAAGGATTCACGTACAAAATATTACCTTCTATCTCCATTATGTAAGGACTAAAAAAATTGTGACGTACTCGGACGGACAAGCCTTATTTGACTCAGAAGTACGGTCCCGAACATTTGCTTTAATGGTCTTGGCGGTCTATCGTTATTATTTCTCTATGTTACATTTCCGATGTCTGGGTGATGATGCGCCTAATACTTACATTTTAATTTCTATTCGGATGTCTGGTTGAAGTAGTACTTATTTTGTCGATTCAAGTGTACGCGTACGTTAAAGTTGGGTGTCGCAAGGACATGCATATTTAAAGAGAGCCCCCTCTGCTTTAAATTTGAACGAAAAAAACTCACTGCCACCGCCGACGATGTTGCCTTGGCTCAGAGCTATAGAGCTTCTTCAAACAAAAACTGAACTCGATATTGTTGCTCGCGGTTCTCACTCACTTCTCAATTTAAAAGTATCAAATTGTGAAAAAATTTCCCTTCTATTACAGAGAACAGAGCATTGGAGTCTGAGTTCGATGGCCAAATAGAAGGACAGCCATGTACCGTGGTAAGCTTTTTTTCAAAGGTGAAAATGTAAATTCTTCTAAAACTTCGATTCCTTTCGTTATACACTTGGGTATTGACTTCTTGCAACTTTCGTCTGTTTGTTTCTCCACCAATGCCAAGCCTGGAAATGGAAAAGTTATGATTATTTATTTTCAAAAAAAAAAAGGAAAACATCTTCGTCCTTTTGTATTTCCTTTCACTCTATGACGAATTTTAAGGAGGGAATAGGTCGATGCTAAAGTGAAGTATTAGTATGCAAGTGGAAAAGCAAAATATATTTATGCACCGAAGAAGGTGTGTGGTGTGGTTTCAATATCGACTAACGACTCGCGAGACTGACTTATGTCCAAGGTATACAAATTTCTCAAGAAAAAAAGATCTGAAAAAGAAAAAGTTAAGAGTCGGACTCTTCCAGGTGCGTGTATAAAGAATAGCTTTTATTTTAAGTCCGTTCAAGGCCCAATTTTATGCTAACTTACTGCAGTCAATAAATACTCTGAAAAATATGAAATTGTAGTAGATCTAAGAGTCTTGGGGGATAAATATACAATACGATGGAAACTATACACTTTTAAGCTCTTTATGAGTTGATTAATGGACTATAAGAAAAGTTTGATAAGAAATTTAATGTAAATTTTTTAGATTTTTTAACCTTTCTGATAGAGAACTGATCATAATCTTAACTGATCAATTTACTCTGAAGTCAGTTACACAAAAATGCAATGCCGGGTCCGCCTCGGGTGTCACGCATTCGAAGGTGACACTCAAAACGTACCAATGAACATCTATAGGCCAATCGGTAGCAAAAAAAAAATAATAAAATAATAAATTTAAACTTTATAACTAAAATTGAAAGGTGGTCTCAGAGTATATGCTTAACAAAAAATGGGAGTATTGTATCTCAAATATCTACAATTTTCTATTTGCAAAAAAATCTCAGGCTTGCTTTTGCTTTTTCGAAAATGTCCATCTTCGCTTAAAGTAGCTTCTCATTAAGGTCGATTAAGGTACTCATTTTTTGTGGCTCTTTTTGGTTTGCCTCACGCCATTTTTGGCTACTTCTATTTTTCCACAGAATTTGTACGGGGGCTGTGAAAACATGCCTACTCTCTTCTGCTCTATCAATGAAGAGGATGATGGCCGTTTCACATTCAGCGCGAGAGCGTCAAACCAGAGCGGCAGCGACAACACGAGACCTGAGAAATCGTTTGTTAATAATGAGAGCGAGAAACCGCGACGATTGTTTTGACTGCACAGTGACAAAACTTACTTACTTACTTAAGGTGGCGCTACAGTCCGGGGTGGACCTGGGCCTCAGCCAACAAGCTTCGCCAGCCAACTCTGTCTCTAGCTAGCCGTCTCCAGTTTCGCACGCGAAGTCGGCTGAGGTCCCCTTCCACTTGCGAGCGCCACCTAAGTCTCGGTGCTTCTCTACCGCGCCGTGCCTGCGGTGTTGATTCGAAGATTTTCCGGGCCGGGGCGTTGGTGTCCATCCACTCTAGATGACCCAGCCATCGTAGACGTTGTGTTTTGACTCTTTTGGCTAGGTCGGTATCGCTGTACAGCCCGTACATTTCGATGTTATATCTCCTCCTCCACTCTCCGTCTATGCAGACGATACCATAAATCGTTAGAAGAATTTTCCTCTCGAAGCAGCCTAAAGTGTTTTCATCCGTCTTTGACAGGGTCCATGCTTCTGCATCGTAAAGCAGGACACTTTAGTTGCTCGAGAGAGGGCTTTGCTACTCAATTGTCTCCTTAGCCCAAAGAAACAGCGATTGGCAAGAGTTATCCTTCGTTTGATTTCAGCGCTGGTGTCATTGTCTGAATTGATAGCGGAACCCAGGTAGACAAAGTCCCTAACTACCTCAAAATTATAGCTGTCGATGGTGATGTTTTGTCCAAGACGTTGGTGTTGGGTGTCTTTTCTTGATGACAGCATATACTTGGTTTTGCCCTCATTGACTGCTAAACCCATATTCGCCGCTTCCGTCCCAATACTCACGAAGGCTTCACTGACAGCACGTTTTGTTCCACCGATTATGTCAATGTCGTCTGCGTATGCGAGTAGTTGAACGGACTTTTGAAAGATTGTGCCTCAGGTGTTGGCGCGGTAGTTCTGCACAATTCTCTCAAGTATGATGTTAAAGAAGTCGCATGACAGCGCGTCGCCTTAGACAGTGACAAAACATATATCATATTTCTAAAATTTGTCGACTTTACTCGACATTACTCACAACACTGGCTTGACAGAATAATCGTAAGCCTCGGCGAGGGTTTTTCAATTTTTCGAAAAGCCCGGCGAGCGAGACAGCGATAACGCGGGTGTTTCGGCTGAATTCTTTAGCGGTGGAAAAGTCGAATACACCTGGCTATTTCGCTGGAACACTCTTTTTTAAAGTAGCTGTAAAACAGTGAGATACAGGAAACATTGCATCGATGATACGATGAGTCAAACGACTTTACTATGTCGCTTATAAGTTTTAACGCTCGTTTTTGTATTCTATCTAGAATATGTAAGGTGGTCTTAGGTGCATCAGCCCAGACGTGGGAATTATACACCAATTTAGGGCGTATGAACGCTTTTTAGATGCTAGCTAAATCTGAAGGTGTAAAGTATCTTATTGCATAGTTTTTATGATGTTAAATTTGTAGCCGTCTAGAATCACTTGGATTAATCGACTAGAAAGGAAATTACCAGTCCAATGAATGAAATATTCGTCAATTCCCAATGCATTCATTTTAGGCAGTAGCGCTTGATGCCAAACTCGATCGAATGCTTTAGAAATATCAAGCGGTATTGCCTTGCTTTCACCCTGAAGATGCAAGAAACGGTTCCACATTTCGGTAAGATAAGCCATCAAATCACCAGTCGATCGTTTACTACGGAAACCATACTGACAGTCATTAAGAAGCTTTCCTGACTCCAGATATTTCATGAGCTGACTGTTCATAAATGTTTCCATGACCTTTGAAATGATAGATGTGAGCGCAATCGGACGGTAGTTGGATGAAGAAGAAGAATCTCCTTTCTTCGGCACGGGCTGAATTTATGCTGTTTTCCATTTCGGAAAATACCAGAAGAGTTGGATAGGTGAAAGGGCTTACGCAGTGGTTTTGCCAATGTAGCTGAACACTTTATCAGAACTAAGGGCGGTATCCGATTTTTTTTTTACTTTCCTGGGGGCATTGTAAAACTTTTTGCCTTAATTTTTGTTCACAGAAAAATTTGACACGAACGTATCAGTGAATTTGAATTTTATTCGTTTTTCTTCGGTTGGGTTGGTTTTATAGAACCGAAAACTCACCTCTTTTACTTTTATCGACTCAACTCGCACCACAAATTCTCCTTTGGTTTGATACTTTTAACCCTGTTAGGGATAAATTCAAGAGTGTTGGCGGAATGTGAAATAGCCATGAGGATAAATGACAATGATGTGGTTCGCAGCCGCAGTATGTATATTTTCATTCGAACTTCGCACTCAGTTTTTTAAGCTTAGGCGTTTTAATTTTTTTTTTTTTTTGCGTGAGGGAGTGGGTTACACCTAAATTGCCGCTCCGGGTGCACTGAGCATGCTACACCACATGCTACACTACTGAGCGGGTGTCGCAGTTTGTGACAAAAATATTGTCGTAAGTTGATCGCATCGTCAAAAGCCTGAAATGCGTAAGTGCACGAGCGTTACATTATAAATTGCCTTTAATCCTGGACTTTTTAAGTAACCCAAAGATAATAAACGTCTAGCTTAAAGTTAGTTTTTTTCCAGAAAAAAGATAATCTTAGAAATTCGTTTTTAAGCTTAATTCTCTTGTGAATTCGTATTTATGTTTGCCTCGCTTTAAATGCTCACAAGCTTGGAAAGCATCCAAATAACAGCGAACGTTTGGGGAGAACTTATCAAACCCGCACTCTTTTTCGATTTCCCAAGACAAATTCCTTCAACCATACATCTCGTGGACATTTCTTATTTCTCATTACAAATACCATCACCAAGAGTAACAGAGGACAATCAAAGGCGAGCAGAGTAGAAGAACAAAAAATCAAGAAATGTCTTCTCCACTCATTAGTCACACACAAAGATTTCTTCTTTTTCCGAAATTAAAAACAACTCAAAGCGAATCCCATTCCAGTGTACAATGGCATTTCCAATTCCAGCGTGTATACGAGGACAACGCTCATGCACTCACTCCTTGAGGAATATATACTATAGGTACTATATGACAGACAACTGGCTTCACAAGGATTTGTCCAAAACAACAGAGGCAAAAAGAAAGTATAAGAAGAAAATAAAAATTAATATGCTTCCAGAGGTGGGTAGGTAGGCACGTACCTATATATGTGAGTTGCTATTGCTAGTAACTCCCCACTTACCATTGTCGAAAAGCAATCCCCACCCCCATCGACCAACCCCATGGCAACATGTAAATTTTTGCCTCTTGAAGGATTTAGCTGTCTACTTAGAACCGAGAGCGGGGCTGCTGTTGGAGTGGGTGGCTCTTGCTCTTCATATCCACATCTAAATGCGTTCAAAACAAAGGACAAAGGCTGGAAATGAATAAAAAAAATGAAAACAACAGAAAATCTTTAAGAAAAAGGACACGCAAGGAAGAAAAATTTCTTCGGCGACTTTGACTGGGGCTGGATGATGGGAGGGTATTTTTTTTCTTACTGCTCCTTCCTCTCCAAATTAGTCCGCGGACTTTATGCCGTCTTAGTTATCCTCTCGTCCCTGCTGCTGTTAGTACTGCCGGGAGTTGGAACATTATTTTTTACTCAGGCAGTGTGTGTGTTTGTTGTGGCAGCTTTCTCAACTACACGGGGAGAGGGTTGGTTTTTTTCAATTGTCAGTATGCCTTTGTCAGTTGCTATCGAGCTTGGTGGTGAGCTGTGCGTGCGGTGGGCTTAGTAGAAAAAGTTTTTAATGTCCCCTCTAAGAAGAGCCAAGACGGTCGACTCGCCGGGGATAGGGAAGAAAAATCCTCTTGGAAATAATCTCAACACAACCCCAATGTCGCTGCCACCCACTTAATCATCCCCTTGTATGAGAGTAATTTCAAAAACTCGCCAGGGAATATTAATATGTGACGGATACATGTTGGTGTATGTGTGTGTGTATTGTCCCTTTTTACCGTTAATTTTTATTGGATACGATGCGGAGCGGACCTTTTCTGAGGAAGCGCGACAGAGCGGATGGGCAAAATGATGCCGCAGGGGATGAAATAATGTGAAATGATGTTTGGTTGGGCAGGAGGTGGCTCAAACATGGGGGGAAGTAGATTTAGTCAAAGAGGTGTCCACATTCTGGTAGTTGAAGATTTTCTTTCATGAATCTATTTGGCCTTCGTTGACGCGACTGTTCAGTGGGGTTCGCAGAGGAGTATAAGAGTTGGAAAAATTGTGTAAAAAAATATTTCTAATGCAGGCACCTTAGGAACTGCTTTTCTTTCCGTTCTTGTTTTTAATCCGTTTGAAGTCCACCCTTGAAAAATTCACAGCCACCTTTCCAATAATATTTGCATGCCCAAATATTAAGGTATACGGAATTGAAATAACGGTATCATTTGAAATTGTTACATTCTAATACTGCAACACACTATCGTGGAATTTGTTGGCGATTTCCTAAATGCTTCGGCATTTCAGGCATTCTTGAAATTGGAGCACATCAGCATCTTTTGTGCTCGTTCAGCAGCAATAAAACACTTGTGCACCATTTCAAGCGCAACTTAACAGAGGCACTGTATAGTTTTGTCTTTCGTCGGTCCATTTAGGGCCGATTTTTCAGTGCGAGATCATCCGACTTTCCGAGTTAAACTGAGATTAAACCTAAAAATGAGTCTATCAGTGAAATAAAATCTGGGGTTAATGTCGGCTTAACTCACCAAATTTGGTGAGTTATTTTCGGATCATCTCTGAAGAGCAGTATGAACTTCTTTGAAAGTTTTTTCTGCGTGGAATGTCAGTTGATTTGCGCATTACTGTGAAAAATTACATTTGAGAATAACTCGAACTTCTTTTCCTGGGTTGTTCTATGTGAAATGAGAGCTGAGTCAATAACTTCGAGAGTCGAAGATTTTGACAACTTTGTTCACGGAGTTAACTCTGCACTGAAAAACTGCTCGCTGAGTTAACTCCAAAATCGTTTTGTTACGGGATTAACAGATCTTGGTTTAAGCTGGGCTTAACTCAGCACTGAAAAACCGGCCCTTAATGGTCCCGCAAAGCAAAAAATAGTGCTCTATGAAAACAGTCAATTATTTTACCCCATTTCGACTAACCAATGCTTTTTGATCAGAGAAAAACGTCAAGTGGCTGACAGATATAGGTATCTGATTCTTAGCGCTCCGTCCAAAAATGGAAGAAGGACGTTTTTCGTCCATCCGTCCGTCCTCACCTGAACTTTTGAACTATGAGTCGAAGGCAGATAAAATTTAGTGCACTTTTAGAGCACTTGGAAAAAATAAGAACGCATACAAGGGCAAAACGCATATAATAAGGACGCACATAACGGTTTAATGACTGTTTGCGTTTGATGGTAGATAAAATAGAGAAAAAGTTTTTTGGCACTTATCTTGAAAAGTTTTACAGCAAGTAAGAAGAAAACAGCAAAAGAAGAAAGTAGACTAAGCAAGTATTGAATTTTCACAATAATTTCGTATTTTTGCAAAATATTGAAAAGCTTTTGAGATATAAGTTTTAAGGCTTTCGCGGTTGTTAATTGACATGACAAGAAACTTTTCGGATTAACCGCGTTAATAACTATTTAGTACAATACTAGACTCACCCCGAACGTTTCGCTCAAGTTGCATTGAGCGTGGTCACCGGGAAACTGCTATGAAAGTGTTATCGCTTAGATCGGCAGCGTAGATTGAAGCGGTGCGTAGACGGTTCTGACTCATCTTGTTGTTGTAGTTGGGATGAAGGTGGTTGAGAGCAAACTGTACTAACTACATCACCGGGTGTTTCTAGGACGATTGGGAGTGGGCGTTTGATGTTGATCACGGGGTCCCATGTATGCGGAAGCTTAAAACTATCATCACGATTGAAGTTTTGGTGGCGTTTTATTTGAATCGCTTCGCGCTTTTGAGAAATAAGAAATGGCATAAATGTGCCCTTTTGCAATGTCTTTAGGGTCACAACTTTTTTATTAATTTTTTCAAAAAGCCGATATTGGGCAGAGCGCAGAGACATATAGATAATTACCGCAGTTTAATCTAAGACTTCAATTAAAATTTGGCTAAACCGTTATAAAACTGCCGTTTTGACGTAATTTTAAAAGCAGAATCGTGAAAAAATGTTTTTCACACCAATATCTCCATTGTTATAAGGCCGAATGACGTGGAAAAATTACGCACACAAAAAAAATTTATTTTAGTTTTTGGGAAAGCTATAGAAACTTTTGAATACTAATCCGATTCTGAGACTTTCCTCAAAAACTTCAAAAGAGTTCAAGAGTGCAAGAGTTTGTCTTGCAAAAAAGGTTCCTGCCGATGTTCGCCTAGCAGTGTTCGAATTGAAATAATAATAGAGCCAGCAATTATTATACCTAATGCTTGAAGAATTGTTAACTGTTGTAATTTTCCACTTTTCAAAATTAAATTTAATCTTGTGGGGCTTTGCCATAGGGCCCGCTCCCTAGTGTAACAACGATACGTTCGGTAAGCTTTTTTATTAAGAATGTGTTTCTCTGAATCTGATTTCAAGATTGTCTCGCTTTTTCTTTTGACTTGTTTTCGTTAAGAAAGATTCGCCAAGTATTCATCCTAACTTAAATTTAGCCCAAAGCTAGGTGGAGGCTTCTCTTTGATGATTCGACTCATTACTTCTTGGCAGGATGGCATTCTGAAAATGTAGAAGTTTTCGTACCCTACTCAGGGTATATTAACTTTGATGTATAGTTTGCAACGCAGTGAAATAATCACCGTAGACCCCTTTAAGAGAAATGAATGGGACCGGCAGAAGTGTACAAAAGAACTTTGGTACCTGAAATATGTAGGTATCTCCTTAACAATTTCCCAGAAATAAAGGCTAGATGAAGGACCTTTTGGGTTTGTGCCGTCTATTTCGGCGGGCCTTCAGATTTTACCCTCGCACTCACACAGATCCTTATGTCCTCATTTCAAAAACGACAAATATCTGTGTCTAAATCTTTGCATGTACCCGCAGGAGACATGTTCTCTGATGCATAATTAGTTCGAGCACTGGTGTACTTTTTTAAGACGTTTTTATTACAAAAATAGTTAAGAAGTGTTCGTTTGCAACGAAGTTCTTAATTCCCAATCCTATTTACACCCTGGATGTGACAATAAATATTAAAGTTTGCAAGTCTGGAATCATACGTTTTAGGTATTTCAATATATCCAGTCTTCTTTTTCATTTAAGCGCGAGGTTATAATCTGAAGTGATGGATTATAACCCTCCCAGTCTACTGCATTCCTAATGGTCGCTTGTGGGTACGCCGATTTGACCTCAAAATATACCGGCAGGCCACCCGGTTTTGGATCTCTTTGTCACTGAGGCCAAATAAATGCTGTTGTCGTTGCATTTGTGTGATCCATGAATGTTTAGCCCTTCCTCACCTTCGCGATTGCGCTGGAATGTTGATTGACATTGCCTTTTTGACGAGGTTCGTAGGATCTCTCTTTTGAACGTGGCAATACCAACTGAGCCGGTCGTGTTTCATTTTTCTGGAAATAGGTTCTTTAACATGGAGGCGTCTTCGGATCTTCGTACTTCTTATTCTATCTCGCTTTGTTACTCCTGCTGTCATGCGAAGCATCTTCATCTCAGCTGTCGTTAATTTGCTCTCATATTTCTCATATGCTGTCCAACATTGTGAACCATATGTAGAACGCACAATGCGGTGTAGAGCTTTCCTTTCAGCTTAGGGGGCATTTTTCGGTCACAGAAGATGGCGGAGCTTTCTCGTCACTTCATCCACCCCACGCATACGCGATGATTGATGTCGCCATCACAGGTTGCTTTGCTATTGATCATAGATCCCAGGTACTTGAACTTTTCACACTTGGGAAGCACCTTTCCATTCAATTTAATGTCTGGAATTGGTTCGGGTGGGTCAGAGAATGGGCAGCACAGGTACTCTATCGTGTTTGGCTAATACGATACCCTTTCCCCTCTAAAACATTCACCCATATATCAAGTGCTCGCTGCAGGGATATGTGATCTTCACTTATAATGGCCCCATCGTCAGCGAAGAATAACTGATGTACTTTCGGGTCCGTCAGTTTTCCTTCAAACAGATAATCAAGGTTTCCCTGGTGTACACCGGCTTCAATTGAGAACTCATCAGTGACTCCGGAAGGACTTCTTATACTCTTGTCTTTGCTACATCATACGTGTCCATGATCATCCGCACGTAGGCTTCTGGAACTCCTCGTTTACTTAGCGCCACCCATATCAGATCTCGTGGTAGTCTATCGAAAGCTTTTTCAAAATCAACCAGCACCATATGCATATATTTCAATATATCCAGTACTCCAATATATTGCTTTACTTTTAAGAAAATATTTTAATTAATGCCTAAAGGCTTCCAAGGGGTATTAATTAGTAAAATAATAGATTTGCCACATTTTGTAAGCTTGATAGTAAGGAAAAAGACTTATACACTCAATAAATCCCCCTTAAACTTTTAAATTTTGATATGGCCCCACTGTCGAAGTCCAAAGGTGTACTAACAAGCCTCTATCTGATATAAAAGGATATGAGTTCGCTCGGCCACCCCGTTTTCAAAATTCAAATTCAATCATGGAAGGGCAGTTTCCTTCAGCGAACATCTGACATCTTTTCATTTTGTTTGCTCTCCTATTTTGTTGTTCTCTCGTATTTCTCAAGTCACGAAGTCAGGCCACCAGATGCGCATGGGGCACGTAAAATGAAGAAAATAATATCGAAGAACGATCCAAAGAAAAAGTGGACGATGGGTAAAAAGGACATTTTTAAGTGGATTTTGCTTTTCTTAGAACACCGAAGGGTGTATCTACATACTTACATGACACACCGATAGGATGGGGTAGATTTTGCCCCCCATCTTGGGTCGATTTATACACGCTTAACCTGTCAATGTGTATCCAAAGAACAAGATTCCACAGAAAAAAAAAGAAATAAAAATAAAAGAAACAAAAAAGAAATTGATTTCCTTTTTTTGGGGTGAAAATTAAAATCATCATCAGCATGCGCCCCTTTTCTTATATCTGCCAATACACTCCCACACTTCTGTATCGGTTCGTGGGTCGCATACAGTGTACATGCCCGCCCAAGCCTTTCTCCTTCGCACATAGAGAGACAGAAAGCGAAAAAATCGAAATAAAATTCGATTGCGAATGAGAAATGGGATCCGTACACATAAAAATTGGAAATATAGTATACATCACATGCCCCCACATCCTTGTGGACTGCGCGATTGCTTGGGCTCCCCTCTGCTGCCTGTCCAATTGGAGACGATGGCTGGTGAACCAAGCCCGATATGTATATTGATTCTAATCGATGGATAAGACAAAGGCACCGCTTTTAGGCGTGCGGTTCGTCGATCTAGAAATCTTCAATTAAAGTCCAATCACGACTTTTTGGACGCTTGCGGGATATGCTCATTCCTAGGTAAGCGTCGCTTACCGCGGTCCATGAAGCAAGTGTCTAATGCATATGCGTTAGTTGATGGCTGCAGTATGAGAGTCCAGCCAGAGTCCTGTGTGCCAGGGAGTAAGGAGAAAAAATCAATCAGTCTGTGCGACTTGTGAACTTTATGGAAATTGCAGGAAGAGAAATAGATTTTAAATGAGAAGAGGTCTGTAGTCTGTACGGGTGGGTGCTGATCGGGGTGCAATTACGTGATGAGTGAGCAATTAATTATGGGAAATGTTCTAGGAGCTCGGAGCATGGGACTACTATGTGCCACATTTTAAAATTTTACGAGTGTAGCTCAATCCTTTCGATACATTTTAAGGATGGAGGAGAGCATGCCACCGCGAACTCGATGTACCCAGTACCAAGATGTGAATGGAGTTCCGTAAAAGAAACCGCAAACACTGCTAGCAACTATATCGAATAAAAACCGTTTTCTATAATGCAAATTAAATATGACCACGCCCGCATGTGGGCGGTTTTCGCTGTTTTTAAAATGCCTATCACAATAAGCTTAAGCGAGGATATCGCGTACCATATTTCAGCTTCCTTCGAAAAGTTTTTTTTTAATGCTCATTTAATTTTTGATTCTATTAAGTAAAGTGGGCGTGTCAGTGGGCTGATTTCAAAAATGTTTACACTTTAACTGCAAGTAAGTGTATCTTTTAGTCAAGTTTGAAGTTCCTAGCTCAAAAATTTAAGGCCTAAAAACTACAGACAGACGGGCGGACGAACGGACGTAGTCTCATTCGACTAAAAATTAGGCCTCGATCATATGCCTTAAGGCCTTGAGGCTCTACGGTAATTATTTCTTTATGTTACAAACTATGAATCAAACTTAATATATACCTTCTATCATATGGGATGGGGTATAAAAAAAACTTCAATAAAGCTCCAAAAAATTTCACAAAATATGGGACATATTAAATTGAACAAAAAGGAACTTTTAAAACAGATTTCCACAGCTCTTAGCAAATTACTTGACCTTAGTTTTAATCCGTCTAAATAAATAAGAAATCCGGAAACTTTATAAGCAGGATAACGTGCTGGATTGCTTCCTCTCGGGACTTCAAAAATGTCAGATGGTCCTTCGAATGTAGAGTAGTTTCACCCTCGAATAAAAGGCCTGCTGCGAGTCCCGTATTGTGAACTTTCGGATAGATTTGTCCCCAGAGATGCACATCACTGCATCATCTTAAAAATAAATTAAATATTACAGCATTTAGTATATGGAGATGTAAATATTGTATAAAAACTTTAATGTACATTACGTAGTAGGCTGTTGATATAAAACAGTAATCGAAAAAGTAAGTATTGCAAGACACGGCTTTTCATAAACTAGATAAAATATAAATTATGTCAACAACTATAAAACCTTATTTGAAATCTCCATCTCAGAGCTTCAGTCACTCTCTTGTCCTTCACGCTTCCGATTAGTCGCGAAGGAGCTTAAAAGAACTCTCCTACAAAGTTAAGGTATCCACCTTACTATAGTACTATTGGGATAGAGTACATAGAAATCCTTACCGGTCTTTAAGTAAGAGGAATGTTAAAATTAATTATTTCAGAAAATCAGAAAATTCGGGAAAGATAAATAAATTAAAAGAATAAAATGAAAAATTGTTACAAATCGATATCCATTTTCCTTTTTGTAATACGGCCATTTTTCAAAAATCGATTATTGGTCTGCTGCTCAGTCGGCTGCTTAGTCGGAATTGGCTACAAGATTGCCAATTGTAAAATTTCATTTTCCAATCTACGGCTTATCTATAGCCAGAGAAAGATGCCAACATTCATAGCGAATAAACTTTACTGTAAAGAGATTGACGTCACAATTCTAGACTAGAGTTAATATAAATAAAAAGTTTGTACTTAAGGAATTAAAGGTCACAAACTTATAATTGACTACGGTTTCGAAGAGTGCGTTTAGGTACTGTAGAACAGTATATTTGTTATTGCAAATTAGCCAGAAGTCGCGCACATATTAATGTGCTATTATGTCGTCAGAGAAGTAGGCAAAATACAATTTTTTTTTTTTGGGTGATTTAATTGATCCGTAATCGTAATCCATAAGCAGGACTCCAATCCTGCAGTTTTCATCTGTTCTACGAGTAAATCATTTTGCTATATTTTTATACATCTAGGTATATGCCGCAAACCCCCACCACGAAATCGGGTGGGAGTTAGTTCATTTTAGTTAGTTGGGGTTAGGTCACTTGGGAGTAAGTTCATAGGACGTTCGTAGCCCTACGAACTAACTCCCAAATGAACTACTTCCTAATGAACTAACTCCCAACAAAAATGGGACTTAGTTCATATGAACCAACTCCAATTTTTTTTGTAACTAAGTCCCAACATAAAATGAACTAACTCTCACAAAAAAAAAATAACTAAGTGCCAGCAGTGGGATATTATATCGGCGCCCTGAGCACCTGCATGTGAGGCCGAAGGCCGGCCGGTGTATGAGTCGCAGAGACACCCGGAGTCTTTTTTTCTAAGAACCACACAAACACTCTTTGTTTTGGCAAAAAACTAAAAAAGCGTGAGACTTTCGAGTAACGAATAATTCGACATACGCAGCGTAGTGGCGCCCTGAGTACCTGCATGTGAGGCGTGAGGGTGTCTCTTCGACTCATCCGCCGGCCGGCCTTCGGCCTCACATGCAGGTGCTCAGGGGGCTGCTACGCGGCGTTTGTCCAATTAATCGTAACTCGAAAGTCTCGCGGTTTTTAGTTTTTTTGCGAAATCTAAGAGTGTTTGGGTGGTTCTTTAAAAAAAAGACTCCGGGTGTCTCTTCGACTCATACAACGGCCGGCCGTCGGCCTCACATGCAGGTGCTCAGGGCGACGCTGCGCGGCGTATGTCTAATTATTCGTTAGTTGAAAGTCTCGCACTTTTTTTTCTCCAAAATTCAGTGGGAGTTAGTTCATTTTAGGTAGTTGGGTCATTTGGGAGTTAGTTCGTACGGCCCAATAACAGCTTTATTTTTTATCCAGATTTATAAACTCCTTCATGCTTTCACACAAAATTAAAATAGCTACTCGTGTAATAACTATTGTTACAACTGTCTTTAGATTTATTATTATTATTATTACAACCAGGTTCTTCAATGTGCTGATTTTGAACACCCAGAGTTACATTTCGCATTACATACCGTCTCTTTTTATAACTCATTCATCAATGTGACGATTTTGAACAATGTAGTCATTTTTCTTCCCAGTCAACCGTTTATTTTTATGACTCATTAATGAAGGTTCTCATATTAACAACTGTGGTTGTCAATATGAAAACTGGGGTTGTCAATATAACAACTATATTTATCATAGTGACTGTTGCGATTGTTTATATTAAAACTACGTTCCTTAAACCAATTCCGTTCCTCACCAAATTTTTGAGTCGTGAGCCGAATTGCAATATCTCGCTCAATTCCCAGGTGAATATTTCTTTTCTTAGAGACAGCGGGGCATGTTCTGAGAATGCGGAGAGTTGCCTCTTCTTCCTCTTCATCTATGCAGCTCTTGCAAAAGTGGTTGGACTATACACCAAGCCTTATTGCCACCCGTCCATCAGATATTTGTTCTTTCTATTCATCCAGTTTAAGCAAGAGTTTGCATATAGAAATTGAAATTGGAATGCCTTAGGAGTCTTTTTCAGTTAAGATTGAGTGGTTGAGTAGTACCAAGCTTGGTGAGTCCGTCAGCCTTGCAGCACCACGGAATGCTCCTATGACCAGGCACCCAGCAGAGGTCAATGTTGAACTGCTCCGTCATCTCCTTTAGAGATGATCGCCAGTCTAGGGCTACCTTAGCGTTTATGGAGACTGATTTCAGGCATTTGATGGCCGCCTGACAATCGAAAAAGATTCTTTTATCCTTGCAAGATATAACGTTGCTCTTAAGCCAGGACAAGACTTTCATAATCGCCATAATTTCAGCTTCAAAAATGCAACAACGATATAGAATTCACTAAGATTGGCTAAGATTAAGTCTTTCTGAGAACACACCCCCACCTACCCCATCCTTTGTCTTTGATCCATCGGTGTAGAAGTGGATCGATTCTCATTCCGGAGGAGCAATTCATCCCAAGAGGACCTAGGGCAGATGGTTGTCTGGAAATTCATGTCAAACTGTAGCTTAGTTATAGTGAAGTCTATATGTTTCTAGAAGGGCACCGGACTGCATGCGTCCAGAATAGCAGAGAGTCCTGTCTCGCTATCGGTTCACTGAGAGGTTGCTTTGAGGCGAGTAGCCGTGATTGCAGCTGTTTGCCTGTTGAAGATGTCAAGGGGAATTAGATGGACCAGGATGTCCAGTGCTGCTGAGGTAGTTGTGCAAATGCTTCAATTATACATAAGCAGGCTTATCTTTGGACTTTACTCAGCTTGTCACGATTTACCGCTTTATCCAAGGCGGTTCGCCAGATAATCGTTTCATACGTCAGTGTCGGTCTAACGACCGAGGTATATAGCCAGTAGGTGATTCTGGGTTGGAAGTACCCACTTATTCGCAATGGCTTTTTTGCAGGAAAAGAGTGCTATCATGGCTTTCCGAACCCTTTTCTGTATATTGTATTTCCAGCTAAAAATTATTTCGTAAGACTCAAGAGAATATTCGACTAAAGCAGAAACTAAGCAAAAAAAATGGGTTCGAACCGTTGTGATACGTCGGCTTTGAACATTGCAATGACATTGCGGTCATAGAGAGAGAGTTTTCATTAGTGCAGTCACTACGTTCTCTAAGTTTGCACGATTAATTTAAAAATACATGCACACAGCCGAAAAGCTTTGGTAGATATAGTGCTCTGCACATAACAACGGCTTGTGAAATACCCGACTAAACCAAAAAATAGTGGCACGCCTCCAAAAAGTGGGCGGGTGGATTACGCAAATGTATGCAACCACCCGGTTTATACTAGGTGGTTGCATACATTTCGGCCATTTCTGCAAGACTCCGCCTTTTTAACTTAAAAAAATCACATTTTTTACGTCGCGCCCACAAAATTGGGCGGAGGCACATACAACATATGCATGAAAGTTAGAAAATGCTAATATCTACAACTTTTGTCATACAATTTTTAGTCAAAATTCTTATATATATATATTGAAAAAAGGTCATTTTAAATTAAAATCACTTAAAAAAGTGGTCGTGGTAAATAAAAAGGCCCAACTTTTTTGGTTACTTCAAAGTCAATTACAAGGCAATGTTACATACCAAAAATGAATGCGCTAGCACCATCTTAACATAGTAAAAATTTTGAAAAAGTATTTTTTAAAATTAGAGATGGTCGCACATACAGGCCTGTAGTGGGCGTGTCTGTGAGCGGATTCAAATAATTTTCAAACTTTATATGGTCCAATGGGTTTCCAGCCAACTCACAAAATTTCAGCTCTCTACCTTAAAATTTCAAGCCTAAAAGTTGTTTACAAACGGATGGACATGGCTTAATCGATTCTCCTGTCGGTCCCATTCATACATATCTCTAAAAGGTCTTAGGGCGATTATTTCTCTGCGTTACAAACTATACATCAAACTTATTGTACCCTGGGTCGGGTAATCTGTCCCTGAAATTTAGACACACTCAGAAATACTGCGTCATATCCGTGCATCACAACTCCCTCTTTTCGCTACTATACAGACCCAAAGGCAGACTGATTGACTTCGTGTGTGTGTTTCGACATAAAAATAGTCCGAGCAATATAATATTATGCAAACTGAAAGTAAATACTCTGCTGTTTATATCATTACTTTTGCCGTAAAGGCATAACACTGGCGGGGGAAAGGTTTGATGTTTCTAGGCAAGTTTTTAATTGTTTCTTATTATCAGTCAACCCTATGCGCAGTGTATGTTTGTGTTACATCGGATTCTAATACATATTCATAAATGAGGAAATGATGTGCAAACTATCTGCTGCTGTAAAGAGACATTATAAGCTACTCAAAAACTACGTCTATTTGACACTCGAAACGTTCGCACCAGCTTGCGAAAGGCATCGCGTTTCTGCCGCCTGCAACATTGTAATTTAACAGACGGTTGCCAAAAGGGCCCAAGTGCCCATTTTCCTCATATCCTTGTCCATAACGACATTAAACTATAAATGTGTCGTCAAAACATGCAACCATTATCCCCCAAGTCCGCATGCAGCAAGTTACGCAGGCAGCATGCGGCATCTATACCCAGATGTTTGAATTGAAACTATATTGCGAGGAACGCCATGAACTAACCAGTGTGTCTGCGAATTTGTTTATCGCACATGATGATGTCCAACTTAAATTCCCATTGATGGCCATCTTCCATAGCTAAAACTCCGTCGATTAAACGATTTGCTCCAGGAGAGTCTCGCTTAGTATCCAACAAGCGCACCAAGCTGCGACGCCGACGATCAAGTACGGAGAATGACGATTTATTGGTGGGGGATTTAATTGCAAACATGTTAGGGCACCCACCGGTGATGCCCGTTGGATGGCCATCATCATCATACTGATACCGATTCTGATCCCAATGATGATTCTGATGAGCAAACAATCGAGCGTGTCCGTCGATCACGAACTTGCATATTATACACATAGATTTGGTGAGTATGCGGCTCCGACGCCACCGGACAGCCTGGGGCGCCGGGATCGTTTTCATATGTATATTGAATATTAGCTTTCAAGTTGCTTTGGAAATATTTCAATTAAACTGAAGACCCCACAACCGCCAACGGAGCCCCCACAGTCATCATCACTTGTGTGTGTGATATATATCAAATTCAGTGCGGGTCTGGCCCGTAATTGCCAAACGTGCAAAATACACAGCCGATTTAATGGGCGCCGACATGCGCCCATAGATGGTGAGCGGTACGCCAGCCCACTAACCTAGGCGAATGGAACATATGCGTCGCGGTCGTATTTGGCATGGCAGGATACCTAGTTTTACAAATCGTCGTCATAAGAGAAAACATTGGCGAAACTGTGTAGTGTTCGCATGTAGTCATTTGTCACTATCTGGATACATATGCCCACGTTTGTGTGAATCGGATTGCAGTATAACTAGATTAGGACAAGTTAACGGAACAGATGAAGACATAACCCTTTAGATAAACCTATTTGTACACTATGCACACAGGATGTCGGCATTTTGTGGGAAAGTCGAACAGTCTTTGAATATTTTAAGGCTTAAGTGTTTAAGGTCATATTTGGCGTCTTAAATAGTCGCAAAAGGACCGTGCGCCGAGAAAGAAGCAGGAAGAGGGTAACGGGTGAATTAAGTTTTAAGAGTCTGCGGTTAATATTTCTCTGCGGTTGATATAAAGCAAAGACTGCTGTAGGTAAGTACAGCAGCCAAAACAAAAACCAACCCAGGAATGCCGGCGGCCAGTGAGGCGCCAATGCAAACATGCACGGAGGTTGTCAGGGATCACCTTCAGGTTGCTTTAGTGGATGAGCTTTCCGCTAATGCGAAATCCATGATGGATAAATGGCCAGTCATCAGAGCTGGGGAATCATACAAAAACACCCCGTCCTTCCTGCTGCTAATAACAAGAAGTGCCTGGCTGCTATCGAGAAGGCAGATTATAAGCTGAGGTTTGGCATAAGGCATGCTAAGCTTAAGGTTCACCGGTCACCGGGTCGCGAGAACGATGCAGACATCGCCGAAGTCGACAAGATGTCGGAGGACCTGTTAACTGGCGATCAGAACCCATAAACGGATAATGCTTAAAGTCACACCAGATTAACCTGAGACACTAACCTGAGCATAAGGCTGTTATGCGAGCCATACCAGTCTTCCAACCAAATCCTTACCCTAGTCGATGGACCTCGACAACTGTACTTAAATCATTTAGCATCTAGATACTCTTAAAGAACTCTGATATACGTATATTTTCTGACAGCCAGGCGCCCATCAAGTGCCTAGCATCGGTTTCAATAAACTCTAAAGTAGCCTATACTGCCGTTCGTCTCTAAAAAAGATGTCGGAGCAGTTCAACATTAACCTGTGCTTTCTCTCTAGGAGTTTGATAGCTCTAAATGTATCGCACATAAGTGCTATAATCGGCGTCATTCCAGGACACTGTCTGAAAGAAAGCACGCGACAAGGTTTGGTGTCTATTTTTACGACTTTTGCAGGAGCTGAATGGATGAGGAGGAAGAAGAGAACACTCTCCACCTTCTCTGCTCATGCCCCGCTCTCTCTAAGAACCGGAATCTTCACCTTGTAGCTTTCTTCTATAATCTCTTAGCGATTTTAGTACAACTGACTTAAATTTAACTTCATTAGTAGCTCAAAATGGTTAAACAAGCAATATTTCCAGATTCACGTGGTATCACAATTGAACCTAAATAGATCTAAGTGACTTAGCATGTTCGGACCCGACGGTCACTTCAACCTTACCTTACCTTACATATACTAAAATCAAGCTTCGCTTGTCATTCTTATTTTTTCGTTTTAATCATTATCTTAGCCGAGGTACCAATTGCCCTGACCCACTGAATTTTTGGTGGCTCGTGTAGTTTGATAATTTGTCCTCAGGCTAAACGACTTAAGGTAACTCTTTATAATTTTATAAAATTGTTTATATAAAGTTAATATATTATATTATTATGTAAATATTATTGGGAGACGGCTGTGGCTTAAACGATTTTTGTATAAACTTGTTTTTAAGTTCTTAAAAGAAAATATTAAATCGAATTACCTATCTATAATATTATTTACAGTTTTCAAATTATTTAATCTATTGTTAAATTCACTTTGGTGCATAAATTACTGAATAACTATAGTCATCCAGTAATTTATTTAAGAAATTTAACTTGCGTCCTCAAACACCAATTTGCTTACGTTTTTTATGAGGTTTTCCAGAGGCTTTTGTTTAAAATACCTTTTCGTGTCGCTGATATTAGGCCGTCAAAAAGAATTGACGAATTAACTTGCATTCACAAATGTACGAGTAGGGGTACATTCATCAGTTCCTGATTATGGGCAAAGCTTTTAAATTACATGCATGGAAGTTGGATATTTAGTTCCAGCAACAAACCATATTTAACTACTGTCTGGACCTCCCGTGATAACCATTCACATTCATTTTCATAAATTGTTTTTTATACCCTACCCAGGATATATAAAGTTTGTTGTATAGTTTGTAATGCAGTAAAATAATCACCGTAGACCCCTTTAGAGATACGAATGGGACCGACAGGAGAATCGATTAAGCCATGTCCACCCGTCCGTCCGTATGTAAACAACTTTTAGGTCTGAAATTTTAAGCTAGAAAGCTGAAATTTGGTGGTTTGGCTGGAAGTCTAGCCCTTCAGATCAGATTTAAAAATTAGCTGAATCCGCCCACAGACACGCCTAATACAGGCCTTTATGTGCGACCGTCTCTAATTTTAAAAACTACTTTTTCCAAGTTTTAGCTATGTTACACCATTGTAAGCGCACTCATTATACCCGACCGAGGGTATATTAATTTTAATGCATAGTTTGTAACACAGTGAAATAATCACCGTAGACCCCTTTTAGAAGACCTTTTAGAGACCGACAGGTAAGTCGATTAAGCCATGTCTGTCCGTCCGTCCATCTGTCCGTATGTATGCAGTTTTGCCTTTTGGTCAAGAAAGACAAAACTTATGAACTTAAATTTTGGTGGAGAGCAAAACCGACCAAAAGCCTTTAATTAGACAAAAATTGGACCGTTCACTCTATTGACCATGCCCACTTTTGACATCTGAAATCTTTGAAAACCAGATTTCTCGGGAAATTCATTCTAAATTGAAAAAAAATTGTATGACAAGTTTTAAAGATATTACTATTTGCTAAATTGTTGCATACAAAGCATTGAGCTCCGCCCACTTTTAGGGGCGTTTTTGGAAAAAAGACTGTTTTTTTAAGTATTAATATTCGCTTTTAACGCATTTTCTCGTGATTTCAACGAAATTAGAGTTAATTGGTTTTAATTTTCAGCCTACGCCTTTTTTTGGAGGCGGGGCCAATACAAATAATTGATGACATTCAGTATATGAAACAGACCAAAAAATTTTAAATTTGGCGTTAATGGGTAAAGAGGGTCGGGTATTTAGAAGCTCGTTACAGACGAACTTTTGCACTTACTTACTTGTTTTTGATACGCAACATTACCTTGTAATTGTCTTTGGGGAAGCCAAGAAAGTTGGCCTTTTCATTGAATACGCGAACTTTTTTAAGCGATTTGAGCTCAATGACTGTTTTTCAATAAATATGAAATTTGACTAAAAATTATATGACAAAAGTTTTAGATATTAGCATTATTTTCTAACTTATTTGTAATGTTGTTTATGCCTTCGCCAACTGTTGTTTGCGTGGTGTTAAAAACGTGATTTTTTGGAGTTCTAGGCCGAAATGTATGCAACCTCCTAGTATAAAGCATTCAACAGTTATGTTTTTATATCCCGCCCGCTTTTAGGAGGCGTGGCAGTTTCCTTTTTTGGTAGGGTAGGGTATTTTGTAATCCGTTACAGACTGACTTAAGTTTCTACATACGCACTGTTGCACTTTCCCACTTACTTTTTTCCTAGTCTTTTCTTAGTTTGATTTGTTTTATTTAACAAAATTTAAACATATCCTGATCCTATGAAGCTGTTCGTTATAAAAAAAAGCAATGACAAGTGAAAAGTTTTCCCAAAATAAATTCAACCTGCCATCGTCGAGAGAACAGAGTAAAATACTAATCCATCTGTATTGTGTTCATACCGAATATTTGAAGAAAAACAAAGGATCTCATACTACACCTTGGGCACCATACATTTACATACAACCTCTTAGTCCTGTGCACGCCACAGAATCAACTCACACTTAGTGTGGACTACTTTTTCTCCATAAATTTTAAATTTATTTTATATCTTCCAAAGAGAACAAAATATATAAAAAAAATTCAACCGCCCATCGGAAGGATCTTTCACTTTTCTGTAGAAATGTTTTCGGTGTATGACTCTAGTCTATAAGTATATTCTCTGGATATGCAAGGACTCTTAATACGAAGAACCTTCTGCAAAGAACATCGAAACTAAAAAAAATGGAAAATGTTTACCTAACCGCTGTCTCGTCGGCAATTATTTATATAATTTCATATATCCTGTGTGTTCTGGGGTTTCGACATAAAACCCAAACTCCTGCAGTAGTCATAGCCGCTTATCATCACCTTATACCTTGCATCCTTGGTTTGGAGCAAGTACCTAGTTTTTTTTTTTGCTGACTGAACTTAAAATCGCATCTCGAGACGGCTGCGTTTTTTACTTTCTTTTTTTTTATTTCTTTCTCAAGGAGAAAAACCAAAGGTGATACCAATGCCAGGTACTTTTATGGTAATTTCCTGGATGTGGATTGTTGGTGATGCCAGGCTACACAAGCTATTGCTATCTGGAGCTGCATTGTTGACGTTCCAATGGATTTTAATTTTTCCGTGCGGTTGAGTGGAAACCAAGTGTTTTATTACTTTATTTTGACTGTGGATGGAGGGTCATGCTCACATGTGGGAATAGCAGATTTTTCGACTGTAGTCGACTGGAGGAAGACCAATTTCGGAAATTATTTTCGGAAGTTAAGGTATAGGAGCAGCACGTAGGTACCTACTCGTGTTTCTATGTTTTTTTTTATAACGATAAACGGTGATATTATTGACTATAGCTTTTTGTTTTTAATTTTGTTTTTGTTTATTTAATTAAATCCATAGCTTGAGACTATTATAAGGTAACAATGACAAAAAAAATGTCACCGATTTTTTGGCAGTACATTTTAAGCTGGATGTGGCTAAAAAAATTTCAATGTACGCTCTCGTATCCGAAGTAGTACAAAGTACAATTGTGAACATTCCTTAAACCTGCCCACATAGCTACCTCTGATGTTTTCAAACTACAAAGACGTCGTACCTCCGAAGCTGAAATTTAGGACTAAGCTGAATAGGACTAAAAATTAATAGATGTAGTGAAACCTCCTCTTCTCCAGATGCAGACTCCCGTGACTTTGTTACAAAAGTTAACTTTGGAATGCTTAAAACTCATTTGTCTCTTGAGTTGTGGGAAGAAGTATTTACAGAAAGCGATCCCTCAAAATCGTATGATGTTTTTAACAAAATTCTTCAAACGTACTTATTGGATTGCTCGATTAGAAGTACCCAAAAAAAGTTTGAAAAGCGCTTAAAGCCCTGGATTTCACGTTCGTTGCTTCTTAAAGTAAAATACAAGAATAAACTTAGAAAAAAATATAGTAAGCCAACATGCAGTGAGTATCTTAAAAATAAATATAAAAAAATATGTGCCGAATTGAAGAAGGAAATCCCTATTTGTCGTGAAAGTTACTACAGAAACAAATTTGATCAAGCTAGAGGTAATGTAAGAGATGAATGGCAGATTATTAACAGCATTCTCAACAAAACAAAAGGTAGGAAACAACCATCATCCATAAATTTTAAAGACTGCGTTGTCTCAGAAGAAATAGGAATTGCTAATGCCTTTAATGACTATTTTTCGACAATATCTAATAATCAAGAAGTCGGGTCAAACCATCCTCATTGTTCCCTTTGTTGCAGCATTCCCGGAGAGCCATCCCAAAGTCAAAGCTTTTTGTTTGAGCCCATAACTGGTTTGGAACTTTCTCAAATAATTCGAACTTTAAAAAATTCAAACTCTTCTGGTTTTGATTCCATTTCCAATAAATTTTTGAAAAATATAAGTTGGTTTATAATTGATGTTTTGGCACATATCTTTAATAAAAGTATTTTATCTGGTGTATTTCCAGACGCACTCAAGTGTGCAAATATCTTACCCCTTTTCAAGAAAGGCTCAACAAGTGAATTAACTAATTACAGGCCCATATCACTCCTATCATCAGTGAGTATAGTTTTTGAAAAAGCTGTAAAAAATAGAATAGTAAAATTTTTAAACAAAACGATGTTTTTTAGTGATGTGCAATTTGGTTTTCGAAGTGGCAAATCAACTGAAGATGCCCTATTGCGTTTTTGTTCACAAATTTTTATTAGTCTTGATAAAAAAATGAATACCTCCGCTCTATTTATTGACATATCAAAAGCATTTGATATGGTCAACCATGAAATTTTGCTAAAAAAAATGGAAAATGCTGGCTTTCGAGGGTTTATTTGTGAATGGTTCCGGTCTTATCTGAAAGACAGAACTCAAAGAGTTAAATTTGGCCGTAGCATGAGTGGTGAAAAATCAATAAACTTGGGTGTTCCACAGGGATCAGTTTTGGGGCCAATACTTTTTTTGATTTATATTAACTCCCTGTTTAAATTGCCTTTTAAAGGTTTATTGACTGCCTTTGCAGATGATGTAGGTTTCACCTATGGAACAGTTAGTAGTCTGAATCTTATAGCGGATATGAATCGGGATCTAAGCTTGTTAAGGATCTGGTTTGCTGAGCATAAACTTATTATAAGTTCTAAAACAAAGGCTATGTTTTTTAATCTTTCAGCTCAAAATTGTTTTGATGCGGATCTCTTTTTTCATGCTACTGATTGATAAAATTCAGCCCCTTTTAGTGATGCAAAAAAGTGTTTTGAGAAATATCTGCCGTAAACCTCGACTCTACCATAGTTTTCCACTTTTTAAGGATTTGAGAATTCTTCCTGTTCGGCATTTGTACTGCTACAAAGTTCTAAACATTTTTTACAGAAGATCAGGCAACCTTAACTTTAGACTTGTTGCCAGCTATAGCCTACGTGGAAATCTTTTGAGCCAAGTGTCCATACCCATATTTCGTACAACTGCCTATCGAAATTTTTATAGCATTGCCTCGTGTCGGATATTTAACAAACTGCCTCTTTTTATCAGACAGCAAACTTCTCATTCGCAATTTATGAAGCAAGTAAAAGAATGGCTTCTTAGTCTCGATTTTAAAAGTTTGGAATTAGTTTTAAATACCTCTACCTGATGTTTTAATGAAATTTTTCTATACCTAGGTATTGTTATACTTTGTCAATACTTTGTTAAACTTACACTTTAAATGGGTCACCCCACCCGTCTCAAATTACATACTTGTGTTAATAGTTTGCTTGAGTGACAAAAACTCTATTTTTTCATTTATAAAAATAACTTTGTCATTTATATTTCTTTTTATATTGAGTAATTAAATTGCTCTTGAATTGTTTTTGGATTTTAAGAAATAAAAATTATATCTATCTATCTATCTATTTGGTTTCTACCTTTGTTATCTAGCGACTTTAAGACATCAAAACCAAAATAGACCTGCAGCTCTAGAAACCAATCCTCTGACCTCTTACAGCCATGCAAGCTGGGTGCGTAACAGGTGTTCCTACGCACATCGAGGGATCCACAATTTTTTGCCTCTCTCATGACATATGAAACTTTCTGAGGGTGTGAAAGAGGGGCTGAAAGTGAACAGAGAGATGCCCTGGAAGGCAAACTCGATGCCCAAAGTATGGCCTTTTATGAAAAATTCCAATCAATGGATGAAAAAATGGAAACTATGGAAGAAAAATTAGGTAAAGTTGAGTCGCAAGTAGAAAGGGCAGAGCAGCAGTACGAAATTTTAGAAAAAGAACTCGAC
This sequence comes from Neoascia interrupta, assembly GCA_947623515.1. Taxonomy (NCBI): domain Eukaryota; kingdom Metazoa; phylum Arthropoda; class Insecta; order Diptera; family Syrphidae; genus Neoascia; species Neoascia interrupta. The sequence goes on from OX392462.1 coordinate 147,073,477, forward strand.
AACGTAAAGATGCAGAAGGTTCGGGAATATTCGGTCGGTGACGTGTATCAAACGAAATAAAGCCAAATCTCAAATTTGGTCTTATTTCGTTTTCAAAAACGAAATAACGCCAATTTGGTATTATTTCGTAAGCCAAAGCGAAATAAAGCCAAAACAAAAATAGAAAGAACACCAAATTTTTTATGTGCGCCCTTACAAAAAAAAGTGAAGACAGTTAAAGAAAAAAACAGGTAGGGTGGTTGCAGGGGGCGGCACCCCCTCCCCCCCTATACATATTTAACTGTTTAAGTGGAAAACGAATTAAAGCCAAATTGGCCTTACTTCGTTTCCTAAAGCGAAATAAAGCTGAATTGGAAATTTGGCGTTATTTCCATTTTCAAAACGAATTAAGGCAAAATTTTTTATTTTTGGCTTTATTTCGTTCGGCGTTATTTCACGTCACATATTTGGTCGATAGTCCCCGACAAAAAAAAAACAGCCACCTGTATTTGATGGCCAAACATCATGGCCGATTTATAAGACGTAGTTTGAAGCTGCCGCGATGACGAACAACTGGGACAATGAAGACAAGTCGATTGCTCTCACGCTCGCGCTCAGAGGAACAGTAGCTGCCGAATTGCTGCAAACCATCCCTGAAGAAAAACAGAAGGATTATGATGCCATGGTGAGAGCCATCGAGATGAGGTTTGGCGACGACCAGTTCAGACAAGAGGTGAGACGCTTCAACAGTTGCAAGCCTACATCGAACGGTAGGAAAATATGTCCTATAGCAACACCAGCATGAAAACTGTAATCGAGTTGGCAACTGATGCGTTTACGAACGCCATTGCGGATGGAAAGCTACAAATGGCTGTAAGAATGGCAAGTTAGAAGACACTCGCTGCTGAAGCACTAGCATTTGCCCTGACAATGGAAGCTGCAGACCAAGCTTCGCAAGGTAGCCATCGCATCAGGGAAATAGCTACTGCTCAAGCGAGCTGCCCACATTGCGCTAGGAGAAGGCAAAACGAAGAAGCATCTGGCAGAGATAACGTTCACCCTGAAACCCCCAAGAATCAACTTCGCGGGGCAGATGGAATAGATTGGTTGATGGAATAGACGACCCAGGACCATCATCCGCAAGTTTGGCAAACAAAACGCTGTAACAAGAGTCTGACAATGGAGGCAATCAACGGCAACAGAAAATGTGTGGCCACTATCGACACAGGTGCCAGGGACAGCTGAAGTCTGAAGACAGCTACAGGAGAAGCCGCCAAAGTATACGGGGAGGTGCTGCTACAGATATACAACTAAAGGGATTGACCTTCTTACCTGCACTCTTGGTAACCGACATATGCGACCATTGTCGATGGCATCATTGGAGTGGACTTCACGAAGGCACGTGAGGTAATTCTAGACCTTCGAATGCAGGTGCTAAGGTATCGAACCTTCGAAGTCCCTATGGTATACGGAAACGACAACGCTGTGAATCTTCGGGCGATAATTAGAAGCGATGAAGTTCTGCAGCTATCTTCAGAGACAATATACGTTTGGAGGGTGACTCTAGGAACCACCTATTCGATCTCATCGAGCCAGATAATGAAGGGGAGTTTAAAAGTTATTTAGTGGGAAAAAAATTACAGAGCCAAAGAACAACATGGTGCCGGTAAGACTGATGAGCCCAAATAAGCGCCCCGTTAAGCTGAGACAAGGAGAGGTGATCGGAAGATGTGTACCTGTTTCAGCCTTTTCGACAGTAACTGAGAGTGAGCGCACGAGTGCTGTCTCTCCATCGAAATTGACCGAGGTATGTAAGACTATATTCGGAGACTGTGAGCTTAATCAGGAGAAGCAAACCATAGCGGAAAATCTCATTGGCGAGTTTGCTGATATATTGGTGTCACAGGATGGATACTATGGTCGAACACACTTTGTACAACACCGCATAGACACTGAAGATGCTAGACCAATTCGCCAACCTGCTAGACGACTTCCATTGGCGAAACAGAAGGAGGCCGCTGAGATGATGTCGACCATGGAGAAAGAAGGTTTGAACGAAAGCTCGAAAAGTCCGTGGGCGTCGCCAGTTGTACTGGTGAAAAAGAAGGGTGGCAGCACTTGATTCTGCGTGGATTACCGGAGGCTTTACGATGTCACAAAGAAGGACAGTGGTTGCTTTAGTTCAAAAATCCTGAGGGCCAAGTCCCCAGATGGATCGAGCGATTGCAGGCTTATGACTTCGAAATACAACATCGTAAAGGAAGACTGCACTACAACTTACTTACTTACTTAAGGTGGCGCTACAGTCCGGGGTGGACCTGGGCCTCAGCCAACAAGCTTCGCCAGCCAGCTCTGTCTCTAGCTAGCCGTCTCCAGTTTCGCACGCGAAGTTGGCTGAGGTCCCCTTCCACTTGCGTGCGCCACCTGAGTCTCGGTGCTCCTCTACCGCGTCGTCCCTGCGGTGTGGATTCGAAGATTTTCCGGGCCGGGGCGTTGGTGTCCATCCGCTCTAGATGACCCAGCCATCGTAGACGTTGTGTTTTGACTCTTTTGGCTAGGTCAGTATCGCTGTACAGCCCGTACAGTTCGATGTTATATCTCCTCCTCCACTCTCCGTCTATGCAGACGGGACCGTAAATCGTCCGAAGAATTTTCCTCTCGAAGCAGCCTAAAGTGTTTTCATCCGCCTTTGACAGGGTCCATGCTTCTGCACCCGTAAAGCAGGACTGGGATGATGAGGGTCTTATACATGGACACTTTAGTTGCTCGAGAGAGGGTTTTGCTACTCAATTGCCTTCTTAGCCCAAAGAAACAGCGATTGGCAAGAGTTATCCTTCGTTTGATTTCAGCGCTGGTGTCATTGTCTGAATTGATAGCGGAACCCAGGTAGACAAAGTCCCTAACTACCTCAAAGTTATAGCTGTCGATGGTGATGTTTTGTCCAAGACGTCGGTGTTGGGTGTCTTTTCTTGATGACAGCATATACTTGGTTTTGCCCTCATTGACTGCTAAACCCATATTCGCCGCTTCCGTCCCAATACTCACGAAGGCTTCACTGACATCACGCTTTGTTCTACCGATTATGTCAATGTCGTCTGCGTATGCAAGTAGTTGAACGGACTTTTGAAAGATTGTACCTCTGGTGTTGGCGCGAGAGTTCTGCACAATTCTCTCAAGTATGATGTTAAAGAAGTCGCATGACAGCGCGTCGCCTTGTCTAAATCCTTTTTTGACATCAAAGGGGTCGGTGAGGTCTTTGCCGACCTTGACGGAACAGCGTGAGTTTTCCATCGTCATCCTGCACAGACTGACGAGTTTGGCAGGGATGCCAAAACTAGACATTGCGCTATATAGCTCGTCTCTATAGATGCTGTCATACGCGGCCTTGAAATCGATGAAGAGGTGGTGTCTATCGATTTGGAATTCCTGGGTTTTCTCCAAGATCTGCCGCAGTGTGAATATTTGATCGATGGTGGACTTTCCTGGCCTAAAGCCACACTGATATGTGCCTATCAGATTGTTGACAAACGGCTTCAGGCGTTCACACAGTACAGCAGAAAAGATCTTGTATGCGATGTTAAGAAGACTTATGCCTCTGTAGTTGGCACAACTCAGAGGGTCTCCTTTCTTCAGGATCGGGCAAACAATGCACTGCACTACAACGCGGACGCATTATCCCGGAGACCATGTGAGCCCAATTGTCAGCATTGTGTGCGACAAGAGGAAAAGGACGAATGTACTGTCCAGAGAATAAGAGCTGAACCTGCGGAAGGCTAGAGTACTGAGGAGCTTCGTAATGCGCAACAAGACCACCCTGACATCGAGCCAATCGTTGCATGTTTAGATTCACAATAATAGAGGACTTAAACAGACAGCGGGAAAATCGATCGACTACAGTAAGACAGAATCTTGATCCACGAGAGTATGGCAATGGTCCAACGAAGTCGACGTGGATGTGCTCAAACCTTGAGCTGGGAGGAATAAATTGTCCAATTTCTGAGGATGTGTGGCTCGTGATTTTACTCCTCTGACATGGTATACAAGCTATGCCTTGTGAGACATCACAGTAAAGATGAAGTCCTGAGTTAGGTACTGGAGTCTTGATAAGCTGTAATGAAGAACCGTTTTGTATTAGGTTAGCAAGTTCAACGTCACCTGTTTGTGATGCAGCAAGATCGTGGAAGCTAATCGGTTTACTTATGCCTTCAATTCTAGACAGCATATCTGCAACAACGTTTCCGGCTCCAGCGATGTGCTTAATCTCGCTTGAGAACTGTCCTATGTAGTCCAGGCATCTCAACTGCCTTGGTGAAGACTTTTCGGGCCTTTGACTAAAAGCAAAAACAAGAGGCTTGTGGTCGGTGTACATCGTGAAGTTTCTGGCCTCTAGCATGTTTCTTAAATGTTTAATCGCAGAGTAAATTGCTAACAGCTCCCTATCATATGTGCTATATTTCTGTTGTGCTGAACTAAATAACTTAGCGGAATAAGATAAGGCTTCGACTTGTTTTGTTAGCTCTTCGACCTGACGTAGTAATCGTGAGCTGACGTCATCAACTTGTAACGTACTGCCAAGTACTGGCGACTTGGTGTTGGGGAATAACCTCTTTGATTCGGTCTGCAAGTACTCCCAGCTTGTCGAGACTAGAAGGATGAGCTGCGAGAATTGTTTGTACGCTGACTGGTAACCTGTTTGTTGTTGAAGGTCTTGGAAGCGGACCATTTGCTCTTCTTTATGCTGCTGTTGGTTTGCGTTTAGGGGGCAATTACCATCGTTTGTCAGGCTTTGATTTGGAGTCATGTTAGACTGATTCGGTTTAGTCTTGTCGTCGGATTTTGACATCGTAAGTATATTTTCAACTCGGGGTCACCAATTTAGATTCACAATATTACTTTATTAAATTTATAATTCTTTATTAATATATGATGTAAGAAAGTGGATCTAACTATAATTCTCTTGATAAGTTTATGATGCACGGATTAAATGAGGAGAAACTGATGTGGCTGACTGCACGCGGTAGAAGTGACTGCGATAACCTAGTTCACATATCAAAACTAAATTTGCTGATGAGTGTTGAGCACTAGCGGCTGATTTTCGTAGTAGGTTAATTAAATTTTGGGCGGACGATTTGAAATATATTAAGGCCTCTACACATGGAAGGAATCTATGGCGAAGCCGGATGCAGGAGAAATCTTTGACAAAAGTCCTACCTTAAAGGCATACTGGGCGCAATTGGACTCTCTCCATGTACAAGACGGTGTTCTGCGTAGCAAGAGGGGAAATGCCTGGAGATTCTACGGGAAGTGCACGATGGAGCATCTGGCGGGCACTTGGGAATCAACAAGAGACTGGAAAAGCTACGGGAACGCTTTTATTGGCTAAGCGTACCCCGTGCGCTGCTAGCAAGTGACCCAAAGTCAATACCAGAGGTAAATTGCATCAGTTTAATGTGGGTGCTCCCTTTGAAAGGATCGCCATCGACAATGCAGGCTCATTCCCGGAAACTGAAAACGGTAATCGTTACATCCTTGTAATTGCCGAATACTTAAGCAAGTGACCCGAGGCATTTGCGATCCCAAATTGAAAATTTGTATGTAAGCTAGAGTGAATTCGTTAGATTAAGGTTAAGCAAGAACCATTGTTACGGGAAGAACAGTGCGGCTTTCGGCCTGGCAGAGGCACAACGGACCAGCTTTTTAGTCTGAAGGTTATTCTTGACAAGGCCTGGGAATATGCCAAACCGATCTATGCGTGTTTTGTAGACCTGGAAAAGGCGTATGACCGAGTCCCTCGGGATACACTGTGGAGAGTTTTGCAGGACTATGCGCTGAGTGGGCCTCTTCTGAGAGCCATTCAGTCTTTGTATGGAAACTGCAGAAGCTGTGTACGGATAAATGGCGTCAAATCCCGTCCTTTTGATGTGCGCGTTGAACTTCGCCAGGGCTGTGTTCTGTCGCCGCTCCTTTTCATAGCATATATGGACTGGATGGTGAGGCGCAGTCTTGGCGAGCAATGTTTCGAATTGGCTGGCATCAGGATGAGCCATCTGCTTTTCGCAGATGATTTGGCCACCCTTGCATCATCCAAAGAGGAACTTCAACGAGCACTGGATAGGTTTGCAGCCATCTGTGGTGATGCTGGGATGAAAGTAAACGTGAACAAATCGGAAGTGATGGTTGTTTCCCGATCTCCTGTGCAGTGTACTCTGCACATAAATGGAGTTCCATTAAAACAGGTGGAGAAGTTTAAGTATCTCGGGGTCTTTTTCACGAAACATGGGAGGAGTGATACTGAGTTGTCCTGTAGAATTGGCCAAGCTGGAGCAATAGTAAAGGAACTGCGCCGGCCGGTCATCAGGAAAGCTGATCTTGGAGTGAAAGCAAAGATCTCAGTTTTTAATTCAGTGTTCGTTCCGACCCTCATCTATGGGCATGAAATTTGGGTAATGACCGAAAGAATAAGATCGCGGGTACAAGCTGCCGAAACGAGATTCCTGAGGTTCGTTGCTGGTGTTACTCTAAGGGACAGAGTGAGAAACGTCAGTATTTGTAGGAATCTTAATGTTGAGCAGCTACTTCTCCGAGTGGAGCGATCGATCCTTCGATGGTTTGGACACGTTGTTCGCATGCCCCCTGACAGACTTCCTAGACAGGTCATGCTAGCCAAGATGCGAGCGCGTCGCCCCCCTGGTAGGCCAAGAAACAGGTGGTGGGATCAGGTAAAGAACCTCTCTGAGTCCCGTCTGGGGATTGCGCCGGAGTCTCTTGAGTCTCGAGAAAGATGGAAGGACCATTTAGCCACCCTCGCTCCGCGACCCTTTTAAAGGATAGGCGGCATTCGAAAATGATGATGATGATGATGATGATGATGAAGGTTAAGCAAACTAAAAAAATTAATAAGGAGCATGGTCATGGTATACATCTTGGATCGCTATCATTGAATCTAATTGAATCACAAAACTTATTTAAAACGCTTAGCTCGGATTTGATAAAAATTAAAAAAAAGCTCTTTGAGATTATTGTTTTCTACTTGAATGATTCGCGGTCAACTTGTGCTCTTGCAGGCCTCCAGAAAGATTTGCTACCGCCCATTCTAGGTACCTACCTTTTCAAAACCAATTATAACAGTGAAGTCACTATAAAGTATACCGTAATACTCACACAAAATGTATCAATTTGTAGGTACGTATACTAGGAGAGGACTCATAATAAAGTAGTGTCTGATGACGATGAAAGCAAACTTTGATATAGTTTAGGATTTCGATGAAGTCTTACTCATTGTCTGAAGTATAGGTACCTACCTTGTCAAATGACATCTCTATACAGATCAAGTTTAGAAAACTTTAACTACCCATTCGCTTTTTCTTTATGGACTAATCGGCTGACTGAGTAGAAAGTTATATTAATCGATCACCTTAGCTGATCAACTGACGTTTATTTTCTATTATTGGTATGCCTTACTTTAAAATATAAACAGCATATGCTTTTTTCAAGCCCTTATCCGTTTAACACATTTTTATTGATTCATTCTTAACACTCCAAAAACCTCGAATCAGTCCTTGTCTATCAGTAAAATCTTCTGAAGAGCACTTCTGAGCACTTAATCCTTTCAAAAACTCAAAACATCAACACCATCACTCCGGAAAGGACCAATCGCCCACTCCACCGTTTATCAATCTAAGCTCTACCATCTCCAAGCAAACAGATTATCACCTTCAATCAGGCATCATTCACTTGTTGCATCAGAAGCTACCATCGTCAACCTTACAGACCTCTCCCACCCTTGACCCATGTAGGAAAAAATTGCATCCTTTGAATTCCTGCAATTGCACTCGAATGCACTTGCAGCGCCATGGGGCGCCGCGCTCTTTGAGCTCATACTTAATATCCGCTACATGAACAAGCCTCCCATTTAAACCATCGGGAATTACAGAATAAAAAAAATGCATGTGCACTCCTATATGCATGTAAAAGGACGTTCCAGACTAAAGGAGTCCACTTGTAACGTGTTGGCAACAACATTGCACTGCTATGACGAGACATTGCAAAGGGCCCTTGCAAAGAGCGCCACTTAAAACGGTCCTTCTATTCATGTGCAACCATAAATGCAGCCGCTTACTCCGGGAGCATACATGCTAACTCCAGTGCATTTGTTGCATACTCCTTCAGCGAGGCTTAAGCCCCATTCATATTCATCCGGTGAAGGAGTCTCTTTCAACGAAGGACGACGACGACGATGATGCCGTTGATGATGATGACATACTGCAGTGCATCAGATAGACACGTCCCGTAATACATACATGCCTACACAAGGATGCCGAAAATCAAAACATGAAGTAAACATACACACTCACTATACCCTCCGGCGGCGTGGCAGCAGCACAGGGTGCGAAAACCAAAATTGCAGTGTTAAACGATGGGAAATTCGCAAAGTACTTACAGAAGGGCCGCTGAAAGGATGAGTTTTATTAGGTGCAACATGCATCAACCATTACACAGAGGGTTCGGAGGGTTCAGATGGGTTAATGCTGCTGTGACGTGATATGTCTATTTGCGAAATCAAAAGCGTTCCCGAGGGATCCGTATGCGGGGTTCGCTGCAAAAATTTTCTTTGCCATGCATTGTTAAATGGTTTTGTATGTGTGAATGCAAATTTAAAGGACAAAGGGCTGACTCAGAGCGGGGCTGGATTGCGTTTTGTGCAACGAGAATTGGCGGTTTTGTTGTGTGTTCATTTGTTTTGCTATTTCTATGTTTCTTTTGTGATCCTTTTTATTCGCAATGCATTGTTGCGCATTTTTTATTTTTTGTGTGTGACGATGAACGGCCCACTTGTTGTTTGTGTGTTGCGTAATTTAACGCGCAAGACAAAGGTGCAATTGCGTGATTAGATGTGAATAGATCTAAAAGATGCACCCTTTGATTGAGTAACGGATTTTGCAAAGCCAAGGGGTACTTTTGCTGATTATAGGTAGATACATGCAATAGGATTTTGCAGAGCGTGTGAAAGTCGGTTAAGGATTTTTACATTTGCATAAGAATCCTTATTCGTTAAAGTATGTTTAAAGAAAAAATGGGGGAAATCTAAAATTTGATTAAAATAAAATAATTTGAAGGGATTTTATGCAATAGTGGCTTATTGTTTGTTATTTAAGTTGGCTACTGACTGCATTGCGATAACGTCGGTCTCTTGTACACTCTAAAGAATTTTAATGTGATTTCACTACAATTAATGCAGGAAACCGATAACCTACTAATTATTGTAGTGTTTGCCATCTCAACAAGAGGGATGGCAAAAATAAGAGTGAATTCGCTCTAAAATTTTACACTAATTTTACACTTTTTTCGAGGGAATTTACTCTATTTTTGTGTTCAATAGAGATAATTTGCCACAAGAAAAGGGTAATTTACTATTTCTTACGAGTGGATTCACACTTTTTGTAGTGAATAAGGTGAAATCGCTCCAAAACAGTAGATATTTTACTCTTTCTATATGGGGATTCACAATTTCACAATTTTTTGTGGCACGTTATAGCAAATTCACTCCAAATTGAGAGTAATTTTTCACTTTTTGCAAGTGAATTCACTACTCTCTTGTGGTATATGTTCGCATAGCCCATACCACAACCTTCTAAGTCAAAAATAAGTAAAATACACAGAAAATTTTTATTTAATTTTAAAGGTTTTGGGATGTACCGCGTTAAAATAAAGTATGAGTGCAAACCGTACTCACCCCGAACGTTTCGCTTAAGTTACATTAAGCGTGGTCAACGGGAAACTGCCTAAAAATGCTTGTGGCGATTAGCACTACGCAAGTTGTAGCGGTGCGTAGGCGGTAATGCTGTCTCGTTCTCTCGTTGTTGTGCATCAGGTGGCTGAGAGCAAACAGTGCTCACTGTGTCGCTGGGGCTGGTTAGCCAATTCGCAATCGACGGTGATGAGCCGATTATTGGATCCCATGTTCGCGACAATTTGAAACTGTCGTTGCGATTGAAATTTTTGTGGCGTTTTATCTCAATCGCTTCACGAACAAGCCGTGGGATGTAATGCGACTCCCGAGCCAGTATCTTAGCCTGGTCAAATCTGATCCAATGGTGTTCGTTGGGATGGTCTAAGACATGCTCGGCTAGAGCGGATTTTTCTCGCTGCTGATTGCTCACAGCATTTATGTGCTCTTTTAAACGGGTCGAAATACTTCGTCGCGTTTGTCCAATGTATGATGACCCGCAGCTACAAGGGACTGCGTAAACACGGGGAGTTTGGAGAGGAAAGCGACTTTTGGGTGATTGTAGATAATTTATCACCTTTTTTGGCGGTAAGAAGATCGTTTTCACACCGTATCGTTTTAGAATTCGACCGACTTTGTACGTGACACCTTTCACGTACGGTAGAAAGGCTCTCTTGTCCAACTCATTGCAGTCTTCTTGTCGCGACAAATTTGGCTTCCATGAACGTTGTCTTTTCGAGTAGCCGTTCGATTGAAGGACGTTGCCCACAAAGGTAAGTTCAGCGTCGAGATGCTCTGTATCACATACATTGTGAGCTCGCTGAATAACAACCGGTGACCACGCTTAATGTAACTTAAGCGAAACGTTCGGGGTGAGTACGGTTTGCACTCATACTTTATTTTAACGCGGTACATCCCAAAACCTTTAAAATTATGTCTAAAAACCGCCAAAGCCTTAAAAGTTATAAGTTTTTATTTATTTATTTTTTCTCTTCTATACAAAAAAACACTAAATAAAGGGAACGCATTTCACACTAAAGGATTAATTAAAGGTATTCACGGAGTAACCCTTCGTCGGCTGCTCTGCCTTAGCGTCGCTCGACATTTGACCCTTTGACGTCGCCCGAAATTGAAAAAACAAATATAAAAAATCTATAACGAGATAATGCACTAATTCAACCTACCAAAGTTTTTGAAAACTAAATTTGAGTCAGCCTTAATAATTCAATGTTCTCCTCCATCTTCTTCTGTTCAGGAACCACACACGTTACTTCTTTATGGGCAACGCACTCCAAATTAATAGCGTTTTTCATTGAAACTTGAAAGGATTGCTCTCAAAATCGAGAACTGCTCATTTCAATAAAACATGCTTCCTCGTTTGGTGGCAAAATAAATCACACACACGGCCTGGCAACCAACAAACACGTCCGCATATTAATTCGAAACAACTAAAATTGCTTCGATTTGGCGTTTGACAGTAGAAATATTTCCATGTGTAGGTGAGTTCAGATCAAATCTCCCAAGATCGGGAGATCGCATCTTTCGTGTTGAGAATTGATCTAGAATTGCTCATTTATTTTCAATGAAACATGCAAAATTAAAAAAGATCAAATCTTTAGACAGAAAGAGCAAATCTTTTCTTCAATGAAAAACGCTATAAATGAAGCCGGCACGATGCACAGCCGCAAAAGGAACTTTACACAGAGACGAAAGCTTTTTCACTCTAAAGTAGGTTTTGAAATGTAGAAAGGATGAAATTCGCATCATTTCAGAGTGAAATCACTGCAGTTGAGTAACTAAACATTCTTTTTATGTCAATTGGCAAATTGCTCTAGCTGCGAGTATTTCACAACATCTAAAAACCTGTACTCCAAAAATCGAGTGAAATTCACTACATTTATTGTACTTAATTTTTGATTTTTCTGTAGAGTGTAGGTACCTTCTAACCCGCTTTGGACAGATTTGTTCCCCTCTATAGAGCTCCCTTGTGCTATAATTTACAATTAAATTATATTGGGGGTAGGTATAGGGTGATGGCACTAGTAGTCGGTCTTTTAACTTTTCTTTTCGGTTCAACTGATGTTTAAAAATCCGTCATTTAATTGATGAACATTAAAATAAATAAATAAACAGAGTGGCGCAACAGCTCGAGGTGAACCAGGGCCAACTTCTCAACAATGTATGCTGGTGTGTTAATTTCTTTACATACAATTGATGAACATTAGTATCCGTTTTTCTGATTGTTAGATATTAGTAAAATGTAGAATTCAATTGATATTAAGTTAGTTTGCTGCTTAAAATAAGTTATTTAGCATTATTGACATGCAAGTCTGATTTTGGAGTAGTCGGCCCCTACAGCTTTTGAGTTCGGCCCTTTTGTACCCAGTAGTCAGCCTCTAATATTTATTAATTGTCAACATTTTATAGTTAATTAATAAGAGACAAAATCAATGATTTATAAAAAGGAACTTGCATTTAATAATTCATTTAAGATATGTTAATTATGGTAACAAGAAATAAAGCCCAACGACATAAGACCCAATGTTAAAATTGAACTTATTTCGTTCTAAAAATGGAAAGAAGGCCCAATAGTTGTTATTTCCATTTCCAAATCGAGATAAGTCCCATTTTTATTTTGAAATAAAGACCAATTTGAAATGTAGGAAAAAAAAAGCCAGATAATTTGTATGGGGGGGGGGGGGGAAGGGCGTGGTGCTGCCCTGCAACTCCTGATTGCTTTTTCTTTTGACCTTTCTTTGACCTTCACTTTGATCAGTTTTTTTTTTTAATATTTTATCCAAGCATATCAGAATGTGAACTAGCGTTAAAAAAAATCGGTTTAAAGTGAAGAAAGGTTGAGAAAAGACTAGGCAGGGTGGCACGCGCCCCCGTACATATTTAAGTGTAGAATTTAAAAAGCAAATAAATCCCACTGGGCCTTATTTTGTTTTAAAAAGCGAGATAAAGCCCCAAATGAAAAATGAACTCTTATTTCATTTTGAAAATGGAAATAAGACCCAATTTTCGATTGGGCTTTATATCGCTTTTCAAAACGAAATAAGGCCCAGTTGAGCTTTGTTTCACGTCACCGCAAATTATTTAGGCTTATAAACAAATCTTAAACTATCTAAATCTAACTTTAGAACTTCGCAAAGGTTGGACCTTGTCTCTGTTTTGCGGAAGATTTTGCCAGTTAAGCACGATGTTTTTGCGGTTGGTGTTTGCCAGGAGATCCTATGCTATAAGATGATTTGATTGTTTTGGCAGAAATCGCTGAGTTCCATGGAGAGATGCGACTTGTGGCCATCAAGTAGACACAATGTCAAAACCACTAACGGAGGTAATGTTTGTCCATCAACGCTGAAGAAAAAGAGCACAGTTATGGTTTCTTTTTCATTACCATATCCTCTAGGGGCCAAATTTCTCTCAATTTTGAAGACAGGCAGAAAGGCGTCTCATCGCCGTTAAATATTCGGGATGCGTTGTCCAAAATATCGGCTGCAGTCAGGTCACTCAAATGCTGCATTAGCTCCGGGAACCACTTTCTGACAGACTCCTCTGTCACGACCGGTGGTCTTTCCGGTGTTTGCTTAGAGAGCCGTAGTACCAAGACTTCTCTAGAAGGCCATCTTTAAACGGGGCCTTGCGTCCATCGTCCTTGCTGATTTTTTGGACCGTACTTAGAAGATCTGTCGGTTTTTGCGAAAACCTACATTTGGCAAGATTAATGAGCCAGTTTACAAGGGCTTATTCCTCTTCAGCACTTAGAACCGTTTCAGGCCCCAGTTTTCTTGGCTTTTTAATTACTCAGCCGTGAATGCGAACCTGCAAAGTGCCGCGCGGAATCCCGAATTCGCGACTTGCTTCCCTTAACGGCCAGTTTCTTCGCGCATTTTATGCAAGGCTATAGCAAGTGCTTCCTCGAGGTACCTACTTATGAAACACCCTTTTTGTTTGTTTTGCGGATTTATCGATATTCAAATTGCTAGACTTTGTTAGTTTTGAAGAACTTAGAAAAAGTAGTATTCTAAAGTCAGCACCCATTTTAAACATTTCCGAAGCACCCAGCACCCATGAGCTATTTTCCGAATGCACTCTTACTAATTTTTTTATAAGAAAATCACACACATTTGAGACTCGCGAAATCTTGACTCAATTTGAAATTTTTAACTAATAAACCAGCAGCTGCATTGCTACAGAATTTCGCACCCAGACAGAAGATCCGTTAGGCTTTCAGGAAAAAATGTTTGTCTAGACATTGGGGCAAAGCCTTTACTATTACGCTGCATTTTATAACGAAGTGACTGACTACTAGTGAGTCTGTACCCTCTCTTCTCCATTTTCACATATACAGACAGCAGAAAAGTGCGTCTTTAATTCGCATATCTACATTATTGTCCAATATATCTGGTACCTTATTGCAAAACGTCTTTCTTGCTGTATTGGTGGGAATGAATAAAACTAAAAATGAATTTCAAAATCCAATCAAAATGCTTGACTGGTACTGTTAACGCGCTTCTCAATCGAATGGAGCAGGATCTGCGTGGTGATGATTTTGAGGCTCAAAAAGAACCCATGACCAGTCGGGGGGTGGTTCTTGGCAGGTGCTATCAGGCACCAGCCGATCACAAATACCCTGAAATTAAGTCGGAGTGCCGTATGCGACAAGCAACTGGCTGCAGTAGGTGGAAGCCAAGCTAGGGGCGACCCTGTTCGGAAAGTTACTGTTAAGAACAGGTAAAGGAGAAGCCAAGAAAATCCCAAAATTTCAACCCTCTTCAACCTGACCTCCTTCTGCTCGGTGGTCAGAAAGGAAGCGACTCCCTAAAATGCCGCCACCTGGACACCGGATCGGAGGCATGAAACACTCAGCAGGGGGCTTAGTGTGGCTGGCATTTAATGCGATCTCCGCAACTTTGAAAAGGGCTTTATACCTTAGGTAGCGAGAGAGAAAGCAGTAGAAAGAACAGGATACCACTTATAGAATGTGAGACCGGTGGTTGAAGGTTGAAGTTGGTGACGCCCAATCTGCTTAAATGCAATAGGGTGGAACAAGCTGCAACAAGTGTACCAGGAAAGAGGGGACCGGGCAAGTACAGGAACTCGGAATCGTTGACAAGTCCCTTGAAACGATTCGGGCCTAGAGCTGCATTCTGAGCTATAGTTTCAGCATTGTGTCATGAGCGGCCTGAAGAGGTCGGAGGAGAGTGGTGGGCCAACCCAAGTAACATTTCTGTTGCGGTAAGGTTATATACAAGCTATTTCCCCTGCCGCAAAATTGTTTGTATAAGGCCTTAGAGAAGCCAATTTGGCGCACTTATAGAAACTGTTAAAGCGCTAACAGCCGTGTTTAAAGTTTCCTGTTAGGCTTTACAGAAACCGGTGTTTGTATAAAGTTCCTGTTAGGTCTTATAGAGGCTGTTACTTGCATTAAGGTTTTCTGATGCAAGCTTTACCGAGGCTGTTACTTGTAAACAGTTTTTTGGCAGGCTTGTATAAAGTTTCCTGTTAGGCTTTACCGAAACTGTTACTTGTATAAGGCTTCCTGTTGCAGGCTTTTTATAGAGGCTATTACTTGTATAAGACTTCCTCTTGCAGGTCTTATAGAGGCTGTTACTTGTATAAGGCTTCCGTTTGCAGGCCTGCAACAGGAAGCCTTATAGAAGTAATAGCCTCTATAAGGCCTGCAGAAGGATGCCTTATACAAGCAAAAGCCTCTATAAGGCCTGCAACAGGAAGCCTTATCGAAGTAATAGCCTCTATAAGGCCTGCAACAGGAAGCCTTATACAAGTAATAGCCTCTATAAGGCCTGCAACAGGAAGCCTTATACAAGTAATAGCCTCTACAAGGTTTGCAGAAGGAAGCCTTTTAGAAGCAATAGCCTCTATAAGGCCTGGAAGAGGAAGCCTTATAGAAGTAATAGCCTCTATAAGACCTGCAACAGGAAGCCTTATACAAGCAATAGCCTCTATAAAGCCTGCAAAGGGAAGCTTTATACAAGTAAGAGCCTCTATAAGAGCTGCAACAGGACCCCTTGTACAAGTAATAGCCTCTATAAAACCTTCAACAGCAATCTGCAAGACCTTATACAAGCAATAGGCTCTATAAGGCCTGCAACAAGAAGCCTTATACAAGTAACAGCCTCTATAAAGCTTGCAACAGGAAGCCTTATAGAGGTAATAGCCTCTATAAGGCCTGCAATAGGAAGCCTTATACAAGCAACAGTTTCGGTAGTGACTACAAGAGGAGGCCTTATACAAGTAACAGTTTCTGTTATACTTGAAACAGGAATATTACGACAGAAAACAACATTCAATCTACAGTTTCGGTAAAGCATTCAATTGGAAACTTTATACAAGCAACAGTTTTTGTTATGACTGCAACCGGAGGCCTTATACAAGTAACAGTTTCGATAAGGCTTGCAACAGAAAGCTTTTTACAAGTAACAGCTTCTGCGAAGCTTGCAACAGGAAGCATTATACAAGTAACATTTTCTGTTACGTTTGCAACAGAAATATTGCAACAGAACTCTACATTAGAGTAACAGTCTCTATAAGTCACGCAATAAGAAATCTTATACAAGTTACAGTTTCGCTAAGGCTTGCAGCAGGAAAGTCTATGCAAGCAACAGTTTCGGTGGAGCCTGCAATAGGAAACCATATACAAGTAACTTCTTCTGCAAAGCATGTCACACGAAGCCATATACAAGCAACAGTTTCGGTAAGGCTTGCAACAGGAAGCTGGTTTCAACAGTTTCGGTAGGGCTTGCAATGGGAAACTTTATACAAGCAACAGTTTCGGTTAAGCTCTGCAGAAAGAAACCTTATAGAAGTATCTGCTTCGGTTAAGCTTGTAACATAATGCCTGCTACAGGTATAGTGATTCCGAAACTTCTATACGGCCTTATAGAGGTAGTTCACTTTCTGCATTGAAGTACGGAAGCTGCTATAAGGCCTTATAGAAGTAGTAGACTTCTTACAAAGTAACAGAGGAGATTAACAGAATCTTATCCCTCTGTAAGACCTCGTTGTAGCTTCTTTAAGGTCTTATACAAATTGTGTCAGAAATTTCTGCCTTGGAAATAATCGGCAAGTGTTATAGAGGCCTTATAGAAACAATAACTTCCCAAAATCGAAAATTTAAGCCTTACCGAAGTAAAATTGTTACTTGGGTGGACAATGGGCCCAGCTCTCCAAGAACGACGACTAACCTTTTTTGGAGTCAGATTTTTTGATAGCCTGGACGACTTGGCAGGAATATCACTACTAGACCTAAAAAGATTCATTAAAAGATCACGCTGGTTCAGTTAGCAAGACATATGTCCAACCATGTTTGTCTACCTTACGAGGGTAATCACAATGGGCCCATCTGGCCACCGAGTGAACTTGCACTAACGCAAACAACCCTTTCCAACCTATAACCTAACCTATACATGCCCTCTCGGAGGACTCGCTCTTTAATGAGGATGAATAGGCCAGATCATATGATAAAGCCGGAGATCATAAGGAAAATATTTAATGTTTAATACGCGTCATAAGGGTGCAAGAGCACCTATAGCGATTGGCAAACAGAAAACGTAAGTACTTGTGGGAATCAAAATTTGTAGCAGATATACATACTTCTCTGAGTGGGACGCGGATGATCAATCTACTTCGATGGCTTAGACAGACTTCCTAAGCAGCCGTGGTAACCTATAGAAGCATGCAGATCTTCCCCCAATACGAGGTTGGATCACTAAATGAACCTTTCCCGTACCTGAAGTTCTCAAGTTAGTAGCGAAAGAGCAGGAGAATTGGAAAATTGGTCTAAGAAGATGATCACCATCATCATATTGCATCATATTGTCCTAGAGCGATCTGCGAGCCTTTCGGAAGAAGAAAGCCATACAGGTTGCTTACTGTGTCATAAAAAAAGTAAATAATCTCATATTCAGCTGCTAATTTTAGAATTTTGAGTAATTGTCAATTAATTCGTTTGCTATACGTACCTACATATGTACATATGTATAAATCTTTGTTTTGTTTGTACATACAATCTTAAAATACTACAAAAAACGAGCTTGCTTTTTTGACAGAAATCGAAAAAGACACCTGGTAAGTAATTTTTTCTGGAGATCTAATTTCTTACCTCAACTTATCTCTTATAGTTCTGGAATAAATAACCGCAGGTATTTAGTTATTTTTCATCGGAACCACCGTCACTACCCGAGAAGCCATGCAAAAAGAATTTCTCAATTCGAAAACACTGCTTCGTAGACGATATGCGACAAGCCACGATAAAGAAGATGATGTTGTTTTTGTAGAGGAGTGTCCTGAAAGCATTTTGCCAACAGATTCGCGAGTAACTGCTATTATCGATCTATGCGATCCTAAAAAAACGGATTCGGGCACTCAAACAAATGAAGATGGAGAACCCTTAACAGGTACAATTTCAGAGTCTCTGTTCACAACAACGAGTCCCTCACAACGATCGACAGGAGCCACTCGTTCCGGAAGTGACCTAGGCGTTGGCGTTCTATCAAGTCTGACCTGCACTATCTGCATGAAGAGTGTCTTAAACAGGCGACCTAGTTCAACAATGTGCGGCCATATATTCTGCCGAAAGTGCATTCGAAAGGCAATCCAACACACTAGCAAATGCCCGCTTTGTAATTGCGAGCTAGAGCGCTCCCAAGTTCACAGATTGTACTTTTAGCTCACATTGTTTTGTGTTATCATTAGTTTGTATGCATTAGTTTTTTGATTATTGTTGCCTTGCGTTTTGTTTGAATTGCAATCATTATATTCTTAAAATAATTGAAATTGAAAACATTATTGTTAACTATATTTTTATTTTCTGTTGGTTTAAAAATAGGCATATTTCCGGTTCTAGCTTCTTGAGCTGGCTCCGTTTTAGCATGCTTCCTATTAGGGAAGGCAGATGTTCTTAGTGCTAGGTGCATGCCTACAGACATGTCCTATTACTAAAAACAATAAGTTGGCCAAAATAGGTCTGCCAATTTAATCTTATGCATTCTTTTCAAACCATCTGTGCCCTATGTGTCCTCCATGTGCTTTCTGTTCTTCACACACCTTAATATAGTGACATATACAGTAGATGGAATAGGAGATGGGAATAAGGCTATTCACACTAAGATTGTTTTGTTACTCCCCTTTTTTATCACATCCCATAAGAGAGGGAGTAAGTGTATAGAGATTTTCACATAGTGCCGAAATGGTCACTGTTGTGCAACGCGGTTGCTCTGGTTTATATCCTACCCCCAAATCCCAAAGACTCGCTCTTTTCCACGATCCCCACCTAGGGGAGTCTGACAAACCCGCTGAGACAAATATTTCGTCGCTCTTACGCCTCAAGTGGAAAATCAGCGTTTTTTAGTAGAGCCGTTTAAAGTCGTTTTACACCGTAAAAATGACATTTTGCCAGAAAAAAATAGGCTTCAAAAATGTCAATTCCTCCATTGACTCGTGGCGGATGTTAAGGCATAAATCAAAATATGACGTTTTGGTAGAAAATTTAAAACGACACTTTTCAATGAGTCAGAAAATAAAATTACTAGAAATATGTCGATAAGGGAGAACGATAGAGATTTTTTTATGTGGCCATTTCTGTATAGGTACTCCTCTAAAAAATTAAATTTTTTGACTTGTGTCGCTTTGCCTCGCAAAACTTCTGCAAAAATTGTAGACACTTGAATGTGAAGAATCAACAGACATATGTTTTGGGTGTCTACCATTTTTATTTTAAAAATAATTATTGTGACGCAACAGCCACGCCCACATTTTACTTGGATGTCAGACAACCTATAATTTAATTTTTTTTTTTTTTAATTGCCTTTTGCTCAAGTTAGCCAAGGCATAGGACTAAAAAATTTTTTAGCAAAGTTCTAAGGGCCCTCATGTGGTCTAAGGCCCCGCATGATATACTTGCAATACACGCTTGTTGTTAGGCCGGCAATGGCTTAATGTCACGTTGATGGCCTGGTGGACAAAGATGAACGAAGTCACTGCGGTGAAAAAGCTTGAACGAATACAACGTCTAGCTGAAATCTGCATGACGGGACATCTTCGCTTCACCCCGACCATGGCTTTTAGCGTTATCCTGGGTCTAACACCCACCTAGTCAAACACATAACCGAATCAAAGCAAGACTTACAAAGGCGGCAACTTAGCTTTGCTTAAGGACTTATAATCTGAAAGCACCATAAGTATGCCTCTCACCATAAGCATGCCAACTGCTTCTCGGTTTGACCTCGTCTGGTATACAGATGGCTCCAAAATGGAGACACGGGCCGGGTGCGGCATTCATGGAGAACTGCCCCAGACGTTTAAGGCTATTCAGTAAGTCTTGACACAAGCTTATCCATATGCCAGGCGGAAGACTAAGTCATCAACTACTGTGTTAGATTAAATCAAAGTTCGAACACAAGAGAAAGAACAATATACATATATCTTCTTGGACAGCCCAGCAACTGTCAAGGCACTTGACTCACACGTTATCAATTCAAAGCTTTTTTTAGAAAGTCATGGCTATTCAATACCAGCAAAAAACAACTTAATCATCCTTCACTGAATTCCAGCCCAGAGTGGTTTTGAGGCCAACGAATTAGCAGACTCGCTCGCTAAAGTCAGGACTACCTTACCACTCATAGGACGTGAACCATACTGTGGAATCAGTAAAAGACTCTTCAAGAACTCTTAAAAAAACCTAGATAGAGCTAAATTCAACAAGGTCTGGCTTAACACACCTGGACTGGATTGTTCCAAAAAATTCTTTCCCAAATTCTCCCCCAGGAGGTCTAATACCCTAACCAGCCTTCACAGGGCTGATTTAAAAATCCTCACTGGAATTCTCAGCGGCCATTGCAGCCTCAAAAAACATCTCCATCGCATCGGCCTTTCACCGGAAGCCACATGCAGACTTTATCTAGAGAGCGATGAGTCTTCTCTACACATAGTCATAGAATGCCCGGCCCGGCCCTCTTGCGTCTGAGAAAAATATCCTCGGCGAAGAAATGATCCCTTCGGCAAACCTAGCCGATATCAATCCAGATAAGATCCTTGTCTTCCTGACTGTCTCTCGAGTAAAAATATGGCTTTGGGATTCCATGAGGGAAGGCACAATAGGCTTTTTTTAAGAGACCGCAGTGTCAGAGCCACAGGAAGGCTCTTTCGACAAACAATCTCATCTAAGCTTAAGCATTAATATTCGTTTTTAACGCATTTTCTTATAATTCTAACGTAATTAAAATTAATTAATTTGATTTTTCAGCCTATATGCCCATATTTGAAGGCGAATTTATTTTCAGTATGTAACATTGCCCTGTAATTGTCTTTGAAGTAGCCAAAAAAGTTTGGCCTTTTCATTCACCACGCCCACTTTTTTAAGGGATTTTAGCTTAACATGATTGTTTTTGGCGTTAAAAAAAGTGATTTTTTTAGTTGAAAAGGCGGAGTTTTAGGCCGAAATGTATGCAACCACGTAGTATAAAGCATTCAACAGTTATATCCCGCCCACTTTTTGGAGGCGTGGCAGTTGTCTTTTTGACATAGTTGGGTATTTTGTAATCCGTCGTAAATAGACTGAAGCTTTTGCATACGCACTGTTGCACTTTCCTACTTGTTATTGATTTGAAATGAATTTTCCGAGAAATCAGGTTTTTTAAGGTCCAACATGTTAAAAGTGAGCATTGTCAATAGTGTGGGTGGGCTAATTTTTCTCTAATTAAAGGCCTTTGGCCATTATTGTTTTGCACCAAAATTCGAGGTCCTGGGCCTAGTCCAACTTCACCAAAAAATGTGTAACGAAAAATATGATGTGATTAAAAAGGGGTTGATGCCACGCCCCTTTTTAATTGAAGAAGAGTTCCAACTAAGAAATTCTGTTTTTTATTTTATTATTATAATGTAATTATATCATTTTATATCACCAAATAATGATGTGGGAATCGATTTTTTTTTCATCTTAGAAACAAATATATGTAGATGCGATGGGTCGTGTGCCGAAAATCAGTTCCCGGACACAACTACATAAACATCTACTTATAAGCATTGAAATTACAACTAATATATTAGCTTAAACGTGATGTAAGCGTTTGTTTGAATATGTGTTTATTTTATCCGACTGTAGATGCTGTTTGCGCATCGACTCTTTGAGACCCAATTCGCATGAATAAATTTTTTTGTAACTCTTGTGCTCATTAATAATCCTGTTCATAAATTCACAAAAATTGTTAAAGCTCTCTGAAGAAATAAAATAATTTAAATCCAATTCAAATAAATCCAAGGTTCTATAGACCTTAAATACCTACCAATGATCCGCGCTACTCTTGAATTCAACCTAAGCTATGAAAATTCTTTTGACCTAACTTTAGATTGCGGGCAACACAGAACAATAAATTCCTGCTGTGCTATTTCGAAAAGAATGACTAATAAACCCAGTCAAGGTATGCAAGCCACAATGCCAAACATAAACTACAACAACATTCGCATGTCCTGAGCAAATGACTTTCCAAAAGAAAACGTTTCCCATATCGCTTTCCCGTGGGTGAATATTCATAAAATGTAGATATGTCGTGTCGCCGAATTAGCTATCACAAAATTCATTTTCATTTCCACTGATAAAACACAAATTTGGGTGATGTAGCATTTAACATGCTAACAAGAAGGACCTCGCCACCACACGCGCGGTTTAGGTGAACGAGTTTCATATTAATATTCATTTAAGGTTCCATGCAGCCCAGTAATGACCACGTCATTAGGTTAACTCCATCGTCACAATACGGCGGCGGCGGCGGAGGCATGTGTCGGTGTCCCTGTACTGAAGCACTCTAATACGCGCGCACACCCATTAAGCCGAAAGGTTATTTGATACCGATCGAAGTGTGTGGGAGAAGTATTTCCTTCACCTGTACACCGATAATTTGTTAGCAAGTTCCGCACACACACACACAATATAGCAGTTCGCGGAACTCGAGATTGACGTGTCGATAAGGTCAGAGGATTAATCAAGATACGAGAAGTCCTGTGCGTAATACGCACTCCATGTGAATGTGAGTACCGCATCCGGTTACTGTGGAGCAAATCAAGTTTTAACATGGCGCAGGATTCCGCAATATGTGGTGCTCATTAGGGCCTAGGAGCCGGAGAGTGTGTCTACATTAAGCCGGGGGATATTAAAAAGCAATTTTTAGTAAGCTAGCAGGAAATGCGTGTCGCTGGGAATAAGCTTGTCACACACAAAAAGTGCGTAGGCAGGAGAGCTTGGGTAATTTGGACTAAAAGTTTGTCCGCTGACATGTGTATTGCATGGACAAGTGGATTTACATATTGGCAAACTTCCGGTTTCGGACGTTATAACGACTTGGAGATTTATTCAAGTTATATGCGGTGAGCTTATAAATTACTAAAGTTTGAATGTTTCGTAGGTAGATACACGTGTTTTATTGCGTAGCAGTAAAGTAAAAATAAGTCCCAATTGTAGTGGTGAAGTAGCTATTCATCATCAACTAGTCTCAGAAGCAACGAATGGAGTAACGAGTGTGCTTTATATTTAGTCTTACCTGGTATACATTCCCAGAGATTTGCCTATGTCATTATGGGGAATGCCTTTTTTCTTCCCCGCTTCTTATACCCGACCCAGGGTATTTGAATTTTGCTGCATAGTTTGTAACGCAGTGAAATAATCACCGTTGAACCCCGAGACCTTTTAGAGATATGAATTGGAACGACATGACAGGAGATTCGATTAAGCCTTGTCCGTGCGTCCGTCTTTCCGTATGTAAACAAACTTTTAGGCCTTAAATTTTAAAACTTAAATTATAAAAACGCACCAGGAAATTTTGATGGAATTCTTCAGATTATCGAATTCAGCGACCCAAAGACTACATAAAAAATTCAATATTCAAAAAAAAAGACCGTCAAGTAAGAAGACATACGCGGTACGCGGAGCGGTCCGTCGGCTTTTGTTGAAGGTTATGCTCATCCATATTGCGCAGTTTGTGTAACATTCTACTTATTTATTAATATTATTTCTGGATGTATTTTACAGTCTGTAATATACTTTTTTCGTAGTGCTGTCTACTGTTCTTATATTGGGTGATCTAATATTGGGTTTCGTTACTCTAAAAAAAGGCTGGCAAAAAGATTTACCGTTACGAAAAAAGAAGGAAGGACATACTATTTCTTGTTTTTTTTAGAATTTTTCTAATTTAAGACCAATAAAACAGCTATTTCGATTATTTTTAATTACCGTTAGACTTTTTGATCAGTTTTACAACCACCTGTGCTAGCGTTTGCCACATTTCTCAAATTCTGTGGACATGGATTTCTGAAAAAACGCTAAAAATATGCTGTTTTTTATTTAGCTTGTTTGAATGGGCCTAAGAACTTAGGGTCGAAAGCGGAAATTTTGAAACGTTTTTGATGCAGTTCGCTTGCCTTTTAAACATTACATGCTTCAGCCAAATTTAAACAAGGTCGTCATTAGCGTTAAGGATCTCGAAATCTTTCAAAAATAGTTTTCGAAAATGTTTTCACGTTTTTAAGTTAAATCTTCGAAGTTTTTGAATATTCGAAGTCTGCTATAGTTTTGTATAAAATTTAAGAAGATGGACTATGCCCGGTGTTAATTTAAAAATTATACTTTATACCGTTTGGGCGATAGAGGGGGAGACATTGGTTTACGTTCTTTTGAACTTTTTTAATTTTTTTAAATTTAAAATCCATAAAACAAAAATTTTGAAGTCTTTTCCAGTTCCCGTTAGACTTTTTTCCAGTAGCACAACCAGCAGCACTAGCCTTGGATGTTTTCTTTGATTCTAAGGCCACTGGTTTATGCGTAAACGGTAACAAGCTACTTTTTTATTTTGTTTTTTAAACAGGCTTCTAAAAACTTGGGTTAAAAACGGCAATTTAAAAAAAAAATTAACGCAGCCTACCTTATTTTTGTAGGCTTTGCACTTTAACCGAATCTGAAAAACATCACCTATGTCGTTAAGCTACTAGAAGTCTTTAAAAAATAGTTTTCGAAAACGCTTTTATGTTTTTGAGTTAAATTTCAGAAGATATTGAAATTTAAAAATCCGCTACAATTTTCCTTGAAATTTTGAAATATTTCTGATACGTGTGATCATAGAATTCCACCAAACAGCACCGGAGGTAAAGGGGGGGCACATATTTTTAATGCATTTTTGCGATTTTTTTTCGAAAATGCCTCAAAACTGCAGTACTCAAACTGTTTTCGAAAAATATTACCTAAGCACTTGGTTTACTTTGAGTTGCTTTATAGGTGTGTTCAATATTGATTTTGAGCGATAAGCCGTTCAAAGGTTATGGCCTCCAACACTCTGAAAAACGTCATGCATTTTCGACTCTTCATTTCTCACAAACGTATTGATATTTTCGAAAAGTTTTATTTTTAAATTAAAGTTTAGTATTTCTTAAACCTAAGTTTCGTTTTTCTAGATCTTGCCTACTAAACTTCTTGAAAAAAAAACACTAAAAAACATTAAGTCCATTTTCACATGAAATTTGAACTGTAATTAAACCGTTATTTGTGATTGAAAAAAATTGCCCTCTTTGGATCTTCTGACTATTTCCGCAGTTTATACGCACACCAAATTTTGTCTTCCTACGACTTACCGTTCAGAGGTTATAAAGCCCGTTCGTATAAATTGGACGAACGGACGAACGGACAACGTAGCGATACCATAAAAGGTCCTTTTTCCATTTTTGGACGGACCGCTAAAAACAGATCGATGTGTATTTTTTTGTAACGTTAAAATACGATTTGACTTGAATTCGAATTGCTTGTAAACATACTTATGTGTGTTTTTTAGTCAAAAAGCAGAGTAAGTTAAGTTTAGTTTAGTTTAGTTAACACACTAAGTTTAGTTAACACTTGTTTTTAGGAACAAACATAATCGCAAATATTTGTTAATTAATATTTAATTGCTCATGTCTTGGTCGTCGGGTTACACCGGAAGGAGGAGAGCTATTGCCGCTGCTGGGCTTCACAGTTGTAAATGAGATACTCCTGAACCTTTGCCATCGTGTCCATGTGAAAAAAAAACAACTTGCATTTCCAAAGAACTATTGAGGCACTTAACTCACTTGTGACACTTGTGGTCCCTGTAAAGTCTTCGACCCAAAGTTGAGTCCTTAACTTTGCCGAATCATAAAAGAATAAGACCAAGCTGTCAATTCCAGGTTTCTAGCACAAGACAAGTTGTTAACCTATCCTTAAAACCGGCCTTCATGTTCCTGCAAATGCCTTATCACAACGGTGGGCGCTAATATTTCATCGGAATAACCTCTAACACTGGTAATAGGAAAACGTGTGTTCCACCATTTCCCCATGACATAAATCAAATACTAACCCTGCGGAGATTACATGGCTTTTTGTATAGTGTGGAATCCCTTGGTTATCCCCCCAACGTTAGGAAACGTGTCCGCATTGTGGTTGCATCATTGAACCAATCTTGTGCTCATCGACTGACCCCCTAAGTGGATGTGCGCTACAACTTCATCATCCCACCGAAATCGATACAATTCCCATGACTTGGTCATGTAGCACCACCATCACCTCAACGGGCCGGAGCAAAGGCCCGCAGAGGCAAGGGAACCTACCACCAGACCCAGCTCTCATAATTCACATGCATCAACTTTTCTTATGCAAACATTGAATTAGAGACAAACATCACCACGCCGAGAAGGAGGCAAACAGAGCATGGAAGGGAGCTGCATAAATCCCGTGCAGCAAGTAGCTGCTCAATTCTGGTCCAAATTATATACCCAATAGAACGGTAATAACAAAATTAGGTTTCCCCATCTCCATGGCTAGGCACCAAATGTTACAACAATCCCTTGCCGTGGTTTGAATGGAGCCATCCGTCGTATTCCCGCTGCCTTTATGAACGAACATCAGACGTATCTCACGGCCGACGTGTACATAGAAATCGATGAAGATTAGATGATACACCAAGATGTTGAAACAGTTGCAATCAGTGACAAGAGTTTTTAAGTTCATCTCTGATCAAATCCATCCAATTGAGGAACAGGAGCAGAGAGCAGTTTCCAAATCGAATTCACATACGTGATGGATGTGTTGCGAGTGAGTTGTAGTAAGGGACCGTAACCGTACATAGACAATAGTTTGCACAAGATTTTAAGCAGAATCATTCTGAAGCAACACGTACATGGCAAAAGGTAATTACAGCTTCTGCTGGGAGAACGACGACAACCAGGAATGATGATGATGATGATGGTAAGGATTCAGTTAAAGGTCTGGGAAAGGAAACTGGAGCGTAATATGATCTGGATTTCCTGGATTACATTCCCTCTCTACGAGTTGGCGTTTCAAATAAGAACAGGGGTCGCCCAAGGTGCACTCACACGTATCCCTGACATTAAAGATTGTCTAATGAAAGGTAGCAGTAATGATTTACTACTTGAATTCAACACGATATCTTGAGTGGAATGATGGAGACTCCCGTTTATTTGTGTAGTGCACCCACCGGTGCTGTTAAAAATTGATTTGATCACAATACGACAAACTTTTACAATCTTTTACAATATTTATAGAAGTTCTTTTTTGAACCAATAATTTTTCACTGCAATAATAAGGCTTCAATAAGGCTGATCAATCTTGTACCATTTTTTTTTCTAATTCATCCGCGTTCAAGAGGTTATGGCTACCCTTATACTGAGTTAACATAACGCGAATGGAAAGGACCAGAGGAAAAAGAAGAGAGGAAATGATGCACTTTGGTTTTGAACTGTTGTGGACTGTAATGACGGGGAAAAACTGCGAGTATTGCAATTGAATTGTTTAAGGGATGGAATGCAACTGGCTATTTCACTGGAGCACTCTTTATGGAAGAAACGATAAAACAATGAAAGACAAGAGATATTACGACGATGTTACAAGGAGTCGATTGACTTCGCAATGTTTGAGCCTCCTATCAATTTCAATGCTCTTTATCGTATCCGATCGAGTAGATGTAAATTTGTCTTAGGAACTCCTGCCCAGACATGAGAGCTATACTCCAGTTTTGGTCGTATAAACGATTTATAGATGGATGCCAGATCAGAAGGTGTAAAGTATTTCTTGCATCTACTAAGGAATCCTAAGCATTTTACTGCGTTATTGGCGATGTCGAATGTATTGTCATTCGAACGTAAGTTGTCATTTACACACATACCGAGGATGGCAAGCTTTTCAGTTTCAGTGATGCAATTGCCGTTCATTGATAACGGCTGAAAATTTCTATTCGGCTTGGATGACAGTAAACAGCATTGCGTTTCGGATGCATTAAATTCCACTCTGCTTAAAAGCCCCCATGTTGATATTCTGTTTAAGTCGGAATTTAATGAGTTCAACATACTTAACCGTTGCCTTTCGACGTCCAAAGGACTGCGGCGTTTGCAAGGAAACGAACATGAAAAACTAATATTACATTCATCAGCAAAAGAATGAATTGGATTAGATGTGGCAGACAAGAGATCATTTATAAAGACCATAAAGAGTGTTGGAGAGAAAACTGAGCCCTGGGGAAGACTTGAAACCGTCCAAAACCTTTTGGATTGATCGGTTCAAAAGGAAATTTCTAATTCAATGAATAAAAGACACATCGATTCCAAATGCACGTATTTTTGACAAGAGAGTCTGGTGCCAGACTCTGTCAAATGCTTTAGAAATGTCGAGCTAATTAATCCTTTATTGTGGCAGTAGAAACTATTCAACATCGATCCAGTTTTCCTTTGACACCTGGTAGTTTTGATTCTTTTGCTATTTTGTTCGCACGCTTATGCTTCTACAGGCTCTCAACGGCTATGCGAAAAAGCGCACAAAACAAAATCGCCTATTATGATACGATCAGTAGAAATGAACAGTAGAATGGGGTATCCAACGATTCGTCTAAGCTGATTTTAACCCCCCCCCCCCCACTAGTATTGATTATGTAATTGACTTAATCAAATTTTATTTTTTTAATACGTATGCTTAACCTGAACAGTCGGCATTTGACTTAAAGTCACCCCCATACGGCTCGTACCCGCGCTAAGCCCCTGGTAACACCTTATCTATATCGCCCTGATGTATGGTGTCGTATAAAAAGACTACCACAGCAACATTGGGCGTTAATATTGACATTAGACTTAATCCTAAATTTCGATGCGTTGCTGTGCAAGTGCTACCAAATTCATATTGAAGTTCTGGCAATACAAATACACAAAAAGCTGTCGTCGATGTTTCCAATCTGTTTTACACAACTTTCGACAGAAAGTGGTTAAGACTGTCTGTACATGTGTCTTTTTTTGTGCCCCGCCGAAATTAGGACTTATACATGGAAATATTGATATAGAGCGATCCTTCGGCTTTTGTTATAGGTGAAGCTAACCTTTATTGTGCAGTTTGTGTAAAATTCTATTTGTATATTATTACTATTTCTGGGAATATTTTACATTCTGTTGTTTACTCTTTCGTAGTGGAGTCTACTGTTCTTATATTGTGTGATTTTTTATTTTGTCACTTAAAGTTCTTGTGTTGGTGAACATTCATGTGGTTTGATTGATGTAAAATAAATGTCCCCGAAGTTACGATTACATACTTGCTATCAGCATCATTTTCGACAGTCAACTAAATTGTTTCTAAGCACATATAGAAAATCTAATTAAACTATTTCAAAACCGTTTCAGTTTTTTTTTTATTTCAAAATCCGTAGGCCAACTACGTTCGGTATTTATTTCAAATTTTTGCCTCTTACTGTTTCGAAAATAATGGGTAGGACATATATTTTCTACGCCTTATTTACAATTTTTAGCGGTCCGTCCAAGAATGGAAAAAGGACCTCTTATGGTATCACTACGTTGTCCGTCCGTCCGTCCGTCCGTCCGTCCAATCGCTTTATAACTTCTGAACGGTAAGTCGTAGGAAGACAAAATATGGTGTGCGTATAAACTGCGGAAATAGTCAGAGAATCCAAAGAGGGCAATTTTTTTAGGCACCTATATTTGGTTTAATTACAGTTTAAAATTTCATGTGAAAATGGACTTAATGTTTTTCAGTGTGTTTTTTTAAAAAATTTAGTAGGCAAGAACTAGAAAAACGAAACTTAGGTTTAAGAAATACTAAGCTGTAATCGAAAAATAAAACTTTTCAAAAATATCAAATCGTTTTTGAGAAATGAAGAGTCGAAAATGCATGACTTTTTTCAGAGTGTTGGAGGCCATAACTTTTGAACGGCTTATTGCTCAAAATCAATATTGACACACGTATAAAGTAACTCAAAGTTAACCAAGTGCTTAGGTCATATTTTTCAAAAACAGTTTGAGTACTGCAGTTTTGATGCATTTTTGAAAAAAAATCGCAAAAATGCATTAAAAAAATATGTGTCCCCCCCTCCCCTTATCACCGGTGCTGTTTGGTGGAATTCTATGACAAAAATCACACGTATCAGAAATATTTCAAGATTTGAGGGAAAATTTTATCGGATTTTGAAATTTCAAAATCTTCTGAGATTTAACTCAAAAACATAAAAGCGTTTTCGAAAACAATTTCTTAAAGTCTACTAGTAGCTTAACAGTATAGGCGATCTTTTTCAGATTCGATTAAAGTACAAAACCTACAAGAAGAAGGGAGGCTGCGTTAAACTATTTTTAAATTGCCGTTTCTAACCCAAGTTTTTAGAAGCGTATTTAAAAAACGAAATAAAAAAGGAGCTTGTTTTACCGTTTACGCATAAACCGGTGGCCATAGAATTAAAAAAAAACATCCAAGGCTAGTGCTGCTGGTTGTGCTACTGGAAAAAAGTCTAACAGAAACTGGAAAAAACTTTAAAATATTTGTTTTATAGATTTGAAATTTAAAAAATTAAAAAAAAGGTCAAAATAACGCATGTCTCCCCCTCTATCACCCAAACGGTATAAAGTATAATTTTTAAATTAACACCGGGCATAGTCCATCTTCTTAAATTTTATACAAAACTATAGCAGACTTCGAATATTCAAAAACTTCGAAGATTTAACTGAAAAACGTGTAAACATTTTCGAAAACTATTTTTTAAAGATTTCGAGATCCTTAACGCTAATGACGACCTTGTTTTAAACAAGCTGAAGCATGTAATGTTTAAAAGGCAAGCGAACTGCATCAAAAACGTTTCAAAATTTCCGTTTTCGACTCTAAGTTCTTAAGCCCATTCAAACAAGCGAAATAAAAAACAGCATATTTTTACCGTTTTCTCAGAAATCCATGTCCGCAGAATTAGAGAAAAGTGGCAAATGCTAGCACAGGTGGTTGTAAAATTGATCGTTAAGTCTAACGGTAATAAAAATAATCGAAATTGCTGTTTCATGTGTCTTAAATTATAAAAATCCTAAAAAAGGTCAAGAAAGAGTATGTCCTTCCCTCTATTTTCGTAACGGTAAAGCTTTTCGCCAGCCTTTTTTTAGGTAAACGAAACCCAATAATAAATCACCCAATATAAGAATAGTAGGAAACAGTACAGAACTCAACAGGAACACTACGAAAAAAGTATTTTACAGACTGTAAAATATATCCAGAAATAATTTTATTAAATAAATAGAATGTTACACAAACTGCGCAATATAGCTGACTATAACCTTCACCAAAAGCCGACTGACCGCTCCGCGTATGTCCTCATACTTGACGGTCTTTTTAAAATTTAAAATCCATTAAACAGAAATTTGGATTTTTTTTTTTAATTACCGTTAAGCTTTTTTTTTAATTTTACAACCAGCTGCGTTCCATTGGCCACTTAATGGAAATAAATTCTGTGGACATGGATATCTGAGAAAATGGTAAAACATCTTGTTTTCTCTTGTTTAAATAGATTTTAAAACTTAGGGTTGGAAACTTGCGTTGTAAACGCTTCATACTTAAGCCAAATATAAATTAGATCGTCATTACCGTTAAAAGACTAGCAACCTTTATAAAATCATTTCCGAAAATGTATTCTGGTTTCTAAGTCAAATCTTCAAAGTTTTTAGCTTTAGCGCTACATGAAATCTTAGAGGCTGGACTATGCCCGTTATTTATTTCAAAGTTATACTTTATACCATTTGGGAGCTAGAGGGGGAGGCATACCTTCCTTTGACCTTTTTATAATTTTTTAAATTTCAAATCCATAAAACTACTATTTTGAATTTTTTTCAGTTCCCGTAAGACTTTTCTTCAATAGCACAGGTTTTCCCATGAATTTTTTGCGAGTTTTTTTCGAAAACGCGTTAAAATGGCAATATTAAAACCTTTTTTTTTAAATATGACTTAATCATTTGATTAAGTTTGTGTTGCTTTATACGCGTATTAAATTTTGGGTTTGTGCATTAAGCGGTTTAAAGTTATGGCTTCAAGCACTTTGAAAAACCTCGCCCATTTTCAGCTCTTTTTATCATTAGCATCTTCTTCAATAGCGTCAGCACAATGGATGGGGTATTCAGCGGTCTGCTTTTAAAACTGTAACCTTTGTTAGCACACAATAGCACTTATACTTCTCACTGCTTTGGTCTGAACACATGCATATTTCAATTTCTTGCGTTACCACGTCTGCAAATATGAAAGTGAGTTAAAATTATAACCAATCAATTATTTTTTCGTTAAAATCATGAAGAAATGCATTAAATATGTGCAATTGTTCTTATAATATTATTTCTTTTCGAGAAAAGTTTCTTGTATGCGGAACCCTATATTTTGTATGTAAAAAATAAGAGAATGGAAATAACATAAGTGTTTCTTATACTGTAAACTAAAAGCTGAGTTTATACGTTTTGTTTGTTTTGTTTTGTGACGAAGAGATAAAAAGATAAAGATCGAAAAAAAATTTCGAACATATTAGATAATTTCTGATACATGTGATTTTTATACCTGACCCAGGGTATATTAAGTTTGATGTATAGTTTGTAACGCAGTGAAATAATCACCGTAGACCCCTCAGACCTTTCAGAGATATGAATGGGACCGACAGGAAAATCGATTAAGCCATGCCCGTCCGTCCGTCCGTATGTAAACAATTTTCAGGCTTAAAATTGTAAGGTGCAGGTTGAAATTTTGTGGGTTGACTGGAAGTCCATTGGACCAGATCAACTTTGAAAATTATCCGAATCCGCCCTCAGACACGCCCACTACAATCCTGTATGTGCGACCATCTCTAATTTAAAAAAATACTTTTTCTAAATTTTAGCTATGTCAGTTAGCGCATTCATTTTTGGTATGTAACATTACCTTGTAATTGTCTTTAAAGTGGCCCAAAAATTTTAGCCTTTTCATTGACCACGCCCACTTTTTTAAGGGATTTTAGTTAAAAATGGCTGTTTTTCAATAAATATATATGTAATTTGACTAAAAATTATATGACAAAAGTTGTAGATATTAGCATTTTCTAGCTTTCATGCATCAGTACTATGTACCTCCGCCCACTCTTGTGGGCGTGGTGTTAAAAAAAGTGATTTTTTTAGGTTAAGAAGGCGGAGTCTTAGACCGAAATGTATGCAGCCATCTAGTATAAAGCATTCAGCAGTTATATGTTTGTATCCCGCCCAATTTTAGGAGGTGTGGCAGTTTTTTTGGTATGGTCTTTTTTTTGCAATACGTCGTAGATGGACTTTGGAAACTTTTGTATACGCACTGTTGCACTTTCCCACTTGTTTTATTCTATTTGCCTTCAAAGTCGATAGATATTTATTTTTTATTTGTAAAAAAATTTACAATCGTTTTTAAGCGCACATATAACAGGACAGAGATTTAGTACACCTGTGTACCTTACCTTTCTATACATAAAAATTATTTGCCAAAACTTAAAAACTTAATAAAATTGTAAAATTGCATTTTTTTGCATTACAGGACAGATATTTAGCAGACAGATATTTAGCAGTAATTTTCCATGCTTAAAAATTATTTTAGTAAATAAGAAAACACATAAAGAAATACTTACAATTTTAAAAACTACAGTCGGTGCAATTTTTATTTCCATGACTTTTTGATCATTATGACTAGATTGATCCAAAAATTTGACATAGGTCTGTAGTAAGTTGTTTTAGCTTAAGTTGCTCTATATGTGTGCCCAATATCGGCTTTGTCAACAAGGTGGTTCAATAGTTTTGACCAGTAACTCTCTACCAAAGGGTACATAATATTCATTCCATGTTTCCTCAAAAACTTTTGATTACTTTTGAAATGTTCAGTTTTGTTATAAAAATTCAGAAGTTCTTACCTTAATGCATGTTTTGTAAATCTTTTCTCTTTCGTATCTTAAAAAGGAGCGAAAACCGGGTTATGTTTTTTTATGAAAACCGGTTTTGTGTGTTAGCATTGGTGCACTTAAAATAACGCGCTAGCTGTTAAGCTTAAATAATATATAAATAATATAAATAAACAACCCTCAGTACATATTTTACTCCTTTGGAAAAAAATCAGTTAAGTATATCTTTGCCTCTTTATATAAAATGCATTATTGAATTTTCAGGAGTGTATGCAATTCTCAGTCCTTCTCATACCCAGAATTTGATAGCATTTGAAATAACCAAATCACTAATCAATACTTTTGGTAATCCCTTTCAAAACTCCCCGACGAAGGACAAAAATTCAAAAGAAAAACGTAAAAAACATTCAACTTTAGATTCCCAACTCATGCTGTCCACCACTACTCATCCTTGGCACAGTTGAAATCCCTTTTGAATATCTCACCACTCTAGCTTCTAGGAGGAGAAATTCGCCGCCAACCCTCCATACACCCCACCGCAACATTTGCAAAACGCCTCACTTAAGGGAATATAAAATAAAATTCTCTATAAGTGGACGCTGTGTATGGTGTATGGGGTTTTTACCGTCTTCCCCTTAGCCACCTCCTTGCCAGCAGGTTCCATCAAAAGCAACAACCAACTGGCCTGGCATTCATTCCACCTTCCACTCCAGTGTTCTCGAGTTCTCGGTTCAGTCTTCGTTTTTCTACTTTTAATCTCCGTTATGATTCTATTGCCGCGCGCGAGAAAACGCGAACATTTCTCTTACACATTTCGTCCTTTCTTACAAATCAAACATCTAGCTCTTCGTCCCGCACGCCGGATAAGGCTTGTAGTTTTGCCTCGTGGAGCCGATTTGTCTATAGGGAGGTGGTGTGTAGCAAATAATTTTATCCTTTAGATTCCCCGTATATGGAAATCTTTCATCATTGTTGTCCTCTTCTCGAGTGCGGTGCTGATGTTCTCTGCTTCCTCTCCAAGGACGAGCCGGAGAGCCACGAGTAGGTCTGGCCTGGGTGATGGTGGTGTTGGCTTTGGCTATTTTTCTCTTCCTTTTAATGTGTATACATTACTTTTTCCTTGGACTTGAAGTTTTTTCTTATGTTTGCCGCTTTTTCGCCTTTTCGTCCTTTTTTGTGGTTTGCTTTGGATGTTGGGGGTTGGTATAGGGACCATCGTCGTGTGGTCCTACAAGGCACCGGATAAACACAGGATACCGACAAATTCGTAAAGCAGACACAGTGCAGGGGGCACACAGGCAATGGCTGGCTTAGAAAGTAGGAATAAGTTATATCCTGTGCAACACAGCAGGGTCTACAAGAGTGACTTGTACGCTCCTGTAGCGAATCCACACACACACACGCAGTCCAAGTATGCGAGACAAATGCGTGTAGGTGTACGGTGAATTAAAAAGAGATGCAAAATGCTAATTAAGAAAACGAAAGAATACAAATCAAGGAGTAAGCAATGACTCCTTCGTTTTCTTGAATTCCTTGCAATCCATTTTATCGTAGGTACATATTCACAGGAGGATAGGTACATGCAACTGTAAATGTGTGAGTGTGGTGGAGTATTTATATCTAAAAATAATTACATTCTGCAATTCCTTCAATGGTGAGGGGATGGGACTTAAGTGTAGTCCCAGTTGCTTGTCCTAGTGGATACATTCAATTAAAAGAAGTCCCGTTGTAAGTTATTCTGGAAAAAAAAACTTCCTTGCATAAAAAACGAGACATAATAAAACAGCAAATATCTAATTACATTTTTAAACGTGTTTCGTTTTCTTCCTTTTCTCATGTCTCTCTTCTTTTCTTCAGAGCCAGGGTGTAATTGCAAATTAACACACACACCCACATCTCACAGCGCATCCCCATTTGAAGTGAGCATTTTTAATCAATAATTGGGAGATTTATTTTTTGTGTGAAGGATATTCTCTTTCACCTTAGGTACGTATCTACATAAATGTACCTTGCTGGTTAGATGTTTGATTCGGATATTTCTTGACTGTAAGTTGGGAAATAATGTGGTTCTTACGAGTATAATAACAAATTCCCTTACATAAATGGTAGATATATGCAGGTGTACAGGCGCAAAGCAATCTAACTAAAGGGATTCTCATACTATACAATGGTGCTACCACTCTATAAAATAAACGGAGGCCCTTTTAGAGGAAAGAAATACCACTCGGTTTAGCCGGTATATTGCATTCAGACTGGCGCCTGGTGACGTTATCTAATATGCTATTGCATCTTTTGAGAGTTGAAACCACCTGCTTATCTGGGCTTAAACATGGTTAAACACGATTTAACTTATCTAAAGCCCAAGCTGAAAAAAATATTGGCTTTAGGCTTGGCTTGCTATAACCTAGCTAAAATGTCAAACTCATAAGTGATACTTCTTGCTAAAATGTTTGGAGAGACACACAGGATCCTCTTTCTGAGATACACACGATTATCAGCACGGCAAATTCTGTGAAACTGTGCGTTCAATATGCGATTGACTACGCTCTTGACAAGAAAAAGCATACCTTTAAATTACCCGACTTATTGGGATGCTGAAAGCTGAATACCGAAGCTGATTGTGACAATTCCTTCTTATCTGGGGGCAAAAAGAGGCTGCTCGCACAATTGTATTTTTTTTTTCCCCTTTTGCTATCAGCTCTCAACCCTCCTGTAACCTACACACAAGCCTACGCGAATGGTGTCGCCGTTCTTTCAACAGTCGGTATAAACTTAGGGACTGTCCTAGGGACAAAACTGAACTGTCCCAAGGCAGAGATCCCTAATCTTGGTAGACGATTGGTGCACGCAAGAAAGGGCCTTGCATGGGCTTATTTCCGAAAATGGTTCTTTGAATCTATACATACAGTCATGGTAAGACCAGCCCCTCATAGGTATCAGTGTCTTAGTGAAAAACCCTTTCGCGAAAACCCTTTCTTTTGTATTATTGCACAAGAATACCCTTTCAATCCATGGCGGCTAATCGACATACCCTCTGCGCGACTCCAGATATCCTTTTATGGGGCAAAAAATGCAAGGCTTCGCTCAGGCTCTGAGACAAATAGCTCCAAAGCCAGATAGGGATCTTCTGCTCTAGTCTTTGTGGAAAGCGAAAACATTAGACCTACTTCTACATACGTTAATAGGCGTATGTCTACACATACCAAGCGGTGGCTCCGACACTCTAGTAAGACAACACTGAGATTTTTGCTGTGTCTAACAACTTAGCCCAACTGGTTAATAAGACCACGCGGGTCCCTGACAATAAGATGTAACGCGTACCTTCAGACAAAAACCATACCATTGACATAAAGCGGAAGCTAAAAATGATGAAATCGGAATGCTTAGAAACATCACCGTACACCAACTCCATCACACCAGAAGAGATTGCGGTAGCTCTGTCTGCCATCAAGGTTGGCAAAGCAGCTGGTTTTGATAACATATACTCAGAATTCCTTAAGCACACTGGTCCCAAGACCAAAAGTTGGCTGGCGTCGCTTTACTCCAAAATCATCGAAACGGGTGACCTCCCTCAAGAATTTAAACAGACGACCGAGCTATCGACAGATTGATCTGCTTAGTACCTGCTACAAACTACTGGAACGCGTGATCTTCAACAGAATAAGTGAAGAAGCACATTCCGATCGACCAAGCCGGATTTAGGGCTGGTCGCAGTTGTACGGATCAGGTACTATCAGGTACATCGGTCGCCTTTATAGAGCTAACAGCAGCGTATGATACAGTTTGGCGACACGGTCTGATCTATAAGTTCCTGAGATCATACCTTGCCGTAAGATGGCTCATCTCCTCAACAACATGCTATCCAACCAAATATACCAAGTTATTATGAACGACACAAGGAGTGACATGAAGAAGCTGAGCAACGGACTGCCACAAGGGTCAGTACTGGCACCACTACTCTTCAACCTTTACATGCACGACCTCCCTACAACAGTCTCAAGGAAATTCGCATATGCCGACGATATCGCAATAGCAACCCAACACCAGAGCTTAGACACAACCGAGCACATCTTGAACGCTGACCTTGAGGCCTTAAGTGTGTACTTCAGAAAGTGGCGACTGTGCCCAAGCATGTCGAAAACTGAGGTGTGGTGTTTCCACTTAAACTCCAAGCTGGCATTTCACAAATTGAGAGTGAAGTTTAATGGCGAAGTACCTCGGAGTTGCGCTGGATAAATCACTGAGCTTCCAATACCATATAACCAACTCAGCAGGCAAAATAAGAACGAGAAGCAGCATCATCCAAAAACTTGCGGGGACATCATGGGAGGCTAGTGCATCTTCACTTCGTTGTGCTGCCATCGGACTAGTATATTCATCTGCTGAATACTGCGCACCTGTGTGGATGAACAGTGCCCACGGATCAAAAGTAGATGTGCAGCTAAATAACACAATGCGACTGATAACTGGGACCCTGAGACCTACACCAACTTATTGGCTTCCCGTGCTGAGTCACATAAAACCGCCGAAGATCCGCCGCTCACATGCACTACTCCAAGAGTACGCGAAAATAAATTGCAATCCCCCCCTGCCAGTGCACACCGACATAACCTCCCTAAATGGACGTGCGAGACTCAAGTCTAGAAGACCACCCTTGAAGACAGCAGCGGTATTAACGTCCAACGAATTTGAGGAGAAGAACGAATGGCAAACTCAGTGAACAAATGCTACCACTTCCGGTTTTGTCCCAATTGAAAATCCTACGAAGTCTCTTGGTGGCTTCGATTTGCCTCGTAACCTTAGCTGCAACTTAACCGCATACGCTCCAACTGCGGCGTTTGCGCTGATACATTGTTTAAATAGGGCCTTTTGGACTCACCAAATTGTGACTGTGGAGCTGCCCGACAAACAATCAAACACATTGTCACCGACTGCCCTCGAAGATCGTATCCTGGAGACCTTTACGACTTTGCAGAAGCAACTCCCAGCGTCATTGAATGGCTTAAGGAACTTGATATAAATTTATAAAAATTGTATAGAATCTGTTGCTCGCTGTAAAATTATGTATGTAAGTATGTTTGTATATTGTTATTGTGAATCCCATCACGATAAATAAATAATAAACCTTGGGATGATGAGGGTCTTATACATGGACACTTTAGTTGCTCGAGAGAGGGCTTTGCTACTCAATTGCCTACTTAGCCTTATTCTTCGTTGGATTTCAGCGCTCGTGTCATTGTCTGAATTGATAGCGGAACCCAGGTAGACAAAGTCCCTAACTACCTCAAACTTATAGCTGTCGATGGTGATGTTTTGTCCAAGACGTCGGTGTTGGTGACGTCCTTTCGACTCTAGGGTCATCGGACCATTGTGTCATATCGGCGTCTTTTTCGTTCTAAAATAACCAGAACAAAGTTTCAACTTCCAAAAGAATACATTTTTAATAAATTTTTTAAACTTTTTAGCTGGTCACTTTGCTTTCTTAATCGTGACATGCACCCAGAAGCAGATATGCTCACAAAAATATATTTTTTTGGTATAAAATCTTTTAGTCCCAACCGAATCGAAGGTATCAGACCTAAGGAGAGTTCATGGTTTGACTCGAACTGCAAGGAGGCATTCAAGATAATAAGAGGTGAGTTCTCGATCTACTTGAACAATGGCAACCTAAATCCGGAAACCCCCAAGAAATTGAAAGAAGCTAGAAATGGATGCATGACCAGAAATTGACGTAAAAAATTCTGGTCTTTCGTCAAAAACATAAAAAATTGTGCCTCATTTCAACGCCCAATTGCAATTACCTCACAGCTGCGCTACCTGCTTCTTAGACAAAGTCAATCTGCTTGCGGCTTACTTTGCTGCCAGCTACGCTTCCTGTTTGTGCGTTGTCTCCGGCTGTACTTGAGCGCGTCAAACATTCTATCGGACCACGTCATTTTCGTATTCCTACAGTCGCAGAAGATCTTAAAAATCTCAACATACAAAAATCCGCTGGTCCAGATGGTTATCGTCTGATAGTTCACACATTGTCATTCCACACTGGTAATTGCGTCAGCTTTTCTATCTATGCTTTACTTCTGGTCTCTTTCCGAGTAGACAGAAAACAGCATTTATCCAGCACGTGCCGAAGAAAGGCGATTTTCTTCTCCGACCAGTTACTAACCAAATGCACTAACGTCCATTTTTTTCAAAGTCATGGTAAGTCTGGTTAATCATCAGCTGATGAAATATCTTAAATCATGGAAGCTTCACCCGCAATACGGCTTTCGTAGAAAAGATCCACTGGTGATATGATGGGCTGTATCTTCGAAAAGTGGAATCGCTCCTTGCATCTTCATGGTGAAAGCAAGGTTGTTGCGCTTGATACTTCAAAAACATTTGACAGAGTCTGGTATCAGGTTCTCCTGTCGAAAATGCGTGCGTTTGGGGTGCATGAGCCTCTTGTTTTTTGGATTAGAAATTACCTTTCCATTCAATCCAATTGTTTCTGAGTGACTTCAAGTCTGTTATCCACCGAATAAATGCTGGTGCGCCCCAGGGTTCAGTTTCATCTACAACTACAACGCTCTTCTTGATATTTATCAGTGATCTTTTGTCTACCACATCTTATCCGACTCATTATTTCGCTGATGACAGTGCAATCCAATTTTAAGACGTCCCAGGCCCAGCCCCTCGGATGTTGTAATGTATGTCAAATTCGTTAAATTCTGACCTGGTGGGCAGCATAATAACTTGGTGGAAAGTTAACAGAGTAGAATTTAGTATTTTTAAAA
This sequence comes from Neoascia interrupta, assembly GCA_947623515.1. Classification (NCBI taxonomy): domain Eukaryota; kingdom Metazoa; phylum Arthropoda; class Insecta; order Diptera; family Syrphidae; genus Neoascia; species Neoascia interrupta. The sequence goes on from OX392462.1 coordinate 147,114,168, forward strand.
ACACAAAGCTGTCTGCTATCATACAAACTACCACCTGCAGTTATCCATGATGGACTTGCATCACTGTAACCGAAAAGCTTTACTCAGTATAGGTATGTGTGTTAACGACAGCCTCCATTGGAACACCACATATTCGACGTATCGCCAGGAACGCAGCGAATTACTGAGGATTTCTTAAGCGATGAAAGAAATATTTTAGAACTTCTGGTCTAGCTAACATTTACAAAGCATTCATATGCCCAAAACTGGAGTATACAGGTGCACCAAAGACCACTTTGTACCTACTCGATAGGCTCAAAATGTGATGGGTTATACAATGACTGCGTCCGGACATCTGCAAAAAGGTCATGGCTGTTTCACTTAAAGATCGAGAGAGCGAGCGAGGGTCTCGGGCGAGTTGTCAAATGATTTTCAATCAATGGCAATGTAGGGGGTGGTTCACAATACCGGATCGCTGTCTCGCTCGCCGGGCTTTTCGAAAAATTTTAAAACCGTTTTTAAAAAAAGATTTCTCTGGTCTCTCGTTGTGGCGGTGGCTCTAGTTTGCCACTCTCGCGCAGAATGTGAAACGGCCATCAGAGTCATTCGTTTTATCTCTCAGGAACTTGCAGACTGCTATTAAACGTCTTTTCGGGCCACCAAGCTTTCGCGAAGCACTTACATGCATTACGGGCTTGACCGAATTTCTCAGCTTTCTACGGAAGGCAGTAAAGCTAAGTATGAACCTGCATTAAAGTTTAAAGTCTCTGCATGTCATTTTAATGGATTACTGGGTATTTGTGTCTAAGTGCTTCATCAGATATTTGACAGGAAAACATACATCTGTTAACAAAATTAGTGTTACAAAACGTATCTAATTCAAACATAAGCGAACCTCAACTCCTTTTTTCTTATATCTATTCATATAATTTTCGGATGTGAAAGGCTATAATAACAAATTAGTACGAGAGGACCGCAAGGTATCACACATGCTATCTCATTACTCATCATAACCCTTGTAATATGATGACTGACCCATAAAACATTTCTTCGCAATTTCTCGGAAAGCCACATAACATACCCCACATCAGAGGATTCATCATCAAGATCGTAATTTGATTTCATCTTCAACTGGAAACTTTTCCCATATCTACCTATGTCTTTTTCGTCCCCTGACCTTGGTTTGCATGTATAAATTTGTGGGCTGTGTGACGTTTTGTGTTTTCGAAATATTTAAGGAATCTTCTTTTGTCATTTGGGTACACAAGAATTTTAAGGGATGAGTTGGTTTATTATTACGACACATGAGCTCGTACGTGCACACGAAACATATGGGGCGAGGGACTTTCAGTTTTGACAAGTCGATGGAATCTTTCGTTTATTATCATTTAAAATTTACCTTTGCCTGTCACGCAAACAACCGATTAATAAGCCTTTAAATTGATTGCATGAATGTTGGGCTATATGGCAAACGTATCTGCATGTCTTATTATTTAATGTATTGCATATCTATGAGCTTATGAATAGGATTGTTGTAATGTTTCTTTTTTTAATCGTACCTATACATCCTAATGGTAAAAATACATTCAAATAGTAAGGGTAGGGTTTGCTATTTAAATTTTAACTCTCTATCAAATTTTGTACTTGCACTTAAAAAATATTCTTAGTGATAAATTATCGACGTCTGTAAATTTAACAACTCGTTTTTAAAAGTTTAAAAAATTGACAAGTGGCAATCTTAACATTTCGTTCTAAGGTATGTAACGTAAAAGTTTTTTTTTATTTTCTCAGTGAAAACTTCCCTTGACACTTTAGCCGCGTAGCTAGCTTGGACGAGCTTTTATTTAACACTTACGATTGCTATTTTGTACCCAACCGTAACCAACAACCCACAGTAGTGGGCGGGGCCGTTCACGGATTAAACCAAATTTGACACTTTGTCTGTGAAGCGGAAAATCCAAGCCGTGTAACAAGTTTCAGCTCTCTAGCTTGATTTTGAAGACATAAAACCTTCACAGAAGGACAGACAGACTTGGCTTAATCGATTCACCTGTCAGTCTCGATCATATCTCTAAAAGGTCTTCGATGATTATATTTCACTGTTACAAACTATGCACTAAAATTAATATACCCTCGGTCGGGTATATCCCGCCAACTTTTTTGAGGCGTGGCAGTTTGCTTTTTTTGGTAGAGTAGGGCATTTGGCAATCCCCCGCAGGCGAACTTAAGTTTTTACACACGGATTGTTGCCAATTCCCACTTGTTTGGTTCAAATCAAATATTTTTGTAAAATTGACGTCTTAAGGGGGCGTGGCTGAAAACTTTGTATGGACAAAATCTAAAATGATGTCTCATTTACCTTACCTGCAATTTTTTTTTATTTTTTACCAAATTAAAATTAAGGCCAGTCGAAATTACGTTTCTCTATAAAATTGAAGGTTTTTCTTCAATTCTGCCTCCAAATGAGGGCATGGCCCTAAGTGTTTTCTATATAATATGTTTTACAAATTTATATTGTATAAAATGCATTTGAAATTTAACCCTTAAATTCGATGCCACGCCCACTAGAGGAGGTCCATCGATTTAATTTTTTTTTATACTCTATTCCACAGGAATGGAGTACATTAAGTTTGATAAAGGCGAAAATGTAACATAGAGAAGTAATGACGATAGACCCTCAAGATCGAGACCGAATTCTGAGCCGAATGAGCCATGTCTGTCCGTCCGTCCATCCGTCTGTCCGACCGTATGTCACCAATTCTTAGGCCTTAAATTTTTTAGGCTGGATTTTTTAGGCTGAAATTTTGTGCCTAAGCTGTCTCTCATCCGAATAAATACAAGTGTTAAAATTTTATAAATCCGCCCACAATCGGTCTAAATGTGCAACAACCTCCGGTGCTTACAAAACTGTAAGGCATCGTGAAAAGCTGAAATTTGTTATTTAGCATCTTCTAATGATTACAAGTCATAAAAAATAAAAATAAAGTCCGCAGATCGCCTCTTGTGGGCGTTTCATCGATTGAAAGTGTAATCTTTCACATGCAATTTATTCAATATTTTCTTTCCAAATCGAAAAAATTTTACTTAATATATTATGTAGAAAACACCTTTTTCTAAAGTTTTGGGCCACGCCCACATTTGAAGGCAGAATTTAAGAAAAACCTCTAATTTTCCAGAAAACATGGATTTCGACTACTTTATAGCCTAACTTAAGTAAGGATAAGAAATAAAATTTAGCACATTAGCTTCACCGGGTTCTATACTAGATTTCGTTCTTACAAAATTTTTGGCCACGCCCATGTTTAGAGGTTGGTATAACGAAATTGTTGAATTTAACCCAATAAATTAAATTTTTGGCATCGAATTAGAGAGTAATTGTTTAAATGCAATTTATTCAATATTTTTGTTCCAAATCGAAACATTTTTACTTAATATATTATGAAGAAAATATTAAGTTCTACATTTGGCTTATAAAAAGTTTTGGGCCACACCCATACTTAGAGGCATAATTCCATAAAAACCTATAAACTTCCAGAAAAACATGGATTTCGACTGCTTTTTAGCTTTACTATGTATAGAATAAGAAATAAAATGTACCACATAAAGAACACCAGATACCATATAAAACTTTGTTTATACAAAGTTTTCGGCCACGCCCATCTGTAGAGGTCAATTTCACAAAATTATTGAATTTGAACCAAAAAATTGCAGTTTTGCGTGCATTTTAGCCGCAAACTTGGATATTTCAATGCTAAAATTGATTTTCGGTTAAAGGGGTTGGACATGCCACGCCCCTTTAAAAAAAAAGTGATCAAAAACTTGATTTTGTTTTTATTTAATATGATATATTATTGGTAACGGGACGGGGATGGAAAACAAGAAAATAAACGAATGGAAAGGAGAATAGGAATGGAAAGGAGAAAAGTAATGGAAAGGAGAAAAGGAATGAAAATTAAAATAGGAATGAAAAGAAGAATAGGAATAGGGTATACCGCGGTCCGTTACAGACGGACCCAAGTTATTATATACGCACTGTTGCACTTACTCACTTTCGCTTGTCATCTCCTAATGATTTTCTGACAATCATTAGGAGATGACAAGCGCCAAAGTTTAATTTTGTACGACGTCTTAAAATTTTGAGAGAAATGGAGGTAGTTACACATATAAACCGATTTTGGGTGTGTCAGTGGGTGGATTTGAAAAATTTTAGCACTTGCATTAGTTTGCATTCCGGATAACAACAACCCGACTTAACATAAGCTAGGCATCGAATTTAAGCTTCATAGCTTAAAACTTAAGGCCTAAAGGCATGTGACATACAGACAGACGGACGAGCATGGCTTATTCAGAATTCTTGATTCAGAATGGCTTGATTCAGAATTCGGTCTCGACCATAGGCCACCCTGAGGTCTTGGGGGTTTAACATTATTATTTCACCACTTTAGAAACTATGTGATACACTATACCAAACTTAATAAATGGGATTGAAATTACATAAATACACACCTGAGTCGATGTTTGTATTCTAGGTCTCCCTTTCGCTCAGTATAAAAGTGCAGCTGACGAATGTCATGTGTAACACCACACTTATTGAAGATAGTGTGTGGTTGGGACAGGTGTGTACATAAATGCAGGATCTGCGTACAAATGAAGAAGCTGAAAAATGAATTAAGGGTTATAGTCTATAGTCTGCAACAACATTTCAATTTCTACGCCTTTTCTAACTTGACCAAAAGAAATTTTGAAGTAAAATGTAGATTAGAGATATTCTCACATTGAAGTCAATTGAGGGGCGTCGCTGTAGACCGATTTTAAAAAATTTAATATTTTGTCTGTGAAAAAAAAGAACCAAAATACACTTTAAGTTTCAGCTTTTCTGCTGAATTTAAAAGACCTAAGAACTTCACACATATGGACAGACGGACGGACATGGCTTAACAATTGGATACGATAATATCTCTAAAAGGTCATATGGGGTCTACGGTGACTATTTAACTGTGTTACAAACTATGCATTAAAATTAATATACCTTGGTACGGGTATAAAAATAGTAGAAAATACTTTTTTGCTACCCTGTGTTTTGAAACAATTTAGTGTAACGACTTAGTCTAAACTCAAAGTAAGTAAGTTTGGAAGGAAGACGAGAAGGAGCTTAAATGGTGAAGAGCTAAGATGTTCGGCATTCAACAAGTCCGCCCAAAGATCCGGTACCCAATGAGAGCCAAGGCAGGACAAAAACAGAGGAGGTATTTCGCTGTATCTCCACATTCAGGGCAGGTGGTGGTTTCGCTTAAGCCTAACACATTCAAATGCTTAGCAAAAACTTGGTGACCCGATACAACTTGGTGGCAACAGATACAAAAAATGCAACAGTTGCGCTAAGGTTCGGGTCTTGAGAAAACCTCTTCTGAGCAGTGTTGGAACTTGGAAACGCTAAACGGTGGTATTTAGGATTGAAAATAGGTGGTAGATTGAAAAAAAGGTGGTAGAAAAGAAAATCTTAAATTTCATCAACGTATATATTATTTGACAGCAATCTAGTAATAAAACTCATGTACAGCCTTATTAATATAGTTTAAACACAAGTAAGGTTGCCGACCTACGTCGTTTTAATACATTTTTCTGATTAAAAAAAAAAATGCATTCATTGCTTGAACAAACAAGTTAGTAAGAGTTCGTTTATAATATTTGCATAGGCCACGCTCCCAAAAGTGGGCCGGGGCTAAAAATTAAAATCAATTAATTTTGATTTCGTTAAAATCGTGACGAAATGCCTTAAAACTGAAAATTATTTCGGAAAAATCCGCTTTTCCTAAAAACGCCTCGGTGGGCGGAGCTCAAAACTTTGCATGAACCAAACTTAGCAAATAGTAGTATTTTTAATATTTGGCATAACATTTTTTTTCGATTGAGAGTACACTTTCCGAAAAATCGGGTTCTTAAAGATTGAACATGTTAAAAGTGGCCATGGTCGATAATTTGGGCGGTCCTATTTTTGCCTTCTTAGAGGTTTTAGGCCCTTATTGCACTGTACTAAAATTTGAGTTCCTACGCCTTGTCTAGCTTGACCAAAAGGCATTTTGAAAGAAAATTTAATATAGAGGCTGTCTTACATTGAAGCCAGTAGTGGGCGTCACCGGATTTTACCAATTTTCGGACTTCCATTACGTTGCGGATTTCACCAAATTTCACACTTAGTCTGTAAAAAATAAGAGCCAAGATACGCTCCAAGTTTAAGCATCCTAGCTTAATTTTAAAGACCTAAAAACTTCACACATACGGACGGATATAGCTTAATCGATTCACCTGTCGGTCTCGATTATGTTATATCTAAGAGGTCTTAGGGGTCTACGGTGATTATTTCACTGCGTAAGAAAATATGCGTTAAAATTAATACCCCCTATGAAATAATCGTTGATACTCGATACTTGCGACACACAATCAATTTTTATATGCCACTTAAAGCCCTGCAAGGTCGGGGTTAGAATAGCCTTGAGGTAAGGTATGCCTGTCGTAAGAGCCGACTAAAATCCACCGGAAGAAATATTCTTTAATGTTTCAACGGATGCTGTCGATGCTGCTCCATTTGGGGCAACTTTTGGCAGTAAGATTTTAAATTATAGATGAATCTGAAGGTTAAATTAAAATCCAGAAGCGTCTGTCACACATTGTGCGGCTCACTGGTCGGCGTCTGTCTCCAAAGGGGCGGCTGTATTTAAAAATGAAAATAGAAGTGACTTACCTATTTCTCATAAAAACGACAAGTTAAAAAAAAAAATGGCAATGAACAAAACGAAAGATTTGATTACCCCAGGTGGCAGCCCAGCTATGCTGGAAAATCCACCCTCTTCGGAGGCAGGCTCTACGGATTCTGGGGAGAGCCTTTTATTGCTTATAAATCCTTTTGAGAAAAGGACAAAACTAAATCGATCACCACCACCTAGATCGAACATATCCGGAAAAAGCAGTCCACCGGTAAACCAGGACTCTGTGAAAATTAAGAGCTTAGAAAAGGAGAATAATGAACTCCGAGCTAAGCTTATTGAAATGGAGCGACTCTTCCAAGATCTAAAAATGGAAGTTGACTTTCTGCGAAAAGAAAACGAGGATATTAAAAATACTCGTTTAACGAAAGACTGTGAGGTAACGAAAGAGTGTGTAACACCGAACCGACCAGCAGTCGAATACTTCACGGACGAGGACGAACTTGCACTTGAGACCGATTCAGTCTTAAGGAAAAGGTCTAGCAAGAAGCGAAAGGCGAATTCCTCTCCCGAAGTAATACAAACAGAAGATAAGCCCTCTGGCTAATCCAGAAGCGAAAATTCGTCCACCTCCCGCAATAAACATCGTCGGGATAGCAGACTTTGGGTTATTGCGCAACCTTCTTGCAAACACGGTGAGAACAGAAAACTATAAGCTTACCTCGCACCGAAATAACGTGTGGAAAGTAAATGTTGACAACGCCGATTCCTATCGCGCACTGTCTCTTAGACTGAATGCAGAAAGAATCGAGTGGTATACTTATCAAAATAAGTACGAGAAACCACTGCGAGTCATTGTAAGGGGGCTCCACCCATCATGCACAAAAGAAGACGTTGTAAAAGACGTAAAAAATAAAGGCCTTAAAATTATTGATGCCGTCAATATCATTAAAAAGGAAAAGCAACGCACGGAAGGAGAAAGAGACACTGTGATCAAATGCGGCCTTCCAATTTGTATGCTCTCCCTTGAAAGAACTGAGAGCATAAACGATATTTATAGAATAAAAATGATACTTAACATCAGGGTTAAAATCGAACCCATGCGAAAGGGCAATAGACTGATACCACAGTGTAAGCGATGCCAAGAATTCAGGCACACAAGTGCCTACTGCCAAAAAGAAGCACGTTGCGTGAAATGTGCCGGGAAACACCTGTCAACAGAGTGCAAAGTTGACATAAAGGCTCCAGCAGTTTGCGCCAATTGCCACGGAAACCACCCCGCGAACTATCGAGGATGCGAAGTAGCCATAGAGCTGCAAAAGGGACGAGAACCTCTTAAGGAAAATACTAGAGGTCAGAATCAAAGCCTAGGACGCCCAAAACCTGCTGAAACTCCTAAGCCAAAGACTCCAAAGACGCCAAAGCCGATCAAAAGTGCAAGATTGGCAAAGGAGGCGTCGACAAAAGGCGTAAAAGCTCCACAAAAGAGCGGCGCCAGTTCAAGTGCAGCGGAGAAACCACCACTGGTCGCACCGAAATCATACGCACAGGTTGCGGCAAACGAAAGCAAGGCAAGATCGCCCACAACAGATGCAGTGTCTCAGATCCTCGCTGTAATCTTGGAGAAACTTGAGGATCAGACTAAAATCAACAAAGTTATATTTGACAAACTGAGCAAGCTCGAGTTTAAGCCTCGAAAAAATTACAAGAGAACATGAATATGAAACAGTTATTTAAAATACTAACATGGAATGCAAACGGCCTTCTGAATAAAATAGACGAACTAGAAGTATTTCTACGGAAAAACAATATTGATATTTGCATGATTACGGAAACTCACCTTAAAAACGGGTCTACACCCAAACTTAAAGGTTACAATGACTATCACGCACATCACCCTTCGCAAAATTCGAGAGGAGGATCCTCCCTCTACATTAAGAACTGCATAAAGCACTTCAAGAACACAGAAGTTGAGCTAGACTCTATGCAGATCAGTTCGGTTTCTGTAAAAATTGACTGCTTAGATTATAACATTGCATCTTGTTATTTCCCGCCAGGATATAGACTGGTGGAAGACGATCTTGATCGTATGTATGACTTCATTGGGTCCAATTTTATCATTGGGGGTGACTTTAACGCGAAGCATACTTTTTGGGGCTCACGATGCAATTCAACAAGAGGCAGATTACTGTACAAAAATAGTATGAAGCGTGGGGTGGACTTTTTCTCCACGGGTAAGCCAACATATTGGCCAACCGATAGGAATAAAAAGCCTGACCTTGTCGATTTTTTCATCGCTAAAGGGTACCCCATATACCTTACGCGAATTGAAGAGTGTTATGATCTTTGCTCAGACCACTCAGGAGTTATCTTGAAGATGGGTGGAAGACTGGCGAAAATAGAAAGAGCTCCTAGATTAGCTAGCAAAAACATGAACAGGGACGTTTTCAGAAAGGACTGTAAGGAGGGTGTTGGCTTGAATGTGCCATTGAAAACTCCTGTCGAGTTAGAAACCGCAGTTGACAAATTCATTGAAGCAATTCAGAGCGCTGCTTGGAACAACAATTCGTCCCAAAAGAACGCAGTTAGCACCGACGGGCATGTACGTAAAACATATCCGCTTGAAATTGAAGAATTGATTCGTGAAAAGAGAAGAGCGCGTAGGAGATGGCAAGGCACGAGGGCCCCCCCAGACAAAACCCTATTGAACCACCTCTCTAACAAACTGAAAGGAATGTTGCAAGATCTTAAAAATCGTGAGACCACTGAATACCTTGAAGGCTTGTCGGCGGATAGGAGCTCAAACTACTCGCTGTGGAAAGCAGTTAAGTATATCAAGAAACCTATAATCCACTCGGCACCAATAAAAAAAGCTAATGGCGAATGGGCAAGAGAAGACAAAGAGAAAGCGAATTTGTTTGCTGAACATTTAGAAGAAACATTCAAGCCTTTCGACGGTCCGCCGTTGGCTGACGTTCTAAACAACAACGGGGAACCTGGTAGCTTTAGAATGAAAAAAGTTTCGTTAGTTGAACTCCGACAGACAATTAGCAAACTTAAAAATAATAAGGCCCCGGGTTACGACCTGATCACTGGCGAAATATTAAAAGAGCTACCAAAAAAGGCATTAGTCAAGCTACTTTATATGATAAACGCTTCTCTTAGACTTCTATACGTTCCAAGACAATGGAAAGTTGCTGAAGTCATTATGGTTCCTAAACCGGGGAAATGCGCAAATGATAAAAAATCTTATAGGCCCATATCGCTTCTGCCGATAATATCGAAAGTATTTGAGAAACTTCTGCTGAAGCGATTACAACCAATAATTGCAGAAAGACGCTTGATCCCGGATCATCAATTCGGTTTCAGACCTAACCATTCCACAATAGATCAAGTCTACAGAATAACGCATGAAATTGAAAAAGCCTTAGAAGGGAAAAAAATATGTTCAAGTGCTTTCCTCGACGTATCGCAAGCCTTCGACAAAATATGGCACGAGGGCTTGAAATATAAGCTACGGCAAAATTTGCCGGAAGACATGTTTAAAATATTGGAAAATTATCTTGAAAGCAGACTCTTTCGTGTTAGGTGTAGTAGTGAATACTCGAGTTTCAAGCAAATTCGGGCTGGCGTACCCCAGGGAAGCGTCCTCGGTCCGACCCTGTTCCTGCTCTACACAAGAGACATACCTCTAGATGACGAGACAGTCGTGGCCACGTTTGCGGACGATACGGCCATCCTGGCAACAGGTGAATCAGTCGAGTCATCAACGAGAAACCTCCAACGAGCATTGGACAGAATTTGTGTCTGGACGAAGACTTGGCGAATCGCTCTTAACGAGAACAAGTCTACGCATGTGAATTTCACTTACAGAAGGGTTAACAATTTGCCTCTGTTCATAAATTCTGCACAAATACCGTATGCAAATGAAGCGAAGTATCTAGGGATGACACTGGACGCTAAACTAAGGTGGAAACCACACGTAAAGAAGAAGCGTGACGAGCTCGAGATTAGGCTCAGGGAAATGTATTGGCTTATCGGAAGATTTTCGAAATTAAGCACATATAACAAACTGCTCTTGTACAGGCAGGTGTTAAAGCCGTCCTGGACATACGGTATACAACTTTGGGGTTGTACCAAGCCGAGCAACATGTCCATGTTGCAGACTTTCCAAAACAAAACACTAAGAGCAATTGTGAATGCTCCATGGTATATTAGGAATAGCGATATTCACAGAGATTTAGGAATAGCTACCGTGGGCGAAGAAGTAACAAACTTCGCTGGAAAGCTTAATGCTCGCCTTCATGTTCATTGCAAGAATGAAATGATCCGTACTCTAAACGAGACTCTTAACGATGTTAACAACGAGCGACGACTACAAAGAACAAGACCCTTCGATCTAGCGACGTAGGGTGAAGCCGCATTAATGAACGGCTTAGTAGGTGCATTCACTGGAAAGCAACCTATGCAATGCGATCAACACTATGGAAGCGTAAACGACTTGTTAAGTTAACTTAGTTGTAGTCAAGAAGTATTATGAGAGAGCGAAAATTTACTACTATGAAGTGCGTTCTGGCAGTTTCATAGTGTCTCTCATAAATGGGTGGTTTTTTAGCACGTGGAAATCGGGCATAACCAATATCGGCTACTTCGGTATTATGTACCTGCTATAGTGGGCGTATTGGTATCTTTGAAAGATTTTGGAGTTTTAGTCTCCGTCCATCCTAGTATTCAAAAAAAAAAAAAAAAAAAAAAAAATGACACTTAAACCGAAAAACTAGTTGAAAGCGAAAAAAGGCTAGCTATCGGGAATGCGTTATAATTTCCAGCAGCTAAATTTGCTTTTGAAATGGAAATGGTGAAACGAAGTTGTTTGGTAAAATAAGAAATTGTAGGTTCATAGTAAAAACTTGAGTTTTTTTCTCAGCTTCCAGTGTTACCTACGCGGTAGTTTGAAATACTAAAAAGGTGGTAGATTTCAAACAAAGGGTTGTAGGTTGCTGAAAACTCTAAAAGGTGGTAGAAACACCACTTAAGTGGTAGAAGTCCCAAAACTGCTTCTGAGTCTAGCCTAGCAAGCTCATCAGAGCTCTCGTCTCGTGTCCCTAGAAACCAGTATGCCCTGGGATCCAAACAAGATACACAGTGCATATTCCAAGTTCAACGAAAAATTCAGCTCCCTATCCCTATCTTTAGGGATTTAGAGGGTTAAACAGCTTGGTTCAGCTCACTGATGCTTTTTGCCCTCTACATGTTAGTCACAATAATGCGCACATACACCGAATAGCGAAAATCTGGACTTACAAGACAGACGCGTATTTAACTAAGAGGTAGTGGAGTCCGATTTCGAATTCCACAAAGACTCCAGCACCAGACCCCTGTTCGGTTTTGGCTCAGAGTCTGACCCCTGGCTCAGAGTCTGACCGACGCCATTCTATTGCCTAAGGAAAGCCAAGATGGCAAGATTTTGTCGCAAAATGATTTCTGATGTAATTGCGTCGAAGGGCACATACATTAGAATGAGGTCGAAGGACCATTTTTACATAAGTTCTTCAAAATTCCAAAGCGTGTGGTACCAAAATTCACCTCGTTATAAGGGTAAGATGGATTTCCGCGTTAGTTATACAACATTAGTTTAAGGAAATAATAGGTATATGGATTACCCATATCTCCCTAATTTAGAATAAGAAGGATATGTATAGGTACGTACCGCTTAAATTCAGAAAGCAGAAGTAGGCAGGAAGGCTTTCTCAAAGAACACTTTCCTTCACAGGCTTAGAAAGTATAATGCTTTAATATAAATGCAAGCAGTAACAAAAAAAAAACTTCGTGAGCCCAGATCCAAATCACATCCGACAGCCTTCATAAAATGCCAAACGAAATGATGAGCAGCCTGGAGGCCCCGGTGAAACCAAACTCTGTCAATTAAAATTTCCATATTTTAGAACCAACGAATCCAATAATAAATCTCTGCAATCCCTACAGAGTAATATCCGGTTTAATATCCACATCTCTACAGCTAGCGCATGCCGAAGCTCAACAAAAATCGGTGAAAAAAAAGAATAATAAAAAAAAATCGCCAAAAAGTCCTTCGAAGACCCACAAAAACAACAACCAAAATGTCGGCTGTAATTAAACAAATCACAGCTAGGTACCTAACTCATAAATTATAAAATTTCCAATTAGTTGGTTCCACCGAAATTAATCATAAATATTAGAGGCTACGCGCTTAGCTCCGCTTTGCCATTTGCTCGAGGTTTCCACGGGCTGCCCGCAGTGGCGGCAGTCCTAATTTTACATAGGACTTTGGGTACTTGCGTATAGGTGTATAACACACACGAACGCATTGTAAAAACAGTCGAATAAAATTCATTAATTTACATCCCCGCCCAAGCCCCCTTTCGAATCTGAAATAGATCGATACCGCTTTCGCGTGTTCCTTCACCGCGCGCCGTCCCATATCATCGGAGGATGTGGTTCTTTATTATGGGCGCCATTTTTAATTTGCTGCTGTTTTCGGCCGTACATATACATGCCTTCATATGTATATATGTAGATGCGTTCATCCTTTTTTGGGACTCTACAGCGCTAAACACAGAGCAGCAAGAGCGAGAAACAAACTTAATTCGTTTTGGAATCATTAATTTTTAGAGCTTAACCAGATGACACACACAGCGTCGCGGAATGTATAAAATAACAACAACAACAACGGCAACAGCAATAACACGAGCACATGCAAAACAAAAGGCAAGGATAACGTTCATTTGATTTCGACAGGCCACAGGACGCGAAGGGTGTGTGTATACATAAGCGCGCGCCTGTCACCCATAATCATTCTCATCATTATCCCTGGCCCTGTGTCTTTGGCGAAATGTCTCTTAAGGATTTCATCCTCAAGCAGGACGATTTATCCCTCAGCACAAGCATCAAGAACCAGGACGGGCACAGGAAAAAATGAAAAATCATTAATATTCATCCCCCGCTAGCTAGGGGGAAACTGGAACATTTTCGGGAGCAAAAAGCAAGATGAAGCTGCCCCTGCCCCTCCTCTGGGATCCCTGCGAATCCTTCTCTTCATATGATCTAATCCAATTAGAAAAACAAAAAGCAAAAAACTGTTTATCTTTAGGGTTGGGCGGCGGTCGGGCGCGGGGGTGTTGGCCGTCATAGAGGTTGATTGTCAATCTCCCCTTTGTGTGTGTGTGTGCGTGAACAACGGATGTCACCATAAAATTCCATTAGTGGACGCGAAAAAGCTCACAGAAATGATAACACGGCAAGCGAACGCAAGCGGAGATGAGTTTTGTGTTTGTTTGTTTGTATTGCTTCCTTCTGGCTTGGTCCTTTGGACCCAACTGTCGTTCCATTTGAAAATATTTATGTGTTTATGTTTATTTCCGCTGTTGGGGTGTACAAGATTCAGGTGGCATGGCGGCGCAAGCAAGAGCAAAGGATGTTCCATATAAATATGTACAAATTCTGTGGAATCAAACAGAGGAATTCGGGAGAATCCTTCCCCGCTCTGTTGCGGTTACAATTTTTGTTTTTGGACACAAAACGAGCAAAAGGCAAAAATCTCGCCTCGTAAAATTCATCGAACAGCAGGACATGTCCGGGATGATGATGATGATGACGACGATGCGATGGCGCTGTGCTGTGGGCGTCCTTTGCTGGTTTTGGTGATATCTTAACTTTCGTGCTTCGCGAGATGAATAATGAAATTATTTCGAGCTCGCCGCGAGAAAATCCTTTAATTCATTATATTCCGCCTTGTGCTGCTCCTATGGGCGAATGGATTTTTGCGCTCTAAACAAATATTGAGAAAAAATATGTTTTTTTCTGGCGTTTTCTCCTGACGACCGCTTCACTGGTGACAGGATGAATTCGTGCCGGAAACGTTGGCAAACGAGATTTGAATTTTGAGAAGGTCCTAAATCGAATAAGGAAGCAGCAATTTTTCCACAGGTGAAGCAACCGAAAATAACGACTCAATTCGACTGAGGTCGAATTTGACGGAGTTCTGCGTTTGGAATGTTATGGTCTACTTCTGCATCTACACGAACCTATTGGTCCTCCTCTTTTGACCTGTTCCACAGAACTAGTGGATATAAATCAGATCAGTTGAACAATGATGCAATGATTGGAGCGCGCTCGCTCTAGACCGACTGGTAATTATTTTTGGTTTAGTAGTTCATGGTCCAAGCTGGTCCAAGCTGGAGCGCAATTGCCAGGTACGACACGAGATCACGAATCGTGCTCGTTAGGATGATTCCCTGCTATGAGATATTTGATACTCCACAATTGGGTTGGTATTTGCTTAGACTTTGCAGGCGGGTTGAAAAGGGTTATATCCATCAACGATCGATCGCGATGAAGGAAATTGATTTTACATGATCACCGTTCATTCACTGCGATGCGAGAGTGTGTCACGATGGTCATCCAAGTTGCTGTAAGAAGTGAGTTCCTCAAAGTAATGAAAGTTGAGTGGAAGTAAAATGTGCGGAAATTCGAAGGGGTTCCGGTTATGTTTTTCTTTTTTTAGGTGGTGCCTCTTCCAATCAAATAAACAGCAAAATAAATTGATTGTTAAGAACATTCCATCAGCTGCCGCAAGATGCACAAGAAGCAACAAATAATTTGAAATATATAATTTGTAAATAAATATGAAATATGTTTATTTTCTTATTATAATCCCTATTTTAGTTTAAGGAGCCCTGTATATTTTAATCATTAAAATGTATTATAATTATTACATTAAAAGGAACACAAATTTCAACTTAGAACTACAAAAATAAAAAGAAAATTATGTTAAAAGGCCATTTTTCCCAAGGGGGAGATAGTATATCTTATCTTAACATGTTAAGGCTGCCTTATTTATCTGCGCACCTTAGGCATAGAACAAAGAGACACTTGTCCTTTCTTAGAAGTCTGGTGTCTGGACCATCCGATTTGTCCTGAAGAGACGCATTCCGATTTTTGTAGTAGAGAAGATTTAGATTGGCTTTACACTTTCATGAAATATTTAATTTTTAAGAGAGAGAGAGATGGAGAGAGATTGTGAAGAAGCACAGGAGATTGTGAGCTCTTATAGTCTATTTAAAAGTTGCGTTAACCAATCTACTTTATTTTCGAGGCAATTTAAACATTCGAAGTTTCTATGGTTTGTTGGCTCGCCGCATTTGCCTGATTCGTGGCAAAAACACTAAATTCGACGTTTTTAGCGGTCTGTCCAAAAATGAAAAAAGGACCTCTTATGGTATCGCTCCGTTGTCCGTCCGTCCGTCCGTCGGTCGGTCAGCACATGTAACTTTTGAACGGTAAGTCGTAGAAAGATGAAATTTGGTACACTTATAAAATCCGTGAAAAAACTAGAATGCATGTAAGGGAGTTTTTTGTATATACGCTTAACGGTTTTATACAGTTTGAATATTGATTGTAAAAAAGACAAAAAGTGTTTTGGGCTTATCTTAAAAAGTTTTACAGCCAGAAAGAAGAAAATTTTAACATGCACTAAAAAAATATTGGACTTTCATAATAAAATCGAACTTTTGCAAAACATTGAAAAGTTTTTGAGAAATAACAACCGAAAAATAGTTACCTATTTTCAACGTGTTTAAGGTCATAACTTTTACTTTATTTAAAAAGCCGATATTGGGCTAAAATATAAACCAGCCCAAGGGTAAGCGAAGGCTAAAATAAAATTTTAGTTAAACGGTTTAAGAACTGTAGTTTTGGCGTATTTTCGAAAAAAAAAACGTGAAAAAAATTTATCCACACCACTATCTCCGATAAAGCGTCGGAGATTTGAAAGAAATCACACACATCAAGAATTATTTGTAATTTTCGGAAAAACTACAGAAATTTTCTAAAATTTAGCTCGAAAACTTTAAAAACATTTCAAAAATTATTTTTCAAAATATTTTGGAATCTTAAAGGTTAGCAATTATAATGAAATTTGGTTTGTATATAAAACGTTTAAAGGGAATTTTAAAACTTTTAAGATCTTTCAAAAATGAGGTTTCTAACTTAAAATTTTCTGAAACGGTTTTAAAAACAAATTAAAAAACGCGGTTTTGTGACCGATAACTAAAAAAACCGTGCTCTGAGTTTTATAAAAAGGTAACCGTTGCTAGCGCAAAGTATATGAGAATCAAAATAAAATATAACGGTATTCAACAAAAGGCTTCGAATAGTCCTTGTATGGATTTTAAATAAAAAATGCAGAAAAAGCCAAAAATCGCGTGTCTCCCCACACTATCTTGATAACGGTAATATGTACCGTTTTGTAAAAATATCAGACATATACATTGTTGATCCGACAAAATGAATCGAATTTTATTGTAACCGTTTTGACTCACATCGATTCTACTGTCATGTTTGTGCGTAAACTAATCAAGTGGTTTCAAATAAACCGCCTTGAAAATTAGTTTGTGTTTTATGTCAAACTCGAACAATTTGAGACAAAAATTCAAAAGTCAATCGATTCAAACCGATTCAACCGTCTAGGCGCATTTCGGAGTCGGTTTGAATTTAACAATACTGATTTGAAAACCGGTTTTGTTTAAAGCGATTCGAATACTTATATCGGTTTCAAATCGATTTTCGTGAATTCGATATCGTTCAAAGCGATTTAACGTGTCGGGTAAACGGGGTAATAGACAATCTTTTGAGGTTCAAAAAAAAAAAAATATATAGAGGGGCCGAAATATTGCGTGGTTTTTGAGATATGCTTAAAATCATTTAAGTCGATTTAATAAAATGGTAGTGCTAAAAAATACCTACAACTTTTAAGTTGTTTCCATAATATCATATAAATATTACAAAAACATAGACCATTGAAGTAGAAAGCAAAATATATAAAAAAAATTGAAAACAAAGAACCCATTTTTAATTTTTTTTTTTCAGTTTTTCTTACAAAAAAAACAAACTAAAAAAAATTTATTTGTCACCCTGCCCCCCCATTTCAATAAAAATTTAAGTAGGTACCTAAGCTGTAGACTGGGTTAAAATACGTACAGTAAACTTGTAAAAAAATATTAACAGTACCTGGAGTAAAATTAACAGCAAAATATCTTTTTTAAGAGTTTTAAACCCGAATACCGAGCAAACAGTATACGGGAGATACATACGGCAAATATAAACGGAGCTTCGAAAATAGTAAACAAAATGATTTTCTGCTACTTATTTTGTCTTAGGGCCGATTTTTCAAACATCGAATAAACTGGTTGATAGCTATTCATTGAATAAATTTATCTCCCTCAATATCTGCTGAATAAGGCGATTTGATTTTTCAATCGAAAAGTTATCTGTTGATAGCAATTCGCTGATTTAACTGTCGAAGTGAAGTATAAAAATCAAAGCAATGTCATTTGAAATATTTAGTGAAAACTATTTTTTCGTAAAAACAAAATATTTAAGTGCAGGTTATAACAGTGCAGCATAAGAATGGCAACTGCTTCAAAAAAAAGGGACAGATCAGTCAATTTCATCTCGTCTGAGGTGCGTAAACTCATGGACATCGCTTTCAAATTTCGAAATGTAATCGAAAACAAAAAAACGGACATGATTTCAAATAAAGACAAAGAGTGCGCATGGACCAAAAGTGAAAATTTGTTTAATGCGTCGAGCGGTGTTTCAATGGAGTTAGTGGAGCTTCAAAAAGAAATTGCAAGAGCAGAGCTGAATTATCAAGAAATTGAGCACAGGCTTCGGGCCCAAGAGCATGAACTGCGAATTCTCGGTCTAAAAAATGAAGAGAAGAGACAAAGATGAGTTTTACGGTTGTACTTCAAAATCAGGTCTTTTAAACTAGGAACATATAATATAACATTATGTTTTTGAACTTTATAAGACGAAAAGGTTTTTCTTAAATTTAGATAGGTGTAACAGAGGTGAGAAAAGTAAAAGCAAGCTGGTAAGAATCGGCAGTGAAAAGAAGGTTGAAAGAAAAGAAAGATATAGGGGCTTCGAAAAGATAAAAGTGAGAAAAGTGATTCATAATTGTGGACTAAAAGATTGCGGGGCTGTTTATAGTATTGATGTACGCAGGTAACGAGTTCCACAGCCTTACTGCAGGAATGAAAAACAACCGAGATGAAGTTAAGTATTTGAAGGAAGGAATATTTAGGTACATTCATTACGACGTGAACGTAAGAAATTAAATTTATCATATAAATACCGACGAGGCTTGGATAAAAGAATTTTGTGCATGAATATGCAATTCCTGGAATTTATATATGCTTAGTTAGAGAGCGTCCTAAAAATTGTTCACTTGAGCCAATATACTGTCGAACCTACATAATCCATGGCTGCATCGAACCATCTCGTTGAATGCTACCTTAAGCTAATGCAGCGAAAGAGAATAAGGTCACCAAAGGTATCATAAGGGAACTAACAGGGTTTTGTCTAGTATAAACTTGGTTGAAACTGCAGTTCGCTAAATTTTGCTCAAATGTGCATATAAGCGCCCGATAGAGCGGTTGAGTTTGTCAAAGCAAAGGTAGGTGGCAGACTCAATTATTTTAAGCCTGCAGCTAGAAAGCCAAATGTCAGGAACCATACTTAGCTCAAAGCGTTTATTCGATATGGGCAGCGCTAAGCAATTTCGGTTTAAAAGAAGCCAGTTTTTTAGTGACCAGTCATTAATGGCTATCAAGTCGATATTTAAAAGATTTACCCAGCCGGAGAATTTCGATCATAGACAGGGATATACGAATTTGAGTATCGTCAGGGTACAGGGTACATACATATATGCAACAAAATTTGAATTTGGCCCCAAGATAGATCCTTGGAGTACTCCCTGCTTCAGAGGCTTGAATATTGACCATTGCAGTGGAGCAGGTGGAGCAGCTGCGGGCTCCACGGAAACCCGATTGAAGAGGATAAAATAAAGCCCTGACAAAGAAATGGTTTAAGATTCGGTTTGCAATAATTTTCTCAAAGATTTTGGATAAGCATGGAAGAATGCTAATAGGCCGATACTCATTAGCTGTCGAAGCATTGGCTTTTTTCTAGAGAAAAACCAAACCAAAAACGAATTTCTTTATTCTCTTTTATGCAGTTACTTGATATTTTTTTTTATTTTCTTTTAATCGAGTAGCCCTGTAATTGTTAAATAAAATTTAATAAAACGAGTAAGTTAGTGCAGGAGTTCGTTTGAATTAAACCGATCTTTTTGGTCTAAACTCATATACTTTCTGCCAATAATTTGTATTGGCCACGCCCCAAAAATGAGTGTAAGCTAAAAAATAGAATGAAATAACGGGTGATTTTTTAGCTGGTTTGGTTTTGGCAACACTGGTTTTGACAGCTGACGTGTGTTTAGTACCTTGTGTCACTGTCAAACAGCTTCAGTTTGGTTTGCAATTTAACCATGGATCGTCTTACAAAGGAACAACGCCTGCAAATTATTGAATTTTACTATCAAAATTCGTGCTCGGTTCGAAATGTTCATCGCGCGCTGCTTCCATTTTATGGTCGGCATTCTCGACCTTCTTTTGGTGAACAGTTAATTTCACGTTTCGGGCCGGTCAATTGGCCGCCTAGATCGTGCGATTTGACATCATTAGATTATTTTTGTGGGGGTATGTCAAGGCTAATGTCTATAGGGACAAGTCCGCTTCGATTGACGCACTGGAAGCCAACATCCATGCATTCATTCGTGAGATACCGGCCGATATGTGTGAAAGAGTATGCCAAAATTGGACTCAGCGGATTTGCTACCTGAGACGCAGCCGCGGTCAACATTTGCATGAAATTATCTTTAAACATTAAATTCCAAGGTTCAAACTATCGATTCAAATAAATATTTCATTAATTTTTTCGAATTTTTTGTGTTTTTTTTTTTAAAAAAAGTTCTCAACCTCTTAAAAAATCACCCGTTACTTCTAATTTCGTTTGAATCATTTAAATTCGATTCAAGCGAAAATTAATGCTTAAATAACTGTTTAAAAAAAACGCCTCCTAAAAGTAGGCGGAGCCCAACGTGTTAAATGTAACAAACTTAGTAAATTTACCAATAAGAAACTGTCATAAAATTTTTTTTTATTATTGGATCTTTCCTCGCTTCTTTTGTGAGGAAAGATCCAACAAATAAAATTCAGCTTTTATACCCGTCGAACAATTCGATTGAAGTAAAAAATCGTCAGTGAACATGTGGGTTTAGATTAGAAAATCGATTGGCCCCTAAAAACCTTCAATATCCTGAGTAGAATGCGTCTCTACCCTTGCAAATCACCTCTGTGTGTTTTTTGAAATCATAAAATTTATTCTTTATGTTGAATTCTTCTTATATTATAAGAACTCTGAATGTAGGATTATAGTCGATGCGCTAAAGTTTACTTGCTTGAATACCTACCAAAATGTCGCTCTCTTACACGATGGAAACCGAAGTCATTTGGCTTAAATGCATCCGTGTCTAAAAGCGTCCCATATGTTATCTACCTATAAAATTTTTATTCATGTGTCACTCCAGAGTCACTTTAGCAACCCTTTTTATAAACGCGATTCGCGAAACACGGCTCGCGACTGCAATGCGGAACTTTTGTCATCCCTTCGCCATCCCGTTGAATTGGTAACGTGGGCTAAATTGCCTTGAATGCACTGTCAAGTGCCTGTTTTTGGGTAATTAATTGTCAGCATGCAGGATAATCAAGAGGTCCCCCCATACACGCGAGCTGGAGGGCCAAAAAAAATCCCAAAAGAAACCCAAATTAGTCAAGAGGCCCTAGAGGTAGCAGGTAATTCAAAAGGAAAGCCAGGATATTTTTTTGACAATCCAGAGTCAGATCCATAGAAGGGTTGGATGTGGAGATTGCCAAAAAAAAATTCGGCTATATGCGTTCATGATGTGCATGAGCAACGAGGATACAAAAAAAAAATAAATGGCAGGACCAACTGAAGTGCAATGGAATCCCTTTTTTATGCTGAGTCGAATGCAGGATGATGATGCAGACTGAGGCCTGAGTTCATGCTTTTCAAACGAAAAGGAAATCAAAGGAACACGGAACGGGTGCCTACACATATCAAAACAATTTTCTTTTTTGTTTCCGCCTTTCGATTTCTTTCCTTTTTGCCCAGCATTGTCAGCAAAAGGAAAAGAAAACCGAATACCCTTTGTTGGCTCGTCTTTTCCGCTATGTATACGTATCCCAAGGTGAAACATACACCTGAGTATCATCAGTATATGAGTTGGCATTAAACTGCGCAAAATAAAGGAGCACGACCAAATGAGCATTCTTATTTTAATGCTTGTATGATGATACTCTTTGCTGAATAAGCAAAACAAAGACGTCCGACTAACGACAACGACGATGATTATGACGGCCATGGATGCTTAATTAACACACGAGTATTCTGAGGAGTGGATTTAGTCCTTGTTTTTTTTTTTGTTGCAGTTGAGCTGCAGTCCCGCTTTACTCGGGCTCTTTTATTTCATGAAAAATTGTTTTGTTTTCAGCTCATATTTAGGGGACGGAAGAGTGCAAAGAAAGCAAGAAAGAAGCAAAATCTGCAACAATACATGGACAATGCAACAAACTGTAGCGGGTGTGGCACTTGGGCGCAACAAAAAATATTTTTATTAAAAGATTTAATACAAAAATGTTCAAATAAATAAAGCAAAACACAAACTGTTCTTTTCAGGTGGTAAGCAGAAGCAAATTCAAAGGAATTAATATTCTCTAAGGATGAGCAATGCATGTTCCATTATATTGAGCCCCGGGTAAGTTGCATTTTCAAAGGAAAAAGGAAAGCTCACGAGAAGATAATTGGCTAGTCTTTCGTCTAATAATTAATTTCCTCGTTGTTTTTGCCATCCTTGACTGAGAATCGGCTCCAGGAGACATTCGTTATGTGTAGGTAGTGCGCGTATATTTAAATGATAACAAGGGCATGCTATTGTCTTAAGAGTGGAAGATTAATGTGAATGGTGAGAAACCAAACTAGATAGGTAGCTGTAGCTCACAAGTCACAAGTAAAATACACCCTGGCATAGAATATAGCAAAGACGTAAAAATTTTTGTACTTAGGTATTTGGCTGTTGACTAAAACCTTGGGCACTACTCTTTGGAGCTATTTCTCTCTTATCGCAAAAATATCACGAATGTTACCTAAAGAAGGGAAAACAACTTCTTTTTATACCCCTCCCAGGATAGGAGTAATATTAAGTTTGGTTTGTAGCTTGTAACATAAAAAATTAATCATCGTAGTCCCCCAAATCAAGACCGATCGGTAAGTCGAATAAGACACATTCGTCCTTACGTCCGCCCGTCCGATGGCCGTCTGTCTGTCGGTAGTTTCTAGGCCTTAAATTTTAATAGGAACTTATAACCTCATATCTGAACTTCTTGGGTCCGGAAGCAATGCAAATGTAAAAAATTTTGAAATCCGCCAACTAACACGCCCACTTTACTTAGTAGCATAAAAATCAAAAATGTCGTAGGATGCTGAAATTGGGCATTCAATATCCTTGAGTAAGTATGTTTTGTGATTGGCATTTATTTTACCGTTTTTCAAACCTTATTTGTATGCAATATTTATGCTTGTAATCGAGAAATTCTTGATTTTTATTCTAACATATATCTGTACCTATAATAACAATAAATTTACTGCACAAATTTTAACAACGGCCAACTTTTGGGGCGTACTTGAATAAAAACATAAGTTTTGGCTAAAAATGTATTTAACACATGCAAAGCTCGTCCGGACAATTTATTTCAACAAAAACTCCAATATTTTTGGTAATAAGTTGATGCCACTTTCCTTTTTTAGCTGAAGGAAATAGTCATATTTGAAAGTGTCGATTTTGAGCTAAACAGCGGTCAATTGGGATGGCGTATCCAACGATTCGCCTAAGCGGATTTCAACCTACCCACTAGTTAAATGTGTCAAAACATCGCCAATTCAACTCCCTGGTACGCTGATACGGGTTCATACCTCTTCGGTTACCCTTACTTCTACTATTCCCACCTCCCCCCCCCCCAAGGTTAATTCTGTGTTGAGTCGCCTGAGGTACGGGTTTCCACCGAAATGGGTACTCTACATCAGCGTTTTAACTAAGAATCAGCCTGCAAGGGTCTTTACCGAAATCGGTTACCCTCCTGCACTCTCCAATCGTTGAGGCTAACTCTCATTTGAGGGGCAATAGTTAGATAGAAGATCTACAGATCTAGTTAGACTCGACGCAAAGAGGAAAAGGTCCTTTATCCCCGACTAATAAGTTAAACACTAAGTGGCTGAACACTCAAGCTGTCCCTCATACCACGCGGGAACGATATAGTAGAATTCCTTCAGTAATTCTCCCCATCTTTCCCCCACCATATCACAGGGTCTTCCATTTTACAGGTATGGACTAATGTGGGCTTATTCGCTCTCCATTTTACAGGCATGGACTAATGTGGGCTTATTCGCTCTACCCCTACGGAATCACGAACACATAATCCCACTGGTACGGGTTCATACCGTTTCCATTCCATGCCCTTCAATTTGCTTCCTTCTTATTCCCCCCAAGGAAGGGTTCCCACCAAGGGCTCACACCAAATGCGGTTACCCCTGCACCTTCCAATCCTTGAGGATGATTCTTGATGGAGCAGCAATAGCACAATATAAGCACCGACTTATACCGAAATCGGTTGCGCCTGACGTGTTTCTTTTCGTGAAGAAACCACGTCTCTTTGACCTGCCACCTAGACCCCTCTCACACAAACGGGTAGTTATAATTTGGGTCCGCGGGCTGGTTACAGTCCTACAAAGTGGTATCACAATGGACCTCCTTTGGTCTAAGCGCATCCCTGCCTAGCAGGGACAGCCACCTAGTCTAACCAAATTTAACCTTGCCAATATAATATAGCCATTGACTTATTGTAGGATAGTGCATATTTTATATAGACTCGACACGCCCATAACAGACAGCCGCCACCACCCATGGCTTTACCACCCCATTCCTATTTTCATGCCTATCCCTAAGGTAATTTCAAGCCTTTTCCCGATAAAATCTTTTGCTACAATATTAACGTAATTCCGTCTTTTATGTTTTTTATTCTTTTTAAAAAGGAGTGTGGCACATCAACATTTGAATAGATGTGTGTATACTAGTTAAGTGCACAAAAAAATATAATTTTTGGTTTAGATTCAATAGTTTTGTAAGATCTGCTCTTTAAAAAGTGAGTGGATGGGGCAGAGGACAAAGAGGAATACAAAAAAAAAAGTTCGGATCTGATTCTATTTTTTTAATTTTTGCTGTTAGACTACATCATGATTATACAAAATAAGTTTTAACATTATCAAAAATTGTAAGCGCTTTTCAAAAAAATACAAAACAAAAATTAAAAATTTTCCCCTTTTTTAAAAACGAAGCTAGTTTTTTTTTAACAAATTTCTATAGGTGCAAAGTGCACAATTTATATGTGTGCAAAATTTTTGTAAAATATCTACATCTTTTAAGCTTTCTTTTGAGGTAAGACACTTCGAACGGCTTCGTATGTCAACGTATGTCATCTGCCAGATCTGCGGCGACGTCCGTGCGTCGGAGTCTCCACGATCATCTGCCTCATTCTGCGTTTACAAATGAAGAATACGCTGATTATCATGTTCTGTTATGGACATTGTAGCGGCAATTCTGCAACTGGCCGCTGCCGGGAATATTTATGGCAGTTTCGAATCGCCGAACTCCACTCGTGACAGTTAAAAGCGCATCGTTTTAGCGATTGCGCCAAACTGGAACTGTTCAAAGGTGGAAGTAGTGAAGCAAGTTGACCTCGAATCCATCATCCTGAAGTTGAAAAAGAGATTCTTCAGTATTTTCAGGAAGATTCTACAACGTCAACCCGAAAGCGTGGTTCACTGTTCATATTGGATGAATGTACCCCTACCACTATACATACCTCTGAATGCAACTGAGGAAAATGATCCAGCAAGGAGATTGAATTCATGCAGGTTGGTTATTATTATAATTTTTATTATTATTTTTTATTTTATTTTTTATAGTTTTTATTTTTTATAAATGTAGCTGCGAGGGGTTTTAGTTCTCCTCCAAAATATAAGTTAGTTAAAATTTTAAGAATATTGAAGCTTTTTGAAAAAGTCTTTACAGGCTTATTTTGCATGCAGATGGAGAATATCCAAATCTTTTTAAAAAAAATTGTGGACCGAGTAATCAAAATTTGATAAAGATGGAATCAATAATTACCATAAGCCCCATTATTCCGCTGAATGAGATGAGTCAAACCATAAGAAAAAAAGAATTAAAGTTAAATTTTCTGTTAATGTTTGGATGGGCATCATTAATGGAAATTTAATTGGTTTACATTTTTGCCTACAAAGACTTTCTGAGGAACAATTTGTTGGGCTTAATGGAAGATGTTCCATTGGCAGATCTGCAAGGCATCGGCATGGTATTTCAACAGAATGGCTGTCCTGCTAAAAAAGCGAGTTTTTAAATACCACATTTCCAAATCGGTGGATTGGATGGGGAGGACCCATTGCTTGGCCAAAAAGATGCCAAGGTCTCACACCAATTGATTCTTATATGTGGGGCGACATGAAAACACTCGTATACGACTTTAATCCAGTATACCTACCCGAGAGGAAATTTTGAAGAAATTAGAAGAAGCCTCTCCACAAGAATCACAGCAAGTAATTTGCACCACAGAATGCTAACATGCGTTTGGAATAACATGCTCCTGCACATTGGAGCAGGATTTATAAAGAAACAAGTGGGAAAGTGTAAAAGTGCGTATGTAAAAACTACAGTCCGTCTGCGACGGATCGCAAAATACCCTACCCACCAAAAAAGGAAACTGCGAAACTGGAGACGGCTAGCTAGAGGCAGAGCAGGCTAAGACTAAGGTCTAAGACTTTTCTCATTAAATTTTTTGTCAAATTTCATACATATTTATTGAGGAAAAGTAATTTTGAAAGTTCACTCAGACCACGCCCCCTTAAAAAGTCGGCCTGATCATTGTAATGGCCAAACTTTTCGGCAACCTCAAAGACAATTCCAAGGCAATGTCACATACTAAAATTTAGTGCACATACCATGGTGCTGCCATTGTAACATAGCTAAAATTTGAAAAATGTATTTTTAAAAATTAGATATCGTCGCATATACCGGCCTGTAGTGGCCGTGCCTGTAAGCAGATGCAACTTTTTTTCAAACTCGGTCTGTAGGACTGCACTTCCAGCTCACTCGCCAAATTTCAGCTTGTAAAATGTTTCCCGGTGACAACGTTCGGGGTGAGTTTTAGTATTGTGCTCATTAAAATTAATAAAATACGCGGCTTATCCGAAAATTTAGTGAAATGTTCTCTAGCCTAAAACTTAAGGCCTAAAAGTTATTACATGCGGACGGACGAACATGGCTTAATCGATTATCCTGTCGGATTATCCTGTCCCATTCATATCCCTAAAACGTCTCAGGTTCTACGGTGATTATTTCACTGCGTTACAAACAAAGCATTAAACATCATATACATACCCTGGAAAAGGTATAAAAACAAGTTAGTGCAAGAATTAAAGAACTTCTTAATACCCGACCCCCTTTAGCCTGTAACATAAAATTTAAAAGATTTTTTTCCTGAATCATATCCTTATGTCTATAATTTGTATTTGCCACGTCCAATTTAAAAAATTGGACCTGGTCCGATTTTTGTCTTACTGAAGGTTTCATGCAATTATTACTTAGCACCAAAATTAGAGGTCCTACGCGAAGCCTTGTCTTAATTCACCAAAAGGCAATTTTAAATAAAATGTAATTTTGAGGTTGTCAAACATCCATGTCAATTGTGGGCGTGGCTGTAGGCGAATTGCGTCAATTTTCATACTTTGCCTGAACAAAACAAGAAACAAAATAAACTCCGAGTCTTAGCATCCTAGCTCAATTTTAAAGACCTTAAGACTTCACATGCGGACAGACGGAAGAACGAACATGACTTTATTAATTCACCTATCAGTCTCAATCGTATCTTAAGAAGGTCTTAGGGACGGTAATTATTTCACTGCGTTACAAAATATACATTAAAATAAATAAACCCTAGGTTGGGCATAAAAAGTTTTAATAAAAGTTTTTTAATACTTCCTATATACCTACATACCTATTTACCTATCCTATATACCTATATACCTTTAGTTTTTCTTTAACACAATTCCGGTCAAGGATAAATATCTACACTTGAAAAAAATCAGAAGAGAGACCAATTCTTTACAAATGCACTTAACCTTCGAATTATTGGAAACATTTTGCACATTTAGTTATAAAAAATTTTCTTTTTAAAGAAAACTGGCTTTGTTTTTCGAAAACGCTTATAATTTTTGATAATGTTATAACTTTTTATGAAAAACTGTGATATCGTCTATCGGTAAAAACTAAATATTAGAATCGGATCAACATTTTTTTTACTTGGGTACCTATACTATATTCAAATGGCGTAATTCAAAGACGTAATTTTTCTGAAAAACAAATAATTCTGGAATAACTCATAAGCCGTTAGGTGTTCAAAAAAACGTTACATATAAAAAATGTATACCCTTTAACCCCATAACGGGAAAATGACCTATTACAAGTTAAAATCACCCGGTATCCCTTGGTATCCTTGGTTTTTTCAGATACCAAGGAGAGAAGTGAGTAAGTGCAAGGGTTCGTCTTTAACGAATTTCTTTGTACCCGACCTTTAACGTGTAATACCAAATCTTAAAGTTGCTTGGCCCAAATTCATAAATATAACGTGTCTTAATAAAGGCTTCTTGCCAATATTGCTTTGTACCGAAATTTGAGTTCCAACGCTTTGGCAAACTTATCCAAAAGGCATTTTGAAAGAAAATGTGAAATAGAGCTTGTCCCACATTGAAGCCAGAAGTAGGCCTGATCGTTGGCGGAATTGTCTCAATTTTCACACATTGTCTGTGCAAAAGAAAAACCAAGCCGTGGACAAAGTTTCAGCTTTCTAGCTTGATTTTGAAGACCAAAAACCTTCACACATACAGATGTACGGGCATGGAAGGGCATGGCTTAATCGCCCAAAAGTCCTTAGGGGTCTATTCCACGGTAATTATTTCACTGTGTTACAAACTATGCATTAAAATTATTATACCCTGTGTCGGATATAAAAATGTAGTCTGCTTGTACACTGAGCTGTTTGTTACATTCGAAATCTGTACACTGTTGTTTGACGCAGCACCTGAGACGTGAGATTCACTAACGGGGAAACTGCAGGCATTCTTTAATAGGAGCCTCCGGAATACCTATATAAAGAATTTTCTGAAAAAACAGTATCTTGAACTTCGATCTTTATTTGAGAAAATATTAGGAGCCAATGCGAACCTCAACGATGACCACAACGGCCACAATTATCTAGGGAGGCTGACTATGATTTGCTTGTAGATATTAATCATCCGAAAGTAACCGAAAGTTATATTACAGTTAACCGCGAGGTCTGAACTAATTGGAGAAAAACCAAGGATACACATCCAATAGAATTGAAATGTAGGTATAGGTACATTCGATTTGTTTCCTGAATACACACAAACAGCACATAATAAATATTTACATACATCTGCAATAAGTACAACTCTGAAATATCAATGGCGTGCCCGCTATTCGTCCTCTATCCGCTAGCCTATGAGTAGGCAAAAAAGACCAACGTTAATTTTTAAACTGGATGATCTTATTAGCCAAGGGAAGTAAGGATAACTTAACCCAACATGAGTGGGCATAATCAAGAGCTCTCTTGTCACAGCGCAGCTAAGATCTAAATAAAACTGAAGCACTTTCCGTACTTAACAAAGTGTTCAAGAAAATATGCCTTATTCCAACCCGACTACTTAACTTAAATCAAACCCTTTCCGAAGACTGCTAATTATAACCGCATTTAATTTTCGTGTAAAATAAAAATCTTTTATAAACATGTTTCTTTGCTTCTTGTGATCCACCCTCTCACTTTCTGTGTTTACAGATGATGAGTGTCCTTTCGTATTTAGCATCCATTTTATTGCTCTCTTTGCCGGTTGTAGGCCGATTCTTCCTGCCTGCTTGAGTATAAAAAGCATTGCATTTCATTTCATCCGCTTGAGCTCACCTTGAAAAAGAAATCCTTATAAGCTTATAACCTAAACTTAAGCAATTTTCCATGCTTTACTCTCATGTACGTGGGGAGAAATTCGCAAAGACCCAAGCTACATTTGTAGGCACAATTGTATTAAGGTACGCTTAATGCATGAGTGTTTGATTTAGGAGGCATCCTTGAATATTACAAAATTAAGTCATAATCCTTTTTTACAAGTGTCTGCTATAGGGGTAAATGAAAGAATAAGAAAAGCACATAAAAGAAGGTATGAGAAATGTCTGGAAAAATATTCACAGGTTCGACTGAAGATTGAAAAATAATAAAAAGAGGAGACCACGATTGTCCCATAGAATTACAAGCATTTTTTTGTTCATGTGAATGTTGGCCCACATATGTATGCTGTTGGGGCTTAGCCTGCTTTCTAGATCTATAGCAAGGATAAACCCTTATTGACTTTCGGGGTTAAACAAAGAAGGAAGCAAATAATTGTTGAAAAATCGAGTTACTTACCTATCAGTAAAACGAAATATTCAAACGGCTACAGTTTTTCGTCACAAACTTGTTATAAATAATAATAAAAATTAGTATAAATTATAGTATTAAGGCTAGTTATGTAGTTTTTTTTTTTTTTTTTTCTTTTTTCACTTTTGTTTTTATTATTATTTCTTGTATTATTTTTATACCCCATCCCATAGGATAGGAGGTATATTAAGTTTGTCACATAGTTTGTAACACGGTAAAATAATAATGGTAGACCCCCAAGACCTTAAGGGCATATGATCGAGACCGAATTCTGAATCGAATGAGCCATGTCCGTCCGTTCGTCCGTCCGTCCGTCTGTATGTCACATGTTTTTAGGCCTTTAATTTTGAGCTAGTGTGCTGAAACTTCGTACGTCAGGTGCACGTCATGCGAAGTAGTATAAGTGTAAAAATTTTTGAAATCCGCCCGAAGACACGCCCACAATCGGTCTAAATATGCAACTACCTCCAGATTTTTCAAAACTGTAAGATGTTCTAAAAGGCTGAAATTTGACATTTAGCATCTCATTCACTAAGAGATGCTAAATGTCAAATTTCTTTTCAATAAGACACAAAAAAGACAAATTTAATTGGTTAACCTCCTCTAGTGGCCTTGGCATCTATTTTAAGGGTAAATTTTCAAATGCAGTTTACTCAGTGTTTTTGCTCAAAATTGAAAAAAATTTACTTAATATTTTATGTAGAAAACGCTTAGTTCCACATTTTGTTTATACTAGACTTTGGGCCCCGCCCACATTTGGAGGCAGAATTGAAGAAAAAGCTAAAATTTTCCAGAAAAACTTAATTTCTACTGCCCTTGAACCTAATTTAGGAAAACATGAAACAAAAAAAGTAGTTTGTTCGTATAAAGTTTTTAGCCACGCCCTCTTTTAGGGGTCGATTTTTAAAAAATATTGAATTTGAACCAAAAAATTGCATTTTTACGTACAATTAGGTGTAACTTGGAAACATCTGTGGAAATATCTTATTATTAATAGTTTGTAATTAGGGGCGGTTGGACCACGCCCCTTTTCGAAGTTTGCATTACTTATAAAATCTCAAAAAATAACTATGCCATCAGCATTTTACAATGTGGGATAGGATGGGGTATTCAACGGTCCGTTTTACGGACTGTACCTTCTGCGTACACACTGTAGCACTTACTCACTGGTTAGTTTTAAGAATAAATTTTTATTAAAAATTGTTTATGAAGAACTAATTGGTATAAAACCAAAGAAAATATTTAAACATTTACTTAAGAATTTAATTAAACTATATATATATACACAAATGTTAACACATGTCCTAATAATTTATCCAAAAAAACAATTGAGTGCTTAGTGCCATTATTGTTAAACTATTTATTATCTTGAAGAAAAAATTTTGTTTATTGGTTTTATATACATTTTTGTGTTGAATTTGAACTTCAAACATATAAAAATAAAATTACCTATCAGTAAAACCGAAATATTCAAACGGCTACAGTTGTAAAAAAAGGACTGACATAACCGTGACAAATTAACAATGTTCGAGAAGCTATTTCCTACTTCAAGAGAAAAGTCCACTATATCTACTTAACTGTGCGATCAAAACGATACGCACTGATCCGCCCACTTCTATGTAAGCTTAAACCTACGTATATCGTACCATACACTTCAATTCCGCTCACTTGAAAGGTAACGATTTTCCTTTAGCTTCAGATTTATTCTGAGAGACATTCGAGATTTAACGTAAAAGCAACTGAGGGCGGAGAAAGAAACTACCCCCAGCAGCAGAAGAGAAGAAGACCTCGTAACGATTCCTCCGTCAAACCTCATAGCACAGGTCTTTTAAATTTTCTTAAAAGTTAAATTTTCTTTCATTCGATGAGATTGAATACAGTGACACTGGTGATACGACCTCGAAAGGTGGGCATTGATCAAGTTGAAGCTCCCTAGCCAGATCCTGGCTTGGATGGCGGAAGGTATCGAGGTCACCATAAAATTTATCGCGTGCGTAAGTATAAGATCTATGTGATCTCTGCAAGCTATAGCGATAGGCAATTTAGCGCAAGTTTGGCATGGTACAAAATTCAAGGTCTTGAAACCGAACATATTCGCATTCCTAATCCATGCTTTGGTCACTTAACAGCTTCAAACCGTATAAAAATCAGCATAGGACTGAAACTTATAATACCATCAGCCGAGCAGCCCCGGATTAATGTCTGGAAGACTGACAATCGGAATTCATTACCTGTTTTTCTATGTGAAGTAGGAGTTGATTTGTGTGCCTCTGTGAAAAATGAGATGTGATCAGTATCTGGAGAACATTTCAAGCTTTTTGCCTGTTCTCCGCGCAGTGTATTCAAAAACTGAAGAAGGATCTCTTGCTCTTATAGTATCGCTTCATTGCCCGTTTCCGTCTGCCTGCACCTTTTGTAACTTTTGAAATTTGGTACAAATTGCATAGGCTGTGCAAAAAATTAGAACGAATAAAAGCACAATTTTTTGTATGCACTGCACACATAATTGTTTCAATACAATCGAAATTTTGATGTTAAAATAAAGAAAGCATGCTTGGGCATTTATTTTCAGAAGTTTGACACTCAAAAATTTCCACAAGGCAGTGTGTCTATGTATTGTGCATTTCGGACGTAAATTCAACTCGTTTTACAGGGATTTCGAAACGGAACCTTCGTACCGGTAAAACATAACAATTCGCTAAAAATGTCAATATTCCTATTCTAGGAATTGGAAAAAAAATAGTACATATAACGATTTTAAAATTTAAAATTTCTTCCGAGATACGCTTTAAAATGCTAAAGCTAATTGACTTTAAATACTATAGGCAAGAAAAGTGTCTCTCATTTCAAATATTAATACTTTATAAACTTGACTTATCTAAAAAAAAAAATTACTTTATAAGCCAAAATATGTTAACACTTTTAAAAGAAAAAAAGTCTCGAAATTATATTTTGACATATTTTGACTTTATTTAAAAAAGAAACAGGAAGTAAGTGTAACAATGCGTATGTAAAGCCTTCAGCGCAATTAATCTGTTGCATCCGTCTCGTTAAAGTACCTTACTACTGACAACTTAGTTGTATACACACGTTTTTAACTTAGTTGTAGAATAACTGTTAAACTGAGTTGTCAGTTGTGTACTTCAACGTGACGGACACAACGGATTCATTGGGCCGAAGGCTAAATAACTTCAGTCCATCTGTAACGGACCGCGGTATGACCTCATTCCAATTCCTATTTTTCTTTCCATTCCTATTCTCCTTCTCATTCCTATCATTTTGGTTTTCCATTATGCCTTCCCGTTTCCAGTCATCATGAGCCATTAATTAGCCAAAACTAGCGGGCATTTTACAATCCGTTTAGGCGAATCGTTGTATACCCCATTCCAATCGATTCATGTCAAGCTTCAAATCACCAAATGTCAAAAATTACAATATCCTTCAGTGCTTCAGTAAGAAAGTGGCTGGTATCAGCCACTTATCAATAACATTGTAGTTCTTGTTCAAATATATTGTCCAGATGAGGTTTGCATATACCAAGATGTGGATGTAGTTCAAAAAGCCAAACACGAAAAATCTACAAAAAAAATATAAATCAATAGAAATGTACATTTCTGTTAAATACTTTGCATCTTCAACTTATCTAAGGTAAAGGAAAAAAAATAGTCTACAAAAAATTGAGTAAAAGTGAATCTATGTCTACACATCTCCGCCCCCCTACCCATCGTCTTCGAAAAGTCCGCCCACAACCTCCGGACTTCATGCCAATAAATGGCATGAATCCCCATAAGCTGGCGCCGGCCAAGAGTATAATGCCAAGCATGTGAAACAGCGGACTGTACTTTCGTGCGCTCTCGAACCATAAGCCACACAGTGGCGGACCAATTAACTGCAGGATGCCATTCACAAACAGGCTGATGCTGTAGGAAGACGTTAGACGCTCAGTGCCCGGCATATCGGCCAAAATCACAGCGGTTATTCCTACGCATAGACCCGAGGCGAGGCCGAATACTACACACCAGAAGCTGGTCATGCCGTACGTCTTTATAAACGGCAGCACTGCCAGTGAAATGCCCGATATTGCAAGGCCCCCAATGAAGTACCACGTCTTAGGTATGAGGTTTAAGTCGGAGAGCGCGGACCCTCCAATGCGGCCTATTAAGTCTTTCGTCGATCAGATTGATATTAAGTACGCTGCCAGGGATCTGTCGAAACCCAACGCCACTCCATAGGCAGGCAGTAGAATTATAAAGTTTGTGTAGCCGATGGCGTTTGTTGAGTTCGAAATCAATATGACCAGGTAAACCGGATCCTTCAGTAGACTCAAGTCAAAAAATTTACTTTTCGGCGCTGGCTCCTCTTTTTCTCCGTCAAGCGTTTCTTCGTTTAGAACACTGCCCGCTGCCCAGCGACTTAAGCGATAGATGTGAGGAAAATTCGTTCGGCTGAAAGGACAGTGTGCTCCCGTGATACGGCTGTTAAAGCCTTAAATTCTGGATTGGCTATGTCAACAACCTCGAATTTCAGCACTATTCCCACGTCTTCCTCTTCAATGTCCTCTAGCACCTTTTTCGGCCTGGGCACGCGAATCATGTTGGCTCGGTCACATCGAGCGAATATGGACAACAACGCTCCAGCCAAGGGGTCTTCGAATCCAAGCCCCCAGGCTCGAGACGACCAGGAAGGCCGAACCTCCGTTTTAAGGACCAAGCCATCGCGGATGCCAGATCGCTTGGTCTGGACAATTGGAAGCAGCGTGCCCAGGATCGCAGAGGATCGAAGACTACCGTTTAGAGACCCTCCATGGGTCGGGAGCCCTATAAACAACCAAGCATGAGTTTTGCTTGTGCTAAGTACATCTTTATACGGAAATATGTTAACATATTATGCATAATTTTCTGAATGCCGAACAAACTTAATTGCATATACCGTTTATTAAAATAAAAATGTAGCATAAACCACCACCCCCACAGGGGGGCGTTTTTCGATTTTATTAAAATTTCAATCTCAATCCATTTAAGCAAGGATACTGCAGACAAAATTTTAGCTCCCTTCGGGAAAATCGGTGTGTCAGTGGGTGGATTTAAAAAATGTTCACACTTGCACGGCTTCGGGGCCCAGAAAGAACAGCTATCAGGTTTCAGTTCCAAGCTCAAAATTTAAAGAATAAAAACTACCAACACATGGTCGTACGGACGGACATGGCTCATTCAACTTACTTTTTTGTCTCGATCATGTGCTCTTCAAGTTCATGATCAACACACGGACGGACATGGCTTATACAACTTATCTTTTTGTCTCGATCATGTGTTCTTCAAGTCTCGGAAGAACAGTGATCTCTGGTGTTTCAAACTATGAATCAAGCTTAATGTACATCCTATCCTATGGGATGGGGTATAAAAATATTTTATTTGTTATAAGGTAGCCAGGATACCATCACCTGAACCTCCCCCTTTGATATAGTTATAATGGGGTGTACGGTGAAAACCACCTTTCGACTAAAGAAAGTTGTGTTTGGTACGACCCGTATTGGAATTTTGAAGAACTGTGCAAGAATTGCGCTTCGACCCCTGCCTTATGGACATGCCCTTTGACGCAATGACCCCAGAAATTCCTTTGCGACAAAACTACCAAGTCGACTTTCCTCAAATAATAAGGAATGGCTTCGGCCAGATTCTAAGCCAGTAAAAGAATGACATCGTATTTCCACAGATGGCTCCAAACCAGATAAGGGTTTCGTGCTGGAATCTTTGTGGAGGTCGAGAACATTAAACTCCACTACCCCCTAGCTAAATATGCGTCTGTCTTCCAAGCGGAGATTTTTGCGATCCTAATTCCTATGCGCCATATTGTGACTAACACGTGTAGGGCAAGAAGCATATGCATTTGCAGTAACAGGAAAGCCGCTTTAAATGCATTGCTCAGCACTCCTACCTCGTCCAAGATAGCGCTCGAATTCAAGAATTCTTTGAACTAAGTCGAAAGGCTAAATACAGTGAACCTTGTGTGGGTCTAAAATGAGATCACCGATGAGCTTTTAAGACTAGGCTCAGAAGAGGTTTTCTCACGAACCGAACCTACGTTAGGCCTGCATGTATCTCTTAACACATCTGCCATTGATACTTGGGTTTCGCGTGACCGCATCATTGCAGACTGCGCCCGGACATCTGCGAGGGGTCAGCGTATTTCCTTCTACCTCTCAGGAGACTCGATTGCAGACTTCTTGCAGGTATCCTTACTAGCCACCAAAGCTTTTGCTAGGCACCAGCATGTGCTAGGCTTGAGCGAAACCACCACCTGCCCTGCCTGTGGAGAGGACTACGATACAGCGGAACACTTCCTCTGTAATTGTCCTATCTTTGCTCGCATCAGGTGTCGGATCTTTCAGGCTGAACACCTAATTTCTTCATCACTGAAGCTCAGTGACGCACTCATTTTTCTTCGAACGGGTAAGCCAATTTCATTTTTTTTATAACTTACTCTCGCTCAAGGGCTTATGGCTACCCTTATGATGAGTTGAAACAGCGCGAGTGGAAAGGATAAGAGGAGAGAGAGGAGAGGTACTGGTGCACTTAGATTTTGAATTGCTGTGGACTGTAATGAGGAGGAAAGACCCAGTAAGACCAAAGCTGGGCTCAAGAGTAAATTCATGAGCTTGAATTCTTTCAAAGGTGGAATACAGCTGGCGATTTCGCTAGAACAGCCCTTTTAAAAGAAACGATAACACAGAGTGAGACACGAAGCATTACGACGATGATCCAAGGAGTTAAATAACCTCGCTATGTTAGGGTCCCCTATAAGTTTTATCGCTCTGTTCTGAATCCTGTCAAGAAGGTGCAGATAGGTCTTTGATGCACCTGCCCAAACGTAGGAGTTGTATTCCATTTTGGGGCGTATAAACGCTTTGTATATTATTGCTAGATCTAATGGTGTGAAATATTTCTTGCACCGCTTCAAGAATCCAAGGCATTTCGCAGCACTCTTGGCAACATCGTTTATGTGGTCACTCCAACGTAGGTTGTCGTTTACACACATACCGCGTACAGAAATCTTGTTGGTTTCGGCGATGCAAGTGCCGTCCATGGATATTGGCTGGTGAATCTTATCTTGTTTTGAAGACAGAAGGCATCATTGCGTTTTCGAGGCGTTAAATTCCATCCTGTTAACAAAACCCCATCTTGATATGCTGTCAATGTCGGAATTTAAAGAGTCAAACATACGCAACCTTGCCGTTTTAACATACGCAACCTTGCCGGGGCTCGGACATTTATTTTGGAATATGTATGAATGACTAAGATTACTGTCATCTGCAAATGAGTAGATCGGATTAGATGTAGCGGTCATTGATGAATATTAAGAAAAGTGTTGGAGACAGAACAGACCCCTGGGGCAAACCAGCATTAATTGAATGGATGCCAGATATGAAGACCATTCTGATGGAGCGCTCAGAAAGGTAATACCTAATTCAAACAATAAGTGTTGTATCGATTCCGTATGCACTGAGCTTTGACATTGCACACAGATCTTACTTACTTACTTAAGGTGGCGCTACAGTCCGGGGTGGACCTGGGCCTCAGCCAACAAGCTTCGCCAGCCAGCTCTGTCTCTAGCTAGCCGTCTCCAGTTTCGCACGCGAAGTTGGCTGAGGTCCCCTTCCACTTGCGTGCGCCACCTGAGTTTCGGTGCTCCTCTACCGCGTCGTCCCTGCGGTGTGGATTCGAAGATTTTCCGGGCCGGGGCGTTGGTGTCCATCCGCTCTAGATGACCCAGCCATCGTAGACGTTGTGTTTTGACTCTTTTGGCTAGGTCGGTATCGCTGTACAGCCCGTACAGTTCGATGTTATATCTCCTCCTCCACTCTCCGTCTATGCAGACGGGACCGTAAATCGTCCGAAGAATTTTCCTCTCGAAGCAGCCTAAAGTGTTTTCATCCGCCTTTGACAGGGTCCATGCTTCTGCACCGTACAGCAGGACTGGGATGATGAGGGTCTTATACATGGACACTTTAGTTGCTCGAGAGAGGGCTTTGCTACTCAATTGCCTTCTTAGCCCAAAGAAACAGCGATTGGCAAGAGTTATCCTTCGTTTGATTTCAGCGCTGGTGTCATTGTCTGAATTGATAGCGGAACCCAGGTAGACAAAGTCCCTAACTACCTCAAAGTTATAGCTGTCGATGGTGATGTTTTGTCCAAGACGTCGGTGTTGGGTGTCTTTTCTTGATGACAGCATATACTTGGTTTTGCCCTCATTGACTGCTAAACCCATATTCGCCGCTTCCGTCCCAATACTCACGAAGGCTTCACTGACATCACGCTTTGTTCTTCCGATTATGTCAATGTCGTCTGCGTATGCAAGTAGTTGAACGGACTTTTGAAAGATTGTACCTCTGGTGTTGGCACGAGAGTTCTGCACAATTCTCTCAAGTATGATGTTAAAGAAGTCGCATGACAGCGCGTCGCCTTGTCTAAATCCTTTTTTGACATCAAAGGGGTCGGTGAGGTCTTTGCCGACCTTGACGGAACAGCGTGAGTTTTCCATCGTCATCCTGCACAGACTGACGAGTTTGGCAGGGATGCCAAAACTAGACATTGCGCTATATAGCTCGTCTCTATAGATGCTGTCATACGCGGCCTTGAAATCGATGAAGAGGTGGTGTGTATCGATTTGGAATTCCTGGGTTTTCTCCAAGATCTGCCGCAGTGTGAATATTTGATCGATGGTGGACTTTCCTGGCCTAAAGCCACACTGATATGTGCCTATCAGATTGTTGACAAACGGCTTCAGGCGTTCACACAGTACAGCAGAAAAGATCTTGTATGCGATGTTAAGAAGACTTATGCCTCTGTAGTTGGCACAACTCAGAGGGTCTCCTTTCTTCAGGATCGGGCAAACAATGCTGAGGTTCCATTCGTCGGGCATGCTTTCTTCCGACCATATCTTGCAGATGAGCTGGTGCATGCTCCTAACCAGCTCATCGCCAGCGGATTTAAAAAGTTCGGCAGCTAGGCCGTCTGCTCCGGCTGCTTTGTTGCACTTGAGCTTAGACACAGCTACTTTCACCTCCTCCAGGTCGGGTGGGCGGTATCGTTCGTATGCTTCGTCGGTAACGTCTTCGCCCGGGTTGAATGGTTCATTCTGCCTGACAGCGGTATTTGGTTCTTCCTCGCCGTTATACAGTCTGCAGAAGTGGTCTTTCCAAATCCTCAGCACCGACTGCGATTCTACAACGATGTTCCCTTGATGGTCCTTACAGGCTTCAGTTCGAAGTTTATACCCTTGGCAGGACCTTTTGATCCTTTGGTAAAACTTTCTAACCTCATTCCTGTTGTAACATCTCTCTATCTCTTCAACCGCGCGCTTCTCGTGCTCTCTCTTTTTCCTTCGGAGAAGCCGGTGCTCCTCTCTCCTCCTCTGCTCGTAGAGCTCGCGAGCAGCTCTAGTCCTTCTGTGCAGCGCCGCTTTGTATGCTTCCTGTTTAGCTGCATGTGCTTGCCGGCATTCATCGTCAAACCAGGGGTTTCGTCGTGGTCGCCGTGTGAAACCCAGCACTTCAGAGGCGGCGTCTCTGATGGCATTTTGGCAATGTTGCCACTGGCTATCAATACTTGATGCTGGTTGCATAGGACTTCGTAGAAGGTTTTGAGAGACTCGGTTGGAGAAGGACCTGGCGATCTCTTGCGATTGTAGTCGGCCGACGTCAAACTTCCTCACAGTATTTCCATTACTTGGCGCTGGTCGGGATATCCGCAGCCGTACCTTGGCTACAACAAGGTAGTGATCCGAGTCAATGTTGGCCCCTCGGAAAGTTCGGACATCCATGATACTGGAGGAGTGCCTTGCGTCGATCGCAATATGGTCAATCTGGTTGACGGTTGATTGATCGGGAGATCTCCATGTCCCTTTGTGGATATTGAGATGCGGGAACTGTGTACTAGCTACCACAACGTGTCGCCCCGCAGCAAAGTCGATCAGCCTGAATCCGTTATCGGAGGTCGTGTCGTGCAGGCTATACTTTCCGACAGTACGACCAAAGATGCCCTCCCTTCCTAGCTTGGCATTAAAATCGCCTAAGACAATTTTAATGTCGTAGCTAGGGCACTGCTCATAAGTTTTGTCCAGGAGCTCGTAGAACATATCTTTGGTCTCGTCATCTTTCTCCT
Organism: Neoascia interrupta; assembly: GCA_947623515.1. Lineage (NCBI taxonomy): Eukaryota > Metazoa > Arthropoda > Insecta > Diptera > Syrphidae > Neoascia > Neoascia interrupta. The sequence goes on from OX392462.1 coordinate 147,154,590, forward strand.
CTGTGGGATTGCACACAGATCACAAGTATGATAAAAACTAATGCTAAATAATACTCAGCTATTCCGCTTCGCCTTCTTATTTATTACAGGAATTATGATCTTATAACGATCCAAAATGTCTCTCACGTTTTAAAAAAAAGTCAAAAAACGCTAAACGAGTAAGCAATACTTTCTCGATCCACGTGACACTGCAATGGGAAAACATATTTTTAGGTATGCCTGTTTGCATATCCGACTACGATTTAAACCTTATCCTAACCTAACTGTGAAGATATTGTGGAAAATAAAGATTCTACTAAAATATCAACTCTATGTGGGTATTATTCGTTCCCACACTAAAATAATGACTTGGTGACGAATATGTACTAAAAATCAACTGGCTATATTTTCTTGCATATGCGGGCAAGTACGTAAAACGCACCGATGCGCCAGAAAACTCCCAAGTTTTATATTAAAATTCTGTAAGAAATAAGAGTAGATAAAAAAAACATCAACAAATAAATTCCTTGCTCATAATTCAATGAATTCCTTATCATTGTTCCGCTCCAGAACCGAAGACATTCCACAGACTTGTTTGTTTTCTTGTATAGTTGCTATAGACTCTCACCCGTTTCTTACAACTTCACAAGCCTGTAAGAAATATTTCAATTTACTAACCCTTAAAACAGGACGACCAAACGATGGCACAAATTCTGAAACTGACCACTTTCGTTATCTTGGTGTTTCTGCTGAGCATTTCGTTTTTCCATCATATGCAGTTTGGGTATATCCTTTTCTAGAACGCTTTACCGCAAGTTAAGGAAAAACAAAAGGAATGCAATCCTTTTTGATTTTGCTTTATTGAAATATCAGGATTAATGGGTTTGCTTGCGTCAAAAGGTGGTCAAGACGAATAAATATCCTGTATATAGTTGGTGTTGTTTAATAACTCTGCATCGTCCTTCCGTGAGGACTTGCTGCTGTCAAGGAAATGGTCAAAACGATGTTCTCAAATTTTCAATAAGACTATACACGTAATAGCTGACTTTGCCTCTCCAAGCATATCGAAAGGATAATGAATCTTTGGTTTTGGCTCAAGAATAGATGTCTTTGGATTTATCATTTTGTGTTTGGGTGCCAACCATGTCTAAAGGATGTAATGTGTTATCCAGAAGGAAGCGGATATTATACCGCAAAATATTGAAGTCAGCATATTTTTCGAGAATTTAATTTTAAGCTTTGCAACAGGGATGGGTGCGATAAGGAAATGGGATTTCACTCGCATCGTCTGCTTGTGCAGAGTGAAAAGAAAAATAATTAGAAAAAAAAGATAAAGGACACCCACGTAACTTGCAATTAAGAGGAAAACAGCAAATTAAGGATGCCGCAACATTTTTATTTAATTTTTTTTTCTACAACGCGACGTCACGGAAATAATGATGCCTTCGCATAGAGTTACAGAGGATTTCCGACAAACGGATGAAGGGGAATCCTTTCGAATGGAAAAATGTAAATTACACGCGAAATAAATTAAGTCCTGCGGATGAAAATGAATTATAAAAAAAATACCACAACCGCTGTTTGAGTAATTCTTAAATTTCTTGTTCTATTCATTTAGGACGAACGTTGTTTAAATTCCGGCAGAAATAGCTATACGCGTATCCTTGATGCAGCTTACATTGTTAAATGCTTGACAAATCGCTTGGTACTGTCACACAGCTGAATCCTTATACAATCATCCTTCAGATCGTAAACTAGGAAACACAACGTCTTCTTTGTCGTTCTCATCTTTTACTTATTTTCATTTTGTTTCCACCCAACATCTTGTTGCAGGGGGTAGGGAGTTCTTTTACCAACTTTTGTTCGCCAAAGGATGCTTTGAAAAATCACTCAATGTCCATCCCTGTTGTTGTATATATAATTTTCACATGTCACAACATTGTTAGCAGGAAAATTACTGAAAAAATCAACCCATTCAGTTAGTTTGACCGGACAACATCATCAGCGCAATACTTTGGACAATCAAATGACTTTTTAATGGTCATTTCGTTTATTTGACGATAATGATACTCATTTGAGAGGAACTGTAAAAAAGGACAATGGTCAAGCAGTGTCAGCGCAAGGGATGGTCATGCAACAAGTCACCGGAAGAATTATTATTAACTTAAAATGTATAGGGGTTCTCCGAATTTCCGCTTGTGGAAATTTTTTGCCTGCCTCTTTTAAGGGTCGATAATTGGTTTAACTGACCATTGCGGACATGGGCTGTTATGGTCGACTTAGGGAGAAAAAATAGTAAAGGGATTGTGTTATGGTCAGTTGAACGCATGAGTGAAGTGCGATCAGTGGGGTCACTGTTCGCATAATCTTCTTGACCACTGCGACTAGGGTTGAATCCTGCACGAGAGGGTATCTTTTCATGGAGGGGTATTATGATTTATCCGGATAATCAAGTCGATTTAATGTCATCAAAACAAGAGGAGTATCAGTGCAAACATATGATTATCTTTTTATTGTAGGGTGATGGTCATCACTAAGTGGTCATTGGACAAACAGTCCAACAGTTGTTTACACCATTTGGTGAGGATAGGGTGTCGTCTATGAACAATTTAATTTTTATTTGCATACTAATTGATTGATAGAGCTAATCCTTGACATAAAATAAACATCAAACAGTCCAGGCTATGCAAATTTGATGTGTATATTAAAAGGCGAGAATGATCTATACACAGATAGAATTTTGTATATTTGGGTCGTGTAGGACCTTTACGATGAATGACCAATAAGGGGTCTAAGGCTGTTGTAAAAAAGAAACAAGTCCAAATTTTTTGTGACTACCTGTTGAGCTTTTTAAGCAACCTCGATTAACCTTTAACCATCAAAGTTTTAAGATTCCTCTGTTAAGTTGTAGAATTATTTCAGGTTGCAGGACTATGACCGGACGCCTGAGAACACCATATTATCAAATTGCGATAGCTGGGTCACAAGCGGATGGACCCAGCCCCGGCCGGGAATGAAGAGGCCAGCACAGTAGAGGAGCACCGGGACTTAGGTGGCGAACGCAAGTGGAAAAAGACCTCAGCCAACTTCGCGTGATAAACTGGAGACGGCTAGCTAGAAACGGAGCTGGCTGGCGAAGCTTGTTGGTTGAGGCCCAGGTCCACCCCAAAAATTTGTGGTTTGGCAGTAGGCTTATCTTCAAATATCCATACTTGGTTTTTATAAAATAAGAAAAAACCGAGCTACATTGCGGGGCTCTGTTAGAGTTCTGAAGAGTCTACAATGTTTTTTTCATTGCATCGCAAACATTGCTTTAAAATTTAAATTTTTATACCCCATCCCATAGGATAGGAGGTATATTAAGTTTGTCACCGTGTAACACGGTGAAATAATAATGGCAAGACCTAAAGGGCATATGATCGAGACCGAATTCTGAATCGAATGAGCCATGTCCGTCTGTACGTCCGTCTGTATGTCACATGTTTTTAGGCCTTAAATTTTGAGCAAGGGTGCTGAAACTTCGTACGTAAGGTCCGCGTTATGCGAAGCAGTACAACTGTAAAAATTTTTTAAATCCGCCCAAAGACATGCCCACAATCGGTCTAAATGTGCAACTACCTCCAAAATTTTCAAAACTGTAAGACTTTCTAAAATGCTGAAATTTAACATTTAGCATCTCCTAATAAATGTAAAACACAAAAAATAAAAAGACACACAGACAAAATTTAATCGGTAAACCTCCTCTAGTGGGCGTGGCATCTATTTTAATAGTAAATTTTCAAATGCAGTTTACGCAATATTTTTGCTTAAAATTAAAAAAAATTTGCTTAACATTTTATGTCGAAAACGCTTAGTTCTACATTTAATTTATACAAGACTTTGGGCCACGCCCATATATGGAGGCAGAATTGAAGAAAAACCTAAAATTTGCCTGAAAAACTTTATTTCGACTAGCCTTGAGCCTAATTTATGAGAGCACGAAACAAAAAAAGTTGCAGGTTAGGTAAACGAGACTTCAGTCCAGAATTCGTTCATGTAAAGTTTTTAACCACGCCCCATTTTAAGGGTCGATTTTTCAAAAATATTGAATTTAAACCAAAAAATTGCATTTTTGCGTACATTTAAATGTAACTTGGAAATATCTGTGGAAATATCTTATAATTATTAATAGTTTGTAATTATGGGCGGTTGGACCACGCCCCTTTTCTTAGTTTGCATTACTATAAAATGTCAAAGAATAACCATGTCATCAGCATTTTATAATGAGGGATAGGATGAGGTATTCAACGGTCCGTTTTACGGACTGTAACCGTGGGACCACAATGCCCGTAGCGGTGGTATGTAGCAGTAGAACGTAGTACAGCCGCGGAGCCATGTGGCGTAGTACGGAAAAAAATTGAACACAATGGTGTAGCGCGGCTATTTCGAACTAAAACCTGAGTTAATTTGAACTAGATTTAATATTTTTGCACAACGGATGACACAAATTCCATAAAATTTCCTTAGATTTAACCATCTCAATAAACTTTTCGACGTCCTTTTCCTCCATTGTTTACTTAACTTGTATTGAACTGTCCACCGTGTAGCGCTGTCAACCGTGTAGCGCTACGAAAGTTAAAAGTTGGCCCACTCTTACTACCGCCACAGCTACGCGCTACCGCCACAGACACACATTGTGTGCGCAATACACTGAATACATGTGTTTTAACTTTTGACAGCCCTTACTACCGCTGTTACTACCGCCGCAGCTACATCACTGTGGTTCTACGGTAACTTCTGCGTGCACACTGTAGCACTTACTCACTGGTTTAATATTTATTTGTTCTGGCAATGCCATAAAGTATAAAAGTGTAAAAGTTTATAAAGGTATTAAAGTTAAAGCTTTGTTTGCATTAATGTAAAAACACGCTCTTCCAGCTGATCTTTGCGAAAGCTCTTTTGCAACCTGTGTTAAAGCGCTAACCAGTAGCTCAGATTTGAATCACTAACGAACAAATCCATTTTGGCAGCACACTTCTGCTTCTGGTATTAACTCAATAAGTAGAGTTTGTTTTAAATAAAACTGCTCCTCTAAATTGGCCTTTGGGTGTCTTTTTTTTAACTGTTGCGAACCAGAGCCTCTCGCTGGATTATATAGAATACAAATACGTTGAACATGAAATCAACTGTTAAGTCAAACATTAGCAGTAGAGACGAGATTCGAGAGAAACTAGTTAGGCACCAGATAAAGAGAAGCCCTGCAGCTATATTTAAGCTCCATTCAAACTCAAGACCCGAACAGTGTTCTTTGCCTGGGCTGGCATGCAGAGAACCGGTGTTTTTTGGCGAAACTCCAAACCTCAGTGGTGTTCCCGCATAGAAACTTGGAAGCTCCTTCATCCATCATTAAACCAGTGGCGAAGTGCAACAGTGCGTATGTAATAGCTACGGTACGTCTGTAATGTACCGAGGTATACCCTATTCATATTCATATTCCTCTCTCCTTTCCTTTTCTGCTTTTCATTCCTATTCTCCTTTCCATTCATATTCTCCTTTCCGTTCCTATTCTCCTTTCCATTCGCACTTTTTCACATCATTTTTGATTCATACATTTTCGCATCATTTTAACTAGAAAAACAAGTGAGTAAGTTCAAAAGTTCGTCGGTAACAAACTTCTATATACCCGGTCCTATAAACCGTGTAACACCAAATCTTAATCGAAATAAAGATCAGAAAGGTCTTTACCCTAGTTAGTAACCAACGTATGTTTCGCTCAGCAATTTTGGCCGATGCTCTTCAGTGGGAAAAGCCAAGATTGCCTTCCCTTCTATTCTCGGCTGCAGCCGAGTCAAACTTATAAAAATAAACTGCAATAACACAGTGCAAATTATAAACCTTCACGAATGTTCAGTTCGAACAATTAGTACGTGTAAGGATTTCTTGCCTTCCCATCTTGCTTGTATGTATGGGAAGGCAATCTTGGCTTTTTCCACTAAAGAGCATCGGCCAAGATTGTTGAGCGAACAAACGTTGGTTACTAACTAGGGTAAAGACCTTTTTGATCTTTATTTTGATTTAATCAAGTAACCCTATTAACCACCCATGTGTATTAACTAGAAATAGTTATTACTTATGGCACTTTTTGGAAAACCAAATCTTAATGTTTTTTGGAATCCACATAATATTTGTATATAATTCATATAATATTTGCTAAGGCCACGTCTTCAAAAAGGGACTTGGGCTAAAAATTAAAATCAATTAATTGTAATTTCGTTTGCGTTTAAAGCGAAAATTATTGCGGAAACAACGGTTTTGCCCTAAAAACGCCCCCTAAAAGTAGGTGGAGCTCAAAACTTTTTATATTTGTCATAAAATTTGTTTTCGATTTGGAGTGAACTTTCCGAGTAATCGGGTTGTTATTTTTTAAAAGTGGACATGGTCGAGATTGTGGCCGGCCCAATTTCTGCCTTCTTAAAGGGTTTGGGCCAGTATTGTTGTGTACCAAGATTTGAGTGCTTACGCCTTGCATAACTTGACCAAAAGGCATTTTGAAAGAAAACGTTAAATAGTGTTGCTTCCTTAGTCCATCTGTACTACCTACGTCGGAGAGTAAAAAGCCAAGTCTTGGTCACGGTTGCCAGACTTGGCGGCTTCCTACCAAAGTTGGTAATAGTTTTTTTCCACTTTGGTAGCCTTTTCCAAGATTTGGTAGTTTTTCATAGGTTCATCAAACATTAATAAAAAAGACTAGAAACTTTGTGAAATGTTTTTGCTGGTTAAATGCAAAGAGAAAATAAAATGGATATCAATTAAATTTTGGAAAAAAATATATTTTATTGCATGAATTTTGTTTTATAATCTTTCTAATTTTGTATTCAACTTTATGTTGGCATAATCGGCATAATAACCTTATGTTTATTTCTGCTTGCTGAGGAAAACGAAATATAATTAGCTATTGTAAAATTGACAAAATTACTAGACACTCTGAAAAGCTAACCTTAATTTAAGACAAAACAAAATATGTCTATTGCGTCAGGCGAAGTCTTGGTCGAAATCGAACCTCAAGGTATTGTCTAGTAAATCACAGGCCAAGTCTTGGTCGAGTTGATTCACTTTTGTCGCTTTTGTCAATAGCGGAAATTTTAAGAAGAAAACGCCGTTTAAAAACTTTTATAATTTTCGTTTTATTAAAATTCCACGACTGTCTTAAAGGGTTAGGTGACATGACAAAGTGTGGAGCATAAGAATTAGTGAAATAATTTTATAAATGTGTTTTTGTTGTCGAAATTAATGCGTAAGGAATTCATGTTATGATTTAACTATGCACATTGTTTTGCATATTTACAACGTCCTTAAACTTGAAATTATATTATTTACATTTTTTTTACGTAATAATAAAAACACTGATACTGATCGGGAAGTGAAATTCAGATAAATTACAGGTTGTCTTACATTGAAGCCAGTAGTGGACGTGGCCATTGCCGGACTTTACCAATTTTCACGCTTTGTTCCAGCTTAATTAAAAAGACCTAAAAACGTCACAGATACGGAGGGACGGACAGACATGGCTTTATCGATTCACCTGTCGGTCTCGATCATATCTCTAAAAGGTCTTAGTGTCCTACGGCGATTATTTCATTGTGTTACAAACTTTGCATTAAAATTAATACAGCGTCGGGTATAAAAAATATTTTATTCTTTGTAAGGTTTTGTTTAATTTAGATTTGAAAAGGGCGTGGCACGTCCAGCTCCTATAACTCAAAATCAATATAAGCATAGAATCATCCAAGATTGTGGCTAAAATATATTTTTTTTTGGTTCAAATTCAAAAGATCTGTAGAATCGACCCATAAAGACGGGCGTGCCCAAAAATATTGTATAAAGAAAATCCAGAATAGAGTCAAGTATGTGCTAAATTTTATTTCTTATTCTTCCCGAACCTAAACTTAAAAGCAGCAGAAATCCACATTTTCTGGAAAATTCGGGGGTTTTCTGGAACTCTGCCTATAAATGTGGGCGCGGCCCAAAACTTTGAAAAAACAAAGTCTAAAAGCAAAGTTTTGACTACATTTTAAAATAAGTAAAAAAAAATCGATTTGCACTAAAAATATTGAATAAATTGCATTTGAGTGATTACTTTTTAATATGAAGCCACGCCCACTAGGGACAGTCTGCCGACTTAATTTTTTTTATGTCTTACCATTATAAGGAGATGCTAATAGTATAAGTTGAGCTTTTCACCACGTCTATCGTGTTGAAGCCACTCAAGGTGGTTGCACACTCAGATCAATTGTAGGCGTCTGAAGGCGGATTTAAAAATTTTAACAACTGTATTGCTTGGGATGACAAAAAAATACGTACACAATTTGGGCTTTCCAGCTCCAAATATAGGGCTTTATACTTGGTGACATACGACATACGGACGGACTTGGCTCATCAGACTCAGATACGGTCTCGATCCCCGGTCTTGGTGGTGTATCGCTATTCATATGGGTCTAATGTCCGTTATTTCTCTATTTTACATTTTCGCCTGAATCAAACTTAATTTACTCCATTTGCTGAGGAATAGGGTTTTCATATCCATCACCTGATCAAGATGTTCTTAAGAGCACTCCTCCCATTCGATGTATTTATGATAGGGTGTAGCTGCTATGTTGATATCCAATTCTTGTTTAAAGAGAGGCGGATTTTGGTACCGTGCATATTGAAATTTTAAAGAACTGGTGTGAGAATTATTATTCGACCCCTGCTTCTAACCGATTATGCCTTCTGGCGCAATCACACGAAAAATCCTTCTAAGACAACAAATACCCCGTAGGGCGTAGGCTATCTTCTGAGAGCTTTCTTTTGGTACCTAACATATAGCTTCGGCAAAACTCTTAATCATGGAAGGGAATTCTATCCTATTTTCAAAGATGCCTCTTAGTGGTGGATTTTTTGTAGAATTTTTCGTTTTCCTTATTTTTTTAGGACTTATCCTGCGTTGATTCTGACTATTGCATCCATAGTCAAGTTGACTTACAAACAAATTCCGCAGACTAAACGAAGCAATCTGTCTGAGATCTCTCAAGGAAATCGACTGCATACTGCTCAGGCGTCCTTTCTGGCCATACCAGGCTTGAATGCCTAAGGCTTAAGCGAAACTATACCACCTGTCCCGCCTGTGAAGAAGACTATACGGTGCAGCGGGGCACTGCCTCTGTACTTATCCCGCCTTCTCTCTCATCAGGTAGTTTGGGAAGATATTCCGTAAGATTTTTGGTCACCGCGTTTGGGAGTAGAGTAGGTATTTTAGTTCGGCGACTTCAATCTGAAGAAACTGATTATTCCCATTATAATCAAAATAATGTAATTTCAATAGTCTTAACAATTCCTTTAAACGAACAACCTTAGATAACCTTGACTTTCAAAAAAGCAGTTTTTTGAGTAAAAAGTTGTTTAAGTACCAAAGACCGATTATTTAATGTTTAGTATGAATGCTCGTCATGCTAGGACTGTGCCTTTATGAACATTTTGCGATGAATGTTTATAAAAAGGATAGCTCAATAAATGAAAGTAACATCTAGGTTATTAGCCTAATGCCTTTTTCCCCCCTCTGAACTTTAATTAGTATTTGAGCATGTGCGTGGTCGACGTATGTATCTTTATTGCAAGTCCCTCTTAAATACATCTCAACTTTATCCAACCGCAAAACAAATCCAATTCAAACTCTGCGTACGAAACAGAGGTAAAAAAGGAAGAAGCACACACATGCGTAATTTTAATTAAAATAAAAACGCGTTTCTTCCTTCGACGTTCCTAACTCCCTGTCGAAACTTTTTATGAAAAAAAAAAAATAAATAAAACGAAAAACCCTCATGATATCCTTTTAAATACTCTCTTTGTCCTAAGAACGACCTTTCTCTAACTTCGCAAAAATATTTCACAAAAAATAACAAGATGTGAGGATTTAACGAAGGATAACGCACCGAAAAGAAGCGCAATACAAATAATGAGATAAACTGGGCAGAGAGTGTGGGGAGTGGAAGTGACGCCTGGCAAGTGTGGGGTATTGTATAATGGATAAAAATATATGTGTATACGCATGAAAACGTACATTAAAGGATGTCATGGTCCTCCAAGAAAAAAAAAAACAAGACTATAAGCAACCCCACTTCTTGGGCTACTCATTTACTTAGGGTGTCTGTCAGACTTTGGTCCTTTCTTTTTTTTACATTATTTCTTAGGCGAGACGGCTTCGTCATCAGTCCATGCAGAATTTCTCATTACCAAAGATGGAAATTAAGGACAAGCACAAAAAACTTATGCGTGGGGATACGTAGCAATACAAACGAACTTGGAAGAAAAAATGTGTTTTTAGACTTCACCCTCCGATCCGAGCTATGTTAAACACATTTCTGGGGCTCACACATACTTATATGTAAAGTAAAAGTATTATATACTTGTTTGTGTGTGTCTGAAGTAAAGATACACATTCATTACTTCACGTCCGTGCCTTGTCTCCAGCTTATGTTAAATGCATTGTTTTACCTATTATACCGATTTTAAAGAGTTTCCATCAATGTTTGTATCAATCTACATAAGTGCATACATCATACAGTACATCTAGGTATACATATATACATACATACATACATACAGTACATATAGGTATGGTTACCTATACATTTTTTCCAGAAAATTTTATAAAAATATTTGACTTTTGACGTTTGGTGTTGTTATATTTCTTTAATTAAACAAGTATCCCCTTAACTTGTTAAGGATAAAGCATTTCTATTTAATGTTGTGCTCACAGTGAGCACAATTATTTACTATAGGTATGCATACGAACTAAGTAATGATAGATTTGAAAGGGGAGCTCGCCTTCCTTCTAATCGATGCTAAATTTGGCCAATTTCAGAATTTTTTATTTAGTTTTCAGAAATAAAAAAACTTAGTAAGTGAAAAGTTCGTCTGTAACGCACTTCTAAATACCCGACCCGGTAACACCAAATTTTAATTTTTTTTTTTTTTGCTTGAATTTGTGTTCTTTATGTCAATAATTTGTATTGGCCACGCCCCCAAAAACTGGTGGAAGCTGAAAAATTCAATGACAATTCTAATTTCGTTATAGTCATGAAAAATTTCTTTAAAAGCGAAAATCAATGCTTAAAAAACTGTATTTTTTTCCGAAAATTATATAACAAACTTAGTTAATCGCAATATCTTTAATATTGGTCATACAACTTTTTTTAGATGTAGAATGACTTTTCCGAGAAATCAGGTTTTCAAAGGTCTGACATGTTAAAATTGTCATGGTCAATAACTATATTATTGCGCGATCCAATTTTTATATTTTTAAAGACCTCTTACCACTATTGCTCTGCACCAAAGTTCGCGTTCTACGCCTAATCTAACTTGACCAAATGTCGATCCAGATTATATCTCTAAAAGGCATAAAGGGTCTACGGTGATTATTTCACTTTGTACCAAACTATGCATTGATATTAATATACCCTGGGTCAAGGATAAATACCCGCTGGATACAGGTGCATTGGATACAGGCGCAGTATCCATACGTGAGTATGGTTCTTACTTATAGCTGTGTAGAGCCAGTTTGTTATTTTAGGGCAACGACCCCATTTTTTCCCGCAAATTCGGTTGCATGTTTACGGCTGTTTCCGTTTTCTTAACTCTTTCTTCTATGCTTGGATTCGAGATATTTAGTACTTTTAGATAGTTGAAGAGCCGAGCCTTCGAGTGTTGATAACTCTACATCCGGGATTGACCTCCAGTTCCTTATGCTTATATGGTTCAAATGATTTAATTGCCCATTCGACTTGTGTAACACCTTTTCCTAATACACTCAAGATTGCATGCAACCTTAATCCAGGTGTAACCGCAAGCAGCGAGTTGCCCCTTCACCTAGATGCAATTTTGAACTTTACGCACCTCTTACATCGCAGCAATCTTTAATCCAGCAGGGAGGTTCCATGCCCCAATATAACGGGTGATTTTTTAAGAGGTTGAGAACTTTTTTAAAAAAAAAAAACACTACAAATTCGAAAAAATCAATGAAATATTTATTTGAATCGATAGTTTGAACCTTGCAATTTAATGTTTAAAGATAATTTCATGCAAATGTTGACCGCGGCTGCGTCTCAGGTAGCCCATCCGCTGAGTCCAATTTTGGCATACTCTTTCACACATATCGGCCGGTATCTCACGAATGAATGCATGGATGTTGGCTTCCAATCGACATTTCGCGGTCTTCTGTCACACCAGCTAATACGGCCGCAATATTTTCTTCACTACGCACAGTACGTAAACGTGTTGGTGGTTTAATGTCCAACAAAGTAAATTTGGTGCGAAATTTGGTCACAATCTTCCGAATAGACTGCTCAGAAGGTCGAGAATGCTGACCATAAAATGGAAGCAGCGCGCGATGAACATTTTTAACCGAGCACGAATTTTGATAGTAAAATTCAATAATTTGCAAGCGTTGTTCATTTGCAAGACGATCCATGGTTAAATTGCAAACCAAACTGAAGCTGTTTGACAGTGACACAAGGTACTAAACACACGTCAGCTGTCAAAACCAGTGTTGCCAAAACCAAACCAGCTAAAAAATCACCCTTTACATACATTATACAGTACATCTAGGTATACATATATACATACATGCATACAAACAGTACATCTAGGTATGGTTACCTATACACTTGTTCGAGAAAATTTTATAAAAATATTTGACTTTTGACGTTTGGTGTTGTTATATTTTTTAATTAAACAAGTATCCCCTTAACTTGTTAAGGATAAAGCATTTCTATTTAATGTTGTGCTCACAGTGAGCACAATTATTTACTATAGGTATGCATACGAACTAAGTAATGATAGATTTGAAAGGGGAGCTCGCCTTCCTTCTAATCGATGCTAAATTTGGCCAATTTCAGAATTTTTTATTTAGTTTTCAGAAATAAAAAAACTTAGTAAGTGAAAAGTTCGTCTGTAACGCACTTCTAAATACCCGACCCGGTAACACCAAATTTTAATTTTTTTTTTTTTGCTTGAATTTGTGTTCTTTATGTCAATAATTTGTATTGGCCACGCCCCCAAAAACTGGTGGAAGCTGAAAAATTCAATGACAATTCTAATTTCGTTATAGTCATGAAAAATTTCTTTAAAAGCGAAAATCAATGCTTAAAAAACTGTATTTTTTTCCGAAAATTATATAACAAATTTAGTTAATCGCAATATCTTTAATATTGGTCATACAACTTTTTTTAGATGTAGAATGACTTTTCCGAGAAATCAGGCTTTTAAAGGTATGACATGTTAAAATTGTCATGGTCAATAATATAGGCGCGATCCAATTTTTATATTTTTAAAGACCTCTTACCACTATTGCTCTGCACCAAAGTTCGCGTTCTACGCCTAATCTAACTTGACCAAGTGTCGATCCAGATTATATCTCTAAAAGGCCTAAAGGGTCTACGGTGATTATTTCACTTTGTACCAAACTATGCATTAATATTAATATACCCTGGGTCGAGGATAAATACCAGCTGGATACAGGTGCATTGGATACAGGCGCAGTATCCATACGTGAGTATGGTTCTTACTTATAGCTGTGTAGAGCCAGTTTGTTATTTTAGGGCAACGACCCCATTTTTTCCCGCAAATTCGGTTGCATGTTTACGGCTGTTTCCGTTTTCTTAACTCTTTCTTCTATGCTTGGATTCGAGATATTTAGTACTTTTAGATAGTTGAAGAGCCGAGCCTTCGAGTGTTGATAACTCTACATCCGGGATTGACCTCCAGTTCCTTATGCTTATATGGTTCAAATGATTTAATTGCCCATTCGACTTGTGTAACACCTTTTCCTAATACACTCAAGATTGCATGCAACCTAAATCCAGGTGTAACCGCTAGCAGCGATTTGCCCCTTCGCCTAGATGCAATTTTAAACTTTACGCACCTCTTGCATCGCAGCCATCTTTAATCCAACAGGGAGGTTCCATGCCCCAATATATATTCAGACTTTGCATATATGCAAGCCTTCACATTTTCCAATTGCAGTAGTGAGCCCAATCTCACACGCTTTCTAACTAATCGATAGCTCAAATCTAAACGATCAAAGAAGGGAGAACTTAAAATTGAAAAATGTTTAAGACGGAATTCCTAAAATTAATGAACTTCGTCACAGAACTGAACCATAACCTATAAAAATATTGCACAACGTGAAGCAATCGGTGAAAAAAAAAAAATTTCGCAGCACAAAAAAAGTCCATGATGTAAAATGTCCCATGCATGTTCAAGCTTGCATGTTCAAGCTGCAATGTCACAAGCATTACAGTGGTAGACTATCAGAAGATAAGTAGGTGCGAGCTGATTCATTGATGCAGCAGCTCTTGTTGTTACTGACCCATAAAAAGATGGGTTCCAAAAGTGATTTAAAACAGATATTTTTTTCAAAAATATCGTAAGGAATCAGCTAGTTTTCTGACTATTGGTTAATGATCGTATCGGGGTAACTTAAATACGTAAAGGTAACTTGAATGAGATGAAATCTAGGCTTTTAGCTTTAAAACATGATTCCCTTAATATTTACCAAACCAAATTAAGAAACAAATGCATTTTTTATGTTGGTTTGGAAACCGTCTAGGTAACGTATTGAATTTATATTATATGCCTACACTCATGTGTTTTTTTTTAGCAACAAGGACTCCCAAACACTCACTCACGCAGTGCGATTATAGAGAATTCTTTCGATGAAATTCAAACTAATTTGCATAATTATGTGAATGTGACGACTAGGGGGAATATAAGTGCGTATGCTTGCGTACAAATAAAAACCATGGGATCTATTTTACACTCACATGCATAGAAGTTTAATTCGTTTTGCTTTTTTTATTTGGAACCATCATTATTCCTTATCCCTGCCTTTGTTTCGGAGATATATTTATTTTTTGTAACTTCTCTATATTGTCGTAGAAGCGTGTGTATGTGTGCTCGTATCATATACCTACATACCTATAATAAAATGAGCTTATGCGTGATTTACACGTGTAAAGTGGGGTTTTTTATTCTAGCGCTGTTTCAAGATAGCAGCTGGAAAATAAATGAAAAAAAATTTAAGGAACCATTTCCCGGTGTAGTTATATCCCTAAAATATTTAGAACAGTAGAAAATGTGTTTCTGTTTTTTAATGAATGCGGATTTCATGTTTATCTGTGTTTGATAAATGAGGCAATGTCGAAATGTCATGCATGGAAGAATAGAAATTTGCGAGCAGCAGGATATGAATAAATGACATGAGGAGTTGTTTTATCTTACTCTTCGTTATAATGATGTTCTACAGGAAGAATACGAAAATTACTTTTATTTGCATAGCACCTACCATTTATAGGTCAGGTGACTTAAAGGTGAAATTCTGCTTAAATAGGCTTGAATAGCGAACAATTCCCAAAAAAAGAGGGAAGCTTAGATCATTTTGACAACTCTATGCCCTAATTGCTCTAATAACTATAAGCAGGTAGTACAGAGAATTCACCACCATGGTACACTGTAGTAAACCTCTGAAAACCAAAGTCACAACGCTCTATAGTTGGCCCACGCTTTTTCAACAATATGTATGTAGGTACATCAATGAATGTTAATCGATCTATATTTACCGAGCAAGATTGATTAATCAGTCAAACGAAACCCAATAGATTTCTTTGAGTTTCTTTTCTCTGTAGATTTCGGGTGCCTAACGAAGTTATACAGTTGGTTTTCATAGCGTAAGGGTCAGAGATATCCATTTGTTGCTGCGGCCTCGGTACTTGTTCATCATCGACTAATTCAGTCCTAGTTATAGCAGACAAATTGCGGGCTAAGTTATTGTCTTTCCCTACAAGTGAAGAAGGTCCAAAACATCTGGCATCTTTTGGTAAACGATGCTTTCAAAAAACATTATTCTTATGATATAAAGGGTGATTTTTTAGCTGGTTTGGTTTTGGCAACACTGGTTTTGACAGCTGACGTGTGTTTAGTACCTTGTGTCACTGTCAAACAGCTTCAGTTTGGTTTGCAATTTAACCATGGATCGTCTTACAAATGAACAACGCTTGCAAATTATTGAATTTTACTATCAAAATTCGTGCTCGGTTCGAAATGTTCATCGCGCGCTGCTTCCATTTTATGGTCGGCATTCTCGACCTTCTGAGCAGTCTATTCGGAAGATCGGCCAATTGGCCGCTTAGATCGTGCGATTTGACACCATTAGATTATTTTTTGTGGGGGTCAAGGCTAATGTCTATAGGGACAAGCCCGCTTCGATTGACGCACTGGAAGCCAACATCCATGCATTCATTCGTGAGATACCGGCCGATATGTGTGAAAGAGTATGCCAAAATTGGACTCAGCGGATGGGCTACCTGAGACGCAGCCGCGGTCAACATTTGCATGAAATTATCTTTAAACATTAAATTGCAAGGTTCAAACTATCGATTCAAATAAATATTTCATTAATTTTTTCGAATTTTTTGTGTTTTTTTTTTTTTAAAAAGTTCTCAACCTCTTAAAAAATCACCCGTTATATCTTCTTATATACGGTTTTTCCAATCCTTCTTCCCTGCATCGCTAAGTGATAGTTTTTTCTTTAAGCGTTTATTAAATTTCAGAAACTTCAAATATTTGGCACTGCCCAATTGTGCAAATAACAGTGGTTAAGCTACCCTCAAGCCTCAATATTAGCTTTCTCTTTCATTCTAGTTGCAGATAAAAGCTAAGCTGCTTTTGTAGTGTTAGTTCGTGTTTCGCGAAGTGTTGCGGTAGAAGAGTTTTGTTTTTAAATAATTGCTGAAACAATGATGTGTTCGCTTTATTTTTCGGGCTATTGCACGACATGAAAGACCTTTGGAAAAATAAACATCTGTTATTGCCCTTTCCTCCTTAGTTAAACATTTTTTCCTCTCCATTTTTTAAGCTTTTAATCTTCTAGAACATTTACTTTATCAAATGTAACAGTTGAACCGAAAAAAGGCGTATTCACGATCTAAAAAGCATTGATTTGTTCACTGCTTCAAATCTAATGTCGCAATTTTTTCGCCATCATTCTTTACTAATTTTACTATTTGTCTTCCAAGTTGCGCAAGCTAAATCTGTCGTTTACGGACATTTTATATTTTGTTGTTAACAAAATAGTACATCATATCCATAGTCAGTTTTTATGCCCCATCCCATGTAGGTATATTAAGTTTGATTCATAGTTTGTAACATAGAGAAATAATCACCGTAGACCCCCAAGACCTTAAGGGCATATGATAGAGACCGAATTGTAAGTCGAATGAGCCATGTCCGTCCGTCCGTCCGTCTGTCGGTAGTTTTTAGGCCTTAAATTTTGAGCTAGGAACTTGAAACTTGATATCTGTTCTTCCTAGGTCCCGAAGCAGTACAAGGGTAAACATTTTCAAAATCCGCCTACTGACACGCCCACTTTACTTAATAGCATGAAAAATCAAAGTTGTCGCAGGAAGCTGAAATTCGGTACGCGATATCCTCGCTTGTGATTGGCATTTAAAAAAAAGCGAATACCACCCCCTTGTAGGCGTGGTCATACTTAATATGCATTCTAATAGACGGTTTTTATTTGATATATTTGCTTTAAATCCAAAAAAACTTGCGCCATTAATGTTCAGATATGCATGTAAGCTATCAACTCAAATGAATACATTTTTGCCACGCCCACCCTTGGGGGCGATTTAAGTAAAAAATCAAATTTTTAATATAAAACTGTGATAAACACGTGTATACTACACTTGACAAAAAATATTATAAAAAAATTATGTTATTGAAAAGGGGTTGCCATGCCCCTTTTTTAAGAAAGGAGATTCTTAGCTCACAAATTCTAAACACAATTAAAGTTAATAGAAACTGAAATTTAACCACCAAGTTTTTTGACGCATTTTGGAGCTTGACAGTGGTCAATTGGGATGGGGTATCCAACGATTCGCCTAGCCGGATTGTAACGCTCCCACTAGCTCTAATCTATCATGATACGGAAGAAATATTGAGCTTACTTTTCAAATCGGACTGTTTCTAATCTCATAACGAGCAGTGCATGATCGAGGCAGCCGGCATCAAGAAAAATAAATAGAGAGTTTGAATTTGGCAGTTTAGCCTGAGATCCTGAAAACTATTAAAATCCGTCAAAAGCCACGCCCACTACAACCCCGTATGTGCGATCATCTCTTATTTTTATGCCCAATCCTATACGAAAGGAGGTATACTATTTAGTTTGAATCACTGTTTATAACACAGAAAAATAATCACCATAGACCCCTAGGACCTTAAGGGCATTAAATCTAGACCGAATTGTAAAACAAATAAGCCATGTCCGTCCGTCTGTCTGTCGGAAGTTTTTAGGGCTTACATTTTGAGATAGAACTTTGAAACTATAAGTGAATGTATTAGTGTAAATATTTTTGCAATCCGCCCACTTTACCTACTTATAAGCATAAAAAATAAAATTTGTCTTAAGAAGCTGAAATTTCGTGTGGTGCATGCTCGCTTAGCAAGAACTTGTGTTTTGTGACTGACTGCCATTCAAAAAAAAACTAAAAACGCTCCATGCGTGGCCACATTTCATTTGCATTCTTATAAACGGCATTTATTCATTACATAATTGCGTGAAATTCAAAAAGCTTGCACTATAAAATCTTGCGATTTATACGTGGGTATACTATCAATTTAAATTAAAATTCTTTCGCCACGCCCCTCTTTTGGTAGCGTTTTAAAATGGAAACAAATTTTTTGATATAAAAAAGCAATGAACACATTAAAATCACATCAATATTTAAAAAAATAATACGATTTTATTGAAAAAAGGCCTCGCCCCTTTGTTATTGAAGGATATTCTTAAGTGATAAATTCTGATTGTAATTACGTATCTTTAAAGACAAAAGAAATTAAGAACCATGATTTATAATGCGATTCGGAGCCTGACAGTTGTCACTTGCGATTCTAACCCGCCCACTCGTTAAAAATGCTATTTTTAAACTTAAGCTACAAATGTTTTAATCACCTAGCAGACTGAGTTTTGGTATGTATCTAGCATTGATTTGTAATTTTCTTTGAGGACACAGAAAAAATTTTGCCGCTAACAATAACCACGCCTACCTTTTAAAGAGTTTTATCTAAAAATGACCGTTACCCAATAAATATTATGGGAAAGGACGTCGCAGAAACTCTATGAAAAAAAGTTCTCGTATAAGTCCCGGAATTCGCGCACTAAAACCTCTCAGTTAGTGAATAAAAAAGTCAACACAACCAAAAACTCGGGGGGTATTTGTAAATATTTTGCAATCCGCAGCGGTCAAAAATGAAAATGTTGACTGTTTGTTGACTGACCGCCTTCGTTTTATTGGTCAGTTTTTTTTCCCAATTGACAAGTAAATCAAAGCCTTGATTGAAAAAAACTTGACTTGAAAAAGTTTCTGAATGCTGACATTGTTGCAGGTCTCTACAACATAATCCTCTTCTATCCGCCGGGAGTTTGTAAAACTATGAAAAATATAGCTGTATAACTAAAAAGATATAACAGGGTCTATATTTGCGTTGCATGCACTAGTGCGGTAGTGGTTCTTTGCTGTCGTACGAGCACAAATTATGCTGAGCTCCAAAGACATCATCGGCAGCAAAAAAGTGTCTTGAACGATCTCTGGATCAATTTTCGTGAAAAAGCTAATAATGTAACAATTTCAAATGATGTCGTTATTTGAATCCTGCATGAATATTTTGACTTGAAAAAAAAAACTAGTGGGAGCGTTACAATCCGCTTAGGCGAACCGTTGGATAACCCATCCCAACTGACCACTGTCAAGGTCCAAATTGCGTCAAAATT
The DNA here is from genome assembly GCA_947623515.1 of Neoascia interrupta. Lineage (NCBI taxonomy): Eukaryota > Metazoa > Arthropoda > Insecta > Diptera > Syrphidae > Neoascia > Neoascia interrupta. Next base: position 147,174,412 of record OX392462.1, read on the forward strand.
CTTGGTTGTTAAATTTCAGTTTCATTTAACTTCGATTGTATATAGAATTTCTCAGTTAAGAATCTTCTTTCTTAAAAAAGGGACATGGCATCAACTGCTATTCAATAACATTATATTTTTTGATCATATTTTTTATCAGTACATATTTGTTGATTGCAATTTTATATAAAAATTTTATTTTTTACTTAAAATTTATTCAATTGAATTGATAGCTTACGCACATATCTGAACATTTTGTGGTGCAAATTTTTAGGATTTAAAGCAAATATATCAAATAAAAGCCGTTTTTTAGAACGCATATTATATACGACCACGCCTACATGGGGGCTGTTTTCGCTTTTTTTCAAATGCCAATCACAAGACACTTAAGCGAGGATATCGCATACTAAAATTCAGCTTCCTACGATGAGTTTGGTTTTTAATGCTTTTAAGTAAAGTGGGCGTGTCAGTGGACGGATTTCAAAAAATTTTACGCTTGTACTGCTTCGGGACCTAAAAAGAACAGATATTAAGTTTCAAGTTCCTTGCTCAAAATTTAAGGCTTAAAAACTACCGCCAGACAGACGGACGGACGGACATGGCTCATTTGACAACAATTCGGTCTCGATCATATGCCCTTAAGGTTTTGGAGGTCTACGGTGATTATTTCTCTATGTTACAAACTATGAACCAAACTTAATATACCTCCTATCCTATGAGATGGGGTATAAAAAACTGTAAGGTGGCTGTCGCATTTTTTTTTTTTTTTGATTATAAATAGACTCATAATTTCCAAACCATATTTGGAGCTTACTTTTTCAAACGTTTTTAAGCTATTTATGGACAAGATCAAAATTGTATAATAATCGAACGAGAAACTGATAAACAGGGAAACAACCTACCTTTTTTCATTAATTCGGTACAAATGAGGCGCTATCAAGTATGCAAATGAGGCGAAATACCTTGACATAAAATACCTAGACGTCAAACTGAAGTGAAAGCCACACGTAGAAAAAGAAAGCCGCGAGTTCGAAATAAAGCTGAGAAAAATGATTTGGCCTATCAAACGGCTTTCGAAATCAAGCGTACCTAAAAATTTGCTTTTGTAGGTATAAAAAAGAGCTAATACAGTCTTGGGCGTAAAAGGATCACTATACGTATTTGAGGGTTGTACAAAACCCTGGAATATGTACTTTATTTAAGAAACTTTTCAAAAGAAGACACCAAGCGTAATTGCAAATGCTCCATGGTAAAGCGATTTACATCGAAAATTAATAAATAAATAAATTTAGCTTAATACTATTTGATAACCCATCTTCAAAATTATTAACTGCTGATGGGTGTCGTCAAGGAGAAATTTTAGAAGCTTTTTTTATTCGCTAGGAATCGTCTTTCAGTTATTAACGAAGTCAGTCGTTTGCGTGTAAGTTTTACAGTCCAACGAAATGCTTTTTCCGTCGGAAAAAAGTACATGTTTCTAAGAGCTTATGGAAGAGGATTTTTATATGTCCTACTTTCACTGTCAAATAGCAGATGATGACTATATTCTTCAGTTCTTCTTCAGGAATTCATTGATCTGCTAATGCTCAGTTATTTCTCACACTCTACCTAAAAAATAACAACTAAAGTGAAAATATACCAACACGTTTAAAGAGAAAAATGTTGTAAGATAAGAAAAATGCTTCAAATAAGTTTGATGTGTCACATCTTCGACATATCTACCCAGATTGAGAGTAATTTAGTTTTTACCCGAAAATGTATATTAATATTTCATCATTAATATCCTTAATCAGAGAAAATGTCATTTATTAGACATTAAGTCGCTTGGCTGCGACGAGAGAAAGAAGACCAAAAGGAGCACAGTAATGTTCCACCATTGCAGTAATTATTCGTCGATGTGGAAACTCTATTAGATTCGTTTTCGGAAAATATAAAATGGCGGACGCGTAATACTCTTTGGCTCACCACCCGCTGTCAATGTCGCAGCATCAGCAAACATAAAAGGGTTTAACCACCACCACCACCCCAGCACAACCCTTACAGCAGTTACGGCGATTTCTATACACCACCACCACCACCCCCTTGGTGTGGTGCTGTATGATAGTACGCGTCCTTACGCACGAATCAGCCACGAGGCGTTATATACTCTCGCGAATTCTATGTATGACTGTATGTGAGGTGATATGCGTACGCCGCCCAACTACCGCTGTTTATTTTCAACCCTTTTCTTGCGTTGGTACTCCTTCCAGCTCGCGAAAAAGTAAATAAGCAATTTCGGGTAAATTGCGTATACGTTTATGTAGGTATATCTATACGCACCGAAAGCCATTACCGCCGGGACCGGGATATCTAATCAGTGGTAGAGCATTGTGTTGAGCCTTGCTGTCCTAAAGAAAGTTTCAAGAAGTCCCCCTTCTTGATCTCACTCCATGGTCGTCGGCTAGGGTTGGAGGATGAGAAACTGCGCCCCCACTCAATTGGTATGGTCCTGCGGCATTTTTGTATGCCCCCGCCTGTCTTACAGTGCTTAGATCATTTTATTTATTTATTTTCTGCGTGTGTATGTAAGGACATTTCGGGCATCCGACGGACAAGCGATGTATTCATAATGTTAACCCTTTTTCCGCACCAAAAAGTCCTTTCTTCGTATACACACATAAACCATGGGTTGAGACAAGGACGTGAGGCATAAACGACTTGGCGAGTGCGTAGCCGTATCCTATACCCTTTTATATTTAGATATAACATCCATTCGACGGAATGGGGTCGGCGAAAAGGATTCACTCTTTTACTGCTGCTACTGAAGGGATTCCGCTGAAGGACACAGCAGAAAAATGTATCGCAACATATCTTTTCATCTATTTTAACTCACTCAACCAAAAGCAAATAAAAGGAAAACGTCAGTGGAATGAGTGAGTAGAGCCCCACGAAAGAAGAAGAAAAATCATTAAGATGGCTTGACTGGGTTTTCAGAAAATTCCATCCTTTTGTTGTATATTCATTGTTTTTTTTTTTTTTTTGCTGCGCTGTAGGTACCCCTATATGGCTGAGCTTGTGTTTGTGCATTTATCTCGCAGAGAGGATACACTTCATTCCACTTTTTAGCATCCATCCACACTAACTTATCGTCGTTGTGTCGTGTATCCTTCTTTGTCCACCTCGCGCCGCTTCTTCATTTTAATAATGGAAGTAAAATTTTAAGGATAATTTTGTGGTAGGGTTGGGTGTTGTGTGAACGATAATGAAATGTATGCGAATACAGAGCAAACATACATAGCTACCTACCTACCTACTAACGCAAGATATAGAGGCGGAAGCGGGACCGATTTCTTGGGATATTTTGGGGACGAGGACCCCTCTTGGGCAGCTCAGCGTCCTGTTTTCTCCAATTTTCATGGATTTTATTTTGCTTCATCTGTTTTGTCGCACTGGGGTGCACACAGATTTGGTTCTTTAATTATGCATTGTTTTCCTTTTTCGGTGTTTTTCTTTGTTTATCCTTTTTCGGTGTAACTTTTGGTGATGCGAACGAAACCAAGACCACCCATTCGCAGGGGTCCGGTCTATATTTTGGGAGCGCAATTTTTTCTTCTGTCAGGAATTTTTTGACTTATTTTGTGGAATGGGCATTTGTAAAACTTTGATTTATAGGAAAAGCCCTTTCGGGTGAAAAGTCGTTAATCTTAGTTGAGCTGATATGGATTTAATTTTTTCAAATTTTTTTAATGAATAATGGAATTGGAAAGTGTGCTTCGAGGGAAGAATAAATGCCTAGATGTTTTTATGTTTTTAAGGATGCATATGGGTATACCTGCCAAGGTAAATTATGTTACTCAATTATCCTGTATTATCCGCAACTATCTTGTGTAGATACCCCATGTCAATGTGTAGACCATCATCTATAACTGATATCTCTTATATAAAGATAATGATTGGGGCACGCAAAGTGGAGCCCCTTAAGTCGTTGACCATTCTTTTAAACAAAAAAAGCACACACTTGGTTATGAAAAAAGTTATCATGACCCGACGGCTTTTTAACGCACACAAAAATTTAACTTTTGTTACCAGCGTATCCAGGGGAAAATATTATCTGGCCACTGTACTGTCCTTTAGCAATATTAAATACTATTTTTGGAAAAAATCAACAGATATTTATAATAAGAACTTACAAGATTTTTATTTCACCAGTTTAACTTTGTGAAAAAAAAACCTTTTACATGGGTTCTCGACAGACAGATATATATCTATTTTTGTATCATTCAGGAAAGTTACCAGCGGACTTTGAATAATCATAAGCAGGGATAGGATTTTGTTGACCTAAAAAATGGGACAAAGGTAAAATAAAAGAACTTAATAGACAGAAAAAGGCATTCATTTAAACAAACTTGTTTATTTTAACTTTTTACAACTAAACTGTAGTAACACTGAACTACGATGAGCCTTTTAAAGTTCTCAGGAAACAACTGCCTGCGATTGTCCTTTTAAAAACGCCTTAAATGCGCTGAAGGACTACATCTACCGATGCCAGTAAGGCCCAATGAAAACTTTAAGCCTATTTCAATATTTTCAGGGAGCTTGCGGATTGCGTCACCTTTAATTACACAACTTCTTTGATTTATTATCGCCAGTGCCAGCACTCCAGTCTTCATAAGATAGACTGGCACTCCAGTTGCCGCGGTTAGGTTCACGTAGTTCAGTTTCCTGAGTATTCAGTTTATCGGAGACAAGACATAAACTCAGCAACGCTTTCTACTGCGCGTAGATTTTTTTAGCGTCAGAGCACATAAATCAATTTCACAGAACTTATTCTTTTTTTAAGTTACATATGTACATCGATCTATTTCCATATTCGAAATTTTATTGTTGAGCTTAAAATCAGTGTCCAAAACAAGACACTAAGAGCAATTGTGAATGCTCCATGGTATATTAGGAATAGCGATATTCACAGAGATTTAGGAATAGCTACCGTGGGCGAAGAAGTAACAAACTTCGCTCGAAAGCTAAATGCTCGCCTTCATGTTCATTGCAGCAATGAAATGATCCGTACTCTAAACGAGACTCTTAACGATGTTAACAACGAGCGACGACTACAAAGAACAAGACCCTTCGATCTAGCGACGTAGGGTGAAGCCGCATAAATGAACGGCTTAGTAGGTGCATTCACTGGAAAGCAACCTATCCAATGCGATCAACACTATGGAAGCGTAAGCTGCTTGTTAAGTTAACTTAGTTGAAGTCAAGAAGTATTATGAGAGAGCGAAAATTTACTACTATGAAGTGCGTTCTGGCAGTTTCATAGTGTCTCTCATAAATAGGTGGTTTTTTAGCACGTGGAAATCGGGCATAACTAATATCGGCTACTTCGGTATTATGTACCTGCTATAGAAGGCGTATTGGTATCTTTAAAAGATTTTGGAGTTTTAGCCTCCGTCCATCCTAGTATTCAAAAAAAAAAAAAAAAAAAATCAGTACATCTAAAAAAAGGGTGTTGATACAAAGTATTTTGTGTGCCTTTACATTTGTAGACGCTAACCTTTTGTTTCTACTCTTATTGATTTTTCTGATATCCACAAAAATAAAATAAAATAAGTATAAAATTAGGGAATATATTTTAGAGTGGCAAAAAAGGCAAAAAGAGGCAATAACGGAAGAAAACGCAAAAAAGGCAAAATAAAATACATATATTTGGCACGTAACTTCAAATGAATTTGTTTGAAATCTATAATGCCATACCGTTGCGAAAAAAAGGCAAAGTCACTAAAATCCTATCCCTGATCATAAGATTCTAAGATTCAGCTCGAAATTTTCGAAAACATTTTAAAAACGATTTGCAATGAAATTTTGGTGTAAGAATAAAACGTATAAGTACAGGGAAGTCTAAGATTTTTAAAAATTTTCAAAAACGTCCTTCTATCATGAATTTTTATTAAATTGTTCAAAAAGTAAAGGGAATTTTTACCGTTATTTTAAAGTTCTATTGAAAATTAGCATCATAAAATAATATTATGATACTCGAAAAGGTCTAAATAGTCCTTTTATGAATTTTAAATCCAAAAATTGCAGAAAAAAACAAAAAAAATAGCCGGTTTTCCCGCTCTTGAGGTTCAAAATAAAAGGTAGACATAGATTTTCTTTAAAATTTTGAAGCAAATTCATTGTGGGTCTGATATATTTTGACATAGCACATTTGTCAATTTTGCCAACTAAATTTTACGCAAGCACTTTTAAATCACTTGACCAAAATGTGTTTTTTTAATACCGAGGTCGACGGAAGCTAAGATTCCAAAATCTTTAAAAGATACCAATATGCACCACTAGCAGGTATATTATACCGAAGTAGCCGTTTTGGCTTATACCAGAACTGCCAGAATGGAACGTATGTACAAGAGCAGGTTTTTATACCCGACCTAGGGTATATTCATTTCAATGCATAGTTTGTAACACAGTAAAATAATCATCGTAGACTCATAAGACCTTTTAGAGATATTAGCGAGACCAACATGTGAATCGATTAAGATATGTTCGTCCATCCGTCCGTCTGTATGTGTGAAGATTTTAGGTCTCTAAAATCAAGCCAGAAAGCTGAAACTTGGTACACGGCTTGGTCCTTTTGTTGCAGAGACAAAGTGTGCAAATTGGCTCAATCCGATTTCACATTTTTTTCAAAATGCCTTTTGGTCAAGTTAGAGAAGGCACAGGAACTTAAGTTTTGGTACTGAGCAATGTTGGCCTAAGACCTTTAACAAGACGAAAATTGGACCGTCCACAGTATCGACCATGCCCACTTTTAACATGTTAGATGTTTAAAAACCCGATTTCTCGGAAAGTGTACTCCAAATCGAAAAAAGTTAGGTATATGACAAATATATTATAAATAAATAAAGTGGCGCCACAGCTCAAGGTGAACCAGGGCCAACTTCTCAACAATGTATGCTGTGTGTGTCAATTTCTTCCCATACAAAGGGACCTAAAATTTTTTGCCGAATCCGAACGGCACTTTGAGAAGTTTTTCAAGACAATTGTTACTCTCGGAGGGTTTGTCAGGCGCACGCGGAGGTGGGGGCCGTGAAAAAGAACGAGTATTTTTTCGGGTGACGATGCGGTAGGATTCGAGTCCAGAACTCCGGCGTAGTAGGCACACACACTAACCACTACGCCACGGCACCCCACATAATAAACAAATTACTATTTGCTAATTTTGCTCCATAAAAAGTTTTGAGCTCCACCCACTATTAAGGGGTGTTTTTAGAAAAAACGGCTTGTTTCTGAAATAATTTTTGCTTTTACCGTATTTTCTCACGATTCTAGCGAAATTACAAAAAATTGATTTTAAATTTTAGCCCGTGTCATCTTTTTATAGGCGTGGCCTATACAAATAATATTTCATAGGATTTGATATAAAAATTTGGTGTTACACCGCATATAGGGTCGGGTATATTGAAGTTTGTCACAGACGAACAATTGCACTTAGTCACTAGTTATTAAAGCTTAATTTCGAAATTTTTTCAATAAGACAATACATTTCCCTAAACCTGATTTCGAGCTCCCCAGGCTTCTTCTTACTGTGTGGTCTCCATCTAAGTTTAACGTCTACGCATTCCTAAATGTTTCGCTTCTTTTGCATAAGGAATCTTTAGAGAGTTTGTTAACAGATGTAAATTGTTAACCCTTCCAGGATGGCCGTGTCGTCCGCGAAAAAGGCCATAATTGTCTGATTATCTTGAGGTATGATTCTTTGAGTAGAGCAGAAATAGGGTCGGGCCGATGACACTGCCCTGGGGTACACCAGCTGGAATTTGCTTGAAATTCGAGTATTCAGTTCTACAACTTATACACGAAATACTCTGTTTTCGAGATAGTTTTTAAATACTCTGAACATTGCTTCTGGCAGGCTTTGCCGCAGCTTATATTTCAACCCTCCGTGCTATACCTTGTCGAAGACTTGCCATACGTCGAGGAAAAAACTCAAACATAGATTTTTCCCTTCTCAGGCTTTTTCAATTTCATGCGTTATACTTTATCTATTGTAGAAAGTTTAGGACTGAATCCGAATTGATGATCCTGGAACAAGCGTCTCTTTGCAAATTATTGGTTGTAATCGCTTCGGCAGGTGTTTCCCGGATACTTTCGATATTATCGGCAAAAGTGTTATGGCATGGGCCTATAAGTTATTTTTTCATTTGCACATTTCACTGGTTTTGGAACCATTAGGACTTCAGCAACTCCATTTCCATTGCCTTGGAACGCATTGAAGCCTAAAAAAGCGTTTTTCATACAATGTAGAGTGGCTTGATAAGCGCCTTTTTCGGTAGTTCTATTAGGATGTCGCCAGTGATCAGGTCTCAGGTCGTAACCAGGGGCCTTATTATTTTTACTTACTTACTTACTTAAGGTGGCGCTACAGTCCGGGGTGGACATGGGCCTCAGCCAACAAGCTTTGCCAGCCAGCTCTGTCTCTAGCTAGCCGTCTCCAGTTTCGCACGCGAAGTTGGCAGAGGTCCCCTTCCACTTGCGTGCGCCACCTGAGTCTCGGTGCTCCTCTACCGCGTCGTCACTGCGGTGTGGATTTGAAGATTTTCCGGGCCGGGGCGTTGGCGTCCATCCGCTCTAGATGACCCAGCCATCGTAGACGTTGTGTTTTGACTCTTTTGGTTAGGTCGGTATCGTCGGTACAGCCCGTACAGTTCGATGTTATATCTCCTCCTCCACTCTCCGTCTATGCAGACGAGACCGTAAATCGTCCGAAGAATTTTCCTCTCGAAGCAGCCTAAAGTGTTTTCATCCGCCTTTGACAGGGTCCATGCTTCTGCACCGTAAAGCAGGACTGGGATGATGAGGGTCTTATACATGGACACTTTAGTTGCTCGAGAGAGGGCTTTGCTACTCAATTGCCTTCTTAGCCCAAAGAAACAGCGATTGGCAAGAGTTATCCTTCGTTTGATTTCAGCGCTGGTGTCATTGTCTGAATTGATAGCGGAACCCAGGTAGACAAAGTCCTTAACTACCTCAAAGTTATAGCTGTCGATGATGTTTTGTCCAAGACATCGGTGTTGGGTGTCTTTTCTTGATGACAGCATATACTTGGTTTTGCCCTCATTGACTGCTAAACCCATATTCGCCGCTTCCGTCCCAATACTCACGAAGGCTTCACTGACATCACGCTTTGTTCTACCGATTATGGTGGTCAAAGGATAGGCATGTGCACTCAAGAGGATACAAGCATCCACAGGTTTTCTAAACCCACCTCTGTCTATCAACTCCTACCCTCACCTCCCCGTGGTGAACACCGGGTGCCTAGTACCTCAACTGGAGATTGGGTTCCAACCCCCTTGGAAGGTTGCTGGGGGTAGCAGACGAGAGAGGGGGGAGGAGTGTTCCCACTAAGGCACTTCTCCTTGCATCCGGACGGCAGCGGAAGAATTCCCCAGATGGAATCAACGGTGGCGTCCATAGTTCCAGTCAGGCCGAACTACTTAGTGAACACCTTATATGGGCTACTACGACGTATTCGGAGCTCAGGCCTATTAGGAGCGGGCTATCCGGCTCTCCGTCCTTAGAGCTTAGCAAAGGATCTGGTCCTCCAGGTTGGGGGTCGTGCCGTCGGGGTGACTTCCCGGCCACGTAAAGAAACACCAGTCACGAAGCGGAAACAAGCCTCGGATTCGGACGGATTAACTGTTGACGACCTTATTATTTTTAGGTTTGCTTATTGTCTGTCGGAGTTCAACTAATGACACTTTTTTTATGATAAAGCTTTCAGGTTCCGCGTTGTTGTTTTTAACGTCAGCCAACGGCGGACCGTGGAACGGGTTGAATGTTTTTCTAATTGTTCGGCAATCAAATTCGTTTCCCTTTGTCTTCTTTTCCCTGTTCGCCGTTAGCTGTCTTTATAGGTGCCGAATGAATTATGGGTTTCTTGATGGCTTAGTTGCTTTCCTCAGCGAGTAGTTTGAGCTCCTTTCTCACGATTTTTATAATCTTGCAGCATTTCTTTTAGCTTGTGAGAGAAGTGGTTCAAGAAAGTTTTGTGTGGGGGTGCTCTTACCCTCGTGCATTGCCATCTTCTACGCGCTCTTTTCACGAATCAATTCTACGATTTCAAGCGGATATGTTGTTCGTACATGCCCGTTTAGTTTTTACTTCTGTCTTTTGGAAAGAAGTGTTGTGCCAAGCAGTGCTCTTAATAAATTTGTCAACTGCGGTTTCTAACTCGAAAGGAGTTCTCAATGGCACATTCAAGCCAACGCCCTCCTTACAGTGCTTTCTGAAGACGTCCCAGATCATATTTTTGCTAGCTAATCTAGGAGCTCCTTCTATTTTCGCCGGTCTTCCATCCATCTTCAAGATAACTCCTGAGTGGTCTGAGCAAAGTTCATTCATAAAATTCTTCGACACGCAAGAAATTTCTTCGCATAAAATTCTTCGATCGACAAGGTCAGGCTTTTTATTCCTGCTGGTTGGTCAATACGTTGTCCTTCCGGTGGAGAAAAAGTCAACACCACGTTCCAAGTCAACTCTGTTTTTGTACAGTAATCTGCCTCTTGTAGAATTGCTTTACCAATTAACTCATACATGCATACGATCAAAATCTTCTTCCACCAGTCTATATCCCGGCGGGAAATAACAAGATGCAATGTTGTAATCTTAACAGTCTATTTTAACAGAAACTGAGCTTATCTGCATGGAGTCTAGCTGTAAACAAATTCTAAACAACGTCTGTCTCTTGAAGCTCTTTATTCAATTATTGATGTAGAGAGAAGAGAGTCCTTCTCCCCTCGAATTTTGAGAAGGATGATGTCCGTGATAGACATTTTTACCTTTTATTTTGGGTCAAGATCCTTTTTGAAGTGAGTTTCCGTCATCAGGCAAATATCAATACTATTTTTCCGTAGTTCTTCGTAGAACTTTTACCTAGTTCGTATATTTTATTCAGAAGGCCGCTTGCACTCCATGTTAGAACTTTAAGTAACTGTTTCATATTCATGTTCTCTTAAAAATATTACCTCTTCAATACTACGGCGAGGATCTGAGACACTGCATCTGTTGTGGGCGATCTTGCCTTGTTTTTGTTTGACGCCACCTCTGCGTAGGATTTCAGTCCAATAAGTGGCGGTTTTTCTATTGCACTTCAACTGGCGTCGCTCTTTTGTGGAACTTTTACGCCTTTTGACGTCGTGTCCTTTGCCAATCTCGCATTTTTGATCGGCTTTGGCGTCTTAGAAGTTTTGAGCGTAGGAGTTTTAGCAGATCTTGGACGTCCAAAGCTTGGATTCTGGCCTTAAAAATGTTCCTTGAGAGGTTCTCGTCCATTTTGCAGCTCTATGGCTACTTTGCATTGTTGATCATTTACGGGGCAATTGGCGCAAACTGCTGGTACTTGCACGTCAACTTTGCACTCTTTTGAGAGTTGTTTACCGGCACATTTCACGCAAAAATGTTCTTTTTCAACAGTGTCTCTTTCTCCTTCCGTAACGGCATCAATAATTTTGAGACTTTTTGTTTTTACATCTTTTACAACGTCTTCTTTTGTTTTTATACCCCATCCGGGCACATGATCAAGACCGAATTGTAAGTCGAATGAGTCATGTCCGTCTGTCGGTAGTTTTTAGGCCTTAAATTTTGTGCCAGGAGCTTGAAACTTGATATCTGTTTTTTCTGGGTCCCGAAGCAGTCCAAGTGTAAAATTTTTTGAAATCCACTCTCTGACATGCCCGCTTTATTTACTGGCATGAAAAATCAAAGTTGTCGTAACAAGCTGAAATTTGGTATGCGATATCCTCGCTTAAGTGTTTTATGATTGACGTTTTAAAAAAAAACGAAAACCGCCACCTTTTAGGCGTGGTCATATTTAATAATTCTAATAATTTAAATCCAAAAAACTTGCACTATAAATTGTTCAGATATGTGCGTAAGCTATCAACTCACCTGTGGGGGCGTTTTTAAGTAAAAAACGAAAATTTTTAATATAAAACTGCGATTAACACGTGTATACCACATCTGAAAAAAAATATATGATAAAAAAATTATGTTATTGAAAAGGGGTTGATGCCACGCCCCTTTTTAAAGAAAGAAGATTCTTAGCTGACAAATTCTTAACACAATTAAAGTAAATAGAAACTGAAATTTAACAACCAAGATTTTTGACGCATTTTGGAGCTGGACAATGGTCAATTGGGATGGGGCATCCAACGATTCGCCTATGGGGATTGTAACCCTCCCACTAGTTTACACTTATTTTGGTAAGTATATCACTCGATTTTTTCTGCATTCAATTTAAGTGACAGTGCGCTATATGAATCGGGGATGTCAACATTTGCTTTCCAGACGTTATTTCGGCGCCGTAGCTTACAATTATTGTCTGTTCTCACCATATTTGCGAGAAGGTTGCGCTTTCCTGAAGTCTGCTATCCCGCCGATGTTTTATGCGGGAAGTGGACGAATTTTTCTTCTGGTTTAGCCTTGTTTAATTCAGAGGGCTTATCTTCTTTTTCATTACTTCGGGAGAGGAATTTGACTTTCGTTTCTTGCTAACCTTTGCGCTGAATCGGTCCATTGCCTTTTTTCAGCTTAGCGCACAATATGTGATAGACGCTTCTGGACTTTTATTAGACCTTCAGATTCATCTATAAGTTTAAACTTTGCTGTCAAATGCTACCCCAAATTAAGCAACATCGACAGCAGCTTTAAAGACTACTTTGCAACATTAAAGACTACTTCTTCCGGCGGATTTTAGTCGGCTCTTACGACAGGCATACCTTGCTTCAAGGCTATTCTAATCCTGACGATAAAAGGCACTGTAAGTGAAGTGTCACTAATCGTACCTACTCCGGCTACCCACAGCCATAAGCCTAGTCTCGCACTTAAACTAAATATGTCGAAACTTGCCAAATGAGAACTGAATTCGGCTGGTAGGAATTTTTATATTATAAAACATCCGGCTTGCCACAAAGTTCAATATTGGGAAAAGTTGAGTCATAAGAGGTACATATGATCTATGGGTCAAGATCATAATCTCCTCGTACTAAAAAAAAGAAAATGTAAAATACCAGTAATGCTATTACATCTAAATATTTTAAAAAATAGTTCTAAGAACACCATGACAGGAACTCTTAGCTTAAAAACCGCCACAAAAATATTCCTTCGCCTGAATTGTTCAGATTATGTAAATATGTTGATGGGAATAAAATTAAAAAAAAAAAAAACAGAAAATCGATAGCGCACAAGGTAAACGTCAGGGAGCAAATATACTTATTTCACAACCATCCCAACCAAAGGTGTAAAAATATGCAAATCAGCAAACGATAATCCATTGAATAAATCACGCACACATCACATATCAATGGATTTATGCATTGCAAACTCATTTGCATATGAGTAGAGTATCCTTTTACTGCGTGGAAAAAGATCATAATTCAAAAAATTATATCCACGCAGGGGTAAGAGAAATGCGATTTCTAGATTCGTCGCGCTATACAGGACAAGAAGCATTTTCTCCGAATTCCTTTCAAAATTCAAAATGGTATCCATCAATGGCATATAGCACATGTCACCCTCTTTCACTTGAGGGGGCAATTTTTCCAAAAAAAATGAAATTTTCACAAATTATGTTACAATAGGCAGGACCAAAATGGCGTCAACTCTTGAACTAATCCAATATTATCCTTCCCATCTCGTGTGCTGATAAATAAATCAAATCACCCTATCTTGAGTTTTTTGTTTTTTTTTGAACCACCCTCACTTGGTTTGCCTAGTGGCGGCGCGGCCGCCAACCCTATGATGTCATCCATATTCCATATATGATGGTGCAACACACACATCCTTTTATTTACTTTACATAAACGATATGTGTGATGCTTCGACAAACCACTGTTTTACATGGCGTTGCACCCAATACCCATCATTTGGTTCGACATTTTTGCAAAGGAAGGAAACTATTTTTTTTACACCCTCCGGGGTATCATGGCTTGAGGGTGAATCGGTTAGATTCTGTACTCCCTTGTAAGTGGGAGATAAGAGGGATGATTTAAGTTTTTTATTTTATTTGATGTATTGTTTTTGCTTTTTTTCTGCATCAACAGTAGTTACAAGGATTCTCCATTATAAAGGAATACCATCCCAGGTCCTTCAATAAAGTTATACGTAAGTTGCTAACAGAAATGGAAATTCGCTTGCAGGAAAATGAGTTTCTTTTATTGAATTCTGTGCTGTGTGTCCTTAAAATGCCGTTTCAAAGCGATTTATTGGCAATTTCAAGTCTGTTTTGGAAATTGTTTTCCAATGCAATATTTATTGACGACAAGAGCATTCCAAATGCATTTATTCAAGATATTGCTTTTTGGTTTTATGAATACCTACGGGTTAAAGTGCGTTATATAAATTTTTATTGCGGTTTCAACTCGAGATTAAAGTATATTAACCTTAATAGCAATATGTATTAAACGAAGGTATATTTAAAAAAAATAAATGGAACCAGTTTAAGGTTATTGCAATGGTCACAAAACAATTAGAGGAATTGAGTTCTTTGAGTTTAGCTGCACTTGATGAACGATTTGTACAAGAGTTGTGGGGTTCAAAAGAGGAGGCAGCTGTACACCAACTTTTGGATGGAGGGGCACTTACTTTGAAAAATAAAACAATTAACAACGACTGTGTTTTTAGCGGTCCGTCCAAAAATGGAAAAACTACCTCTAAAGGTATCGCCACGTTGTCTGTCCGTCCGTCTGTCCGTCCAATCGTGCTTTAACTTCTAAACGGTAAGTTGTAGAAAGACAAAATTTGGTGTGTTTTTAAACAGCGGAAATAGTCAGAGAATCCAACGAGGGCCAATCCAATTTTTTTTTAGCAGTAATAACGGCTTGATTACAATTTGAAATTTCATGGAAAAATGGATAAAATGCTTTTCAATACTTTTTTTTTAAGAAGATAAGCAGGCAAAAACAAGAAAAGCGAAACTTAGAAACGTAGAAACTAAACTTTACTGAAAAAATTAAAATTATTCAAAATATTGAAAAGTTTTTGAGGTATAAAGAGTTGAAAAAGGATGACGTTTTTCAAAGTGTTTGAGGCCAAACTTTTAAACCGCTTAGTGCATTCACAAAGACTATATTTAATACACGTATAAAGCAACTCAAAAGTAACCAAGTCAAATTAATACTGCCCTTTTGACGCATTTTCGAAAAAAATGGCAAAAATTCATGAATAAACGTATGTGCCTCCTTATCTCTGGTCTTGTTCGGACAAATCATATAAAAAATCACACGTATCAGAAATTATTCAAAATTTCAAGAAAAATTATAGCGAATTTTTAAGTTCCAAAACCTTCTCAGATTTAAATCGAAAAGAGAAGATAATTTTCAAAAACTCAAGTCTTCAAGCCACCTTGTTCAGATTTTGTTCAACTACAGAGCAAGCTATAGGAAAGCAAGCTGCGATGAAAACATTTTAAATTGCAGACCGTCAAGTATGAAGACATACGCGGAGCGGTCCGTCGGCTTTTCTTGAAGGTTATGGTCATCTATATATTGCGCAGTTTGTGTAACATTCTATTTATTTATTAAAATTATTTCTGGATATATTTTACAGTCTGTAATATACTTTTTCCATGGTGCTGTCTACTGTTCTTATATTGGGTGATTTTATATTGGGTTTCGTTACTCTAACAAAGGCTGGCAAAAAGCTTTACCGCTACGAAAATAGAGGGAAGGACATACTCTTTCTTGACCTTTTTTAGGATTTTTATAATTTAAGACCCTTGAAACAGCAATTTCGATTATTTTTATTACCGTTAGACTTTACGATCAATTTAACAACCACCTGTGCTAGCATTTGCCACTTTTTTCAAATTCTGTGGACATGGATTTCTGAGAAAACGGTAAAAATATGCTGGTTTTTTATTTCGCTTGTTTGACTGAGCTTAAGAACTTAGCGTCGAAAACGGAAATTTTGAAACGTTTTTAATGCAGTTCGCTTGCCTTTACATGCTTCAGCCGAATTTAAACAAGGTCGTCCTAACCGTTAAGGATCTCGAAATCTTTAAAAAATAGTTTTCGAAAATGCTTACACGTTTTTCAAATAAATCTTCAAAGTTTTTGAATATTTAAAGTCTGCTATAGTTTTGTATAAAATTTAAGAAGATGGACTATGCCCGGTGTTAATTTAAAAATTATACTTTATACCGTTTGGGGGATAGCGGGGGAGACATGCGTTCTTTTAACCTTTTTTTTAATTTCTTAAATTTCAAATCCATAAAATATTTTAAAGTTTTTTCCAGTTCCCGTTAGAATTTTTTCCAATAGCGCAACCAGTTGCACTAGCCTTTTTTTTAATTCTATGGCCACCGGTTTATGCGTAAACGGTAAAACGGTAAGTTCCTTTTTTATTTCGTTTTTTAAATAGGCTTCTAAAAACTTAGGTTAAAAACGGCAATTTAAAAAAGTTTTAACGCAGCCTTCCTTCTTTTTGTAAGCTTTGTATTTGAACCGAATCTGAAAAAGATCGCCTATACCGTTAAGCTACTAGAAGACTTTAAAAAATTGTTTTCAAAAATGCTTTTATGTTTTTGAGTTAAATCTCAGAAGATTTTGAAATTTCAAATTCCGCCATAGTTTTCCTTAAAATTTTGAATTATTTCTGATACGTGTGATTTTTTTCATAGAATTCCACCAAGCAGCACCGGAGATTTTTTTTCATGCTTTTTTGCGATTTTTTTTTTTGACAATGCGTAATAACTGCAGTACTCAAACTGTTTTTGAAAAATATGACCTAAGCACTTGGTATACTTTGAGTTGCTTTATACGTGTGTTTAATATTGATTTTGAGCAATAAGCCGTTCAAAAGTTTTGGCCTACAACACTTTGAAAAAAGTCATGCATTTTCGACTGTTCATTTCTCAAAAACGTTTTGATGTTTTCGAAAAGTTTTATTTTTGATTAAAGCTTAGCATTTCTCAAACCTAAGTTTCGTGTTCCTAGTTCTTGCCTACTAAACTTCTTGAAAAAAAAACACTGAAAAACATTAAGTCCATTTTCTCATGAAATTTCAAACTGTAATTAAAGCAAATAATGGCGCCTAAAAAAATTGCCCTCTTTGGATTCTCTAACTATTCCCGCAGTTTATACACACACCAAATTTTGTCTTTCTACCGCTTACCCTTCAGAAGTTATAAAGCGATTGGACGGACGGACGGACGGACGGACAACGTAGTGATACCATAAGAGGTCCTTTTTCCATTTTGGGTCGGACCGCTAAAAACGAAATATAATTGTCTTACCGTTTTCGCAAAAACCGTTGGCCATAGCAATAAAAAAAGGTTTTTTATTTCTATTTCTAAAAACTACCCTTTTTTCCAATAGTTGCGCTATTGGAAAAAAGTCTAACGGAAACTGAAAAAAAATTCAAAATATAAGATAAATAAATTTATAAAAAAGTTCAAAAGGACGTATGTCTCCCCTTTTAGCTCCTAAACGCTATGAAGTATAGCTTTGAAATAAATAACGGGCATAGTCGATCTTTTCAGATTTCCTGTTAAGCTAAAGCAAACTTCGATTATTCAAAAATTCCAACGATTTGACTCAAAATCGTAAAAATTTTCGAAAACGATATTTTAAAGGTTGCTAGTGTGTTAACGGTAACGATGATTTAATTTAAATATGGCTGAAGTATGAAGCGTTTACAATGCCAGTTTACTGCATTTAAAAAATTTCAATATTGCCGTTTCCAACCTTTAACATACGAAACCTGTTTAAACAAACGAAATATAAAATAACATGTTTAACCTTTTTCTCAGAAATCCATGTCCGTAGAATTTAAAAAAGTGGCCAATGAAATACAACTGATTGAAAAATTGAAAAAAAAGCCTAACGATAATTTGAAAAAAAATCTTAATTGCTATTTTATGGATTATAAACTTTAAAAATTGTAAAAAAGGCCAAGAAAATATATGTCCTTCCCTTTATTTTCGAAACGGTAAGAGGCAAAAATCTGCAATTATTACCGAACGTCTTTTGAAATAAAAAAAACTGAAGCAGCTTTGAAATAGTGCATGCTTTTCTAGATGTGCTTGAAAACACCTTAGGTGACTGACTAAAATTATGCTGCTAGCAAGTATGTATATCCAGCGTAACTTCTGAACCACTTCTTTAACATCAACCAAATTTAACGCAGGCACAACCACATGAACGTTAACCAACAGAAGGACTTTTAAAAAAAACATTAAGCATATAAAAGAAAAATTAAAAACATTCATTATTAAGAAAAAAAAAAATAATAAAGGAAAAGTTTTATGCCACCTATTTTTTAGTAACCAATTTAAAAAATCGCCCAATATAAGAACAATAAACTCCACTGATGTATACGAAAAAGTATAAAACAGAATGTAAAAATTTTCCCAGAAATAAAAGTAAACAAATAGAATTTTAGACAAGCTGCACAATAAAGGTTAGCCTAACCTACAGCAAAACCCGACGGGCAGCTTCGCGTATGTCTTCATACTTGACGGTCTTTTTTAACAGGGGTGTGGCATGTCCAGCTCCTGTAACTTTAAATCAAGATTAGAACAGAAATATTCTAGTTTGCGGCTGTAATGTATGTAAAAATGTAATTTACTGGTCCGACTTTGTATGAACGAAGCCTAGAATTATGTCTGGTGTATGCTAAATCTTTATCCTATGTGCTAACCTTTATTTCTTATTCTTCACTTAGTGAGGCTAAAAAGCAGTCGTAATCCATGTTTTTCTGCAAAATTATAGTTTCCAGAATCCAGGTTTTTTCAGTTTAGTTCATGTTTTTCTTGAATTATGCCTCTAAATTTAGAAGCAAGTATGCTGCATTAAGTAAACAATTTTCAATTTGCAACAAAAATATTGAATAATTTGCATTTGAAGTATTATTTTTTAAATCGATGCCAAGCCCACTAGGGGCTACAGTGGCCCGTTTTGACTTTTTTGGTTGCAAAAATCATAGCTTCTAAACGAGACAAGATATCGCAGCAATTTTATTTTATCTTAAAGGAAATTTTCAAGGCCATGAAATTAGTGAGTTTTAAAATAAAATTATTACAGGGTGTTTCATAATATTCTGTCAAAGTATGACGTTTAAGTTAATGAGACTAACATACTTAAAACTTAAGTTTGCAAAAGTAAAAGTTTATTTTCTAAAGTGAAAAAAAGAAATATATGTGAAACAGTAGGACTCAAAGTAAACAAACTAATTTGAGCGAAACAGTGGGGAATAAAGTTTTTTAAATTTTATTTTTATTTTTTTTTTTGCCATGAAAGAGGCTAATAACCTAATAATAACCTAACATACTTGAAAGATAAATTACAAGTTATACAGTGGAATAATAAAGAAATATACTTAAATTTAATATATAAACCTTAGTTTTATTGGTAACTATCATCTAGGTCTGCGGTAATGTGCAAAAGACTTAATATTTCAGGAGAGTACAGTTCTTTCAGATCATTTTGGGTCCTTACATGTCTTTGAGAAGAAATAAGTGGATCAGATGAGGCTGCAAGCATGTTAAATAAGTCTTCATTCTGCCGAATCCTTGAAGTTTTGCATGTATTTCGATATCTATATCTCTTGTAGTCCTTATTTTTGGACTCCTGAGCTTCTTCCGATAATTCTCCTAGTGGAAGTGATTGATATCTATGATATCTTGACTATGAACCAAAACTTTAGAGTTAGGTATAGGTGTGAGTTGTTTTTCAGGATACGTTTCTCTTAATGGTGCTGCTGTTTCCTTAGTGTACGCCGCAAATTTTACTGCGTTCGCAACTTCCCTGCAATTCAAAATATCAAGTATTATTTTAAGCCTTGTAATAACTTCTCTGTTGACTCCAGTTATTCAAGCGGTCGCCTGTGGTTGTCAAAAAAATCTCCTTAAAGTATTTCCTTTGTTTTCTTATTTTTTCCTCCTCGATCACAAAAGATTCATCGATATTCTCTCGCTCTTTTCGAAGTGTATAAGCAAGCTTCAAAATAAATTCCATGCATCTGATTCTTGCATGCAATGGAGATACTCCAAACTCGTAGTTATGTTTCGACGTTATTTGATTCGTCTTGACTACTGAAACTCTTTTGTGTCCTTTTGCATATTGGACTTTGTTTCTGTTAGTTGGTTTAGAACTTTACCGTCAATCGTTGCTTAAATGAACTCCATTATAATTTTCCATTATAATTTTTGAATGTGATTCAATTCATCAATTAATTTAACTTGTTTTTTTTTCTAAAAAGTGAAAGAAAAATAATTAAATTTTTTATAGGAGCCTGGACAAGTTGGCCTACTTTATCAAAAATCTAAAGTCGTTTTTTCATGCTATTGCTACCAACATCTATATAATGTTAGAAAGAGGCCATTACCTGGCACTTTATCTTATAATAAAATTTTGAAATGTGCTGCAACTGATAAGCGAACACTTGTAGGTACATTTTGTCAATTTTGAGATTCATGTATTAACAGTGCGTTCGTTTTTATGTAGTCTTATTTGGCAGTTTCGAAACATCGGTCTTTCATTTAACAACTGCGACAGAAATCACCGTCGGAAGTAACTACCCTCTTGTCCGCTTTACATAATGAAGACTCAATGATAAGAAAAAATGTAATTCAAAGTCAACCGCACACTGAGAGAGTGTTTC
Source organism: Neoascia interrupta (assembly GCA_947623515.1). Taxonomy (NCBI): domain Eukaryota; kingdom Metazoa; phylum Arthropoda; class Insecta; order Diptera; family Syrphidae; genus Neoascia; species Neoascia interrupta. Next base: position 147,195,028 of record OX392462.1, read on the forward strand.
TTATCAATGAAAATTGATTTTCAATTTTCAGGATTCCACAAAAATTCTTCTCGAGTATACAAGAAAATATAAGCACAACCCTTATGACCAAAGCACCCACAGCCCTCTCAGTCGCCGGCAGTGTCATTTACTTCGTTTCCTGTTCACCCCTACCCACAACCATCTTGAGTAAACATCAGTCCATTTCCAGAAAATGCGCGTTTTTTCACCAATTCCACTCCATCCACATTTGTATGTATGTAATAGCGTGTGTTCTTAAATTTCGTACAGCTCTTCCGCCCTAGCCACCCCGCACTCATGCTCTCATTCACATATACCTAATAAATTTCTGCTCCTAATTAGCATATTTTTCAACTTCCATGTATACCACGTTGCCAATGTACCCTCGGTGTGCGTCCTCTCACTCGCCGCCACCACCGCGCCACCATCATCATCCTCCCCCTCACCTATAAGCTCACATGCGTCCCAAATCACTTCAATAATTCCATCGCACTCTAACAGCCAAACACTTAAGGATATTTTAAGGTTACTGCCTGCCCAGCTTCAGATGGTCCACCATCAGTGTACACCGGAAACCGGGGAAGAAAGTATGCAGCCGATCCTTTTTCTTTCCTTTTGCAAGGAAGCACTTCTACGTGCGTTAAATACTTACCACCCTGTGTGTATTCACATAGCGTAGACATCTATTTGTGTTCAACTCTCTCCTGCTATCCTCCGCCGCGCTTTCCGCGTCCCCTATGAGACGGGGACGCTCCTCAGCGTAATGGGCATACGTATGTCTACTTATTATAAATGTACGTACGTTTATCAAGGACCAACACAGAACGCTCGCCCTACACTCCGCGCTCAGTGTTTCTTCGCCTGAAGAACAAGAAGTCGCAGAAGGAGGTATGTTTCATAAAATTTCCAGACGATGGAGTTTTCATTAAGGACGACGAAGAGGAAAAAAACGAATAATCAAAAAATTTTCCTTGGAGGGGGGCTCGCCTGCTGCAGGGAGGTGGCTGTGGGTGGTTGATGCCGCGGGGAATATTCCTATATTTTTTATTCGTTTCCTGTAAATTTTTTAAGAAAGTACGATTGAATGGGAAAAACAAAAAAAAACTGAAATCGCAGAGAAAATCCTTGCACACACATTGGATATAGGGATATAGAGCGAAATAGAGAGATCCTTGTTAGCGTTTGGCGGTGGGTGGGAGGAACGCGCCTCGAACGGAAAACGAAGAAATTAAGAATGTGTTATGGGTTCTTTCGTCCTTTTTATCCGACGTTTTTTCTCCGCTTAAAGTTCGTGTATGCATATTACTCATTTATGTGTGCATACAGGAAGGTAAAGCATGTGGGAGAGATAAGGGCAAATAGTCATTACGCTAAGAAGCCAGCTTTGGATCTTTTGGGGATAAATTGCGATAGAAGAAAAAGTAAAAGAAAACTGAGGATGGCAATATGGGGATGGGAAACGCTTTCCTGAGCCAATATTTTTGTGTGTCTGGTCGTAAATTTTAAACTTAGCGCGAAAATTTACATACATTCATATTCGTTACGTTTACCATTACGAAGGTCATAAGGAAAATGCATAAATTAAAATGTTTCATCTTCCACTGGCAACGGACTTGCCTCAATAGCTCATTGGGTATGGTCCCTAGGACGTTCAACATTAAAATCTCCGATAGCTGGCATTTGTACAGCCCAGCTGAATTATAACTCACGTAGATTTAATTCATTCTTTTGACAATTGACAAATTAGGATTTTCTGTGCGATAAGTCTTTTTTTTTAAAAATTGCCCATCCCGGCTAAGCGGGGAGGAATAGACTGCTTCCCCATGCAACTTTTTTCTTATCTCGACTCAACCTATATGAACTACCTTTTTGTTACACTTAGACCGATATGAAAGGAAAATCGTATTTTTTCGCAAATTAAAAGTTGCGCTTGTTTGCTTAGACACGTTTTATTATTTCTTCGCAGATCTTTTATTCGTTCTTTTAGCATAAAAGTCACCAATCCTAACAGTTTTTTTTTCTTTAAAGTATTCCCACCGAATCGGCAATAACACTTACTTTTTCTATATCTTTAGTCTTTACACAAAATGTCTAAAAGACTTAGTCAATGTTGACATTTAATTCGTAAGCATTAATTTTTCTTCAATGAAAAAATGCTATAGGTCTGTGATCATATTCCGCCCATCCATGCGTCCGTACTTATGTCACAAATTTTTAGGTCTTCAGTATTACCATGTGGCTGGTGCAATGCAAATACTTCTGGCAAGGTTGGTTCAGGCGGAAGGACGATGAGAATGGTGAACTAAGCTACCCCCCTAATCCAGGGTATCATGCATATCGTGCCTATTGGATGGTTTGCAGCCAGGGTGTGCCGGCCTCTCTGATAATAGGCTGCCTTGGAGAGTATTTTTGGCCTTTCCACGCTTATGCGAGGCTCTGGCGTGGCAGTCTTTTCTGTGCTTCTCAAGGGAAGAAAAACCACTCAGAAACCAGTGTGTTAGTACTACATTGTGTACGCAGAAGTTACAGTCCGTTAAACGGACCGTTGAATTTGTGTTACATTGACTATTTTTGATTATCTTATACCTCGAAAAGGAGCGTGGTCCAACCGCCTCTAATTACAAACTATCAATTGTAACACAGATCTCTCCAATTTTCATGTAAGCAAAAATATAATTTTTTGATTCAAATTCAATATTTTCGTGAATTTTCGTGACCCGTTAAAGAAGGCGAGGCTAAAAAATTTGTAAGAGTGGAATATGGACCAAAATCTTTATGCTCGAAATGCTTAATTTTATTTCGTACTTTTTTATCAATTAGGCTTAAGGCCTGTCAAAATTGGGTTTTTATGGTAAATTCAAGGTTTTTCATCAATTCCGCCTTTAAATGTAGGCGTGGCCTAAACTTTCCTGTGTACAAAACGTAGAACTAAGTGTTTTCTAAATAAAGTATGTGAGAAAAATTTTCAATTTGGAGCAAAAATATTGAATCAAATGCATTTGAAAATTTACCGTTAAAATAGATGCATTGCGCACTGGAGGAGGTTAACCGATTAAATTTAACTTCTTATTTCTTACGTTTATTACGAGATGCTAAATGCCAAATTTCAGCCTTTTAAGACGGCTTACAATTTGAAAATTCTGGAGGTAGTTGAACATTTAGTTCGTGTGGGCGGCACAAAATTTAAGCCCTACAAACATATTTATTCCGTATTTATTCCAATTAATGAATTGTATTTATTCCAAAGGTGGGGAAAAAAGACCCAACGCAACCGAAGCCCTCAAGACTAAGCTGATCGGTCTAGATCATCCGTTCTTCTGAAAACAATGGAAAAAGTGGTGGACGAAGAAGTGGTGTAGGGAACTTCCCTCTTCACCACTGCCAGCATGTATTTCGAGCGGGCAGATCTATCGAGACCGCTCTATATCAGCTGAAGGACATTATTCAAAATGCTCTTGACACCAAAGAGACAGGAATCTGTGCCTTCCTGGATATTGAAGGGCATTTGACACACGTCACACGAAGCCATTAGGCGAGCCCTAGGGAAAGAAAGGGAGTAAGAAGCAAAGTTTTCAGATGAATGCATGAGCTGCTGAGCACAAGATCAGTGTAGACGCACTAGTCACAGGAAATTATCAAGGCCAGCACAACAAGAGGGTGCTCTCAAAGGTGGGGTATTGTCACCCATGATCTGGAGCCTAGTTGCGGATGAACTACTTGATATATTAACTAACCGAGGCATCAACTATCAGGAATATGCGGATGATATAGTTTCGATTGCCAGAGGAAAGTTTGAAGGAACGCTCTGTGAAATTATTCAAGGAGCACCCAAAACAGTCCAGAAATGGTGCAACACAGCCGGGCTTAATCTTAACCTGGCTAAGACAACCATAGTACCATTCACAAGGAAAAGAAATGCTCAAATGAAACCTATAAGACTATCGGGCACGACACTGATACCAGTTAAAGAGGTTAAGTATCTAGGGTTAGTCCTAGACAGCAAACTTATCTGGAAGACACACACAAAATAGATCTGCAAGATTCTTTGGGATGCAGCCCGAACACATCCAATGATCACTTATGGAGTAGCAGCATGGGCAAAACCAATCAGTCTTAGCACAACGAGGGAATGACTCAATAGAGTGCAAAGATCTCTGCATAACTTAGCTAACCATTACACATCGTAGGTGAGGAAACGGCGAGCAAAACGATCTTGAGGATGGCTTTAAAAAAGTGATCGGGAAAGAAGATAAAGGGAAAGCGGATTTGTTTGCCAAACACTTGGAAGAAACCGCCACGCCATTGCCCGCCCGTTCAAAATAACAACGCGAAACCTAATAGCTTCAGAATGAAAAAAGTGTGACTAGATGAACTTGGTAAGACAACAAGCAAACTCAAAAATAATAAGGTCCCAGGATACGACTTGATCACGGATCTATCACCCAAACTACCGAAAAAGGCGCTTGTCTAGCTACTTTATATCATAAACGCTTCCTGTAGACTTTTATTCGCTCAAAGGCAATGGAAAGTTATTGATGTCATAATGGTTCCGTAACCCGGGATATGTCTTAATAACAAAAGAATACAATATATAATTGCAGAAAGACGCTTGATACTGGATAATCAATACGGTTTTAGACCTTATTATTCAACTATAGATCAAGTCTTAAGAATAACGCATTAAATAGAAAAATTCTTGTAGAACGAAAAAAGATATGTTCTAGTGCTTTCCTCGACGTATCGCAAGCCTTCGACAAGGTATGACACGAAGGCTTGAAGCGTAAGCTACGGCAAACCTTGCCGGAAGCCATGTTAGTATAGTATAGAATATCGGAAAACTGCCTCGAAAACATACTCTTTCCTGTTAGGTGTGACACTGAATACTGGCACTGAGCTAGCGTACCCCAGAGAAGCGTCGTCGGTCCGACCCTGCTCCTGCTCTACACAAGAGACATACCTCAAGATGAAGAGACTGTCTTGGCCATGTTTACTGATGATACGACCATCCTGGTAACAGGTGAATCAGTCGAGTTATCAACGAGAAGCCTCCAACAAGCTTTGAACAAAATCTGCGTCTGGACGAAGACTTGGATTGTCCTGGATGAATCGTTCTTAATGAAAGCAAGTCAACGCATGTCAATTTTACGTACAGAAAAGTTAACAACTTAGGAATGACTCTAGGCGCTAAACTTAGCTAGAAGCCACACGTTAAAGAAGAGCTTGAAATCAGAATCAGAGAAAAGTATTGGATTGTCGGAAAATTCTCGAATCTGAGCATATATAACACGCAGTTCTTGTACAAACAGGTGCTAAGTCCCTCCTGGACATACGGTATACAACTTCGCGGTTGTTCTAAGCCCAGCAACATGTCCATATTAGACACTTAATCACATGTAGGAAAATGCAACATAGCCTATGTAAAAATTCTAGTCCGTCTGCGATGTATTGGAAAATATCCTACCCTACCAAAAAAGGACACTGCTACGCCTCCAAAAAGTGGGCGGGATATAGATATATAAGTTTTGAATGCTTTATGCTAGGTAGTTGCACATACATTTCGGACTAAAACTCCGCGTTTTTAAATAAAAGAATCACTCATACAATATATACAAAAAAAATGCTAATATCTACAACTTTTGTAATGTTGCAATTATTAGCATTAATAATTAATTTGTAATGTTATGCAATGAAATTCACTAGAGTCATCCGACAGTCCAAGTCAAGGAAATGTCCAAGCCAAGTAGATTAGAAAATACTATATAGTCTAGCGTAGCCCCTCTAATTCTGCTTCAAATCTTTCCATTTTATTTCTAAGTCAAGGCAGGGTATTCTTTAGGATGCATACATGGCCCATAATGCCATGTAAAACTAAAAATTTATGCGGTATCGTACTTAAACTTACTTTTTTAGACTTAGTGCTGCCATCACAGCTCTTCAAAGATATAAATGGGAGAAGGTGAACTAGTTAGCGGTCCGTCCAAAAATGAAAAAAGGAACTCTTATGGTATCGCTACGTTGTCCGTCCGTCCAATCACTTTATAACTTCTGAACGGTGGAACGGATAAACTGCGGAAGTCAGAGAATACAAAGAGGGCAATTTTTTTAAAGCACAAATAACGGTTTAATTGCAGTTTGAAATTTCATGTGCAAATGGACTTAATGTTTTTGTGTTTTTTTTTTCAAGAAGTTTAGTAGGCAAGAACTAGAAAAACAAAACTTAGGTTCAAGAAATACTAAGTTTTAGTTAAAAAATAAAACTTTTGAAAAATATCAAAACGTTTTTGAGAAATGAAGAGTCGAAAATGCATGACGTTTTTCAAAGTGTTGGAGGCCATAATTTTTGAACGGCCTTATGCTCAAAATCAATTTTGAACACACGTATAAACCAACTCAAAGCAAACCAAGTGCTTAGGTCACATATTTCAAAAACAGTTTCAGTACTGCAGTTTTGACGCATTTTCGAAAAAAATCGCAAAAATGCATGAAAAAACGTGTGTGTCCCCCTTATACCCGGTGGTGTTTGGTGGAATCCTATGGAAAAAATCACACGTGTTAGAAATAATTCAGAATTTTAAGGAAAATTATAGCGGATTTTTAAATTTCAAAATGAAGCGTAATATCTAGGAATGACTCTAGACGCAAAACTTAAATGGAAGCCGCACGTTAAAAAGAAACGCGACGAGCTCGAAATCAAGTTAAGAGAAATGAATTGGCTTATCGGAAGATTTTCGAAACTAAGCATATATAACAAACTGCTTTTGTATAAGCAAGTGCTAAAACCATCTTGGACGTACGGTATACAACTCTGGGGTTGTACTTAACCAAGCAATATATCTATTTTAGAAACTTTTCAAAATAAGACACTCAGAGCAATCGTTAATGCTCCATGGTACATAAGAAATAGCGATCTACACCGAGATCTAGGAATCACAACCGTGTCTGACGTGGTAACAAACTTTGCTCGCAAACTTAGAACTTGCCTTCGCGGACACTGCAACAATGAAATTATCCGAACTTTGGATCAGACAAATCTTACGCGCCGACTACAACGAATGAGACCGTTAGATCTAGCAGCATAATATGATACCGCATAAATTGACGGTATTGTAGGTGCCTTCGTTGGAAGGCAGCCTGCCACACGCGATTACTACAGAAGCTTGAACTACTTGTAAAGGAAACTTAGTCGTAGTCTGACGGAAAATGGGAGGTTTTTTAGTGAGTAAGAATCTCACACTACTATGAGCACGCGCGGCCGGTCCTCGTAGTGCCTATAAAGGTTTTTCCTACCCACGGAAAAAAAAAAAAAAAAATTCAAAATCTTCTGAGATTTGACTGAAAAACATAAAAGCATTTTCAAAAACCATTTTCTTAAGTCTACTATTAGCTTAACGGTAAAAGCGATCTTTTTTAGATTCGATTTAAGTAAAAAGCTTAAAAAAAGAAGGAAGGCTGCGTTAAATTTTTTTTAAATTGCCGTTTTTAACCTAAGTTTTTAGAAGCCTATTTAAAAAACAAAATAAAAAAGGAGCTTGTTTTACCGTTTGCACATAAGCCGGTGGCCATAGAAATAAAAAAAAAACATCCAAGGCTAGTGCAGCTGGTAGTGCTATTGGAAAAAAGTCTAACGGAAACTGGAAAAAACTGCAAAATATTTGTTTTATGGATTTGAAATTCTAAAAATTAAAAAAAAAGGTCAAAAGAACGCATGTCTCCCCCTCTATCCCCCAAACGGTATAAAGTAAAATTTTTTAATTAACACCGGGCATAGTCCATTTTCTTAAATTTTATGCAAAACTATAGCACACTTCGAGTATTCAAAAACTTCGAAGATTTAACTGAAAAACGTGAAAACATTTTCGAAAACTATTTTTTAAAGATTTCGAGATCCTTAACGGTTATGACGACCTTGTTTAAATTTGGCTGAAGCATGTAATGTTTAAAAGGCAAGCGAACTGCATCAAAAACGTTTCGAAATTGCCGTTTTCGACCCTAAGTTCTTAAGCCCATTCAAACAAGCGAAATAAAAAAACAGCATATTTTTACCGTTTTCTCAGAAATCCATGTCCGCAGAGTTTGAGAAAAGTGACAAATGCTAGCACAGGTAGTTGCAAAATTGATCAAAATGTCTAACGGTAATTAAAAACAATCGAAATTGCTGTTTTATGGGTTTTAAATTATAAAAATCCTAAAAAAGGCCAAGAAAGAGTATGTGCTTCCCTATATTTTCGAAACGGTAAAGCTTTTTGTCAGCCTATTTTTAGAGTAACGAAACCCAATATAAAATCACACAATATAAGATCAGTAGGAAACAGTACAGAACCCAACAGGAACACAACGAAAAAAGTATATTACAGACTGTAAAATATATCCAGAAATAATTTTAATAAATAAATAGAATGTTACACAAACTGCGCAATATAGATGACTATAACCTTCAACAAAAGCGGACGGACCGCTCCGCGTATGTCTTCATACTTGACGGTCTTTTTTTTACAGTTCTAGCGCTTAAAGCGCTCTTTAAGCAAAACGTATGATAAATCTTCTCAAAGTACGTTTTGCTTTTCACATTTACCTACGCCTAGTTATGCCCTTTTAAAGACTTGCCGAGAATTTTGTCCCTCTAATGGCAGCTTGCTTCAATGCTGGGCTGATAGCTTGTTTTTCGATCGTCTCGGATGTTTGACCGGACAGCAATTGCGAACAAACATCCGATCTGAAAAACGAAATCAGAAAAATATGAAGGGTTCCTACTTCCTTCTTTTCATGATGTGAGAGTCAATTACGTTCAGTAGTTGACGAAGAGTCACTTATTCTGAGGTTGGTGCTCCTGCATTTTTCTCCTGATTGGCTTTGGTGACCGTCATCGTCATGCCAAGAAGCTAGAAGGGCCACATGTCCTTCATGTGCGTTCAAACTGATTTAATACATGTTTTATGTTACAGTACTTATATGTATGTACATTTACTGCGAAAAAATATTGGACAAATTCCAGAATATAATTACCGCTAAGTCATTGAAAAAGTTTTTTTTCTATACTCCCACGAGAAACTCTCATAGCATTGTCTTAGCAGTCAAGGAAATGTAATTTTAAAGTTTACCGACCCCGGTGCTATATAAGGTACAGTTACCATCCACCACCCTCCAATAAGAGTGTAATAGCATTAGATGCGTATCAACGATACCCAAACCGAACGCAGTTCATCCAAACACAGTGACTTGCAACTGACTTCATGTGGAAAAGCAATTAAGTTCGACTGTCTTTTTTTTAATCTACTCAGGGAGATCCTTTTTTTCGTCAGCGATGGGTGGCACCGGGTGGCAACTGGCAAGGTATGGTTGTCAGGAGCCTCAGCAAGTCACTCGTTAAATTTTGGGAATTAAATCGAAGTTGAGATTGAAGAGAATGAGGTAGACAAAAAATAAAACTCCTAGACACAATTAAATTGAATCGGCGAGTCACATGCATATATACATCCCGGTGATGACGGTGATGATTATGGCTGCGGGGGAAGTAGGCGGACTAATCGGGAATTATAAGCCAACACAGGCTGGATCTTCTTTTTCTTCTTAATAACTTTGAATTTGGTTACCTGAGGAGCATAATGTTCTGCAGCGAAAGAAAATCCTCGGGATTCTACCAGGGCTTCCGGTGGGAATAAGATTTTGTCTTTCATTCTCATATAGGGATCCTGGGTGATGGTAGATTGGAATTGAAGTCGTTTCATTGTAGATGCAGGTACGAGTTTGCTGAATGTGTAATACAAAAAAGATACAGAACGGGAGATGAAGTTGTCTGCGTTTGTCAATTAATTTCTCTGCTGATCGGAATTTCCCCGACTTCTTTGGAATGGGATGTGAGTTTGGAGAATGATGTCACTAAGCAAACGAAGAAAATGTGTATAAAGTAGTATTATCTTAAAGATGTATATGTTCAAGGGTTAAGGATTCTTAATTAGGAAATAATAAATGCAAAATGAACGGAAATTCAACAGTTTATAAGTTTACATTATAACAAATCGATCTTAATATAGAAAACAACAAAGAAAGTTCTAAATATTTTTTTGGGTGGATGAGAACGAAAAACTAGTGGGAGGGTTACAATCCGTCTAGGCGAATAGTTGGATACCCCATCCCAATTGACCCTTGTCAAGCTCCGAAATGCGTCAAAAATAAAATAACTTTAATTGTGCTAAGAATTTGTCTGTTGAGAATCTTCTTTCTTGAAAAAAGGGGCATCCACCCCTTTTCAATAAAATATTTTTTTTATACCCCATCCCATAGGATAGGAGGTATATTAAGTTTGATTCATAGTTTGTAACATAGAGAAATAATCACCGTAGACCCGCAATGCCTTAAGGGCATATGAACGAGACCGAATTGTTAGTCGAATGAGCCATCTCCGTCCGTCCATCCGTCCGTATGTCGGTAGTTTTTAGGCCTTAAATTTTGAGCTAGGAACTTGAAACTTAATATCTGTTCTTTCTAGGTCCCGAAGCAGTGCAAGTGGAAAAATTTTCGAAATCCGCCCACTGACACGCCCACTTCAATTTTTAGCATGAAAATTTAAAGTTGTCGTAGGAAGCTGAAATTTGGTACGCGTTATTCTCGCTTAAGTATAATTGTCTATGCAGAGCTCATGAGAGAGAGATCATATAGGCTATTTGGACACCCGAGATGGAAGTGGGCTATGGCCGCTTATGAAATAAAAAGATGATTGGTTGGACCTGGATTCGAGCCCAGGACCTCCCAATTGTCGGTCATAGGTGCTACCATCTGCACCACAACCCACTCCCATCTCGGGTGTCCAAATAGCCTACATGATCTCTCTGCATAGATAATGCACATAATCCAACAACATGTTTTTAAGTATAAACCAAATTTTTAATCTGAAAATGCAATCAAGACGTGTATCACTTCTGATAAAAAATGTAAACAAAAAAAAGATGTAATCGAAAAGGGGTGGATGCCACGCCCCTTTTTAAGGGAGAAGATTCTTTAACTAAGAAATTCTAGATACAGTTGAAGTTAATAGAAACTGAAATTCAGCAATCAAGATTTATGACACAATTCGGAGCTTGAAAGTGGTCAATTGGGATGGGGTATCCAACGATTCGCCTAAGCGGATTGTTTATCATATTTTTTATCGGATGTGGTGCACACGTGTTAATTGCAGTTTTATATTCAAATTTGTTTTTGTACTTAGAAACGCCCCCACGGGTGGGCATGGTAAAAATTTATTCATTTGAGTTGATTGCTTACGCACATATCTGAACATTCTATACATTTAAAGCAAATATATCAAATAAAAACCGTTTATTAGAATACATATTAATTATCATGGGCGGTTTTTGCTTTTTTTTTAAATGTCAATCACAATACACTTTAGCGAGGATATCGCATATCAAATTTCAACTTTCTACGACAACTTTAATTTTCCATGCTAATAGTAAATTGGGCGTGCCAGTGGACGCATTTCAAAAAATTTTACACTTGTACTGCTACGAGACCTAGAAAGAACAGATAACAACCTTCAAGCTCCTAGCTCAAAATTTAAGGCCTAAAAACCGGACGGCCGTGGCTCATTCCACTTACAATTCGGTGATTATTTCTCTATGTTACAAACTATGAATCAAACTTAATATACCTACCTCCTATCCTATGGGAGGGGGTATAAATATGTTTGTCTCAAGGACAGTAATTTGCGTAGACCTTGTCTTTTTCGTAAGGTAACCTTAAGAAGACCGCTCCCGTGTCAAACAAGCACAATACCAGACAAAGAAAGCTTACCTGAGGCAGACCAGTAATAATTTTGCTAAGTTAATTAAAATCTAACCGAACGTATCGTTGCGCTTATATATGGCAGCGGCCCCTATGGTAAAGCCATACAAAACTAAATTACAATATTGAAAACTGGAAAATTACAGCAATTTTCACTTCTACAAACTTTATTATAATGTATAGCCCTATGATTATTTCAAGCGCCGCAGGTCAGAAACCTTTATATAATAATGATGCTGCCATTGAATGACAACACTTTTCCTACAGTTACTCATAAGAGAACAAGTATTTGAAAAAAAAAGTGCAAAAAGTGCTGAAGCTGTTATGACGCACTCTGACCTTCCCTTACACACTGATTGTCCTAGCACTCAAAGTTTCAGTGAGTTCTGAATAAACGGCTGAATAATTTTCCCGGAAACATTCGATCAATTGGTGAGAGTTTTCTTTTTACTTAAATAATTAAATAATTAAATTATTTTTAAAAATCCTGTCTGTAGTTGAATCAAAAATCTCCCTGAAAAAGTCGACAAATCAATGAAACATCAGAGGGATGAATCGAAAATGTGCAAACAAAAAAATCTATTTCCAAAAATCTCCAGTGCACATGCATCTCGAAAAGTATTTGCAAAATCAAGAAGGACAATATTCGAATTAAACCTATAAAGCAAACTTTTCGGGAACCTAAAAAATTAACAAATTTCACTTTAAAAAAGTTGTGTGTACCCACACTTGCACCTCACCCAAATTGTATCTTGTGACCAAGCTGGGGTTTGCAGGAGGGCATCATGCCCCAAATTTTTTTCTTTTAAATTTTGGTTTTCTATATTCCCGGTAAAAAAAAATTAGTCCTTTTCTTAAAGGAATCTATGAGAAAATCTTCCGTACATTTTTTTTAAGTTTTCCAGCATAGTTAGGCTGAAGCCTGTTTTATCGGTATAGTTTAGTAAATTTATGAAAAAAAAATGTGCGCCACAAAAATATAATGACGAGAACTACTAAGAACAACTCTGTCAAGCTGAATGAAAATTGAATATGGGTGTGTCATATACATACTAGAAATTTCGCATAAGTTAAAATATTTGCATACATATAAATAAAATAGATAAGGTGGCGGAACAACTCGAGGTGAACAATGCCCGACTTCACAGCCCTGTATGCTGTGTGTGTTGTATTCTTCATATACAAGGGGACCTAAAATTTGCCAAAACTTGTTATGAATCAAGCTGACTGGAGATATTATAAAATTCTTAACCTTATGTTGGCCGGGTTGCCATAATTTTAAACCAAAAATCCCTTAGAAGTGGAACTTGCAACGGAAAGTAACCCTAACTTTCACTTTTTGATTTGAAATCTACATTTTTACACAATTTCCCAAAGCGCGACAAGTATTCGTGTCTCCTGTAAATAGCTCAGTCAACTTGACGATGTCACAACATTAGCGTATGGAGTTCTTGAGTCCAACAAACACAATATTCACGCAAACTACAAGTCAATTATAACTTTAACCTCCTTGGACTACCTGCCAGGAAGATAGATGAAAATCACTTTGGCGAAAAACATTACTTCGGTCACGAACACCGTCGGTCGGGAACACACAAAGGATACACTGGCATTTGCCCTTGAGCAAGTTAAACACTTTGTTAATCTTTTTTTTCAAATTTACATTCACCTTACGATTCCCGATTGGAAAGGAACCTCTGTCCTACATAATTATCCTTCAACATTATGCCGAATAAAAATATTAGGATTTCTTCATCATTAATCCTTTCCATGCATAGACCATAGAGACACTCCTCGCATGCAGCTGCTTTTCGACAAATGTGTGGACAAAATATTCAACGGATCACATGCTGGGGTAGCAAAACGTGTGTTTGAGCAGCACCTATCCTAGAAATGAATATATACCTACCCCGGTGAGGGGGTAAGCAAACGCGGATAATGTGAAAATTTCACCTTAAACCGAACAAAAAATAAAATTAAATATTCACTAAGCACGCTACTTTGCATATATTCAACATGACGCATATGGCCAAGAAGAGGATGCTGCGTAAAGGGTTGCTTGCTGATGCTGATGCATGTCAAGAGAGAACCCTTTTTGGGGGATGGATCAAAGTATAGAAAAAAACACGAGATTCTAGGTAAAACAGCGTGCAATCAATGCCAAGGGATGCTGCGTATGAGGATCTCAATAGAATATTAATTAAGAGGCGTCATTCAACTGTTTGAAAGGATCATTCTAGTACACACACATGCAGTGCGATCGGAAAGAATATTATATGCATGACATCTGAAAGGATATCAGTGAAAGGTGCGCTTTTAATTCAAAAAATTTAAATTTGAATACTTATTCAATCAGTTCGGCGGTGTGGCTCATCCTTGAATGCACCTTTATAGGATGAGAATCGAGTTGTTTTATTGTTTTGTTGAAAACAAATAGAAATTCCCTTTCGTCTTTCATTCGCAGTCGTCGGGTAAAGTCCTTCAGCACTCCAGTGTTGTCTGGAGGTGAATCGTGAAAAATTCAATTTCAATAGAGTTTTCGTTTGATTGAAATGTGATAGGAGTGAAGCTGCAGTGGATCGATTTCAGAGTGCTTCTATAGCATCGTGTCATTATACCATTGACGTGTAAAATAGAATTTTGTTTTACGTTTACAGAGGCCTTTTTTGGTGGAAAGGAACTGTTGCATATTTACTAAAATTAGTCAGTTTGTGCTCGAGGTTGTGTCGTGTGTACTTATTCATTCTAATGCTGTCCAGCGGCAAATATAACATTTACGCAATGGTGCGTAGTTTGTGCTCAATGTGGATTTATTAAAGAAATTACAACGTGTGTGAAGCAAACCCTTAATAACAAAATGTTTGATCCTCGTATATTAAACGACAAAATTCTGTTTTTTTTTTTCTATTTTAAAGCACATATAAACTTAGTTGATTTATAAATAACTTTTTACGGTAGTTACGGTGTTTTTAACACATATACCGGAAAACCCCCTAGTGAAAACAAAATTCGAGTACCTATAGGTTTTCACACTCCAAACATTTTGCATCCCAGTGTTCTCAAACCACCGACAAAAAAGGATCTCTTACAATCCTAATCTTACTCTCCCTTTTGCCTTGCACTAGGCTTTCTATTACTTTCATTAGAATTTGAATAACAAATGTTAACTGTCTAAACTGTTTGCTTGCTTTTTTGTGGTTAAAACTGTTTTATTTATGCAAGCTTCTCAACAACCACATTGTTTTGGAATCCGGAAATGAATTGAACGAAATTTAAAGGGAATCAACACTGAATGAGAAGTCATATTATTTGCGGGGCCTCCAATGTTTTACCATTTGTCTTAGAAAATGCAATAATTATGATATTAAAAGCACCTCTTATGAAAAGAAAAAGTTGCAAAGCTTTTCTTAGCGGTCCGTCGAAAATTGGAAAAGGACCTCTTAATGTATCGCTATAAATTAGCCGTCCTATTGCGTTGAAACATCTGAATCGCAAGTCGTAGAAGGACAAAATTTGTTCAGCTTTTTAACTGCGGAAATAGAAAGAGAACCCATACTACGGCATTTTTATAGCACACACATAACTGTTAAGTTACAGTTTGAAGTTTCATGGGAAAATAGATTAAACGTGTTTCAATGCTTATTCTGAGAAAGTCTAGTACTGCCATTTTGACCATTTTGATGCATTTAAAAAAAAATCGCAAAAATCCATAAAAAAATTCGTGTACGTCCTATCGTCGATATCTTCGATATACTTCAAAATATTATTATTATGAAAAATATTTGATTTTTAGAAACTTGGGGAGAGTGGGGCTAAAAGTAACACTTTTTACGAAATCCAATGCTTTTCCTACAGTTTTGGCAATAAGTCAGCCAAACTTTTTTTAAAATTAACAAGTAAGTAAGTTCAAGAGCTTATCTGTGACCAACTTCTATATACCCGACCCTATATACCGTGTAACACCAAATCTTAAATTTTTTGGCCCGAGTTCATATATTATTTGTACAGGCCACGCCCCCAAAAGTGGGCATGGGCTAAAAACTAAAATCAATTAATTTAATTTGTAAGAATAAAAGTAGGCGTTAAAAGTAGGCGGAGCACTAAACTTCGTATGGAGCAAACTTAGCAAAAAGTATAATATCTTTAATATTTGTCATGATTTTTTCTTTCGATTTGGAGTGAGCTTTCCGAGAAATCGGGTTTTAAGGATCTAACATGTTAAAATAGGGCGTGACTTATATTTTGGACGGCCAATTTTTGCCTTGTTAAAGGCCTCGGGCCAATATTGCTCAGTACCGAAAAATTGAGTTGCTACGCCATGTCTAACTTGACCAAAAGGCATTTTGAAAGAAAATGTGAAATAGAGGTTATCTGACATTGAAGCCAGTAGTGGGCGTGGCCGTTGACAGATTAAGCCAATTTGTTTGTGCAGAAAAACCAAGCCGTGTACCAATTTTCAGCTCTCTGCTTGATTTTGAAGATCTAAAACCTTCATACATACAGACGGAAGGACGGACAGATTCAGCTGTCGGTCTCGATCATATCTCTAGGGGTCTACGATGATTAAAAGTCCAAAATAATGATATTTAGGGGCGGTGCAGGAGATAGCTACTTACGAAATGAAAAGTGAAGGTTCCATGGTGACGTGATTAAAATTGTGCGGGAATACAAATATCTCGGTGTCCTGATTACGCCCACCTAAATATGTACAAGCATCTGCCATGTAAGCTAATGGAAGCAAAGAGAGCAGTTTGTTCAGTTTGGAGTTGTTGCATTAATAACAAAAGCGTCAACCATCAATCGAAGCAGAAAATATTCTGTGCTACAGCAACATCCATACTACTTTACGTTGCAAGTTTGGGGATACTGCGCATCTGAACCGTTTGAGAAATTTATCGGATTCCTTATGAGGACAGTTTTTAGACTACCCTGCAGCTCACCTGACTATATATGCTTCAACTGGAAACCGGAGTAGCACCTGTATTTCTTAATCCTCTGAAACTGCATTTGCAATATGTCGTGAAAGTTATGGGAATGAAGGAGGACAGGTTGCCCAAGCGAGTACTCACCCACTTGATGTGATATGGAGGAAAGTGTGTTCAAAGCTGGCAGCAGTTACCTTTGCAACTGGGATATGCAAGTTTCACCGGGGCAAGATCCGTCCACTTTAAGGAAAAAATTTAACAGGTTGTTTGAGAAAGCAAGTCGCAGATGCTGCGAAAAGATCGTTACCGAAGACCAAGCATCAAGTCAGACCAAGCATTACAAAATGCTGGACTGCCATATGCAGAGTAGAACATATTTCCTGGCGAGCCACTCAATCGATATGATTAGCTTTATACTTACCGCTCGGAACTTAAGCTGTTGTGTATCTTACATTAAACAGGATAATTAATACCAAATTTTCTGGCTTTTCAGACGTCTTACAGCTTTAAAAGCATGCGTGTCTGTGGACGGATTTGAATAATTTTTACACTTGTACTGCTTCGGATAACAATTATGTTTCAAATTTCAGCTCCCTAGCTTAAAATTTATAGCCTTAAAACGCGTGACATACAGACAGACGGACGGACGGACATGGCTTAGTCGATTCAGAAATCGGTCTCGAACATGTGCCCTTAAGATCTTGGGGATCTACCAGTATTATTTCATCGTGTTACAAACTATATGACAAACTTAATCCTATGGGATGGGGTATAAAAATTTTAAATCACAAGTTGAAACGAAGGAGAACATTCACTTTGTCAACCACGTAGACGGCCTTAAGCCATTGCCATACCACTTAGACTACGTTTTGAAAATAAACGTTATTTCTAATTGGCAAAAAAAGAGTAAAAAATTGAGAATCTCTTTTTCATGTTATTTATAACTAGGCACAAATTTTATTAAAATCTTTTTATACTTTTGGCATGTTATGCACTGAACCTTTTTTTAACCAGTGCACAATATGCCAAACGTATAGACAGGCTGTAACAATATGGCTCACTCCTGTTCTGATCAAGAGCCTTAAACTTATTATTAACTTGCTTTTATCTCTCCGTCGGGAATTTACAAATTTTCGTTGGTGGACAGATTTTCTGATTTTACATAATTAAATAATTTATTGTAGATAATCGTTGAAAATTTGGGTAAGAACTCTGGTCGAAAGGAAACCTAACCAAATTGGGTGCACAGTGAGATGGTGCCTGGTTCGTAAGCTGAAGGCTGTTCATCAGCCCCGCGGTAGGTTTTAATAAATGGTCCGCCAAATAACTTTTTTTTCTTTGAAAATGCTATAAAAAAAATACTGAATATTTTCTCGAATTTCGTTTTTTATTTGCAAGTACAATCCTTCCGGTTGATAATGGAAAATAATTTCATTCAAATGGCTGCCTTGGCTGGCCATGCAGTAGCCTACACGATCGGTCCAATTTCTAAGCACATTATCGATTGTGTGCAGCTGTATTTCCCCAATGGCTTCACGAATATTATCCTTCAAAGCGTCAATTGTCTCTGGCTTGTCGGCGTAACACTTATCTTTTACGGCATCCCATAAATAATAGTCCAACGGTGTCAAATCGCAGCCCCGAGGTGGCCAAACGACATCAGCTCTGCGGCTGATAATGCAATCTTCAAAAACAGGGCGCAAAACATCGAGTGTAGCTTCGGCTGTGTGGCACGTAGCGCCGTCCTGTTGAAACCAAATGTTGCCAATATCCTCTTCTTCAATTTTTGTGACCAAAAAAAATCAACATGGCCCGATAACGATCACCATTGACTGTAACGGTCACTCCTTGCTCATTTTCGAAGAAAAATGGCCCAATTATACCTCTGGTTTTCTGTGCCCCAAATGCGACAATTTTGCTTGTTTTTATACCCGCCAAGATCAAAATGAGCTTCATCTGAAAAGGTGATTTTTTACGTACGCGATTTTCGCACACATTCTGCAACATTACCATATGATTTTCAAAGTAATGTCGACTTTAGATGGCGAAGCCTTTATATGTTGCAACTTAAATAAATAGAGTGGCGCAGCAGCAAGAGCGGAACCAGGGCCAACTTTTCAACAATCTTTGCTGTGTGTGTTAATTTCTTCACATACAAGGGGACCTATAATTTTTTGCCGAATCCAAACGACACTTTGAGAAGTTTGTTTTTTCAAGACAAATGATACTCTCGGAGGGCATGTCAGACACTCGCGGAGATGGGGACTGTAATAAAGAACAAGTCTTTTTTTTCCGATGACGATGGCAGGA
Source organism: Neoascia interrupta (assembly GCA_947623515.1). Taxonomy (NCBI): domain Eukaryota; kingdom Metazoa; phylum Arthropoda; class Insecta; order Diptera; family Syrphidae; genus Neoascia; species Neoascia interrupta. Next base: position 147,214,041 of record OX392462.1, read on the forward strand.
TTCAAACCCAGACCTCTGGCGTAATAAGCATACACGTTGTGGTTAGAACGTCACGATACCCCACGCCACGCCAACCCCACATATTGCAACTTATACCAAAAATAATACTTTTTTCCCCGGCATGAAATTCCGCACAAAGAAAATAATTAAACAAAAAACGAAGACTCACAAACTTATCAGTCATTACACACAACTGTAGAAGAAAACACAAATACATGACCCAAAAATACATTTAGTATTAGCAATGTATGTGTTCCGTGTAATACAAAAAACTACAAAAAAATATAAAGTTACAAATCAACTATTTTTTGGCACCACCCATAGGATTTCTCTCGCTGAGGTTCAATCTGCAATAAAATTATATAATTGAAGTATATTATGCCGGTTGCTATGCAGAAGCCGGACATTTTTCTCTTTCACGCGATTCTTAATTCCAAGCGGAACTCTTTTTTTTTACTGTTACTTCTTATCCCTTCTGCTCCTAGCTCCAGCTCCCTTAGATTTAAAAAAAAGTAGAATTTAAAAAAATAACGCAGGTGGATTGTTATATTGAAGAAAAAGGTCTAACGGTAATTGAAAAAATAAACAAAATTATTGTTTTATGTTTTATTTAAGAAAACGTATGTCTTCCCGCTATACCCTATATAATGGTGAAAAAAAGAAAAAAATCAAAAATATATAGCGCATATACTCCATCCCTTGAAATTAAAAAATAACTGAAGAGGTTTTGAAATATAAAATGGTTTCCCAGATCTGCTAACTTTAGTTAACAGGCTAAAATGATACTGCTAGCAAATGTATCGTAGCTTTTGGACCTCTTATTATCTATCTACCTAATTTGACGCAAGCACAGCCACAACAATGCTAAGCTAACACATGAAGCTTTGGAAAACAAACAATAAACTTATTACTTTTTTCTTAAGGAAAAACGTAAAACCATTGTAAGACCATTAGACTGCAAACGACGAAAAAAGTATACAACAGATTGTAAAATATATCAAGAAATTATTTTAAAAGACTAATAATAAAATTTTGAACAAACTGCATAGCAGATATGAGACTAACCTTCAACCAAAGCCAATAGAGTGTTCCGAATATGTCTTCAAGACCATAAGGTGTCCTTTTTATACCCCATCCCGTAGGATAGGAGGTATATTAAGTTTGATTCATATAGTTTGTAACATAGAGAAATAATCACCGTAGACCCCCAAGACCTTGAGGGCATATGATCGAGACCGAATTGCCAGTCAAATGAGCCATGTCCGTCCGTCAGTGTGTCGGTAGTTTTAAGGCCTTAAATTTTGAACCAGGAGCTTGAAACTTAATATCCGTTCTTTCTAGGTCCCAAAGCAGTACAAGTGTAAACATTTTTAAAATCCAGAAAAGATCATATGTGGTCTTTACCCTAGTTATTAAACCACCGTCTGTTTCGAACGCAATCTTGGTTTATGCTCATCAGTGGGTAACACCAAGATTTCTTACCCATACAGACGGTTTTTCGGCTGAAGCCGAATAAAACTTAAAACTTACACTGCAATAATGCAGTGTAAATTAAAAGCCCTACACGAATGCTCAATTCGAACATTTTGTTCGTGTTAAAGAAAAGGCAAATCCCAACCCCTTTTGGGCGTGGTCATATTTCATTTGCATTTTAATAAACGGTATTTATTCGATATATTTTCTTTGAATCCAAAAAACTTGCGCTATAAAATGTTCAGATATGTGGGAAAGCTATCAATTGAAATGTATAAATTTTTGCCACGCCAATTTTTGGGGGCGTTTTTAGGTATAAACAAAATTTTTAATGTGAAAATGCAATCAACACGTGTATACCACTTCTGATAAAAACCAGTGAGTAAGTGCTACAGTGTGTACGCAGAAGTTACAGTCCGCAAAACGGTCCGTTTAATACCCCATCCTATCCCACATTGTAAAATCCTGATGGCATAGTTATTTTTTGACATTTTATAAGTAATGCAAACTCCGAAAAGAGGCGTGGTCGAACCGCCCCTAATTACAAACTATTAATTATAAGATATTTCCACAGATATTTCCAAGATACACTTAAATGTACGTAAAAATGCAATTTTTTGGTTCAAATTCAATATTTTTGAAAAATAGACCCCTAAAAGGGGGCGTGGCTAAAAATTTTATATTTTAGGTTTTAAAAATTTTAGGTTTTTCTTCAATTCTGCCTCCAAATGTGGATGTGGCCCAAAGTCTTGTATGAACAAAATGTGAAACTAAGCATAAAATATTAAGCAATTTTTTTTTTAATTTCGAGCAAAGATATTGAATAAAATGCATTTGAAAATTTACCCTTAAAATAGATGCCACGCCCACTAGAGGAGGTTTACCAATTAAATTTGGCTTTTTTTGTGTCTTACATTCATCAGGAGATGCTAAATGTCAAATTTCAGCCTTTAAGACGTCTTACAGCATTGAAAACTCAGGAGGTAGTTGCACATTTAGACCAATTGTGGGCGTGTCTTTGGGCGGACTTCAAAAATTTATACACTTGTACTGTTTCGCATGATGTGGACCTTACGTACGAAGTTTCAACACCCTAGCTCAAAATTAAAGGCCTAAGAACATGATCATATGTCCTTAAGGTCTTGGGAGTCTACGGTGATTATTTGTCTATGTTACAAACTATGAATTAAACTTAATATATCTCCTATCCTATGGGATGGGATATAAGTAAAAAACAAAAAAACGATGTTATTGAAAAGGGGTGGATGCCACGCCCCTTTTTAAGGGAGAAGATTCTTTAACAGAGAAATTCTAATTAAGTTGAAGTTAATAGAAATTGAAATTTAACAATCAAGATTTATGACACAATTTGGAGCTTCAAAGTGGTCCATTGGGATGGAGTATCCAACGATTCGCCTAAGCGGATTGTAACCCTCCCACTAGGTTAAATTTCTTATGTTTAAGAAATTTAGAAGTTTATAAAACTGCAACTTCGATTTTTTTTCAACCACCGCTAGATTTTATTTAATATAACAATCACCTGCGCTAGAATTGGTGGTTGTAATATTGAACTAAACTACTTTTTTGAAAATTTGCGGACAGAAATTCTAAAACAAAACGGTAAAACTTGCTGTTCCTTATTCACTTGCTTAAATGGGCTTAAAAAAAACTTAGTTGGAAACGGCAATTTGGAAACGGTTTTTATGCAGTTAGCTTGCCCTGTAAACTTTGCATACTTTGCGAATTTTATAATTATTTATTTTTATTTTTTGTTTATTAATTTTAATGCCTCGTTTATGGAAAACTGCAGTCTTTGTATGTAAACTGCAGAAGCTGTGTACGGATGGCGTCAAATCCCATCCTTTTAATGTGCGCGTTGGACTTCGCCAGGTCTGTGTTCTGTCGCCGCTCCTTTTCATAGCATATATGGTCTGGATGGTGAAGCGCAGTCTTTGCGAGCAATGTTTCGAATTGGCTGGCATCAGGATGAGCCATCTGCTTTTCGCAGATAATTTGGCCATCCTTGTATCATCCAAAGAGGAACTTCAACGAGCACTGGACAGGTTTGCAGCCGTCTGTGGTGATGCTGGGGTGATAGTAACGTGAACAAATCGGAAGTGATGGTTGTTTCCCGAACTCCTGTGCAGTGTACTCTGCACATAAATGGAGTATCATTAAAACAGGTGGAGAAGTTTAAGTATCTCGGGGTCTTTTTCACGAAAGATGTGAGGAGTGAAACAGAGTTGTCCTCTAGAATTGGCCAAGCTGGAAAAATAGTAAAGGAACTGCGCCGGCCGGTCATCAGGAAAGCTGAGCTTGGAGTGAAAGCAAAGATCTCAGTTTTTAATTCAGTTTTCGTTCCGACCCTCATATATGGTTATGAAATTTGGGTAACGACCGAAAGAATTAGATCGCGGGTACAAGCCTCCGAAATGAGATTCCTGAGGTGCGTTGCTGGTGTAACTCTAAGGGATAGAGTGAGAAACGTCAATATTCGTGGAAATCTTAATATTGAGCAGCTCCGAGTCGAGCGATCGATTCTTCGATGGTTTGGACACGTTGTTCGCATGCCCCCTGACAGACTTCCTAGACAGGTCATACTAGCCGAGATGCGAGCGCGTCGCCCCCCTGGTAGGCCAAGAAACAGGTGGTGGGATCAGGTAAAGAACCTCTCTGAGTCCCACCTGGGGATTGCGCCGGATTCTCTTGAGTTGGTGGCGGAGGATCGAGAAAGATGGAAGGACCACTTGCTCCGCGACCCTTTTAAAGAATAAACGGCATCCGAAAATAATGATGATGATGCATCGTTTGTATAACACAGTGAAATAATCACCGTAGACACCGAAGACCTTAGAGACGTGATCCAGACCGACATGTGAATAGATTTAGCCATGCCCGTCGCGTCCGTCCATCTGTCCGTACGTGTGAAGTTTTAAGCTTCTAAATTCGAGTTAGAAAGTTAAAATTTATAGTGTAGCTTTGCTCTCATTTTTTTCAGACAAAGTATTAAAATTGATAAGATTCGCCAACAGCCACGCTCACTGTTGACTTGGATGTCAGACGACCTCAAATTGACATTTTATTTCAAAACGTTTCTTGGTCAAGTTAGAAGTTCATAGGAACCCGAATTCCGGAGCAGAGCAATAGTATGGTAAAAAGCCATTAAAAAGACAAAAATTAGACCGCCCACTATTGACCATGTCCACTTTTAAAATACATTCTTAATCGAAAAAAAAAATCGATAACAAATATTTTGGGTCATATTAATAAAACAAAAATATTGGGTCAAATGAAAAAAATTAGTAAAGTAGAGTGAAGTGTAGTGTGCTGAGTGCGAGTGTGCGATGTTTCCGGAGTCGCACTCCACTCCGGTCGTACGAAATAATCTTCACTCCACTCATGAGTAATCACTCACATTGAATGAGGGCACTCAATTGTCATATAAGTTTTTTCCTGCACGTAAAAAACTATTCAGTCATTAATCGTAAATGTTGGTATTTCTGAGCCTTGAAGGAGCTACATAGCTGCTTCAAGTTTAAGACTCTTCACTTCATTTTTATTAATATCAAAATCGAGTGTTCACTTAAATGTCATCTCTGGAGTAGAGTGGAGTAGATTTTTTTTAAATATGCATTATTAATATGAAATACACTTCTCTGAAGTAAAGCTGAGTTCACTCGTCTTCACTCATTTTATTAATACGACCGACCCATTGCCATTTGCGAAGTTTGTAACATACAAAATAATAAGCTCCACCCAGATACGAAGTTCCAAAATCCTATATCTCTAAATTTAAGGCCTAAAAACTACCGACAGACAAACGGACGGACGGATCTCAATCGACTAACAATTCGGTCTCGAGCATATGCCATTAAGGTCTTGCGGTATAGGTACGGTGAATATTTTTCTCAAAATTAATATATCTCCTTTCCTGGGATGGGTTATAAAAATATGAAACAAATCTCCTGGGACACTTATCGTTTTCAGTCTATAGGAATTTTGATAACATTACTGTTCGAGTAAACACTCCACCCGAAAAAAATGATCTCTTGGTTAACTTCAAACTCGTTTTATTGCGGGACTAGCAGATCTTTTAGCTGGGCTTAACTCAGCACTGAAAAACCGGCCCATAACATGATATTTTATTTTGCACCTACTCGGAGAGCTTATCCATAGTTGGAAGAGTCTTGAAGTATAAGCAATTCTGAAGTTGATCCACATTACAATATAGAATCTTAAAGACATATTGGTAATTAGTGTTGTAATTATCGAGCTCTTGGCGCTACGGAGGCACAGTACAATAAATGCTCGGCAGGCCAATAGGTGAATGACTTTTAATCCATCAACTGTAATATACATAGTAACTAGGACTACCGACTCTCAAACAAGGACACAAATCAACATGAATCGGCTAGATAATATATTTGAACATCAATTAATATGTTCAAGTACATTGCCACCCCAATCAAGGATAAATATGCTAATGCCGGAATTATTAATCAAACCACGGCCTTCATATGAAAGGATATTTGTGCATTATCCAATTGGTGATTCATTTATATTCTGAACTCCCCTTTTTGCGTCGCGTATTTTTTCTTCTATTTTCGTCCTCAAAATAATTAAAGGACATAAATATGCATGTAGCTCGTTAGTTTTTTTCTCTTCTTTTTTCAATAAAAAAATAATATTAAAACAAAACTATTTTTCTGTCGTGTTCATTTCCAACTCATTGATTCATTATTTCGTAAGTCATGTCTTTGGAAGCACCCCTATGTGAATACATAATTACTGCTTTTTTCCATATTTTTTTCCCATTTGCTCTTCGTTTCCTTTACCGATTTCTATCGAAACAACTTATCAATCAGGCTAACTAAATGAGTATCGTAACGTTTACTTGTAAATGTAATGAATTGATTTTAATTTTAGATTACGAAGCCGCACAAATAAAAAAGGAACTCATCGAACTGAGGAGGATAAAAAAAAACCTAAAAATACTAAATTATGAGAATTTGGATTGGGGGGTGGTGTCTTGTGTGTTTTCGGGAATACGCGGCCGATGCGGAAGAAGCCCTGTGCCAAGGGTTGGCGTTTCGTTTTTAATAACCCAAACATGCTCTTATACTCGCATGGTAATTTGTTCGTGTCTCTTGCATGTTACGTGCACATGAAATTTTTTTATTTGTTTGTAGTTTAAACACGATTTTTATGTTTTTTTTTGTTAAGAACTTTGGTGATATGTCAATTTTTTTGTGTTCTTCTATGCATACATTAACATATACATATATCCACACTCTTTAAACTTGGCTGATAAAAGTTTTACAATTTCCTCTTAAGCTAAATGACAGCGCTCAAATGACTCCTAACTTCTGACGGAAAATTAATAAAACAAAGTAAGTCCTGCCGATGGTGCTTCAAACTAAGATTGAGTTAGACCCAATTTTTTTGACCTTTTTTATTTGTAGCGAGATTATATTTGATAATAATATCTCTGTGCGAATAATGTGAGCCACCTAAAAAACTATTTTGAAACGAAATAAGCATATCTAGATGTTAAAGAATAAAATAAATAAAAATAATAATGATACAAAAATCATTAAATATAATAATAAAAATTAAATAAATAAAATCTGTAGTAAAACCTATTAAATTGTTAAAAAACAAAATTTAGACATATATAATACGAAAACTATGCTGAATATGTGCAAAGGAAATCACCCAGATGTGATTCTTAATAAAGTGGCTCTGAGGCAATCATTGAAGGACATTTAGAGTAAGATCGAATCGCCGAAAAAAGCCGCTTGAGATTGTTTTTAAACTTTAAGTCAAACAACAATTATGTTTATGCATCTTTAAGCTTTTGACGGAGAAGCGTGTTTCAATCGGGGTTTAAAACAAGACTTGCAGTAAACATTCTGTCGACCATATCCTTGAGACTTTTTTACGGAAGGAGCTGAGCTGACGCAATATTTAATCAAATCTACATTACCGGCAAACGTTTTATCGGGCAAAACAGTTTGTTGACGATAATGTCATAAATAATAAAACCTTGGAGCGGGAGCAAGCTTAAAAAATTTGGGTGTTAGGATCCATAAGGTGAAATCCGTATATAAGTTAGTGAAGAGTGAAGAGAATGGGCTTGGCACGCCTTTCTCAAAAACTTCTGTGACAGATTTTATTTGTTAACCTCGAAAACATAAACAATCTTTATGAAACTGGACTTACTTCGGTCATGGACGCAGTTAGAATAAGGGCTATAGTATTTGTAAAAAAGTAGAAATGAGTTTCCATAGCAATGCAGCTAGAAATCAAATACTTCTTCGATATGTTTTTGAGAAGTCGAATTTCTGTACAGCCATTCGGCATTCGGGTTGTTTTTTGAGAGTGGCTAGGTGACTTCAAAAATGCACCTTAAGTGAGAATACTTAAAATATTTTTCTCAGTGCCCAAAATAAGATCCGATTCCCTAACTTTTGGAGAACCATCATATCGTTCGCTGAATGATATTTAGTATTGCCGCGAAAAAATTGTATAACTTCCTTGGTCAAACGCTTCTCAGAGCACTTTATCCTGAAAACATTACGAAGAGTTCTTATCAACGGGGATTTCCCTGTCAACTTTCGTATCGTTGGGGACAGTGAACTGAAAAACTTCGAACAACACCTGAAGCTATTCGAACGTTCCCTTTTTATGGGAAAACTAATTTAAGACCTTTAAGTCAACTAGAGAGCCCTGAGTGAAGCACTCCATAGAAAAGAATGGGCAGATTGAAGAGGAATTTGCAAATAAAAAGATCCTTAATATGAACAATAGTGGTAAAGTGCAACAGCGCATTATAATGAGGCTTCATTCCATCTGGGACGGATTGAAAAATACCCTGCCCAACCCAAAAACCAATGTGCAAATTTGTAGGAGCAAGTGCAACAGTGTGTTTGTAATAGCTTCGACTCGTATTTAACGGAACGCGGTACAGCCTGTTAGGCCCATTTCACACACACCAGGCAGCCGGCTACCCGGTCGTCGGGAATACGGGAATCTTATGGGCGCGTTGCGTTCACACTTGCAGCCTGACCCCGTGTCGCCGGTTTAGTATTCCCATTCTTCTCTCCATTACTGTTCTTTTTTGCATTTCTATCTTTTTGTTTCCCATAGCTATTCGTTCCCACTGCCATAAATCAATAATTAATAATTAAACTAATCAAATATTTAATTAACTTAAAACTTATCAATAATTAAACAAAAATACATATTACGCTTTTATTTCTTATAAGAATTTTTAGCTTATTTAAAAAAGGGGCGTGGCATTACTGGCCCATATACTCACATATCAATTGAAATGCACGCAAAAATGTACTTTCAGTTTCGAATTCACAAAATTTGCATATAAGACCGATGACTTTAAGTGCATATGATTGGGACCAAATTCTGAGTCGAATGAGCGATGTCCGTCCGTCCGTCCGTCTGCATGTCACCAATTTTAGGCCTTACATTTTGAAATATAAATCTGAAATGTTGTACGTAAGCTCTCTGTCATCCAAAGCAATACAAGTGGTGAAATTTTTGAAATCCGCTCACAGGCACGACCACAATCTGTCTAAATGTGCAACTGCCTGCAATGATTTCAAAACTGTAAGACACCGTGAAAAGTGTCAATTCAACATTTGGCATCTCCTCATTTTCACAAAATTATTGAATTTGAGCCAAAAAACTACATTTTGCGTACATTTCAGTTACAAACTTGGATATCTCTATGCTAATATCGAGCTGGACATTCCACGCCCCTTTTAAAAGTAAATTAAAAAAAACCCTTATAAGCAATAAATTTTTTCCATAGTTAAATTTATGCATGAATAGTAACGGGACAGGAACGGAAAACAAAAAATATACGAATGGAAAGGATAAAAGGAGTGGAAAGGAGAATAGGAATTGAAAGGAGAAAAGGAATGGAAAGAAGAATAGGAATGGAAAGTAGAATAGGAATAGGAATAGGGTATCCCGAATAGCAAAGAATATCCGTCTGTAACTCTTCCACTGCGCATACAAGTGCATGTATGGATAGCTCCTCCAGCTCCCCAGGAAACAGCCATACTAAAGCTTGTAGAAATGCAGAACGAGCGTCTCAGCACGAAAGGCTAGCAGATTCTTTCGAAGACACCGAGGGAAAAAGGTGCAGGTGTGGACTTCATGTCATGATAGGGCTGGACACCAAATCTGCCAGCTATCTGAAAACAGTAGCAGGGTTGGTCGAATTCGGGCTAGGACAGTTAAAGTTTAACCTCCTGCATGAAAAAAGACCAGCGTCGGAAAGCTGAGGGTGGCTTTCAAGCTGCCACCGACGACCTGCTGCTGTTCATGGCCGAGGAGGATATTGATGTGGCCCTAATCCAGGAACCGTGGCTTTCCAAAGACAAAATCCAGGGATTAGGGTCCAAAATATATTCACTCCTCACACCAAAAAGAAAGGTAAACTGAGAAGCTGCATATTGGCTAAGAAAGTACTTAACTTTAATCTCTCGTGTCATTTCAGCAACAGCGACTAAGCAAGCGGTGGTGGTGTGCGACCGCAGGAATGAGGCAAAACTTATTCTTGTATTCGCATACCTGCCTTACGAAGAGGATAATCCACCATCGACAGCATTATGTGACTTGGAACTCCACGCAAGGAACACCAAGGCTAATCAAGTCATCGCGGTGGATGCCAATGCCCATCACACTCACTGGGGCAGCAAAAATATAAACAAGAGGTGTGAGACTATTTTAGAATTTATTTTGATATCCAATCCAAAAATTTGTAATAGGGGTAGTCATCCTACTTACAACAAAATTAGGGAGGAGGTTATTGATCTACCTCTAGCTCACTGTACTGAGAATTTTGAAGGTAATGACTGGATGGTATCCACCAAATGCTCTCTCCCGGACCATTACAGGATAACCTTCAATATTATTTTTAGAATAGATAAAGACTTACCTTTAAGAAACCCTTCTAAGACCGACTGGAGCAAACTCTCCAAACCCGTCACAAGACGATTAGCGCCTAATCAAACAGGCAACATCTCGAGTGTGATACGGCTAGAGGAATCCGTCAACCTTATCACTGAGACACTCTTAGCCTCGTTGAAAAAATCCTGTCCTATAAGTCGGTCCCCAAAAGAACCCATGTAACATGGTGGACCTTGGAACTTCGACTTCTCAGGACAAAAACAAGGAAACTTTTCAACAAAGCTAAGCTGACCAAGAATGATGCTGATTGGTGTACTTATCGCAATAGCTTCAACGAACACAAAGGGAAAACAGCGAAAAGAGCGTCATGGACCAACTACTGTACCAACACGGAGACCTAAATGGAAGCGCCAAGATTGTGAAAAATTCTTGCAAAAAATCCAAGCATACCCGATAACTTATGCAAAGAGGACAACTCTTGTACGGTAAACAACCATGAAACCTTGAAATTTCTGCTCAGTACACACTTCCCCGGGTGCAAAGACATAACAAGCGAACAAACAGTCGATACAACAGACTGCCACCCTTCATTAACCAGCGAAAAGCAGGCAGTTATCGCTGAGTGTATTCGCAAGGATAAACTTACCTGGGTAATAAGATCCTTCCAACCCCGCTGATTTGAGGGGATGGAAGGATCTTATTACCCAGGTTCAAAAAACGATTGATGCGCTCATTCCTTGGCTCACGGACATCTTCATTGGGTGTATAACTCTGAGGTATATCCCAAAGACCTGGCAAGATGTGCGTGTGGTCTTTATTTCTAAAGATTACAGACCTTGTCTCTCATCTATTTTACTTAGGATAATGGAAAGGCTAACAGATCTGAGATCTGATTGTTTTGGGAGGCTATTTTCTTAAGAAACCGGTCGAAACGGGAACCCCACAAGGAGGGGTACTTTCACCCCTTCTATGGAACATCTCACTCAACAAATTCTTAATTCTCTTGTTAAAAGAGGAATAACAAAATAACATGCTGGCTTTATACAGCGGTTGTTAGGCCTATTCTTACCTATGGATCATTGGTGTGGTGGGAGGCGTGTAAAACGAATTCTTACCTCAATAATCTGAAGAAGGTACAAAGATTAGCTTGCTTAGGTATCACAGGTGCATTCAGATCCACACCTCAAACAGGTCTGGAAACAATGCTGCACCTCCAACCTCTGGAGCTTTTGACAAGAAATGTAGGCAGCCCTCAAACTAAGAGAGAACAACCTCTGGAAATCACAATGTCTAGGACACTCGAACATACTGAACATATTAAATCAAAATGGGTCTGTAACCCGTGCGGATTATAAGAAACACCGATCGAAAATAGAACATGGAACAGGTCCAGAGTCTTCTCGGAAACACTGCACATCAACCAGTCATTTCGACTAAATGACTACTGCAATGTCTTTCAAGCTGAGACTTATGCGGTGAAGACAGCTTCTCAGACAATTCAATCTATGGATCTTCCAGCAATGGAAATCACTATATGTGTTGATAGTCAAGCAGCACTTAAAGCCCTGGACTCCAACCTCGTATACTCTAAGTGTGTCAAGGACTACCTCATGGCATTAAAGGAAATAAGCCTCCACACAGTTCTACTCTGCTGGGTTCCTGGGCACGTTGGCGTGCCCGGATATTTAATGGCGGACGAACTGGCCAGGAAAGATTTTGATATGGACATAACGATGGCTGACCGACGGGTCTATCTCCCTTTCAACACAGCCAAAAGTCTTATAGATCATTACACGATCAAACTAGCTGGTGAATGTTGGCAACAGTCTAAAGATTGTATCATAACTCACTGCTTATAAGTCTAAAGATTGTATTATAACTCACTGCCAGTACTCGACCCAAAAAGAACAACGAGCCCTCTATCTCTGAGTAGAAATTTCATAAGAACACTCGTTGGGATACTGCACCATTGGTGTCATGACTGCACGAATGGGAATATTTGCGAACGACTTCTGCAGAAGCTGTAGGGATAAAGAAGAAATAGAGTCTATAGAACACTTTCTCTGCCACTGTCCAGCTCTCCAAGAACGACGACAAACTTTTTTAGGAGACAGGTTCTTTGATAGCCTGGACGACCTGGCAGGAATATCATTATTAGGTCTAAAACGATTTCAGTTAGCAAGGCATACATATGTCCAACCATGTTTGTCTACCTTACAAGGGTAATCACAATGGGCCAATCTGGCCACCGAGTGAACTTGGATTAATGCAAACAACCCTTTCGAACCTAACCTAACCTCCGCCTTTAACAGACCGAACCTAAATAAAGTCGCCACATAAAGTCGAACACAACAATTCTTGGAATTCAAAGTTAATTCCTATCTCAAATGAAGATAAAGTCGATCGACATTATTACCTGAATTCACGGAACCTACAAAGCTGTCTCTCGAGCATCTAAAGTGTCCATTTAAAAGAAAGGCCCTCATCATCTCAGTTTTGCTTTGCGGTGCAGAGGTATATGGACCTTGTCAAAGGCGGATGAAAACACCTAAAGCTACTTCGAGAGGAAAATTCGTCGGACGATTTTTGGTCTCGTCTGGAGGAGGAGATATAACATGTCGATGTACCGGCTGTACAGCGACACTGACCTGGCCCGAAGAGTCAAAGTACAACGGCTACGATGGCTGGGTCATCTAGAGCGGATGGGCACCATCGCCCGGCCCGGAAAATCTACGAATCCGACCCGCAGGGACGGCGCAGTAGAGGAGCACCGAGACTCAGGTCGCGCACACAAGTGGAAGGGGACCTCAGCCAATTTCGCGTGCGAAACTAGAGATGACTATAGCTGGAACCAGAGCTGGCTGGCGAAGCTTATTTGCTGAGGCCCAGGTTCGACCCGGACTGTAGCGCCACCTTAAATAAGTAAGCAACGTGACAATTCAGTCTTAAAAATGACTATATTTTATTTATCAAACTATAGATTGGCAAAATGTGATTCTAATTTTAATAATTTGTGCTCTGCATAAACAAAGCACAAACCAACAATATTTTGTAACAAAAGCTATTTTTCACATGACTAAAAGATGTGTCAAATTAAACATTTTTTTGTTGGTCTTTTTCAATCAGCACGAAAATTCGATTTTGTATAAAACTTTGTTCAAACAGCAAAATACCAAAGCGCAAGGGATAAAACAGTGGTTTGTAACTGATATGCTATTTTACATTTAGGTGACCAGAGGACCTATTTTTTTTTTGTCGAATCAATAGCAAATTGGAAAGCCTAATATTATGCATACGAATTGTGTTCTAGTCGACATTCGAACCCGGGATTTTGTGCACGTTAGCCTGACTCACTCATCAACAAACGATAATATTGAGACTAATTCGAATCGTGGTGATGCCTTTGCGATAGACCCCAACAGTAAATTTTTTTATAAAAATGCAATTTGTAGGAAAATTATTCTCATCATCCCTGTTGAACAGAATCCACATCCAATCGAAACGCCGTACACATTGCATGAACACTTAAACTAACCATTTATACCCAACCCATCTAACTGAAAACCAAATTAAAAATTTACCAACAACACTTAACACCACATAACCAGAGGCATGGCCAGGCCATTCAGCAGGATAAAACCCATGCATGTTGCCCTAAAAGCCGTCGAAACCAAAAAGATTAATCAAAGCACAGAACTCAGTCGTTTGCACTTATGACCATAAAATCCAAGTGTTCTAAAAAGGGGCATAAATTACAGACAACAGCAGCTATGGCCCTTGAAAATCATATTGATTTCCTCCAGATTTCATCCCAAAACGGGACAACCGAGATGTAGGTAGAAGAAATTAAATAAAATCAATAAGAGAAATGGTCCTTTGCATTCTGGCCATTTGTCATTTCGTTGAATAATTTAAAGGTTCAGTAAAATAATATGTAGACCATAGTTGACCCTTTGCGACCGAAGCTATCATCACTAAGTAGAGTGTGTGCGTCCATGAATGGGACGGTAAGGAAAAACCACTCACAACAGAGCCTCTTACCCCAAAAGCGAACTGTAGAAGCCAAGCTATGGTTAACAACACATTAAGGACACCAGGATCGGTTTCTCACACTTTTGACCTTTCGAGACTGTCCCGTATGGAGATGTTATCAGCTTTTGCAACTTAAAACAATCTAACCTCGGTCAATGACTATAGAAATTTTGAAAGTTTGCCTCGGCTTCGAATGGGAGTGGATTTTTCACTCGAGGGGTCGGTTAAGTTGAGAAAATTTGGTCTCACAATGATATGGGTACGACATTTGGTGTTCGATACCGTTTCCGGTCGTATGCGGTGAGAAAATTCCTCAAGGGATACAATTTGTAAATTTATTTGCCACTGCACAAATGAGGATTTCTTGTCACGTCACATATGGTAATTTGTTCGAGTGACGGGACACATTGCTGGGTGGGGGTTGAGGTGTGATTCAAAGTTTGATTACGCCGTGCTGGAAACGGGCTTATCATTTTGGGGTTAACTAGAATAAAATAGTTCGAGAAGATGTTTGAATTTAAATAAAGGCTTAAGGTTTGCTCTGGATGGTATATCACGTCAGTAGCGTAACTTAGGCAACTATGAATGGGTTCCACTTTTCTCATTTTAAAAAAATTTAGTCCGAGCCCTTTCAAGAGGAACGCATATGAAGAGAGTCTTCAATTTATCAATGAGGCAAATTTATGAAATGCTGAGGATTCTAGAGTATGTTGCATTTGGATGGTTTGCCAGTTCCTTACATTGCTCTAGCCATGAAACAACTCTTGTTGTTACAAAACTATAAGAAAGGATTTTTATGGTTTAATAAAGCTTAATTTTAAATGTGATTATAATTTAAATCGATTATTAATTATTGTAAATTATTGTACAGGTAGTTAGTAGGTATGCTAAGTCTGATTCATAGTTTATAACATAGAGAAATTAGTTTAGTTAGTTTAAGTAGCTTTTAGGCCTTAAATTTAGAGCTACGAACTTGAAACTTCATATCTGTTCCTTCTAGGTCCCGAAGCAGGACAAGTGTAAATATTTTTTTAATCCGCCCACTGACACGCCCACTTTACTTATTAGCATGAAGAATCTAAGTTGTTGTAGAAAGCTGAAATTTCGTATGCGATATTTTCGCTTAAGTGTATTTTGATTGGCTTTTCAAAAAAAGCGAAAACCGCCATCATGTGGGCGTGGTCATATTTTATTTGCATTCTCATACTTAAACGGTTTTTGTTCGATTGCTTCAAATGCAAGAAACTTGAACTGTAAAATTTTATGCATGTGTGTAAGCTATATTAACTCAAATAAATAAATTTTTGTCACGACCACTTTTTGACCGTAATAAATGAACATCAAAATTTATATTAGTGACTAAGTTTAAAAGATTAACATACATTACTACAATATATCAAACAGAGATGGAACCAAGCACATGCAGATCCTTTAGGAACACTTAGTTTAACGAACATTTAGTTTTACATTTAGCATGGTTAACTTTAACTTGTTGTTTACGTCAACTTAAAAAAAATGCAAGCCATATATAAATAAAACCACAAAAAGAAGCGTCTTGTAGGTATAGCCTACTTAAGAGGATTTGCGGCTTTGGTTTAAGCTGCCCCTAAGCATGGGCTTGCATACTTTAAGAGCAACTTTGATGAAATTTTTTCTATTGCAGCTTTTATGGGTTGCTGCTCACGAGTTTCGTAAGTTTTTTTTTAGAGAAATTAGGGTGACCTTTTATCTCAAATCAGTAAAAGCTGTCCCTTAAAAAGGGGTACTTTGCTATCAAAGGAGTATGACAAAAAAGCTAAGAAAAAAATATGGTTATTTCCTTGGAACATCTGCAAAATAGATGGTCCGCAAAAAATAAAGGTTTTTTTGTAAAAACTTAAAATCTTTTTCAAAAAAAATACATACTTAGATTCTTGTGGAATCGATGGAATTTCAAATCGTTAACTGCAGAGGATTGAATGCTTTGTTCTTCATATTTAATAAAAGTATTTTTAGTGGAGTCTTCCCAAAAGCTTTTAAATGCGCGGGTATTGAACCTCATTTTAAAAACGGCGCCGTTATCGATGTGAGCAGCTTCAGACCAATTCCCTAACTGCCTTCCATACGCAAAGTTTTTGAAAAACTATTGAAAACAAAACAACTGAGTACGTGCAAGAGTTCGTCTGTGGCAAACTTCTATATACCCGACCCTACATACCATGTAACACAAATGGTATAAAGGGTAAATAAAACATGTAAAATAAAACATGTAGGTATATGTATTATTTGTTTATGCATCGCTCACAAAAGTGGGCATGGACTAAATAAATTAATTGTAGTTTCGTTAGTATCATAAGAAAATACGGAAAAAGCAAAAATTATTTCGGAAAAATACTGTTTATACCCTATTCTACAGGAACGGAGTATATTGAGTTTGATACAGGCGAAAATGTAACATAATGGCGATCTCGATCACATGCCCCAAGACCTTAAGGGCATATGATCGAGACCGACGTCTGAGTCGAATTAGCCATGTCCGTCCGTCCGTCCGTCTTCTGTCTGTATGTCACCAATTTTTAGGCCTGAAATTTTGGGCTAGAAAGCTGAACTCTTATACGTAAGCCTTTTGTCATCCGAGGCAATGCAAGTGTAAAAATTTTTCATATCCGCCCACAGACACGCCCACAATCGGTCTTAATGTGCAATAACCTCAAGTGCTTTTAAGACTGTAAGACGTTGTGAAAAGCTGAAATTTTTTATTTAGCATCTTTTAATGGTGACAAGTCATAAAAAATAAAAGTAAAGTCCGCAGACCGCCTCTTGTGGGCGTGGCATCGATTGAAAGTGTAATCTTTCAAATGCAATTTATTCAATATTTTTGTTCCAAATCGAAAAATTTTTACTTAATGTAATAGGTAGAAAGCATCTATTTTTTAAATTTCTTTCATACAAAGTTTTGCGCCAAGCCCACATTTGGAGGCAGAATTTAAGAAAAACCTCTAATTTTCCAGGAAACATGGATTTCGACTACATTTTAGCCTAACGTATGTAAGAATAAAAAATAAAATTTAGCACATTAGCTTCAATATGTTCTATACTAGATTTCGTTTCAACAAAGTTTTTGGACATGCCACGCCCCTTTTTTAAGAAAAAAACTAAACAAAAACTAATAAGGAATATATTTTTTTTTATTTAAAATTATGCAAATGGTAACGGGACGGGGATGGAAAAAAAGAAAATAGTAGTGGAAAGTAGAATAGGAATGGAAAGGGTAATGGGAATGGAAAGGAGAATAGGAATGGGAATAGGGTATACCGCGGTCTAAATATGGTAAATCATAGTATTATGTTTCAAAAAATAGAAACCGTTGGTTTTCGGAGCTTTATACTAAGCTGGTTTAAATCGTAACTGGAGAAGAAGTCACAGCGGGTAAAGAGCGAAAATTTAAGAAGCGGAATGAAAGTGGTTAATAAAGGTGTGCCTTAGGGATCCTTATTGGAGCCAATTCTCCAACTAGATTTGCATGTATTAATTCACTTATTTAGCAGGGCTTTAATAGTCGTCTTACTGCTTTTGCAGATGACGTTGGCATAAACGTGATGTTGGCACCAATAAACATATATCTCATTGGCATAATCTACGTGCACTCTTGACCTAGTTCCAAACATTAGCTCTGACATAGATTTGCCTAGAACGTGGTTTTCTTTACACAAATTCGTTATTTGTTAAATTCCAAGACAGAAATTATGTCAGTTTGTCGGCGCAAAACTCTTTTAACGCTGGCTTCATTTTTCATGCGCCTGAATGCCAAAAGCTTAAGCTTAGACCCAACTCTGCCAAAAGTACAGTAAAGGACCATTTATCCTGCAGTGAGAACTGCTTTCAAATCGAGGGGGGCTTATTATTGATCCAACGATATGTTTCATAACCACATATATAACTTAAGGCAATATTTTGTGCATCCCTCAGATGGTTCTTTTATTTAGGTACAAGTACTGTACGGGTATCAGAGTAACAGAGTGAATATACGACCTGTTGGGGGGAGCATATTTCAACAAAATCTTATCATTAATAATGCTGCAAAAATATATTTTAAGGAAGATTTGCGGAAAAAATCGTCTTCATCTAAGTTTAGAGTTGTTTTACATTTAGAAATGTTTTAGAGTTTTCAAGTGCTTCTTGTTTAGGGGAAAAATATGTGTTCGATTACCAAAAACCAGCAACGCTGATTTGAAATCTGTGTCGACAGACGCGCCTTATCCAGCGCATAATCACCGGTAATGGATGCGACCACGAATGAAAACTTCTCGAAGAATAAATTTTGAATTAATTTAACTTCATTGTTGAGGACGAACCAAGAGAAACATTCTTTAAGGTTCTTAAAGGCCAAAGCCCCGATTTTTTCCTGCTTAGCGAAACTACGCGCAACGTAAGTTTCATTTAAAAACTTCAATGAAGGATGTGGCTGATCACGCTCAACGACATGTGGGAGGATTATTCCTTCATTGCCGGAGATCTAAGCATTCTAAACACTCAACCTAGCGGAAACATCTTTAATAGTAACATTATTAACAGGGTAAAGATAACGATTCTGTTTGAGGCGATATTAATATTAGTCAAAGGTTATAAATGTAACCATGTATTGTATAAATAGGTGATTTTTTAGCTGGTTTGGTTTTGGCAACACTGGTTTTGACAGCTGACGTGTGTTTAGTACCTTGTGTCACTGTCAAACAGCTTCAGTTTGGTTTGCAATTTAACCATGGATCGTCTTACAAATGAACAACGCTTGCAAATTATTGAATTTTACTATCAAAATTCGTGCTCGGTTCGAAATGTTCATCGCGCGCTGCTTCCATTTTATGGTCGGCATTCTCGACCTTCTGAGCAGTCTATTCGGAAGATTGTTTCGGGCCGGTCAATTGGCCGCCTAGATCGTGCGATTTGACACCATTAGATTATTTTTTGTGGGGGTATGTCAAGGCTAATGTCTATAGGGACAAGCCCGCTTCGATTGACGCACTGGAAGCCAACATCCATGCATTCATTCGTGAGATACCGGCCGATATGTGTGAAAGAGTATGCCAAAATTGGACTCAGCGGATGGCCTACCTGAGACGCAGCCGCGGTCAACATTTGCATGAAATTATCTTTAAACATTAAATTGCAAGGTTCAAACTATCGATTCAAATAAATATTTCATTAATTTTTTCGAATTTTTTGTGTTTTTTTTTTAAAAAAAAGTTCTCAACCTCTTAAAACCCGTTACTTGCAAATGTTCTGACATCACTCACAGTAGGACTACACCTGTGAATATTACTTTGCATAATAATTTTTACAAGACGCATTCAAAGTTACTTTACTTGCCTTGGTTAGCCCTCAAATTGTAAACTGTATTAGAACCCAAGGCCTATGCTTCTGAAATGAAGCATGGTCGCCTTCCAAGGTCCTCCAGTCAAACTACGCCACTGGACTCATAAGTTTATTTCCATATAAGTATACGTCAATCCTTGAAACTCAAACAAACTTCAGTTTTTCCAAAACCTCACAGCTTACGATGACATTTTTGTTCTTCACCCTCACTTGCCTTCCATGTAGCGCACACAAGGGCTCACACGCACAAAATCTAATTTGAAGATTTTATATCCTTACGGTCCTATAATTTTTTCAACATCTCAAATTGATAAGTTATATACACCGGCTGTTGTCCTGGATTCAGCACGATTTCCTCAAATCCATTCCTGCATACACATACCCATAGAGTTTTATGTTCTAACAGTTTCCTTGGTCCATTTGCCTGCTGATTAATGAAGTGTTGACCAAAGAAGGAGAACCCTTTTCATACCCATGTAACTCGAGTGTGGGATAGTGTGGTCAAAAACAACAAGAACAAGGATCATATCCTAGAACCCAACCAAACTTATAATTTATGAGAGTACATTTACTATGAAACGGATGTGTGTTCGAAGGACCTTTATCATATAAAAGGGGCAACATGTTTGGTTTAAATTTCTTTAAGTCACTTTCCCACACCATGCCACTGACCGCTTCGTTTATCGTTTCTGACTTCGATCCTTTTTCAAGCAAATCCTTATGAGTGGGATGAGACAAAAAGTGGTTGCATATAAATATACCCGCTCAAGTGTCAAGCGCTGTTAAACGAACAGGATATAACACTCTGCAGCGTCATCATCACCCATATCATGGTGTCGGTTATTCGTGCAGTTAGAGCTTGCATGGAAGCGTCAGAAGCTGTAGGGACCCTAACTTCCACTTAACCAATCTCGCTCCACATACAAAGAGATACACCCCCGTCTTTGCGAGGATGCAGAATGCACACGTCGTCGCCCTAAGGGAAAGGTAGGAACTTATTTCAGCTGTGTCGGTGCGGTGCATTCGTTGGAATAACACCCTCCCTCACAGTGCAATGTGTGCGCTGCCTTAACTTGGGTTCTAAATGGAGCGAAATTTGGCTAAAAACCCATGAAACATTCATGAGAAGGTGGTTGGTTGGGAGCGGTAAATATGCATTCAGTGCTATCCTTGCAGTATCCAGGACTTGTCTTTGGCGTATATCCATTCTCCTTCGTACATATAGGTGAGTTTACTGCTTCTCGAGGACAAAAAGAAAGTGCATGGATAAATTATGCGATGCATTTGTATTATGCACAAGTGTCGGTCTATTATGTGTGTGTGTGCCAGGGCATCCTTTCTATCCCCCTAGCCGTGGTGGAAGCACGAAGAATTTGCCCAAAGTTGACTGCAGTTTACTTTAATCGGGAACTGGTTATGTGGTAAAGTGGGTGAAGTTGCCAGCACTAAGTGGGTATTGCAATTTTACATAAATAAAGGATCCTGGGAGAATTCCCACGACACTTATTCGGGTGCGCTGACAGTGTGCGAAAAACCAGCGCTCATGGAGCCAGGCGCTGTTGGGGTTATATCCTTTGTACTGAAGGTGGTTGGCCTTTAAATGATTTTGTTGGTTATTTTCCAAGGGTGCAACATTGAAAAGTGGACGAATTCAAGATGAAAAAAACGGTTATAAAACGAAAGCAAATATAACCACCACTGTTAGCGAATGGAGGGCGGTTTAACTTTTGACCGTGGTCGATAATCGGTCAAAGGGACAATTGAAATGGAAAATCTTTGGGGAGGTTTGATGCGAGGATATTTTGGTTTCGTTTTCTATTCGAAGGGGAGCAGCTCTTTGTTGTGGGATTTTCTAAAGCCATGATGGGGCAATATAAAAGCAATAAAGAGCAACATTAACCGAGGGGGCAGAGCAGTCGCGTGAAAGTGTATTTAAACGAAATTTTGAATATAAGTATTTACATTTCACACTGGAGGTTTGCTCAAATTCTAATTTTGAAGAAAGCGCAGATAGTTGGTACATTTAAAAAATTTACATGCGGAATTGACAAAGGACGAAAAACAGATAAATTTTTTTTTTTTTTTTACAGAATATTTTTTATGTTTTCTTAACTGATATTTTTATATTTTCTATATTTTTTTTCTTAGTTCTTCTATACTTTTTATTCTTGCTCTGGCTATAGCTATAGTTGAAAAAGCTCATTAACCGGACGTGCTGATACCCGACGTGGTGAAATTTAACAACAGAAAGACAGACCACAGTTTCTAATGCATATGTGTAAATATAATGGTTCCACACTGTAATGTTTCCTAGCACCAGTTGTGTCTTTGAATATTTGACTGCTCTTCTCGGACATGTTTTGCGCTAATCGAAAAATCATAAAATGAACTTTTCTTTTCTGTTTCGAGTTATAGTCATGACTCGACCATGATTACGACCCATGATTAGTTGTTCCAGAAATTTGTTCCTATTAGTATGAATTTAAAGCTTTTTTTTAATGCTAGGATGGACGGAGTCTAAAACTCCAAAATGTTTAAAAGAAACCAGTATGCCCGCTTTAGCTGGTATATAATACCGAAGTAGCCGATATTGGTTATGCCCGATTTCCACGTACTAAAAAACAATCCATTATGAAACTCCATTAGAAAACTGTCGCACGTCAATTCCTCTTAAC
This sequence comes from Neoascia interrupta, assembly GCA_947623515.1. Lineage (NCBI taxonomy): Eukaryota > Metazoa > Arthropoda > Insecta > Diptera > Syrphidae > Neoascia > Neoascia interrupta. The sequence continues at coordinate 147,236,510 of OX392462.1, forward strand.
TAAAACTAAGTTAACTTAACGATTAATAGTTTACGCTTCCGTAGTGTTTATCGGATTTGGGTGGGTTGCTATCCAGTGAATGCACCTACTAAAACCGTCAGTTTGTGCGGCTTCAGAATACGTTGGGTCTTGTTGTTTGCAGTCGTCTTTCGTTGTTTATATCGTTAAGAGTCTCGTTTAGAGTACACGAATCATTTCATTGTTGCAATAAACACGAAAACGGGAACTTAGCTTTTGCGCAAACTTTGTTACTTCTTCACTCACAGTAGCTATTCCTAAATCTCTATGAATATCACTATTCCTAACATACCATGGCGAATTCACAATTGACAATTGCTCTTAGTGTTGTTTTAGAAATTCTGGAACATGGACATGTTGCTCGGCTTGGTACAACCCCAAAGTTGTATACCGTATATCCAGGTCGACTTTAATACCTGCCTGTACAAGAGCAGTTTGTTATATATTTATGCTTAGTTTTGAAAGTTTCCTATAAGCCAATACATTTCTCTGAGTCTTTTTTTGAACTCGTCACGCTTCTTCTTCACGTGTGGTTTCCACCGTAGTTAAACGTCTATAGGATCATCCCTAGACGCTAAGCTAAATCTAAAAACGTCTAGATTTCGCTTCCTGTGCAGAGTTTATGAACAAAGCTAAATTGTTAACCCTTCTGAAAGTAAAATTTACATGCGTTGACTTGTTCTCGTTAAAAGCGCTCCGCAAAGTTTTTGTCCAGACACAAATTCTGTCCAATGCTTGTTGGAGGCTTCTCGTTGATGACTCGACTGATTCATCTGTTGTCAGGATGGCTGTGTAGTCCGCAAACGTGGCCATAACTGTCTTGTCATCTAGAGGTATGTCTCTTGTGTAGAGAACAGCTTTCCTGGGGTACGTCAGCTCGAATTTGCTTTCGTGTTAGGTGAGTATTTAGGATACACCTAACACGAAAGAGTCTGTTTTCGAGATAGTTTTTTAATATTCTAAGCAGGTCGTCCGGCGAGTTTTGCCGTAGCTTCTATTTTAAGCCTTTGTACCATCCCGTGTCGAAGGCTTGCTATACGTCGAGGAAAACACTTGAACATATTTTTTCCCTTCTACGGCTTTTTCAATTCCATGCGTGATTCTGTAAACTGTTGTTGAATGATTAATTCTTAAACCGAATTGATGATCCGGGATCAAGCTTCTTTCTACAATCATAGGTTGTAATTGAAATTAATAAGATTTTTCATCATTTGCACATTTGCCCGGATGTGGAACCCTAATGACTTCAGCATCTTTCTATTGCCTTGGATATAGAAGTCTAAAAGAAGCGTTTACCATAAAAAAGAAGCTTGACTAGACCCCCTTTTTCTGTAGTTCTTTTAAGATTTCGCCAGTGATCAGGTCTTATCATTGCGCCTTATTATTTTTATACCCGACTGAGGGTATATTAATTTTAATGCATAGTTTGTAACATAGTGAAATAATCATCGTAGACCCCTAAGAACTTTTAGAGATATGATCGAGACCGACAGGTGAATTGATTAAGTCCTGTACGTCCGCCCTTCCGTCTTTATGTGTGAGGGTTTTAGGTCTTCAAAATCAAGCTAGAGAGCACGTGAAACTTTACAAGCGGCTTGGTTCTTCTGTTGCACAGACAAGGTGTAAAAATTGGCTCAATCCCTCACGGGCCGCGCCCACTACTGGCTTCAATGTGAGATAACCTCAAGTTAGGCATGGCGTAGGAGCTCAAATTTTTGTACTGAGCAATATTGTCCTAAACCTTTAATAAGGCAAAAATTGGACCGCCCACACATTCAAACATGCCCACTTTTAACATGCTAGATCTTTAAAAACCCGATTTCTCGGAAAGTCGATTTCTAGATCTTTAAAAACCCGATTTCTCCAAATCGAAACAAAAAACAAGTGGGAAAGTGCAACAGTGCGTATGCAAAAGCTTCAGCCCATCTGCGACGGATTGCAAAATACACGACCCTACTAAAATTAAACCTGCCACGCCTCCAAAAAGTGGGCGGGATGTAAAAATAAAACTGCTTACATCAAGCAAATACAACAAGCTTAACGCTAAACTATTGAAATGAAACACTAACCCAATAGTGTGATTGCATACATTTTGGACTAAAGCCCCGTCATTAAAAAATCATCATCATCATCATTTTCGAATGCCGCTCATTTAATCAAGAAGCTTTAATGACTAAAGCTTCTTGATTAAATGAGCGGCAAGCAGTCACTTTAAATTAAAGTTCCATAGAAAGTGGGTGTGGTCAATGTAAACGCCAAAATTTTTCTGCTGCCTCAAAGACAATTACAAAGCAGTGTCACATACTAAAAATCAGTGTACTAGCACCATTTTAACATAGCTTAAGTGTGAAAAAAGTATTTTTTAAAATTGGAGATGGTCGCACATACAGGTCTGTAGTGGGCGTGTCTGTGGGCAGATTCAACTAATTTTCAAACCTTATCTGGTCCAATGAACTTCCAGTTCACTTACATTATCAGCTCTCTAGCTTAAAATTTTGATGTCAAAAAAAGGATTTAGACAAGGCGACGCGCTGTCATGCGACTTCTTTAGCATCATACTTGAGAGAATTGTGCAGAACTCTCGCGCCAACACCAGAGTTACAATCTTTCAAAAGTCCGTTCAACTGCTCGCATACGCAGACGACATTGACATATCAATCACTAGAACAAAGCGTGATGTCAGTGAAGCCTTCGTGAGTATTGGGACGGGAGGGGCGAATATGGGCTTAGCAGTCAATGAGGGCAAAACCAAGTATATGCTGTCATCAAGAAAAGACACCCAACACCGACGTCTTGGACAAAACATCACCATCGACGAGGTAGTTAGGGACTTTGTCTACCTGGGTTCCGCTATCAATTCGGACAATGACACCAGCGCTGAAATCAAACGAAGGATAACTCTTGCCAATCGCTGTTTCTTTGGGCTAAGAAGGCAATTGAGTAGCAAAACCCTCTCTCGAGCAACTAAAGTGTCCATGTATAAGACCCTCATCATCCCAGTCCTGCTTTACGGTGCAGAAGCATGGACCCTGTCAAAGGCGGATGAAAACACTTTAGGCTGCTTCGAAAGGGAAAATTCTTCGGACGATTTACGGTCCCGTCTGCATAGACGGAGAGTGGAGGAGGAGATATAACATCGAACTGTACGGGCTGTACAGCGATACCGACCTAGCCAAAAGAGTCAAAACTCAACGTCTACGATGGCTGGGTCATCTAGAGCGGATGGACACCAACGCCCCGGCCCGGAAAATCTTCGAATCCACACCGCAGGGACGGCGCGGTAGAGGAGCACCGAGACTCAGGTGGCGCGCGCAAGTGGAAGGGCACCTCAGCCAACTTCGAGTGCGAAACTGGAGACGGCTAGCTAGAGACAGAGCTGGCTGGCGAAGCTTGTTGGCTGAGGCCCATGTCCACCCTGGACTGTAGCGCCACCTTAAGTAAGTAAGCTTAAAATTTAAGGTCTAAAATTTGTTTAAATACGGACGGACATGGCTTAAACGATTCTCCTGTCGGTCTCATTCATATATCTAAAAGGTCTTAGGAAACTACGGTGATTATTTCACTGCGTTAAAAACTTTACAGCAAACTTAACATACCCTGGGTCGAGTATAGTTATATGACAAATATTAAATATATTACTATTTGCTTAGTTTGCCCCACACAAAGTTTTGAGCTCCGCCCACTTTTAAGGGGCGTTTTTAGGAAAAAAAGGTTTTTTTTTAATAATTTTCGCTTTTACCGTATTTTCTCATGATTTTAACAAAATTACAATTATTTGGTTTTAATTTTTAGTCTGTGCCCACTTTTGTGGGCGTGGCCTATAGAAATAGTATTTGAATTCGGGCCAAAAAAAACTTTAAGATTTGGTTTTAAATGGTATACAGGGTCGGGTATAAAGAATATAGTTCTGTCACAGACAAACTCTTGCACTTACTCGCTTGTTAAGATTGCTTATTGTCTGCCGACGTTCAACTATTGACACTTTTTTATACCCCATCCCAAAGGGTAGGAGGTATTTTAAGTTTCTCACATAGTTTGTATCATGGTAAAATAATAATGGTAGACTCCCAAGACCTTAAGGGCATATGATCGAGACCGAATTCTGCATCGAATAAGCCATGTCCGTCCGCCCGTCCGTCCGTTCGTCTGTCTCTATGTCACACGTTTTTAGGCCTTAAATTTTAAGCGAGGAAGCTGAAACTTGGTACAAAGGTTCATTATTATCCGAAACAATACACGTGTAAAAAATTTTCAAACCCGCCTACAGACACGCCCTAAATCGGTGCAATTGTGCAACTACCACCAGAGCTTTCAAAGCCGCAAGACGTCTCAAAATCCTGAAATTTGGTATTTATTATATCCTGTTTATTGTTACATACACAGAATAAAAACTTAATCGCTTTACCTCCACTAGAGGGCGTGGCATCGATTTAAAAAATTTCCAGAAAAACGTCATTTCGACTGGCCTTAAGCCTAATTTAGGAAAGAATAAAAAAAAATTTAGACAAACGAGACTTTATTACAGATTTCATTCATACAAAGTTTTAATTTAGGGGTCGATTTTTCAAAAATTTTGAATTTGAACCAAACAATTGCATTTTAAAGTAGATTTAAACGTAACTCGGAAATATCTGCGTTTATTGATAGTTTGTTATTAGGGGCGGTTGGGCCACGCTCTTTTAAAATGTCAAAAAATAACAATAACATCAGTTGCTTGTACATTGCCATCTTTTACGCGCTCTTCTCTTTTCGCGAATTAATTCTTCGATTTTGAGCAGATATGTTGTGCATACGTGGCCGTTAATGTTTTCTTCTGTCTTTTGGAAAGAAGTTTTGTTCCAGGCCAGCTTACTTTACCAGATCAAATATTTATCGTTTGAGAGTTAAATAACAAAATTTCGTTAAAGGTCGTGAGCAAATCTAGGGCTTATATTTTCAAAGATTGTTCCTGAGACTGATAAACTGACGTAAGTAGGTATGTATATTCCAATGAACAATAAAATAGTTAAGTTTTTTTATGTCTTTACAGATCAGAGCAAAAATCAAAGAGTATAAATGAGTTTAAATGATATGCTAGAATTTCCTTCCGGTACATATACAGCGGATTAACGTGATTTCAGCAAGCATAAAGTTGACGCTACAAATAAAAATTGGATTTGTGCATTTAGCATTGCGTTTATGCGTTGCACTTATGTAACACAAAATGCATAAACCTATTTTGGGACAACAAACACAATAAGAGACCCTCAAATTTTACAAATTTTAATCCTATACAATACTTCAGCACCTCAAATCTACTGGTCGATCAGTTAACTCCGGTAGCCGGTAATGATTCTTATTAACACCGTTTACACAGGACTAGTCTCCATGCAAAGCAACCGCAATATTGTCGGTACAAGCTGTCTCACACACCGAAGGCGTGTGTTGTATTCCCAGTGTTCCCTCTTTAACGAAACTGAAAGCGAACCATTAATCTCCTGTTAACACAACAAGCCACCTACCAGGCAATCCTTTTATCATTTTACCATCCACTATAGATACAGAACGCCACATGGTGGAACGCGATCTCATATGCGAACACAACAGCAGCAATAACATCACAAAGGATGTGATTGCGATCGGTTGCACGCAAAATGGGAGAACAACGACGACGGACGGGACGAGCGATCAGCATAAATGATAAATGATAAGACTGTCAAAAGGATCATGCCGGATCATCAATTAGTCCGCGCAGGCGCGTTGCCGCTGCACTACGGTACTCTATCTCTGCTGTTGAGTCGCAAAGTTCAAGCAAACACACATGAGTGTCCCTTTCTTCCCAAGACACGGGGGCATACTCTTGCAGTATCCCAATAGTGCCCAGTGCGAGAAGTTTTGTATGGACGATGAACGATGAAGGCGTTGGTTAGTACATCTTGACCCCTGAGAAGCGTTTTTGCCTCCGTTTGGCTGCCGTGTTGAACCTATCATAAAGGCATCGCGGCGCAGCATAAAAGTGATGATAGATTGCCAGTACGTGTTTGGGTATTTAACAATGTGTGCGATAGCAACCGCAACTCATTAATATCCATGCGAGTTGGGTATTTGCACTCCAGATCCAGAGTCGGAAGATAAATTACCTTTCGCCCATTTCGCTTCATTTGCATACTTTTGAGCGTGATTCAAAGTGGCTGCTAGCTGCTTTCGACGGGGGGATGGAGCACTATATGCGCTACCGTGCGTCGTCGTCGTCTGTCTCCATGGAATCAGCATCATCATCATCAATGTCATTCTCCTCGGAGATAAACATTTAACACGTTTTTATCTTCGTTGTGTCGTATTCACTCACCTCAAATGCCTGTTCCTATTCCGTTCTTGGTGTATATTGGGGGTGTGGGTTTGGTAATTTTAAGGATTTCATTTGTTGTGTCGCCAGGATCAACATTGGATTTCGAATATGTCACGTAATAAAATATCGAAACTTTTGCAGTGTGTATTTAAGACTGTTTTTCCTTTTTCCTGGCTGGTACACATTTGTTTTGACAAGTTCTTTCTTTTCATCACCGTCAGAATGTGGGGATTGTAAGGACTTCATAAGGCATGTGATTTGAGGGTGTTTTAATGTTTGTTTATATGGGAAGAAGTAAAACACACACCAAGGGTGCTGAATTGAAAAAGTCTTAAAGTTCCAATTTGAAAAGTTTTTAAATTGCTGATATGGATGCGTTAAAAGTGTGTGTGCATGGAAGATATTCTGATGTGACGTGTGGCCTCAAGGCCACATGCGTCATGCGAAACTCAGCTCTCTATATGCTTTCAATTCTTGCTGAGAGTTCAGATAAAATACTATGATTCCTAAGAAAGCATAGACTCCTAAGAACTTATAATTATCTTGCTTCTATGAAAGTATGTAAAGTGTCATTAACTTATTGAACTAGCAATGATTATTAAAAAAAAAATAAAAAGAAATACATTCAAATAAAAATGAAAATGTCAGATAAGTCTTTTAAATAATGTTAAAATAAATATCTAAATTGATTAATATTAATTGAAGGGCCTCAATTTTTTTTTGTTCCGCGGCTCGACACCCCTGCATCTGGCCTGACAGTTCCTGCTTCTTAATATCCACAATGAGACAGGAAGATTCCCAAACAATCAATTGTCAACCAATTAGCTCAAGAAACGTATGCAAGGACTCAGAACCTAAAAGGGACCAACATTGAAGCGGATAACTACCTCGTTGTAGCCTAGCTGCGGATATCCCTACTAATGCCAATAAATGGCAGGTAACACTGTGAGGAAGTTCGACGTCGAACGGCTACAATCGCGAGTTACTTCCCCAATCAAGTCTACCCAAATATTCTACGAAGCCCAATGCAGTCAGCATCAAGTGTTGATAGCCAGTGGCAGCATTGCACCGAAATGCCATCCGAGCCTTCACTACTAATTTGGTGGGTTGCATACAATGAATTCCGGCGAAGAATGTTTGACGATGAATGCCGGCAATTAAAAACACGCGTAGAACTAAGGAGGAAGCATATAAGGCGGTACTGTAGGGACTCGAGCCACTCAAGAACTCTAAGGGCAGAGGAACCGTAACTCCTCATCAGTAGAAAAAAAGAGAGAGCTCAAGAAGTTCGCTGTTGAATAGTGATAATTCCAACAGGCATGAGGCTCTAAAGTTCTACCAAAGGGTGAAAAACATTTACCAAATGTTAAGTTCAAGCTGAAGCCTGATGAGCAAGGGAAGCTCGTAGTGTAATCGTATTCGGATTTGGAAAACCATTTTTGCAGAAGAGCGAAGGTGAACCGAACTCGGCAGTCACGCAAGTGAACTACTGCGGAGTATGATATGGTGGGTACATGTTTGAATCAACCCGTTTTTTTTATATTTCAACACGCGAATAGAATGTACAGCAATAAGATGTTCCCCACATCTTATCCTTGGATCACAAGGAGTTCACTTTGGGTGCGTTTCTAGATATAGAGGGGGCGTTTAATAACATTGAGACAGACGCGATACTGCGCAGCTTGAGAAATGATTACTTAAGCGAAATATGCATCGGAACGTCCGTAGAGGAACACCGAAAGGAGGCTCATATGGACCCTGGTAAAGAACGAACTGTTTAAAGCCCTGGAGAGGGAAGGCTTCATTGTGATCGCATACGCAGACGATGAGGCAATCCTGGTCCCAGGTAAAATCCCATCAATCCTCAGCGGTCGACTCAGCTACGCACTCAGTATTGTTGGTTACTGGGTTGAGGGTCGAGGACTGGGTAAAAAAACCTTGTAAGACGGAAGTATTGTTAGAGTTACCGATATCCCAATCGGTTAGACACCTGGGTGTCATATTGAACTCTAAGCTCAGCTGGAAGATCTTATCAAGTTGGCATACGTGGCATTATACGCCTGCCGCAGAACGTTTGGCCGCATGAGGGGACTGCAACTTAACATGGTACACTGGGCGTATAGCGGTTGTAAGACCCATCTTAACTTACGGTGCAGCTGTATGGTGGAAGGCTACAGACAGAAAGTGTCATCTCTCTAACCTCACAAAGCTTCAAAGCACAGCATGCATGGGAATAACAGGTTTCCTAAGGACCTACCCACCACCACACTGGAAGTACTACTCAACCTCACACGCTTGGATATATACTGCAACAGCAAGGCAGCCAAAACAGCTGTCCGCCTAAGGGAATCCAGGCTGTGGTCCTCAAGATCTTATGGACGCGCTTCTGTGGAAACTCAATGGGTTGGCTCGAGGGCTGTAAAACTATGCAGGGAAATACTGGACGAGTTATAACTTGGTAACACTGTAGCTCTGTGTTATGGCTATAGCCAGCGGTAAGCAAAAAGAGTTCACTATTTATGATCAGACTAGCCGGCAGGGATACCCGCTCATGGGAATCCTTACGGAGCACTGAGCTGTGGGTCAACACGGAGAGCGGCTAGCCATACTGCAAACGATTACTGCAGAAGCTGCAGGGACGTTGAAGAAATTGAATCTGTTCATCACCTTCTATGCGAAAGCCCAGCCCTTAACATAAGGCGTAGTACCCTCGGCAGTTACTTCTTCAACGAGCTCGAAAATCTAAGTAATCCAGACCTAAAGGGCCTCTTAAGATTTGTAGACAAATTCAGATGGGTGCAAGCGGCAGTGTGAGTTTTTAACAGCGGTCTATTTCTGTTTTCGTTACAAGTGCTAAGATGATTTCCAAATTGACATCACGGACCCAACTGCTGGTCTAAGTGAACCGTGACTACTGTCACATCCATCAACCTAACCTTACGACCTAACCTTACCTAACATCAATTTGACGTCTGGTGTCCATATCACGGATAGGTTCACACCAGTGCGGCTTTCACCCAGAAAAGTCAACCTTCCATAAAGTATTTACTCTGTGGCTGATCGGTAAAGATCTTGTTAGCTGAGGTCCAGGTCCACCCCGGACTGTAGCGATACCTTAAGTAAGTAAGTAACATCGGTAAAGATCTCATTGACACGGCGACGCTCTGTCATGTGCCTTTTCTCTAACATCATACTTGAGTGAGTTCTGCGGAACTCTCGCGCCAACACCAATGGCATCTTTCAAAAGTCTGAACATAAAGTTTGACATATTTGGAAGATCACAGCGTACTGTCAGCGAAGTCTTTGTAAGTGTTGGTACTGAAGCGGAGAGTGTGGACTAAGCAGTCCATGAGGACAAAACCAAGTGTATACATTCATCAGAAGAGAAGAGGTAGTGGAGTTGGTCTACCTTACTTACTTAAGGTGGCGCTACAGTCCGGGGTGGACCTGGGCCTCAGCCAACAAGCTTCGCCAGCCAGCTCTGTCTCTAGCTAGCCGTCTCCAGTTTCGCACGCGAAGTTGGCTGAGGTCTCCTTCCACTTACGTGCGCCACCTGAGTCTCGGTGCTCCTCTACCGCGCCGTCCCCGCGGTGTGGATTCGAAGATTTTCCGGGTCGGGGCGTTAGTGTCCATCCGCTCTAGATGACCCAGCCATCGTAGACGTTGAGTTTTGACTCTTTTGGCTAGGTCGGTATCGCTGTACAGCCCGTACAGTTCGATGTTATATCTCCTCCTCCACTCTCCGTCTATGCAGACGGGACCGTAAATCGTCCGAAGAATTTTCCCTTTCGAAGCAGCCTAAAGTGTTTTCATCCGCCTTTGACAGGGTCCATGCTTCTGCACCGTAAAGCAGGACTGGGATGATGAGGGTCTTATACATGGACACTTTAGTTGCTCGAGAGAGGGCTTTGCTACTCAATTGCCTTCTTAGCCCAAAGAAACAGCGATTGGCAAGAGTTATCCTTCGTTTGATTTCAGCGCTGGTGTCATTGTCTGAATTGATAGCGGAACCCAGGTAGACAAAGTCCCTAACTACCTCGTCGATGGTGATGTTTTGTCCAAGACGTCGGTGTTGGGTGTCTTTTCTTGATGACAGCATATACTTGGTTTTGCCCTCATTGACTGCTAAGCCCACATTCGCCGCTTCCGTCCCAATACTCACGAAGGCTTCACTGACATCACGCTTTGTTCTACCGATTATGTCAATGTCGTCTGCGTATGCGAGTAGTTGAACGGACTTTTGAAAGATTGTACCTCTGGTGTTGGCGCGAGAGTTCTGCACAATTCTCTCAAGTATGATGTTAAAGAAGTCGCATGACAGCGCGTCGCCTTGTCTAAATCCTTTTTTGACATCAAAGGGGTCGGTAAGGTCTTTGCCGACCTTGACGGAACAGCGTGAGTTTTCCATCGTCATCCTGCACAGACTGACGAGTTTGGCAGGGATGCCAAAACTAGACATTGCGCTATATAGCTCGTCTCTAAAGATGCTGTCATATGTGGCCTTTTGGCCGTAGTTGGTCAGGTAGTTGGTCTACCTGCAATCCGCTTTAAATCCAGACAACGACACCAGCGGTTAAAGAAAAGCCGCTGAAATCTTGCCCGTTGTGCTCTCTGTGCTAATAAAGCAATTCCGTAGCAAAGCCCTCTCTCGAGCAATTAAATGGCATTTCAAGTTCAGTTTTACTTTGCAGAAGAATGGATCCTGTCAAAGGCGGATGAAAACGCTTCAGGCTACTTCGAGAGGAAAGCCCTCTCGATGATTTTTGGTCCCGTCTGCATAATAATAATCTGTAATAATAACGAAGCCAGAAGATGGCTACGATGGCTATGGCTCATCTAGAGGCGATAGACGCTCCAACACCCAGTCCCGGAAAATCTTCGAATCCACCCTATAGAGATGACGCAGGAAAGGAACTGACAAGCATGTGGAAGAGGAAAAAAAAAAATAAAAAAAATTAGCTCATTTTTTATACACGACCCAGGGTACATTACTATTAATGCTGTATTAATACAGTGAAATAACCATAGTAGTAACGAGCATATCTCTTAACTTAGACCGTTAAGGGCCGGTTTTTCAGTGCTGAGTTAAGCCCAGCTTAAACCAAGATCTGTTAATACCGTAACAAAACGAATCTGGAGTTAACTCAGCGAGCAGTTTTTCTGTGCAGAGTTAACTACTTCAACAAAGTTGTCAAAATCTTTGACTCTCGAAATTATTGACTCTCCCAGCTCTCATTTTACATAGCAAAATCCAGGAAAAGAAGTTCAAGTTATTATCAAATGTCATTTTTCACAGCAAACCGCAAATCAACTGACATTCCACGCAGAAAAAACATTCAAACAATTTTATACTGTTCTCCAAGAGTTGATCCAAGATTAGCTCACCAAATTTGATGAGTTAAGCCGGGATTAACCCCAGATCTTAGTTCACTGAAAAACTCATTTCTGGGGTTAATCTCGGTTTAACTCGGAAAGTCGGGGATGATCTCGCACTGAAAACTCACCCTAAGAGATATGATAGAGACCGACAGGTGCATTGATTTAGCCATGTCCGTCTATTCGTATGTCTGTGAGTGAAGTTGGCAGATCTATAAATTAAGCTAGAAAGCTGAAAATTGGAGTCTAGCTTGGTTCTTATTTGGTAAGGACAAAATATGAGAATTGATAAGATCCAGCCACGACCACAATGCGCTTAGATATCTGACAACATAAAATTCACATTTTATTTCAAAATGCCTTTAAGACAATCAGCGGACGAAATGTGGCAGGAAAAAACCGCGCGGTTTCACCCATTCATCGTTCACCCATTCTTACTCGGCTTCAAAGAGTAGCGACGAATGTGCGAAAAGTAGGGTAAAAACTAGTGAGGTGGTCGACTTAGGACAAGAAATGAATCGTGGTCACCGTATAACTTATTGGTAGAGCATTACCCGCACACGGTGGTTAGCATATGCATTATATTATGCAAAGAGAACATTATAGGCTGTTTTGGCACCCGAGATAGAAGTGAGGCTGTAGTGCAAATGGTAGCACCTATGAATGACAATCGGAAGGTCCCGGGTTCAATACCTGGGTCTGGGTTCAATATGGCTCCCATGCTCTAATTTTGATTTGGTGTTGCAGGATTAAGAGGGTGGGGTATTTAGAAGTTCGTTACGGACGAACTCTTGCCTTTACTGGTGGGCATGTAGCCAAGCCCTTTTTTTATTCCAACGTATGGGGTGGATTATGCTAAGACTGCAGACAATTTTGTGTTCGTTCAAATAACCTTAATGCAAGACAATTAAAATACTATTACGATGCCAAAAAAAAAAATTACGCAGTGTGTATAGACACTTACCAGATATTAATATATTGTTCGCTCTGTCATTATGTGGAACATTTTAACAATCATTGTCTGAAAAAGAACAAAAGAACCGCATACCTATGCATTTTAAGAAAACACAGTCAGGCGAAAAACTCAAACGAAAATCTGAATTCATATTACCTATGCATACACGCTAAGGACTTCAAACAAGGACTTCTTTGGTAGCGCATGTTCTAAAATTAAGTAAACATTACCTTATCCAAGTAACACACTTGAGCGTCTCGTCAGCAACCAGCCCGAAAGAACCCTGAAACAATACGCAAACAGAAAGAAAGAAACACAAAAATATCCCTCTGGGGATTCGTATATGTTATGCGGTTTTGAATGTCAAAAAAAAATGACGAAAACACAGAATCCTCGAAATAAATTATTCAACAATCTGTGAGTAATTTAATGAGAGGCAACACACATCATAAATAAAATGATTCGCAGTTCCGTGAGTGTTCCTTTTGTACTTGGCATGGCATCCATCCACGCGCTCCCCATTCTGATGAGTATGGGTATACGCCACATATATCCTGCCTGCATCCTTATCATGAAGAATCGTAATTAAATTTTTTTATTTTTTTATTTTCGTTGGTTCTGCACAAAACCACCTTTTTTCATGCTATAATGTGATTCACGCAGAATGGATCCTGAATCAAATTAGGATGTTGCTGCGAAGAAAATCTGTCTGAGCGTGAATTATTCCCCAAACACACGTAACCTGCCCATACCGACCCACCCTGTCGATCCGCACTCAATTCACGTTCTCATACGTGGCCAAGGAGAATGATTTTGATTTCCTTGCCGACATATGAGTCATGCATGCATATCCTTTCTGCATCTCCACCTGCTTTAGTGGATCCCCGCAACAAAAAATATTTTAAACAGAACCTGTCTTTAGCGTATTTATATTATTTCATTTTTTATGCCTCACAGTACCTCACACCTGTGCTCGCTCCAAAAATGTATTCCTAGGGTGTCCTTGTTTTGGTTTTCTTTTCAATTTCAGACTCAGAGACGTCGTTGCTGCCGTCATCATCGTAGTCGCCGGCGTGTGTGACTATGATGTGAGACATTACGATGGGGTAAGTGGTGAGAGTACACACATAATGAAAAGCCTTTAGGATTTAACAGTGATTTTTTGGGGATCTCGCAAATTTGACGTATGAGTTGCAAGGATTTTTAGGATTTATTTATTTTCGTGCTAAATAAAGGAAAAGAAATATAATTCCCGCCCGGAGATGAATTTCTGTGAATGTAAGAGAAATTTCGTGTGGGTGGAATGGTTGCCAAAAAAATTGTTTTTCCCGTTGAAAGGACCTAGTCTATAAATTCGGCTGAGAGGCACAACCCGGAGTGAGCAGTTATGATTCCTTTTTATGTCCTTGAAGCGATTTGGATGGGGCGAGTCGTGTGTGGATTTGTATTTTTGTCTTTGCATAGACTAACGTGGTGTGGCTAAGGTGGTAAGATATATTAGACTAATGCATGATTGCTTTGGCTTTGAGATAAGGGGACGGCATAAGCCTGCATATGTGTACCTTTTAGGGTTGATTGCAAAACTTTGTGTAAGCTTTAAGACTCGAGCTATTGATTAAATTTTAAGCCTTTAGGAAAAAAGTGTTACTAGAGTGGCATTAAAAGCCGAGTGAAATTGGAGGCCGAATTGAAGAACAATATTCTGCCTTTCGAACACTTTCCAAAGTATGTGAAACCGTCGAGCGTCATAAGCTACATCTTTCCGCTTTTGAACTTGGTTTTGGTGAAGCTGCAGCGCATAGGTGAGATGTGGATCACAGATTAGCCGTTAGTAGGTATGAGAGGAGAATCTGATTATTTACTTCATGCAATTCCTAATTCTATCAGTGAATTTAATGTTAATTTCTTATGTGGGTTTATTCCATTGCATTTGATTGACAGCAGCTCAAGATAATATCAGTTTTGTTAGCTCTGAATTTTATGGCAGTGAATTTCAATGCACGTTAGAGACCACGTCATTATCAGGATATGGAAAATTAATCTTATTGATGCAGATATGGTAGCACCTTTGCCACTAGCTGGTATCTTGGGTTTAACCTGAGAAAAACCAATCTGATGCTTTTCAGGACCAAAATTAAAAAATGCGCAATAACCCCTGTAGGCCTGAGTGAAACTCTCTTTCCTATAGTGCTATGGGTATCTGGGTATCGCATGACCTATAAAACTTAAATGGCAACAAAACATCGAAGAGAAGGTAAGCAAGTGGGAAAGCACAACAGTGCGTATGTTAGGGTTCCAGTCCGTGTGCAACAAATTGGATAATTCCCTACCCTACCGATGTTTAAAAAGTAAAAATAGCCACGCCTCTAGAACGTGGGCGGGATGAAAAATATAGCTTCTTTAAGCTCTGCGTAATGTAGGTACATAGATTTTGGACTAAAAGCCCTGCTACTAAATTTGAAACATTATATTTTCTGTAAAGCCACGCCTACGAAAGTGGGCGAGGACATAAAGTAGCAAATGCTAATGCTTACATAATTTTTATACAATTTGTGGCTGTTTATATATAAACTTATTGAAAAAAAACGTAATTTTATGCTAAATTGATTAAAATGAGGGCGTGGCTAATTTTGGGGAGACATTTTTTTCTATTGCCTTACAGCTAATTTCAAAGCCTTTCTTCATACTAAAATTCAGGGGCGGAGACAACAGAAACATTGCTAAAATCCAATGTAAGTGTTTTTAAAAAACAGAGGTCAACGCACATGCAGACCTGTAGGGGATGTGTCTGTGGGCGGATTTTAATAATAATTAAACTTCATTTAAGTACAAGATTTCTGGCTCAGTTAATAAATTTAAATTCTCTAGCTCAAAATGTAAGGTCTAAATGCTGTTTTCATACGGACGGACATGGCTAAATCGATTCTCCTGTCAGTCTTGATCAGATCTCTAAAAACTTCGCTTAATATGTCACTGTGTTACAAATTTATACATTAATATATCCTGGGTAGAGTGTTATATTGCTTTTTTTGACTGCAATAAAGTCTTTCAAAATAAAGGTTTGGTTTTCAACCAAAGACGCCGCAATGTGGGTAGTTGTAATGCGTCCTATTTTCCATAGCTGGATATGTTGCCAATAGTGATATGGTCGCTTATCCAACTGATTATACTTTACGGTTAGTTTGACTGATACCATAACTAATAACCATAACTAAACTGCAACATAAAAGAAGGCTTTTCAGCCAGATCTAAGAAAGGGGATGGTGGTGAAAAGCTTGACATGGCTTTTTCTACCCGACACGGATCAAAAGATGAGTGTGGAGTGGAGCCGCTGTGTACTCGGAATCACTGAAGATAGGTACGTATCAATATTTTAATAAAGGATTATATGAGCATGCAAGTTTCTCGATCGTAACCCAACGCACAAGCAAAGCATTGCTTTTCTTATAGATAGTGAAGTTACTATCTGCTCAAAGCTATTGTTTCGGCTAACCACATCCTTACAGGGCACAGTGACAATTAGCAAAACGAGCGGGCAGAGCGGGCGATGTTCTTGGACACTATGTCACCATATGACAACCAACCACCTTTAATTACTTGTGCTCACTTTGTAAACCGCTTTCTCTACCCATACCACGCCACCCACCTCGCCACGCCACCCAATAGTTTGACATGCGGATCAATGAGTGTGTCAGTGGTTGTTTTCGATCTTTATCTCATTTGATCCCACAGGGCCTTTATATAAATCTTTGTTGGTAGTTTGATTTACCTTTAGATCGTCGTATTGTGGGTCTATAACCTTCCTTTCCGACACACAGTTATTGTACTTAAACTTCTTTCCAATGGTACTGATTGACAGTGGTCAGATCACAATGGTGCGACTTCCGCACTTGGAGGCCTTGCTTACTTTAGTAGCAGACTTCTCTGAGGAGCTCTTGGTTAAACCCGGATAGGAAAGCGGTAGGTACCTATCTGATGCTCAAGGAACCAAATATCAAGTTCCAACAGTTAGAAATAGGCAACAGTCATAAAAGGTTTCTGATAAGCACAAGTTCGTATTCCCTTGAAGTAGTAGTCTATACTAGCTAATAATCATGAATTTCTTAGCATAATAGCACTTATCCCTAGAAGAGTCGCGGAGCGAGGGCGGTTAAATGGTTCTTCCGCATCGTTCTCGGTCCTTCACCACCAACTCAAGAAACACAGGGGCAATCTTTAAGCGGGTATCGCAGATGTTTTTTATATAATCCTACCACCTGCTTTTTGGCCTACCACATAGAGGCCACGCCCTCGCATCTCGGCCTGCATGACCTGTCTAGGAAGTCTGTCGTGGGGTATGCGAACAATGGGTGAACCCAACGAAGAATTGATCGTTCCACTCGGAGAAGTAGTATTCTTCTATAGCATAATGATTAACATAATAATTCCTACGAACACTGACGTTTCTCACTCCATTTCATAGAGTATCCCCGTTACGAACCTCAGAAATCTAATTTTGGCAGCTTTTACCCGATCTTAATCTTTGCGTCATTACCCAACCCGCATGCTTTTACACCAAGCTTTGTGTAACAGGTGCTGAGATGTCAACTGATCACCATACCTAGTGTTTTGCAAATTGCATTTCAGCGGCAGTATTCCTTTGCCACGGAATTCCTTTGCGGCAGTATTCCTTCGCAGGCGGAAACCAAGACTGATGACTCGCATACGGTGGTAAAGGTATGCTGCCTCTGATTACAGAAAACGATTTGAGCGAAACGTTTCGGAGAAGTTTGAACAAATTCCAACTGGCTTTCAAATGTATAGAGGAGGGGTGGCAGCTGGTTTCATCTGCAGTCGGAGTTTATTGCCTATGCAGAAACGATTAGAATTTCTTAAGGTGTAAAAATTATAACGTTTCAAACCATGTTAATTGTTTTTTTCTTCTATGAAGAAAAGCTGATACCTTTAAAAATTTACTCTCGATTGCTTCCCGAGTTTTCGTGATGAACTACCAACGACTATCACAGCGATTAGTTTACTTCTCTTATTCGTTCGTCCAGGGTTCTCGAATTCTTATACCCTACCCAGGGTCTATAAGTTTAATGTATAGTTTGTAGCGAAATGAAATAATTACTGTAGACCCCTCAGATCTTTTAGAGATATCAATGAGACAGACAGGAAAATCGTTTAAGCCATGTCCGTCCGTACGCCAGTCCGTCCGTACTTTTTTTTAAAAAAATACTTGTTTTCAAATTTTAGCTATGTTACAAGCTATTTTAGCGCAAAAGTTTTTGTATGTGACATTGCCTTGCATTTTCTTTGCATTGAACACACCCACCTTTTAAAGAATTTTAACTTAAAATGACTGTTTTTCAATTAATTTAATGAAATTTGAAAAAAATTACATTACAAAAGTTGTAGATATTAGCATTTTCTAACTTTTTTGCACATATAATATATATGTCCGCCCACTTTTGTGGACGTGGTTTAATAAAAAGTGATTTTTTAGTTAAAAAGGCGGAATTTTAGACCGAAATGTATGCAACCACCTAGAGCAAATAGCATTCATTTATATTTTTATATCCCACCCACTTTTTGGAGACGGGGCAGTTTCCGTTTTAGGTAGGGTAGGGTATTATGCAATCTATCGCAGACGGACTAAAGTTTTTACATATGCACCGTTGCAATTTCCCCTCACTTGTTATTTTATAAAGGGCCCGCCAAATAACTTTTTTTTTTAAATGCTATAAAAAAAAACTCTTCAATATTTTCTCAAATTTCTTTTTTATTTGAAAGTACAATTCTTCCGGTAAATAATGGAAAATAATTTCATTCAAATGGTTGCGTCGGTTGGCCATGCAGTAGCCTACACGATCGGTCCAATTTTTAAGCAAATAATCGATTGTGTGCAGCTGTATTTCCCCAATGGCTTCACGAATATTATCCTTTAAAGGATAATATTCGTGAAGGCTAAAGGATAAAGGATAAAGGATAATATTCGTGATCTGGCTTGTCGGCGTAACACTTATCTTTTACGGCACCCCATAAATAATAGTCCAACGGTGTCAAATCGCAACTACGAAGTGGCCAAGCGACATCAGCTCTGCGGCTGATAATGAGACCTTCATAAACTGGGCGCAAAACATCGAGTGAAGCTTCGGCTGTGGTGGCACGTAGCGCCATCCTGTTGAAACCAAATGTTGACAATATCCTTCTCTTCAATTTTTGTTACCAAAAACTCATTCAACATGGCCCGATAACTGTAATTGACTGTAACGGCCATTCCTTGTTATTTTCGAAGAAAAATAGCCCAATTATGCCTCTGGACCAAAATCCGCACCGAACAGTGACTCGTTTTTTTCACTTTTACTCGGCTTTTCAATGTATGCGTGCGGGTTTTCTGTGCCCCACATGTGACAATTTTGCTTGTTAACATACTCGCCAAGATCAAAATGAGCTTCATCTAAATAGATGATTTTTTTTTGGCAAAATCGGCATCGTTCGCTAACGCATGCGCACTTAGCGAAGCAAAAGCGCATTGGCCAGTTGGTCAGTTAGCTTCAACTCCTGAACCATTTGGACTTTGTAAGGCGTCATACCAAGGTATTTATGCAAAATTCGTCTCAATGATGTCTCCGAAATGTTCAATTGTTGTGAACGACGGTGAATTGATGTTGATGGCGCTTTACGCACACTTTCTGCCACAGCAGCAATTTTCTCGGGTGTAAGAACTGTTTTTTACTTTTCACGCTTTGGTTTATCGATGAGGATGCCAGTTTATTTCCCTTTTTCCACAAGATTACGAACATACGGATCTGATGGTGCTTCTCTTCTTCCAAAATGCGTACGCAATTTTAGCACACGTTCAGCAACATTATCATTTTCAAAGAAATGTCACAATATTTCCCAGCGTTGTTCAAGCGTATACACAACCATATTCGTTCAGCGGAAGAATAAAACTAACTATCTGCCAAATCAGACATCAGTTGAAAAAAAAAACGTTAGATGGCGGACCCTTTATTTGGTCTAATGAATAAAAGAACTTTCTACCACGTTAGAGCCGAAGTATAAAGATCTCTAAGACTATTGTTTAGAAGAAAGCCCCAAGGTGAAGATTAAATTTCTGAATTTTTTTTTTATTTCGCCCATGCAGCTCCTGCCAAAGTCATTAGAAAAAACACCAGATTTGGCCAACTCTTTTTCGACAGATAAATATTGCCACCAGTCCATCTAAGGTTTGTTCTTTACATTGCATTTAGTTTAACATGAGTTTGCATGTGGATTTTGTGCCTTTTTAAGGCAGGATTGAGAGAGTAGTTCCAAGTTTGGCGAGCTCGTCTTTAGCTAAAGTCAGAAAGACATTGTTGAAATAATTTTTCAGGAAAAGACAACCGACTTTGAAGTCAAATATTTCTACTTTCCACACCCGACGCTTTTCCTTACTTGATGTTTGCATATGTAGGGCAAGAGATTTTCCTAAACATTCTTAAAAATGTTCCTTTCTTTTGAATCGGTGAAACTACAGTTTAAGCTGACAGAAATTTAAAATAATTGTTAATTTCAATGCCACCAGTATGAAAAACGTTTGAGAAGAGTGTCAATAACTTTAATATTAATATTATTTCAGACATACGGAGTAATGTGGTTATTTAGACACAAGCTGCAGGCATACATTTTGCAACACCCAAATTAATTATGATATATTTAATATGTATTACGTAACCATTACGAAAAATTAAAAAAAAACTGTGTCTCCATAATTCATTTAACCTTATTTTAACAATAATCCCACGAAAGCTCCTTTCAGATCCTTTTGTACCTATACATTAACTAACCACCTTCACCAGCCGCTTCACCGTATTTCATACGCAATCAATAGCCCTCCCCTATCCAAAACAGTGAAACAAAAATTTGCCTACGCGCCTAGTGCCCTCAATATATTATCAAATTACCCCATACCACCCACATCTTTAACTATGATAAATGAAGATTTATTCCATCAAATGCGTGCTTTTGATACATTACAAAATTACCGTAAATTTCCATACTCAACAAGTTCAACGAATTCCCGCAGGACGCATTTGCAACTTTTCACAAATTCATCCTCCGCAGCAGAAACCAGCCAGAGCCGTATACCCATCAGTTGGCAACCCCAAACCGCGCCAGGCACACATAATTCGATTGCGCAAAAATTCATATCAACCACTTAACCACATCTACAGGCTCATTAAGGGTCCCCTTCATCCTGTTTCCAACTTTTATTCACACAATTAGGAAATTGGCACGCACTTCACTTCGTGCACATTCCTCCTGCGTTCACATGTCGCACATGCGAAAAACACATTATTAAATCGTCAAATCATGTTATTACACCCGCACCCTCTCCAACCACACACTTAAGCTTCCATACGTTTTCCGACTTCGAAACAGGAAAAAACAAGGAAATTTGCGAAAACCAACTTTCCACCAGGGTATCCCGACTGGTTTTCCGGCAAATTTGCAAAACGAAATATTTACTTAACATCATAATGCATATGTACTTAACTGATAAACTGTACAGTGTGACGCGACAGGCTCCCCCAGAAGTAAAAGGAAACTTTGCCAAACTCAACCCACCCCTTGTCGATTTCAATTTCAATTCGTTTTCCAAATTTTGCGAAAAAAAAAATACAGACATAAAGGATGAACAGCGTGGAAAAGTTTTCCACCCGCTCCGCATGTTGCATATGATACAGCCGACGGCAGCGTCGTCGTAAGCATTTAAGTCGCCGAAAACGGAGTGGTTGAGGGAAAAGGATAATCACAGAGTCTCACATTATTATGACAGAAAACTTTTTTTTCCCAAAAGAAGAAGATTTACGAAGAGTTTTTTCCCGAAAAACGTTTAAGAATTAACTTTTCGTTTCGTGCGGGGCTTATAAGCGAGAAGTTTCACTTTTCAGCTTTCTTTTTTGGAACTTTACGATTCACTTGAGACTGGCAAAGATGTCGTTTGCTGATATTGCGATAGACACATGTCCTTAGAGGCGCCTTTCAAAATTTAATCTCTGTGAATATTATTTATGAACTGAAAATTCCAATATTTTAATAGGCAGAGCGTTTAGGATGCGGATGTATTGAAATTGTAAATGTTGGGAGCCCTGCTTTTCTGTTCTACTTTAAAGTAAGATTGCGTGAGTTAAATTCAGAATAGTTTATTAAATAATCACGTGAGAAACGATAACAAATAGAAACGTTATGCTATGCACATGTGGCTAAACATAGGAGAGCTAAAAAATATAAATTTTACAGGAATAAGAATGGAAGCATTTTGGAGATGCTTTCTTAAGACCCAATCAACTTTTCCCCTTAACTCTTGGTATAAGAAGGGAAAGTCGATCATTCTCTCTTTCCTTGGAATGGGTAAATTCAATACTAAACCAAGTAAAACTACTGGGACTATAAGCCAAGGTTTTAAGCTGCGTTAGACGACAGCAATTTTATAGGTAAACGAAAGTACTTTTTAATTAAAAAGCTAACCGAACGCATCGT
Organism: Neoascia interrupta; assembly: GCA_947623515.1. Lineage (NCBI taxonomy): Eukaryota > Metazoa > Arthropoda > Insecta > Diptera > Syrphidae > Neoascia > Neoascia interrupta. Next base: position 147,258,697 of record OX392462.1, read on the forward strand.
TGCTTATATTGGGGAGCGGCCTATGGCAAAGCCATACAAAATTAAATTTAATATTGAAAAGAGAAAAATTACAACAATTTACAATTCTACAAAATCATAATAATGGCTAGTCCCATGATCATTTCAAACACTGCCAGGCGAACATCGTCAGGAACCTTTATATTATAATGATGCTGACATTGAGTGACAACTCTTCCTACGGTCTACGGTCCATTATCACCGTGTTACAAACTATGTGACAAACTTTATATACCTCCTATCCTGGGATGGGGTATAAAAAACGCATAGACAAGGACCCAGTTTATTGGAATCTATTTTGCTAATCCGTTGTGGTAAGTTATCTTACAGGCCAGGTGATTTGTACGAAAAAACACTGCCCAGAGTAGTTTGAAAGAGCATTTGTTTGTAGCCACCAAACAGCCAATTTTCCTGTAAAAGCCAAGAAAGTCAATTTTGTGCCGTCAAATTTCTTTATAACTTAGAAGAAATATTCCCCCAAAAATTTCCTGCGCATACGCGAAATTGCCTCGCATTCGCACAGCATGTGTGCTTTATCCCCACCCACCTGCAGATCACTGCACAAGCAACAAATATTCATGTCAGAAAGTCTGAGCCTCTTTACGTGTTTCCGCAGGAGGCCGTGTCATGTCAGAATTTCCACTAAAGCTCTAGGCTTGTCCCTCTTTATTTATATACCCCATCCCATAGGATAGGAGGTATATTAAGATTGTCACATAGTTTGTAACACGGTGAAATAATAATCGTAGACCCCCAAGACCTTGAGAGCCGTTCTTCGATTCGATTCCGAATCGAATAAGCTATGAACGTCCGTCCGACTGTCTGTCCGTCATATGTTTTTAGGCCTTAAATTTTGAGCTAGAGATCTGAAATTTTGTGCATGGGCTCCTTGTCATCCGAGGCAGTGTTAAAATTTGTCAAATCCGCCTTGACACGCCCACAATCAATTTATATGTGTAACTACCTCTAGTGCTCTTTAAACTCCAAGACGTTAAAAGGCTTAAATTTGACTCTTGTCATCTCCTAATAATTGTAAGAAATAAAACAGAAAAACTAAATCTAGTGGGCGTGTTAATTTTCAAATGCATTTTATTCAATATTTTTGTTGCAAATAAGAAAATTTTTGTTGAATGTAGCTCTTATTTTTGTTCATAATAGACTTTCGGCCACGCCCACATTCGAAGACAGAATTGAAGAAAAACCTCTAATTTTATAGAAAAACGTTATTTCGACTGGCCTTAAGCCTAAATAAGGAAAGAATAAAAAATAAAAATTAGAAGACTTAAATATAAAAATAGGGAGACGTAATTCTAGATTTCGTTTACACAAAGTTTTCAGCCACGCTTTAGAAGCTGATTTTAGAAAAATATTGAACATAAACCAAAGAATTTCATTTTTACCTACATTGAAGCGTAACTTGGAAATATCTTTCTTAATTGGTAGTTTGTAAAAATGGGCGGTTGGACCATGACCCTTTTTCACGTTCGCACTAAAATATCAAACAATAACAATAACTTCAGCATTTTACAGTGTGAGATAGAATGGGGCCAATTCAACGGTCCGGCTTACGGCTCTCTATAAGAACCGAAATCTTCACCTTGGAGCTTTCTTCTATAATTATATTAGTGATCTTAGCACGACTGACCCAAAACGTTACTTACGCTCCATTAGTAGCTCAAAATGGTTCAACAAGTAGGCAATTTTTCCAGATCCACGTGGTATCACATTGGACCTACATACATAGGTCCAAGTGAGTTGGGTTCTTCGAGCCCGACAGCCACTTCAACCTAACCTTACCTATCCTTTGGCCAGAAAGCCCTGGATAAGCTGTGACCAGTCAGACTAGACCACCTTTGGTTGGCCGTCATTTTAATTTTCTCCTCAATAGAGCCTGTTACTACGCAGAGGGGTATGGTTTGATGTTAAAAACCTCACTATTTCAGGGAGCCCTCTTGTTCTCGCAAGCTTGTCAGTTTGTTCATTTCCCTCTTTGCCGCAGTGTCCTGGCACCCAGGACAGCCTCACCCGGTTCTGCCTGCACAATGCTTTAAGCATTGTGCGACAGCCCCTGACTAAATCAGATTTGATGTTGATCGATTCCATTCTCTTGAGCGTAGCCTGGCTATCGATGAAAATGGGTATCGATCTCATTTGCATAAGCTCGACCGCCTTACAGGCAGTAAAGGACACTCCTTGTAGTTTTAAGAATACCATTAGTTCCGGGTCTTTTGGGAAGATACCGAAACCTGTGCCTTCTCCTATTTTCGAACCATCTGTGAAAATTACGATTTTATTAGGCCTGACAATTGCATTACGTACCCAGTTCTCCCTCACTGGATAAATGACATCATACGGTGTACCAAAGTCGACCAGGGAGGGAATTTCATCTGCTAGAGTTGGATTGCCTGGCAGTAGCTCCGACAGGATCGTGCCGGGTCCGTAGCTACAGCTCTTGAAATAGTTTAAGTTGGTGAGTCGTAGCGCACTATTTTTCCAGAAATTTTTTTATCTGTAGATCAAGCGTTGTTAGGTGCAGTAGAGTATTCAAAGCTTCCGTAGGCGTAGTACGGAGCGTATCTGTCATGGCTATACAAGCCGATCTTTGGATACGCTGATAATTTTGCATAAGCTGTTTTTCTGTTTGTTACTTTCCATCAAACCAAGGCACCGTAAGTAAGTATGGGTCTTACTACCACAGTATACAACCAGTAAACCATGGCATCTCTTAAGCACCAAGTTTTCCCCCACTCTGAGTTAAAATATTTAATAATAATTTATAAAAAAATAACCCTTCGGTTAAGAAGACCCCCTCTATTCCTAGAGGGTTTCTATCCTTAAATATCGGTTTCGCAATTTTTTGAGCTAAAGGGATAAAACTTTCTCTGTTATAGTTTTTTTGGGTTGCTGATCATGAATTTTTTCACTCTTAAATCGCCAAAAACTTCTCCTTAAAAAGGCATAATTAACTAAATTCGCGCTTTGATTGTGAATTGATGCCAAAAGAAATGTTTTCACCTTTAAATTGAAAATTATGTAATATATTATAAGCATTTAAACATTCGACTTAAATTAAGGTGAACAACACCACTAAAAAGGGAGTTTTTCTATATTTACAATTCTAAGTTTCAAAATTAGTCCCGAAATTTGTGATTAGTGAACCAAAAAACCTATAATAGAGCAAATCTGGTGGTGACCGGAGGGTATACAACCAAAGCCACAAATTAACTGGTCTATCGTCCCTTAGACCTGTAAGAAATCGCGACCTACACGTGGATTGATTTAGCGATGTCCGTCCGCCCGTACGTGTGAAGTTTTTAGGTATAATTAAGCTAGAAAGCTTAAATTTAAAGTGTATTTTGGGTCTCATTTTGTATAGACAAAGTACGAAAATTGATAATATCCGCCCGTCAGCCACGCCCACAATTGACTTGGATGTCAGACAAGCTCAAATTTATATTATATTCTTAAATGCTTTTGGTCAAGTAAGACAAGGCATAGGAACTAAAGATGATGATATAAAAATAATATGATAAATATGATATGATAAATATTAAAGATATAACGATTTGCGACGAGGATAAAACTAAATACATGTTATCGAGACAAACATTCGTCCACCGCTTAGAAAAAAACGCTAATTTTCGTAGCAATAACTTTGAGGAAGTTAAAAAGCCCATACGTATACCTTGTTGCTTACTGCTAACATCAACTCCATGGGAATTAACTCCTTGGTCGAGCTGCGTCGCAGCAATACCCTTTAGTAGATCGCTGCTGTTTCGGTTTAACAAAACAAATTTTTGAAAATCCCTATTACGAAAGACAAACTGTATAACCCCGACAAACCTCAACCAATTCAGACTGCTATACTGACTTACCGAGTGTTATTTACCTTCAAGCTTTACAAAACTAAGTTTGTCAATATTTTTTAGTTTTAGCGGAAACTATTAGACATATAGGTATTCATTCATAGAATGACGAGATTTTATTATTATTATCCCCCCTCCTATTTCTGCTGATGGACCTTGGGCCAGTTTCAGTTAACTTTTTTTACATTTTAAGGACATCAATTTTGGTAGATTTTTTGGCGCAGGGTCATACATCCATGGGCCGAAAGTCCATAATGGACTTGTGACCCACTTGGATGGGTTATAAGTTCACAATCAATTTATGGACTTTTAACCCACTCAAGGGGGACAAAGGTCGACAAAAAATGCCTGTGGACTACTGACCCGTCGATTATGGTCTTATGCCTCAATACACCTTTCAACACAGTAAATTATGCCTGTTTCTTTTTTTACCCTTGCTTTGCTGCAAAAATATTAAGTTCCCTTCAAAAATGATTCTGGACTTATGTCCCATTTCTTTTAAAAGATTGTGGATTTATGACCTAAGATATTGTGGACTTTTGTCCCACAGAGGTGAGTTATAAGTTCACAATTGTTTTCTGAACTTTTAACCCACCAAAGTGGGTCACAAGTCCATTAAGTCTATTATGGACTTATGACCCTTCATAAGTTAAATCAACATTCAGAAATTATTTATTGTGACTCAATTTATTACTTCGTAATTTGTTCCTTTATTTCACAAAGTGTACAAAAGTTTAATCAAAATAATTCAAAATTTTGTTTAAACACACATGGCTGCATAAATTATCGTTGTACAAGGTAATTCTCCAAGTGTCCCGTTACGATTCGACGTACCGCATCGAATTCACCACATTGGTAAATAATTTGCATAAAATTCAACTTAAAAAAAACGTCTACTTTGTGTAAGTTTGCATTCCTTTTGCTAAAGGACAAGGGAGGACAGAGTTCCCTTCTTCTTTTTTTAAATGTATATAATGTTCAATGTTGCATGGATTCTTTTTTATGCGAATAACTAAGTAAGGATTCGCATAGTGAGTATGAAACGTGTGGTACACACTGTACACATGTACGGAACGCGGATTTCAATGAACCGGAACTTTGTACCAGAAGAGCAATGCCACAGACAAAAGGTTGTGTCCTTATGAAGAAGTCAGGGAGCTTAGTTTGGCGGTTGACACTGAAAAGGACTATGAAAAATTTTTAGAAAAAACGAGCAGAAAAGAGTGTATCAGGGAAAATCTTCTTTTTATTGAGTGGATAATTTTAAAGTGATTCCCGTCAGTGAAATGCTTTAAGTGTGGACCATCAAGATAATATTTTTAAAGAGGTAATAAAAAGCTGTTTTTCATAGGATCCGAATATACACTGGTTTTTATGATAGCGAAAGTGTTGTTTTGTACTGTAGCTGCCCTCGTCCTAGTATCAACAAAGGTTTTAAGTTTTATTTTTTTAACCTCCTTAACCCGGTAACCTCAAAACAGCTGAAAATAATATCTTTATCTTTTCTCGAGACTAACCCCGCGTCAGTATCAAACATATCTTAACGTCCATACGCATTCATTAACCCTTTTCCAAAGCAATTAAAAAAATACACACCACCCATGCAAATGAATTTTTTAATTAAAACTTTATCCTGTCACATCATCAAGGGTAGGTACAGAGCGAAGGACCTGATAGCAGTGGGTATCAATGAACGCGTGCCTCATTGTTTGCTCGAAACAAACTCCATCGGCCGCTGTCAATAGTGTGATATGTCTGTCAATAGACTCACCGGAAGCGGCTCCAAGAAAAAAGTTTACCACCCTAGTCATAAGCAAACAAAACAAAGCTCCGGTGCCTTAGATGTCGAAACCATATGCTAATTAAGCAATTAGTCGCTGCGGTCTTCTTCATATCGGATTTCCACCAGACGAGCCAGCGACCAAATCCTTGTCTCTTCAAGCACACACAGCCCATGTCATGTCATGTCTCTTTTGAAAGTGTATATCTGTGATATGCAAGTTGAATTCCGGTATTACCCTCGGGTGGAACAAAAGTCTGTGCCACTCGAATCGCCATCAAAAAGGCTCCTTAAGATATTCCGAAGAAAGTAATCTCACTAAGTCAGCATATTGTGTGTATGGCATCCGTATGTGGGGTTGATGAGGACAATGAAGATGAACTGCTTGAGTGTGTTCTGCCACAAGTTGCTTTCCTTGCATTCCGACGCGGCGGTTGTGGTCAAACTGAAGATGAGTGTATAGAAACTCTCTCGGCAAGAGTGGCGGGTAGAGCATGCTATCGCTATGATACGTAATGTCTGGCCCACAAGCGATTGCGATGTGACATGGGATTCCGAAAGGAAAACTGTCTTCGAATGAAAGGATGTGGTTTGCCCAGGACGTGATACAATGTCATAAATTTTGCATAAGACAAGCAAAATAAAAACGACTACAGCTTAGATATAGGACTAAGAGTGTGCACCACCTCTTTCGTGTTAGAGAAAAGACTTAAGTTTTTTTTCTATAGTTTGATGTCCTTAAGGGATATGCGTGTCATATGTAAATTAAGGAGTGATGATGAAAAAACCAATTCGATTCGATATAATTAGACATGCAAACATTGCCCATTCTGTTTCTCTGTCCCGCTGTTGGCCAACACTTAAGCAGTTTGGGTGGCCATAAAGTACAGACGCGCATCGTTGAACTCCCCCTCTGCATGTGGCCCAAAGGGTTCGTTGAGTTCTTTTTTTTTGTGTGGCAACTTTCTTTTTCATTTGTAAGTGACACCCAACAGAGGTCATGTTTACCCATGTCACTTTCGTTGTAAGTGTTGTTTGCACACACTATACCTACAGGACATTCGGGGCTTTCGTGTGCCCGGAGTTGGACTAATTGATAGCGTTTACGATACAAATAACAAATTATAATCGATGGTGATATCGTCGGTCGACCACCCTTGACCAATTGTTTAATTAACCCCTTTCCGTTGGGGTGTTCGTGCGGGAGATTTCTTTTTTGTTTTACTATTCGTTATAGGTACTCATGTTTGCTCACAGTGGCGAGCTCAACATGACATCAGATGATGTTCAGAGGAAGTATATAATTTTAGTCCTTTGGTGAAAATAAAAATGAATAACGTAGGCAAATATCAAAAGGAACAGGGACCTATGTGCTGTGCGGTTCCTTGGGCAAAGGGCAATTAGTGTAAAACTCTTGAAATTAATTAAGTTTCATTTTAGTGCTAAATGATTGGCTATCGGATGCGTTACGAAAACAAGAAAAGTTTCGTTTCGTGATCAAAAATTTGTTTTACTGTCGAGTGTCATAAAATAAGGCAGGATATTTGATTGAGTGCCGCTATGCGCCAAGCAATGTGGGAAAAAATTTCTCCCGAAATAGATATACCTACTATTAGTAAAGCAATAATTTATAGAATGGCATGCCAGGTATATTTATTGAACCTCTATTTGTATAGGATGGCACGTGGTTTAGGTCGGTCACAGGTCGTTGATGAGACAGAGAACAACCGAGCTATTCAAAGTCCATGTAGTCAAGTACGCGCAGAACGTGTCTTCGCGTTGTATCGGGGGTTTGGATCTTCTGAGTTCAACAATTGCTCCTCGCATGGCTTATCTCTTGGTTTGTCTCAGATTCTACACTCATTGTATATTTTGCGTCCATAAATAGAATAGAAATTAGAATAGAGGTCCTAAAGAAAAACCTTAAAATCCACAAAAGGCATTTTAGACATCCGTTAATTTTTACTTCAGACTTTATTCGCCAATTTCTCATGATCTTAAAAATGCGGTGAATGAAGTTATAGATATGGAAAGTGGGTAGGCTAGGCGCTCTAGCCCCCCTGGAGAAATATATTAGGATAAGTCTTGAAGATATATCTACCAATATATGCACTATCTACGAGAGTATCAATCCTCTTAACAGCAGTTCAAAATCTTGTGATAAGCCTGAGGTGGACCTATAACCCTTGTAGCTTGCACTTTTTTAAATGCAGATATAATATGGCACATAAAGGCGAATTTTCTTAGACCAGCATGACTACAGAATATTTGAGTATAGATATGGCAATTAAATATGACAAATATATATGAAATATGACATGTGGCAACTAAATATGATCACTTTAAGAGAATGCAGTGAGTTCGGGCTTTTAGACGAGACAACAATACACAAAGAGGCATTGAACTCATCAAATGAACCGCCTTATCGACAATGGAGAGCAGCGTGCCCAGGATTGCAGGAATGGAAGGCTACCGGGAACTATGTAGAAACCCTCCTTGGGTTGGGACCCCTATCCTCCTCCTTTTCTGCTTATCCACGCTCCAGACGCGGCGCCATAAAGGAGAGCTAGCAGAATAATAAGGCTTTGCAGAGTTTACACCTTGTCTTGCGTGAGAGGAGTTTCAAACCCCTTTATTTTGCCAAACCGAAATAGCAACGATTTCCTAGGTTATTCTTCGACGAATCTTTATCTCCACTGAGGTGCGATTCGGGGGGTTGATGTTAACGTCCACGTATTTCAATTTTTGCCGAGATCTGTTGAATACAGTTCCCCCGTGTAAAACTTTGCCCTGTGCACTCCAGAACCTGATTGAAGAATGCACATGAATTGAATTCCTTGTCAAAACCACGCTCATGTTTGGAAAAAGAACTGTTCCAAACTGCACGTTGCACCGCTTATTTTCTAATGTTTGACGGCACAGCTTGGCCGGGAACTTGAATTGGAATAAAGTGAAAAGTTCTTTTATCTGACTGCACGGGTTCGATATTTATCCCAGTTCTAGACCCCTTTTTAATAACTTGCGAATGTGAGTAGCCTTGGCATTTTTGCAGCAGGATGATGGTGTAATTTCAGTAACATCCGAGGAGGGAAGAAACCGATTGCCCACTATAAACGCGTTTCTGGAAAAGGTTTCTGTTGCTGCTATCGGGTCCTCTTTCTGAAGTATATATGTTGGCCCGCTGGCAGTACCCAATACTTTTAATGGAAAGGTCCAAACGGAACGAACCATTGAGATTCCTATGAAGAATCGGAACAAGGATACTGTCAATAGTCCAACAACGATCCACAAATTACCATGGAAAGAAAGCAGGATACGTTGATTGACAGGAAAAGTCCTAATGATTGCACGACTGATGAGGCGAATACCAGAACGTGTGTGAAATTGATGGTAGCGAAGATGAAATTAGACCAGAATGAGTATAGAAAAAGAAACGCACGCCGTCTCTGCAGAAGCGAAAATGCAAGAGATTTAGCTGAAAAGCTGAAGGCCTTTAGGAAATTAAATTGCTGAAAATACCACTTCATATTCATATATATAAGCCTCGTGAGCAGTAAAGACTACAAAAAAACAAAGCAATGGCCCGACATTTCTGAGTGTCAAGAACATCGGAGAATGCGTTAGGAGCGCCAAGAATTAAAATTTATGTGTTCGGGTGAATCGCTTTGTCTTAACTATGGAAGATGAGTGATGGTCATTGTGACTGTTCGGGACGAAAAAAACTTAATTATTCAAAATAGAATCTTTTTAAGAGGATGCATTCTGTTCGGGCCCTTAAGGCAAGGAAAGGCATACAATCTTCAATTTAATCTCCCATCGCACTGCAATTTATGTCAAACAAATTATGTCAACAGTAAAGTACAATAGAACTTACTAGAACTCCCTCCAATGGAGAAGTGCCTAGATGGAAACTTCCAGAGTTTTCCCACTCTAAATTGCACCTAGTTCTTAGTTTTTCATTTGTGAGCCTCGAAATTGGTAATAAAAACTTGACAAACTAAGATAAGGATTATTAATAGAGATAAGGAATTAAGAGTATAATTCAAGCTGTCAACTGTGAATGAAGTTGAATACCGTATTGATATTATTCGTACATATGCTTTTTGGTCCGTAGAACGTTTGAGAAGTATCTTCTGAGTTCTGAGTGCTTTGCGAATGATTTGACAATTTTTTTTGTGGTACTTACCACAACCTTATCTGTAGTAAGTGCTACATATTTCCTTATAAACTATAAGCGGGGCCCACAAAGTAGCCTTGGCTTCGCCTCGGCTTGGCGTTTACGAGTTCAGCCATACAATTTTAGTGTTCCCTAACACCAAGAAGTTCGGCTTCAAAGTTTCGTTTGGCAAAGAGAAAAAGTGCGTAAAGGGAAAACGTAATGTTACGTAATGAGGCTCCGAAGCCAAGCTCGAGTTCAAATGTGCTGAGCTTTTGCTTCATGGAGTGCACACATGAAGCTTGTCAGTCTATCTTACACCCCTGTAGTATGTTGGCAAGACCCGGATAAGACGCAGAATTTCTGAGTTACATTTCTGAGTTACACATGTATATTCCACATAGTTATGTACCTACACAGCACTAGCTAGCAGAGCTTTCGGCTGTACGGGCGTATTTTTTAATTCATCGTGGCATACTTATAGAATTTCCACTTAGAGAATGCCCATCCGCTCTAGATGACCCAGCCATAGTAGACGTTGTATTTTGACTCTTCTGGCTAGGTCGGTGTCGCTGTACATCCCGTATAACATCGAACTGTACGGGTTGCATAGCGACACCTAGCCAGAAGAGTCAAAATACAACGTCTACGCTGGATTGGTCATCTAGAGAGGATGGACACCAACGCCCCGGCCCGGAACACTTCGTATTCACGCCGCAGTGACGGCGCAGTAGAGGAGCACGCGAAGCTGTCTCCAGCTTCGCGTCGAAACTGGGGACAGCTACCTAGAGACAGAGCTGGCTGGCGAGGCTTGTTGGCTGACGCCCAGGTCCATATCGGACTGTAGCGCCGATAGCTTTTATTATTGCAATGTAGTGATTGCAATAATAAAAGCTATCTCAATGAGCGCAATACCATTGCAAAGCCTGTCCAAGGCCGATGTATAGTAACGGGGCGAAGCCGAAGCCAAGGCTGCTTTGTGATCCCCGCTTTAAAGGTTTTCAGAAACCAGAAGTTTGTCAGTGCACAAAGAAGAAGTTTTGCGATTTGTAAAGTCTTGCACTTCAGTTTGTAGCTGTTGCAAACAGAGTTCAGCTGGGCCCTCATTGCGTAACTTTATAGACGACAGTCATCCGCGCGATAGCTTTTAACGCTATCTTCAACAGTTTGCTTCACGGAACACTATCGCTATCGTTTCGTCATCGCTCTTGCTTCGGTAAGTTTCGATAAGATTTCTTCTGTCAAAATGAAAGTCATGAACGAAAGAGTAAAAAAGCAACGCCATCAGCATGTTGTGACATTTGTTCGGCTTTTAAATTCAAATCTGATGTCATAGATTTGTTTGGTACATATTTTTTTCACCATATGTCATAAGTCATATTTGTATTCGGTGATTTGTGTGTAATTATTTTATTTTCATTTGGTGGTTTTGTGTATTTATTACCGGGTGAACGAATTTATATGGTAACATGAAAATGTAAGTAGCAATAAAATAATACATTAAGAACATAGAATATTTAATAAAAATATTTGTTTAAGGTCTGCAACGCTTTCTTAAATAAATATACTACATGTGGCTCAAGTTCATGAAGAGTGAAGAAAAACACTCGGCGAACGGTGAAATTTAAAAACTTTCGGCAGAATCGGTTCGAAAGAGGAAAGTAAGTAACTTTTGGGTTGGGAGGGATGTATTGAATTTATTTTAACTTTATTTATTTTCACTTTCAATAAAAACAAAAACGCTTCGCCAGAACATTTCTTTAATTTTTTCCAATAATTTGCAATATATTTGTAGCTTTTTAGAATTAAATAAATGCCGGGGCTACGATACCAATTTTGCTATCGAGCTATAGCCACCGACAAGACGATAGTACTTGACAGTTTTTTTCCTTACCTCCGAAGCAAAAAGTCAATCGTCAATTCGGTATCGACTAGAGCTAGACGATAGTGGAATTTTAAGTTTACGCGAAGCATAACTATCGAAGACGATATCATGGTGCTTACGCAATGAGTGCCAGGGCAGTTTACCATCTATTCATACGGAGTCTTTTTCTCGTACAAAATTTTTTCGTACAAAAGCATTTTGCTTCCACCCTAAGGTGAGAAAACGCTGAAATCCACCCATCGACATGCACTCACCCACTGATCTGTTTTTCCATTCTGCTGACAGAAAACTGGCATTCGAAATATAATCTCGAGTTTTGGCGTCGAAGTTTCCTCTCCAATGAAAAATTATTACAGTAGAAATTTCGAGAGCGCGATTGACTTGTAAAAATATAAACTACACAATTGTTTTCTTACCTTTGAATGGTGAACATTAATAAATAAAGAAAAATGTGATTTCATTAAAATAACGTGTTGAATTCTAAGTGGTGAAGTTGAATTAATTGTGATTTGAACTTAAATAAATTGTTTTTGATAAAGTAAGTATTGCGTTGTGTTATTATTGTGCATTGTTAAGTACAATTGAGTTTTATTCGACGAACACCAGGCAAAAATATTACAAATTGTTATCTCGTAATAGCGGTTTGTTGTATCACAAGCAAGCAGTAAAACTTACTTATTTAATTATAAATATTAATTATTTATTTGAAAACGAAAATTATTGCAAAAAAACCGGTTTTTTCCTTAACGCGCCCCCTAAAAGTGCGGGGAGCTCAAAACTCTGTATGAAGCAAATCTAGCAAATAAAAATATCTTAAATATTTGTTATATAATTTTTTTTTCGATTTAGAGTCTAGAGATCTTATATGGTAAAAGTGCAAATGATCGATATTATGGGCGGTGCAATTTTTGCCCTCTTCGAGGTTTTGGGCCATTATTGCTCTATACCAAAATTTGAATTCCTACACCTTGTCTAACTTAACCAAAAGGCATTTTGAAAGAAATTTTAAAATAGAGGTTGTGTTACATTGAAGCCAGTAGTGGGCGTGGCCGTCGGCGCATTTTACTAATTTTTACACTTTGTTTGTACAAAATAAGAACCAAGATATAGTCCAAGTTTGAGTGTCCTAGCTCAGTTTTAAAGACCTAAAAATTTCACACATACGGACAGACGGACAGGCGGACGGACATGGCTTAATCGACTCACATGTCAGTCTTGATCATATCTTTAAAAGGTCTTAGGGGTCTACAGTGATTATTTCACTGTGTTACAAACTATGCATTAAAATTAATATTCCCTCAGTCGGGTATAGAAATTAATCATTTTATTAATGATTTTGTTGTTCCCCCGGGTAGCAGTGCTTAATGGTGGTATTGGCCTCAGATTAGGTGGGTGCAAATTCTGAGCTTTGCTTTATTAAGGTCCCGAAACCGGAAGGTTTTGGTTAGGGTGGCACTCGTTTTATCCCTTACATGTTGCCTCCACAGGGTGAGGCTAAGGGCCAAACTGGTGGCTTTGGCTCTTAGAAACCATACATAGCTTAGGTTAGGTCGGTATAGAATTTGGCGGTCTGAAGCTGCAATCCAGCACAAACAAAAAATCTAGGGGCGTCCGTCTCAAAATGAGCTCCTTCCTGGTCGGCGTCTTTTATCCAGGTTAGGATTGGCTGAATATCAAAGGCATAACACTTGCGGAGTGTTTCTGTGTAGAGCTTTCATATTCCGTACTGACTTATCAGCATTTGCGTGTTGAATGGAAAATTACCTTTTTCATCTCCTTTTTTCTTTTCTATCCTCAAAACCTTATTGTATACAGAAAAATTTCTCTCTTCATAGAACTTACTGCTGTTCAACCCGTCATTTTTTATGCAACAACATCGTAGGTGGTAGCCTAGTATACGCTTTGTAGAAGCCGATAACTGTTGGACCTTTGGACTGGTTTGCTGAACTCACAAGTGCGAGAATCGAGAAAGAAGAAAATCTCACTCACAAGTGCGAGAAAATCGAGAAATTTTTCGAGAAAAAAATAGCAACACTATTGTCCAAATGGCTGACTGATCGAGTTAAAAACCAGTGAGTAAGTGCAACAGTGCGTATCTTAGAGCTTCGGTCCGTTTGTAACGGACCGTGGTATACCCTATTCCTATTCTTCTTTCTATTCCTGTTCTCCTTTCCTTTCCTATTCTCCTTTCCATTCCTATCTAACTTCCATTCGTTTATTTTCTTGTTTTCTATCTCCGTCTCGTTACCATTTATGCATCATTTTGTTTAATTTTTATTTACATTTTGTTTACTTCTTTTTAAAATGGGGCGTGGCCTGTCCAACCCCTTCAACCTTAAAATCATATTAACATGGAAATATCCAAGTTTGCGGCTAACATGTTCGCAAAACTGTAATTTTTTGGTTCAAATTCAATAATTTTGTGAAATTGACCTCTTAAGATGGGCGTGGCCAAAAACTTTGTATGAACGAAATCTGAAATAGTATTCGATGTACTTTATGTGCTAAATTTTATTTTTTTATTCTATCCTTAGTAAAGCTAAAATGCAGTCGACATCCCAGTTTTTCTGGAAATTTATAGGTTTTTAGGAATTCTTCCTCTAAATGTGGGCGTGGCCCAAAACTTTGTAAGAACAAAATGTAGAACCAAGTATTTTCTACATCGATTTGGAACAAAAATATTGAATAAATTGCATTTGAAGGTTTACTCTTTAAATCGATGCCACGCCCTCTAGGGGTGGTCTGCCGATTTTATTTTTACTTTTTATATCTTATATTCATTAGGAGATACTAAATATCAAATTTCAGCTTTTCACAACGTCTTACAGTTTTGAAAGCACTTGAGGTAGTTGTACATTTAGACCGATAGTTGGCGTGTCTGTGGGAGGATTCGAAAAATTTAAACACTTGTATTGTTTCGGATGACAGCCTACGTATTAAATTTCAGCTCTTTAGCTCAATATTTAAGGCCTAAAAATTGAGGGCATACGGGCGGACGGACGACAGACGGACAGACGGACATGGCTCATTCTACCCTTAAGGTGTTGGGGGTCTATCATTATTATTTCTTTATGTTACATTTTCGCCTATATCAAACTTAATTTACTCCATTCCTGTGGAATAGGGTATACCTACGCTAAGTTATGAGAGTCGCGAAAGTAGCTTCGCATTAACCATGAAACGCTGCTATTTCGGTTGGCAAAGCTTAAACTGCCAGCTCCGGTTTATGGCGCCGGTGCTGGAAGATAATCAGAGAATGATAAATTGTACTCAGCTCTTTCAAAAGAAAAAACTACGACAAATTTATGGACCAGTGTGCGGAGAAGGAAAAAAAAACAACGGCTAATTCTATGCGCTGTACCAAGAATTAGATCCAGTACGAAAAGCCAAAACAATAGCATTACATTAGCTCGGTCACACTGCGCGGATGAACAGCAGCGCTCAAGCCAAGAGACTTTCCGCATCTAAGCCCCGAAGATGGATGTTCAGGAATTACAGACCTTAGTATTAAGGATCAAGCTATCGTGGATGCAGGGGTGCTTGGTCCGGACAAAGAAGCAGCGTTCCCAGGATCGCAAAGGTTGAAGGACCACTGGAAGTCCATGGGTCGGGAGCCTTATGAGCAAGCAAGCACTATCTTAGGTCATTTATTTGAGCTGTTGACAGTTATGCCATTAAAAACATATAACCAAAGTCTTCCACGAGTGACGGTAAGAAACTAATAGACACTATTTAAGACCTTTAAAACTACGCCTTTTAAAATCGTCTGGGATAAAACGACAAGTTAGTTGTGCCGAGCGAAATTCTAAAGTTAATTTATTTCGCTGACGGACTTTTTAAAAGTTTAATGGTACTGTAGCTCCATAAAAAAGGCCAGCATAAAAAACCTTCCTCATCTTGACAGGCACAGAGCTTAACAAAAATATTCCATCGTTTTTGGTATTAAAATTTATTCGTCCTTCATTACTAACCTCCGCGTTGAAAGACGAAATCAATACAGACAATGGGCAATTAATTTCCTTTCCCTAAATGACATAAACATCGGAAATGACATTCAAATAACTCACTTGAGTATACTTACGATCTCCACACTTTATAAAGCGATAAAAACAACTAAGCAATTCACTATAAGCGCAAAACCCACCCCCCTCTTACAGTCCTTTATCTTTTATTCCTATACCAATCCCCTCTCAGTGAAGTACATGCATAATAACATCAAAATCGTGTGTATACCCCGGCTTCATGCTCCACTTTCCACAGGCCCGGCCGGTAATAAATTGGAGCGCGTACATTCCAGGATCTTCTGCCACTGACGCATACGTTTGGTGTACTGGTAAGGAACAATGTG
The DNA here is from genome assembly GCA_947623515.1 of Neoascia interrupta. Lineage (NCBI taxonomy): Eukaryota > Metazoa > Arthropoda > Insecta > Diptera > Syrphidae > Neoascia > Neoascia interrupta. Next base: position 147,274,750 of record OX392462.1, read on the forward strand.
TGATAACAAGCGTTTTATCGGGGTTGGTGGTATGGCAAATCGAGCGAGCGAATATGCCACCCCCGCCTCCTACACCGAGGAAAGGATAACCATCACACTCGAAGCGCAAGCACACACTGCACCCCCCTTGTATTCCGCATGTAACAAGAATGTATGCTAGGGATTTTGGCGTTGGATTAACTTGTATCCTTATTGAAGCACCGACACAGGATTTGCACACTGCTCACTTGTATAGGCAGTTTATTTGTTGCGAAAAAAATCCGAGGGTTGCGAGATCCCGAAAATCCTAAAACAAACATTTGTATGCCACTGCCACCCAGAAAAAGAACACGGGGCGAACAAGCCCAACACAAGGGCACAAGAAACAAAAAAAAGGATACATACGAAGCTCCTTTTTGTAATAATGGATGAACATGCATATTGAGTGGCAGCGCCACTGAATTGAGTCGAGTTAATATATTATGCATGTGGCAAAGGGTGGGCGGGTAGCGCCATCAGCCACCCTTCGGAATTCTTCCTTCTTTTTCGCTTTTAATAAAAGAAAACAGAAGTTTTGCTGATTTTTCCTTGATGAAGAGGAATCGCAGCTGGATGAAGAGAAATCAGGCAAGCGGCCGGGGGCCGGCGGGCGGAATAAGTTGTTGACTTTAGCCAAAGATAACTTTACCAAAACAGAAGCTCAAACCAAACCAGCCCAGTTTTCCACTTGAACTTTTTCCAAGTGTTTCGAAAAACCCCAAGACCAACGCCACCATGCAATTCGGGAGGGGGTTAACTGATGCTGAACTCGTACTGCCATCCTGGGGCGGGCGGAGGATGCTACTCTTGCTGCGGTTTTGTAGTGTTCGCTAAAAGATGAGATCCTAGGTCGGTTGGTTTTGGTTTTTGTTTTATTTTTCCGTTTGGCTGTTGCATGCAAAATATATTTATACACATACAGCGCAATGGATGTGAACTGAATTATCCTTGAAGTGATGGCCCATAGATATAGAAATTTTCTTTGGACTTTATTTTATAAGAATCCTGCGCCTCGTACCATCGTTTCAGCTATACCTATACCACCACCCTTCTGTATGTGTTGGCTTATTCTATTTATTTTCTTTTAGAAAATGTTGTTGCCGTTTGTTTCTCATCTTTTCGAGAGAATTAAACACAGAGCCAAACAAGCCCAAAGAGGGGCGGAAAAAAACTTTATATTCTGCAGCAGCAGTAGCACTTAATAAGCTAAAGGACCGAATGAGCTCTGGAAATATCCTGTGTTTTCTATTTTCGTGTACTTTTTTTGTCCTGTCCAGCTTTCAGGTTGCATTTTGCAACTTTGCGAAAAAAAGAGGAGAAAGAAACTTACGGTGGAGAAAAATAGAAAAATTAGTAATTTTTTTTTAATGATTTTGTTGTTCTCCCCAGGTAGCAGTGGTTAATGGGGTATGGGCTTTAGGGTTGGGTATGTGGGGATGCAAATTCTGAGCTTCGCTTTATTTAGGTTTCTATAAAAGGAACTCACCTGCTCGGATGGTTATTTATGTATGTTTTGGCTTTTGAGTATAGTTGCTAAAGGCAACAACAACAACAAAAAACGCAAAGAACCACTCGCATCTCTGTTTGATGTGAGGAGGCGCTACAAACCTATATCCTAGTCGTACTGTATACCTATTCCGTTTGGGTTTGGCTTGGGGTGGGCTCTCTTCTTTTTTGCATGCTACTCGGTGAAAGCATGGAGAAAGGAATTAACAGAAGAAAAATTAAAATACGAACAAAAATTGCTTGTTAATGCCGCAGAAAAGTATGAGTTTGAAGGACGCTCTTGGATGGACGAATGGTTGGATGGCTTGTTGGTTGAATAATGCATCCCTTGTCCGAGATGTGATTTTTTTCTGGGTGTTCTTGACATTTTTGCTAAAAGAAATTATTTAGAAAGTAGGGTTTTTTTGGTTCTTGTAAACCGTCAGGCGGTTGCACTTATCGTCGTGTCTGGCGAAGCTTGAATCGAAGGTTCACAATGGCTATGAAGATGACAGATATCGGTACAAGGGCCAACTCAAAGAAAATAATGGAAATAAAATAAGGAACGTTTGCTGAATTTAAAGCTTCTAAGACGTGCGTGTTTTTTTGTTTGTTTTTTATGTAACTATTATGTAATATATACCTACATTAAAAAACTTTCCAGTTCGCCTTTAAGCCCCTTTCTATCAATGTCTTTTACGGGTTTTGTCTACTTTATGTAATTAATATTTTATGGAATGCTATGTGGCACTGTGATCTTTTCGTCTATTGTGCTTTGTGCCCCAAATATCATGTTGGAGATGTGTGTACAGACTCTTTAGCATTCCCCTCGCATTGAAGTTCCTATAACGCAATCATTTGAGACTTATGTACTGTTGCTTCGCCGCAGCGGAAGAAAGTTATCTAAGGACATTCCAATCTAGTTTGTTTAAAAAATTTAAGGATGAGATATAAGGAATGAGTATCATCTTAGGAAAGACCAGAAGTGGTAGTTTAACGCGTAGTGCATTAAATTGAGGTTGCTTCTATGTGATGCATATGGACCTTCCTTTGGCCACTCTTAGAACTGTTTTGCTTGCATATTCATCAACCATAAGATGCAGAGGAGAAAGGTACAATATCAGTTCCATGGCTACGATCGAGCAAGTTCTCATATCCCCTATTATGCAGGGGCCATTCCTTATGTACCTTATTAAGTGTCTCCCTGGGGGGTCCGTCAGACACAATTATTTGTGCCATGATGTGATCATTGGTCTGACAAAGCAATAAACATGCACCTAAAGATTACCGGGCTGCAGGATTTGCCCGCTATATACGGCATATTGTTACAGCCCCGTAGCTTCCTGATGGTTATCTCTTCTGTGTGGTTTTTTCAGATAAGTTTGTTGTTTAGGTTAAGAGTGGAGTGTCGTAGCTAACTGCAGTAGGATCCCAAACTTAAGTGTTTCACTCGAGCCCCCCCCCCCCCCCCGCCCACGGGGGCACTTTATTAGCTTTATACAAGCCTTAAATACAATTAAAATTAACCTTAAACAATCTTAGCTTATCTAAACTTACAGCTCTAAACTTGAAACCAGACGTATTCAAGAAGGGGCCGAACGAAGGAAATGTATATGGATTTAGTAACATAGGGGTTGGAGAACTCTCTGGACCAACGCTTCACGAAGCCAAGGGCAGAATTGGCACGTTTTATGACGTTATCGATGTGAATACGAAAGTTAAGTTCCCGGTCGCAGATTACTCCTAAGTCGATCAAAGAGTCGACTGGGGGAACGCATTCATGACCAATAACGTAGGATCTGACGGGTGGGGGAAAGCGCTTACGAGAATAGGCTATCGCTCGATATTTGCTGACATTCAGATCCAGGAAATTCTTTTGACACCAAATAAAGAAGTTGTTCAGGTTGTACCGAAGGTTGAGCGAAGTTCATGGTTGTACCAGGGTAGGGAAGAAATTAAGTTCTTTTTTGGTAAATAAGGAACGGATAGGGCTAAATAATAAAAAGTACACCGTAAAATTTAAGCCTACGATCTTATCCCAAAGCGATTTCTTCCGCTAGAGCATTCTCTAGGCTCTTGGCATTGTCGGTTTTCAGGATCTCTCCTAAATGCACAAGAGGCAATTGCAATCTGTTCGGCCACCACTGTCTGGACATGCTTTCAACCAGGGGTAGCTACTTTAATAGCCGCTGGAAAGGTTGCATCATAAAGACCGTATGTTGGACACAGGAGGTAAAGTAAAACTGCTGCTCCTTTTTGCCGCTACTGTCGGTTGAGAACCGGGCTTAGCTCTGTGCTCTTCTGCGTTGCTTTCTCATATGCAAAGTCTTTTTCAATGTAGCGGAGGTGCCATCTAAGGTCGATTTTAATGTCAGGCTTACCTACTTAAAGGCTACTTGAACCCCAACTTTGGGGGGAAGAACTTGTGGAGTCGGTGATGAGCCCAACTTCAGCCAAGGTATCCTTCGAGCGCTCATAAATTTTTATACGCGACCCAGGGTATATTATGAAAACTGTTTGTAATACAGTGAAATAATCACAGTAGATTAAGATAAGACCTTCAAGAGATATGATCGAGACCGACAGGTGAATCGATTAAGCTTGAAGTTTTTAGGTCCTTAAGCTAAGATGCAAACAAGATGTGAATAGAAACAGGAATAGGAAAAGGAATAGGAATAGGAATAGGAATAGGAATAGGAATAGGAATAGGAATAGGAATAGGAATAGGAATAGGAATAGGAATAGGAATAGGAATAGGAATAGGAATAGGAATAGGAATAGGAATAGGAATAGGAATAGGAATAGGAATAGGAATAGGAATAGGAATAGGAATAGGAATAGGAATAGGAATAGGAATAGGAATAGGAATAGGAATAGGAATAAGAATAGGAACAGGAATAGGAATAGGAATAGGAATAGGAATAGGAATAGGAATAGGAATAGGAATATGAATAGGAATAGGAATAGGAATAGGAATAGGAATAGGAATAGGAATAGGAATAGGAATAGGAATAGGAATAGGAATAGGAATAGGAATAGGAATAGGAATAGGAATAGGAATAGGAATAGGAATAGGAATAGGAATAGGAATAGGAATAGGAATAGGAATAGGAATAGGAATAGGAATAGGAATAGGAATAGGAATAGGAATAGGAATAGGAATAGGAATAGGAATAGGAATAGGAATAGGAATAGGAATAGGAATAGGAATAGGAATAGGAATAGGAATAGGAATAGGAATAGGAATAGGAATAGCAATAGGAATAGGAATAGGAATAGGAATAGGAATAGGAAAATAGGAATAAGAATAGGAATAGGAATAGGAATAGGAATAGGAATAGGGATAGGAATAGGAATAGGAATAGGAATAGGAATAGGAATAGGAATAGGAATAGGAATAGGAATAGGAATAGGAATAGGAATAGGAATAGGAATAGGAATAGGAATAGGAATAGGAATAGGAATAGGAATAGGAATAGGAATAGGAATAGGAGTTGGAATAGGAATAGGAATAGGAATAGGAGTAGGAATAGGAATAGGAATAGGAATAGGAATATTTATTAATTTATTTCATCTACCAGCTTAGCTATACAGATTACAAGATGAGTATGTACAAATATTTATAAACTATTAATTAACGACTAAAGCTATAAGAATGAAAGCAAATCAAACAAAGCACTTTTGAAGCGATCACGAGAAAAATGTAAATCTACGTAGTTACCGACTTCATTGAATGAAACAATCAATCTGGACATAGGCTCATTAAGGCCATAATTAGATCTGTGAACAGGTCCTCAAAGGACAGATCCTTAAAGGTCTAGCTGGAGCATAGATTGGTACAAGCGCTAGGAGAGATGGGCATTTAATATGGTCCAGCATAGCAAGTCCCTAAAAAACATGATGTCATGAGCTTTCCTTCTAGATCTCAGACTAGAAATGCCTAACAGTTGGCATCGTGATTGGTAAGGAATTTCAAAGTTCCATTTCATTTTCCAAAAGATGTGTTTTGTGAAACGCCTCTGGACTTTTTCAATACGATCAGAGTGAATATTAAATGATGGGTTCCATAAAACACTAGCATATTCCAGCAAAGACCTAACAAGTGTAATAAATAGCGAAATAAGGGTGTAAGGATCCGAAAACTCCTTGCTATTTCGCTTAATAAAACCAGAAAGTTTATTTGCTTTGGCAAAAACGAAATCAACATGAGATGCAAAGGTGAACTTCGAACTTAATTACAACCCCTAGATCTTTGACTTGGTCTACTCTATTGAGAACAATGCCATCGATTTCGTATTGAAACTCAAAACGGGAAGAGCTTCTGCAAAAAGCTATAATGAATCATTTTCTAATATTTAATTTAAGCGAATTGTTTATACACCATGCAAACAGGCTTCTAAGATCATCTTGCAGAAACTGGCAATCAAGGGAAGTTTTTATTTTAAGTTATCCGCATACATCAAGCAATGAAAATATTTTAGAACAAGCGGTATATCGTTGATGAAAATTATAAAGAGAAGCAGGCCCAAATGACTACCCTGTGGTACACTCGAAACACACTCAAAAAACCGTGACAAGTGATCATCAATCTTTACCCTTTGAATCCTGCCAACCAAATAGGAAGCTAGACATTTAAGCATTGCTGAGTGGAAACCAAAACTTTCAAGATTTTTGAGTAAAATATAATGATTGACCGAGTCAAATGCCTTAGATAGAATAGTCTGATAAGCAACCAAGATTTGTGGTAGTAGACGTCCCAGACACAAGGCTATGCTGAGAATCACAACAAATTCCCTTACAAAAATTTCTAGTTTTGATTTTACAATACACTCAAAAACCTTAGGCAAAGCAGATAGCTTGGAAATTCCTCTAAAAATTTCAATTTCGTTCTTAGATCCAGATTTAAAAATTGGAATAAGAAAAGAAGATTTCCATTCTTCAATGAAAATTCCAGATAACAACGACAGTTTGAAAATTTTAAGAAGGGGGTTGCAATTGTTCGAGAACATTTTTTAAGAATACTAATTAGATTCTTTAGAAGATTACTAGTTAGAATAGGAATAGGAATAGGAATCGGAAATTAGTATGATAATTCAGTACTTGTTTAGTGTACGTTTCAATTTTCTCCTTTATGACTAGAAACCCTTTTTAAATAAGCGCCAAAACATCTTTTGCCATTTATACCATCAAAATTCAAATTTCTACGACTCACCGTTAAGAATTTACAGGTGCTGACGGAGGGACGGACAACGCAGTGATACTATAGGAGGTCTTTTTTACATTTTTGGACGGAAAGCTAATATTGCATTCGAATGAATCCTGACGAAGCATTCGAACACAACGCTCTGAAATATGCAGATGCACATATAATAAATCTTGCCCAGGTGCTTAAAGTCCGCGGATGCCTTAACTTTCAATACCAGTAATACTAGTCTATCTATTTGTGCACCTACCAAATTTGAAAGACTAAAAAATATAAGTAAATAATAACTTTCCACCATCTCGATTTTCTGTCCGTAAAATTTTCATCGGTTTATTTGCAGGACCATATTCCCTGAAAGGACGGCAACGACACGCCTTTACTTTGTGCAAATTGATTTCTTTCACAAAAAGTGCTCCCCTCATTTCAACAGGGCATTCTATTGTTTCTTTAATTTTTGGCAATCTTTGATTCCTGTTGTGTGGCCAAAAAACGAGAAAAAATATGTCCCACCACTCTACATCACAATCCAAAGGGATATGCCAAAATTATAGAGACAGTCGAAAATTTGTTTCGTATCCTCGAAACTCCGATGTTGATGACAAAAGATTTATTCATGATAGACCACAAAAAAAAACGACAAAAAATATTAACAAAGAAATTATGCGAGGTACTGAGAGAAGCCGAGAAAAAGAAGTGAAGGTAAAAAGGGATCGTGTTTACTTTATTTTTTGGCAATCCTCGAAGGACACATTGTACTCCACACAAGACGAGAGAAAGGACACTTTTCACCTCTTTTTTTGTTGGGACCAACTGAAAGAAGCGCGTGCATGTGCATGGGAAAAGAAAAGTAAAGGATGTACACAGGATCAAAAGCGAAACCACGTCGGATATATTTACGAGCATATTAAGGTTAAGGATATGCATGCCACATTGTGTGTAGTCTGTTCGACTATTACAGAAAAGTAAAATAAATGTATGAACAAATTGTGAATGTACTGCTGTATGCATTGGGATGATATGTCTGAATTAAGAATAATGGACCCATTGTTGCCGGATGACAATGACAACTTTCCCCACTTACACTGTGTGTCGGCACGGCTATAGCAACACTGGCGCAGTAAATAGTCGGAAGTAAGAATTATAATGTCATGTCCTTTTTCATAATAATAAATTAATAGCTATAGCGCCTACCACAACGAGGATAACTGATTGCTTGTGAAAAGTATATTTGTTTTTGGCTGTAATTTTATGTGTTTTTAAAGGCTAAAAGCACGTTTTATTTTTTTATGAAACTTATTTGCGTTTCGAAAACACATAACCCTAGAGAAGACAAGGAATTTGCCAGAAGATGAACGGCTTGCCTCCATCATATAGCGGGCAACAGTGGAAAAAGAGGCTTTTACACTGTTTTCGCCAGCAGCGCTGATAGCTATGCATGCTTGCTATGCCACAGTGATTTTAAATCGCTTGAAAGTGCTCAAAAAATGATCCTATAACATTGACTATGAAAAATACACAGTGTTAACGATAAATTAATATTGTGATCCCAAAAAGAGAGATCATTGTTTTCACTTTTCGGTGAAAATGTAACATTGTATCCATTGGAATAGGTTAGTAGTTGATTGTATTTGTTTTTCCAGTTGGCTCCCAAATTTAAAATGTGTCTTTTTTGTTCGTTTGCTTTCTTTAATTTGTCCAAAGGTAATTTTTATACCCTATCCAGGATATATTAAGTTTGTTGTATAGTTTGTAACGCAGTGATATAATCACCGTAGATACCTAAGACCTTTTAGAGATATGAATGGGAACGACAGGAGAATCGATTTAGCCACCTCAGACCTTTTAGAGATATGAATGGGAACGACAGGAGAATCGATTTAGCCAAGTCCGTCCGTCCGTCCGTATGTCAACAACTTTTAGTCCTTAAATTTTAAACTAGAAAGCTGAAAGTTGGCTGGAAGTCTAGTCCTTCAGATCAAGTTTAAAAATTAGATGAATCCGCAAACAGGCACGCCCACTACAGGCCTGCATGTACGACCACCTCTAATTTTAGAAAATACTTTTTCGAATTTTAGCTATATTACAATGGTGCTAGCGCACTCTTTTTTGGGATGTAACATTGCCTTGTAATTGTCTTTGAGGTGGCAGAAAAAGTTTGGCCTTTTCATTGACCACGCCCACTTTTTTAAGCGAGATTAGCTTAAACTGACTGTTTTTTAATAAATATATATGAAGTTTGACTAAAAATTTTGTTGTAGATAGGTATTAGAATTTTTTCGTATATATGGTATATGCCTTCGCCCACTTTTGTGGGCGTGGCATTAGAAAAAGTGTGCTTTTAAGATAAAAAGGTGGAGTTTTAGGCCGAAATGTATATGCTACCACCTAGTATAAAGCTTGCAACAGTTATATTTTTATATCCCGCCATTTTTTTGGAGGCGTGGCAGTTTCCTTTTTTGGTGGGGTAGGGTAGTTTGCTATCCCTTACAGACAGACTGAAGATTTTACATACGCACTGTTGCACTTTCTCACTTGTTTTAGTTAACTTTTTTTTATTTGTTACGTTATCAAAAAGAGGTCATTGCAACACTATGGTCGACGTTCGGTAAATGCACCGCAACACCTTAGCGAAACCCCAGACACCAGTAAAATTTGCTTTTGAATTTCCGGAGCTAATTTTTTGGAAAAGCATTTAACAATCGACCAGGTCTATCGATAACAAAAGAAACTGAAAAGCTCTGAGAGCGAAAAAGATATACTCTTGCTCTTTTCTGGAGGTATCACAAGCAAAGGTAAGGCACAAAGGTCTGAAATGTTAGTTATGCTTACCTTACCAGAAAAACTCTAACCTTACAAGAAAAACTCTAAAGAATATTATTAACCGTAAGGATATAATCTTTCGTGTAAGGTATTAAAACGAGTACTAAGAATTCAACAAAACAAATGCCGGTGTCCCGCAAGGGAGCGTTCTCGGTCCATTCTTATTTTTTCTTTATAACTAAGAGACTGACTGCTGACGACACTGCTTTCCTCGCTATTAATACGTTAGTTGAATCATCATCAGGTAAACTCCAGCGCTCTTTAGAGATGTGAAATACCAACCCTCTAGTCACAGTAACTCGTAAAATGAAGCGAAATATCTAAGAATGACTCTGGCTGGGCGGAAAACCTTAATAGAAGCCACATTAAGGCAAACCGACGAACTTGAAATCAGGCACCGAGAAACGAACTGGCTCATCGGAATAATTTCGAAACTAAGCATACATAGCAAACTGAAGCCAAGTGCTAAAACCAAAAACTTGGACGTATGGTATACAACTTGGGGGTTCTACTAAACCAAACATTGTAGCTATTTAAGAAACTTTTCCAAATAAGACACTTAAGCAAGCGGCTCCATTGTGCATTAAAAACTGTGATCTACACGTAGATTTGGGAACGGCAACCGTGACTGACGAGGTAACAAGCTTTGCTCGCAAGCTTCATACTCGTCTTTGCGGGCATTACTACCACGCCCAACTAAAATACTCTTGAGAGTTACACGCTAAAAACGTCAAAATGGCTCTTACTAGACTCTTATAATGCTCTTGATACTCGTCGAGCATAAAATCTTGTCATAAGATTCAAAAATGATTTTTTAACATTTTACTTGTTAAGGGAGTATCACTCCTGTAGCACTTAAATCTTATAACAGGAGTATAATGGGCTATAAGACTCTTTTTATAACACTTCAACTCAGGTAGAGTTTAAGTTTTGTAGTAAGAGCCTTATAAATGATTTAATCTTGTAATAAGTATGCAACTCTTGTAAAGAGAGATGGGCTCTCATAATAACTCTTAGTTCTTCTAATTCTTATAGCATCCTTAGTCTTATAATACAACTTCAATTCTTCCGCCATTGCCTGTAGAAGAAAAAAAATTCAACTTTTTCTTCCTTAAAGGGTTTCCAAATACTTTTCACTCCAAAACAGACCGAACAGATGTATGACAATTGCCATTTGATAATTGTTATATAATATAATGATGTTATATTATATACAATATTATATTGTATTATATATTGTTATATAATATAACATTATAATTGTTTTAGGAAATTCATTACATCACAACAGCACATAAGTAATTACAAGTGGCATGGCAAACAATGTTTGCGTTCTTTGAATAATATCAAATATTTTTGATGCCCTTTATTTTTTCAAAAGCAAAATGCTTATTTTACCTGATATATTTTTAACCGCACCAAGTTTTAATGCACCATAATGTAAAAAAAAAACTTTTTGATAAATTATTTTGAATTATTTGAATTGTAAAATTGGATTGAATTATCTGTTCCTCTCTTTTTGGCAGAGGTAGCAATAGGAAAACAGCTCTTACAACAAGATATATAGTTTTCTTATCAGAGCTTAATAACTCTGATACTTGGGCCATTCAACGCTTGTAAAGCTCTAAGAAGACTCTTACACTCTACAAGAGTGAAATTCTAAGAGCTTTACTCTTGCACATAACTCTTTTAAGGCTCTTGTAGACCTTCATTAGAGCTGAAATGTTAGTTGAGCGTAATAGTCCAAGCTCTGGATTACACAAAGCCTACGCTCCGTCGCGTCGGAAGCAGAAACCGAATATAATGACGGTATTTAAGCGGCTTTCCCTTTTATTGAAAGCAACCTGCCAAACGTGATTAATACTGAGGCTTGAACTACTTTTTAAAAAAAACTTAGTGGTACTCCGAGAAAATTTGAGGTTTTTTAGTAAGTGAGAATCTTACAGTATACTATGGGCACGTGCGGCCGGTAGTGCCTATGAAGGTTCTTACCTTCGAAAAAAAAAACACAAAAAAAAACTCTTTTCTACATTATTCCAACGTTTAATTGTTCTTTTTAGACATCCTCAGGGAGTTTTTTTCTCATTTATTTATCATTAAATGCTATTGTTACTTTGAATTTCTTCGTGGAATTTTTATACATTGGCATATTATATTTCTTTTATGGAAATATAATATGCAAATGTTTTCCTTTTCTATTAACGCATGACAGACCGGGGCTTCCCGATGACAAATTGGCCGGCACTGATTCCAACAGTGATTTAGGTTCACATTCGCTTGGCGAGCTAATGAGATGACCTGAGGTCAGTGCAACCCCTGCGATGGGCTCATTCCTGAGGATATTTTTTTTTTCTTCTGCCACATTTACTAAGCCCATACAAAGAACAAACATTTTGTAAAGAAGAAGAAGAATCCGCATTTGCTTTAGATATTGGCAGTTGCAACAACGAAGGGTGGCATTCCTGTTCTAAGGACGAAGGGAGTCGTCCTCACCTTCCTGCTTAGAACAGGAAGGTGAACATAAAAGTCGATTGGTATACTAATCCTCTCAAGACCTAATAATGCTTAGAGGTTAAAAACTTAAACTGCCCTAAGGCATACGTCTCAATTATAAATCAAAACCAACAATCTTGTGTTCACGCAATAAAACATAATATAACAACTCACTCATAAAAAAACTGCTTAAATATTCACCCCAGCCAATTCAAGCACAATAACACTTTGCAAACTGGACACACAAACCAAAGGACCCACTTTACAATATGCCGGACAATGGTCACACCAGGAGGTGACATGCAATCCAAAAGTCATATACGCAACAAAACAACAAATTTACACTGTTTAAACACCGCAGTCATTACACGCAAAATGAGCGCAGAAGAAGAAAAAAATATCCTCAGGAATGAACCCATCGCAGGGGTTGCACTGACCTCAGGTCATCTCATTAGCTCGACAAGCGAATGTGAACCTAAATCACTGTTGGAATCAGTGCCGGCCAATTTGTCATCGGGAAACCCCCGTCCGCACACGACAGGGGGTGTCAAGAAGGACCGGTTCTTACCACCGGTTTTTTTTTCCCCACGAGGGTTTGTGCTGTGTACGATAATATGTTTATTCGACACATACCCTTCCTAAAGTAAATTAATTTCAATTTCATTACCTACATCTCCCGACGGGCACTGGACAGAGGTCAGTCGAAAAATTAATTTTAAGGATCACTGATGACAATTCGCCACAGAACCTCAAGTTCAAGTATTTGTTGAGTTCCATTCATTTGCCTAGCAGGCAAAACGATTGTTGCACTTTTCTACCAGGAGGGTTGATGCAATGCAACAATTAGGATTTTTTGTTCTTCCTTTGGCGTTGAATGTGGTTGTGTCGCGCCCAGACGATTAATTTTACAACGTCGAGGAGCCAGGGTTTTGATTGTTAAAAAATAAATAAGTATTTTCCTATGAAGCGATTTTTGCACAGAGCCAAGCAATTTTTATGTGACAAACAAACCAGACTAAATAAAAAAGAAAAGTATATCCATCCTGGGGCGGTGTTTTTAGCTGTGGTAAAATTTTGATTAAAAATGTTGTGAAGCCTAATGAGAGGTGGGTTTGCGGCTTGCAGTTTGACCGATTATATTTAGACAGAGACATCCCAATCTCTGCCCAACAGTTTTGCTTATTTGCATTTGTTCTTCAAGAGCCATTTGTTCCGTAATGTGAAATTATGCTTTTGTAATTCATAAATTGATAAGACTCTTTTAAATATGTAAACCTATATAATGTTCTTCCTATTAAGGTTATAAAAATCATAATGTTAACACACTCATCGAACCCATCAATCCGTAGATATCATAAAAATTAAAGGCTTAAAGTAAAATTGTAAAGGACAACTATATTAAAGTTTTGTGGAAGATAGTCTCTTACGTCCCGATTAATTTATCTGCAACTTTAGCAACACAAAACAGAACCTATTGAAAATGGTATATATACAGTTAGAACTAGTAGGAGGGTTACAATCCGCTTAGGCGAATCGTTGGATACCCCATCCCAACTGACCACTTTGAAGCTCCAAATTGTGTCATAAATCTTGATTGTAAAATTTCTGTTTCTATTAACTTCAACTGTATTTAGAATTTCTCAGTTAAAGAATCTTCTCCCTTAAAAAGGGGCGTCGCATCCACCCCTTTTCAATTACATCTTTTTTTGTTTTCATTTTTTATCAGAAGTGATATACACGTCTTGATTGAATTTCAACATTAAAAATTTGGTTTATACTAAAAAACGACCCCGCAAGTGGGCGTGGCAAAAATTTATTCATTTGAGTTGATAGCTTAGGTACATATTAAGTTTCAAGTTCCTAGCTCAAAATTTAACGCCTAAGAACTACCGACACACGGACGGACGGGCATGGCTCATTCGAATAGCAATTCGGTCTCGATCATATGCCCTTAAGGTCTTGGGGGTCTACGGTGATTATTTGTCTATGTTACAAACTATGAATCAAACTTAATATACCCCCTATCCTATGGGATGGGGTATAAAAATCCTATATGACTTGGTGAGGTTGAGAGGTTGCCGCCGCTTAACAGGGACACACTTTGCCATTCTATATACTTCGGTGTCCAGTTGAAACTTGATTGGTGCCGCTACACTGCTAGCTGGACTAGCATAAACACTTTCCCTAGCTAGCTCGTCATCCCTACAATTGGCAGGATTATACCTTTGGCTTACAATCTAATTGAAAGATTTACGGAATTGCTTTCCCAACTTGGATCGCATCGTTGACGATTCCAAAGCTTTTATTGCAGCTTGCCTTTCTCTATAGAAAATTGAATTAATTAAAAACCAGGCCGCATCTTATCGATTACCCTACCCAGGGTATACCCTACCCAGGGTATATTAAGTCTATTAAGTTTGATGTATACCTATAGTTTGTAACGCTGAGATATAATCACCGTAGACCCCTAAGACCATTTAGCGACATGAATGGGACCGACCGGAGAATCGATTAACCCATGTCCGTCCATTCATCCGCCCGTATGCAAACAACTCTTAGGCCTTAAATTTTAAGCTAGAGAGCTGAAAGTTGGTGAGTGAACTATGAGTCCAATCCTTCAGATCAAATTTGAATATCACAATACATAATATCCCTTTTTGCGTGTATTATGGGTGATCAGAGTCTTAAACGTCTGTAAGGCCCTTAAACGTCTGTAAGGTCTGTCAAGGGCAACACTATATGGAACAATGACGTTCGCGTAACTTTCTAAAGTTATTATACCCTACCCATATATTTACTTTGGTAGGGTATAAGAATTTGGGGCAGAAATAAATTTTTACCTTATTAATTAAATAAGGATAAAAACAAAATCGGATCTAATTTACTATATTTTTTTTTTAACAAAATCCGATCTATTTTTCAAAATTTTATCATTTGCGTTAACTTACTTACTTAAGGTGGCGCTACAGTCCGGGGTGGACCTGGGCCTCAGCCAACAAGCTTCGCCAGCCAGCTCTGTCTCTAGCTAGCCGTCTCCAGTTTCGCACGCGAAGTTGGCTAAGGTCCCCTTCCACTTGCGTGCGCCACCTGAGTCTCGGATTCGAAGATTTTCCGGGCCGGGGCGTTGGTGTCCATCCGCTCTAGATGACCCAGCCATCGTAGACGTTGTGTTTTGACTCTTTTGGCTAGGTCGGTATCGCTGTACAGCCCGTACAGTTCGATGTAATATCTCCTCCTCCACTCTCCGTCTATGCAGACGGGACCGTAAATCGTCCGAAGAATTTTCCTCTCGAAGCAGCCTAAAGTGTTTTCATCCGCCTTTGACAGGGTCCATGCTTCTGCACCGTACAGCAGGACTGGGATGATGAGGGTCTTATACATGGACACTTTAGTTGCTCGAGAGAGGGCTTTGCTACTCAATTGCCTTCTTAGCCCAAAGAAACAGCGATTGGCAAGAGTTATCCTTCGTTTAATTTCAGCGCTGGTGTCATTGTCTGAATTGATAGCGGAACCCAGGTAGACAAAGTCCCTAACTACCTCAAAGTTATAGCTGTCGATGGTGATGTTTTGTCCAAGACGTCGGTGTTGGGTGTCTTTTCTTGATGACAGCATATACTTGGTTTTGCCCTCATTGACTGCTAAACCCATATTCGCCGCTTCCGTCCCAATACTCACGAAGGCTTCACTGACATCACGCTTTGTTCTACCGATTATGTCAATGTCGTCTGCGTATGCAAGTAGTTGAACGGACTTTTGAAAGATTGTACCTCTGGTGTTGGCGCGAGAGTTCTGCACAATTCTCTCAAGTATGATGTTAAAGAAGTCGCATGACAGCGCGTCGCCTTGTCTAAATCCTTTTTTGACATCAAAGGGGTCGGTGAGGTCTTTGCCGACCTTGACGGAACAGCGTGAGTTTTCCATCGTCATCCTGCACAGACTGACGAGTTTGGCAGGGATGCCAAAACTAGACATTGCGCTATATAGCTCGTCTCTATAGATGCTGTCATACGCGGCCTTGAAATCGATGAAGAGGTGGTGTGTATCGATTTGGAATTCCTGGGTTTTCTCCAAGATCTGCCGCAGTGTGAATATTTGATCGATGGTGGACTTTCCTGGCCTAAAGCCACACTGATATGTGCCTATCAGATTGTTGACAAACGGCTTCAGGCGTTCACACAGTACAGCAGAAAAGATCTTGTATGCGATGTTAAGAAGACTTATGCCTCTGTAGTTGGCACAACTCAGAGGGTCTCCTTTCTTCAGGATCGGGCAAACAATGCTGAGGTTCCATTCGTCGGGCATGCTTTCTTCCGACCATATCTTGCAGATGAGCTGGTGCATGCTCCTAACCAGCTCATCGCCAGCGGATTTAAAAAGTTCGGCAGCTAGGCCGTCTGCTCCGGCTGCTTTGTTGCACTTGAGCTTAGACACAGCTACTTTCACCTCCTCCAGGTCGGGTGGGCGGTATCGTTCGTATGCTTTGTCGGTAACGTCTTCGCCCGGGTTGAATGGTTCATTCTGCCTGACAGCGGTATTTGGTTCTTCCTCGCCGTTATACAGTCTGCAGAAGTGGTCTTTCCAAATCCTCAGCACCGACTGCGATTCTACAACGATGTTCCCTTGATGGTCCTTACAGGCTTCAGTTCGAAGTTTATACCCTTGGCAGGACCTTTTGATCCTTTGGTAAAACTTTCTAACCTCATTCCTGTTGTAACATCTCTCTATCTCTTCAACCGCGCGCTTCTCGTGCTCTCTCTTTTTCCTTCGGAGAAGCCGGTGCTCCTCTCTCCTCCTCTGCTCGTAGAGCTCGCGAGCAGCTCTAGTCCTTCTGTGCAGCGCCGCTTTGTATGCTTCCTGTTTAGCTGCATGTGCTTGCCGGCATTCATCGTCAAACCAGGGGTTTCGTTGTGGTCGCCGTGTGAAACCCAGCACTTCAGAGGCGGCGTCTCTGATGGCATTTTGGCAATGTTGCCACTGGCTATCAATACTTGATGCTGGTTGCATAGGACTTCGTAGAAGGTTTTGAGAGACTCGGTTGGAGAAGGACCTGGCGATCTCTTGCGATTGTAGTCGGCCGACGTCAAACTTCCTCACAGTATTTCCATTACTTGGCGCTGGTCGGCATATCCGCAGCCGTACCTTGGCTACAACAAGGTAGTGATCCGAGTCAATGTTGGCCCCTCGGAAAGTTCGGACATCCATGATACTGGAGGAGTGCCTTGCGTCGATCGCAATATGGTCAATCTGGTTGACGCTTGATTGATCGGGAGATCTCCATGCCCCTTTGTGGATATGCGTTAACTATTGCTCGTAAATTCGCATGGGTGGTAATCAGGGTTTATTGCTATTAAATCAAAAAGATTAAAATTGGTCTTTACCCTGTGTTTGTTTCGACCGGCAATCTTGCCTGCTATTCATTAGTGCGGGAAACACTAAAATTGCCTTCCATTAAGAATCGCTCAGTAGTATTATTAACTACAAGAATCACGTGGCTCTGTTACTGCAAGTTTAAAAGCTTTTGTTGAATAATTCTTAACAGTCTTGTTTCTCAAAAAAATTTAAACTTCAAAAACGCCCACTTCGCTTTAATAAAAATTTATTTGTTTATTTATTTTATTTTTAAATATTGATAATAACAAAAAAATTAATACTTCTTACTTATATTTAAAGTCGATGAAAAGTATTTTTTCAGATTTTCGTATAAAGTAGTTGCATTTATTTTGCTAAATTAGATCCAGAAAAATGTTTGTAACAATTTTGTTTCGTTTCTTTTTGCCATAAACTTGATAACCTGAAGTAATCCGAGGGCCCCTAAACAGGCCCCCCGCTCGCTTCATCCGGCACTGTCTAACTAGACCAAAAGCACTTATAAATAAATAAAATTTGAGTTTATCTGACATTCAATTGACTGCAATTGTGGGTGTGGCTGTGAGCGGATCTGAACCATTTTCGTACTTATCCTGCACAAAACAAACTCCAAATTACAATAATTGGAGTTTCAGTTTTCAGGCTCAATATTTAAGACCGAAATGCTTCACACGTACGGGCAGACGGACAAACAGACAGACAGGCTGACGGACATGTCTTAATCAATTCACCTGTGGGTGTTCATTTTTTATCTCTGAAAGGTTTCAAGGGACTGCGGTGTTTTTTCACAGTGCTACAATGCATTAAAGTTATTATACTCTGGTTGGGGTATAAAAACCAGTGAGTGCGTATATAATAGCTTTGCCTGTCACGGACCGAGTTATACCCGTTATAATTCATATTCCCCTTCTTATTCTCATCTTTTTGTTGAGTATGTACTCTATTCCCCTGCCATTCACGAATCACTACTTAACTAAAAATTCTGTGCTTCTTTTAAAAAGCTTTTATCTTTTTACCATTTTTACAAAACGGGCTTGGAAAGACCAGCCTTTATAACTTGATATTATTTTTAGTAAGGATATATCCTCCTTAGGCTTAAATGCATACATTTTTAGAAGCAAGCTCTATTTTTTTTTAATGGACTCCCAAAAATGGGCGTGGTCAAAAAATTTTAAGCAAAATTTAGAATAAAGTCCGTTTAGCCTTATGTGCTAATTTTTATTTCTTGTTCTTTCTTGAATTAAGATAAAGGTGAGTCGAGTCCCATGCTTAACGTGAAAATTCGAGGTTTTTCTTAAATTCTGCCTCCAAATCTGGGCGCGGACTTAAACAACTTAACAACAAAACTTAACAACTTTACTTAAACAAAATGTAGAACAGCTTTAGTTCTACGCAAAGTAGTAAGTACATTTTTTTCGATTTGGAACTAAAATATTAAAAAAAAAAGTTTTTGAAAATTCACTATGTTAATCGATGCCATCACCACTTGCTTTTTTATCTCTTTAGTCCCAAGGATATGCCAAATGTCAGATTTCAGCTTTGCGCGACGTCTTTTCACTTGGAAATTACCAGAGCTACTAACACATTTAGACCGAATGTGGGCGGATCTGAATAATGCTAACACTTATATTGCTTCGTGTGTTAAAAAGCCAACGCTAAGCTCTCTAGCCTAAAATTTTACGGGCGAAAGTTGGTGACCTAAAGACATACCTATATCCTACATTGCTCATTCGTCTTAGCACTCGGTCGAGATCATAATGCTTTTGAGGTCTTGGGGATCTATCGCTATTATTTCTTAATATTACATTTTCACCTCCATCAAACTTGATATATTTACATTATTTCTCTGGAATAGGGTATAAAAAAATTAACTATTATGGCAAATAGTGTAGGTCTTAGGTATTCCGATTTTTGTACTTAGCTGGCTCTGTTTATTTTTGTGGGCGTGGCTTTAGAAAATCAATTGAAATAACAGTTTTTAGTTCAAAATGCATTAAAACAAGTGGGAAAGTGCAACAGTACGTATGTAGAAAATTCAGTCCGTCTGCGACGGATTGCGAAATACCCTACCCTACGTATAAAGCAATATGCAAAGCCTTCAAAAAGTGCGCGGGATATAAAAGTGTAACTGTTGAACGTTTTATGCTAGGTGATTGTATACATTTCAGACTAAAACTCCGCCTTTTAAACTAAAAATATCACTTTTTTTAAAGCCACGCCCACAAAGGTGGGCTGAGGTATATATCATATGCACAAAGAAGTTAGAAAATGCTAATATCTACAACTTTTGATATGCATTTTTTTGACAAATTTCATGTATATCAATTTCGATCCCTTAAAAAATGGGGTCGGTCAATGTAAAGGCCAATATTTTTCTGCTACCTCAAAGACAACCAAGAAATAGTGCGCTAGCACCATCATAAAATAGCTCAAATTTTAAGGAAGTATTTTTAAAATTAGAGATTGTCACACAGGCCTGTAGTGAGCGTGTCTGTGGGCGTATTCAATAAATTTGCAAATAATCACCGTAGACCGCTTAGACCTTTTAGAGATATGAATGGACAGACAGGAGAATCGATTAAGCCATGTCCGTCCGTCCGTATGTAAACAACTTTAAGGCCTTAAATTTTAAGGTAGAGAAGTCCTTGACCTGAAGTCCAGTCCTTCAGGTCAAGCTTGCAAATTAGCAGATTCCGCCCACAGACACGCCCACTACAACCCTGTAGCTACGACCATCTCTACTTACTCTCTAAATTTTAGCTATGTTACAATGGCTCTAGCGCAATTATTTTTAGCGCATTGCTTTGTAATTGTCTTTGAAGAAGCCAAAAAATGTTAGCCTTTTCATTGGCCACGCCCACTTTTGAAGGGATTTTAGCTTAAAATGACTGTTTTTCAATAAATATTCAAAAAGCAAAAAACCAGTGAATAAGTGCTACAGTGTGTACGCAGAAGTTACAGTCCGTAAAACGGACAGTTGAATACCCCATCCTATCCCACATTGTAAACTGCTGATGGCATAGTTATTTTTTGACATTTTATAAGTAATGCAAACTTCAAAAAGGGGCGTGGTCCAACCGCCCCTAATTACAAACTATTAGTTATAAGATATTTCCACAGATTCTTCCACGTTGCACTTAAATGTACGTAAAAAACAATTTTTTGGTTCAAATTCAATATTTTTGAAAAATCGACCTCTTGAAGGGAGCGTGGCTAAAAACTTTATATGAACGAAATCTGGACTGAAGTTTCTTTTATCTAACATGCTACTTTTTTGTTTCATGCTTTCTTATTATAACTTACCATTTCGGCGTTAGATGCATCTCCTTTCGTTTTTACAATTTTCAGCGTTGCAGAGAAATTTTTTTTCCGTTTTCCCTTAAATTTTCAAATTCCATTGGCTTGACCATTTTCCAATAATTTGTTCTTACATCACCATTGATAAATCTCGGAAATTTTTATGCTGCTGGTAACCACCATAACTTGTGATCTGCCCCCTATCCGCCACCTGTATCAGCAACCCCAAGAAGGGATGTCGAACTCCCTTTTGTTAAATTGACTTTTTCCTGAACTCAATTGAAGTTAAATCTAAAAATTATGAAGATGAACTCTTTAAGTAGGCGCTTGAAAGTAGTACTTTAAATAGAAATGGCAACACTCTTGAAGCCATTCCATTTTGCCGAAAACTGTTACACAGTACCTTGCTTTCTCAACTTAGTCTATCTGTTCCTATCTAATCTTATCTTATCTTTTGCACCGCTATAAGGTTTTTAGATTAAACAACGACTACAACAAAAGCTTCAACACAGCCACCGCCTAGTTCGGTTAATTTTCTGATCGTTTAGTACGAGCAAAACGACAGGTGGAATAAGGTGTTTTCGACTGATGTCCAACGATATTTGTTATTTATTTTTGTGAATAAGACAAATTTTTATTTGTTTAATTGGAAACTAAGAGTGAAGTTCAAAGAAAGTGAGTTTAAATGTTTCTATCGAATGTTAACATAACAAAACTTTGTTAATGAGAAAGTGCTCCTGGAATGGGGAAAGACTGAACAAAAAAAAACTTGTGCAACTCTCTGATTCACTATAGTGAATCTAGGCAATCTTATCGAGCCTTATCGAAACGGTGTGGCGTTATAAACTGATAAAATGAGGATTTACTTTACATGGCATTATTAATATTAAGTTCTGCGAAATTTTTTTTTGTATTTATGTGTGCGTATGGATAAGCAACTCATATTGACTGTGTGTCAGGTGTATTTAAAAAAAAAAATTCTCTAGTTGGGTATTAGTGAGACCGAATTCATAAAAGTTGAATCATCTACATAATGAAATATAATAGATACATATAAGAGATAGTATAATGTACTTTGCTTTTGTGATAAAGTTTAAACTTAACATAAATGCCCTTGCTTATTCCCTTAACATTTAATTAAATTTTAATATAAATGTGCAGATTAATGTTCATTGTGTGACACGCCCAAACCAAAATCTTATCTAGTGTAGCATTACTAATATATGCTTAATATTTCACCATCGTACAATGACTAAAAACAATTTTTTTCTATTAAAATAACCACACCTTGATAGGCTTATCCGGGCAGTGTCAGACGGTTACGAGGGTGGCTTGCGTAAAAGGGTTGCAAAGCTTGCAATTTTAGCATATAAGTTGTTGCCAAAATGATAAAAATGTTATTAGCTAGGTGTTTTGTACTATTTGATACTTTCACGTATATTTAGCATTATGCATAAAAATATGTTAAGGTACCACACTTATTTGTGCAGTTGTTATTTTATACGAAAGACCTTCATAGACGAACCTAGGATTTATTTATTCGTTAAGTCGGTTTTTAGTCATACTATGTCAGATTAATTTGATGCAAATTCAACTCGAGATAGAGGAGTTAAACACAACCCATGCAATAAAAAGCTTAGAACATTCATTATCCAAAAATAGATGAACTAGAACTGAGAGATAGGCATTCAGAATATGAAAAAAAAATCAAAAAAGAAACATCCTTTTGTTTCGTACACAAAGGTACACTTATTTATCAGTCCCTATTTGATGGTTTCCATTACCTGCAATCTCGGGTACGCTGCTTCCAAATGTCCCTCTGGCCCGCGATGGCAAGATTCTTAAAATTTTGTTTCGGTCTCGCTGGTCGTATGGAATCTGGGCACATGGATTCGAAGACCCTCTCATCCGCTCGATGAAACCATGTCTCTATAGGGGAAACTAGTGGCAGAAAAAGAGTTTTGTAGAGCTTAAAATTTGTTTTTCGTGAGAGGATTTTTGAACCTATCTGTTTGTTAAATCGAAATAACAACGGTTTCATTGGGTATATGCTAGCTTCAAGGTAGATAAAAATCTTAATTACTTCGAAGCTTCTGCTACCAATAGTGACGTTTTGTCCCAAACACGTACTTGATTTTATCTTCCTTTACTATCGAAGGCAAACCAACTTCGTCTATATTCTTTTATCGCCGTAAAATCCTCTATCATAGCACGGTTGAAGCGGACGATGATGTCGACATCGGCCCGTTCACCCAGTACTTGAAGGGATCTGTTAAAAATGGCACAGTTCGATCAGCTCCTGATGATGAAAGTTGTCATTTCGTCTTTAAAATCGATAAAAATATGGTGTGTATCGACTTGAAATTCATGGATTTGACTTAATGTTAATATCAGCTCTATGGTTGATAAGGCCCGGAAGTTACTCTAGTACGCGACGATTTGTGTGTCGCAGAACAGACCCTCACAAAGGACGCTTACGGTTGATAGGATCATATGCGACATTTAACTGGAGTATTGTTCCTAAAGATTCACATTGTCCCTCACACTACATGGGGGTCCATGCACCCAACCATAAGACCACACCTCCGTATTTAGAGAGCTCTGCAAGTAAGCCATGTGAGCCAAACGCCCTAATTGTTCCTATAAAAGCCTTTTTATATAGCTATAAAGCATTAGCTTATATCTATCTTAAGTAAGTAAGTAAAGCTATAAGCTTAAGTAAGTAAGTAAGTAAGTAAAGCTATAAGCTTACTTACTTACTTAAGTTGGCGCTACAATCTGGTGTGGACCTGGGCCTCGGCCAACAAGCTTCGCCAGCCAGCTCTCTCTTTAGCTAGCCGTCTCCAGTTTCGCACGCGAAGTTGGCTAAGATCGCCTTCCACTTGCGTGCGCCACCTGAGTCTCAGTGCTCCTCTACTGCGCCGTCCTTGCAAGGTTTCACAGGCATCACAGTTGTTGATGTTTGGAGAGAGTGAATGCAAAGGGAGAGTCTCTCACTTAAACGCTCTGTGAAGGGTCTAGTTACTCTTGGTGTGCTGAGGCACCTTTGTAGGCGGAGTTCCTTTACCCTTTGAAATGTGTGCACACTCGGGGTGTAAGTTGTGTGCCTCCCTTCGAAAACCTAAGGCTGCCAAGAACAGTCCATATAATATTCGTTTTTGTCGTTATTTAGTTTCTGCGGTAGTAACGTGCGCGCATATTAGGCTGATGGTTTTGTATAGTGCCTAAGATGCAGGCACAGCAAGGCGATCACTAATTACATTAAAGTCTATATACTAACATTATAGTCGATTCCCAAAGACAAATCCACACCCTAACATATACATATGCAGTGTTTGTGGCAGCTGTAAGAAGTATATAGAAATTTTCCGTTTCCTCATGCCTGTAAGCATGTTTCTATCCATCGTGTCTTCTGGATTGCAGCAATATTTTCTCCATATCGCTGAAGGGTAGACTTTAGCTTTGGAGTTTGCACCTGCTTTGTAGAGTTTTAAGTAAAATTTCCTAATTAGTTCTTAACCATTCCGGGTCTTGTTCCTGTTGGAGTATTAACATTAATTATCTGAGGCTAATTGTTCACAACTTGTCTTTTTTACGCAGACGGAAGTTACCACGACGGTAATACCGCTTAGGGCCGGTTTTTCAGTGCCGATTTAAGCCCATCTCAAACCAAGACCTGTTAGTTTCGGAACAAAGCGAATTTAGAGTTAACCCAGCGAACAGTTTTTCAGTGTAGAGTTAACTCCGTCAGTGAATGTGTCAGAATTTTCGACTTTCGAGATTATTGTCTCTCCCAGCTCTTAATTCATACAGAAAAACACAAGAAAAGAAGTCACCAGAGCTTCTTTGAATGTTTTATCTGTGTGAAATGACAGTGACTTTGCGAGATTCTATCCAAAATGACATCTGAAAATGACAACTTCTTTTATGGCTTTTTTCTATATGAAGTGAGTGCTGGAGAGACAAAAATTTCGAGAGTCGAAGATTTTACTTCTGTTCACCAGAATCGATCCGGGATTAACTCACCAAATTCGTGAAACTAAGCCAAGATTAATTTTGGATCAGTATTTACTGAAAAATTCATTTCTGGGGTTAATCTCAGTTTAACTCGGTAACTCGAATGATCTCGCTCTGATGGCCCTTAGAGGGGCTGGTCCATGTTTTAACCCTGGCAGCCAGCGGGTATTGGAATGTAAGACCCTCTCAGAGCTCATCCGCCATTATCTCTGTTTTAATAGCCTGGCTAGTAGGTTGGGTACTGGAAATCCTTATCGACCTAAGCCTTTTCATACGTCTGGATAGCTCATGAGTAAGTGTTCGTTGTAAGATTGCAACCCTCCTCATTATTAAGCTCATTTCTAATACTCTTTTTAAAAAACAACAGCTTGTAAGTATGCCTACTCCCTCTTGCAAAAGCTTTGAATGTGGGGTATGTGGTAATGTGGGAATGCGGGTGCCGCAACAGGAACGTTCTTTTTACATACTAAGTATAATTAGATACACCTCATAAGAAAGAAGCAAACACTAAGGTTATCTAACATTTACTCAAATAATTATCTACTACTTAAGATGGTGCGTTGTCCCTGAGATACCTAACTAATAAGTATGTGACTAAACACTTGTCCACTCGATATACATGATTCTGTTAATCTCTCTTTTCTATGCCAGTCACTTCCTCAGTGCTGAAATAAAAGTAAAATTTTAAAAGAGCAACTATTTTCAATAACAGTCCCAAATCACCTGTCAAAAGATCAATACATTAAGTGTGATTATTTAGCGGTAGTCCCCCCTTTTGCTCAGAGAAAAAGAACGGTCACACACAATACATCCACAAATATTACAAAATTGATTCAACTGCCATGGCCTAATAAACCAAACGAATACTAAGTTAGGCCCCGGTCTGCACCTGTTTTCATATAGCTAAACACGTACACGTACATCACACCTCGCAAATTATGATAACAAAAAAGAAACTTTGATAACAAGTGACTTACATACCAACAACTTTATCAATACCGACGATAACTCGTCGTTTTATCAAACAGTAAACACAAAAATTACCAAATAAGACGCTTATGCTATACTCGAGTAAATGTGTACCATACTACAATTTTTAGGAATGTTGCAAAATAGTTGTGTATGTGCACTACGACACCTGTATTTTTGATAATATGCTTTCTGATCCCATATCGTAAATTGTCCACTTTTCTATAAAGGGAAATGACTCAATGAACACCAGTGATACCTAATTCACAGACATCGGTATTATGATGGCAACACTTTTTGATTGCAGCCAATAGATAAAACCTTATTTTTGTAATATTTTTGGTGAGTAATTGTTCAAATTCTTGGAAAGGAAGTCGTTAAGACAAATTATTCTGATTCAAAACCTCCGTCAAGCGGCTAGAGCTAAGATAGGATAGTAGTGGTTAGCTGCCTTTGTATCGACTGTCGATTCGTTGCATGTGTCTAGTCTAGGTCGAGCAGAATGTAGGCACTGACTCTTCCAAAACATGCTGTCAAAAAACGCAATACGACAATTGAATAGCGATTTTTTCCATTGATGTTGCAGATGTTGAATGGAAGCCTCTGCTCCAAATATTGGAAATGCAATTTGCCTTCAATTGTGCCTGTTTTCATTTGGTTGATCCTAACCTAACCCAAATTTTATTTCTCAAAATAAAACGGAGGTTGAACGGTGGCCACCACACTGGCGCTTCCCCTCACCATAGTAATTCTGACACTTCAGGTTAGGATCAACCAAATGAAAACAGGCACATTAGTTAAAAATTATGTTAGGAGTGGCACGAGTATCACGACTTCGAAGCTTTTCAGTGACAGATTAGCGCTCTAGGGACCCTTGGGGCCCAGTCCTAGAGCGGTAAATTAAGCAGACAGAAATTAAATCCAAAAAAATCAATTGCTGATTTACATATAAAAACAGCATTGTGTAGTAAAAGCCAAACATTTTCAATACTTTTTTTAACTCCTAAAAGACTTTTTGATTTTTCTGGATTACCCAATACACGGAACCGTCGCACGATCTTGGGAATGACCGCCGGCTTTAACATGCTAGACAGGAGTTTTGTTTTCATTTGGGTGGGTTGTGTTAAATGGGTCCAATAGGAAGTTTGTAAAACGGTAACAATAATAGCAGACCCCCAAGACTGGAAGTATGAACGAGGCGGATTTGGGAGTCGAACAAGACATATACGTCGGTCCGCCTATTTTTGTGACACTTATTATGAAAGGCCTTAAATTGCAAGGTAGGAAGGCTGAAACTAAATATCAGCATTTTTATACCCGACCCAGGGTATTAAGTTTGATTTTATATATTTTGATGTCCGTCCGTCCGTATGTAACCAACTTTTAGGCCTTAAATTTTAAGGTAGAGAGCTGAAATTTGGTGGGTTGGCTGAAAGTCCAGTCCTTCAGATCAAGTTTGAGAATTAGCTGAATCCGCTTACAGACACGCCCACTACAGGCCTGTCTGTATGTGCGCCCATCTCTAATTTTAAGAAATACTTTTTCCAAACTTTAGCTATGTTACAAAAGCCAAAAAATTTTAGCCTTTTCATTGACCTTTGGCTTAAAATGACTGTTTTTCAATAAATATATATGAAATATGACAAAAAATTATATAACAAAAGTTGTAGATATTAGCATTTTCTAACTTTTATGTATGTATATATTGTATGTGCCTCCGCCCACTTTTGTGGGCACGGCTTTAAAAAAGTGATTTTTTAGTCAAAAAGGCGGAGTTTTAGGACGAAATGTATGCAACCACCTAGTATAAAGCGATCAGCAGTTATATTTTTATATCCCGCTTATTTTTTGGCGACGTGGCAGGTTTTTTTGTATGGTCGGGTATTTTACAATCCGTCGTAGATGGGCTGAAGCTTTGCATACGCCCTGCCGCACTTTCCCACTTGTTTTAGTTTAAAAGGCGGAGTTTTAGGCCGAAATGTATGCAACCACCTAGTATAAAGCGATCAGCAGTTATATTTTTATATCCCGCCCATTTTTTGGCGGCGTGGCAGGTTTTTTTGTATGGTCGTATTTTGCAATCAGTCGTAGATGGACTGAAGCTTTGCATACGCCCTGCTGCACTTTCCCACTTGTTAAGGTCCCGAAGTAGTACAAGCGTAAAGTTTTAGAAATCCGGCCACTACATTGCAACCTTAATTCAGAAGGGTGAAATTTATTCGCACGAAAAATTGGTGGAAAACGATCGCAAAAAGTTAAAATTATGTCAACAGCATGCAAAGCCAAAAATATTACTTTGGAAAACAAAAATAAATTCAAAATGCGCCCCCAGTGGGCGTGCCCGCCTTAGAAAGTCTCACAAAATTTAAGTCACGTTTTTAAGGTGTATTTTTTGTTGCCAAATATGTGTGGCCCTGCTCGGCACATTACCTTAATCCGCCCCTGGGCATTTTATGATATTCCTTATTTGAAGAGAAATTGGCGTAGAGGTAGTATTATCGTGTGACACGTACCTTCCCAAATTAAGGGACACGTTTTGCATAGTTGGAAAAAAATCCTTAACATATATTTCAAGCTTAAATTGAAAAAGCCTCGGAAGGGGATATGATATGTTGTGATGCTTTCCTTGACGTATCGCAAGGCGTCGAAAAAGTACCTCACGAGAGTTTGAAGTGTAAGCTAATACTTTTTGCATTCCGTCTTGTGTAAGCAAGTACAGTAGAGGCCGGTACCCGTGCGATGAACAGCTTCCACTCCTTGATCCCAATGGATGGGATCAGATACACCCGGTCAACTTTTGAGCTGCCGAAGATTGGCGCAGCCGGTCTTTCATCTTTCACCTTATCACCTGACTTCTTCTTAACGGTTCCTGCTTTAACGTAAAAAAGCGGGGCTCAGCGAGCTTCAATGCTTTATTCTTCGACATTTGAAGTGATCATTGAAGTCAAAAAAACAACGATGGTTTTGTTTTCTGTCTACGAGCCCGTTGGATCGGGATTGAACGTAAATCGGAAATAGTGAATGCTATATCGACTATAGCATTCATTCATTGATTGGACTGTTAGAACAGTTAATAATTAGGTTTTGTGGTAGCGACTGTCGCGAACAGTGGTTATGCCTCGTGCTCATGCTTTGAGAAGACAAAATTGATCAAAAACGCAATGAACAAGCAATTTTTTTCTTTATAGGTAATAACCACGATGCAGCAATTTTTGCCACATAAGCTAACCGCCTTCGTGGTTTTGTTCCTGTGCATGGCGGCACCTTCAGCGTGGGCACAAGAAAATGCTCAACTTCAGATCCCACCCTCGCTAGTGGAGTGCTACAATACGAGTTATTATATGAATCGCGACAATCGGCTACCATCGACAATTAACACCCTCATCGATCTTATTCGCAAAGTGGAGAACAGCCCCAACTTCAATTTGGATATCCGTGGGCTGGCCGTTGCTCTTTTGCATCGCTTCCGTCAAGATGGCATCCAAAGAGCTGCTGGCGTACAAGCCGCTCCCGGTGTTCTACCCTACAGTCCGACTGGATTCCAATTTCCAAAGTTTCGCATTTTACTGAGTCGTTTGATCCAGGGAAACGCAAACACCTTTCCCAATTCTTCGCTGACACAAGAGGAGCGTTGTTCAATGCACTTTATGCTCTCCAGCTCGTACAACCTTCGAGTACGTGGCGATGAGGGTTCGGTATGCAACCAACTGTCACAATACCGTTCAAATCGACTTCCGCGCAGTGTCGGTGCGAATCCCTACAAAAATAATTTCCTCGGCGATGTAGAGTTGATCGAAACCAATAAGAAGGCCAAACAAGGAGCAACCGATAACATCAAGGCGAATCCTTACAGCGACATCGACTATTGGGGTGATGCTGATGTGGGCTATGGAAACCAAGATAGTCAAGTAAGTCAGTGCCCCGTTGAGAATGGCGTCATATGGACACCTTGGGGATCGGTGACCGCTGGTAATCTCATTGCTGGCATTGCAGCAGGTCTCCAACCGCAAACGATTCAATTGAGGACACTCTTGGCATTGTCTCGACGTCCAGGTCAGCCCGGAGCTAGACAGAGCACTCTAACGATTGACAACCGATGGGCCTCGACTTTGGCCGGAGATCTTTCCGAAGTCGCTTTAGTTCAAATGCCAGTGTCAACAAGTGGTGTTGCATCTGTTGGTGCCGGCGGTGCATGGAATAGTAGTGTTATGGCAAAGTGGTACTTCCTCCAGCAAAGAACTAATCTCGAGATGACCGACGCTGAGATTCGTGGTGATTTGGATGGACTTATAATCGCAATGAATATCCAGCAGTGGAAGAGTCAAGCTTCTGGGCTCAAGCTGAGTCAATTGCTTTCGATGTACTATTCGCTGGGTGGTGTCCTCAATACGGGAATTATGGCCTGTAGTCGGCAGACACAATTCAACAATGTAGCCCCCCTTAATGACATGATTAGCCAGACCACTGCATTCGCTCAGGTATTGGACGCTGAAATGCAGCTTAAAGTAACTCTTCAGCCAGCTGCCATTCAAACGTTCTCGCAATCTGCCGCTACTCAATTGAATAGCTATGTTCGTAAGTTGAACTTTGCCATCTTAGACTTGAGAAATTTTAAATAAAAAAAAAACTACAAATTTATCATTGCAGCTTCATATCTTAATGACATTTCGTGCCAAGCTTCAAACCCACAAACAGGTGATCTCTCGGAGAACACCACTGCTATGACTGATATATACGTCTACCTCGATACCTCGTGGCAGTACAACAGCATCGTTGACTACCTAGGGTAAGTTGCAAAAGAAACTATTCGAGGCATTCCCTACATCCGCTTTCTTTTTAAAGATATGTTTTAGATCGCATTAACATCGCCCCCTATGGAAGTACTGTCACCTTGCTCGCCGCAGGTGATGGTCAAGTGATCGTCAACACTACAAACTACATGAGTGACGTCTACCAACAATGGAATGTGACTACCCAGTCCTACTGTAAGAATTATTTTGGAAAACGTGAAGGTTTCTTTTAATCCTGGCTTCACATTGCAGATAGCCCCGGTTTCAATCTCCCTCTGGTCTTGAAGAGTATCCAGAACCTTACTCAGAATTACATGAACGAGCAGCAGCAAAACTCTTCGGTCGGTGGACGTTCTATGATCGCTTTGATGGTACCAAACATGGCGACTGTCAACGAGGGCGACTCGAACTATGTTCAAATTCAACTGCAGTACATCTACGAGCAAATCCCTGACCTCCGTTTCATTTACTTCACGGGTGGCTCGGCCATTCGCTTCAACTCATTTGTGGTCAACCCCGACAAGGATCTGTTTGCAATATCTTTAGGAACAAATAACGCTGCGTCCCAAGGAAGGCCAGTTGTGCAACGTATTAAACAGCGTAAGTTTATCACCTAAATTTATGTTTCGCGTTTCATTAAAAGCTTTGCTTGCAGTACAACGTCGCATTATCAACCCACGTTGCGGATCCAACTGGGTGGCATCGTCCTGGGGACAAGACCAAATGTATCAATACATTCGTCCGAACTTTATCAGCTTCTATCGCATGATGCCAAATTACTTCTTCGGCGCTGGTAGTGGCCGCTCGGTGAGTGTCGCTGGTCAAAGTGGGGCAACTCTTACAGTGTGCACGTCACGTTACACAGAGCGACCGATGCAAAATGCGACTACTTCAGCAAACAGTGGCCAAACCGATATTTCGTGCCAACAGTTGACGGGATCTGGCACCGGCATGACCTATGATCTGTCGAATGCCTGCAATGGATACTACCAAATCAATCAGTGTCCGCCACTATACATTTCTGTGCAAGCCAACTCCGTATACAGCAGCAGTGCGGCATCCTGCAGCGATCCTGCGTGCCAGTATCCCGACCAAATCAAGTACCAAATCACTGTTCAAAACTTGGGTTGCAATAGCGGTGTTGGAAGGATTTTCGCCAGTTTAACAATCATTCTAATGGCAGCTATATTAAGAAAAATCGCGGTGTAAGAGGAGAGCGAATAATGAAAAAGAGAGCGCTTGAAAGTCCTTCCAAGAACAACATTTTTTTTTAGGTTTATGTTTTTATGTAATTTTTTTTAATACTTTTAGTTCGACTATAGAGATATGTACACAAATATATAATACATAAGGTTTCATGGGAATCTTTCCATGAAACTAGAACCACAGGACTTCTTTTTTTTGCAGTATCTCCGATACTCGTCATAGTTGAATGTATAGAGTTTCGAGTTTTCAAGAATACGAACGCGCTAAAGCAAATCTGTCTGAAGATCCTGGAAAGTTTTCTCGAGAGACATTTTTGGGTTTTGATGTGTTTCTCCATTGTCAGACAGTGTGCATCCGCCTCAAAACAGGATAAAGTCCCTCTTGAAAGTTATCCCAACGAAGGGAAACTTTGCATGTGAGTTGGATGAGGATATACAATGCACGCGCATATCCTGGGTA
Organism: Neoascia interrupta; assembly: GCA_947623515.1. Lineage (NCBI taxonomy): Eukaryota > Metazoa > Arthropoda > Insecta > Diptera > Syrphidae > Neoascia > Neoascia interrupta. The sequence goes on from OX392462.1 coordinate 147,306,874, forward strand.
CGATGAAATTGAAAATGAAATATTATCTTTGGATTAATTTAAATATGAATTGGAAGTTATGTTGTGAAGGGTGGCAGGGGATGATTCAAGAGCAATGAATTTGATTTTTTAGTGTTTCCCGTTCCCCAACTGGAATGCTGAGGTGGAATGCTCTCATACTTTTAGCGATACTGGAAAAAGGTTTTAAAGATAGCCTGGGAGGTGTCCTTTCTTCATTGCAAAAAAAAGCTCATAGATCCAAAAAAAGTTCTCAGAAGCTCAATTTAATAGAAAACTATGAACATAAAAAGTGATATCCGCTATTTCCTAATAGTTAACGAAAAGGAAAACAGAGGTCACCGTAAGAACACGGGTAAAGAAAAGGGCTTGTGTTGAACTGGGTCAAAATTCCTATTAGGTAGGGAATTTTGACCCAGTAATAATCCTATTCAAAATTAACTATTTGGTAGGGAGTACTGCTCCAAGTTAGGAGATTATACCTTTTTTAACGATGAACTGTAGAGCCAAGCCATACCAGGTTTCCTATTTATAACAGTGTGCTCTCGAACTATTTTTGGCCGATTTAATTCTCAGAGGTTAGAGGGAGGTGGGAACCGTTTAATTTTCCATATGACCGAGGTGGAAATCTAACTAAAACCTCCCACGAAGAAGACACACGTCATACACACTTACTCCTACGCAGTAACTTGCAGTTTTAATTTTGCTTCTGGGCCTTTGGCGTGTGTCCTTAATCTTTTCTCGGAGATCCACCACATAGTCCTCTTGGTATTCTCGCATCTTCAATGGAAAATCCGAGTTTTTGTAACATGGCACTTGGTCCAAATAAATCTTGGGATGGAGTGGATCCAGGGCTATGAATCGCCTTCCGATAGGACACTAGAAATAAATGCATTCGCTGATCCTAATCCAGTTAATTCTCATATACTACTTCAGAATAGTTTTGCAGTCCTGCGATGTTAACGGCGAACCTTCAAACGGGGCAGCCACGTTGTGCTGGTGCACTTGACCTCTTGCTTTGACATTGGGCCCTTTATAAGCTGTGAACGTGATTTGCTTCCGACACTCCAGCTCTCGCATGTAATTTCTTTCACTAAGCGAATGAATGCGTTCCTGTACCTTTTCCAGTGTTTTGTTTATTCCCAAGTGCGAACCAGATACTAAATTTTGCATTTTCCGCAGAATGTACTGCATTTTCGACCGTGGAACAACCAGCTTAAAGAATCGTCCATCCGGCATATCCCATTTCTCCGCAGAACGCCATCTTGCACATATGGAGAGTGGAGAAACTGGCACGGCCCCCAGTATGCCTTTAAGATAGATGTGTCTGTCAAATATATCTCCTTCTCTGGCTTCTATAAACTCCTTCAATGCAAGGAATTGCTTGATATCAAGATCCCTTTACTGTACATTACGAAGCTCCTAGTACTCCAGTCTTCTGCTATGATTCTCTATACAGAGCCCGAAGGTCCTCAGTTCAGTTTCAGCTCTGATTCTCTGGAAGAACCTTTCTCCTTTTCTTCTTTTTGGAAGTCCGTCGCGAATCTCCTGTTATATGTGGCATGGCCAAGAAAGCTGCTTAGCTGGTGTTCATCTTTTGAAACCGGCGAACTTTGGTACGACGAATATTTAACTTACGCTTTGAAGAGGGCACATTATTTAAGATAAAGCTTTAATTGTTCTGCTCAAAGTCGTGTGAATTCAACTCTTTAGTTGTCTCAACGCTCAGCAAATATCCTTCCTAGAACGATGACATCGTTCAAGTACAAAAGGCAAGTTTTACACGTCGGGCCATGTAAGACACGTTTCATAACACGCTTTAAGGTGATCGAAACCTTGTACAGGCTATATAGCATAACGGATCGGTAAACTGCCATAGTCCATTGCCCGTTGCGAAAGTAGTGCCTCCTGTACCTGTCAGTTACCACTTTTCAGGCCAAGGATAAAAAAATATTTCGCTCCGCGGAGTCTCTGCAAAGTCTTTTCGAACCAACTGTAGCAGTACTTCTTTGTGACATCGCTTAGCCCTCAGTAGTCCACAAAGAATCACATGGACTATCTCGCGAATATTCCCGAACCGTCTGCTTCTTCACGTTGTCGAGTCTTTTATCCAGATGTTCCAACTGTTGCTCTATGTTTTTATACTTTACACTGGTTTCTTCCAAATTTTATTTAACATTTTCTGTCCAAAGTGTTTTCTCAAAGAGGACGTTCTGCAAATGTTTATTGCGTTTGCCTACGAGAGCTTCCCATTGCTCGCTACTTTATTACTTTTAGAACTTCGAACAAATTCTTTTGCTCATTTTTTTGTTCCTTCGACATTAAAAACCTGTTTGATCCTTGCATGGAGCTTTGGAGTTTGATACACCAACACTGTTTCGGACTGCAGAACTTTCTCGACCAATTATGAGTTTTATGCCACTTCCTTAATGTTTTTGCCTGAGGTTTGTCGAATAAGACTCAACTTTACTTTATAATTACACAACAAAATTTTTTTTATCAAACACAACTTATTTAAGCTCAATTTACAAACGGTCATCTTTATCACTTAGAACTCAACACTTAATTTTAATTCAACTATTTTCGCTCCTTATAGCTATTCGTATTCGCATATATTCGCAAAACAAATGTGACTGACGATTTACACAATTCAAACAGGTCGTCGAAATTTCTTCTTTCCCAATTTTTCGTAGGTACTTTTTCGCACGGAATAACACAGTTCAATGTTCAGTCGATGTGTGTGCTCAGCTTTTTCTCGCTTTAAGGGTGGAAACACTATTTATCTTTCAGCAATTGTTGCATTTTGTCGGCACATACTTACTTAAGGTGGCGCTGCAGTTTGGGGTAAACCTGGGCCTCAACCAACAAGCTTCGCCAGCCAGCTCTCTCTACAGCTAGCCGTCTCCAGTTTCGAACGCGAAGTTGGCTGAGGTCTCTTTCCACTTGCGTGCTCTTTCCATTATTGCATCATCTCTGCAGGGTGAACTCGAAAATTTTCCGGCCTTCTGTAGGTCGGCGTGCCTGAATAGTACGATGCTAAGTCTTCCTCTATTCTCCGAAAAATTTTTCTCTCGAAGCAGCTTAAAGTGTTTTCATCCGCCTTGTGCAGGACCAATGCTTATGCACCGTAAAGCAGGGCTGGGATGATGAGGGTCTTATAAATGGACGCTTTAGTTGCTCGAGGGAGGGCTTTGCTACTCAATTGCCTTCTTAGCCCGAAGAAACAGCGATTGGCAAGAGTTATCCTTCGTTTGATTTCAGTGCTGGTGTCATTGTCTGAATTTATAGTGGAACCGAGGTAGACAAAGTCCGTACCTACTTCAAAATTATAGCTGTCGATGGTGATGTTTTGTCAAAGACGTCAGTGTTGGCTCTTATTTCTTGATAACAGCATATACTTAGTTTTGCCCTCGTTTACTGCTCCACCCATATTCACCGCTTCTGCCGCTATTCTCAAGGCTTCACTGCCATCACGCATCGTTCTTCCAATTATGTCAATGTCAACTGCGTATGCGAGTAGGTCAAAGGACTTTTGAAAGATTGTGCCTCTGGTGTTCATGCGGGAGTTCTGCACAATTCTCCGAAGTACTATGTTAAGGAATACACATGACAGCGCGTCGTCTTGTTTAAATCCTTTTTTGACATTAAAGGGTCGGTGAGGTCTGTACCGACCTCAAAGGAAGAGCGTGAGTTTTCCATCGTAATTGTGCACAGGCTGACGAGTTTGACAGGGATGCAAAAACTAGACATTGCGCTATATAGCTCGTCTCTATAGATGCTGTCATACGCGGCCTTGAAATCGATAAAAAGGTGGTGAGTATATCGATTTGGAGTTCCTGGGTTTTCTCCAAGATCTGCCGCAGTGTGAATATTTGATCGATCGAACTTTCCAAATTCGATCGATCAAATATTCACATTCGATCGAAAAAACAAAAATTTCCTCAATATGAAATTACAAAAAAAAACTGTGTGCCATACAGAGATGAGTCCTTCTTCTCTTGGTTCAACTGTAAATATTATTGCCTTGGCAATTTGAAAACGAGCCTGTAAAATTTAGCAAAAATAACCTTCAGCAACACTCAACACAATGAGTGTTGCTGAAGGTCCTTTTGGTTTTGCATCATATCAACAACAAAAACAACATCCTATCAGGCTTTTAACAGCTCTCTAACCGGGCTCTAACCGGCCCGGCTACAGCACTAATGATTAATTCTTCTAAACCATGCGGTCTTTCACAAATTCTTCTTTAGACTGAACTTTTGTCATTTGTTGCTTTTTTTTGTGATCATCTTTTAAGTTGACTTTTTTTTAAAAAAAAAAGTCAACTGACATTAATTGCGATCGCATTTACATGGCGGCATCCAAACATCCTCTGTGTCAGAAAGTCTATCTGTTCGGGACTCTACTGTAAATTATTTCGCTGACATTTTGATTTTCGAGCAGAGTACAGTCAGTAAACAGTTTTGGTTCGTGTATATTCTAGTATTAATTCAAGAAATAAACCAAATTTAATATAATAATTTATTTCAAAACAGAAATTTACTTACGATGTGTGTACATGCTAGATTCTTAATGTGACTCCACTAAAAATATCTCTGTCACAATTTCTAATGCCCTCAAACTGTAAACTTTTATTGTTTAGCCCATACTCAAACCCGCAGTTGTTCCGAATCGTGCAATGCGTGACTGGTAGGGGGACTTCATTGAAATTTTTTTTACCCATGGGGAGAGGAGCTGCATGAATTTTCCCCACAGACATGGACACCCATCACGCATAAACAATGCCCCAAGATTTTCCACAATTTTGCGCGCTTTTCGCTCCTCATCTCATGCTCGACACGTCACTGTATCTCCACCACCATCATTCCCCACCGCAAGCCATCTCACTCGTTCTCCTTTGGGGGTATACAGGCACTCACGTTCACTCGATTTTCCCCAATAAAATAAAACAAAACACCCGCCGTCGACGGGGGGCGCGCAAAAGAAAAACAAGGCAACCCAACCAACTCCAGTCCGATTATTTTATTGATCGATTTTCCTTGTTTGAAACAATATTTTCCCCAACACTCACCACAGTCTCGGGAAAAACGTCAAGTGCGGGTCGTTGTCGTTCGTTCATTGACGCGAAATTTTTTCCTCTCCTCTCGGGCATAATAGTAAAATCAGAAAAACAGAATTTCTTAATTTTTTGGTGTAGTTTTCCGGTTGCAAATTAAAACATATTTTTGATAAGCACAAAATTTTAGCAAACAGCGACCAAGTGCAAAGCAGTGTTTGGGGAGCAGCCCTCAAAGTCCTCCGAAAAGGATTTCACCGCGAGAAGAAGGATTGTCTTGGACCCATATTGTCGTGAAATTTCGAAGCACCCGATTGCAGTTCTATTTGAGAAAATCAGGAAAAATGTATTTGCTGATGATGGTACGTAGACGGGCGATGATTTTATCCCAAAAATAGTTGGTTCAATTAAAATTTCCTAACGGATTATTGATTTTTCGGGGCTGTATTGCAATTATGTGGATTTTTTCATATCACCATCCCTACCTGGTTGCATTTGTGTGTATTTAAGGGGTAGGAGTATAGAGTTCATGTAACTACATAGAGTGCATAGCTGTAAGGCACCGCGAAGCCGTGTATTGTGTCGTGCGCCTTTCTACCTGCATTTGAGCGATGGCTAGAGCAATAACAACCCTTAGATGCAGGCCACCCTCCCGTCAAAATGTGATTTTTTTTTGTCCACCCTACTGGTGGCGGGCATTTTTTGTTTTGTTGTTTTCCTCAGACGGAATAGAATAAGAAAATTCTTTAACTTACAGGGGATTCGGGAAGCGAGTAGCAAAACAGAAAAATTTATTTTGCTAAAATTTTATTTATATCTCGTCACCCCGAGAAAAAAATGTCTGTCTTCCTTGTTCCTCGCACCAATGTCATGCGCCCTATTAGATGAACTCCCTGTTCTATGGCTCCTAAAAAGCGCGGTGTGTTCCAAGTTTTTGAGAGATATGAGAGAGAAAGAGAGTTGCACAAAAATTTCAATTCGCCAACATTACTAAATCCATTTAGGAAATAAAGTGTTTAACGGTACTCTGTAAAATGGGTGGTGGAGGGCAGCAAAAGTACTTTAGCCACATCTACATCGTTTTAGCTTCACCCACACCCTGTATGATGTTGCTTTTTAATGGTGAATTGTTGTTTTTTTTTTTTTTTGTTTCTTTTATTGGAAATCAATTGAATGGATTTGAACGGGAGAAGGGGATGTAAATGTTTTGCGAGGGTGTGAGTGGATAACTTTTGAGTCATTTCCGGGTTTTGTTGAAGTAAATATGGGTGGGTGGGGTAAATCTCTCCATTTCCTGTTCTACACTGTAGTGGGTGATGTGATTTAGTTTTTTTTTTCGCTGGCCTAGGCAATCAATTGCATTACTTTTGGGGTTGTGTTGGTGAAATGCAAACATGGCGGTGGTTACAATAGGGGGTATGGCGCCATTTTAAGTGTCGCAAAGGAAACGCTAATAAAAGTGTTTAATTGCTTTTGTCGCTTGGTAACTTGCAACGCAAATCATAAATTGCATTTCAATTTTAATTTCGATTTATATTTTGGGGTGAAGAGTGTGTTACGGGCGGTCCCAGCATAGGTAGGTAGGTACCTATCCCCGTACGGAGAAGTCATTTTTCTCAAATTAAGTTAAATGAATTTCAGTTGAGTTCGATAGGAACCTATGATCAAACGACTTCGCTTTCTAGTCTCCAATACTTACCTGCCACCCGTCGTGAAAGATAGGAGAAGGTTTGTCATACCAGATGTTGGCTTTCGCAATGAAAATACCCAAATCGGACGAAAACCAGCAACAGGAAAAATAAAAAAAATACTTTTAATGCGCGGACTCCTTTATCGGTCAGCGAATTTCATCTAAGTTGGAATTGGAAGAGTAGGTAAAACCTGGCTGCCAGGTAAAGGTGTCACATATTTCTCCCCGTTTTAGAGCTAGACAAAAAGTGTGAGTTACTGTATAGGTACGGGCGCTTGACAGTCAGAATTTTCAGCTCCACCCTTGGAATCGGGCAGGTTTGACGTTATAAGACTTGATAAATTTTAGAAGCGGACAGCAAATATTGATACGTGAAATCGCTTGTTGAGTACGCAAAATAGAAGTTTCCCCGAATTGAGTGGAAACGTTCACAACAGGAGCCAAAAATCTGTTCACCGAATTGATGTATATTTTCTAATGGCATATTCTTTTGAGCACCGAGCTGTCAAATAATACTCGGTGCTCGAAACAGTTCCAGCGTTTCAGGTGTACAGTCGGTTTCATTGTGTACAGAACGACAAGTACTGCACCGTTGTAGTCATCACGTTAAGAGTGAAATTGCTTTGACTTTAATTTGTTTCCTTTTTTTTCATTTCGTAGCGGGATTTTGTTGGCGTCGGTTCTTTTGTACTTTTTACTTAAAACGAATTTTGATAGCTTTGAGTTTTAGATGTTTAGGAACTTTTTATCGATGTCATACAATTTGATACAACGCGACTACGTAAAAAATAACGAATTAAAATTGAGTCGGAACGTCACTTCAAATACACAATCAAAGCTACACCCAGCCTCCACCGTCAAATACGACGGTGGCGAATATTCGACTTCGGTGTCGACTCAACACCGAATCAATTCGGAGTTCAAAAGAACATTTACATGAGCACGATTACGTTCAGGTGTACGGGGAAATAACATTTTTTTCTGTATTCTATACCAGTTTCACGATTCGGTGTTGAATAATCACGATTAGGGTGTAAATGTGAGGTCGGGTGGCTGTGGGAATCGCTTCACATCCCTGGCTTTTTGGACAAAGGTACCTATTCTACCCATTCAGTTAAAAAAATGAATTGCAATTCGAGTCCTGAAATCTTTGGCACAATCCAGAGTTAGTGTAGGTGTTTTTATGCTTCATCAGTGGTTGCTGCTATTGATAGAATCTTAAACGCGGTTTCCTTTCTTCTCGTGTATAACTCTAATTTCGCTGTTCTAGATGGCGTTGAGTTTCTATGTAGCCCCTATTAAGGGAAAATGGTATAGGTAATGTAGAGTTTGAGTGACTTTTAGCGGCCCATCCAAAATAGATAAAGGACCTCTTTATTGTATCGCTCCATCGTACGTTTATCCGGCATCGTACGTTTATACGCAGGATTTTTTTAGGGGGGCTGAACATTAATTTTGATTTGTTGTTTTTAATTTGGGCTTTAGATATTTCTTATGATTTATGTCTCATATTATTTTCCACAGAGTGGTGTCTCCACTTATTTTCCAATCAAATCAGCTTTCTGGCAACCTTTCTTTCTGTTTCGAGTGAGAGTATTTTACACAAGCTGCAGAATAGTCGCCGCCGACATTTGAGATAACATTGGGTCGTATGGGAGCGACAGCTGTAGCTGTTGGAAGGGCTCTTATAAGACTCAATGATCCCAAAAACTGTTTCGTCGTTCATGTAAGCCCAGGTTTAAACCTTAGAAAGGCTTGGAAGGTTTAGTCGCGTTTGTGTGCCGCTACGCATGAGAAATAATCATCCCTAAGAAAGGTCTAAGATCCCTAAGACCTCTTTGAAATATGAATGGGACCGACAGGAGAATCGATTTAGCCAAGTCCGTCCGCCCGTATACAAACAACTTTTAAGCCTAAAATTTTAATCTAGAGAGCTGAAATTTGGTGAGTGAGCTAGAAGTCCAGTCGTTCAGACCAAGTTTGAAAATTAGTTGAAACCGCCCACAGACACGCTCACTACAGGCATACAGGCCTCCGACCATCTCTAATTTTTAAAAACTTACTTACTTACTTAGGTGGCGCTACAGTCCGGGGTGGACCTGGGCCTCAGCCAACAAGCTTCGCCAGCCAGCTCTGTCTCTAGCTAGCCGTCTCCAGTTTCGCACGCGAAGTTGGCTGAGGTCCCCTTCCACTTGCGTGCGCCACCTGAGTCTCGGTGCTCCTCTACCGCGTCGTCCCTGCGGTGTGGATTCGAAGATTTTCCGGGCCGGGGCGTTGGTGTCCATCCGCTCTAGATGACCCAGCCATCGTAGACGTTGTGTTTTGACTCTTTTGGCTAGGTCGGTATCGCTGTACAGCCCGTACCGTTCGATGTTATATCTCCTCCTCCACTCTCCGTCTATGCAGACGGGACCGTAAATCGTCCGAAGAATTTTCCTCTCGAAGCAGCCTAAAGTGTTTTCATCCGCCTTTGACAGAGTCCATGCTTCTGCACCGTAAAGCAGGACTGGGATGATGAGGGTCTTATACATGGACACTTTAGTTGCTCGAGAGAGGGCTTTGCTACTCAATTGCCTTCTTAGCCCAAAGAAACAGCGATTGGCAAGAGTTATCCTTCGTTTGATTTCAGCGCTGGTGTCATTGTCTGAATTGATAGCGGAACCCAGGTAGACAAAGTCCCTAACTACCTCAAAGTTATAGCTGTCGATGGTGATGTTTTGTCCAAGACGTCGGTGTTGGGTGTCTTTTCTTGATGACAGCATATACTTGGTTTTGCCCTCATTGACTGCTAAACCCATATTCGCCGCTTCCGTCCCAATACTCACGAAGGCTTCACTGACATCACGCTTTGTTCTACCGATTATGTCAATGTCGTCTGCGTATGCAAGTAGTTGAACGGACTTTTGAAAGACTGTACCTCTGGTGTTGGCGCGAGAGTTCTGCACAATTCTCTCAAGTATGATGTTAAAGAAGTCGCATGACAGCGCGTCGCCTTGTCTAAATCCTTTTTTGACATCAAAGGGGTCGGTGAGGTCTTTGCCGACCTTGACGGAACAGCGTGAGTTTTCCATCGTCATCCTGCACAGACTGACGAGTTTGGCAGGGATGCCAAAACTAGACATTGCGCTATATAGCTCGTCTCTATAGATGCTGTCATACGCGGCCTTGAAATCGATGAAGAGGTGGTGTGTATCGATTTGGAATTCCTGGGTTTTCTCCAAGATCTGCCGCAGTGTGAATATTTGATCGATGGTGGACTTTCCTGGCCTAAAGCCACACTGATATGTGCCTATCAGATTGTTGACAAACGGCTTCAGGCGTTCACACAGTACAGCAGAGAAGATCTTGTATGCGATGTTAAGAAGACTTATGCCTCTGTAGTTGGCACAACTCAGAGGGTCTCCTTTCTTCAGGATCGGATTTTTAAAAATACTTTTTCCAAAATTTAGCAATGTAACAAATATGCTTGCGCACTAGTTTTTGGTATGTGACATTTCCTCGTAATTGTCTTTAAGGTAGCAGCAAAAGTTTGGCCCTTACGTTGAACACGCTTCTAGAGGACTTTAGCTTAAAATTACTGTTTTTCAATAGATATATATTTTCAATAGTATATGAAATTTGACAAAAAATTTCATTACAAAAGTCGTAGATACGTATTAGCGTTTTCTAACTTTTTTGTATATTGAGTATATGCCTCCGCCCACTTTTGTGTGGCAGACAAGACTCTAGATTTTATTCATGCATAAAAAAAATAAAACGGTGATTGATGTTTCACATTAGGCATACAGTGTAATAACAACCATGAAAGCAGAAATAAAAGGCATCTCAGAACAGCTGACTAGCTTGCCAGCGTATGTTTTGTGACCAATGCAACTAAAAGTGGCATGTAGTTTAGTAATAATTGTAATTGACATAGATAAGAGACGCATTTGAAGCATTTCCCTATTTGCCTCGAATGCGCCAAAATGCCATCCAATCTAATCTAAGCTATACCTACCTAAGTATACTCACCGTTTTCAAAGTTGCCAAAGTTTGTAGGTATGGAGTTTATCTATAAAATAGTAAGAGTATTTATCCCCCACTGTTAAATGGGGGATAAATACTCCCCCACTGTTAAATATCCTTCGCCTCAAAAAATGTACAGGTATGCAGGTAGGTACCTATAAAATGTGAGATATAAGAAAAAGTGACACAGAGTAAGACCAAAACATAAGCAAGCAGCATGACAGGAAGGAAATATCAACAGGATATCCACCACATCCTTGCTATATGTACCCATTCCTTCATACACATTTTACTACCGTCCCTACACTTCCATCCACCTCGCCACCTTGCCATTGGTGGGTTCCAAAACTCATCATTGAATTATTAAAACTCAACAAGTTTTAATAATTCAATGATGATAATTCTCTATTTACATGAGAACCGAAAAACTTAACAGCTCACAAAAAACCCCCATTTCCCTACTCTGCACAGTCGCAACTACAATATTTCCTCCCATAACCAGAAATACACCTATAATATAACAAGCAACGCGATCCTTTTTTTTTTGCTGCACGAACATAGACGAGCAAACACACCCTTGCCTGCCTTAGCCCAAAGCAAACGATCAGTTTTTGCGTTTTTGTTTATTTTCTCCATTCACTTGCTTGGTCTTCCGCCCTAATAGTGGGCAAAAAAGTGTCGACAGCGTTGCCATACAAAAATTTTATTTCAAATCTAACAATGTTACGCTATGTACGTTTTAATTTGGCATTTTAATAAAAGCTTAAGCCAGTTAAAAAAAAAGGCATTCAATGCCAGACCAGTAACTCAGGTAGTTCAGTAACTTGTGTTTCTTAAGTGCTTTCTTTTATTTAAACATAACGAAGCCACATGCTGAGGCGTAATTCTGATATGGACATTGACCAGAAACTTACTAAAAACCACGTTTAAAGCATAATCCTCCGATCATAATCCCATGCTAAATTATAGATCGGAAAAAATCGAGACAAATGCAACAATTTCCATTCCATTCTATCCAAGTTGTCATCATTTTTGGTGACCGCTCAACAAAATTGGATTTCGAAATTTTTGTCACGACATTTTAAATTTCAGTGCTGTGTAAATATGCTAAGAAACATAAAAATAAGCAAGTGATAACGATTATTTTCGCTATATCGAGTGGTTGATGTTCCAGACTTTGACTCCTGGATTTAAAACATTCCCAACTAACGAACTCTTGAGACTTACACTCTTAAAACGTCAAAATAGCTCTTAAAAGGCTCTTGTAACTCTCTTGATACACTTTGAGCATAAACCCTTGTTAAAGAAGTGAGTAAGTGCAAGCGTTCGTCTGTGACTAACTTCTACATATATACCCGACCCTATATACCGTGTAACACCAAATCTTAAAGTTTTTTGGCCCGCATTCATATATAATTTGTATAGGCCACGCCTCCAAAAAGTGGGCATGGGCTCAAACTAAAATAATTTAATTTTAATATCGTTAGAATCATGAGAAAATACTGTAAAAGCGAAAATTATTTCAGAAAAAACCTTTTTTTCCTAAAATCGCCCCTTAAAAGTGGGCGGAGCTCAAAACTTTGTATGGAGCAAACTTAGCAAATAGTAATATTTTTGTGATTTGATTTTTTTAAATTTTTGATACTTTTTGATTTGGAGTGAACTTTTCGAGAAATGGACCTTTTAAAGATCTAACATGTTAAAAGTGGGCATGGCCAATATTGTAGGCGGCCCGATTTTCGCCTTATTTAGGGTCTTGGGCCAATATTGCTCAGTACAAAAATTTGAGTTCCTACGCCTTGTGTAACTTGACCAAAAGCATTTTGAAGGAAAATGTGTAATAGAGGTTGTCCTTCATTGAAGGCAGTGGTGGGCGTGGCCGTTGATGGATCTGTGCAACAGAAGAACCAAGAGGTGTACGAAGTTTCAGCTCTTTAGCTTGATTTTGAAGAAATAAACCTTCACACATACAGACGGACGGACGCACAGTGGACATAGCTTAATCGATTTACCTGTTGGTCTCGATCATGTCTCTTAAAGGTCTTACGGGTATACGATGATTATTTCACTGTGTTACAAGCTATGCATTAAAATAAATATACCCTGAGTCGGGTATAAAGATCCGAAAATGATTTTGTAGCACTTTTCTTAATGGAGTATCACTCCTGTAGCGCTTAAATCTTATAAAAAGAGTATATTAGCTGTATTAGTGTTAGCTCTTGTTATAAGACCTCAACTCTTGTAGGGTTTAAGTTTTGTAATAAGAGTCTCGTAAGAGTTTAAATAAATAAATAAATAGAGTGGCGCAACATCTCGAGGTGAACCAGGGCAAATTTCTCAACGATGGATGCTGTGTGTGTTAGAGTCTTCACATACAAAAATTTTTAACCGAATCCGAATAGCAATTTGAGAAGTTTTTCAAGACAGATAATACTCTCGGAGAACTTGTCAGACCCTCGCGGAGGTTGGGACCCTGAAAAGGAATAAGTCCTTTTTTTCAGGTCACGATGGCAGGATTCGAACCCACACCCCCGGCGTAGTAAGCACACACACTAACCACTACGCCACGGCAGCCCACTATTTCAACTACTACCAACGGCACTTATAGAAGTTTAAATCTTGTAAAAAGAGTGCAGTTCTTGTAAGAAGAGATTTACTCTGATAAAAAAATCTTTAGTCTTTGACAACTTTATTTATTTGTCCATGGCCTGTAAGAAAAAATCACTTTTGTGTTCCTTATAGGGCTACCAAATACCTTATAGCTCAAAACATGACGATAATTGTCATTTGATAGAAACACATTTTTTTTTAATTACATTATTTATGGTAATTAATAGCCATTTTATTGCTAATGACATGGCAAACAATATTTGTGGAGTCTTTGAATAATATAACAAGATAGATAACACATTTTGAAGCCCATGAAGTTAATAATTTTATGGATTGCGAAACTTTATCTTTGGGTAATTTTTGTTGAACGTTTTATGAAATTATTTTATTTTAAGACGTGATGTGTTAAATGTAACGAAAGGAACATGTCATTAGGAAGGCTTTTTGCCTTTATTTATTATAACGTGTATCAATTTATGAATGGTAACTTCATAAGACAGCCCAAACTGCGACCGCAAAAAAAAACTAAGTTTTTTAGTTCCAAAAAACCCAACTTCATGTAAAAATGATATTCAGAAAACCTCCGAACATATTATGAGAGAGCAAGGTAACCCTGCTACGATAAGTTTCAATTTATAAAACGCATTAATCTTTTGTTATTTTTGATTTGCCTGTTTTTTTCAGAAAATTCAGCTAAAGCCCTACCTAAGCATTTTTACCAAAATGCTAAGGACTTTAGCTGAAATATTTTTAACCGCATCAAGTTTTAGTGCACCATTATGTTAGAAAAACCTTTTTGAAAAGTTCATAAAAAATTGATGCCAGATTGAGATATAAAACGCCATCACACAAATCGAGTTTCATTTTTTAAAGTGTGTACATATTTTATTCTCTAATCACCTTTATGAAAATAAACAAAAATTGCTCTTGCAGTAGGTATTACATCCTCTTTTTGCAGAGGAAGAAGTAAGAATAAAGCTCTTACAGAAGATTTATAGTGTATAGAGTTTGTTAACTCTTATAGCTAGGCCATTAAACGCTTGTAAGGCTCTTATAAGACACTCATAACACCTTACAAGAGTAAAACTCTATGAGCTTTACTCTTGGCCAGTCTTATATATGTAAGCCTATTGTTGAATCTTATACGAGTTTAAATGCTAGTTGAGTTGAGACTCATAAACAGCGAAATTGGGTTTCGAGATTTTGATAATTGTGAATTAGGTATAACTGTATATTTTTATTTGTTACAAAATGAATTTTTAAAATCACACATTTTAGCCGAAAGCGCTGGTAGCTAGTGCTCTAGTTGTTTAAAGATTAAATTGTTATTTATTACTTTTTAAAAAATAATACTAAAATCACACATTAAGTATAGCTCTACAAACTTAATCTTATACTTCATTTACACCAACCCCTTAATTCTAAATTTAGTGAAAAAATTTCGAAATCCAATTTTGCTGTTTATACGTCGTTTTTGCTTGCTTATTTTTTGTTTTAAAATACGTCCCAGAGCATATTTATCGATTTATGTCAAATGACAAATCTTTTGTTTATGTATTTTCTGTCAGCTGCCTTGAATTCCCTTAAAAATAAGAGATTCGGAAGTTTGAGAGGCTTGTTCAATTCGACAAACTTTTAAATGCCCAAGCGAAATTCATCATTTAACTGAAATTCAACAGTTATACCTAAATCCTGAAAAACATATGGCAAAACGCTGAGCATTTAGGGTGAAAAGTTGAATTTAGCTTAAATGCTGAAATTAGGCTCGGTGTAAATGTACTATTAGTTTTTTTTGTTTTGTACGTATTTGAATATCAATGTATTTTTAAGTTTAATTTGTGAAGTGGGCATTCATTTATTATAAATTTGCTTAGGTTTTGCCTAGTGCAAAAATGGCGAAGAAAATATCTGCCAAAATTTGCCACAATCCATCGACCCTCCCTGCATAGCGAAGTACTGATAAAAACTGTTAAAAAATGGACGGGCAAAAACTTATTTCCAAATTTTTAAACAAATACATACATAGGTATCTAGGTACCCATGAGCATGAAGCACCCTGTGTGAATTAAGGTAAAATATGACAATCTTCATTTCGTGATCTGAAATCTTTTTGAATTCTTATCTGGCAATACCCAATAACACCCTTCTGCTTATCAATGTATGATTGCATGGTCGTTGCTGCTGTTCAAAGTGACACCCGCAGTTGTTTGCTTTTCTCTCTCCTCCTACGTTTCATTCAGCGTGGATGGGAGCATTTTCAGCATGCCATTAATTACCCCAACAACTAATTACCTACCAATCTTATGGAACGGACATGCAACTCAGCACGGCGAATGCTGATTGTATATATGTATGTATACCTACGGAAAAGTAAACTTCCCCAGCTGATTCAGAAGCCTAGATTTCCCCCCGAAAAACCCAGAAACACAATCCACCCACAAGCAAAAGTGCTTTCCTTTCCTTTCGGCGACAGCTGCGAATCTGTGAGCAAACAAAAATTGGCGCGATCGCAAGCCAAATGAGTAGGTATGTATATGTACCTAGGGCCTGTTTGTGCGGTGGTGATCGTCGTCATCGTCACTTCACTTTATCACCACTACCACCCTCTTTCAGACGCACTTTCCTGTTTTACATATGTACTTAGACACATACCTACCAACTACTGCTGCAACTCTGTAGCCTGTGCGGCTATCGCAGTTGGCAGCTTTGCCAAAATTCGAGGTCACACTCTCCCCCATGCGGGCAAAGCGAGTCTCAGAGAAACTTATAAAACAGAAAAAAAAACTCATTAATACCCATCCATGGCTTGGTCCCTGGTAAGTAAACCCACAGGCCACCACAGATGGGAGGGAGAATCGAGCAAAATGTATTGTGAACAAGCGAAGCGACCCAAAACGACCGTCAGTCAAGTGAGTCTGACAGTTCGATCGCATCGCGACCGAGGAGGGCGACGGGAATATCTACACAGCAAAAAGAGGTGGTTGGATAGATAGACTATGGTGGTGCGTGATATTTTCGCCCTCCGTGCGTTGTTTCGTTTCTCCCTCCCACACTCTCCTCGTCCACCACGCACAGCTCACAAAAAGAAGCGATTGCTGCCGCCAGCACCACCACCACCACCATCATCAGACCAGACAACCACCTCCTGTTTCTTTGAACGTTCTTGCTTTTCTCCCTCGTTTTTGAGTGTCAGCAGTTGCTCTCGTCGTGTTGTTGTTGTTGTGTTCTGTTCGGCCCTCTTTCCATTGTGACCTGCTTGCCTGACGGGGCCGGCCGCCTGCTTGTTTGCCTGACTGCTACGTTGTGGGTTGCTCTTGGCGTCTGAATACCAAGAACAACAAAAACAACAACGCATGATAGCAGCAGGCAGGCAAAATGTTGACGATGAGGCGCAGCGACAACGGTGCGACACGATCAGCAGCGGGTGGGTAGTTTTTTTCTTTCTTTTCCGTTTTTGGGTTTGTGGTGGAATTGAGGAGAGTTGGGTTGATTGCCTGACGCCGAAATTCGCTCGGGCAGTCTAAAGGAATTTTTCATCGTGTTCGGACCGGAGGTGGTGAATGTAACGTGTGAAAAGAGCATAAGGTGGTGGTTTTTAACTAACTCACCCAAATATTAATAAGAGGTCGTTCAAGAAGCGTAAAACAATAAAATTTATTAGAAAGCAAAGTGTAAAGTCAATCGTAATCTGTGATAAACGTGACCTCTGACAGTCGAGTTTTGTGTTGTGTGAAGACGCTCAAGACGTCTTTTGGATGCTGTAAAACTGTTGAAGGTGAGTTTAACAATTTGGGGGCGGATGATGGTGGTGGATCTCAAGTGTTACCCTATGGCTTAGTTATTTGAAATTTGTGTAATGCCTGTGCACGTGTTTGGGGCCGCGCCACCCACTAAATTTATTTCTTTTTCTGGCATTGTCCTAGTTTTTTTTTGCTGGCCCCCTGGATGGGTGAGCGAGCATCCCTTTCCTCTCCGCGTTTGCACATGCCGTTGTTTGAAATCGCCTCACACACTTGTAGTTGTAAGAGTAGACCCGTCATCGTCATATCCTCCACATGGTTCGGGTAGAAGCAGAGCAGCAGCCGGCTAAAGAAAAGATTGTTTTGCTCACTTTCCTTTGCCCCATTTTTTGTTTATTTTTTTGCGGAACGCGATGTTGCTTGTTTGTGTGCGTGCGTGTATGTTTGAAGTACAGGGTGGTGCGAAAAGGGTTTTACTTTCTAGGTAGTTCTAGTTAAAGGTGTTAATATACAGGTTGTTTTTCTTAATTTATTTATTAGTTTTTATTTTTAAAGGAAGCTAATACCTACCTAGATCAATAACCAATAAAATGCAATATTTATAATTTTTTTTTTAATTATTTATTTAGTTCACTCGTTTCCATTAGAAAAAAAAGAATCTAAACAATCATATGCTATGATTGGTCTTTCCGCCTGCAACCAAACTGAGATTAGTGACAAAATATTACAAATAAATCCGAAATGTTTCTACCAGACAAACGCAAGTTTCCATCCCCAATAATACGACCATTAGCGGGAGACGATAAATAATAAAACCCAATGTGCTTTCTTCACCAGACAATTATAGGATTAATTTGACATGAGGACTCTTTCTGTCATTTGGGCTCCCAAAAAAAAGTCGTAATGTCAATTTCCAGGAGCGAAAAAAGATTTCCGTTTTCACCATCCCAATAGAAAACGTAGTTCTGATAGATCTGTCATTCGTGGACAGCTTCAGTGGCATTTTTGGATTCTTAAACTATTAAAAAGGTGTTCGAAAAGGCTTGAAAGCGGTTTGTGAGATTTATTAGGGGATTCATGTTTAATCGCTTGCCGCGAGAATATAAATTTGTACTGTTAATCGCGTAATTAGTAGATAATTAAATGATTTAATTTATATTAATCGCTTGCATCTGACTCTAAGATAAAAACCATGAGTTTCCTTAATTTCAGCATGCCGGCTTACAGCTCTTTAACCAAAAAAACTGCAACAAGTGCAATTTGATTCAAACACAAGAAATTACTTTCAAGACACCCTGTACAGAAAATACCTACCCATACTCTGTCAAGGCATATCCGCTATTCATTGCTTTTACTTGTGTGCATTTCTCACCCCAATGTAGATTGTTTTTTTTTTTCATGGTAAGGCAGCAACAATGCTGGATAATGTGCTGATGTCCACATATTTTGTGCAGCAGCACACACATGTCTTATTTTTTCATACACACACTCATCTTTAAATGCCCTTTTTTTCAAGGGGTGGGAAACACTTTTTTCGTTTGGTGGATAACACGGAATAGAACAAAAGGCGGTTACATCCCTTTCAGTGGGTGTATACTACACGTGTATTGGTATGACAAGATCACATCGTCGTAGGAACTCTCTCCATGTAGATTGTATATTTATAGCTGCGTCACCATCCTGTGTACTGTAGGTATTATTCACTCCATAGGGGTGTAGAATGAATTTAATATTCTTTTTCCGTTTTGTGTGAATCGAATCCCTCTGCGCCCACTTTACTCCTTGTGCGCAGTGAAAATAAGGTACATATATTCTCCTTCTTACCATCTTTTTTTTCTGTTAGTTTTCGTCCCTTTTCTTGGAACTCGCCTTCTGTCGGTATGACGGCGGTGTAGAGACCCAAATTAATGGCAATTTAAAACACGTTTCCCCTTTGTATTTTATAGGTACCTACGAACGTACATGTGTATATGCACTGACTGACTGTTGCTCAACTCTCATCGAATGGGGTTGATGTGCAGCCTGTTGTTATTGCCCCGAATTTCTGCGCAGGTAGGTAGGTTGGTAAAAGTTTGGGCGCGCAGACAGGTAAATTGTGGGATCGTTACGGTTCATTTTTTGTGGTTGAGCATGCACCTTGTTTGAGTAAAAATAAAATCAGTTAATTGCCAAGGGGGATTAGGTCATATGGGTAATTTTTGACAGGCATTTCCTGGTTTCTATGCTTTGTCTTAAAACAATCTTTATTTTTTTGTTCTTCTTAGCAGCTTTTATGAACTTAACTAAGTTGCCGATATTTGCAAAATATTTAAAAGGCCCAGTTAGAATGGTCGATCACCCTGCTTCGTAGAATGACAAAAAAATCTAACATGGACAAAATCTTAAATCGGTTTCAGAAAGTTTGACTGATTAATAAGTAGGTACCTACCTGTCTGGAATAGGACAAAAGCTAGAAAAACAAAAATCTCTAGGTTTTTCATGTTCGACATTTTTTCCGTTCTAAATTTTTGTTTTCTATTTATCGAGGTAGAGCCGTTACTACCAGCCGGACCTAACCCCATATCCAAACAAACTTTACCTACTACAAACAACAAATATTTGAAAGGAAAATATTTACATAAATTCTCTTTTCTAAGCTACAACTTGGAAAAAACAGACTTCTACGAGATGATTTTCCACATCATTATAGTCTTCAGCTCTTCATAACCAAAGTGCACCAGTTTATTCCTATCCTGCCTATTTTTTGATCCTTTCCATTCGCATTATAAAGGGCAAAAGTAGCTATAACCCTAAAAAGAATATTATAAAAAATCCCCTGAAACACTTTGATGTTTATGAGGAATAAGGGAAATATTGTTTGCTTCAAGCAAGTGCAAACACTTATTTGTTAGCTTCATCAATTCTAATATTTTTTATGTGTTTGGCAAGGGCGCGTTATGACTCAATTACTCGTGGTACTTTAAAAACAGTAGCGTCGGACAAGGTACGTTCCTAAAGGCGTACTTAAGAGTAAAACTACTGTGAGCAGCACTCAAGCTAATCTCGAGAGTACTGAGAGTATCCTGAGAGTACTCGCAGAGAGTAGATTTTTAGACTCCTTAAAAGTGTCGCTCTGCGAGTTACTCTGGCCAGCCTGAGAGCTACTCGCAGTAAATTTACTCTCAAGTGGACAGATGACATTTCAGAACCGGCACCGGCTACCCGGTCGTTTGTATGGGCAACCGGGCTTGAAGGTGTGAACGCGCCCATAACCGGGCTGCCGGGGGTGTATAAAATGGGCCTAAGTAGCTTTAAGTTTGATACTACGCCCAGGCAACATCCGCGCTAACATTTTTACCCAGCTTATAAGTGAATTGACGACTACAAATAGTAATTCGTACTACCAACACTCGATAATTTGTTTGTTATATTCCATACTGAAAAATAAAGTGTTAGCAAGACGTCCCTGGCGCTTACAGGTTCTCAAAACTTGTTTTTCGTGCAAAAATCACCCCCTTTAAATTCTCATTCCATAAGGAAGGTGAAAAAAATTCAATAATCAGACAAAACAAAAAAAACTCATACGGATCACGTGATTTCTTGGGGATCGTGTATCTGGTGTGACCGACATCAACTTCACTGAAGTTATTTTTAATGGCATGAATTTTTTCTCAATCAAGATATAAATGATAAAATAAAAACTTCTGCTGTTACTGGACGAGAAGGAGGCTACTTTAAGTATGTGAGCTTTGAGCCGCTTTTGCCCCTTTCTGGCTAAAAACTCCTTTGTATATCGACTCAGTGACTAAAAAATCACTTTCTAAGAGTTCAAATTCAACTGAATCGAATTGAATTCTTTGTGTGATATTAGACAGCATTTCCGTTGCCGGGTTATTCAGAAGAAAAATTCAATAACAAACTTTTCAATTCATATTCAAAACGACCGATCGTTTAAACTGAAGATCACAAGAACCCATCTGAGGCATTTCACTATTTGAAACGTGTCGATCGTCTCAATGTGTCCTGTTTTTACTTATTTTATTAGCATCCGACGAAAATTCTACAGTGCAAAAAGCCAGCTAAATGAAAGACTTCAAATGTAATACTCTCGCAGAAAGGACTTCCCGCCAGTTAAGTGTACTCTTAGACCTTTGGACAAAACTTGTTTTATTGCAGAAAACTAAGCAGAACCACAAGGTTGTAGCCTGTCAGAGCAAACTTTTCCTTGTCATGAGAGTCCTTTAATGAAAATTAAAGTTTTCTGTGATTGAAGTGAACCAGTGATCAGCATTACACTTCAAATTTCGCCGTGATCCAGTACCACTTCGTCTCTACTCTGATCCTTTTTTCGTTGCTATATGTTGGCTTATTAAAGCTTTAGTCATAAATGCTTGAACACATTTTCATTATATTTCCTTATGGGCTAAGCACTTTCTCCAGTAGTTATTACAAGTGTTGAAATTCATTCAAGAAGGAATCTTTCCAATTTGTGCAGAGGTCTGAATGAGATCGGTAGACATAGTTGCTGGATCGCTGTAAAGGCATAATGCTCTAGGCCGATTCACTTTTAACGTAATTTCAATAAACCTCCCTGGTTGTTGCAGTTTTTATGATTTCTAGCATTTCAAATTTGACATCTTTCGACACATGATCACATGTTTCTTCCCATTACCACGCATCTCTAAAACTACCAAAGACCTTACAAATCTGAATAAATCGAGGCACCATCAAAAAAAAAAAAAAAGCAAGTTCACCCAACCCAGCCTCAGCCCATAAATCTTGAACATTTACGCCAACAACAACACTAGCCGATGGCAGGGCGGGTGTGAGCAGGCTATACGTGAGATTAAAAATGCCACTGCGAAATTTCGGAAAACCAGAACTTTCCCTCTGTCGTCTCTGGTTTTGTCACCCGCGCCACACCAATCGCTCCGATCGATCGCTAGCGTCCCACATACCATATGCGCGCCTACCGCCACCCACCCACAAAACTGGTCAATGCGACTTAAGACGGCAACAGCGCGACGCTGCTGGTGATGAGAAACCTTTCACTGGTGCGCGCGTGTTTCCTAATCACCCTGTGTGTGTCACCATCGGAACGCGCTGCTGCTGAGCTCTGATGATGTGAAGATGAAGAAGAGATTTGCGTTAATCAGCAAATGGGGGAAACAACAACAAGTCAAAACAAAAAAAAAAACACCGACCCACAAAAAGAGACTCAAATCATCGCCGCACGGCTGCTGTGGTCGTGATGTGTCGTTGTCACTTTTAGGGACCAGTAACAGTGGGAGTGGGAGGGTGGCGGACATTATAGTGCTGAGGCTGACCATTCGCCCGCCTGACGGTCAGACTGGTTATTAATTTTCGTTCTTTTTTTTTAATTTATTTTTGCGGCTGCTCGACGGGCTGGTGATACTATGAGGACTGGGCACTGGGGAGCCCATTTGCAACCCACTCTGTATAATTAGCATCGGCGTTGGGCGTGCGAGAGCGCGCATGTGTGTGTTGTGGGGGGATTTACTTTTTTTACGATTTTCCTCGAAGTTTGTGCTGCTGCTACGTCTTCTTTTGTTTTGATGGGGTTTTTTCTCGGACGATCGAGAGTGGACTGTAGCGCCGAGAAGAAACACCCAGCAGGCAGTATATATGCGGACGGAACAAAGTTTCGTGCACAAGACGACAGCACAAGTTGATTGCCACCACACATCATGCTGTGCGATCAATGTCAGCGACAGTTCACCAACAAAGTGGCCGATCAGGCGGGGGAGGCGGTTAAGGGTTGCCATTACATTTATCGTTGATTTGTCTTATATAAATAAACAAATCGTGGAAATTCTTAGAATGTAAATTGATACAGGAGAGTCCTATTGACAACTTGATTTTTATTTTTGAATGCGTATCGGTGTTTTTTGCTTCGCCAAAGAGTTGCGTCAACTAGGAGTGTTTATTGTTATTGTCTGTTGAAAATTTTTTCTTATAAAGAAATCAGCACGTTTCTAGTAAAAGAAAAATTATTGTGTCCCACTTTGGTCAAAATAAAAATAAATAGAGTGGCGCAACAGCTCGAGGTGAACCAAAACCATATTCTCAAAAATGTATGCTGTGTGTGTTAATTTCTTCACACACAAGGGGACCTTCAAGACAAATGATGCTCTCGAACGACTCGTCAGCCCCTTGCGGAGGTGGGGCCCTAAAAGAGAACGAGTCTTTTTTTTAGGTGACAATGGTATAATTCAAACCCAGACCTCCGGCGCATAGTAAGCACACACACTATAACTATTACCACTACTTCACGGCACCCCAATTTGGTTAAAAATAAATATGTTTATTTCTCAACATACACTTTTGGCGCAAAACGTTTGATGCCCCATTTCATATGCCAATTGGCCCTGTCAAGCTCCGAATCGCGTTATAGAACTTCAGTGTTAAACATTGTGTCTAAAATTCATAAGCAAGGATATCCTACTGTCCATCAAATTTCAGCTTCCTTCCACTCGTGTTAATAAAGTGGTCGCGTCAGTGGGCGGTTTTTAAAGTTTTTACACTTGTGCTGCTTCCGGACCTAGAAAGCAAAGTTATTCCGCTCAATTTTTGGCGTCTAGGATTTCGTCTTGGCAGCTCGTCCAACTCTGGCAAATGTATTGTAAAATTTTTGTCAGGGGTTCGAATAGACTTGCGTTTTCGATGTTCACAATTCAAAGGTTCAAACTCAACTTACTGCCAGGTCATATGTGTGTTATGTGTGTAAGCCTCACAAGAACATTCAAGAAGACGCTAGATAGACCGAGGAGCATTACTGAATGTCAGCCTTAGGCTGTTTTCAATGAAAAAGGATGCTTGTGGAATGGAGTGGACGCTTAGTGGATGTGTATACTAATAGACACACAGCATTATTCAAATTATTATGTTTTGTCGCCACATAATCCTTTTAAACTCCCGCAAATTCGAATCAAGTTCGACTTAAGTATAGCCGTACCTTCAGACTGGATTTAAAGATTTTCCAAAAAAACACAGACTTTGTACTTTGTATAACGCTTAAAAATATTTATGGGTGTTAAAAAATATAAAAATGGCGAAAAAAACATAAAAATCATTAGTTAACTTAACGCTTTGAAAATGTGCCAAAACATTAATAAATGATTCTTTTTACTGGTCTGTGAAGCTGATGCTGTGAAACATTGCAAAATACAAAAAGTATACAAAAAGAAAAGCAAACAGCAAAATGTTGGCAAAAGAACAGCATAAAAGCATGTAGGCACTGAGCACGAGATTTATTAATTTCGAAAATGTATGGGCAGTCGTACGATTTTGATGAATATTTTAAGTATTTTCGTCAAATCTCGGATTTCGATGCGGTGTACAAGAGATATTCAGTTACTGAAATGGCGCGGTGGTTCTTATAAAATTAAACAAACTATGAAATCGCAAACTAAGTTAAAGGTAGAGGACGATGCGGTCATTTAGAGGCAGAGGTAGAGTCGAACTTTAGACCAGGTGCTTCATCTTTATGCGGCGCTTGGATTCGATGTGAACATGGGTCTAAACCAACACGAGTCTCCAGTCGGTCCGGTCCTAGTTTATAACCTCGACGTGATTGCTCTTAGCTGCTTTATGTCACTCTCGAACCTGTGCACACTCTCTAAGGCGGTAGGATTCAAAGAGTCTGTTGGCCGGAACATTGATGTTCATTCGCTCTGCATTGTACTAGATACATATTTTTAGCGACCAGTACGCTGTTTTCTTTTCTGATGCTGAAACAATATTGTTCTGAAGCTCGTAAATTTCGCTGTTAAATTGTTTTTGACATTAAATAATTTAATTTTAAAAATAAATTATGTATGTATTGGAGCTTTACTTTTGTATTTGAAAGAAATGCTAATAAGCAAGGCATTCAGTCAAAAAATACTCAGGAAAACATATCAGCGATAAGAATCAATCGATTCCAAAAACCAATGTTAAGAATTGGGTTGGTAAAAATTTTATTTATTATCTTCGGATGACGTTCGTGTTAGACCCTCTGTTATCGCTGTAACTCTAATTTAATTGAAGTAACATACGACACGTTTTTTAATCTTTACTTTTTGAGTATGAGTAGCTAAGCTGTTTAACTGCTCTTTTCAAAAATATGTTTCCCCATTTGGCGACAGGTTAAATCACACGCTTTGGCTGGCAACCAACAAACACGTCCACACATAAAATCAAAGCAAACTAAATAGCTTCGATTTGGCATTTGACAGAAGAGATGTTTACATGTGTTAGTGGGTTCTGATCAAATCTCGCCAAGTCGGGGGACCACATCTTTCGTGTTGAGAATTGATCAAGCATTCCTCTTTTATTTTCTATTGACAGAAAGAGCAAATCTTCTGTTCAATGAAAAACGCTATGGAACTTGTGCTGACTTAACTTCATTATTTGTTCTTGTTCATGGAAGTGCGGTTTAAAATGTGCTGATTTGACAGTGCTTCACAAAGTGACAGTTATTCATCTTTTTTCTCATTCGGCGAATCAGAATAAATAAACTTAACGAAGATGACTGAGTTTTTTCGTTTGTCATCTAAAGGCCGTTGTTGCTGACTTATTTAACCTTGGAGCTTGCACTATTTTTGTTAGACACAGTTAGCTGTGGGCTCACACCTCTAAAATCAGGTTAGAAACTAGGCGCCATTGACGCCGGATTTTATAAGCATATTGAGTAATTTTCAAGTAAATGCGAACTACCGACTCATGTGCTGTGGCCCGATGCCGTCAATAAGATTCATTTTACCATCACTTTCCCAGTGAAGTTATACCTACCTACAGGGTTAAAAATAATTAAACAATCCTTACGCGTAATTATTTTAAGCATTTAAAACAGAACCTTATTATATATTCTATTACGACTGGCTAACATGGAATGATTGAATTTGACCATTCTTTAACACTAACAATTTGGCAACCCTAACTCGCTATCGTTATTTAACCTACCCAAGTCCCATAATAAATGGACGTTTTTGTGGTGCTTGGATGGAATACCCGACCCAAACCCTACACAAAAATACCAACACTTGGATGTCAGTGTACACAAACACCCAAAAAATGAAAAAAAAAAAAAAAAAAACATTCAAGGCATTATCATCTAGTAGGGTACCACACCGCACAAAAAAGTGGGTGGATTATGAAAATGAGATGAACAGGGAAAAATGTGAAAAGAACACCAGACGGCGGCAACGAACGACTTGTTTTCGAGAAACGAATTGAAGGGTCGTTGCTGAATTCCAGCAACAACATGTTCTTTGGGTGCCAGTTCCAGGCACCATACGATCACCCATCCGCAATCCGTGTCGCCAGAGGGTAGCAGTTTCTTTTTTTCGTGAAGGTTCGGTGTGTATTTTGAGTTCCTTTCTCGGTGCCTTTCGATACACTTCACTCACATCCTTTGGTTTGTCCTCTTTTCCAAAAGAGATTTGTGTTTTTGTTTTGCTTTTTTTTCTGATTTTGGAGTGTATATTTCTTAAAAATAGCTGTGAGAGTGTAGAGGTGCAGTGGGTTCGGCAGGTGGTCGCAATAGCAGCGGTAACGTCGTCAGGTAGGTTGGTAGATATAGTTGCTTGCTTGATTGGGTTACCTTCAACCCAAAGACACTTTATGATCTCATGGCTTTGGCCTTCGGAGAGTTTCACCATCATCGTCGTCGTCACCATCATCGCACGTACGTCCGTCCGTACATCGGTCGTTTGCTTTGTTTTGCTCATCTTTTTTTTAATCTAATGGGTGGAGGAGGAGGCTTACACAGAAGAGTGGAAAATCCCATCGCTCCCCTGAGAAACGGTTTACGCGGTGACGGTAAAGACTACAATATTTTGTGGTGGTTGTGGCAGCCAGCGGTGTATTCTGATTCTCGCATGAATGATGCTGCCGGTGGTGCTGTGCCGATGCCGCCTGGTTGCTGTGCGTTCGACAGACCTGTTGAACGAATGGAAATACAATTGAGGGCGGTCGGCTGTGAGTGTGTGCTTGCCGTAGAGTGTGGGTGAGGGTTAGAATGCTCAGTGTATCTGTTATCTATTAGGTCGATGTCGCCTTATGGACGGCGGTGGTGGGTGAACATGCCGCGCGTTTATAAACTCACTTCTGAGAATGTCGGCATTTATCCTGTCCACACCCCCTAGGGACTGTGTTACAATGTGCTCGTACATTATGTCCCTCTTCTATTTCCTCAGTTGGTTCTCACAGACTCACAGACAACCTTTGGGTTTTTACTCTTACATTGCAGACTTTACCGGCCAGCAGTGGGACTAAGCTATATGAGACATGGCAACACTAATACCTTCCGCAAATGTGGAGGCTGCCTATGAAGATATGTTCAAGGAAATTACACGCAAGCTGTATGGGGAAGAAACCGGAAATGGGTTGCATACGTTGGGCACACCGGTTGCGCAGGTGGCCACCAGTGGACCAACCGCACCAGAAGGCGAGCGTTCTTTTACGAATTTGGTAAGATTGCCTGTAAGCCCGCTCATTGTTTTACGCTCTTGGATGTGATTTTTAATTTGTCATTATTTACTCGCAGATTGATCGTTCTGTCGCACCGACCATCGAGTACGAGCACAACGGTGGTGCCGGTGGAACGGGTACCGGTGGCGCAGGTGCTGGTCCACCAGATGCATCTGCTGCAGCCGCTAGTGCTGGGAGTTTTAAGGCTGAGGATCAACTGAGCACTGCGTTTGGCTTGGCTGCACTTATGCAGAATGGTTTTACATCGGGCGGAGCGATTCTGGGTGCACAGACGATACAGAAAGCCGTGAATCCATCCACTTCGAACAGTAATGTTGGGGGCAATCCTACTGGGGAAGCAAGATGGACTGGTGCCATTCCTGTCACTGTGTCGGGTAGTGGCGGTGGAGAGGAGATTGTTCAATGGCCGACAAGTGGCAAATTGGGCAGTTACAATGGAACACACAAAGCGGCAAAGTAAGTGCACCATTTGTATTTTTATGCCTATCCCACCTTTAGTTGATTTTAATGCATAGTTTTTAAGCATTGTGACCCGACCTAGTTAGACTAACTAAATAGTTCTGTAATGTAGGTGTAGGAAGATACCTACCTGGACATGTTAACCTTTTTGTATGCACAACATCTGTGCCACTAGTTGAGTTGAATAAGCCAAGTCCGATTGTCCGTCCAAATGACTACATGTTAACAAGTTTTAGTCCGAAGATTGAAGTTCTCGACAGTTGCTAGAAGTCGGTAAGCACAGATGTGTGAGATTTATTAAAATCCACCAACTGACAAGCCTTCAAATGGTTCAAATACATTTGTCGCAATTTTCAGAGGTAATCATGGGCAAGTAGGTATTATTTACATATTTTAGGTCAGTAACGCCATTGTGAATTTTCCAAATCTTGTCTTCATACCTCAGTAGCCCGGGTAATAAGCGGTCCGTCCAACAATGGAAAAAGCACCTTTTATGCTTCATTGTCCGCCCGTCCTTCCGTCCACACCTGCTATAACTTTTGAACTATCGGAAAAATTAAAAATTCAATTTCTGAGGTAGGTAAAAAAAGTTTATACACATAACTGTTCAATTGTAGTTTGAATTTTGATGGTAGAAAGGCACAGATTTTGCAGCCAGAAAAAAGAAAATTGAAACATAAACGAAACAAATATTAAATTTTCATAATGAAATTGGATTTTTAAAAAATATTGAAAAGTTTTTGATCAAGGAACATTGTTCAAATAACCAATATTGGGCACGATTTATACTAAGCAAATTCAAATTTTGGTTAAACAGTCAACTGCGGCTTATTGAAAGTATTATTGAAAGAAAGAAAAATCGAAAAAATTATGAAAAAATGTTGTACGCACGATTGTCAAAATGAAAAGTTATTTGAAATTTTCGAGAATATATGATAGACCATGATAGACCTATATCATGTCTCCACCAGGCACTAATCCGCGATTAATACAAATCGTCATCAAATCCCTCTACAAGTGTGATTTGTCACATCCTCTCGGCAAGCGATTAAAAATAACCCCCTCATAAATCCCATTCACCCTATTCACGAACCTATTTTCAAAAAAGGAAACTAAAACTGTCCCTGTACGACAGCTCTCTCACGCACGTTTGCCATTGGGGTTTTTACAACAGAAATCTTTTTTCGCTCCTGGGAAATGACATCGCCACTCTCTTTTGAGAGCCAATTTGACAGAAAAAGAGTGCGCGTACAAAATAATCTAATAATGTCAAATAATAACGTAGACCTTTTAGCAGGGCTGTCAAAATCTGACGTCTTTCACATTTTTGGACCCAGGGATGACAGGCAAATTGCATGAAAAAATTCAATAGTTTCTGTAGAAGAGCGAATAATTAACAAACTACTTAGAAAAAGTTACTGTGCTTATTTTGTTATTTGAATTGATCAAAAAATTATTTTAATAAAATAAGTCGAAAGTATCGAACAAGTGTTCCAAACATGTGATTTCTTTGAATCCGTGTACCCCTTTGTTGTCGTTTACACTGTTCCTACAACACAAACAACACTTTTCTAATCCTTCGAAACACATGGTTGCATTTTTTGAATAGTTATTTATGTTTATGTGTAATTTTTTTTTTTCGTTTTCCATATAACAAGGAACTTTGTTTGGCATCCACGTTGAAATACCAGTAGACGTCAAACTGTTAAAAGCTCTATATTTTTCCGGTGGAGCAACTTTGGAATTTATTTTTAATTTCTTCTTTTAATCCAATTTTTATAACATGTGGAAACATAGGGCTAGATGAGCTCAATTCCGGTAATAGAATTTGGCTCGATGTAGTTAACTTTTGTTGGCTTAGTTTTGTTTTTGCTTGTCATAAGTTCACATTTAAACCCTAATTAATTTTTTGAAGTGCTTCCAAAGATTAGTAAAAGAAGGGAATACATCAGCATTGCCCGCTGACCTTAAAAGATTAAGCACATTCTACGTTTTAGATCGGACAATCGGTTTCGAAGATATTAACATACAAAGTCAAACGTAAAAGGGAGCATGATACTCGAGACGTTCACAGTCGAATCTCATAAGATTTTCAAATCGTTGACTTAAGTCTATTTAGAGCTTCACAATCTTTTGGTAGGACATGAGTGGGATTTTCCTTTTTTAATTTCGACATTAGATTAATCACGCTTAAGCCTATTATGGTTAGGCCTTTAAGGCAAACTTTGAATAATAATCAGTAGATTCTGTGTTTCGGCCCGAAACTTTGAAAACATTTGAAAAACGAATTTTTAAAATAATATGGTTCATTATATTAAAAATAGTATCGACTGTTATGAAATTTCATTTGAGTATAAAAAGTGTATTGACAATTATAAAAGTCAGAATGCGATAACTGTTGGTCAAATTTAGAATATGTGAAGACCTATAAGCTGTCAACACCGATGTCTAAATTGACAAGTTGATCTGCGTTCGATGAACGAATTTGCGTACTTCCGTGTGAGTTATCAATCTGATTTGTGAGTCAAATAGTTAGTCCTTTCACCAAAAGTATATAAAAAGGAATATATCTTTCGTAAACAAATAGTTTTCGTACTCGTTCGAAAAACGGGTTGGAAACTACGGCCAGCCGTTGACGTGTATAGGTCTTTACAGATCCCAAATCAGACCGCTAGGGGTAAGAGAATTCAAATTTGCTTATAATTTTTCAAAAATGTCGTTTCTAACTTAAATTTTTCTGCAAAAATTCAAAAAGCAAAGTAAAAAACCGTTTCTTACCGTTGTCTTAAAATTCTGTGCTCAGAGTATTACAAAAATGTATCCATTGCTTGCACATAAAACGTGATAATCGCAAAAAATATAACGGTAGGTACCTATTGTAAAAACCTATGTAAAAACTTAAAAATACCCTACCCTACCTTAAAAAAGAAATCGTCACATCTCCAGAAAGTGGGCGGGATGTAAAAATATAACTTTTGATTGCCTTGTATGCTAGGTGGTTTGGACTGAACCCCCGCCTTTTCAAATAAAAATCATTTTTTTAAAGTCACGCTCATAAAAGTGGGTGGAGAGTTAAAAACAGGAATTTAAAAAGAGAATGCAGGGGGGAGGGGTGCAGGGCGACCCCCATACATTTTTCAATTTTGTGAAAGTGACCAATAAAGCCGAATTGAGTATGCCGATTCGGCAATTTCCACTTCTTTTGCTTAAAATTTTGGGCCTAAGAGTTGTTTAAGTACGGACGGAGGGACGGACAAGGTTTGATCGATTCTCCTGTCGGTCTCAATCAAATGTATCTCTGAAAGGTCTAAGGAGTTTACGGTACCTAATATCCATATAAAACCCGCGATCTAAAGCTTCACTATTCCACGACAAAAAGGTCAGCTCATTCCTTTCCACATTCCAGCTCCATTAACCAGTCAGATTCGGACATTGTGGTCTACACCTATGCATTCGAATCATTTCAAAGCTGATAATGAAAAATAAATTCTGTCTTCTACGTCAAATTGTAATTATAAAACAATTTTTTATCTATTTCAGATCGTCAAAAGTACGTGATCAGGCCCCTACTGAGATCTACACTAGTCCGACAAGTGTAGCCAATAACAGCACTCCAAATAGCGGTGGCAACACCAACACACCCAGTGTCGTCCAACATTCTCAACAGCACAGTAGCACACCAACCACATCATCGTCCAATAGTCGCAAGAAGAACGCCGCGGCAGCGGCAGCAGCAGCTGCTGCCAATCAACAAAACACCCAACTGCAGATACCAAAACGCTACGCTTGCACCCATTGTCCGTACTCCACCGATCGTCGTGATCTATACACTCGCCACGAGAACATCCACAAAGATGAGAAGCCATTCCAGTGTTACGCTTGCCTGAAGCAATTCAATCGTGCCGACCACGTAAAGAAGCATTTTTTGCGCATGCACCGCGAAATGGTGTACGACATCAACAAGACGCGTCGCAATGTGCCGAGCTCATCAACAGTCCAACAACAAACCCACCAGATCGACCAGAAGCCGAATATATTTTTACAGCAACAACAGCAGCAAGTGAGCGGTCCTGGCGGAGTGCATGGCGAGAACTTTATGAACAGTCAAGGTCAACGCCAAGAGACTTCTTCTAGTCTAAGCATAGCGCAAACTATTGAATCGGTCGCCACTGCATCTCATACTGACACCATGCCAATAATGAAGCAGGAAAAAACAAGCGGTGATGATGCTGCTGGTGCAGGTGGTGCCAAAGTGAAACGAGAGAAGCGCTTCACCTGTTGCTATTGTCCATGGTCCGGAGCAGACAAGTGGGGCTTGAAGCGGCATCTTAATACCCACACAAAACCGTTTGTGTGCATGCTGTGCGATTATAAGGCAGCTCGTTCTGAGCGTTTGGCAACCCACGTGCTCAAGGTTCACAACAAGAAGGCTTGCAACAAGTGCTCATTCCTAGCCGACAACCAGGACGAATACCAAACTCATATGAACGATGTGCAGTAAGTAGAGTTTTTCTTTTAATCCTTTGTTGTGCAGTCGACCGCCTTCACTCTCGGTTTTGATTGCATTTTGTTACTAACTTTCAGCATGAATGGTTTTAGTTGTTCTATTAGGGTGATGGAGAAGTCTTTCAAAACTAAAGGTAACTTACTTGCTTTCGCTGTGCATTTTTATTTAATGAAATTGATAAAGTCTCTATTCTATTTATTGGTCCTTGTCCTACGGTCTTGCTATTGTTGGTACAGACAAGGCAAACATTGAGGTCGCAATGTTTCGAACCTTTACCACTTACGTTTATGGCCGAGTTCGGAAGCTGAGATTTTAAGATCGGCTTGAGATTAGGCTATTCGTCTTATCTTTAATATTGAAATGTAAAAATCTCCGAAGCGATACGCAAGCGAAGGATTGTACGAGCAATTGAGTACTTTTACGTATCGCATTCATTTCAGCTTGCTTAGAAGGAAACCTTTTGTTCAAGTTTACTGAACGTTTCCTTCATCAACTGCATTGAAACAGAAAAATAAAATTTGTTTTCCTGCTCTGAGGAACATTCTGAACAAGACACGACACGAAAAAAGGCAATTTTAAAAAAATAGTATGTTATTTCAAAGATTCAAAGCTAATCTATGTACGTGGCGGGACGAGGACGAATCTCAAATGTATTTGTGGTTACCGCATACCGAAGTTTTGTTGAGCACTTTAACTCAGCCTTCAACTCTATACTTTTCTTTTTGGCCTCGCATCGAACTTCGCTTAGAAGAGCTTCCAAGAGTTTGTCAGAGAGAGTTTCAGAGAGTTTGCTTAAAGCATTTCTATAGCACTTGGAAGGGCCTCTTAGTTGATGTATTGCTGCCCGTTTCTTTTCTGTGTGATCCTACTGGCTTTTGTTTCAATTAAGGCAGACTCTCTTAGGGCTTGTTTGCATTTCATGTTTCAATTAAAAAAAATTGATTGCAGAAATCGACGGAAACAGTCAAATACAGCACCTATCGATTCGGCTAAATTTACCAAAACAAACGTCAGCTGTTTTCCTTTTTGACATCTACGTTTGAACTTTTGGAATGCTTGAAGTTTAAATTTTAGCTGAGCACTAATTTTGGTTATAATTATAAGTATGTAAGGCCATGTTTAATTATAAAGGAGAGAGAAAAAATTAGCAAAAAGATTGCATAGGCCGCCATTAAACCCCATGATTTCCTGACAGTTGAAGTCGACAATTCATTACCATCGAGTCAGTGTTTTCTACAGTTTCTACGGAGTACCTACACTTATTTGTCTGTTGTATGTTCCAGAGTCGTTCGAGAACAAGTTTTTTTTATATGTCACTCAAAATAAAATTATGAAAGTAAAACTACCTAAAACTTCTCCATCACCTACTTGAATTATAAGAAAAAAAAACTACCAACTTACTAATATTTTAATGTCTTAAACAATACAAATTATTTCCTCTCTCTTTTTCGCATGCAGCCCTCACGATAATAGGCCACCACGAAATAATAGTACTAACAATAACAATAATAACAATTTGAATGTTTTAAGAACAATTGGCAACACTTTAGTATCAAATACTCAATTAAATAACTTCCAGAATCCTAGCACTTCTTTTGGGTAAATATTCCTAAAAAAAAGTTTTTTCCTTTGTCCATTCAGCTAAGTCTTAATCAAAAGTTTAATTTTTGTTCTAAGTATAATGCGGCGGGTCAACAGAGTTGCCATGTTGCATGTTATTTAATACGAAATTAATCACTTGATTGCAAATAATAATACATATTCCAAAAACATTATTTAAAAAAATCAAAAACAATTATTGGTTAACATATCAATTGAGGTGCATTCTGGCGCAAAAATGTGGTGCGATAAATAATAAACTTTATAAGACATCAATCATGGCTTCCGTTAATCCTCCTCCTCAAACTTTCTTATTTTATTTTTGCCCTATTTAGATGTAATTTTAATATTAATTATTGAATTTTTGTTTTTTGCTTTAATGTACCCCAGGCGGACATAAATACAAAAAAAACTTTAAGACATCACATGCAAGCGAAAGTAATCTACTACAGTAAAAAAAAAAGTTTTTAATAAAGAAAAAATCACGCACATCATCCACAAACGCCCAGAATTCACCTTTATCCTTCAAATATAGTAAAAAAAGCGATAAAAGAGAGAGATTGTGTGTGTCAAAAGACAGAAAAATATTCCTTATAAATATTTTATTTCTGTTCACTTTATGCATTTTATTTAAAAAATAAACACACTTACAACTTCAATCTTTTCCGTATTAAATAAAAAAAAACAATACCCCTGACATCTACCCCTCCTCCTCAAAATCATAGTGCCCAATCAACAGCGAACAACAGCAACAACAATACCGGAGTCAATGCATACGCGACTAATGATTTAAATAGTACTACCAACGCTATGAACAACGGCAACACCGGTCCTCTACAGGAGATCATGGTTAATCCAACTTCTATGGTCGGATGGCGCTTAAGCGCCAATGGCTCATTAATACCGCCACATGACCTAATTACCGGCGGTTTAGCGGTAAATGCGAATCAAAAACGTGGCGCCGAAAGACTCTTCCAGTATCTTGAGGCGGATGGAAGCGATCCAGAAGATTATGCGCGGTATAAACAAATTAATTGTTTCAATTTGTTTATGTTTATTTTTTTTTGTTGATGTTGCTTTTTCTGATATTTTTTTTCGCTTGTTGTTCTATGATTTTTTAATTTCTTGAGTTTGCTTTTCGTACCATTTTCAACATTCAACAGTTTAGGAGTGCAAAAAACCTGAGTTAAGGGAAACAAAGTTAAGCTTTATCAAATTATTCATTGTTCTGTTTTTGATCTTCTAGATCTCTCCTTTTTTATTTTAACGAGAAGAGAAGAGTTGACACAAGACACATGATATTGGTCACAGTCACAGTAAAAAATGTTTATCACGCTACTTAGCCTTTTATACAGTTAGATTGAGGCCCTTAGTTGTACTAATATAGAAATATATGTGCGCTCTTAAAATACACAAGCACTTATCAACTTATTCAAATGCAATTCAACTGCTATAGCTGTCACGTTTTTAATAAATTGTTATGATTACATTATTTAGTATCCGAGCACTTACATCAGAGATACTTTTCTACGCTTATAGCTACTATCAACCCGGATGTAGAATCGTGTAGAATCTGTGTCAATCGTGATTAATTCGATCCTTTGGACCCGTTCCTCTAAAGGTAATGGGTCCAAAGGTTGGGCAAATCAACCGTTCCTAATATATTCCTCTTTCCCGTTCAAATGAACGAAACGAATGAAAAAGTAAAACCAATCGTTGTCACAATACTAATCCTTTTTTCTTTCAAATGAACGAAACGAATGAAATCGGTACGAACCAATACTTTTTTCTCTCCATTATTTTTGGTCAAATGAGCAATTCAATCATTCACAATATTAAAACGTTCCATTTCTACATCGATGACCGTAGCAAAACTGCTACGAGATTTCGAAAAATGTGTATTTGCCGCGCACACACTGGCTGCTGCTAAGTCAATCCGGATTGAAGAGAGGAACGGTGATTGACTTTGGATCGCTGACTAAAAGAAGAACGAAATCGGTAAGAACGATGATGGTTGAAAAAGGAACGAATGAATGATTGACTGAAAAGATCGGGTCTTTTTTCAAATCAATACTGGATCGATTCGATCCGGGAAAATGAACGATTGACACAGCTCTACCCGGATGATATTTGAATTAATCTGAGCTGACAATGTGGTCAATTTTGACCTTCTTAAATAATTTCCTCAACAAATTGTAAGAGGCTTTAAAACAGGATGAGACGACAGAACTCTCCTTCACCTCATTAGCAAATTAGTTGCTAATGTGCCATAAAAAAAAATGCAAGAAAATCAGTTGTTGTGAATTTCTTTAAAGCATCTTTAAGTCTTACGTAGATTAACGTGGGAAGATTAGAGATTAATCCCATAGTGTTTCCACCGGAAACGGGGAGATGACGACCAGACATTGCCATTTCACATCATATGATGTGAAATGGCAATGTCTTTCACATCATATGATGTGAAATGGCAATGTTTGGTCGTCACCAGCTCTGCACATCTTCTGAAAACGCGAGTTTTTTGGCTCCCGAGAAACTCAGATTTAAAAACAATTAAATTCATATATCGTTGCCACCGATTTTTTTCATCTACGAAACGAAATAATGAAAAATAAAAATTTGGTTGAGAAATGCGATAGTAGAATAACTTGATCAAAATCAACTAACAGTACCAACATTAACGTTCATCATTCTGTTGCAGTGGGCACTCCTCAGTGCATTTAACCGTTTTGACAGGTCCAACCACATCCAAATCATCAGCAAGAAAGAGATTAAAACACGTATGGTAAATCTCGTGATTTGGAGAAAATTTAAGGAAGATTTTGTCTTAATCAAAGATTAGTGTCCGGTGGAAATACCCTTTATGGCTTCTAAAATAGGGTTCATAGAGATCGATGTTTTTGGATTGATCTTTTAAATTTGATACGCAATTCATATCATCAACACTTTGTTCTCGTTTAATATTGCTAATTCTTCCTAACCTTCTCTTTTGCTTTGTATGTTATTCGATTGTTTTAATTCAATTGTTTATTTAGTGCGTTGTGCGTTTTGTCCGTTTGCTAATTATCAATATTCTCTATTACAGTCTTCTCAAAATGGACGCAATGAGCCGGAATACAGCTTCTGTCGCTCAGGATTTTCATAAGGCGGGAGGCGTTGACTTGAAAAATCAACATCAATTTTTCAACAACACCATAACCTCAAAACATGCTGCTCTGCTACAAAAACAACAACAGCAAGAACAAAACCATTATCAACTACATAAACAATCATACAAGAGCCACACTCTTAATCTCCGCTCGAAGCAGAAAAGCTTCTCAAGTAGTGGCAACTCCTCCGAGGACACCGACGAGGACTATGAAAATATGGAAAATGTTGAGAATTTCAACTCGTTAGGCGACCAGAGAAAGGCGATGTCCGCGTTCTTGAGTCGAAATTTTGGTTTGCAGGAAAAAGTGCAAACCAACAACGACACCTACATCAAGAGAGAAGATGCACAACAACAATACCAAAGCAAGGATAAACTCAACCAATCACCACCAAGAAAACATATAGGAACCAACAAGCAGCAGCCAATGAAATCGCCTCCCGCGCAACCAATCAACTTAACAAACAACAACAGCAATCAACTAAAAGCAAATATAAAACAAAACTACAACAGTAGTAATAACGGTCGTAGAAATTTAAATTCGACTCTCAAAGGACATCGCCTTGATCTGATACGCGACAAAGAGAACTCCAACTCAATATTCTCAACAATGGAGTATCAAAATTTATCCAAGTTCGGTACACAGTTCCAGAATTACGTCAAAGATATAATAAATAAGTACTATGCGGAAACACCGTTGCTTTTTCCGATAGTACCCCAGCAACACTTGCATCACAATCTGCATCAGCAACACCAACATCAGCCACAACAGCCGCAACTTTCACCACAAGCTAAACGCCAGAAACTCAGTGAAACCGAAGAATACATCGAGTATCTGAAGAACAAAGAAGACATCACACTCACAATAACACCAAAGATCAACAACAACAATAACAATACTAGCAAAATGAGTAACAATAACAACAATAACAATGCTAAATTCCAATGCAACAACATCAACTATAATCAAACGCGTCCAGCAGTCATTGTAAAACAGTCACGAACTCCACCAAGAATCGTTGAGGAGGAACCCAAAGTGCAAGTGATACCGGTTATCAACTATGCCAATGGCAACCAACAATCGCTAGTCAATGGCAACACTTTTTGCACAAAACCATCTATTACAGCGAATGTAGTGGTCGCAAACTACGAATCTGGCCCTATTGACATGTCAACCAACTCTGACTCGAGGCGCAACCATCGCAAACAGGCTCAGCCAAAGAAAATTAAAACTCCGCCAGAGGTCGTAATGGCGCAACTACGTGACAAGTACCTAAAGAAAATGGTAGACCGTAAGAAAAGCTGTGCCATCTGCACGAATAACTCCCGAAAGCCTATGCTTGTGTTTCCCTATCACACGCCTGGCTCGTTGCTGCTTCACCGCTTGTGGAAACACACGGAAAAGCCGCAAAAGTGCTACCATTGCAGTAGGATTTTTAGTAAAATGTGCAGCTTAAAAGTTCACTATCGGCGCATGCACCGCAAATGATCTCGTTCGGAACGTCACCACACCCTGTACATTTCCACTTAACTTGCCATTTAGAAACAAAAAGTTCTGTTTGCCCTTGTTTGTTTTATTTCTAAAAAAATATTTATTAAGTTTTTCTTTTTATTTTAGTTATGGAGTACCTGAAGTATGATTTAAAATTTTATTTTATCGGATTAAATTAACAAAAAAAAGCATTTATTGCCATTACCAGAAAAACAAAAACGCGTTTAAGCTTTATTTAAGAGTATCAATTAGTTTTGAACGGAGATGCCATTTGTTCGTTTACAATATATTTTTATTGTTTGTTTAACATAATTAAATTCAAAGTTATATTGCCATTAATTGCTTTAAGTCTATTACGTAGTTATAGTTTGTAGGATAAGTTATGAAGTTTTCATTATGAACATATATTTCTTAATTACCGCTATTTCAAAGAAACAGAAAACAAAACCAACAAAAGTATAGTAATCTAATTTTAAAAATGTACTCGAATTAAAGAAGAAAGAAGAAACATTAAAAGAAAAAAAGAAATAATCGACTGAAAAATATTATAAACACTATACATAAATTAGCGTAATGTGAAAAGCATGTGAAACAAAAAAAAAAAAATAAAGAAAGAAGAAAGAATAATTTGAAAGCTCTTTCAAAATGTTTAGTTTAAAATTTCCAAATAAAAACAAAATTTGGTTAACGAAAATTGGAAAAAAATGATTTTTTTATTTTTATCGGAGCTGCGGTGCGTTGGCAATCTGAGCTCGACTGCAGTGCTAACCCAATTTTTTTAAACTCATTTTTGGATTTACATTTTATAAGTGAATTTGACAAGTAATTAATTGGTGCCTAGCGACGTCTTCACCGGGCAAAAAAAAACGATTATTAGGGGGAAACGATTAAAAATAAATCTCGAAGTGGGTCCACTGGACAAATATAAGATTAACTTTACCTGACCACTCTTATGTTGTAACTTTGATTCTCAAAAGAAAGTGATATTATTGACATTTGCCAGGAGCGAAAAGAATTTCTTTGTAAAAATCAGAATGGAAAACAAATGTGTAACACATACATGGTACAACAAATTATACAAGGTATGCTCGATCTTTTGACAGCTGAAACTTGCTTTGTTTTTATCTTAGTTACTTTTCTATTCGTAAGTTTATCAACTAAATAATAGTTATTTAAATTTCTCATTCTAAAAGAGACGCAAGTTAACCGAAGATCCAAGTGTAATTTGTAGGTTTTTTTTTATATATCGCACGTTGAAAACAAAAATGGCACTTGACAAAAGAAAGACACCTGTTTTCCAGTATGTGCGATACAAGAATTCGATTTCTAAAATGATAGTATCATTGCTTTTTGTATAATGTCATCACAAAATTAAAAAAAGAAAGTAATAGGAAATTAAGGAAAAAGTGCAATTTTAAGATTGCCGGAGCAGTAAATTTGAGAGCAGCAAAATTGCTACCAAAAAGGTAGTTTTATCATTTTATTGAATCGAGCCAAAAATACTTTTATCGATAACCCCAGTACAAGTACGGTGCACATAAAATGTGCAGACAGCCAAAAATTGGCATTTCAACGATGCATTGCGGTTCGTATCATCAGCGGGCTCCGCAATGCACCGCCCGTATGAAAATACTCCTCAGTATTTACCGAGGTCTTATAACCCTTTCTCTTTCGAGAAAATATGAATTATAATAAGTTTAACATTTTAACAATGTTTTTTGTTATTGCTCAGGACTAAGCATAATTAACGAAGAAAATTATAAACATACAAGAAGTCGTTACGCACAACTCGTAACGCACTATTACCAGCGAGTTTTTTGATCTACATATAAAAAAAAACTCGCTGGCAATAGCGCGTTACGACTCACTAATTCAAATCATTTTAAGAGCAGTAGCTACGGGCACGGTACGATCCTGACGGAGCTACTGCCAGGCAATCCAACACTAACGGATGAAATTCGCTCCCTGATGGACTTCGACATACCGTATGATGTTATCTTTCCAGTGAGGGAAGACTGGGAAAAAAATGCAATTATCAGGCCTAATGAAATTGCAATATTCACAGATGGCTCGAAAGCTGGGGAAGGAACAGGCTCTAGCATCTTCTCAAAAGAATCCTTAAACTACCGGAGACAAGCAGTGTCTTTCAATCAGAGGTTCTGGCTGTAGTTAGGGCAGCCGAGCTTTTGCAGATGAGATCGTTATCCGGAAGTGATACCGCCATTTACATCGATAGCCAGGCTACGCTCAAGGCAATTGAATCGGTCAACATCAAATCTGATTTAGTCAGGGGCTGTCGCGCAAAGCTCAAAGCATTGTGCAGTCAGAACCGAGTGAGACTGTGCTGGGTGCCAACAAGCTGACGAGCTTGCAAGAAGAGAAGGGCTTCTCGAAAATAAAGTGGTTTTTAACATTAAACCACCCCTCTGCGTAGTAAGAGGCACTTTTGAGGAGCAAATTATTATGACTGTTAGCCAAAGGTGGTCCAGTCTGAATCGACATAGGGTACCTAAGGCTCTCGTTTTAACCGGAAAGGATCAAAGGGACTATTAAAAATGACCAGGGTCAAGCTTGGGGCTTAAGTGGGAATTCTGACAGGTCACTGTCTCCTGCGGAAACACGCGAAGAGGCTCAGACTTTCTGACACGGATGTTTGTCGCTTCTGCTGCGATATGCAAGCGGTTGAGGGACACACGCACTGTGTGAATGCGAGGCAATTTCACGTAAACATAGAAAATTTCTATCGGAATATTTCTTTGAAAGTTTAGAGGAAATAGACGGCACAAACCTTAGGGGCAAGAATGTTTAGGCTGTTTTGACTTTTGAATTGTTAAATTCAGCTGCTTCCCCAGGGATCGCGATGGGCCCTT
This sequence comes from Neoascia interrupta, assembly GCA_947623515.1. Lineage (NCBI taxonomy): Eukaryota > Metazoa > Arthropoda > Insecta > Diptera > Syrphidae > Neoascia > Neoascia interrupta. The sequence continues at coordinate 147,348,517 of OX392462.1, forward strand.
TTTGGTGCCTAGTGTTTGTGTGGCTTTTTTTACCACACCCCTGTTTAACCTAACCTAACCTTATAGACAAATAAAAGAAAATATATGAATATATAAATAGAAATATATAATAAGCAAAAAAATATTTTAAATTTTGAGTTTAAAGATTAATTTCTCAAAAACTGTACACTAAAACAGCTTTGTTTGAAATTAAAATAAAAGAAGAGATTTCTGGCTTTACAGAAAAGTATATCTTGAAAATCTGGAGCACCGAGTCTCAGGTGCCGCACGCAAGTGGAAGGGGACCTCAGCCAACTTCGCGTGCGAAACTGGAGACGGCGGAAGCTTGTTGGCTGAGCCCCAGGTCCACCCCGGAATATAGCGCCACCTTAAGTAAGTAAATATATCTTGAAAATGGCAGTGCTACCATTGTTTCTTAATATTATTTTCTATTTTAAGTCATATTTTTAGAAAATCGCCCCTGCCGGCTAAACGGGGGGAATAGACCCCCGTCCCATACATTTTTTTTCTTGTCTCGACCCAACCTATACGCCCTAGCTTTTTTTACACCTTAACTGAAACACAATGTATTACCTACTCATTAAATCCCTTTCTTGGAGCAGATGGCTTGCAACGAGTAGGTGGCACACTTTCTCACTCTTCAATGAATTTTGAATCAAAACACCCCACCTTCTTACGGACAATGATCTTATTTCTCTTGCACTACAGGTAGACCTAAATAAATTTGGTTGAACAACGCAACAAATTTTGTGGGTGCGAAAAATAAGCTAGCGGACCTACGAAAACTGCGACTGTTACAATCAGGCCAGTGCAACAGCACTACAACAGTGTCTAAGATGGAAGTTTCATTTCCCCTAAGTCCCCATATTTTGGTGGCCTCTGGCTTTAACGCTTAAATACTCTTAAATAAGCAAAAAAATTATTGACCATTCGCATATATTTAGGTACTATTTCTTTAAAAGTCTTCTTTTCTCTGCTTTCTGATGAATTTCCTTCGATTCAAGAACGCTGACGTTATAGACGCAACTGAGATCGCTTTAGAGTGTGCCATAGTCGCTATTTCCTTCTTACATCTGTCCGTCACGGTGATTACCAGTCCTTTACTTTGAATATGTTTAACAACCTGATCCCTGCGTTTCCATTTCTTAATCAAATCCTTATTGTAGGAAAATCTGTTGTCCTTGATTGCAAAGTACGATTCAAAGTGCTCTTCGGCACCTTTGATTCGATCTAGTTTCGGGACCTCCAAATATGGCTGTGTCGCAAACAAATATGGATCATACACCCGTGTGTGGTCCCATTCGCGTACCTTTTGCCTATCGAGTACAAGCATTGTGTTAAAATACATTGTTGGATTGCCCAAAATCCCGTGCTTGACGTCGATGAGACACAAATCGCTATCTTGAACAATGAACTCCAGCTCCAGCTGTTGCATTCGTAAGTCGTTGCCGCGATACTTTTTCTCTCCTATCCAGAGGATGGGCAAATTCTTGCGTCGGACATTTGTGATTTCCTGAATAAGAGGTGAGTTTTGGCGACGACAATTTACCTCCTGGTAATTCTGACCGAAAAGTATTTCACGTTCGACTTTACTGAACTCGATGGCATCATTTCGCGTCAGCTTAAAGTGATGAGTTCGGAACAGCCTGTTCATTTCATCGTCGATTATATCATACCCCCGTCTATGGTGCGCTATCCATACAATTTGCGTAGCAAAAGCCAAAAGGCTCTCGTGTAATTTTCGATCCTTATAGGTGTTGGAGATTTTCACTAAAGTATTCATGTGATAATATGGAGCCATTTCACCAGTTCCCATAACAATAACACTGTATTCCCGTGCCAATAGAATGCGGTACTGTGCAAGGTGGTCCGAGTATATTCGCTTTATTTTCGTGCTATCAATATTCTCGACTTGAGTCGTTACTTCGTCCCTTCGAATAAGGATGTATTCCACAAGGCGAAGAAAATACTCAAAATAAATAATGAGGGCGTTGAGGAAACGATCCACAGTTGGAGTGTGAACTAAATCCAAAAATTTGCTCGTCATCATATCTGATGGAGCAAGAAACAACACCAAATTCTTGATGTCTTCAAGTCTGACTGCAATTTTGTCAACGTTCTCTGTGCGCCTTGTAAATTCTTGACGGAAAATTACTTCCTCAATCTGATTCATTGTCGTCTTGAATTTGAATCCACTGGATGATTCCATATAAAGCTCACGATCCAGAATTTCACTATTCCATGACAAATAGGTCAGTTCATCCTTTTCCGCATTCCAGCTCCATTTGCCAGTCGGATATTGCGGTACTACACTATCCTCATGTATTCGAATCATGGCGAAACTTAGAACGAAAAATAAATTCTATCCTCCAGGTAAAAAAAATCAATGTATATGTACATGTACAAACATATGTATGTAGGTAAAACAAATAATTTGAAATTCATTTTATTATTTTTATCAGATCATCAAAGCCACGTCACAGGATCCTACTGAGATCTGCACGAGTCCTACAAGTGTAGCTGACAACAGTGCCATATTAGTATTATTAATGCTAGATCTGGCATTATCAACAAAGGAATTGCATTTCAAATGCTTTTTTTAGCATTATTGTTTGTTTTTAAGCATTGCTTAATCTTTTGAACAAACCCCTGTTTAACACATTTCGAAATAGAAAACATTTTAATTTCCAATTCCAAGCCAACTTTGTCTAGAGGTCCTAGAAATAGCAGATATTAATGCGCCCTTAATTAGGCACATGTCATGAATCGGCGCATTTTGTGAGGTTGAATCGTTGAACCTTGTTATGAAATGAGCTAAAATGTGAAATGACCTCAATTCGTGCAAAGGGTGTATGCTTGTTGTATAAGTTCGCCAACGGCCACGCCCATTTCTGGCTTCAATGTAAGACAACCTCTATTTCAAATTTGCTTTCAAACTCCTTTTTGGTCAAGTTAGACAATGCGTAGGAACTCAAATTTTGGTACAGAGCAAAACTGGCCCAATACCTTTAAGAAGGCAAAAATTGGACCGCCCGAAATATCGACCATGTCCACTTTTTACATTTTAGCCTTTAAATGCCAGATTTGTCGGAAAGTTCCCTCCAAATCGAAAGAAGAATGTATGACAAATGCTAAGTTTGCTCCATACAAAGTTTGCGATCCGCCCACTTTTAGGGGGCGTTTTTAAGAAAAAACGGTTTTTTCCGAATTATTTTTTTTTATTATCAAAATTATAATAAATCGATTTCAATTTTCAACCCAGGCCTGATTTAAGGGGCGTGGCCAATACAACAAAAAACTTTTAGATTTGGTGTTACACGGTAAATAGGGTCGTGTTATTAGAAGTTCGTTACAGACGAATTTATAATTGGTTTTAATGTCTTTTTTTGTGTATAAAACCTTTATTAAGTATGTTGTTAATTCTAGCATTCAGTTTTTTGAGCTTCCATACAATTAAGCATTGGAAAATTTTAAATCTAGCATTGTGAAATTGAGAATTCCCAACAGCACACATAATCGTCCCACAGTCGCAACAAACACGACCTGCCGCTGCAGCATGTCACTTTTCACAGCTTGGTATGAAAACATGCTTGTTCTAGAAATCGGTTTCTTAACTTTAAATTAAAGTTGACTTATTTCTGTTAAAAGTTTTTGAAAAATTCGCATGCAAACTAAAAATTTTGATAAATAAAAATAAAAAACTATTAACTTAACTATTATAACGGCTAACGACTAAAAGATTTTGCAGATGCTCGTAATAGTTACAAGTAGCACAAGGTTTCCAAGGCCCAAGATCAACAATGCAACCTGGCGGTCTCCAGGCGGTCGAACCGCCAACCAAAAAGACCATGTGCTCATCGATGCAATGCACACATATAACATCTTAAATGTGCATTTCCGAGGGGCAAACTCCGCCTCTGACCATTTACTTGTAGTGGATAGATTCAGTGCTAAACTTTCCAACGAGAAGAAGCAGCTACGAGCCGCCAAGAAAAAGAAACTCAATGTTTGTTGCCTTAGCACACCTTGAGTAGCTGGAGCCTACAGGGAGCGCTTGTGTGAGACACTCCCGCTTTGCATTCACTCTCCACAGTCAACAACAACTACTGAAACCAGTACCGCGAAACCATCAGAAGCGTGGCTGAATCCAATTTTGGTTTTCAGCCACACCTACAAAAAATCCTTGTAATGATGATTGCATGAACAGGCAAAGAAGTACAGAAGATGCGTTTGTCTTGAATAAGCAAACTTACAAATAATAAACGCCGAGGATACGACTTATCATTGGCGAACTACCGAAACGCTTCTCTTAGGCTTTTATTCGTACCATGAACATTTTGCCAACCTTAAAATTATTTCTTGTTGGGCTGAAAAAGAGCCATTCGCACTAAGCTGATATTGAACCTATATATTTGCAATCAGGGCAATGCGTTTATGATTTCAAGGCAACTTTGAGGTGGTTTCATCCTCGCTTACAAAGGTATTATTCTTAATTTAACACTACTTGCCACGGCCAAAAGAAAAAGTTGCCAGACTTTGCAATTTGACATCGCGTGCAATTTTTTTGGTTATATAACCACTCCCAAAAAACTCTGTTGGCTCTGAGACTATATACTCAAGTATGTATAAAATGAGTTTGGTTGGAAGATTGCCGGTTAGAGAAGAATCGGAAGTAAATATTAAAGTCGCCGCGCATAAAGATCCACCCCTTTTGTGGGAACTGATTTTTTTACGCGATTCTTTTAGAATGATCCTAACAGACGACTTATCCTGAACGCAGTCCTTGTCCGTTTGTCAAAAAATGAAGTCCGCAACGAGTTTTGTTTTCGAGAATACGAATGTTGTTCTGCTCCACTTTAGAAAACTCCGCATCAAACGACCACGCCATGCCCCATCGGGTTGTGTTTCCCTGACAAAATTCGGTGGAAATGTAGTTCCCAATACTGTTACCTCTCAGGATCTGAGCTATTTTCTCCGTGCTACTCTTGTGACCCTAGGAAAGACTCGAACGCGTTTCTTATAGCAGATACTTTCTTCAATCATTCGTTCGATAAAAGCTACCTCACCGCCGTCGCAACAGAGTTCGTCCGCATTGCCAGTTGGGCAGTTTTTTGGCTCCTTTCGTTTTTCTGGGTTCCTATTGCCTTTCGTGTGATTTTCGTTCCTATCAAAGAACGGAGGATTGCACAGGCAAAAGTCAAAGAGCGGCTGATTTTAGAAGGTCACTTAGAATAACATTCTTATTGGTTTGCAGAACAATATCCACAAAGTGCTCCAAACTGTTTCGTTTGATGTTCCCGGATGCGAATTCAAAGTTGACAGAATTTGCTTCTAAATCGGTCATCCTCCACTCGTTTTTTTTCGCCGATAGAAGAGCATAAACACATGATGATCCACAACCTGAATAAAAAAAAGGCTTACCAAATATATTATACTAACACAATATGTTTTATACCAACATCGATTCCATGAACGTCCTGTAACTCCACAGCAGTAACAATGTCTTCAATCCAAAGAATATAGTTTAACCGCAGAGGTAAAGTTGGAATCAAGCTATTTGGTGCAAACTCAACTTTCAAGTCGAAATAGTGCTGCAGCAATGTTCCTGTTAGTGCGCGCAGGGTCTCTTCGCTTCTTAGGAATCAACCTTAGGAATAACCTTCCCATTTAGACCCTTGAGGAGATTTCAAAACTTAAGAGGCAAGATTTGCCCGCTACAATTCTTACCAATTCGCAAACTTTGCGAAAGCTTGGATACTTTATAGCCAACTCGGTGTAATCTGGTGGCGTTATAAAAACGTTTCTAGGATGCATTCGATTGTTTCGCGACATACTTATAGTTTTATTTAAGATTTTTTTTTATTCTATTTATCACAAAAATGCAAAAAATTAATATAGAACAACTACATCGGCACGGCAGCCACCAGACCAAATATGTTGTTTACGTTTAAAGAATTGATTTGATTGTTGTTACAATGCAAACACATGTTCATGCTATGGTTAATTCACAATCAGCGCAAGAAAGCGAGCGAGAGAGATGGCTGTTTCACAACATGCGCTTCTGCTTCAAACCAAAGGGGCCGCGTCAACACGAGACCAAAAATAGGTTTGTTAATACCCAATTATAGTGTCAGACCACGTTAACTGTTTGGAATTAAACATGTTTGTAAATTGTGTGGACTTTATTACACGCGTATGCTTTGTTCTTGACCAGAAAAATTATAAGCTTAAAAAATAAACGTTTATTCAACTGCGTCACACATGTCACACCAGCGGATGACAGTGACAGAATGTTAACAGACCTCGGTTAGTTTTTAAATTTTTCGAAATAAAAGAAACCGGCGTGCGAGACAGCTGCCATTATGAACCACCTCAGAGTCTCGGGAGAATTGTCAAACGAGTTTCAATCAAGTAATGGCAATAGAGCTTTTACCATGGGTGTCAAAATCTGACGTCTTTCACATTTTCCGACCGCAGGATGCCAAGCAAATCGCGTTTTTATATGAAAAAATGCAAAAGTTTCTGAAAAAGTGCGAGTTATTAATAAACCACTCAATCTAGAGTCTGTCGATAAGGAAGGAAGTTATTGTGCTTATTTCGTTCTTTAAATTGACCAAAAAATTATTTTAATAAAATTAGTGGAAAGTATCGAAAAAGAATTCTGACGATGTCATCTCCTTGAATCCGTGTACCCTTTTGCCGTCGTATACACTGTTTCTACAACACAAACAACACCTTTCTAATCCTTTCCATGATTTATAATGAAAAAGTTTTTAGCATAACCTAGGAAGGTAGATCAAGTCCAACACAGAGTTCCATTTTTTAAATAGTTATTTGCCTTTATGTGTAATTTTTTCCGTTTTACATATAAAAAGGTAGATTGCTTGGTATACGGCACTCGAAAATACCAGTAGACGTCAAACTGTTAAGAGCTCTATCGATTTTCACAATTCAACGTTTAAAATATAATTGTCTGTACGAGCATGTCACCCGTGTATTTCTACAATATTAAACACGTTCTAGTATGTTCCATACTTCCCCTTTGGTAATTTTCCATTGGTACACCTCCGCTGAGTTCCATGGAGGGGAAATTATCGAAATTCAGCGAATGCTTTTTGCGTTGCATTCAAATTGTGTTTTAGAATTGAATGCATTCTGTTGCATTCAATTCTCTGTTTTACGTTGCTTGTGACAACGCCGCTTTATTCGTTGTTCTGAGATTTGACACGATTTTGTAATAAAGTCGACAAATTTTACAAATATGTTTTGTTATTTCAATTTGCGGTCAAAAAAGTCATCGCAGTTTAATGCTATTGTTGTGTATTAACAAACGATTTTTCTAGTCTCTCGTTGATGCGGCCGCTGGGTTGACGCTGGCGCGCTTGTCGTAAAACAGCCATGACGCGGACATTCTGGTCCTTGACTCGCTGATTGTGAAACAGGCATGGAGTGCTACGAGAAGAAAACAAGAGAGAAAATTCAGACCAGACACAAACAGTTAATATCATAACCTAAAACCATTATTGCATTGCGAAATAAGAGTTGAATGATAAACTATGATGAATCCACTTTACGGCTTTGCTGACCGAGTTAGCTCTGCGCTGAAAAACTGTCCGCTGGGTTAACTCTAGATTTGTTTCGTTCTGGGATTAACAGATTTGGGTTTAAGCTGGGCTTAATTCAGGACTAAAAAACCAGCCCTAAATAGTAGACAACACACCATGCTATAATAACAGTCGTGAGCAGAGATGGCAGAAATGTGACTTTTTTTGATTTCCTACGTTTTTTACGTCTGCTGCGTAAATGAAGTAGTTAATGTAGTTATAGTAAAAAAATGTAGCAGACGTATCAATTAGTCGTCAAAATGACTTTTGCAATGTCAACGCAACCACCGAAATGTCAATTCAAATTGCTTTTTCAATTTGCGAGGCTGTAGACGCATCTCCATTTGTCTTTTATTAAATTTCGCACTGATTGATTTGGTCATACACTACACATTCGGCTCTTTTAACAACCTTCAGTGCTTTCACCCGATTATTATTTTTTAATTCTTTTGGAAATTTAACGTTTTGACGTGTAACAAATGTAGATAGTTAATGAAACAAATCAGAGGCGTAGTGTACTCAAATAACTACGCGTAGTTAATCGAAAAGATTACCTGGCGTATTCTACTCTGCCATCTCTGTTCGTGAGTCTCGATTTGCGACAAATTTCCGAATCGCGACTCTTACAAGCCACACGACAAACAATTTTTTTTATACCCCGTTCCATAGGATAGGAGGTATGAAGTATATTGTTATGTGGCCACAAGAAATAAAACAACATGCAGGAGTCGCTGAATGCACCCATCGATTCACTCTACCAACACACCCGCTCGATTCACTGAACAAACACACCCAACTGTCATTCCAGTCATCTGACAGCAGATGGCATATTCGAAGTTCGAATTTCGATTTCCCCTCATTGGAATTCAGCGGAAGAGTACCAATGGAAAATTACCAAAGGGAAGTATGGAACGTAATAGAAGGTGTTTAATTTTGTATAAATACATTGGTGACAGGCCCGTACGGGACAGTTATATTTGAAACGTGGACTTGTGAAAATCTTGTGAAAAACTTGTGAAAAGTAAAAAGTGATTGAATTAAAATAAAGTGTTGAATTCTAAGTAGTAAAGTTGAATAGCAGTGTGATTTGAATTTAAATAAGTGAAATTGAGTTTTATTCGACGAACCCCAGGCCAAAACATTACAATATAAAATTTCATTCATAGTTTGTAACATAGAGAAAACCTCACCGTAGACCCTTAACACCTTAGGGGCATATCATCGAGACCGACGTCTAAGTCGAATGAGACATGTTTTAAGACCTAAATTTTGAGCTAGGATTTTAAAACTTCATATCTGGGCTTTCTATGCCCCGAAGCAATACAAGTGTAAAAACTTCAAAGTCCGCCCACTGACACGCCCATTTTAACTTGTAACATGAAAATTTCACATTGTCGTAGGACGCTCAAATTTGGTATGCAGTATTCTTGCTTAAGTGTATTGAGATTGACATTGCAAAAAAATTAAAAACCACACCATGTAGGCGTGGTCGCAATTTATATGAAATGCGAATTTATATGAAATGCGGTTGCTTGCAAACAAGAAAATCTAGCCTTATATGTTAACACATTTCTGTATACTATCAGCTTATTGGTAAAACTTTCACCGCGCCCACTTTTGGTGGCGTTGTTAAATAAAAACCTAATTATACCCTATTCCACAGGAATGGAGTATATTAAGTTTGATACAGGCGAAAATGTAACATAGGGAAATAATGACGATAGACCCTTAAGACCTTAAGGGCATATGATCCAGACCGACTTTTGAGTCGAATGAGCCATGTCAGTCTGTCTGTCCGTATGTCACAAATTTTTAGGCCTTAAATTTTGAGCTAGGAAGCTGATCTAGCTGAGCAAGATCTAAGAAAAGCCTCTAATTTTCCAGGAAACATGTATTTCGACTACGTTTTTGCCTAACTTAATTAAGAATAAGAAATAAAATCTAGCACATTATCTTTAAAGGGTTCTATACTAGATTTCGTTCCTACAAGGTTTTTGGACACGCCCATGTTTGGAGGTAGATATTACGAAATTGTTGAATCCTAAGCAAAAAATTGCATTTTTGGCATCGAATTAAAGAGTAATTGTTCAAATGCAACTTATTCAATATTTTTGTTCCAGATCGAAAAAATTTTACTAAATATGTTATGTAGAAAATACTCTACATTTTGTTGATACAAAGTTTTGGGCCACGCCCACATTTAGAGGCAGAATTCCATCAAAACCTATAAATTTTCAGAAATACATGGATTTCGACTGCTTTTAGCTTTACGAAGGATAGAACAAGAAATAAAATTTAGCACATAAAGTACACCTGATACTCTTTCAGATTTCGTTCATATAAAGTTTTTGGCCACGCCCATCCTTAGAGGTCGATTTCACAAAATGATTGAATTTGAACCAAAAAATTACAGTTTTGCATACATCTTAGCCGCAAACTCGGATATTTCTATGCTAATATTGATTTTCAGTTAAAGTAATTGGTCATGCCACGCCCCTTTTAAAAAAAAAAAGTCAACAAAAACTTATAAGGAATTATTTTTTTGCAATAAATTTTTTTTAAATTGTCGTTTGTAACCGTAGTTTTTCTAAGCCTATTTGAAAAACGAAATAAAAAAGGAGCTTGTTTTACCGTTTACGTTAAACCGGTGGTTATAGAATTTAAGAAAAACATCCAATGTAAGCGCAGGTAGTTGCGCTATTGGACATAAATTACTGAATAACTGGATATTCAAGAGTTTGTCTTCGGACATGTAAAAGCTTTGCCCACAAGCTGAAATTGATGAATTTACTCATACTCTGATGTTTGTTTACAAAAGTGAGTAAATTCATCAATTCGTCATTTCCAAATTAGTTTCGGAGATTTTATATCAGCTGATCGCGTAAGGAAAATTGCTGCTGTCTCTTCTTACACGTATTTGCCGACAGGGAAATTAAGAGATTTATAAAAGTTTTAAAGGCTTTATAAACAAGTGTGTAAGTGCAAGAGTTCGTCTGTGACAAACCTTTATATATTCGAATCCGACCCTATATACGGTGTAACACCAAATCTTAAAGTTTTTTGGCCCGAATTCATATATTCATTTATATAACAAAAAAACCGTTTTTTAACTCATATTCGAAAATAAAATTTCGATGTCGAATTTCTACGCGATTGAATTCAGTGGTAAAATACCAATGAATAATTACCAAGCGGGAAACTTAGTAAGTGAAATTATATAATGGAAAATAGTGAATTTGTATAAATACGTGATAGCCTCGGGACTATCATGACTATCATGGCGTACCCCACAAACGGTCCATTTGGAATGAAGTAGAGTAAGAGGGTTATGATCCACCACTTCAGATCATAACCTCGCCCCTAAACTGTAAAGAAAAAGCCTCGGACGAGATAGTTTTAATTAAAGCGTTGAATTGTGAGAATCGAGAGTTAAAGTAAAAAGCGATTATAATGACGGTTTTCTTCTCCAGGGACTTAAAAAGTTAATCGATTCCCAGAATTCATATAAGTATGAGAGAGAAAAGGATACCGCCATGTAAAGTTGCTCAGAGCGCAGCTAGCTTTCCTTCTGGTACACATACTTCACCTTGGTAGGTTAGGTTAGGTTGAAGTGTCTGTCGGGTTCGAAGAACGTTTTGGGTCAGTCGTGCTAAGATCACTATTGCACTGCAGTCGTGCTCCTACAATAATCGTTAGAAAAGACACCAAGCCTTGTCGCGTGCTTGCCTATCAGACAGTGTCCTGTAGTTACACCGATTGTAGCACTCATGTGCGATCTATTGAGAGCTATTAAACTCCTAGAGCGTTACAAGACTAAACTACCACTTGTCCATCTGAGATTTGTTCTTTCTTTTGCATCCAGTTTTATCATAAGTTTGCATGTCGAAATTGAAATGCCTAAGGAGCCTTTGTCAGGCGAAATTGAGAGAGTAGTTCCAAGTTTGGCGAGTTCGTCAGCCTTACAGTTGCCCGGAATGTCACTATGCCCTGGCACCTTCACCTAGGTAACTACTGATCCTTTTTCTGCCAAGCATGAGTCCGATCAAGACTTTGGGTCTGGGATGAATTTTACTCGGAATTTTCTCGAAACTCTGGCACACAGCACTGCCTTAGCAGGACTGTAGATGTTATCAATATTTCTAAGAAACCTTTTATGTTAGGGCTACTATTATAAGGCTATTAAAACCAAAGGATTTAATTCTTTTAAAAAGGATACATTCAAAGTTCTATACGCATCCCTTATTTTGGTAGCCCTGATTAAAGATGCGCATCTTTACAGTTTATTTTTTTACAGTTCCACTCGTGTTTGTCAACCCATACTCAGTTTTAAGCCGATTCTGTTTGCGTTTCCACCTGCTCGGTTAAATTCAAGTCAATAAAATGTAAAAACTATTTTTGGTATATTTTTATTATTTTTTTTATACTATCTTTAACATAAGTACCATTTCCGACACAAAATTTGCCACTTACATAACAAAATCATCTAGGGTTCACATTGCTACTGTTTTTTATTAGGAGTCCGTCTTCCCAATGAGAAAAGGACCTCTTGCTTTTATTTTTATTTTTTAATTATATATTTGTTTTCATTTGATCCTTTGTGTATTTTCTGTTGTATGATGCGATTTCTCTGCTTGGGTGTTTGTTTTGACAATTACATACATACATAAATTTATTTTGCTCCTTGTTTTAGCAATTCATAGGTATCTGTTATTATTTTAAGTGTGTTGATTTGTGTCAAGTGTTGTGTACATATATTAAATTAATTTTCAAAGCTATGATTCTCTTGCGTATGCATTAGTGTTAATATTTGTTTTTTATGGTTTTACAAGTAGATAATAAATTATTTTCCCTTTGTTTGCGTTCTTTAATCGGTGATTGATACATTCTAACCAGTTATAATAAATAATTTTAGATACTTTTAATAAAAACTAGAATGATAACAACATTATTTGGCAAAAATTTTGGTAAAAATTGTTTTTATTACTTAAAAAAATTACGATTTGTATAGATCGACGTTTCACAAAATTTCATTTAGCGCAAGAAGTGCAAAACTGTAAAGTGTCACAAAATTCATTTCGAAAGTCATTATCGTTTGTGGTTTTGTTGAAGGCTCCGTTTTTTTTTTGACAGGTGAAAAATAGGTAGTTGCATCATAAGTTTGTCTCTTACGGCGATAGCCACAAGGTTAGTGTTTAGCTCGATATTGAAGGTGAAAATTGACATTGAACTGCATAGTTTTTCAGTTTGGTTTTTTTTACATTTTTTTAGAAATAAAATTGGTGTTTTCTTATTGTTTGTTACCCTGTGGAGGGCGAATGAACATTACAACATCCAACATATATTGAAAGTACATCGAAAATGGTGTTTCCTCTATGCATCAACCATTTAAGTTATCACCTGACAATTTTCCAAAATGGTTTGAACCAGTTCATACACCAGCAGGAACAAACTGCTTTGTGCTTTTTGATTGTAAATTTTTTGAATGCTCAAATCAGAAATTTCGTTTCTATGAAAAAATAACCAATGTTGTAAGGAAACGAAAAACACAAGTTTTTTTCTGTTAAAGTTTTTGTTTAAGCTCAATTGCTGGGTGGTAGGTTTTTAGATTTTGTTTCGTCAATATTTTACTTTTTATATTTGTCTTGTCCTACTAAAAAAAGCCAAAAGTGATTTTAATTTTACTTTTACTTATTCTTACAATTTTAATTTATAATAATGGTTTTTACCTTTAGGAAAAATTTCTTATTATGATTCAAATATTTTTTTTATTAGTTTTGTTTTTAAGAATTTAGGCAGAGAATGGACTTGTTTTTTTTTTGCTTTTAATTTTCAAAGAAATACTTTATACTATAATTCTAAATTCAATTTTTTTGGTTTGTTTTTTTAAGTATTATTTTTGGTTTTTGTTGATAAAAATGTAAAATTTTAATTAGCGGGTAAGTCCTTGCGACTTTTATGACCTCGGAAAGAAGCTTGAATTTTTGTAGCTGCCTTATTAAGCTCCGGATCAGTTAGATCGATATCCAATTCTTCGGCGACTTTTTTAGTTATTTCTTGGATATCGACATCGTCAGCGTCCTTTTTGTCAGCAAGCTTTCGCGATAAATGGCCACGGAACGTTGCTTGAATTTTCAACGCGGCATCACAAAGTTCTGTAAAGAAAAGAGAAACAAACAATAATTGTAATAACTGTTGGATTTAGTTGCGAAAATTGGGTGGTCAAATTTCGTAAACTTTTTTTTACATATGGTAAGCAAACATCTAGTAGGTATTGAAATTGCTTAAATTTCCTTTTCTGCTAGGCTGTTCTATGCCTATTTTATGCCAGGCTATTCTGTGGCATAAAATAATGGGGATATGGAAGAAAGTAAATTAGTTTAAGTTTCAAATTACAGCATAGTGGGGAAGCCTACGATCACAACCTAATCCGCACGAAATTGAAAAAGCTCTAGAAGGCAAAGAGATGTGTAAAAGATATATGAAAGAGATATGATAATGCAAGCCTTCGACAAGGTGAAGGCCCGATGCATAAGCTACGATAAACCTTTTCGGAAAAAATGTAAATACATGATTTCAAAAGGCTATTTTCAAAACAGACTCTTTCGTGTTTGATGTGGTATGTACGATGAGAGGAATTCGTTAGATTCAAGCAAATTTCAGCTAGAGTACCCCAAGGTAGCGTCCTTTGCTCTACACAAGAGCTATACCTCAAAATGACAGGTAACAGTTGAATAAGTTGAACCAGAAGCCTAGAACAAGCTTTGAACAAAATTTTCGCCTGGGGGAAGACCTGGCGAATCGTTTGTACCGAGAAAAAAAACAACGCGTGAGAATCTTACGTACAGAAATGTGAACAATTTACCTCTGTTCTTAAGTTCTACAAATACCTTTTGCAAACGTAGCGATAAATCTTGGAATGACTTTAAACGCTAAACTTAAGTGGAAAAAACTCGTCTAAAAGAAGCGTGATGAGCTCAAATCAGGCTCAGGAAAAAGTATTGATTTATATGAAAATGTTCGAAACTAAGCATATTACAAACTGGCATATTACAAACTGCCTTTATACAGGCAGGTTTGAAAGCTTTGGGGGTTGGGGCTGTACAAGCTAAGCAACATGTACATATTGCAGACTTTTCAAAGCAAGACATTGAGAGCAAGTTTTGTGAATTTTTGTTAAATCTGTGACATGTTATAACTTTGTTTATCCGACACTTTAAATCGCTTTGAATTATATCGATTATAATGTTATGTGTGGTATAAGTTTTATGGATTCCTTTAATCTTTAGTGCAATGAAACAAAGTTTTTTCTAATCTACATAATACAATTTTATTTTTAGTTAACTCTGTTCTTCGTTGGCTGAGCGCTGTAACTGAATTGTCTAAAACTGTTTCTTTTCTATCGCCTTGAAATATCTGTATATATTTTTGCCAAAAAACGAAATGTATAAGAACAAGTAAGTAAGTCCAAGAGTTCGTCTGTAACGAACTTCTAAATACCCGAGCCTCTTTAGCCATTAACACCAAATTTAAAACTTTTTGGTCTGTTTTATAAACTGAATGTCAATTATTTGTATTGCCCACGCCCCTACAAAAGGGCGTAGGCTGAAAATTAAAATCAATTAACTCTAATTTCTTTGGAATTACGAGAAAATGCGTTAAAAGCGAAAATTTATACTTAAAAAAAAAAGTTTTTTTCCCAAAAACGCCCCCTTAAAGTGGATGGAGCTCAATACTTTGTATGCAAGAAACTTAGCAAATGGTAATATCTTTAATATTTCTCATACAATTTTTTTTCTATTTATAATGAATATCCCGAGAAATCTGGTTTTCAAAGATTTCAGATCTTAAAAGTGGACATGGTCAATAGAGTGGGCGGTCCAATTTTTGTCTAATTAAGGGCTTCTGGTCGGTCTTGCTCTCCACCAAAATTTGAGCTCATATGTTTTGTCTATCTTGACCAAAAACATTTTGAAATAAAATGTAAATTTGAAGTTGTCTGACATTCAAACCAATTGTGGGCGTGGCTGAGGGCGGATCTTCTTGATTTTCATACTTTGTACAAAATGAGAACCAAGCAACGCTGCAAGTTTCAGTTTCCTAGCTCAATTTTAAAGACCTCAAAACTGCATACATAGGGACAGACGGGTGGACGGACGGATATGGCTTAATCGACCTACCTGTCGGTCTCGATCATATCTCTAAGAGGTCTTAGGAGTCTACGGTGATTTTTTCACTGTGTTACAAACTATGCATTAAAAGTAATATACCCTCGGTCGGGTATAAAAACGCCGCAAACAGCAGATCAAGTAAGGTATACATAACTTATTTACTTATTGCCCAAATCTTTAATGGAGTTGCCGGTATACGTGCCTTGTTGCTTTTTAATTCGGTACCTTGATACGCTACAAATCTTTAAATATTAATAAAATCAAAACATTTTAATTCAATCGCTTCTAATAAAAAACAAGTAAGTAAGTGCAAGAGTTCGTCTGTAACGAACTTCTAAACACTCGACACTCTTTACCCTATAACACCAAATTTAAAATATTTTGGCCTGATTCTATAATTTTCTTGTATTGTACACATCTCCAAAAATGGGCTTGGACAGAAAATTAAAATCAATTAATTCTTATTTCGTTGGAAGCATGAGAAAATGCGTTATAAGTTGATTTTAATGCTTAAAAAACAGTTTCTACCTAAAAACGCCCACTAATTAGTGGCGGAGATTAATGATTTTTATGTAGCAAACTTTGCAAAAAGTAATATCTTCATAATTTTTTTATATAATTTTTTTCCAATTAAGAAATAAGTTTTGAAGAAATCAGGTTTATCAAGGTTGAACATTTTAAAAGTGGGCATGGTCGATGGTGTCGGCGGTCCAATTTTTGTCTAACTAAAGGTGTCTAGTCACTTTTGCTCCGCACCAAAGTTTGAGTTCCTGAGCCTTGTCTTACTTGAACAAAAGGCTTTTTAAAATAGGATTTAAATTTAAGCTTGTTTAACATCGAAGTCAATTGTGGGCTATATTCCGATTTTATCAATGTTCATACTTTGTCTGTACAAAATGAAAACCGAAATAGTCTCCAAATTTCATTTCATGCGAACAGACGGACGGACGTACATATGTGGCTTAATCAATGTACGGACTTTTGAAAGATTGTGTCTCCGATGATTCCAGCTCGTCCCTATAGACGCGTCCTTGAAATAGGTGAGAAGATGGTAACTATCGATTTGGAATTTGGTTTTTCTCCAAGACCTCGCCCAGTGGATTTGATCGGTGGTGGACTTTTCTGGCCTAAATTCACACTGACATGACCTATCAGTTTGTTGACAAATGGCTTTAGGCGCTCACATAGTGCAGCTGAAAAGATATTGAATACAATGTTAAGGAGACTCAGCCTCTGTAGTTGGCACAATTCTGAGGGTGTCCTTTTTTGGCGATCGGGAAAAAATGTGGATGTTGCATTTGTCCGGCATACTTTCCTTCGAATATTGCAGATGAGCTTGTCTTTAAATGTTATTATTGAATTATAAGCCTCGATAAATAACTGTTGAACCACTAGCGATCGAATATCTTTCAAAGCGATCGTATCATTTATCAAAAAAATACGATAATTTTTTAGCGGTCCGTCCAAAAATGGAAAAAGGACCTCTTATGGTATCGCTCCATTGTCCGTCCCTCCGTCTGTCCATCCATCCAATCGTGTTATAACTTCTGAACGGTAAGTCGTAGAAAACCAAAGTTATAGTGTGCTTTTGAATTGCGGAAAAAGTCAGAGAATCCAACGAGGCACATTTCTTTTTAAGCATAAATAACGGTTTGATTACAGTTTGAAATTTCTATTGGAAACATTTGCTATTGGAAAAATGTCTAACGGGAACTGAAAAGAAGTTCAAAATGGTTGTTGGGAAGAAGTTCAAAAGATGGTATGCTTCCCCTTCTAGCTCCTAAACGGTATACAGAATATAACTTTGAAATAAATAACGGGCATAGTCCTTCTTCTGAGAATTCATGTTAAGCTAAAGCAAATTTCAAATATTCAAAAGTTGAAGATTCGACTCAAAAACGTTAAAATATTTTCGAAAACAATTTTTTAAAAGTTGCTAGTCTGTTAACAGTAATGACGATCTAAATTAAATTTGGCTAAAGTATGAAGCGTTTAGAACGCAAGTTTGCTGCATTTAAAAAGTTTCAATATTGCCGTTTCCAACCTTAAGTTTTTTGTGTCAATTTAAACAAACGAAATATAAAACAACATGTTTTACCGTTTTTTCAGAAATTTTTAAATCTGATTGTAAAACTGAAAAGAAAACCTACCGGTAATTAAAAAAAATCTAAATTGTTGTTTTATGGATTTTAAATTTTAAAAATTTAAAAAAAGGCCAAGAAAATATATGTCTTTCTCTCTTTATCGAAACAATAAGAGGCAAAAATTTTAAATAAATACCGAACGTAGCGCATCTTTTGAAATAAAAAAAAAGCTGAAGAAGTTTTAAAATAGTTTATGGTTTTCTAGATATGCTTGAAAACACTTTAATTGACTGACGCATCGTAACTTCAACAAAAAGAAAAAAACAATAAGCTTATAGCAGTTCATTTTTAAGAAAAAATATATAAAAAAAATTAAAGGAGAAGTTTAATACTATGTTTTCACTAGAGCTAATGAAATTATTTCGCAAAATATTTCGAAATACGACCTCATTTCCCATACTGATTCACATTTTGAAATTACCTCATTGTCATTTAATTCGATTGCTAATGAGGAAAATTCAAAACAAACAAAACTAAGTTCATGCTTTGAGCGACGTTTTTTGGTTTGACAATTGAAAAAGCCAGTGGCACTGCTGATGGTTCGCAGGGCCCACGGCACTGTGAGTTCCGAATTTAGAGGGTCCGCTCACCGTAAAGATTATGAGATGAAATTAAACATAAAAACAAAGATGTGTGCAGATTTTTAAAACAAGTGACACTCCTGTTTTATTCAGGCTTTTCACTAAATCCTTTTTTAATTCTTTAATAAAAAGCCATTTGCCGTGATGGTTTTTTTCTGTTACACGAAATTTTTAAGCAAATATATGGATTTTCTAGTTTAGATATAAAAGCAATGAAAATTAATTCGCTTTGCCCTTACTCTTTGCAAGACACCAGCTGTAGTGCCCCATTAACATATCAAGAGGAAACTTGACGTTTCCTCTTGATATGTTTATGCTTATCATGTTAATTTAAAGGTGTAAAACAAAAACGCCCGTTTCCATCATTTTCAAGAATTACAGAAACGAACAAATCACTGATGACAAATCCGTGTCTTTTAAATACAAGTGACGTTTGTGGGCTGTAAAAGGACAGTTTTCTGGATTTGGTGTAATTTTATGTTTTGCAATTTCTTTAATAGGCATGCATCGAACCTTTGAAAGCCGGTTGGACGATTTTTTTTACAAAAGCTCCTGTGCGATGGGCTTCAATTTTTATTTTTGCATTTGCACATGGATTTTTACGGCTAATTCATTAATCAATTCCAAGTTGATTCAAACGCTTTTCCCCCAAATCAAAATCCTGCGTTGCATTTTAATTTTACTTCATGGTATAATAAATAAATAAATCATGCTAATGAAATTAAAATGGGCGCCCCATTGAGTTTTTTTGCAGTGAGAGTTTAGCTCCGTCCCTGTAACAGCTGCCAAAGCTAATACGAAAATTATAAATGAAAACACTTTTTTCCCGAATTTCATAATCAGCTCATTTCGGCTCTAATGAAAAGGTAGTATAAAGCCTTTTTTAAGTGACACAACTAAAAAATATTGACACAACTAAATACACCCAATATAAGAACAGTAGATTCAACTACGAAAAAGTATACAACAGAATGTAAAATATTCCCCGAAATAATAATTAAGAAAAAGAATTTTACACAAACTGCACAATAAAAGTAAGCTTCACATACAGCAAAAGCCGACGGACCGCTCAGCGTATGGCTTTATACTTGATGGTCTTTTTTTTAACTATAGGGAGCGGGTTGCACTTGCAATCCGCTTAGGCGAATCGTTCGATCCCCATCCAAATTGACTCTGTCAAGCTGCGAATCGCCAAATGTCAATATTTCAAAAATGACAATCTTCTTCAGTAAAAAAGGGGTACGGCATCAACCACTTTCCGAAAATTATGTAATTTTTGTTTAAATATTTATTTAAGCATTTAGATATTAAAAATTATGCATTTATTCAAGAACACCTCCAAAAGTGGACGTGGTGAATTTTTTTTTTAATAAATTGATAGTATGCAGAAATGTAAATTTAATTTCTTTCATTCTAAGCAAATATATTGCATATAAAAACCTATTTTAAAACTGCAAATTAAATGCGACTACGCTCAAAGTTGGAGAGTTTTTCGCTTTTTTAAAACGCCAATCATAATACACTTATGCAAAGATACTGTACTGGGACAAATTTAATTTTTTTATAGCCGACACAGTGAAATCATCATCGTAGACCCCTTAGACCTTTTAGAGTTATGGTCGAGACCGACATGTGATTGATTAAGCCATGTCCGTCCGTCTGTATGTATGAAGGTTTTAAGTCTTCAAAATCAAGGTAGAGAGCTGAAACTTGGTATGCTTGGTTTGTCTGTTACACAGACAAAGTGTAAAAATTGGCTCAATCCGACAACGGCCTTGCCCCCTACTGGCTTCAATCTGAGACAACCTTTATTTTAAATTTTCTTTTAAAATGCCTTTTTGGTCAAGTTAGGCATCGCGTAGGAGCTCAAATTTTGATACTGAGCAATATTGGCCCAAGACCTTCAACAAGCAAAAATTGGAACGCCCATAATATCGACCATACCCACTTTTGTGTCAAATATTAAAAATATTACTATTTGCTCAGTTTGCTCTATACAAGGTTTTGAGCTCCGCCCACTTTTTAGGGGCGTTTTTAGGAAAAAACGTTTTTTTCTTAAATAATTTTCACTTTTACCGTATTTTCTCATAATTCTAACGAAATTACAATTAATTGATTTTAATTTTTAGCCCATGCGTACTTCTGTGGGCGTGGCCTAAAAACTTTAAGATTTGATATAACTTTTAAGGCTTTGGCGGTTGTTAGACAAAAAATTATTTAAGATTTGATGTTACACGGTATATAGGGTCGGGTATATAGAAGTTTGTCACAGACGTACTCTTGCACTTACTCGCTACAAACTATTAATCGAACAGAATATACCCCTATATCCTATAATTACCTGACGATGTTTCATAAAATTTTCTGGGATTCAGATACTCTGAATATTAAGTTTACACTAGATGCAGTATCAGAGAAGTTTCTTAGTGCTATTCAGATCTCTTTTTACCGCCTCTGCCTATCCTATCCTGCCAAAGCAAGGGAGGTTAATTTAAATTTTCGCCTTAACAGCAAGACCCAATCCATAGGACTACAAAAGTGGGTGGCAATAACGCAATCGCTTATCCTGCTGCATAAATTAATTGCAATGCCAATCTATTATTAAGACATGCTTTGTGTAAATTAATGGAAAATTATAAGCATGCCAGAAACTGTCAAAGTTTAAATTACTCAAACAAAAGGGCTATAGTTCTATTTGGTTCAACACCCACATTTAAATTATTGATTCTTCTCTTATGCAACTTCTCGATGCATTAAATTATTTTCAGCTTCATTTTCGAAAACTTTGACTGGACTTCCGCAACAACATTTCGAAGCCAGAAAATCTCGTACAATCCAAACGCTCTGCGACCAACCCGATAGCCTTCACTTGCCACCCTCGGAAAACCTCGGCAACATGAAAAATTGAATATACTTGGCGGGACACGGTGGCCTAGAAAAATAGTTTTTGTTCCTTTCATAAAGTTTCCTTTATAAAAATTTTTATTTCAACAATAGAAGACGTTTGTTCCTTCGGTTGGCATGTTGAATGAAAATTCAATGATTTTTTTTTTGTGAAAGGGCAACTGAAATAAGGAAGTGTACGTCGCGACCTCCATTAGCTTAGACTTTTAAATTTAGCAATTTAAATTCAAACTAAAAAAAAACTAATGAAAATGATGGGTAAGGTGTCTATTGAATTATAATTCCAATAAAATTTAACTTGAAAACTTTAGCCACCCAGCTTTTGCAAGAGTACTTAAAAACTGTTTTGTGTTGGACTTTGGAAACATTTCTTCGAAACTTTTTTGTTATTGAGGCGCAGATATTGTACGAGTGTGTAGACACGTTTTATTGCTATTGGCATAGTTTCCATGAATTAGCAAAACAAAGTAGGAAATTCTTGGGGTAAAAAAGTTTGTTAATCATATTTATAGCAAAGGAAGCTACACTTTTTTTTATTGCTAGCAGTAAATTGATCATAATAACCATTTTAAATAAACTTTTGCTTAAACTAAATTAAATTTGCATAGACTTTAGACAAGGGAGTTTGCAAAATGTTATACGTGACTGTTGTACTTAGCGATCATCTATATACCCATTTTGGTCCTTGGAATTCAGTCCGGCCTGGTGTGTCTTCGTGTGCTGCTTCTAATGATACCTTTCCGTTAACTGTGTTTTCTCAAGTTGCCTCCCTTGACCTTCTATCACTCTATATTGAAGAGTGGGTTTCTCAGTTAACTTTCTAATGTAAGCCAATTCCATTCTTCTACATGTTTATTATTACCTCTCCAAGCCCTATCGAGGACTAATTTTTTCATTGAATAAGTTATACAAGCTTTGCTGCAGCTGCCTTTGGCGCATAAATAAGGGAACGCATTAAGTCTAACCACGATAATGCTGGCTTCGAAGAATATGTGTAAAGGTGTCAAATCACTCGATCTTGGTGGCTTGTATGGCTCGGCAGAATTTTCAATGTAGCGTGGGCTGTGTGCCACGTAGCGACTCTCTGCTGTAACTACATGTCAGGACATACCCATATTGTCCATTTCAGGGCAAAAGAATTTGGTAATCATCGACCTATAGCACTCACGGTTGATGGTGTTGGCCTGGTTAACATCGTTCTCAAATAAATGTGGCCCGATAATGTCGCCGTGCCAGTCCAAATCCCCATCAAACATTGAATGTTTCGGGATGCATAGTGTATTCTTGTATTTCTTGGTTCTGAATGTGAATTCCTGGATTATAAACTGAGTGCCGTTGTCATAAAAGTCTTCAAGTCTTCGACATCTATATTAGCGCGAAAATTGAACGAGTTTTGCTGCTGATGTCGACAGGCCCATTTTGATCACCCAGGAGAACCTTTAAAACTCACCTAGACAGCCTCGTTTCCTACAACAGCTTTTAATCCCGTTAATATCCCGGTCAATATCAGACCACCAGCAATATTGGCGTGACGTTTGCTTTATGCGAGTCACGCCTCAGTCACCTGTTTACAGCATGGAAAGAAAACTTTTCTTCTGCAACATGGGTAGTGCTACAACTTTCGTGTGATTGGACTGTAAAGGCGCAAACGAAAGGCTTGCAGAGTTTAATGTTCCCAAAAACTTGTTGAAAAGTGGTATCCTTAGCGGGTGCTTCAGTAATGATAGAAAAGTCTTCAAACACCGCTGTAGTATATGTATACATACTATATATGTACAACTTCAACCCTTATTCAATCAGAAACTTGAAATCGTCTAAGTCCTTGTCGGGTCCTACGGGTAGTCTAGAAAAGCAGTTGGTATTGTCATGCTTCCCAGTCGGGTCTGGGGTATGGTGCCGTATATGGTAATGCGGAGCATTCAGAAAGATTTCATTCATATGAATTCAACTCGTTGATTGCTAAAAATGATTTGCTTCAGTCATGACTTCGAACTGAATGCTGATTTATTTTTTTTAAGCTGAAGTAATTTTTGAGGTCATTGAATAGAAACAAATCGACTTGAATTCTTAGTATGATTTCAAGTAATGCCTTTCACAATGATTGCATTCTTTTTGAGTTGAAGTTATTGGATTAAATTATTTTTTGGAGCATTCAAGAATTATATTCAAAAACGATTGCTTTCTTTTACAACTTTATGCGTCAGGGTACAATCTGTGAAGAGGCACTTTCTTATTTTGGTGGAAGTTGGCAATGCGATGGCAGATCTTTCAGATATTGATAGAACTTGCACACCCCAATATTGCAGTTATACTTGTAGGCAGGTCTTATTTTTCGATCTCACTGTACAATGAGTATCTCTCTGTCTTTGAGTATATTTTATGTTAGTGCTTACGTGAACCAGTTGATCCAAACTGCTGAAGCAAGAAGACTTGGAAGGGAGTGGGCCTTTGTGCGAAGTGCATGAAGTTAATGATGGCTTACAAGTTAAATGGAAAACGATCTCCTTCAGTTTTTTTCGAGGATCAGTTCGAAAGTAGAGAACCGTACAAATGCTTATTCGCTTGACTCTCCTTCCAATAATAAACTGTCAGAGAAGAGCCTTTCGAATTTAACATTGCAAAGGACCTTACCTACAGCGGAACTATTAGATCAACAGTGTAACACAAAAAGAGGCATCAAAACAGCTTCCCTTCACCAAAAAAAAAGTTCATAGCCCTCAAACATCAATGCTCCAGCTTTGGAAATATTTGAATCCACGCCACGGAAAGACCGAATGAATCGGAACGAGCTGCAGCCTACAGCTATAGGAGTGCACCTCATTCAACAAGGTCGCCAACCAGCTCTGTTGCAAGTATATACGTCACCTGAGTTTTGGTGTTCCTCTACTGCCCTGACTTTCCAGGTGGATACATCGGCTCTAGATAACACAGCGGTCGCAGCCGATGTTGCTGTGCAGTTTATTGTTAAATACGTACACCTCCTCCATCACTCTCGGTCTAAGCAGACGAGACCAAAAAGTTCGCGTAGGATTTGTGTGAACACATCGGCGCGTATAAATAGTTGTACAGGTCATGAAAAACGATCAAATGACAAAACCACAAGAATGGAGACACCCTTAGGTTAGGTTAGGTTGAAGTGGAAGTTGGGTACAAAGAAACCGACCCACTTAGAACTGTGTAGGTGCATTGAATTGACCTATATCCATTGTGTTATCACCTGGATCTGGAAATCCCTCCTACTTGTTGAAGCATTTTGAGCTATTATTGATTTTAGGGTTGGTAGTGCTCAGATCGCTAAGATTATTGTAGGAGAAAATTCGAAGGTGAAGATTTCGGTAATTAGAGACAGCGGCGCATGTACAGAGAAGGTGGAGAGTGGTCTTTTCGTCCTCCTAATCCATGCAGCTCCTGCAGAATTCGTGGAAATAGACACCAAGACTTGTTGCTTGCTTACCTATCAGACTGGTCCTGCAATGACATCGATTGTAGCACTCATGCGCTATACATCTGTTGAGAGCGACCAAGCTCCTGGAGCATTTAAGATCTAGGTTTGGCCATATCTGTTACCAAAGTTGTTACCACCCGTACATCTAAGATTTATTCTTTCTATTACATCCCAGTTTAAGAATGAGTTTGCATGTGGAAATTAGAACGCCTAAGGAGTCTTTTTCAGGTTAGATTGAGAGAGTAAAGTGCCAAGCTCGTCGAAATCGCCAGCCTTGCAGTTAGCAGGAATATCGCTATGCCTAGGAACCCAGCACAGGTGAAAGTCGAATTGCTCCGACATCTCATTTAGAGACATCTCCTAGATAGGTAGTCTAGGGATACTTTAAAGTTATTAGAGACTAATTCCAGGCACTTGATGTTTGCCCGACAGTCGGAAAAGATTTTTATATCCCGGGAAGATATGCCGTTATTCTTAAACAAGGACAAGACTTCCTTTATCGCCA
Source organism: Neoascia interrupta (assembly GCA_947623515.1). Taxonomy (NCBI): domain Eukaryota; kingdom Metazoa; phylum Arthropoda; class Insecta; order Diptera; family Syrphidae; genus Neoascia; species Neoascia interrupta. Next base: position 147,373,868 of record OX392462.1, read on the forward strand.
TAATTTCAGCTTCAAATTCACACCCTTAGTGGGCAGAGATTTCTAACTGATAAGTTTAATAGTTTTTCTTTAAGGGATTTTGGAAATCTGATCCACGTAGTACATAGCAGCGGACTTAGGAAGCAACCTCTGATAGCTATCATTGCACAAACACATGGTCCGAATACAAAACACCTTTTTCTCTTCCAATATGCAAATAGAATGAACAACAATAAGATACATGACAGATGTTTTTATGAAATATTCTGATGGTTATACTATTGCTTTTCTCCGGAAAGGCATAACACTTGCGGGGGTAAGCTTATTGGTGTTTCTGTGCAGAAGTTTCATGTTTGGCTCATCAGCGATTTTTTGGATCGAGAATTACTTTCTTCTTCTATCATTTCTATCCCCAAATTCTTTCCGCTCGCGAGGTGCTATGCATTTTAAGGGTAGTCATAAGCCCTTAATCACGAGCATATGATATAAACAAAAAAGAAAAAACTAAACTAAATGGCACTTGCAGCCCAGAAGAGCCATCGCCTGACCACTCTTACAATTATGCATACTGTGTGCGTTACGGGCGTTTTTACGCACATCGAAGGGACCTGCAATTTTTTGCCGATTCCGAACGGCGAATTGCGAGGTCTTTTATGATAAATTATACTCTCGAAAGGTTTCTCAGACCCTCGCGGAGGTGGGACATTCTTATATGAAACAAGGCAAGTATTATAAAGCCAAGCTAGCAAACTTCCGTACCGACTATTGCACCCTGAGGAATTATCTTACTAAGAAGCATTTATACCAGGAAAAGGACACGATGCTCTGAGACTTTTCCCGCGTTGCGTCAGTAGAAAATTCGAGTGCTGACGATCTACATTTTTTTAGCGAGGTTTACCTTAGTACAGCCGCCATTAAGATCAGCTCTCATATATACGGTAAACAGATCTTAAAAGTTGCACAAAGGCGGTAAAGCTGGTAAAGACCTTTCTTATTTGTAAGGTATTTTTCCAATCTTTGTGACGTATCAAGTCAATATGCGGTTATAAGCCCTCTAAACAAGGTTTTTTTTGTAATTCTAGAGGTTTCTGGCTTGAGCTTGAACTACAGATTCATTTTTGATCAGGACACTATGGAACAAAGAAAAAATTACCGAGCTTCTTCTCCGTATTTTCCAGCCGGACCATTCCGATTCAAGTCATTTAGAGCTGTCTCCAAAAGAGGCCATCGTGATGGGATAATAGCTCAAAAAAGCAGTTATAAAGTGCTTGTACGACGTATATTATCATGCTTCTTTCCTTGAAGATAATTATCTTAATTGGTTCGTTACAATCCAACTCCAACCCCCATAGCATGTGTCATTTCGTAATAAATCGATTTGACTGTTCTGTCAATTTAGGTCAGCCAATCATCCGTACTAATTTATCTGTCAAAAAAATATGCTCCATCGCAAGTTAATGTGTGTCAATAGAAAACACGATAGTCCGTACACAATACACAATATCCTTGTAAAGGAACTATTTGACGTCTGGGGATTACTTTGAAGTACACGAGTATACCTACATCGAAACCAATTTATTAATTAATATATTATCTACTGTTTGCTGGCTACCAAGTTTGACCTATTGTCTGGAAAAAAAACATCAACCCTCTCGTTCATCGAGACTGAATGATGAGGGTCGATAACGACTCAATTTATCTCATTCCATTTTAATACCGAAAGGAAATGGCATCATGTTTTGAGATTTTTTTTCCTCAATCATCATCCCTGCCGACATGACAGAAATATTTTAACAGAGATGTCAAAGGAAGGGAAGATATTGGTATTTTAATACAGAAGTTTGATAGTTTCGTCTCCGCGCCCCGTTACACCACCGCATCGAGTGTAGTCCTTAAAGGAAATTGAATTTAACATGTACGAGTATGTGTGCTGTTAAGCGCCAACAGCTGCTGTCGGTATTGCCATTCCTGGTAGAAACCATTGGGTTTTCGTTTTTTTTAATCTTTTTCGCAAAAAGGAAAGAGTCCCCAGCGAGTTTTAATAAAAAGTGGAAGCAAATCTAAAAGAGAAACGTGAAGGTACCGTTTCAAGCCCGTTTATTTTATGTTCTTTTCTTTCCATTTATTTTTTATTTACCTATTTACAATTAAAAAGTTTCCATTAAAATGGAGAAAAAGAAAACAACTGGTTCTGAAACAAACACTATTGTTCGGAATCCTTGTGTTTAATTTTTTCTTTTGTCCCCTTCAGGCGCGCAGCAAATACGACTGGGAAGGGTGGTGGCGAAGCTGCAATCTACCTCTGGCGGGCGTCCGACATTTATTCAGAAAATTCTTTCTATTCTGAATTTTCAAACTTGGCACGTACACGATGAAAATGGGTCAAGAACAAGAACTCAACCTCACGATTATGCGAAAATACACTTCACTCCTCCTTCAGTAGATGTCAGCACTTGCCATCGTCATCATCATCATCATCATTGTAGTCGTCACAGTCAGTCTCACCCGGCCAGCACTAGCATTAAGCCACAACGTGCAACATGGGGCGCTTTGAACTGAAGATGCACAAGGAATAGAATCCAATGGTACCTACTAGAGGGAGACTTTTGTGAGAACAAACGAACAGGGTGATATATCACGCCCCAGCCAAAGACGTTGTCCTGACGTGGTTTCATTTTCGCTTTGTTTGCCAATATATAAAGGGACATTCGGCAGACATTGTCATGAGTAGGTAAATGTACTAGGAGCATGGGGGTCCTGCAAAATTAATTTCACTGGGATGTGTACATTTTTAGAGATTCTTTTCCATTACTTAAGCGAAAAGTGATTGATTGCACAAGGATAGTCGGGAGAGGGGTTCTGCATCAATCAATTCAACGGCATTTATTTGCTGTGCCATTTCCTTTTTGAGAATGTCCTCAACGATTTCGTTTGGATCAATGTTGACCTTCTTATCATTGATAAAATCACGGCGCAGTAGTTATTGAGAAGTGTACGAGTGTACAAATAGGACAGCGTATATCACCCATCAAAGATCTAGCAAGTATGTATGGCATAAACAGTTCAATTCTTGGAAGCACTTGAAATTTGGGGGAAAAAATCAATTGAAAAATGTTTAAAGGAGCTTCTTCTTCCTCCGTAAGTGGATCGCTAAAGTTTAGGGTGACCCTTACCGGTTTTTTTATATTTAATTGCACCCAGTTATAGGCATTCAAAGCCCGTTGGCATCTACATACACTTTTGTGCTTCACTTAAAGCAATTTCGTCGAATAAAATTCAAAAAGCTATATGGCCTGAAAACCCTATAGATGTCCATCCATCTACGCCCAGCACACAAAAAACTCCCTTTGACCCTGCTCAAGATAGCTTTTGTCCTTATAAAACGCCAAGTCTTATTGCATGCTTACCTAACTGACAGTGTCCTTCTTGAATGACCCCGAAATGTACGATCTATTCAGGGCCATCAAACCCTTGGAGCATTTAAGACCCAGCTTTGGCCGACTTTGTTGGTACTAGCCCCCCATTCTTAATCAAATTGCGCCGAAATAGTGCTCCAAAGCCGGGGGTGATGGACGGTCCATCGTTTATTATCAACAATGCAATAAAGAATTCTTTTCATATGAGATGAGCAGGTAGTACAAAAATGGGAAAGGTTTTCATCTTATTTCCAAGTGCCGGGTATAAGGCCCCTCCAACTTCTAAGTTTGAGCTTCAGGGTTCATTACATTCTTGTGGTCTTTAACTAAGCACTCAAGCGTTATAAATAGTTTTGACCGAATCAAATAGAAGTTAAACCATTGAGTAAGTGCAAAAGTGAGCGTATGTAATAGCTTCGGTCCGTCTGTAACGGACCACAGTATACCCTAGTCCTATTCCTATTCTTTTTCCATTACAATTCTCTTTCGCATTCCTATAAATTTTGGTTTTTCATCCCCTTCCGTTTAGCAGTCATGAACCATTCATTTACTAAAAATAAATATTTTATTCCTCTTAAGGTTTTTTTTTTTTTAAAGAGGCGTGGCATGTCCAACTCCTATAACCAAAAATCAATATTAGAATAGAAACATCCAAGTTTGCGGCTTGAATGTACGTAAAAATTAAGTTTTTTGGTTCAATTTAGTTCATTATGCAAAATTGGCCCCTAAAGATAGGCGTGGCCAAAAACTTTGTGCAAATCAAATCTAGAAAAGTATCCGGTGCACCTTATGTGCTAAATTTTGTTTCTTATTTTTCCCTTGGTAAGGCTTAAAAGCAGTCGAAATCCATGTTTGTGAAAAATTTCCGGTTCTTCAATTCTGCCTCTAAACGTGGGCGTGGCCCAAAACTTTGAAGAAAACAAATGTAGAACGAAGTAAAAAATTTCCGATTTGGAACAAAAATATTGAAAAAATTGCATTTCAATCGATTTCACACCCATAAGGGGCGTGGGATGGTCTAAGTCTGCCGACTTAACTTTTATTTTTTATGTCTTCCAATCATTAAGAGTTGCTAAATGTCAAATCTCAGCTTTTCACGACGTCTTACAGATTTGAAACATTTGTATTCCTTCGGATGAGCTTGCGTACAAAATTTCAGCTTTATAACTCAAAATATAAGGCATAAAAATTGGTGACATACAGACGGACGGAAGGACGGACATGGCTCATTCGACTCAGAATTCGGTCTCGATCATATGCCCTTAACGTCTTGGGGGTCTATCGTTATTATTTCTCTATGTTACATTTTAGCCTGTGTCAAACTTAATATATACTCGCTTCCTGTGGAATAGGGTATTAAAAAATGCTGTCAAGTATCAAACCGTACTCGGAGCGGTCCGCCGGCTTTTGTTGAAGGTTAAGCTCATCTTTATTGCGCTGTTTGTGTAAAATTCTGTTTGTTTATTAGAATTTTTTCTGAATATATTTTACGTATATGTTATATACTTTTTTCTTCCTGCAGTCTATTGTTCTTATATTGACTGATTTTTAAATTTTATTTCTCTAAAAAAAGGGTAACTTTTATGTGGTTGTGCTTGCGTCAAAATTGGTTTATTTATTTTATTTAGTTTTATTGGTTTACTAGTTTCCCAAAAGTTTTGGCTATACATATTTGGCTATACATACTAAAAGCATCATCAATACGTCCGTTTTGTTTTAGATTTTTGCCTATTATTGCTTCGAAAATAGAGGAAAGGATATCGTTTTTTAGCATTTTTTACAATTTTTAATACTTGATCGTTTGTTCGACTATCATTCGAGTTTTTTTTAATTTTACATACAACAAATTTTCAAAAATACTTAGAAGAACTTAGGTTAGAAACGCAAGAGTCAATTTTTTTTTAACACGGAATAAATACTTTTTGTACGAAAGAAACAAACTTACTAAGCGATTTTCTTAAGCTCAATTTGAACAATATCGCTTTTTCTGTTAAGATATTAGATTTAAAAAAAATTGTGTTTGAAAATACTTTTATGTTTACGAGTTTAGTCTCAGAAGGTTTTGAAACTCTAAGCTTCGCTATAATTTTCCTTAAAATTTCTGGGCAATTTCTGATACGTGTGATTTTTTTCATAATGATTTCTTCTTATAACATCGGAGATAAGGGGAGCACAAGTTTTTTCATGCATTTTTGGCGATTTTTTCCTTGAAAATGCGTCAAAACGGCAGTATTAAAACTTTTTCTGAAAAATATGACCTAAGCGCTTCTTCTTCGAAGTTATAATGCGATTGGATGGACAGATGGACGGAGAACGTAGTGAAAAAGGGACCCTTTGCCCATTTTTGGACAAACCGCTAAAAACCAGGTACAGAGGCGATAGGAGTCAATCTGGGCCAAAAAAGTAAAAACGAATGAATCTCTAAACTAAAATTTACAACAACCTAAAAGTTTATCAGTTGCTGCTATGTACATAAATGCAAAAAAATAGTTTTGTGTTCAAATGATTTTTTATACTTATTTTACTTTTTATGGAGGCACGTAAAGTAACCTTACATATTCTATTTACGAATGCAAAGCGAATAGTTGAGTCCGGATCTATGTTGCGAAATAAAGGGAGATAATACAAAAATAATTTGGTGGAACTTGTTACCGCCAAGGGAAGCTAAGGCTGAAGCCAAAGCTAACCACATATGAAGCAGGATCGTGATTCCCGAACAAAGCTCGTAAGGGAAAACTAAGGTTGATGCTCTTCGACTTATTTCCTATTACCCAAATTCAAAAGCCCTTTACGGCAGGTATAATTTTGGTTATTCATTCTAGTTAGAATGTAGGCAATTTCGTGGGTTTGAATTATTTTATATCCTATACTTGAATCACCCTCCGTACAAACTAGCAGTTGGTGCCCTTGCTCTCAAATCGAAATAATATCCCGATATCTAACTCCGACCCTACGATAAAGGACATCCCTTTATGTAACAAACAAAACCTTATAGGAGAATTTAGACCCATTACCTACTTACATCAATGTAAGCCCTTCGTTTTTATAGACAGAGGAACAAAAAATAAATACCTATTCATGAACCCCTTCGTGATTCGTCTGAGAGAACGGGGCAAAAAAATCAAAGCACTTTGTCTGCATTTAGAAAACGACTGACTGTGCGAAATCACAAGAACGGAAAAAGGGTAATAGACACAGAAAGTATATTTTTCTATTATCTAATGCAATTTTCTGGTTCAAGCCACAAGGAGACCTTGCGGGTATCTAATCGGATTAGTGGATAGCGTGCACTGCAACAATGATTTTTCAAAGTTTTTGCTTTTCATCGGAAACTGATTGTTCTAACTATGGACTGTGCCGTTAAGCGTATCGTTTGTGTATTTGGGAGTTTTCCCAATTAAGATAGTTCAATCGGAGATGATTATAAAGCCCGAGGAAACAGTCGATTTTTAATTAAATTAATTGTAGGGGCGAAAATAGAAAGAGCTCCTAGATTAGCTAGCAAAAACATGAACTGGGATGCCTTCAGAAAGGACTGTAAGGAGGGTGTTGGCTTGAATGTGCCATTGAAAACTCCTTTCGAGTTAGAAACCGCAGTTGACAAATTCATTGAAGCAATTCAGAGCGCTGCTTGGAACAACAATTCGTCCCAAAAGAAAGCAGTTAGCACCGACGGGCATGTACGTAAAACATATCGGCTCGAAATCCAAGAATTGATTCGTGAAAAGAGAAGAGCGCGTAGGAGATGGCAAGGCACGGGGGCTCCCCCAGACAAAACCCTCTTGAACCACCTCTCTAACAAACTGAAAGGAATGTTGCAAGATCTTAAAAATCGTGAGACCACTGAATAGGATAGGAGCTCAAACTACTCGCTGTGGAAAGCAGTTAAGTCTATCAAGAAACCTATAATCCACTCGGCACCAATAAAAAAGCTAACGGCGAATGGGCAAGAGAAGACAAAGAGAAAGCGAATTTGTTTGCTGAACATTTAGAAGAAACATTCAAGCCTTTCGACGGTCCGCCGTTGGCTGACGTTCTAAACAACGCGGAACCTGATAGCTTTAGAATGAAAAAAGTTTCGTTAGTTGAACTCCGACAGACAATTAGCAAACTTAAAAATAATAAGGCCCCGGGTTACGACCTGATCACTTCACTGGCGAAATATTGAAAGAGCTACCAAAAAAGACATTAGTCAAGCTACTTTATATGATAAACGCTTCTCTTAGACTTCTATACGTTCCAAGACAATGGAAAATTGCTGAAGCCATTATGGTTCCAAAACCGGGGAAATGCGCAAATGATAAAAAAACCTAATAGGCCCATATCGCTTCTGCCGATAATATCGAAAGTATTCGAGAAGCTTCTGCTGAAGCGATTACAACCAATAATTGCAGAAAGACGCTTGATCCCGGATCATCAATTCGGTTTCAGACCTAACCATTCCACAATAGATCAAGTCTACAGAATAACGCATGAAATTGAAAAAGCCTGAGAAGGGAAAAAAATATGATCAAGTGCTTTCCTCGACGTATCGCAAGCCTTCGACAAGGTATGGCACAAAGGCTTGAAATATAAGCTATATAAGCTAATATAAGCTTAAAATATTGGAAAATTATCTTGAAAGCAGACTCTTTCGTGTTAGGTGTAGTAGTGAATACTCGAGTTTCAAGCAAATTCGGGCTGGCGTACCCCAAGGAAGCGTCCTCGGTCCGACCCTGTTCCTGCTCTACACAAGAGACATACCTCTAGATGACGAGGCTGTCGTGGCCACGTTTGCGGAGGATACGGCCATCCTGGCAACAGGTGAATCAGTCGAGTCATCAACGAGAAACCTCCAACGAGCATTGGACAGAATTTGTGTCTGGACGAAGACTTGGCGAATCGCTCTTAACGAGAACAAGTCTACGCATGTGAATTTCACTTACAGAAGGGTTAACAATTTACCTCTGTTCATAAATTCTGCACAAACACCTTATGCAAATAAAGCGAAGTATCAAGGGATGACACTGGACGCTAAACTAAGGTGGAAACCACACATAAAGAAGAAGCGTGACGAGCTCGAGATTAGGCTCAGGGAAATGTATTGGCTTATCGGAATATTTTCGAAATTAAGCATATATAACAAACTGCTCTTGTACAGGCAGGTGTTAAAGCCGTCCTGGACATACGGTATACAACTTTGGGGTTGTACCAAGCCGAGCAACATGTCCATGTTGCAGACTTTCCAAAACAAGACACTAAGAGCAATTGTGAATGCTCCATGGTATATTAGGAATATTGATATTCACAGAGATTTAGGAATAGCTACCATGAGCGAAGAAGTTACAAACTTTCCTCGAAAGCTAAATGCTCGCCTTCATGTTCATTGCAACAATGAAATGATCCGTACTCTTAACGAGACTCTTAACGATGTAAACAACGAGCGACGACTACAAAGAATAAGACCCTTCAATCTAGCGACGTAGGGTGAAGCCGCATGAATGAACGGCTTAGTAGGTGCATTCACTGGAAAGCAACCTATCCAATGCGATTAACACTATGGAAGCGTAAACTACTTGTTAAGTTAACTTAGTTGTAATCAAGAAGTATTATGAGAGAGCGAAAATTTACTACTATGAAGTGCGTTCTGGCAGTTTCATAGTAGCTCTCATAAATTGGTGTTTTTTTAGCACGTGGAAATCGGGCATAACCAATATCGGCTACTTAACAGTCAGGATGAAAATAACCTTTAATAAATAGCAGTAATTTTTTTGGTATTAAGGTCGTTAAGGGTTTCCAGTACCTGTCAAAGTACTGGAACAGAGTAACGTATGTACCTCTGAGTGGGACAACGAAGGCTCTAATATAACCAAAGTGGTTTCCTGACTCTAGTGCACAAGACTTGCAGTCCGAGGGTATAAAAGGACTTATAACAGAGGAACAAAAGTAGGCTCAAAAAATAACTGGAACAACAATAAGATCCGAAACATAAAGGACCCCGTTTTGAGATTTTCAGACACCAAAAAAAAAGAGGTCTTGGGTAAAAGTGACAGAAGATGCATATACGAAAACATCATAGCGTTCAACAAAGAAAGCAAATAAGAAAGAGAGAAGACAGAATAAAAATTTCCTGTGTAGAAATATGGCCACCATATTCTCCAAGCTCCAGTGGATCAAATCATGGAGTCGTATGATCCACAACCAGACCAAACATTAACCTTTTGACCTTTTCTTATGAAATAGCCATGAAACTGGAATAGCTAAGTAGATCTAGCCACTAAAGCACAGAAAACAGTATCACTGCTTATATTATTGTTATTATTTAAGTCGGGTTTTGAACTGCAACCTGCTCGTCTATTGTGCCCCCTACTAAGCCTTGGAGAGTTTGATTCGCTTAAAAGAGCCCCCCTTGCACTATAATTCATTAATAAATTACATCGAGGGCATCTGCTCATATTTGGCCTTGGCTTGCTTTAGGGTGAATTCTCTACCCTAAAGCAATTTTTCTAGTCCAGTTTCACGTGGGAATCTGAGTCTGATATCTGCTATTTTCCAAGACAATGAAATCCTTTTGTGGTTCAGAGCCCCACCAGATTTGTAGAATGTGTTCCGGAGTTTCACTAACCTCATCGCAAAATCTGCAAAAGCGTTCCTCCGTTACACCAATTTTCCTAAAATGTTCCCTTATTCCTAATGAGGCATTGTAAAGAAGTTTACAATGCCTCATTAGGAATAAGGATGACGCATGCCATTAATCTCTTCTGGCTGTAGTTCCCTAGAAGTTTCTTAACTTGCCTCGAAGGCTCTCCTAGGTTTTAGCTCGCTTAACCTTCTACATTTTTTTTAATTCTTTCCTAAGGGTGTGTTTCCATTTTGCAGAAAGGTTCAGGTCCTGTGGAAGGTTCTGCTGCTCCTTGTCTTGCCCAGGAGTCCGCAGCTTCGTTATCTTCTTACTTAACACAGCCAGGTAGAATAACTGTGTGAGCATTTAGCGCCTTGATAGCTGCCTGGCTGTCCAACATTATTGCAATGTCGCAATTCTTGTAATTTCTATCAAGACTGATTTAACCCTGACACACCTGTCTATGGCGTATATTTCCAACTGAAGATGCTGGTATATTTGCCCATGGACTCAGAGTATTTGGTGGATTCAGCTTTTTTTAGTCCTGAGCTTCACGATGAAGTACTAACCCTAGATACTTTACCTCTTTACCTTACATCAGCGTCGTGCCTGATAGTCTTATAGCTTTCATTTGAACACACCTTTTCCTGCTGAATGGTAATGTAGTTGCATTGGCCGGGTTATTAAGCTCAGCTGTGTAGCACCATTCTTGGACTACGTTGAGTGCTTTTTGAATAATTTCACAGAGCGTTCCTTCATACTTTCGCCGCACAATCTATGCCATCGGTACGGTATATGCCTGACAGTGACAGTTGATGTCTAGGTTGGTTAATGTATCAAGTAGTTCATCCGCACAACTGAGCTCCAATTAGGAGTGACAATATAACCCCTTATGGGCATCCTTGTAGCTGATCGGTACGCAAGGGACGTTAAGCTGATCGGTCTATAGGAATTCAGTTGCGTTGGGTCTTTTTTCCCCCTTTGGAATAAATACAACCTTTACCCGTCTCCACAGGTTCGGTACATATCCCAGAGCAAGACTACTTTCTGCTATATGCATAAGATCGGGAGTAGCATTTCTTGCCCGTTCTAGAGTAGGGCTGGTGCGATGCCGTCCACACCAGGTGACGTTATGAGGTTGAAATGATCTTAGTGCCCATTCTTATCGGCCTCTAGAGCAAATGGCTTTCACTGCCTGGCAGTCTTCTGTCTCCGAAGTCTCGATGTGTTGCTCCTGCTTCAAACATTGGTGTCAGAGAAACATCCGGGAAAATGATTTTCTAAGAGTAGCTGTGCTCTCTTTCACTCATTCTCGGTATAGCTGCGTTTTAAGGTTAAAAGTAGCTTGGTTCCCATTCTTATCGGACTCTATAGCAAATGGCTTTCGCTACCTGGCAGTCTTCCCTCCGAAGTCTCGATGTGTTGCTCCTGCTTCAAACATTAGTGTCAGAGAAACATCCGGAAAAATGAGTTTCTAAGAGTAGCTGTGCTCTCTTTTCCTCATTCTCGGTATAGCTGCGTTTTAAGGTTAAAAGTAGCTTGGTTCCCATTCTTATCGGACTCTATAGCAAATGGCTTTCGCTGCCTGGCAGTCTTCCCTCCGAAGTCTCGATGTGTTGCTCCTGCTTCAAACATTAGTGTCAGAGAAACATCCGGAAAAATGAGTTTCTAAGAGTAGCTGTGCTCTCTTTTCCTCATTCTCGGTATAGCTGCTATCAACTCCCTTAAGAAACGTAGGCACCCCACCTGAATTAGCAAGAGCATTGTGAAGCCTTGCTACACAGGGAGTGCTTGTTATCGTCCCACGAAAATTCTTGAAGCTACTTATTAGCCTGCAGCTACTACTTAGCTTTCCTTATTTCTTTATTGATATTCTATTTTGATCGTATATTTCTCCACTATGGCACTTTTTTACCTCTCACACTCGTACTAAGAGGACAGCTCGTTTCAAACGCGTCCGTGATGGCTCTCGTGCTGCCCTCTACTGCCTTCTACTTTTCTAAGCACATACGATGGGCTGGAGCTTGTCTTACGTCTTAAGTGCTCCAGATTGCTTTCTAAGGTTTTATTGAAAGCTTCCCAGTTTGTCTTCCTTGAATTTTTTACGGGATATCTCTCACTCCTTTGTTTCCAAGATCGAAGAAAATTATTCTGTGATCTGACAACAACGGCTCGTTTGATACTCTCCAGTTTCTTATTAACCTACTTATGCTTGGGCTGCCGAGCGTGAGATCAATAAATTCTTGTTTTTCCCAATATTATCGGTGTTTAAACAAACTTTGTTTCCAGCACTAATTTCCGGCATAATGAAAAGAGTGTGAGTTAGATACGATTGAGGAACCGGTAGAAAAAGAGCTGACCAAAAACAAGCTGCACGTCCCAATATTGAAGAAGTTAGTTTAGCCATAGAAAGGCTTAAGAACAAAAGGCCAATTACTCTGATGTGAAAAGAGCTTTGGTGTTCCTTGTAGGTGATGAACCAAGCTAGTCCCGCATATGGTCTATCTTCAAATAAGCCAATCTTAAGTATTTCCTCTAGTTTAAGCACAAAGCTGCTACTGTTTCGCTCGAATGTTGAGTCGGCACAGCTCTTTGGGTACAGCACCTGGAAAGTAACCGACACCATCACAAGAAAGCTGCAGGCATTTTTTAACTGGTGCTTACAGAACATAGTGAGGATTTTCTAGCCAAAACGTATCTCGAACGAAGAACTTAATTGAAGAACGAGTCAGGAGCAGGCACTAACATCTAACGGCGAAAATAGCAGTTTATCGGTAACTCTCTTCCAAAAGGTGACAGTTCCATTGCTATTAATGTAGTAGAATAAAACCCATTGAATCAAGGTGGCAGAAGAGTTGATCGACCTCGAAGCGCATGGCGTAGAACTCTAGAGGAGCAATGCAGCAATGCAGGGAAGTGTTGGAGACAGCTAAACACATCGCTATAACATAGATCTGCTGTTCCTAGGCAAATGCTGGAAAAGAAAAACCACCCTTTCATACATGGACAGGAATACTCTGCATATTCTAAAAAGCACTTTATACTGGAAAAAATTCTTTATTTTTAAAATAGCTTAGAATTAAAGAAAAAGACATTTCGTATGAGAAAAAACGTGACCATTGAATGTTTTAAATTTGTGGCTATAACATAGTTAGCCAGCGTTGAGCACTAGGTATCACCGAATGTTCGCGAAGCATAGTTGTTACTTGTTTTTACTGCTTTTTATAAGAAATAGTAACTTCTACCACGAAAGCAATGAGACTTATGCCCCACAGCCCAGCAAGCAGTTGAAATGCCATGAGAAGGTGCTCCATTCCAGCCGACTGGTACTCGTTGAGCGAAGTTAAACGATACGCATAACCACCCAGCACAGCATTCTCGAACGCAATTGACTCATAGTACTGATAAAGTCCGCATGAGTGAATCCGGTAAATGAAGTACTCCATATCTCGCCAAACGGGCGAGTCAATTTGCATGGGGAATCCCATGTGGAACGATCCAAAACAAATTTCCGATAGCCGGAACTTGGGCTGTTTAAGATACTTCTGCTGCAGGGCAAGAAAATGCCACTGGTCATCGGTGACCATATAGGCATAGGTGCTGTTCATCGAGTCCCTGTGATTGGCGAATGTATCGGGGTCAACGGGTAAAATGAGCTGCTCGAATTCCGGCGTCAGTGGTGTAACATCCTTCAAGAACTCATATTCATAGTCAATCATCATAACTGGTAGTTTGGTAGCTATCAAATCTTCCATTGTGTTTATTTGTTGCCTGAAGAGATTCACTGTAAGTATGCTACCCAGGAAACTGGTGTAGAAAAACGTTACCACAGCTGTGTGCAGAAAAATTACAGAAAGCAGGCAAAACTCCCACTTGGATGGGGCTCGAAAGCTTTTTGGTGCTGCAACGTTCAGCATCAAGCTGAAACCAACCAAGAAGTTTTCCATAAAATTTCCTTTTCCAAGGAATATCCTTTCATAGGCATATATCGTGCAAATAAAGATGAGGACGGCTACAAAGTAAAGAACCCATACTTTCCACTCAAAGGGCTTGATCGGATAGAGATAGCTGGTGATTTGGTTAAACGATGGAACCATAACGCACCACTGGACGACCAACAACGGATAGCTCTGGTCGATGCCCTTCTTATGGTAGAGTGCATAAGCATGAGCACTGATCTCGATCTTATCGTCCTTGATAAGTTGCAGCACTTCACTCATATTCACTACAACCGTGGAACTATTCATTGAGTATTCTTCAATCACTCCATTGACATGCCTTGCGAACGCTTTGAAGATGCGAAATGCTGTGCCCTGAACTTCCGTCTGTGCAGCGTGGTTTGTAAATTTAAAAACCCTCGGCACATCAACCCTTAGCGGTGTTCGAAATGCATGACCGCGAACTCCACCAAGTAAAAACTCTTTTGCAGTTTCCATGTCAAATCTCCAATGGGTTCTATCCTCGACCTCAAATCGAGGAAACGTCCGGAATCCATAGAAGTTATCGGTCGTATTGGAGCACGCAAAATAGACGTGGGTGTTTGTAAAGCGCTTTCTATACATGTAGAATAAGAGTTTCTGAATAACTTGCAAGTCATCGATCGGTTCTAGTAGAACTACCATTCCGAAGTAGTAATGCCAACCGAGAAGGGTCTGATCGTGTACCTTAAAGATGAAATCATCAATGCTGTGTGTGAATATCATGGCCCAGTAGTTGCGTTTGGCTACAAACCGAAGTTGGTAGCTTGTAAAATTAGTCGTCACGTACTGAGGAATACCAACTGCACGTTGAATTTCGCCAACTAACCGGTCTACATGTTCATCCGAGCTGTTTGCTCCGTAAAACATGAGAAACTCCTGAGTTTGAACAAAAGTTGCAATTTTATAAGTCATTTTGAAAATGTATTCGGCGCTCCACTGCTTCGATGGGTTAACTAAGGCCAGCAACAGCCAGAAGGTTAAGGCTATGAACTTCATTATAAACGCAGCAACAACTGAATGAGAGACCGCAGTTGATTGGTCCTGATATAAGCAATGCCATAAGTCAATAGAAGCTTACAAGCTCGTAAAAATCATTACATTAGAGTCCATCTAACGAGGATTTAATTCCTAGAAACAACATTTGCTACAAGGTCATTAAGAAAACAATAGATCCCAATGGTGTACTTAAAAAACAGTGCTTGTCATCCCAAGAGGTTCGATAAATTAAGCCTTTAGATAAGGCTTTCTTCTAGTACTTATTTGGTCTTATGTTTTTTGTGAATTTTGAGTGTGCTGTGCTGAGAATTGTAGCGCTAATCTTTTCTTGATTGATTCAGAGCAAAGAAACCGAAGCAGGCTCTGGCCAAAACCAGAAGCTGCCCCCAAGGTGGTAGCAGAAAAAAAACTCTCTGCTATAGGCTCTCAAGCTTGCTGGAACCTACAGACAATCCTACGCGGATGATGTAACTCCAAGCGAAGTTTATGAGCAACAGGTTAGAAGCATATGCGCTTGCAGTGACAGCCCATGTGCAATAAAAGCGCTACTCAACCCTCTTAACTCTCAGCTCTCAGTTTCCGCTGAACTTCACAACAGAGTGAAACTGATTTGGGGCGCAGGTCAGTCTGGCGTCCATAGTAACAAGATTTTGGATGAGCTAGTTAGAAAAGACTCAATACTCAGACTCAGAAAAGACTCAATATTGTTTCCGTACTGGTTCATCAAGGTTTGTGTTAGATGGTCGCTTTGGTGAATGTTCTACGGAGACGAGAAAAACAAACCTGAAACCTTACGAAATTTTACTCATCAGAATGGAGACAGTACAGAATATGGTGCCTGGCATGCTGAAGCGGCGGGTGATGATACCATCATAATCAGACTGGATGGCCCCCAGACAAGAAGATACTCAGACAGGGAAATACTCAGACTGGATGTTTTCCTGAATTTCGCAAGACGTGGGGGCTTAACTTTTTTTTTGTCAAAAACCCAGGACTTTAGCATGACATTTAGGGAATAAACGAGTTTCGAGTAGAAAATAGGTTGTATCGCCCGTCCTTTGCTGTAAAAGTGATTGCATTGGGATTTGTGGTAAGTTGGCAATTTTTTCGCTATTTGTTGTATAAAGAATCGAAGGACTTGGAGACATGGGTGGGGTAGTTCCAAAGGCGGTGGCTTGGACAATTCTTAAAATGCGTAACGTTGATGTGGTATAACCAGCTGACGTGAAGACACTGAAGAGCACGAGTAATTTTTTGGACCACCAACAGCAGAGGGACCGATATGCATCGTGGGAAAATCTTTTAAATCGGAAGAATGGTCATGACCGACTAATACATCAACTTTACATCGTACAATTCTGCGAGAAAAATGTAGTAAAGCACATTACGTATCTAGTGAAGAACTGTAATCGTTGCATTATTCCTTCTTTATTGTCTGTGCAACCGTCGCGCAGAAAAGGGAGGTGACTGCGGACTAAACATCTCCGAAGGGAAAAACGTAATAGGGACTGAACTGACGCCCTATGCCAAGGAGCACCATTAGTGACAAGTAAGACCTAAAAAAGATGGGGCGAAGCCAGGATGTTGACTAGGAAAGACCTTAGAGTTCGCTTATCAAGCAGAACCAAGAGTTCAAGACGCCACAATATTTGACTTCAAACCACAGCAAACAGTATACCGTGTTCATCAGCAGACCTCAAGTTTTGATCTATCCTGTGATTGTCCCTACAACTGTGGATGGACGAAGCAAACGGGAACCGAATGATGACGAGATCGATGATGGGATGACCGAGTTGTAACATTAGATGCGCAAAACCCGCGACGTTCTTAAAAGACTCGCATTGTGTTTGTTGGGCATACTGAACCAATCGAATCTCTGATAAACTATATCCTATCCAATTCTATCTTATACGACCAGGATAAAGTATCAAAAGCTAGTGGAAATATTTCCAAAATTCGATTCAATATTCGGCCTCTGATGTGATGGTTTTCACATGGCCATCACAACGAAAGCTCTAGTTTATCGATGAATGCCGGCGAGCACATACAGCTAAACGGGAAATTTATAAGTTGCCTCTGCAGAGAAGGACTAGAGCTGTTCGAGCAGATGAGGAGAGATGAATACCTGCTTCTCCGAAGTAAGAAAAGAGGCTATGTAAGGAGCGCGGTTGGGAGCGAGCTCGGGCTCTAGCCCTTCAACCGCGCTTTAGAGGGCTAAAGCTTGAACGCTCGTCAAGGATGATCAAGGAAACACTTCCACTCTTTCGTAGTGGAATTGCAGTCGGTGAACAGGATTTGGAAAAATTAATTTTACAGACTAGAAACGATTCAATTTGGGCGAAGGAGACATCGAAGAAAAGAAGCTGTGTCTTGGCTTAAGCGCAGCCGGCTAATAATAAGGCAGCCGGCGCTGATGGCCTAGCTGCCGAGCTTTCCAAATCTACTGGCGACGATCTAATTAAAAGCATGCACCAGATGAAAGATATGGTTGGTGGAAAGCATACCCGATTAATGGAACGGCATTGCTTGGCCGGTCCTCAATAAAGGAGACCCTCTGACTTGCATCAAATACAGATTGCATCAATTTCCTTATATTACATGTAAGATATTTTCTGCTGTACTGAGTGAGCGCCTCAACCCTTTCGTCAACAACCTGACAGGTCCAAATCAGTGTGGCCACAGGCCAGGTCAATCCCCGCCATTAATCAAATACTCACACTGCAACAGATTCAGGAAAAAAACTCAGGGGTTCCAAATCGGAAACTATCAACTTCTCATTGATTTCGAGGCCGAACTTTGCCGATCTATAGAGCCGTGCTATGCAGGGCAATGTCAAGTTCTGACATTTCTGCCAAACTCTTCTTTTTGTGCAGTATGACAATGGAAATTCATACTGTTTGACGAAGGTCATGGAGCAACGGAAAGGCTTTCCATTCTCGGTACGTGTATTAGTAAAAACTTGAGTTGGAATGACCACATATTCAAGACTCCCAAGAATGTTGCGAAATGCCTAGATTTCTTTAAAAGGTGCCAGAAATGTTTTACTTCTTCTGATCTAGTTATTTTATATAAGGCACACATTCGCCCTAAGCGTCCGTGTCTGGGCAGGTGCTCCAAAATCTGCACTGCATCTTCTGGATAGAATTCAAAAGCCAGCGCTTAAATTTATTGGTGAGAGAAATATTGCGAAGTCAATTGACTCAATTGAACATCGACGCAATGTTTCTTTTCTGTCACTTTCTTATCGCTTTTTCTACGAACAGTGTTCCAGTGAAATAGCCAATTGCATTCCTCCCACCAAGATATTTAACCGTAATACTCGACAAAGAGCGAATGCGCATCAGTTCACCATCGAGCCCAATTTCGGGCGTACAGTGAAGTTCAGAGGTTCTTTCGTAAGCCGTTGAACACTAATGTGGAATGTCCTGCCACAATAAGTCTTTTCTTCTCATTACAACATGCGCTATTCAAAACAAGGGTTGACCGGTACTTTTCCCCTTTTTATACCCCATCCCATAAGATAGGAAGTATACTAAGTTTGATTCATAGTTTGTAACAAAGAGAAATATATACCGTAGACCGCCATGTCCATCCGTGTGCCGGTAGTTTTTAGGCCTTAAATTTTCAGCTAGGACCTTGAATCTTGATATCTGTTCTTTAGGTACCAAAGCAGTACAAGTGTAAAATTTTTTGATATCCGCCCACTGACACGGCCACT
This sequence comes from Neoascia interrupta, assembly GCA_947623515.1. Taxonomy (NCBI): domain Eukaryota; kingdom Metazoa; phylum Arthropoda; class Insecta; order Diptera; family Syrphidae; genus Neoascia; species Neoascia interrupta. The sequence goes on from OX392462.1 coordinate 147,392,558, forward strand.
TTACTTGTTAGCATGGAAAATCAAAGTTGTCGTAGGAAGCTGAAATTTGACATGCGATATCCTCGCTTAAGTGTGTTGTGATTGATATTTAAAAAAAAAAGCAAAAACCGCCCCCTTGTAGGCGTGGCCATATTTAATATGCATTCTAATAAACGGTTTTTATTTGATATATTTGCCTTAAATCCAAAAAAAAATGTTGAGATATGTATACGTGAGCTATCAGCTCAAATGAATAAATTTTTGCCACGCCCACTGGTGGGGGCGTTTTTTGAATAAAAAAACAATTTTTTTTATGTAAAACTGCGATTAACACGTGTATACCACATCCGATAAAAAATATGATAAAAAATGTTATTTTATTGAAAAGGGGTTGATGCCACGCCCCATTTTAAAGGAAGAATATTCTTAACTGACTAATTTCTAACACAATTACAGTTAATAGAAACTGAAATTTAACAACCAAGATTTTTGACGCATTTTGGAGCTTGACAAGGGTCAATTGGGATGGAGTATCCAACGATTCGCCTAGGCGAATTGTAACCCTCCAACTAGTTCCTACTCTTCTTATCCTTTCCGCAGTTTTCGCGAGTTTATTATAAAAAAAAAGTCTTTGCTGACGACAGAGCAATTGTTGTAGTGGCCGAATTCCTTGAAGGGCTGGTGCATAAATGTTACGAGGCCTCATCTTTTCTACCGCAGACCACGAAAAACCTAGAGGCGCAACAGCTCGAAGTGAGACATGGCCAACTTCTTAACCACGTACGCTATGTGTGTGGAGGTTTATATTGAATTGACATATATATATGTACATATTCACATATGTACATATGTATTTGGGAGCTAACTTTTTTTAGGAATACGAACGGCTTTTCGAGAAGTTTTTTGAGACAAATGTGACTGTCGGGGATTTGTCTGTCGCTCGTATGTGTGGGACCCTGAAAATAATGAGTCTTTTATTCAGATGACAGAGATCGAGTTGGATACCCAGGCCCCCCACGAAATAGGCACACCACACAAAATCACAACTACTCCACGGCCCGCGGAAAATGTTCCAGGAGCGACGTGTGTGACCGCAGTTAATGGCAGGCTGTTGGCCTTATACTATATTGGGGCCCTGTTTTACTTCCAAAAACAAACCCCTAATAAAAAACCAAACATTATTACGACGAAACTCCTTTACTGGCGTGTGAAAGCAGTTATTTAACACTTTGCTCTTTAATCGATCTGCGAATCCTTACAAACAAGAGAAAAATGCAAACAAAAGAAAAATTCATTTTATCCGCCCAACAAAACAAACTTTCCGATCCTTGTGTGTAGGGTGTTTGTGTACTCGTATACGTAGGTACGAGTAAATCAACGTCACATCTCACGTTCTTTTCATTGTTCAGTTCAGGGTCCAACGACATAGCTAGCTGCTCTCTTCCTCGTTTGCATACTTCAATGACATTGTTGTTGTCGTCTTTTTGTTTATTTTTTTGCAAACAATGTGAATAAAATATTTACTCAACCTTTCATCGTTCTCTTTCATCTACTCTTGAGGTGGCAATCTTCGTCTTCACCTTTGTGCTGTGTCGACGACTTTGTGGCACGTGACAAGAGAAAAGATAAATAATTTAATGTAGTGGGGGCTTGCAGAGGGTGACACAAAATAAATTTTTACGCACAACTAACAACGGTTAAAACTTTTGACATTCATCTTTAGCAAATCGTGTGTATTTGTGTGCCGGATAGGGAAAGGTAAGGAAAAAGGGAACGGGAGTAATCATCAGTGCTCCTTCGTAGGAGTCCCCAATATCTTGCTTATTCATCGTAACCGTATCCTTTTCACGTCATTTCACTCTTGTGACACTCTTAAATGAGTGTTGTTCCAAATGCCACGCGATATGGAAAGATTGATAGCATTACATAACGGTAACAAATGGAGCGTGTTTGCCGCACACAATTCCGAAATAGACTAAAAGGTAAAATGAAATATGTACAAGTGTTAAGCATGTGTTGTGCTTTCTCTGCCTATCTGTGAAAGGTGGTTTGTTGGCCATATTATAATGGCTGCTATAATAAAATGCATTAACATAACACGATTTCCGTTTCAATTGAATGGTGGACCGGATGTCCGTTTATTGTTTTAGAATACGTGCTATTCATACCTTTGTCGTTGGGATCGAATTCCGCCTCGAGTTCCTCTTTGGTTGGATCAACGTTATCCGCCGCCGCTGCCACAGCAGCTGACTTTGAGTTGCCATCCGTGGCGGCTGGTGGATTCTTGGTGGTGGTGGTGGCAGCTGCGGCTGATGTGTCGTCGGATTTCTTCATGGTTGCTCGTACCTTGTGACCTCGGAAAGCGGCTTGGATTTTTACTGCGGCCTTAGCTGGAAGTACATACGAAAAGGTTTTCACTGTTTAATATCGAACCGTTAGATAGCAGGATATTAGAAAATTATAGAGTTAAGACGACACCAAAAAATGTCCTTCTTATTCCACCCTCAACCTTTATGGTGAAATAACGATACGGTTGGCAAACTATATCGATCCGCGAAGGACAAATATCTGACCTCATCAAATTTTTTCGAAAAGTGGGTGAGTGTGGGTTAAATATCCTTCAAAGAGCCCCGCACTTAAAAGTGACGTAGGAATAATAATTATTTCTTATGGCCCACATAGACTTCTTTTTCTCTCATTCAAAGGGGAGGGGGCGGGTGTAATTTTGCTGAATATAGATATACCTACCAGCCTGCCGAGGCTATTTGAATATAAATATCATAAATGAGCTGACTTTAATTTAAAAAATTTACCGTAAACACTTTGGCTGTGAGCCTGAGAGACTTGCCTCCTAGTGCGATGAGAATGTGAAAAAATAAGTCGAGGGATCGACACCCGGAGATAAAATGTTAATTTACACTTTTTATGGAATGACTTTTCTAGGGGTTCCATGTTACTAAAGAAAACACAGCTTGTTGTGTTATGATTATGTTTCTGGCTTCCCACATAGGTTTGGAATGATAAGATAAACGTACTAGCAACCGAGTAGCTTAATCCTGCTCATTTATCAAGGAGTCGTTGTAGACGTCAAATGTAAATACTGAATATCTGAATATCTAATGAGGAAAACACTTAGCAGACTAAATGCGATGGTGTAACCACAGACTTAACCAATTATCCTCGAATTAAGCTAATCGCTCAAATCCATATTAAAGGAATTGTTCGCTGGCAATGTTGTAGAAAATATTCGCATCCATTTACAACCCCAGACCAAGTTTGAGAGTTGCTGTATGCTACTAGATACTTTAAATTTTCAACTACGGGTATTCAATTAACTGGGAAGTCAACCCGTAACGTGTGACTGGTGCGGCAGTCTCATCAGCAGAACCCGACTTCGTGCTGTGAAAGACCTGTAACCAGACCTCGATACTATAATTATCAGAACGTGCGATGCACAACGTGCAGAAGAAAAAAAAATCATAGATGCAATCGGTGGAACGGCAAAATTAACAACAGCCCAAAGACTCAGCAACCACAAAGAACAGTAAACTTTGTAAAACGCCTGAAAATGCTTATACTGATCCGGCAGAGAGCAACTTTTTAGCCTTTATACGTTTTTACGGGGAAGCTGATGCTAGTACAAAGAACCGTCATGTAGTATGTAGGATTCTAATAGACAAAGTGACAGGCTTTAAGACACCCTAAGCCCAAATCATTAATCAAGTATTGGAGACGAAAAGCATGCCCGATGACTTGAGAATCACGCCATATGCCCCATTTTCCAGAAAAGGGAGTTTTCTTCATCTCTTCAATGATATCTTAGTTCGGAAAGTTTTGGGATATTTTTTCACTACCCTCCACAGCAAGCCACTGTGTTTCGCCGCTAATAGTTACTGTAGAAGTAATGCACGCAATCGTGGTGATAAGTTGCAACGCCTTTTCTATCTCAACCTTAAAAACGTTTAAATTTTAAAAACGTTAAGGCTGGAAAAGGATCAAATGACTCTAAAGCTTCTTTACAAAGTCACTTACTTCCCGTGGAAGGAATGTGCACAAATTTGATGAATGATATAATAATTTTGGCGAAAATGAATGGCCATCCCCGCCCTGATCTTACACTTGACGGATCTGTAAGACTAGCGTTTACTTTTTTTTTATGCACTATCAGATCTGTGATGTAGGATGCTTAAAGCAAGCAGCAACTACAAGCAGAAAATTGCCAAGCAAAATATTGCTTACACAGGCTCATCAACTAGTGCAGGTGTTAGTGGTTAATGTAACGATCACTTAACACATACACAACAATTAAGAAAATAGGAAAAAATTAATAAAATAGATACACATAAAGAAAGAAAATTACAATTGCTTAAGCAGCTTTTTCAATGTCGCTTTGTCAATATTGAAATCTAGAACACTACTATATAAATTGTACAGGGTACTCATGCGTGTAATAGGCTCATGCATGCCGTAATTCGATCTATGATTCGGAACGTTTAACAGATTGATATTACGTAGGTTATAAGAGCCACCACGAAATTTAAATTTGAAAGGGGACAAGAGGTCAGGTGCGTCAATGTGACCTAACAATATTTGCTGAATAAAAACGACATCGGTGTTAATACGTCTTTGAGACAGGCTCTGCAGATTAAGTAATTTTAGCCTCTGGGAATAAGGTGGAAAGTGAAATGGATCTTACCAAGGAAGGCCTCTTAGAGCAAAGCGGATAAATCTTCTCTGAATAGCCTCAATCCTGTCAGCATAACAAATATGGGATGGTGTCCAAACCTGTGAAGCATATTCGAGGTGTGGCCTAACGAAACTATTGTACAGCGAAAGAGTTGCATAAGGATTATTAAATTCCTTAGTCCATCTTTTAATAAACCCCAGCATACAGTTGGACTTATTAACGACATGATTAATGTGTTTGGAAAAAGTAAGATCGGAGCTAAAGAAAACACCAAGATCACTAAATCGAAAGACACGACCAAGGATGTGGTTGTTTATTGTATATGAGAACTCCGTCGGCGTACGTTTTTTTGAGAACGTCATAGCCTGACACTTATTTGGGTTAAGTGTGAGTCCATTTTTATCGCACCAGATGGTGAAACTGTCGATGTCTGACCGCAAAAAACTATGGTCCGACACTGACTTTATTGTTTTTGATATTTTCATATCATCGGCATATGCAAGAATATCACTATGTTTCACACTTGACGGGAAATCATTAATTTAGAGTATAAAGAGAAGAGGACCAAGATGGCTCCCTTGGGGAACACCTGATGCCGCGGAAAAGATATTTGATTTAGTCCCGTCTTTTTTTTCGAATTGACGAATTTCCAAAATTTATATGGATTAGATTTAAATGATGCTCCCATTTGAGAGATATAATTGTTATATAGATAGTCCGAAAGAGCTTTGAATTCCTCAAAAATTACTATAAATCTTTCGAGGTCTGTATGATTTAAGCTTTTTATATATAATTTCCAAGCCTTGTTTCGTTTGTTACGCAAGGATCTAAGTTCACTAGTATACCAGGGAAGGTCACAAATTTCGTTTTTCTTTAATTTTCTAGGAATAATATTACCTATGGAGGTATTTAAAATAGAATAAAAATTATCCACGCAGTAGTCTACATCAGAAGAGTTCACAACGTTAGAAATACCTAACCTGGTTAGCTCTTCTGAGAGAGCGTGAAAGTTAGCCTTTTTGAAATCAAAAATGTATGAACGATCATATGAATTATTATTCACGTGAATGAGACCGTTCAAAGTCAAGAAATACATCCAGTGGTGGATGGTGAGTATCTATTTTAGTAATGTTGCATGTGGACTTACAGGCAACAGTACTAACAGCGTCTGATGAAAAGATTAAATCGAGAATTCGATTATTAATATTTTTGATACAGCTTATTTGCTGTAAGTCAGAGGAAAGAATATTGTCTAGTTTATTAAGTGCCGTTTGAGCAGAGGTAACACATGGAATAAAATACATACTATCGTCTGAAGGTACCCATTTTAGAGGACAAAGGTTAAAGTCACCAATTAGTACAGTACTATTGCAACATGAAAGGCTGAAAATATAATCAAGGGCTTTTGCTAGCTCCGAGTATATTTCAGCAGAGCTATCGGGAGGGATATATGTGTTAACAACATATACAAAATAAGGCTTGAAATCAAGTTTTACACATACAATTTTTTACATTGACAGAAAAGGGGAAGGGAACTTTCGACGAAGTAATGTGTTTCCGAACAGCGGTGAGAACTCCTCCACCCAATGCTTTCAAATCGCCCTTATGACGATCTTTTCTATGTACTAGAAACTCATTATTAAAGAGCTCCGCGTCAGTAATACTAGCATTGAGCCAAGTTTCAGTCAAAACAATGACGTCATGAGGAAAAATCATTGAATTTTTAAATACATCTTCCGATTTGTGTTTGCTGCGGATCGATCGAACATTCTGATAGAAGCAGCTTAGCCTGCTGCTTAGTTTTTTGAAAAGATATTTTGTTTACTTTGTGGCTTAGCCTTTATGGATCGATATGTAAATTCCTTGACCAGAGTGTTAGTTGGCCAGATTGTGCTGTTACAAATAGAGTCGAAAAGAGCGGGTGGGGATACTAATTTAAACGACGACACAAAGCTGTTTTGCTTACTGAATTTCGTGCATTTGACAATAGAATCAGTAGAGATGATTTTTTGTGAAATCAGATGATGAACAACTTCATCAGCAGTAGTTTCCGGTTTAAGCCTAGAAACAAAGATTATTTTAGCTTAGGCACAGATTGTAAAGAATTGGAGAGTTAGTTGGAAACAGAGGCTGTAATATCTTTAGAAGCTTAAATTCTACTTGCAATTTATTTTTATTTTTTTTTGTAATTTACTGCCAAAGTATTTAGATGTATTTTTCCAGATAACGTAATTAAGCTCTTAACGTTCTTCCCATTTACAAAATCGTACGATTATCACACTGTTAGGGGGGTGTTAGTGTACGTACATGTCGTGACTGCTTTCGAGGGAGGTATTCTCATATTTCACGTGCAAATTCAATTCCCCAAGTCCCAAGTAGGTCAAGTGGGTCAATATGCCTTTGACTTTGACTGTATAAGCTAAACGTTCTGTTGCCTCATAATGATGTGGGCTTGACTCGAGCAGTAAATTACGTAATTTCGTAGGGAAAGTGAAACAAAAAAAATTCTAAGTATTTTAGTTTAGTTGATTAGGATAAGGGTTGCCTTAATCTAGCTGTTGGGGGTGATTCTTTTATATCGATTGAAACATATTTTTGCACATTTTCCAAGTAACTAAAATATTGATGCGGTGCAATAAATGAGCTTAGTGTGAAGTCATGAAAAAGAAAATTTACAACAATTAATCTTAAAAATTGTTTTCTTGCGAATAGAAAGACTGTTAAGACTATCCTACACCTGTCCTATATGAAAAGTAATACCGGAATCCAAGGAAGAACCAGTGTCTTGCTTGATTACTTTACCCTTTCTAATTATGTGTACGATAAGTAGATGCTATACGCTAACAGTAAGCCCTGCTAAGTTGCCCTTTTCGGGCCTTTTTCGGAGATAGGTCCCATGTCTTGTCAAAAGCGCCTCTACACTGCCAGAAGGTGAACAGTGCTTTTTCGGTTTTGGATTCAACATGTTTGGACCAAAGAAGTTTTCTATCAAGGATTACTCTCATATATTTGGCTTCTTCGAATATCGGGATAGTGACACCTTTAAGCACGAGTTGAGTCAGACCAGTGACAATCCTAGTTTTAAGAGGATAACAGAGTTTAAGAGTCAAAGAGCCGATAACAGAGAAGTAACAACCATGCACCATAAAACTGGAGGCAACTTTAAAATTGAAATTCACGTTTAATGGATAAAATTGTTCTGATCGATGTTTATTGGTCGGGTCGTTTCAAGTTGGTCTGCCCTTCGTCACGTCTTCTTTCCAAATGCAAAATGTTCGTCCAGTCCGCTGCCTGCCGTTTCCCAGTCCCTTTCTTCCCGTTCCCCATCAGGGTTGTCATTAATTGTTGGAGGATTCCGGGACTGGTTCACTATGTTGTCGCTGGCGTTGTGTCGACAGGTAGGTACCATGAGATTTGAGACTTAAAGCAAGTTTGCTTGGTCCGTTCCTGTGAAGGACTTTCCTACTAGTTTCACTTATAGATTTAATCACCTTGCAATTTTCTACTTGAGGTACATCTCTTGTAATCTACTAATAGTTAATAATAATCTTGTAATAATGTACATCTCTCGTACCTCAAGTAGAGACAACGACTATAGCCACGTTCGCTGACGACACGGCTATCCTCGCTACGGATAAGACAGTCGAACTATCAACGGGAAAACTCCAACGCGCTTTGAATAAAATATGCGAATGGACAAAGGCCTGGCAAATGGTTAAATGAGACAAAATCAACGCATGTAAATTTTACTTACAAGAGGGTAATCAACTTACCTCTATTTATAAACTTAGGCATGACCCTAGACGCAAAACTTAAGTGGAAGCCACACGTTAAAAAGAAACGCGATGAACTTGAAATCAAGAGAACGAGAACTGAATTGGCTTATCGGACGTTATTCGAAACTAAGCGTATATAACAAACTGCTATTGTATAAGCAAGTGCTAAAACCATCTTGGACGTACGGTATACAACTTTGGGGTTGTACCAAACCAAGCAACATATCTATTTTAGAAACTTTTCAGAATAAGACACTAAGAGCAATCGTAAATGCTCCATGGTCTATAAGAAATAGCGATTTACATCGAGATCTAGGCATCGCAACCGTGACCGACGAAGTAAGAAACTTTGCTCGCAAACTTCACACTCGCCTTCACGGCCATTGCAACCACGAAATAATCCGAACTCTGGATCAGACAAATCTTGCACGCTGACTACAACGAACAAGACCGTTGGATCTAGCGTCGTAAGAGGAAACCGCACATAATGACGGTATTGCAGGTGCTTTCGTTGGAAGGTAGCCTGCCAAACGCGATTACTATACAGAAGCATGAACTACTTGTTAAGGAAACTTAGTCGTAGTCTTACAAAGATTGGGAGGTTTTTTAGTGAGTAAGAATCTCACACTACTATGAGCACGCGCGTTCGATTCTCATATTGCCTATGAAAGTTTTTACTTACCCACGAAAAAAAAAAAAAAAAAACCTTGCAATTTTTTTTTTTTTTTCAAAAAAGTCATTCTCGACTTGCGAATAAGTCTCTTAAAATCCTTTAACTTCGATCGGTTTAGACTACAGTCTTCTGCTAAAATGGTTTTTAAAGACCGATCCAAGAGCTTCATGGTCTCTTCACGAAAGTGATGCAGTTCAGCATTTAACCAACGTACTGCTAGGGTTTTTCATAACCGGACATGCTACTTCGTAAGCAGAGAATGGGTAAGGACGCTATTCAGATGTTAAGCAGACATCTTTACCCCTTATCTTGATCTAAGTTCGAATTGAACAGAGTTACCAAGCTCCTCTCTAAAGTGTGCCCAATTAGTATGTTTTGCATTTCTCCTCTCTTGAAAAGGCAAAACTTCATAGGGGATTTGAAACTCGATGCATATCTGTGTTCTGACAAGGTGCTATCTGGCAGTACCCTCCACTTGGTGATAGTCTTGGAAAATTTGTTGGACAGGGTAAGGTCAATTACCTGCTGTCTCCTGGCAGTAACGAATGTCTGTTACCTTCATTGTTGTTGGTCAGACAATAGGGTAAAATCGTAAAAACCAATCTTCTCTTATGCTAAATTTGTTGCTAACCCAAACAGTATTCTGAGCATTAGCATCGTAACACAAGGTGAGGCCCAGGCCTTTGGATTCACAGTACTCTACAAGCTCTACAACTGCCTTTGGTGGAAGAGGAGTTAGAGAGTTATAGGGGAAGTAAGCCGATGCAAGAACAAAGGTTTCCTATTAACCGTTTGCATGGCAAGGAATAGAAGCAGCAACCAGATCTTCGGTACAAAACCTTTCGATCTTAAGCCTCAAAGGATTTCAACCCAATAAGACAAATCCGTAAGGAACGTCGTAAAAAACTTTTAATCAATCACTTACTTACTTACTTAAGGTGGCGCTACAGTCCGGGGTGGACCTGGGCCTCGGCCAACAAGCTTCGCCAGCCAGCTCTGTCTCTAGCTAGCCGTCTCCAGTTTCGCACGCGAAGTTGGCTGAGGTCCCCTTCCACTTGCGTGCGCCACCTGAGTCTCGGTGCTCCTCTACCGCGTCGTCCCTGCGGTGTGGATTCGAAGATTTTCCGGGCCGGGGCGTTGGTGTCCATCCGCTCTAAATGACCCAGCCATCGTAGACGTTGTGTTTTGACTCTTTTGGCTAGGTCGGTATCGCTGTACAGCCCGTACAGTTCGATGTTATATCTCCTCCTCCACTCTCCGTCTATGCAGACGGGACCGTAAATCGTCCGAAGAATTTTCCTCTCGAAGCAGCCTAAAGTGTTTTCATCCGCCTTTGACAGAGTCCATGCTTCTGCACCGTAAAGCAGGACTGGGATGATGAGGGTCTTATACATGGACACTTTAGTTGCTCGAGAGAGGGCTTTGCTACTCAATTGCCTTCTTAGCCCAAAGAAACAGCGATTGGCAAGAGTTATCCTTCGTTTGATTTCAGCGCTGGTGTCATTGTCTGAATTGATAGCGGAACCAAGGTAGACAAAGTCCCTAACTACCTCAAAGTTATAGCTGTCGATGGTGATGTTTTGTCCAAGACGTCGGTGTTGGGTGTCTTTTCTTGATGACAGCATATACTTGGTTTTGCCCTCATTGACTGCTAAACCCATATTCGCCGCTTCCGTCCCAATACTCACGAAGGCTTCACTGACATCACGCTTTGTTCTACCGATTATGTCAATGTCGTCTGCGTATGCAAGTAGTTGAACGGACTTTTGAAAGATTGTACCTCTGGTGTTGGCCCGAGAGTTCTGCACAATTCTCTCAAGTATGATGTTAAAGAAGTCGCATGACAGCGCGTCGCCTTGTCTAAATCCTTTTTTGACATCAAAGGGGTCGGTGAGGTCTTTGCCGACCTTGACGGAACAGCGTGAGTTTTCCATCGTCATCCTGCACAGACTGACGAGTTTGGCAGGGATGCCAAAACTAGACATTGCGCTATATAGCTCGTCTCTATAGATGCTGTCATACGCGGCCTTGAAATCGATGAAGAGGTGGTGTGTATCGATTTGGAATTCCTGGGTTTTCTCCAAGATCTGCCGCAGTGTGAATATTTGATCGATGGTGGACTTTCCTGGCCTAAAGCCACACTGATATGTGCCTATCAGATTGTTGACAAACGGCTTCAGGCGTTCACACAGTACAGCAGAAAAGATCTTGTATGCGATGTTAAGAAGACTTATGCCTCTGTAGTTGGCACAACTCAGAGGGTCTCCTTTCTTCAGGATCGGGCAAACAATGCTGAGGTTCCATTCGTCGGGCATGCTTTCTTCCGACCATATCTTGCAGATGAGCTGGTGCATGCTCCTAACCAGCTCATCGCCAGCGGATTTAAAAAGTTCGGCAGCTAGGCCGTCTGCTCCGGCTGCTTTGTTGCACTTGAGCTTAGACACAGCTACTTTCACCTCCTCCAGGTCGGGTGGGCGGTATCGTTCGTATGCTTCGTCGGTAACGTCTTCGCCCGGGTTGAATGGGCGAAGACGATTGATTTTAATCAATCAAGACCACAGATTTCACATTTCCACACCCATGGCTCTTGATTGGAAGCTATCCGGTTTTCAATTCTACAGGCCAATAGCCTTCTGCTAAATAGAGCAGTTGTAGCCTTAAAGTGCTGTAGATTGACTTGTGAAATAGATGGGCACCTACCACTAGAGCCAACCGCGTCGACCAAGTTCTGCCCACTGATGCTGCATCCAAATCCAGAGTACGGGCATCACCAAAGCACGGGCAGCTCCAACAATTGGGGCGCTTCATGGACTCATGGCCATGGAGGAGCCTGTGACGTCCGGTTCCCATCTGTCAATACAACTCTTCATAGGAGCAGAACCGACTTCACTTGGAAGTCACGCGCAGACTCATTGGCATGAGAAGGGCAATGAAACTCACAACGAGCTTGGGTTGATTTTTCTTGATCGCTAACTTTGATAATTTTCTGTGATGTGTGCGTCTCCACTGATCTTGTGATTTAGCTGTCGGAACACAAAAATAGCAGAGGTTTTTCAATACGTTTGGACAGAAAAGCTATTTCTATAGCGATCTATAGCTATTGAAGCACCGATTTCGTGGGAGCAAGCGAATATCTTCAGTAAACGATGGTAACGAAATCCAATGCCAACAACATTCCTACCAGTAGTAAACTGATTTTGAACATCTCTGTCAGGCAGAGTTAATCGACATATAGAAGAGATCCTTGGAGACAGCATTTTAAAAATTAAAGAATGATGCATAGTATCGATAGGTCTTTGAAGATAATAAATAAATAGAGTGGCGCAACAGTTTGAGCTTAACCAGGGCCAACTTCTCGCTGGTGTGTTAATTTCTTTACATACAAGGGGACCTTCAATTTTTTGCCGAATCCGAACGGCACTTTGAGAAGATTTTCAAGAAAAATAATACTCTCGGAGGGGTTGGCAGACCCTCGCGGAGGTGGGTACCGTGAAAAAGAACAAGTCTTTTTTTCATGTGACGATGGCAGGATTCGAACCCAGACCTCCGGCGTAGTAAGCACACACACTAACCACTACGCCACGGCACCCCCAGGTCTTTGAAGATACCATCGTATACTATGTCAGTGTCGATATCATGTGGACGTTAATAGCCAATTCGCCGTGTATGTTCCTAATTAAGGACCGATTCGAAGAATTTACGAATTGGGAGGCCACTCTTTAAAAATTTAAGAAAGGACACAAAAAAGATTGCTGTCAGTTTTTATTGGTTGCAAAAAAGTCCTTAAAGAATCCCAAGGACGTGAAAATGATGTTCTTGTAATTTCCGTTTACAGTCACCTATCTGTAACACTTTACATATGCATAACAAATTTAATATCTATCCGAGAAACCAATTACATGCCAACTGAGTCGAGGTCATGTAAATAATCAAAAGGCTCGCCCAATGCGATACAACCGTAATAGATTTACGCCATAAAAGTGCTTAGTAATTGCAGTAATAAAACAGCAGCGGGATACCCAATATTCTACCTAAATCACAAAAATGACCTCACATAAAACAAAAACGCACACCTACACATTTCATCCTTAAAGGCTTGCTAGATTGGAACAAATCCTGGCTGTATATGTCTGTTAGGCATAATGAAAATGTTAAATCCTTCGAAGTCAGCTTTCTTGTGTGGAAGATTGAAACTTTTTGTTATTCATAGCCGTTTTGCCACAGCTCCGTGGTGTAATTTATTATCTGTCTGCCAAACACCCGACGATATCTTTTTGGGATGATGCTTTGATCATGATTCTTTAGATTTCTTTATTTCCTTAAATTTTTAAAATAGATTAACCTTTTACAAAAGGGAATTATCTCGACTATACGTGTCGCTCGTCGTGGTTGTCGGTCGGCTAAAGTATACCTATCAAGTACACGTGCATGTGCACAAATACACCACTGACATCACTGCTATTGGATTGTGCTATACAAAGCACATAAGAGGATATAAGGATATCCAGGATAAAAATATTAAAAATTTCCACTTTATCGATTTTACTAATACACCCTCGCCTATTATTCGTATTCAGTGGAGCGTATGCACATGTGGGGTCAATAATTTTCATCCTTTTTTGGGGGCATGTATGTATATGCAGTGGGTTTATTTATAGTGGTGGTATAAAGTTTCGTAGCAGTAGAATCATTAGGGGCTTCAAACTTTGGTACTTCAACTATAAAAGCTTTTGTAATATGCATGGATATATTTAAACTTTAGGAAATGTCTATGGATAAATTGCATAAAAAGAAGCTTCAGCGACTTACGATTACTGTACAGAGTACATTACCAAGCAAATTGTCAAAGTCAAAAGAAATTCGAAAAGAACTTAACAACGCGTGGTTGTCAAAATAAAAAGACCGTCAAGTATGAAGACATACGCGCCGAACGTAGCGTCGGCTTTTGTTGAAGGCTCATCTATATTGAACAGTTTGTGTAAAATTGTAATCATTAAAATTACGTCTGGATATAATTTACAGTCTGTTTTATACATTTTTGTAGTGCTGTCTAATGTTCTTATATCGGGTGAATTTTTAGTTTCGTTAATTTTAATTAAAGGCTGGCGAAAAACTTTTCCTTAGTTTTTCTTTTTATTTTTTTAGAAAAACTGTTATAAGTTTTGTTTTTTTTCATATACATTATTAGCAATAAACAATGACGAAATGAACGCGCTCATGATGGTACGCAACCAGGAGTAAAGAGAGTGAATTTATAATTTATTCATACTTGGGTTTGTTGCATACGATAAAACAACCTGTGCCCGCAGAAGGCGAAAATATAAAGAAATACTTTGCAACTAAAAAAAAAGAAAAAGGAGACTATCTTGTCAGTTTTGTTTTAGAGCTGAAAAAATAAAGAAACATAATAATTTGGTGGAATTGAATTTCTAATATCGCGTAGAATTTTCCTTAATTAAATTTTTAATATCAGAAGTGGGATTCGTAATCCAAATTTACCTCAATTGTCCTGTGCGGTAGATTACAATTTATTATGGTAAAACCAAGAGAAAAACAAGTAATGGGAGTGCGCAGAATAGTGAAGCTAGTGATGCTTCAGCACCGGGTGCTGACGTCTCGTCCCAATTGCTAGCAGAACTAGTAAATTTTTGTTTTGTTGAACAAGTAATCTTTGTAGTCACAGCGATCATTTGACCAGGTTGATCTGCCATATTTTAGGCCAGAAAATAATAAATCTAGCAAATGGGTAAGCCAGGTTGAAAAAATTAAAATTGCAACCTGCAAATACTGGCCAGAGTTGGCAGGTGGTGGTTTGAGCGATGGAACCCCGACAGCAGGAATTGGGCTTCGTTTAGACTAAACTTTTTAGAAGTGTTTTCCCCAAATAAATTTGGGACGCCTGCTCGAAGAAGCAGCTCAGTTCAGGAGTTCTAGCGTTAACACGTACGGAGCATATACGTTCACCAAAAAACAAGCATGCCTAGAAACTTGCGAGCAAACTGGTCAGAGAACGATTTGGTGGAACTAGTTATTCATGGGATAACTGAGCTCGATGTGCGTAACACTGCCACTAACATAAATTGCAAAACGATTTCGGAGCTACCGGTGCTTCTTTCCTCATTTGAAAAGCCCCTCTGTTAAGAAGAACGTCATCAAAAGGCTAATAGCAAAGTAATGGCACTTAAGAGAAAAGGTTCTGATAAAAAATCTACTGTTACATCTGCCAAGAAATGTTTTCAGTGCGGTAAAATGGGTCATGTCAAGGCTAATTGTCGCACTAAGAGACAAAGGAACAATTTTGATACTAGTGCGGCCAATATAAAGAAAGCTGAAACAGCAAATCAAAATCAAAGTGGAGTTTGTTCCTTTTGTGCCAAACGTGGGCATGATGATTCTAACTGTTTCACTAAGGTAGCAATTGAAAAACGTCGCAATATCAACTATTGTAGTACGGGTAAACCGCAAGGTGCCACTGGAGTTTTTATAGACTGGCATCGATTGTGGGCATTGATTGACACTGGACCAGATTTGTCTCTCCTTTCAAAGAAATTTCAATGTTTATTCCAGGATAAACTTGTTTCATGCAACATTATGCTAAAAGGACTAGCAAACGTTACCATTGATGCAACAGCAAAGTTTGAAGGACGTACAAAGACCTCGAACGTCGAAACTACTGTTTCATATGTCATTGTCCCTGATGGCTGTCTTGATTATGACGTTTTCGTTGGACGCAATTTGTTTGAAGACCACAGTTTGGTATCTATAACGGATTATACAGGCTCACTGGTTGTGCGTCGACAGCTCCCCGGAATCAACAGGATTTCAGACAATGAAAACTCCAATATAACTGAGGTTCTGGTTACTTCTGCAATTCGAAGCTCATTACAAGACCTTCTGACAGAATTTAGAGGCATGATAACAACCAATTTAGGTGCAGTCAACAATACCAGTCTCAAGACAAAACTGGAAAAAGATGTTATCGTCAACCGTTCGCCTTACAGGCTAGCTGCGGTTGAAAGGGCAGCTGTCTGCGAAATAATAGCTGATCTTATTACAAACAGCATCATTCGAGTTAGTGAATCTCCATTTGCGAGTCCAATTATCCTTGTTAAAAAGAAAGATGGCGCATACAGGATGTGCGTGTACTTTTGTGAGCTCAACCGTTACACAATTAAAGACCGGTGTCCACTTCCTTTGATTGAAGATCAGCTTGATAGGTTGGACAAAGGCAAGTTCTTTACATCCTTGGATATGGCATCAGGATTCCATCAAATACCCATTCATGAAGAATCCATCCATATGACTGCTTTTGTCACACCTGATGGCCATTATGAGTATTTGAGGATGCCGTTCGGACTTTCCAATGCTCCTGCTAACTTTCAAAGGGCCATAAATCTTGCTTTGGGATCACTGAAAGATACGATTGCTCTAGTATATTTAGATGACTTTCTGATTCCTAGCACTACGTATAAAGAAGGGCTCGTTTATCTTTGTCAAGTGCTGAATGCATTGAATTCCGCTGGATTTCCTTTAAACATCAAAAAATGTCGTTTTCTTCAATCGAGTTTGGAGTACCTTGGAAGAGAAATATCTGGTGATGGGGTTAAGCCAGGTAAAGAAAAAGTTCAAGCTTTGATTGAGTCTCCAGTTCCCAAAAACGTCAAACAAGTCCGGCAATTGATGGGCCTCGCTGGGTATCTTAGGAAGTTTGTTCCAGAACTCGCTACTCGAACAGCGGCTATAACAAAATTGACTAAAAAAAATGTGACTTTCGAGTGGAATGAGGAACAAGAAAAAGCAAGACAATATTTGATTAGGCATCCAACATCCAGGCCACTTCTTGTTATTTTTAATCCTGATCTTACAACCGAACTGCAAACAGATGCAAGTAGCATCGGGTAGGGAGCCCTTTTTGATGCAAAGGCATGATTCTGCATCAAAAGTGGTAGCAGAGGCTAAATATCACTCATACGAGCTTGAGACGTTGAGTGATATTTTACAAGCTGTAAAGCATTTTCGTGTATATTTGCTTGGTATCAAATTCACCCTCGTTACAGATTGTAACGCCGTAAAAGCATCGGCTACTAAAAAACATCTAATTCCCCGTATCGCGCGATGGTGGATTTACTTGCAGGATTTTAATTTTGAAATCGTATACCGCAAGGGGAGTAGTCTCCCATACGTAGATTACTTAAGCAGGAACCCCATCGATGTTGTTCGACGAATAAAACATAAGGATTGGGCCTACATAGAACAAAAAGGAAACGAAGAAGTACAAAATCTATTAGAAAAACTTAGAACAAACGAACTTGATGCAAACCAATATGTGGAAAAAGATGAAATGCTGCACCATAAGCAAGTCAATGAAGATGGCACGGTGAATTGGCAATTATTTGTCCTCAAACAAAGTCGTTTGGGTCTGCTGCGGATTTTCCATGATAAACATTGTCATGTCGGTGCTGATAAAACGTATGCGTCAATTGCCGCACACTTTTGGTTTCCTCGGATAAGAAATTTCATCAAGAATTATTTAAGCATTGTGTAATTTGTGCGGTGAAGAAAACTAGAACTGGCCCTCTGCAGGGTTTCATAAATCCTGTAGAAAAACCATCACCTTCAATTGATGGCCAATTGAAGACTAACTTGAATAATTATCAAACGTCTTGTGGTTAGCTTACCAATCGCACTGGTAAACACCCACACGAAAATATAAGTCGCGGAATGTGCACCGTAGCACAAAGTCTTTAAAAGATAGGATGCAAACGCGCTGCCAAAGACCCACACGAAAAGATAAGTGTCACTTCCAAGTAAGAAGAAGTGCACAGTAGCAAGAATAATAATGTCTCAGCATAAGGCTGAGACAAGATTGAAATATTATAGGTAGGTATAGGTATTAGAACCCGTATATAACTATATGGATCAATATCAACTGATGGCTACAAGCATGTCCTGGTTATAGTTGATGCCTTTACAAAATATTGCATCTTAGAGCCAATGAAGACTGTTACAACAGTTGAGACTCGAGAAAAGTTACAGCATGTTTTGTCTCTGTTTGGCACACCTAGGAAAATAATCATGGACGCCGGTACTACGTTTAAAAATACAACGTTCCCGAAATATTTAAATGAGTGGCAGGTTGAGTATCACTTCGTTACACCGGATATACACAGGTACATGCGAACTATTAGAAACCTTTTGAGGATCGAAACTAAAATTAAGGCAGAATGGCCAAGTGGTTTGTGGAAGATTCAATTGGTCTTAAATACAACGATTCAAAAGTCAACTGGTGTGAATTTGTTACAGCTTCTTCTGGGAATTCAAAGTTCGGCGCCATTGATCCAAATCCAAGCGTTGTTACGAAATATATCCCCGGATCTAACTTCTCTTCGTAATCGAAAGTTGGACAGAGAACGGGTGGCGAAAAGGCTCTTTCCAGAACCAGGCTGCATGCAAGATTTAAACCGAAAGAGAAGGGATAATATTCAATATTCCACTGGAGATTTTGTCTTGATGCATCGTGACTCAAATATGCACATTAGCAAGAGCGACTATGAGTTCTTGGGTCCTTATGAAATACTTAAATGTCTTGAAAACGGACGTTATGAAATTCGAAAAATTTGGAACGAATATCATAACTAAAGTGTCAAAGGAACATTGTAAGGGCCATAACCAATTGTAAGGGAAATCCAATATTTCTTTCATATTGCGATATGAAAGAAACTGGTGACGTACGTGGCGAGTACGTCACCAGAGTCAGGTGGGCCGTATTAGCAATCAACAATGACGAAATGAATGCGCTCATGACGGTACGCAACCAGGAGTGAAGAGAGTGAATTTATTCATACTTGGGTTTGTTGCGTACGATAAAACAACCTGTGCCCACAGAAGGCGAAAATATAAAGAAATATCAGCATCACTTTAATCAGTTAACTTAAGTGTAGTGTATTCAAGCATATCTAAGAACTGCTATTACTTTAATTTTACCTTAAAAGGATGGACTGCGTCTGTTATTTAATAGCCTTTTTTGATTTAAGCAGCAGTTTCGATTTTTTTTTTCAATAACCGTTAGACTTTTGTCAATTTTACAATCATCTGCGCTGGAATCTTCCACTTTTCTTAAATTGTATGGACGTGAATTTCTCGGAAAACGGTAAAACATTCTGTTTTTTTATTTCGTTTGTTTAAATGGGCTTAAAAACTTGAGGTTGGAAACGGCAATTTTGAAACGTTTTTAATGGAATTAGCTCTTCTTTTAACCGTTACATACTTCAGGGACCATAAATCTTTAAAAAATGGTTTTCGAAAATGTGTTTACGTTTTTGAGTCAAATCTTCAAAGTTTTGCATAAAATTTGAGGAGATAAACTATGCCTGTTTTTCATTTCAAAATTTAACCTTATGCCGTTGGGGATATAGAGAGGGGATATAGAGCCCGCTTTACAATGCTTTTAATTTTTTATCGAAAATGCGTCAAAACAAATTTTTTTTAACTTTTGAAAAATATGACTTAAACATTTCGTTTATTTTGAGTTTTCTTAATACGTGTGTTCAATATTGGCTTTGTGCACTAAGTGGTTCAAAATTTATTACCTAAAAGACCTTGCAAAACGTCATCCATTTAAAACTCTTAAATTTTCTTTCAATAACCTTTCAATATTTTCGAAAAATTTGATTTTTTTGTTAAAGTTCAATTTGCAATGCTTATTCTTAACTGCTAAAATTATTTAAAAAAGTATTGAAAAACATTTAATCCATTTTCCCAGATTAAATGAGAACTTCAAACTGTAACTAAACCATTATTTGAGCTTAAAAAAATTTCCCTAGTTTGGTTCTGACTATTTCCGCAGTTTAAAAGCACACCAAGTTAAGTCTTTCTACGACTCACCGGGAAGAAGTTATAACGCGATTGGACGGACGGGCGTAGTGATACCATAGAAGGTCCTTTTTCCATTTTTGGACGGACCGCTTAAATTTGTTGACATAGACCTGAGCTCAAAATATAGAAAATCTGGTACGACCAAAGTTGCTCCAATGTTCCTATGCAAAGACTAAATGGCTCTAAGAATAGCATCTGCTTGTCGTGGCCCTGTTTGAGAGCCTGGGTTTCCAGGTTTTTTTCAAATAAAAATCCTTAGAGCGATAAACTGGTCAGCTGTGTTCCTTTTAGACTTTTAGAGTCAATTATGGGACAAATTATGGTACATCTTGCCGACTCATTTTCAAACGTGGATGTCCTTGATTGTTGTAAATAGGGTGTGCTGTTAAAGTATACTTTGACAGTGTGACTCCGTATACTCAAATAAAATTAAGCTACTAACGTGATGTTAATCTCTGGATAATAAAAATATATTTCCAACATTAAACACATAATTATTATCCAACATAAAAAGAAGCATAAATGCCCAGCTATTAAATGAACTTCCAGAAAAAAAACTGACTCATTCAAGTAGAAATTTCCCAACAATGTAAGACTGCAAATTCGTCATAATCGATTCCGATAACATTTCGATTGACGTTACACACAGAAGGGTATAATAAAAATGGTCATTAATCGTCTAAGAAACTATGAAAGATAACATGAACATTAGCTAGGTCTTCCAAATTTGTCAGATTCTATAGCTTTATGAGTTAGCGTTGACATGGAATGACATAAAGTCTATTACGTCTACAAGAAGTTAATGTCTGACCTCTATAAAATAAATTATTGTTCTACGAAAAGGACATGTCTACGAACGAGACCAAATGAAAGCATATATCTGTGTGCTATAGTAATTATTACTGCCAGTGTGTTAAATGTTGGAGGACATTCATGTTATAGTCATTTTATCGTGAATTGCCTCCGGCTTTAGACGGCACATTCACAAAAGGCGGATCTAAATGAAAGTTAAATACAATACTCGGATGATGCTATGCTCTTGTTCTTTTCATCAACGCCTTTAAAGCGCCTTTGAGCTTACAAATTGGTAAATAATGCAAAAGGCTACTATGCCAATGGCGTAAGCTCTGACTATTTAATGACGAAATCATGAACTCTAAAGGGGAAGTCAACGCGGTGAAACTCATTTTGCTCAGCTCGGTTTTTTTCTTCGAGCCCAAAAGACACATTTTGGCAGTAGAAACCAAGACGAGGATGGTATCCAAGAAGTTTCTGCAGTGCGAAAGATTTGTAGAAAAAGTATTCCTGTTGACAATAATATCTAAGAAAATGAAAAGGAAGAGTCTCTCTGGGATAACCTTTTCACTTGCAACCGTACTTGTTTATTCCAAATTAAGGAGTTAAGAAAGTCCTCGATTTGCTCCTTACCTCTGCAGCATGATGTCATGAATAAAACAGTTAAATAAGACGTTGTGTCATGGAGCTGGGACACGACTTGAACTTTTAACATTTTAAAACAATCTCTAATTTTCTCAAGAACGTATTCACTGTTGTCCAATGTTTTACGCGCACGCTTAAAGGACAAAACAAGAAAGTTGGGAGACTCTTTTTTCATTAGTGCCGATACAACTAATGAAACAACACTGTGGTTCGTATCTATCGTTAAAAAATATAGCGGAAAGGTAAAAATTTGAAGACTTGAAAGTCTTCTCGAAAGATCGCAAGATTCTTCTTGAAGCGCGGACAAACTCACAATGACTGAGATTGAGAATTTTGTGCGAATAAGATGACTGGTGTACGGTACTGATTGGTTAACTTTAAGAAAATGAAACATCCGAGTTGCAGGTTTATAAAACGCTGAGCTTTGCAACTAATTTAATGAATTTAAAGTCTCTGAAAAAAAAACGGAACCACATACTTTAAAAATTTGATGCCATTTTGACGCTTACGAGATAAGGTGAAAGAATTTTAGGCTATCTTTTCGCACCTGTTGAACGAAAGTGGTGAGTGTATTACTGGTACGATATTATCCAGGTAATAATTAGCTCCTGAGTACCTGAGTGTAAAAAATCGGACCCAGAGCATGGAAAAGCAGTCTTAAGCTAGCCCTGGAAGTGCCTACTTTTCTTCGCTTGAAGAAAAGCATAGCTGGTTTCAGCGAGCGAATGTAAACCAAAATGCCGAGGTTAAACCTCAACAATTGAATTGACCAAGTCATATTTCGGATAGCCGTTTCAAATGGGACGAAAAAGCCAAAAATTTTCACCATATCTGCGAGCATTTCCTAACCCGCAATTTGGGGAGGCGCAATTGGGCGCCAGCAACCCCAGAAAGACAAGTTGCAATCGGAATGTATGGCACAGCACCACATATATGTGACTACATGTGAAATTTGAGAAAGTGAGGAAGCAGAATGTTCTGGAATATTCGATAAACAACGTGCGATGAAAATTAATGCAGTCACCTTTATTCGATGGTCATCGTGGCAGATTTACAAGAGGTAATTCGAAGCTGCCGCGCTGACAAACAAGTTGGACGAGAAGTAAAAGTCCATTGCTCTCAGGTTTGCATTCGACGATGATGTTGGAGGCAACAGTTCTTGATCAAAATCAACGCACGGGTACCGCTAGAGAAGACAAACCAGATGCTGGTAATAAGCTCGGTACATCTACAGCGGCAGTGCAGAGCTCCACTCAGACAAGTAAGCTGCACATGCTGCGCGGGAAGAAGGCTGAATGACTAACCATCTAGCACATGAGGTAATTTTAGACCTCCAACTGCTAAGGTATCGAACCGTGCGTGGAGATCCCTATGGTATACAGAAATTTTAATGCTGTAAGTCTTTGACCGAGTACTAGAAGCGATGAAGTGGGAAATCAACGATGGGATTCAACGATTCTGCCTCATCGAGCAAAATAATGAAGAGCAATTCTGAGACACTATGACCCCATCGTGGGCTTAATTGTTGCCAAACCAAAGAATAACATGGCACCGGTCTCGTAGAATTCAAATAAGCACATTGTTAGGCTCAGACAAGGAGATGTGATTGCAAGATGCCATGTTGGCAATAGCTGGGAGTGAATCTGCGAGTCCCGTTTCTCCAATAAAAATGGCCGAGGTATGTACGACCAACCTCAATTACTGTGAGCTAAATCAGAAGCAGCAAACCATTGCAGAAAATCTCATTGGCGAGTTCGCCAATATTTTTGCATAACAAGATAGAGACTATGCTAAGCACACATAATAAAGGGCTGAAGATCACAGACTGATCCGCCAACTGAAAAGACAATCCATTGTCAAACATTAGCGGTAAAGACTTAATTTTGCGGGCTCTCTTCCACAGCGTTTGTGAAAAATAATTAAAAACCTAATGGTAGGATGAACGTATAGTTACTTGGTTGAATGTTTTGTAACCGGGGCAAAAATAACATCTTAATAAATTTGCAACCGTCACTCATCAATAGGATATGTTTTAAAAAAGTAAAAAAGTATGTTTCATTTAGTAGAAAAAACTTTCTTTAAAATATAAATTTTGTTTAGTTACTTAACAACATTTTGTACTAAAATCTACGCCTAAAAACTCTTATCTAAGAGCAAAAAATATGGCAAACAATACTTTTTATGCAAGCTTTTCCTTAGTTTTATATTAATTTATTAAAAAAAAGCAATTTTTATTACGCAAGTAAAACCTTAAACAAACATTAACCAATGTTTTCTTTAAGTCAATATGTTTATGAGCACATTTTTAAGAGTGCGCGAAAAAAATGCTGCAGACTAAAAAGCAGAATGAGCAGAATCTATTTCAATCATTGGATCAGCTATTTTCTTTCTGATCATTCAATCTAATTTGCTTTATAAAATAAATAAATAGAGTGGCGCAACAGCTCGAGGTGAGCCAGGGCCAACTTCTCAACAATGTATGCTGGTGTGTTAGTTTCTTTACATACAAGGGGACCTACAATTTTTTGCCGAATCCGAATGGCACTTTGAGAAGTTTTTCAAGACAATTAATACTCTCGGAGGGCTTGTCAAACCCCCGCGGAGGTGGGGACCGTGATAAAGAAAAAGTCTTTTTTTTCAGGTGACGATGGCAGGATTCGAACCCAGACCTCCGGCGTAGTAAGCACACACACTAACCACTACGCCACGGCACCCCACTAATCTAATTTGCTTCGGAGGGCTATAAATCTAACATCCACCATATAAATTTTGGTGTGCCTCAAAGCTCAGTATTATCACCAACATTTTTTTAATCTTCAACACCTTTTGTCCGCCACTTCTAAGCCAATACATTCCGTTACTGCTGCCATTACTATCGATAAAAGGCATGCGAAAACCGAAAAGCTGTCTATTCTCAGAATGTGTGTGAATGACAACCTATGGAAGAATCACTAAAGCCACAAGAAGAATCATCTTCCCAAAGCCGTGGGCGAGAATGAATTGGCTTGGAACCGCGACTTCCTTAATTTCTAACTTTATAGTCTACCGGAATGTAATTCATAGTACGAACGACCACACTTCACCCGAAGTTCTATTCGGTCAATCTGCCAAACTACCCAGTGAGCTCAAGTTCGAATTCCCCATTGAAAACTGAAAATGCGAAGAGGAAATTCAGAGAATGCATAGTGTAAGTGTTCCCACTTTGAGGCAAGAAAAAAAAACGCATATGAGTTACTGAAATAACCCAACGTCAACGAAAACACTCTTCCACTGGAACTGTCATTCCAGTCACCTAACAGCAAACTGAAATTCGATACTCGAACCCGAAAATTCGACATCTATATTTTCTCTCCAGTAAAAAGTAAGCAAGACCTTTTTTGTAGGTTATGTAACCTAACTTATTCGAACCTTTAAATTGTGAAACTGCTTTAGTAAAAAGTTGTTGAATTTTAACTCGTGAAGTTGAATTATTGGAACTTGAACTTAAAAAAATTGTGCTTTATAAACAAAGCAATTCTTTGTATAATTATGAAAAATTAAATAGAGTTTTAGAATAGAATATGCTGACTCATTGCAAAGGTAGTCTTATAACCTTTTAATAGTATATTTATTTATAGAAAAACAGGCACAAGCAGCTTTTTCTTAGACCATTGCGAACGGCTTTGAATCGGGCAATTCGACTTAAAGGCTTCACAGTGTTTATTGGTATAGGTAGCCAATTAAGACAAAATTTTCTGGAACAATAAAAATTTTGCAAGTTTAACCTTACGAACACAGTGATGTAGCTGCAGCGGCAGTAGCAGCGGAAGTAAGAGCTGTCAAAAGCTAAAACACACATATGGCACACAATGTGTGGCGGCAGCGGCAGCGCGTAGCAGCAGCGGCAGTAAGAGTTGGCCATCTTTTAATTTGTGCAGCGCTACACGGTTGACAGTTCGCTTCAAGGACAGTAAGCAATGGAGGAATTGACGTGGAGAAATTTATTGAAATTGTGAAAAACCAACAAATTTTATGGAATTTGTGTTTCCGCTTTAAGCTACATAATGAAAAAAAAGCTCGGGAGTGAAAATTCTCAGACATTGCTTACAAACTAGGTATCGGTGCTCGAGATTTTCCTGTCCTGAGATTTTCCGCACAGGTCCGCGCTTCATACTGCCGCTACTGCTGCATACTACCGCTGCGGGAATTGTGGCTCTACGGTCAATATCTTTTTGGTTTAAGATCCCATTTAAAATGGAGTAGATTCCTTTAGGATGACAGATTAAAGCTAAGCTTCAGGAATTTATGAACTAAGGTTTTTTTGGTCAGCTCCATTTGTACCACTAATTTGGCATACGACACCTTTGCTAGAATTGGGTGTTGCTTTTGACAGAGTAGTATGAATGAATTTTTTCTACCTTTTCCTTTTGAGCACTTCATACCCCAAATTGTAATAGATTAATAGACAGAATTTGTTGAACTTTTATTCTGCGCATTATTTGTCACGAAGTCTTAAAAAAAACCACATGTTCTCAACGGGTTCTGAATCAGAGATCTTTAAGAGATTTGCTTGGATTATGAGCCGCGGATTAACTTGGATAACCGGTGCGGATTAGAGCCGCAAATTGAGAGCCGAGGGAAAATTGTGGTTTTTCAACAGCAATCATTGTTTGACTTATTTGTTGGAGACTTACTACAAAATAGCCAATGAGTAGCTCTTAGCTGAGGGACACACAACGGCAGACAGACAGAAGTGCTAAGAATTTTAAATCCTACCGTCGTCACCTGAAAAAAGGGTTCGTGCTTTCTCACGGTCCCCACCTCCGCGAGGGTCTAACAAACCCTCCGAGAGTGACATTTGTCTTCAAAAACTTCTCAAAGTGCTGTGCGGATTCGGCGAAAAATTTTAGGTCCCCTTGTATCTGAAGAAATAAACACACACAGCACACATTGTTGAGAAGTTGGCCTTAGTTCACCTCGAGCTGTTGCGCCACTCTATTAATTTTCTATTTTAGCAATTTTAAACAGGTGTCGTGTAATAGAATCAATGCTAGAGACTGAGCGTGCAGTTTTTACACATAAGATTTTTTATGCTTAGAAAAGGTTTTTGTGTTAGACTTCTGTAATCTAGTTTAAGAGACTTAAGGCCTTAAGACTCTTTAAGTCCGCCATCTAATACACCCAAAACGAGTCACTGTTTGGTGCGGATTTTGGTACAGAGGCATAATTGCGAAATTTTCTTCAAAATGAGCAAGAAGTGGCCGTTACAGTTAATGGCGATCGTTATCGGGCCATGTTGAACGAATTTTTGTTCACAAAAATAGAAGAGGAGAATATTGGCAACATTTGGTTTCAACAGGAAGGCGCTACGTGCCACACAGCCGAAGTTGCACTCGATGTTTTGCGCAATGTTTTTGGAGATCGCATTATCAGCCGCAGAGCTGATGTCGTTTGGCCACCTCGGAGCTGCGATTTGACACCGTTAGACTTTTATTTATGGCGTGCCGTAAAAGATAAGTGTTTCGCTGACAAGCCAGAGACAATTGACGCTTTAATAGACAATATTCGTGAAATACAGCTGCACACAATCGATAATGTGCTTAAAAATTAGACCGATTGTAGGCTACTGCACGGCCATTTGAATGAAATTATCCTCCATTATTAACCAGAAGGATTGTACTTTCAAATAAAACTAGTGGGAGGGTTACAATCCGCTTAGGCGAATCGTTGGATACCCCATCCCAATTGACCACTGTCAAGCTCCGAATTGTGCCATAAATCTTGGTTTTTAAATTTTAGTTTCAATTAACTTCAATTGTATTTAGAATTTCTCAGTTAAAAATCTTCTCCCTAAGAAAGGGGCGTGGCATCCACCCCTTCTCAATAACATCGTATTTTTGTTTCTATTTTTTATCAGAGGTGGTATACACGTGTTGATTTCATTTTCATTTTCATTTCTCAACCAAATTAATAATTTTGTTTATACTTAAAAACGCCCCCAAAAGCGGGCGTGGCGAAAATTTATTCACTTGAGTTGATAGTTTACGCACATATCTGAACATTTGATAGTGCAAGTTTTTTGGATTTAAGGCAAAAATATCAAATAAAAACCGTTTATTAGAATGCATATTTAGAATGACCACGCCTACAAGGGGGCGGTATTCGTTTTTTTAAACGCCAATCACAATACAGGATATCGCATACCAAATTTCAGCTTCCTGCGTTTTCAGCTTCTCTAGCATTTTCAAAAAAAAAAGTTATTTGGCGGACCCTTTAGTATTTTTCGAAAGTTCAATATCAATAAAAAATGCATTTTCTGGACGTTGCAATGCAGAGCCACGACTTCCCATTTCCTATTTAATCAGAACCAACCAGCCTGAAACAGAATGAAAGAATATCGGTAGAGATAGACACCCGCACCCACATTTATGCGTCAAACTTACCTACAAATCCTCACTTATATTATTGCTAGTTATATGAGATTTATTAATGAAGGATAAAACCAAAACACAGCATGAGTGGTGTTCAAAAATATCCCATAAACCCTTTACTACTCCTTTAATTAAGCAATTTCGTCTGAAAAATGAACAAAATAAAAGAGGAAAATTCCCCCATATTAAGCGCCACTAAAATTGAATTATAAATCTTGACAAAGTGGTGCCACTGCTTCCTTCCTCTAGCTTTCGCACATGCAAGTGCAATTTAATTAAGTCGTCTGTGCGAGATCATAAAATAAATCCTAAAATACATAGCGCCCATTGGGAAAGGCACGGTCGACGTTACAAGGTTTTGATGCAGTGTCAACGGGATATGAGAGCATCCTTTGAAATCTGCATTTCCGTATAGCTATGCCAATTTATATCTTTGTAATGCAAATGGATGTAGTTGACAATACCGTGTGTATGCATTCGGAGTTTGCTCTTCCAGCCATAATTGGGATCATCTTTCAGAAGTGGGAGTTTTTTTTAGGCTCATGAATATGGTCATGTGCAGAAACAGCACATTTCAAGGAAGCTGTCAGGGGGTTTTCGAAAAGTCTTTCCATCAAATATTTCAATAGGGAAATTTCAAGGACTGCATGCATCGACGACAGGGTTTCTTTTTTGGTTTAATTAAATATTCTGGATCATATTCATCCACAAAAGTGAACGTTGAAAATTAAAATAGGGGGAAATGTCGTGTGGCCTACACATGAAAGGACACATTCAGTGTGGGCGCAGATTATTGTAAGCTTAGGTTTTTTAAGGATGTTTATAGCATTCTACCAAGTTTTCTCAATGAAAGTTTATAGTCTGAGAGGAGAACTATGTGGATGTGTCATCTGGTTTGGTTTATCGAACGGGATGTTGTGTATGCGTCAATTTTTGAATAACTATGATCAAGCACTATACCTCCAAGTGGATACGCAGCCTCATAAATTACTCTCTAATGCCGATCGGTCCCACAATCTCTGAAGCCACGATAAAGGAATTTATTCGAGCCTGTCAACCAGAAGATCTATAGCAGCATGCGTTGCATGGAAAGAATATGGAGTTTAGATTTCTGAGCCGAAATCGATACCAACCATCCAATCATTTTCTGAAATTTTGGACTTTTTTCTTAGACCTCGTTAGTGTTTTTTTAACCAGAATATTATATTTAAAAATAATAATAATATTATAAAAAAAGCTAAAATATGAAAACTTTAAAAAAAATTGAATCAAATTAATTTTAAAACACAATCTTTAGACTTTTGTGAGAAAAAGGTGAATTCTACGCCCAATTATATTCAACAAATATATCTCGTTGTTGTCATCAATTCAAATGATCAGGTTAAGAGCTGCTAGTTAAGCCTCTCTCTAAGTTCAAAGATCACCAATCGCCATTTGATTATGGCGATTTGGCTATAGTAGATACCACAAATATATAAGTGTCGGATTGAAGCTTTTCTTGTACCACGGTCAGTTATAAATATTTCTGATAAGATACCTGCAGAAAAAAATTTTAACAATTTTTCTCCGTAGTTCTTGTGTCGAATGGGCTACTTTTTAATGACGCTATTCTAAGCCAAACCGAGTACTCACATAAGCATTGAATTCTTAAATGAAGTGAAAGGAGTTAATGCTACTGTATTAAGAGCAGCATCAAATTGGGTGCAAAAACTTATACTACCGGCTAAGTTGTACCACAGGTTTAACTTCGCGGCTACATAAAAAAAAACACAAGTTATGAGAGGAGAACAGGTAACCACCGATATAGTAATACTGTTAACGCGCAATCAAGCAAAAGACTTGGTAAGGACCACGATTAAAGAGTTTCTACCTAGACTGGACCAAAAAAACTCTACACACAAGGTGCAACTTAAAAGCTTGAGTCTGTCCTCAAGTAGTTTAAAGCGGATATTACTACAATCTGGAAAATACGATGAATAGAGTCGGTATAAGATGTAGTCATTTATTACAGCTGCCCCAAAAGATTGCACATATTAGGATGCAGCAGATTCCTCATGAGGAATTGCCCGAGGTCAAAAGTTATGGACTTCAAGTTAGTGATCGCCTTGCTAATATGTACACACGCCCTTAAC
Organism: Neoascia interrupta; assembly: GCA_947623515.1. NCBI lineage: Eukaryota > Metazoa > Arthropoda > Insecta > Diptera > Syrphidae > Neoascia > Neoascia interrupta. Next base: position 147,422,530 of record OX392462.1, read on the forward strand.
GAAGACGCTAAAAACGAATACAAGGAGGCATTTTATCCACCTCCTGGATAGAGTCTAGGGCGCTTGTCCTGAAAACGATGTCATAGTTGTACTTGGGGACTTTGATGCCGAAGCCGGAAAAGAAAACATTTTTCGCGAATAAGTTGGCAAGCACGGTACAATATCCACGATTCAACATCAGATATCGGTTACTGACTTATATATTTTCCAGCAGCTCATAGCACTGTTAAGCATCACTATAGGTTTCCAAGGCTCAGGATTCCAACGCAAGTATGTTTTCAGCTACCCCTAAAAAAGAGTAGAGCAATAAAAGTGACAGAGGTTATGGGAAGACGTTGTAGCAAAAACAGAAGCAGCGTAATAAGAGTATCGAGCCAAGAGAAAGGAGGAGAAAAGTTGCTGCGTAGAAAGAAATTGTAAGCTCTTCAAAACCCTTATTCTACCAGTTTTGCCTTATGGCACCGAGTGCTGGACGATAAGCAGAGAAGGAGAAATTATACTTGGCTCCTTCGAGAGAAAGATTCCAAGACGAATGAATGGTCCTTTATCGGAACCTATCCATGAGCTCTTATAAACTGCATTGCAAAACTGTTTTTATTTGGACGTGCATAAGCAAATTTCTACCAGAGCACCAAAGTGCATTACAAATGAACACCACGGGTTGGAAAAAATTTTGGTTGCGTTAAAATTATTTCTACGAAATCCTGCTTTTCAAAATTCTCGAAATGTCACTTAAACAAATTACAGTGAAATATTTATGGAGGCCGTCCGCCATCTGCAACCCTCTGCCTGCTTCTCTTCCTGCCTGATCAAAACCGAATTCTGAATCGAATAAGCCAGTACTGTCTGTACCTATATCACATGTTTTAAGCCATAAATTTGGAGCTAGAGATTTAAAATTTCGCATGTGAGCATCATGTCATGTGAAACAGAGGCAATGTTAAATTTTTTTAAATCCGCTCACAGACATGCCCACAATCTAAATGTGTCACTACCTCCAGAGCTTTCAAAGCTTGTAAGACGTCTCAAAAAGCTGAAATTCGAAATTTGGCATCTTCTAATAATTGTTAGAGATAAAAAAGAAAAAGATAATCGATAGTCGGATAGTCCTCTTCCGATTGGCGTCGATTTTTAAGGTAAATTTTCAAATGTATTTTTCCAATTTTTTTCTTCCAAATCGAAAAAAAAATTCTTTAATGTATTATTGTAAAAAACACTTCGTTTTTCATTTCGTTCAAAGAAAATTTCGGGCCACGTCCACATTTAAAGGCAGAGTTGAAGAAAAACCTTGAATTTTCTAGAAAAACGTTATTTCGACTGGCCTTGGGCCTAATTTAGGAAAGTATAAGAAAGAAAAATTTCAATAAAGACTTTAGCTACACCTCCTTTTAGGGGTCGAATTTTGAAAAATTTAGTATTTGAACCAAAAACAAGTGAGTAAGTGCAAGAGTTTGCCTGTAACAAACTTCTATATACCATATACCCGAGCCTAAATTAAATAGCGTGTAACACTGAATCTAAAAGCTTTTAATATATAAAAGCCGAATTAATATATTATTTGTATTGGCCCAAATATGGGCGTGGGCATAAAATTAAAATCAATTAATTCTGAATTCGTGAGAAGCATGAAAAATGCGTTAAAAGCGAAAATTATTTCGGAAAAAACTGTTTTTTCTTAAAAACGCCCCTTAAAAGTGGGCGGAGCTCAAAACCTTGTATAGAGCAAACTTAGCAAAGAGTAATATCTTTAATATTTGTTTCATAATTTTTTTTCGATTTGGGGTCAACTTTCCGAGAAATCGGGTTTTTAAATATCTAACATGTTAAAGTGGGTATGGTCGATATTGTGAGCGGTTCAATTTTTGCCTTGTTAAAGGTCTTGGGCCAATATTGCTCAGTACCAAAATTGAAGTTCCTGTGTCTTGTCTAACTGACGAAAAGGCATTTTGAAAGAAAATGTGAAAAAGAGGTTGTCTCACGTTAAAGTGGGAGTAACCGTTGACGGATAAAGCCAATTTTCTCAATTTGTCTGTGTAACTAAAGAACCAAGTCTTTTTGAAGACCTTAAACCTTCACACACACAGACGGACGGACGGCCGGACGGACATTGCTTAATTGATTCACCTGTCGGTCTCGATCAAATCTCTGAGAGGTCTTAAGAGTCTACGATGATTATTTCACTGTGTTACAAACTATGCATTAAAATTAATATACCCTCGATGGGGCATAAAAAATGAATTAAAAATGAGTATTTATCATTTGAAAATCTAATTCAATAAAGAAGGGTAATGGCATCAACCCCTTTTAGGTTACATTGTGTTTTTTGTTCAAATAGTTTATCAGATGTGATTTACATGAGTTAACTGCATTTTATACCAAAAATTTGGGCCCACCACCCTAAAAGTGGGCATGTTGAAATTTTTTTCCATTTAAGCTGATAATATCTGAGCATTTTTAAGTGCAAGTTTTTTTTAATATAGAAAATATATTGAATAAATGCCGACTGAAATACCAAATGAAATCTGACCACGCCCACATGGAGACGTTTTTCCCTTTTTTAAAATATCGATCAAAATGCATGCAGCATACCAATTTTCAATATCCTACGACCACTTTAATTTTTCATGGCATAAGGTAAAGTAGGCGTGTCAGTGGGCGGATTTCAAAATTGTTTACACTTGTACTGCTTTGGAAGCTTCAAGTTTCAAGCTCAAAACATAGTGCCTTTAAAAACCTACAGACGAACGGACGGACATGGCTTATTCGACTTAAAATTCGGTCTCAATCATATTCCCTTAAGGTCTTGGGGGTCTACGTTGATTATTTCTCTACGCAACAAACTAAAAAAAGCTTAATGTACCTATGGGTCCTATGGGAAAGGAAACCACTAGATGACCCAGCATGTAAATTATACAGGGCTTCGGACCCCAGTTTTTAGTGTAGATTCGATGGCTGCACAATAAGGAACATTTCTTTCTTTTACCCTCTGATTTTGTCTGGTTTTAAGTTATACATAGCTCGCAGCATTGATCTTGCAATGCTGTCAATATGCCATTACTGTATTGTCATTTTTTTAAGTATACAAAAACAAATGTGTTTGCACACTTCTAAAAGTTGTCATATGTCATTGTGCTCCCAGGTATCGCGACGTGTGACCTTTTTCACCAGAAAGAGAATAACCTAACTTGATCATAAAACTTTTCATCTGGTTCAAAAAATTAAGCCACAGGCACATAAAATAAAGGCGGACAAAATACTTTGTCACTTTTGACAAGCTTGTAGGCTTCCACAACCCTTTTCCTTACCTTTCCAAAAATTCAAGCTTTTTCAATCGTCAATTTCTTTCAATTTAGAAGTATGTTTGTATAAATAAATCATTGACTTAAGTCGTGTTTTAATAAAATATAAATGCGATAGTCTGCAGAAGTTATTTCAATGCCATCCTGTTTGAGTGTTTGTTTTTTTTCTAATATTTTTCTCAATTTTGCGACTTTTTTCATGGCAGCGAGCTGATCAAGGACATGAATGAATACCTGTTCACATGCTGTGACTTCCATAGAGAAAAATAAACATGTTTCACATGCCTACATTTCTCTCAACAAAAAACGAGCATGTTGCCACTTCACTGGGCGCACGAATAAAATTGTTTCCCAAGGGTCCAAGGATATTAATTTCTCCATCTCTCATAAATATCAACTCAAGGCCTACGATATTACAACACAAATGAGGGGGATCCAAATGCATCTAAGCCTATACACAGAACGCTATCCTTGTTCTTAATGTCGCATTTATTGTAATGACTTGCCATTAGTGCCAACCAACCGAAAGTGTTTTAAAATGTCAAACGGCGTGCACAGGTGAAAAATCTGCTTCATTTATTTTTATTTTTCGTATAACATGGTTCCCTTAAAATTCCAAGGCAAGTCCTGATTGCACTTAAAAGAAAAAAAAATTATGATTAACTGTCGTTTCTCGATCCTGATGGAGTTGGGTGCGAGGCTTTCAAACTTCGCTTCAAATTATGTCACTCAAATGCACGAGACCTTGGGATAAATTGGCAGGATCATATTTTTGAGTGTTATTTTCGTGTCGAACAAGGAAGCTTCCAGAACCTTTAGTGGATGGTAATGCTTTCAGACAAGTGTGATAAACCTTGTTTTTAAGCTCCAGCCGTTTCCCCCTTAAAATCGATACAGCGATGGGGTACATTTTCATAGGACACCACCCGAATTAGTTTGATAATAATATTAGTGGGCTTTTAATCCAGCGATGGTAACAAATTGCAGTGGATTTTGTTTTTCTAATTCGTAATAGCAAAATTACGCCCGGATGTGATATAAAAACATCCCAAATAGAGCCATAAACATAAATTTTTATTTTTATTTGTTTTGACTTCTCGGAGTCCTGCGATTCCATCTAAATGGTTTCATGATGTAGAAATGAACGTAACTCACTGCCACCCTTTGACATAAAGCCAAAGTGGAGTGGTGGAGCACTCGAAAACAAAATAATGAAACACACAGTTTCGAAAACCAGGCCACAGGCATACAGTGTTTTATGTGTGTTTGCATTCACTTGTGTGCACACATCCTCTACAGCCACACGAAGTCGTGTTAATTTTTCCCTGTGACTATCGTTCCATATAGTCCTTGTCGCTGGATCCGGAAATTATCTTGATACGATTCAATTTGCATAATGTATGGATAACACACGACGGAGGCACGTTATCCATCGATTCTTTGTGCAGGCAACACACCGTGCTCGGGGATGTATAAACAATTTCAAACTCCCCTACTACCGCTGCGTACAATGGAAGTGTACCTACAGGATAGGAGCGATATTACAGAGCCTCCTCCGCGCAACAACATGAAGGGGTTGAGATAGGGTATAGGAAAATGAGAACTTTAACATCGTCAAAGGCTAAATTGCTGGGGGGGGGTGGTGGAGTGCCATTAATTGTTAATTAATGGAATACCACAATGGCAGGAAATTAGCAATTCTGTTCCGAAGCATAAAAGGTGTGAAAACGGGAATTGTGGACAGCAAAGTTAAGCGAAATAAATGGCTTACAGTGTTGCGTGCGGTGGTTTTTGTCGTACTGTTTTGGAGCACATTATCTGGGAATGGTCCCTTCTTATAGGAGTAGTCGCATTACGTATCTCATATCTATAAGTATAAAAGCCATGGCTAACCATTTATTTTGGGTATATACAAATATATCTTCCTTTGTTCGTGGAATTATCTAGGCTTACGTCCGCCTTTAATGGCTTTCCATTTAGCTACATGATTGGTAGAAAGTCACGCAGCTTTTCCTTTTACGACCTGGAGATTTGGCAACTTTTTACATTTATTACGAATTTGTATTCGCACAGACAAAAATATGGCATAGAAACAACCAAATTGAAAGCAAGGTTCTTTGAAATGACTGTTTGCACACGGATAAGCTGAAACACGCCACGTGTTAAGTCTGGCTAAGAAGTGTCTGCTTGTGACGCCTTTTGAAGAGCTTAATTATTTAAATATACCTTTTTTCAAGCTTAAAGAGGCAACTAGATGGTCATACTACCAAACATAAAAGCAGCTGTATTCATCGGCAAAGAAGGTCACTATCACATTTTGTTAACAACCCAAAAAACGTTCGTCAGCCGCTTAGGACAAACCGCTACTGTTAGTAGCAGAAACAAGTAAATAAAGGGTAAATTAGCTTCAATTGCACAAACGACATCTTAGTGGAGATTCGTCAAAAAACAAACCTAGTTAACCGTTTCTATATGGGTTTGGAACCAAAACCTAAAGTTTGGTTTTATGACACCTAAGGTGTTGGACAATAAGCAGAGATTATAAATTTTGCTCGGCTCTTTAGTGAGAAAGATTCTACGGCCAATTTATGGTCCTGTATGCGAGGAAGGTGAATGAAGGATAAGATACAACCGCGACCTCCATGAGTAGTACCAAGATGTGGATATACTTCAAAAAGCCAAAACATAAAGACTACATTGGTTTGGTCACATCGAGTGAATGGACAACAACGCTGCAGTCAAGAGAGTCTTCAAATCCAAGGCCCAGATTCAAGACGGCCAGGATCAATGAACCTGTGTTTGGAACCAAAGCACCTTAATCTGGACAACTGAAAGCAGCGTGCCTAGGATCGCAGAACAAAGATGCTACGAGGAAGAGCCCATTTATAAGTAACAAGAAGAAGAAGGCCGCTAGGCTTAACTTTGACATCAATGATGGTTATTACTGTTCAATGATTCACTAGCAAAAACTTATTTTATTATTAAACACACCCTGATAGGGTCCGAAACAGAAAAACTAGCTGAAAAACACTGCCGTCCAACTAGCATTCTGAATATTTGTATGTAAGACAACACACCAAGCGTCCGCCACACTAAATGAAAATCACGAGTCTTAATTTCAGCTCACAAAAGCGTTTGACTAGTGTTATGAAATGAGGTCAGGTCTTTTATAGCTCGTCAACGAACAGTTCCTAAGGAAGTATACTCATTTGCTCGTGCGCAGATTCTAATCAGCCTTAAAGTTATAGAAATCGACACCTCCTCCGACTACCTTACCCCTTATCTTGACTTCGAAACGCCTTTTAACTGCATGTTTTTTAGTAGGGATGGGCAATCGAAGTAACGCTAAGAAATTTTATCGAAAGCATTATACACAGAAAGGTCAAAAATAAGCAAGGGCCAGGGTACGGTCTTTACTCTGAGAACCCACATATTCAAGCGGAGGTCCTCACAGTCAAGGAAGCAGCCAACCTACTATCAGTAAGAGCAATACCACACTATGATATCCCCATATTTAAAGATAGTCAAAAAGCCATAAAAGCAATAGCTCCCGCACAGAAAACTTGTTAAGTGTTGTCGCAAAAAGTTTAAGGTTCTTGGCTCACAGCGCAATGTAAGACTCTGCTGGGTCGTGGCCACAGGAGCGCTCGTGGCAATGAACCGATGACCGATGAAAAAACCGATGAAAAAACCGATGACCTCAACAAACCCTTCAACGGATCAAACCCCTCACTCTGTGACCTCAGAAAGAGGGTGGAAAACAAGATCCGGATGAAGGCTAACACAAGTTGTCCACCTGTGAAATTTCAATACAGATGTGGCCTAAATATGATAAGTCCCGAACTTACGCACTCATCTAGAGTGACAGGAAGACTCTGTCGTTACTAGTAGGTATACCTACTTACTGGTCACAATCTTCTGAGACATTATGCCATGAAATTAAATCTTGACAATGACGACATCTGCAAAGGATGTGGCGATACGTATTGCGTCGAAGACACACCTCACTTTCTGTACCACCCAGTCTTAGTCAGTTGGGCGAAAGAGCTTAAGGAAGCTATTTCTTCCAAAAATTTGAGGACTTTCAAACGCACCACTAACGTCTCTTTCCAGGTATGCCAAATCAACAATGCGGCTGAAAGAACTTAACACGGCGTAAGAAGGAAGTTAAAACATCCAAACAGCGCAAGGATCTTCCTCCAGCAGGCATCACAATGGGCCTCAATAGACCTAACCTGCGATGAGCCGCGGGTTACCCCGCTTCATCAACCCAACAACCCAACCTAACCTAAAAAATTTGCATATCAGGAGAAGAAATTTAAAAGCGAAAATTAAATAAAAATTCTTAGGATGTAATAAAATATCGAACTCTTTCTAGCTAGTACAGCTATGCTGACCCAGTCTAAAGAGTTAAGATACAACTACTGCGTCATTTTGAGTTAACCACTCAACACCAATTCTCTGACTTTTTAAATCCACCCGGAGAATGTGAAAAACAGGCCAAGACTCAGCTGACTTCGCGTGCAAGACTGTGGACCTCTAGCTCGCGGCAGAGCTGTTTAACGTTAAATGGGGCATACCAGACCAAAGTGCCACAAAAAGTATGAATGTAAGAATGAAATCCGTATTTTCAGCCAACTTAATCATTGAATAGATATTTAGATACCTTGGTACTTTCTCATCATGATTTGACAAAAAAAATAATTTGACCATAGGATTTTTCGAAAAGACAAATTGTCGTTCTGTTCTCGAATACGAAACCAAAGTACCAATGTACTGCTATATAGTCCGCACTGATTGATATATACACTCCCCTTAATGTCTTATAAGGGTCTTAACTACAATTTCTATACTTCAAAATTATAGAAGAAATTTTTTTCAATACGCACTTTCGAAATATTGTGCCTCTGGTGTTGGCACAGGAGCTCTTTTCAGGTATAAAGTCAAAGAAATTGGAAGACGCTGCTTGTGTCCGGTAGTTTTATAGGCAATTTTACTTCTATGTCTTCTGAGAAGATACCAGGGTTTGTTCCTTCCCCTATTTTCGAGCCATCCACGAAAATTACAATTTTACTAGACCTGGTTATGGCATTTCTTTGTCCAACTGCTCCCATAACTCTTAGAATACGTGAAAGAATTATACCCCTTGTGCTAAGCTTTTTCAAGATTGTGTTAATATTCATCTATCACAAGAGGGGCGATAGGACTCCGACTTAACGTTGCTCTGTTTAAAGACATTTCCAAGGGAACAAGGCTCTGTTAGAATTTTTTTTTAAGATTAATGTTAAATGCCTTTTTTTCTGCTTGCAAGCATGGTGCAAACCCAATTTGTAATACCTGGTTCAATACTAGCGTCTGCTATATTAATGCTGCTGCAATCGACGTTATCAAAGGCTCCTTTCTACGTTGTTAAAGACGCGAGGTGTAGACTCCTTTCTTATGAACCTACCACATTGTGCAGAGATATTTCAATAGATTTTGCTTTCATTTATGAAATTCGCAACCTAATGATAAAAGCAATTTTTCTATCTGTTCCTCATGTGGAGATCCAGCAGTCGTTTAAAGTTTTTAAGCATAAAGGATGACAAAATTATTGGTCTAAAGTCTTTTCCTGCTATACGCCCCTGTTTTTCAGCTTTAGCTATAAAGACACTAAAGGCTGACAATGCCTTAGAATTTTTATCACGTTTAAGATTGCTATTTCTTTCTGCATCATCAGTTTTGGGAAAAACTGCTCCTATGTTCCAACAGGGTTCCTGGGGTAGACTTGAAGGCACGTCTGTTACCGCGATATTTATCGCACTATTTTTGTCATAAGCTTTTTTTAATTTAACTTAGGAGGTACGCAAATTGTTGTTTGCAATCGATGTACTCATTCATGTAGAGTACATACTTCACTTCTAAAAAGCGTCGACCTATTGTAAAGTTTTTTAGCCCCCTGCCTATTTAAACTAGTTTCACTTTTCAATCATCAGGTGTCAGCAACATTTGAGATAAGCTGCAATAACATTGGGTCTTATGGGAGTGACAGTCGTAAAGTGTTGTTGGTCGTGTAATCAATCGCTGATAATACTTGATGTACCCGGACCCTACGAAAACTTGTAAGGGGTTAACTGCTTGGCTTCTTTCGGCATCCTTCGTTCGTTCGGCATCCTTCTTTCGGCATCCTGCGTTCTTTAACTCCATCCAACCCCTAGCAAAATTCATGCCAGTCCTAAGGCGTTAGGTTTTTATAACGCTGCGAGAAAGTTGACTTAACCCTCCCTCCTGATGATCATAACACCCTGATGCGTAAAACCCTTGGCATAAGTTTTGCCAGCGGCTGGATGGAGTTAAATAACCCACCCCTCTAACAAGCGACGGATGGCTACAAGCATGTCAGCGTGAGCTCCAAAGCCAAGAAGTACACCCCTAACACACTGTTCCGTCGCTTGTGTTAGACAGGGCAAGCATTTTCGAACACCGTTGTTAGTGCCTTACATAAATTTGCTTCCGCCATATACATATAAGTCAACAGACTTTCGACGACAATGACACATGGTGGAGCCAATAACAGCAATAAGAAAAAAGCTGAAGCGTCCATGTCCATCTCTAATTGAGCGACTACTTTTTTGGCGTCTGTAATGCAGGTTGTGATCGGTTGGAAACAACTTTCTAGAATTTAAAAACAGGATTTAACTAAAAAGATGCATGGTTACACTATCACTTTTACTCGTAAAGGCATAACACTTGCAGGATTAAGTTTCGGCGTTTTTAACCGGGCCTTTTTCCGGCTATGCCTTCTTTTCTCTAATATTTGTCTTTATCTCTTGATGTCGGACCCATCGTAAATAAATAAAACTTCTGCATCTACTCCACAAAAACGAGATAAACCAGATTGCTGTACCTAGTTTAGTTAAGATGAAAATTGCAGCAAAATAAAAATAAGAGACAATAGTCCCTTGCTTAGAGCAAATAAGTTTTTTTACTCAGCCCAGTTCTTATAACAAGGAATAAAGGATGCCGAGAGCAGAGATGTGGCAAATTCTTTAAGGGATGTATGTGAAGGACGCACATAGGACCTTATGTTTATTAACATAACGATTTCACATTACCAAGTGGCCATTATTCGTGCCGTTTATTCATTAGCAGCATAACAAAAGCAAGAAAAATACCCTGCGGCTCCTTTAGTACTAAGGTTTTTCTCAGGGTCGACGATAGACGCGATTCCTTTAGGAGGATAACTAATTTTATCCCCTGATTACATATTTAGAAGTGCGTAATGATGAAAGCATCATTAGCTATAACCTATGAAACGTAAATAAGAACAAAGATGATTGGGTCAGCAATGGTCCATTACGAGCTATTGGCATAGTGTATAAGTTCACCTTCAGCTTACGACACTAAAATTTTTCTACAAAACTTTTTTGGCATTGTCGGAATCCTTTGTATTTCTGTATCGACTTCAGTTTGTCCTGCGTCACCAGTTTTACGATAGTCATAAGAAACTTTTTATGCAACGGGAAAAAACTTTTTTCCCTTCACGCCAAAAAAAAAAAAAACAAAAAATAAGCAAGTGTCAGTTTCTTGTTTTGTTTACCAGCAGTATTTACCCGAACAGATTTATTATGCAACTTTTAGTTTGTCCTCTAACTCAACTTGTTGGGGTGTGGAATGTTAACTTTACTCATTTCCTTACATGAATTGTGCAGAGAAAAAGTTTCACCACAACGAGGACAAACACATTTGGTTTGGCCAATGTTGCACAGGACCGCTTTACACTTGAGATTTGCAAAGGCAAGCCTGAGGTGAAAGGACATTTAATTGATGAAACGAAGATGTATGGGTGGTAAAGCTCTCAGTCTAAGGCTGTCGTAAACTACAATGGGGTAGTAAATTACATTTGGAGATTGTCATAATAATTTATGGTCATCACTGTAATGGCAAACAGCAAATTAAGTCGTTACAGATTCATTGAATTGGGGAATCATGAAATTTTTTCTTCACTCGATAATGGAATACGATTTTTTTTTCGAGTAGCACAAAGTGGTTTGTAAAAGGAGAGTGGATGCTTTGAGACCCAAAGAAATATGTTTAACGGTCTGTAAGTGGTTGGGAGGGAGACGTACTGGGCACCATGACTGATGGAAAATTTCTCTATAAAAGACTTATTTAACTTTTCCTCAAAGAAGGACATTATTTTCTATTGTCAGTTTCTGCTATTTGGTCAAAAAACTTGGGCAAACAAAAGGTTCAAAGGAGAAAACTTTTCCATGCCCAAGGAGCTTTAAATAGCAACCGAATTATGGACTTAAGGTTGATGTTGAACCTTCGAATTCGGGAATGCCAATTTCTACCACAAAAATTGGTATATAAATTTTAGTTTTAGTGATATAGTATTCTTTTTTTGCCAAAGTAAAACTAAGCACAGAGCAAAAAGCAAAGCTTGTGACTCTTATGCGGTGTAGGAAGGATGCAGTATGCTGATTTTATTCAACAGTTTTCATAGAACATTTCGAAAAAGTACGAATTAAAATAATTTCATCAAACAAATAGAAGAGTTATCTGGCCTGCAATCTACAAAAGAAGTTTGTGGACTGAACCAACTTACGGCGGATTTTAGTTAGAACAAAACAGTATTACTAAATAACCTGTGACTTCGTAAGAAAAAAGAAATAGAGGAAACTTAAATGCATGGTTTTAACGGCCGGAATTTTTGGACCTTATACACTATGAAGCAAACTTTCACTTCGATCAGCTTAAGAATACAATAACCGAAAATCAGCAAAAAGTTTAAAAGTTGCTAATATGCAAATACGTGATCAACTTTGTTTTAACGAACTACCAACCTCGATGAATAAAGTTAAACATTAACTGAGGCAATTATAGTTTTAGAATCGCATTTTTTAAAATTTTAAATATATTGCGCGCTGATACCGCCAGCACTTTCCAGAGTTGCTCAGTCTCCAATAGAGAGCTGGTGTTGTAAATATTGTTGTCGTCTACCAGAGAACTGGTGTTGTAAATGGTAGATGCCACCATTAAGAGTGTAGAGATAAGTCGGCGCCGTGAAGTGACATAAGACAAAATCTCCAAATTTGACCTCAAGTCACTTTGTGAAAGTGGCATAAGGCCAAATTCGGCCGTTTGGCATTGTGACCCTTTTGTAAGGTGACATAAGCCCACAACATGTTAGACCTTTAAGAAACTGATTTTTCGGAAAATTCATGCTAAATCGAAAAAAAACTTTTTGACTATTTTTTTCTAAGTTTGTTTCTAAAGCATTGAGCCCCGAAAGTTTTTGGAGCTCTGAAAAGTGGGCGTATTCAAAAATGTTCAAGTGGGCGGTTCAAATTTTGTCCAATCAAAACCTTTTGACCTGATTATTGGGTTTCTACGCCTAGTTTAACTTGACTAAAAAGCATTTGGAAATAAAAGGTAATCTTGAAATCGAATGACAATCGACGAATGACAAGCCAATCGTGGGCGTGGTTGTAAGCGGAACAATTTTCAAAATTTGTCTGTACAAAATGAGAATCAAGCTTCACTCCGAGTTTCAACCTTCTATCTCAATTAAAAAGACCTAAAAACTTCACATTGACTTGGCTTAATCCATTCACCTCTCGGTCTCAATCATGTCTCTAAACGTCTCAGGGGTCTAGGGTGCTTATTTCAATGTGTTACAAGCTATGCATTTAAATTATTATACCCTGGGTCGGGTACAAACAGGCGGCCCGTACATGGTGGCCCCGGGCCTGGATTTTTTCTCAGCGGCCCTGCTTGGGGCATAGCGGATAAATGAAAGAACCGTGCAACAAACAAATAAGGGCATGATTCAATCGTTTGGGAATATATTCATACGAATAACGAAAATCCTTAGTCATACCATAGGTTCCCTTTTGAAATAAGCTCCCTTTTATTGCTTGCTTAGAAGGCTACGGTATAAAAGCCATGCTAGGAGTGAAATTTTTATAGGGTCTTCATTGTCTACTCCTCTTTAAGCTCTAAATTTTAGAAACCACCAGGAATTTTGCAGGAGGATTTTCGCGGAAAAAAGCTGTACCAAATATAATTTCTTGCGACTGACAAAGACATCTGGCACTCTTATATTTTTCTACCTTCCATGTGGGTGACCTGAGGAAGTGCTTGGTTAAGCGGTTAGTGTACCGGCCCATAGTATCCCAACCACAGAGTCTTAGTATTTCACCTTTATGAAGGCCCTCAAAAAATGTGTGCGAGAACGATTTGGAATAAGCAAAAGATTGTAGTTTCTTGATTTTTAAGAGCACCTATAATGTACCCTATTATTTACATGGTTCTTGAAAGCAAGGCCCAGGCTCATATTAAACTGTTGTTCCAAACAGATTTTCTAATTTCTTTCCAAGGATGGAATTATCCGTATTTCAAAATCAAATATGTGTTCAGGAGAAGCTCTTAAAGACATCTGTGGAGCTATGTCAGGAGTTATAGACCTGATCAAAAATTATTGTTGGCTTAACCACTTCTTGACCTCACACTGTAGCGCAACCTGAAGGAAGAGCACAAGAAAAACCAGAATATTTTTTTTACAAAATTCTTTCCAACAGTACATTTTTTTCGCCATTAAAAATTACATTTCAATTCGGCTTTTGTTTAAATTACAATCCTAACCCAAGACTGTCATTAAACAAATCAGTTTCATCTAATTAACTCTCGTTCGTTTCATTAAATCTTTTATTCAAACGTCAAATTACAGGTCATTTTTCTTTCGATACAAATCTACTTTTGGACCTTGAATTCAATTGGAATTCAATACAACCGAATTCCTTGCCCCCACAGCTTCGAATGGCCCCAATACTGATTTCGGGAATGTAAATTGCTCAGCAAATGAAAACCTTTATTGCTTCATTTGAGAAAAGAAGTGGAGAGAAAAGAAAGAACCTCATTATGCGTACACTCCAACGCTTCTAAATATTTTAAAATTGAATACGCTTTCGCGAAATACAATTTTAATCTACCTCCCCCAGCCCAAATGGTTGCTATATCCTGTGTCCTAAGTACACGACGTTGATGCCTTAATTTGTAAACAAAAGCAGCCTTGGTAGTTTATGGCAAAAGGAAGAGTAGCCTTTCATCCATCTCACTTTATCTACGCGAGCTTGCTACCCTGCGAGAGGCAAGACCCGATATTGCGCATCATTAGAGCTCCAATTTGTCTCGTAATGCATATATGCACACAACGATATGAGTACACAAAACCAAATTGATCCAAGTCCTGAGATGAAGCTTCCCCGCATCTGGGACACCTCTCGCAAAATTTAATTTCCATGAAGGATAAACATAAATTTATCGATAAGTTCGCATGAGTATCCGCATGAGTAAGGCAGGGAATTCGAGTATCCTCCTGCACTGGGTTAGTATGCAGATTTTTATCTCAAATTTTCGACCTTGTTTAAGGACTGTTATACTTAATTTGTCCTTTTATCCACTCGCTGGTATATTCACTCTTTACGGTGGGTTTATCGATGGTGCGGCAGGCAGTACTCGAATTTAGTTCGACGCTAATTAGTTTTCGGTGCGCACTAAGAGTCCATGCATAAATTGTAGCCCCCCAATATTTACGGGCTCACAAAATTGGGAGAAAATTGAATTTTTCCATTATTTATTAATGCGAATGGCCCTGGGGAAAGACGGGCTCGGTACTCGGTTATTTGAAGAACATCAATACATTAAAAGTCCGCACACGGCTTCCTCGTTATATGGGAGCGCTGGCATGTGAGCATTTGACACATGTCGCCGGGGAATTTCGATAAATTTCTCTGATATCCAACTATGGATTGGGAGCCAGCGCCAGCATAGTGGGGTCGAAAAGTTCTTAGTTGCACATGTTGCGTTGTTGTAGAATTCGTGTTCTGGTTACACACAAAAATACCAACCACATCCAAGTAAATTTAAAAGTAAATTTTGAAAGAAATGTTTAAAATGTTGTCTAAAGTGGACAGGACATGACTTGCAGAATATAGTAAATAAATAGAAAAAGTAAATATAAAAGCGAAGGAAGAGTTTTGGAAGAACCGTCCGACTTGGGAAAGGTTTATGTCAACCGAAAACTTTTTGACTTCAGAGAACCCTTTGATGCTTTCTGAACTTTTCGTGTCGTTTTTAATGTTATTATTTTTAAATAGGGTGTCTCGTAAGCTAAGAGTCCAACATGTAGTTTATTCTTAAAAGTTACATATACTAGCGTATAGTGAAGAAAAATGAGGATATAGATTTCTATGTTTCATTTAAGTTTCATTAACGCTCTTTAGCAAATTTAATTTGATGACGTCGGTATTTTTCTACTATATAACAACAGACTTCTCTCTGATGAGTATCTAAGTCATCTTCTAGGATCAATAAGCGGTCAAATTCATTAAATTGACTTAATAGAGCAGTAAGTTCTAATACTGAATTAAATCCGGATTTTTCCGGGGTATTATAAAGGTGACCTTAAAATTACTTACACACGGAAAGGTAGTTGAAGTGAAAAGGACATGATGGTAAGAATTCAATGATTCGCCACTTGAGGAGGCACTCCATTCTTTAAGATTATTCTGCAGTCCTTGAACTAACTAAAATGGGCTTCCCAGAGGATGAACATATTGTGATGTGGCGACAAGACGTAAAAAGACGTACATTCGCATGCAGTCGCTGAATGCACCCATCAATTTACTTTGCGAACACAGCCGCTCGATTCACTTAAAGAACGCTCCTTACTGTCGTTCCAGTCAGCTAAGAGCAAATTAACATTCGAAGTTTCAATTTCTGTATCGAATTTCCACTCCAATGGAAAAGTAGGTACCAGTGGGGAAATACGAATGGAAAATTACCAACGGCGAAACTTCTTCAACGTGGTGAATTTGTATAAATACACGGATGACAACGGTCGGACAAGAGTTGAATTATAAAAATCTTAAAGTGTTAAAGTAAAGATCGGTTGAATTAAGTGACAAAGTTGAATTAATTGTGATTTTAAGTTAAATAACTTGTGTTTAATAAATAAAGTATTTCGTTGTGTAATTTTAAGAGTGAAATTGAGTTTTATTCCACGAAACCCAAGAAAAAATGTTACAACATTGTTAACATTAAACTATCTAAGTATTTAGGAAAAAAGTAATAAACCATTCCTTGCTGACGGATCAGGCGATATATTGTTGGCCTGTGCTGGTGCTCGTTGCACAATGCCTTAATATTTCATTTGTACGTAATTTCAGCGACGCCTACGTTGCTTATATGAGCCTAGAGCACGGGTAGGATAAACCTTAAGGAATCGCCCCAGCATTCATGCCCTCTGAAGAAACGGGGTCTAAGCCAGCTAAACTAGTGCGCTACGGGCTAGGCTATCAAACAGGCTGAAAACCAATCATCATGTTTGCTTTGGACATCAAGCTTGGGCAGCTGTGAAACCAATGATCGGCGTGAATGACTAATTAACTATCCTATGGAAGCTAACCTCATTATTTGACTTTCGTTTTAAAAAAAAGTACTCTAAATGTTACTGTCAACAACTGAAGATCGAGATGCGTGTTTTTTGTCTATAGCTAAATTTAATTCGGTATTGACTTCAAGACTTACCAAGTAAGTTTTAAAAAGAGAAAAACTTTTAAGATCCTGCTTCAACTCAGCTGCAATTACCATCGGAATTTGATCATACAGTGAATATGCAATCAATTTAGCTCTTCATAAAATAAAAAACATAAAAAGCTCTTTATAAAGTTTACCGAATTAACAAGTTCTGGGCTCGAACCTCGATAGTGGAGCAAAAAGCCATTCGATCAAGCAAAACGGTTTAGGGCAGCAGGATTATAAAAGCAGTTGCAGGAAATTTAAGAGCAGGTAAGCAGGTAATGGCCATCGTGGCATGTTTTTTGTGAAAATATATAAGAGCCTAGTGATTTGTCCCGGATCAGATAGATTCTTTCGAAGTCCCCGGCAATCCCTATTCTTCCGCTTATAAGAATATAAACTGAATCAACAAATTTGGATGAAAACTAAAAAATAGTAATTTTTTCGTAACCGAGATTGTTGTCACTCAAAAAAAAAATACCGTGGGCAGTGCACAACTAAAATCGCCTGGACTTGATGGCATATTGCCGATATAACTTCAACAATGGCTTGGTATACTCAGTTCTTGGCTTCTACGACCCTAAAACATGAAGGAAGGTAAAAGTAGTCGTTATCCTCCAAGCTAGTAAGACTTCTCATATATCTCCTAAGTATTTTAGCCCAATCAGCCTGGTTATCCTTCTTTTGAAGGATCCTGGACGCAGATACTAATCGACGCCCCCATCAGAACCAACGTGGACATCATCTATCTGAACACGCATATCCACTCGTTGATGAGTATGAGAGTATATAAAAGTGCTTTGACAATACAGATTTTATTCCAGTATTCCTTCATGATATTCAAGGAGATTTCAACTGCATTCAGAAAGATGGAACTTGAAAATAATCTAAACAATCGGATCCAGCAAATTCAGGGCAGCCTCATCCATGCTAAAGTCAGGTGTTGTCTTCAGAATGGAGCGGTGTGAATGGATATAACCCAGGATGGAGTATTACGGGTACTACAATGGCTCCCGGTAGTACACGACCTTATGTAACTCTGTTCTTGGGCGGCGGAAAAGATTGTTTTGAAGTTATGTCCCACAATAAGTAAAGTTCCTTCCCACATAAAAGACTTGATGCAATGTATTCTTAGTAGCCTCAAACTCTGCTAGCCTTAGCGTCGATCCGTCTAAGAATAAACTTGTACTATTCGCAAGAGTTAACAGTCATTGAGTTTCCACCAACGTTGACTGATATTTGCAAACAGCTCAGTTGGAAACTGAATATTCAATACCATACCAGGAAGGTCTTGCCTATCCTGGATAATTGCAGCCCTCGTGTATCAGTGTTGTAGGGAGACACCTCAGAAGGCTGCTTCCTTTAACGAGTGCAGAAAAGAGGAACAGGAAGCAACCCTGCGTATTTCTGTCGGCTTTGAGAAGGAGATCCCTAGGTATCTTCGAAGATCGAAGCGATCCAGCCCGTCTCGACTTAAAGAAGATAATATTTATTGATAAATAAATAGAGTTGTGCAACAGCTTGAGGCGAACCAGGGATGTGTATTCTTAACAATGAAAGCCGTATGTGTTAATTTCTTCACATACAAGGGGAACAATATTTTTGTTGTTTTAAATGTTTCTGAAGACAAATGATGCTCTGGAAGGGCTTCTGAGACTTTCGCGGAGGTGGGGACCGTGAAAAAGAACGAGTCTATTTTTCAGTTGACGGTGTTAGGATTAAAATCCAGATCTCCGGCGTAGTAAGGACGCACACAAACCAATACGCCACAGCACCCCGATAATGAGATCTATTCCGGGTAAAATTCATTAGGTGACTAATGGCCAACAACGAACAACTTAAACAGGGACGGGTTAACCTTATCCTCCTTGTCCTAGTAGCGCATTTCCTTGTAGAGCACATTCAACACTAACGTATCCCTACGCACAAAGTTCGCCCTAAAAGACCACTGCTTAGCCCTACCTCTTTCAGTTCCTTGAAGTGCGGGTTTACACTGACAATGGTTGCCCTGCCATATCATCTGCTTGAAGAATGTTCTTCATCGGTCACCACATCATTTTGTTGGCGGGGTTTAACAACAACAACGGTTGCCCCCAGTCTCAGTTTGTCCACTTAAGCACGGGTTTATCCCGCAACTGGTTATCTTGCCTCTCTCATGCTCGAGTCCTCGAAGTAGATTTTTCATAATTCCCATTAGGTACCGGCTTACTACGAGCTTACGAGCGCTTAAGGCGTTTGCCCTGCCTGGACCTCTCTTTTAAGAACACCCCTAATGCCTTCATTACTCTGTCTGCAGAGATCCAAACCGAAACAGTTACCCCGCCCTTTTCGAGTAAGTTTCTATATAACATCAAGACTAGTTGCTTCGCCGCTTTCACCTAAATCAAGAAGTTGTCATATAGGTTCCCAGTGCTGGTATTAGGGCTTTCTTAAGCAATGGTATCTCAATGAACCTCCAATAGATTAAATGTGTCCCCGTTAAGCGAATACAGTGTCATAACCTAACCTAACCTAACCTAAAGATATCCAGCGTAAGTTCATAAAGCGGGGGGCAGATTCTGTAAAATGCGAAACGAATGCGAACGTTTGTCTTTCAAAAACGAAAGAAAATAAGCGAAATCGAATTTTCGAATCATGTAACTGATTTCGTTTTCTTTTATCGTTTCGCGAATGTTTGAGAAGCTCGAAAACCCTAAAACTTACCAAGCCATTGTCAGTTATGTTTCAAAATTCAAGTCTCGTCAGTTTGAAACTTCAATGAAGAACACGTCTGTTTTCCCGCCTTAGTTTTATTGGTCAGTTTTTGTTTACTTTTTCACCCAGTTGACAATGTTTTTTCCCGCCTTAGTTTTATTGGTCAGTTTATGTTTATTTTTTTAGCCTGTTTACAAGTAAATCAAAGCCGGGTGATTGAACTGGCTTTGTTGCAGGTCTCCTCATATTCCTCTATTTACCGATATATCTGCCCTACATTTAACACCTTTAATCTTCTTCTTGAGCAGTAAGCACTGCGTCTACTTACGCAGTAAGTGCAGGGTGTAAGCAGAAATTACATTCCGTAGATCGGACAAAATTTAAACTCTCTAGCTCAAAATGTAACGCCTGAACATGGACGGACGGACGGATAGAGCTTATTCGACTCACAATTCGGTATCTATCATATGCCCTTAAGGTCTTGGGGGTCTACCACTATTTTTTACTGTGTTAAAAACTATGTGACAAGCTTAATATACTCCCACTTAGAATGGGGTACAAGATGAGAGGCCTCAAATCAAAACTCCTGAACAGAACGTGTTTCTACAATAAACAGTGAAATATGTTAAAACTCTTCCTTGGCACTTTATTTAAGTTATCTTGTACATTTTTTTAAACAGTAAAACGTTGCAATTTGCGTATAAAACTCAAACTCTTCAAAGAAGCGCTTCCATAAAAAAGCGTCAAAGGAATAGCTTTCGTTTATTTCCTTTCGTACAGACGAAAATTTCTTTCGTTATTTTGAGTTATGTGAATCAAACTTTTAATCTAAGCGAAAACGTTGTTTTCATGCGTCAAAAAAGTAGCCCTGGATCATAAGATGTAAAATATTGTCGGATGCTTTTCAGAATAATATTAATAAAGTTTTGATGGCAATACATGATATATTGACAGGTGGCGGTTTGTATTCTATTGGGTTATTGTTACTAGTAGTCCGCTTGAAAGTTTTCAGTTTCAGAGTTTAACATCACTGATACTGCAGGTTGATTGCAGACAGCTCTGATTCAAATTAAGTTAAAACTAAATTCATAAACTTATTTTTGTTTGAAAAAAAAGGAAAATTAAAGCCTGAAAACCTTTATGGTTTTGTTCAACACTGCTGATGAAAGTTCTTATGGTAATAAATAAAATTAATGGCAAACAAAATAGTCTCTGTATTATTAAGAGTTTCAATGAAATTAAAAGTGCAATGCAGATGAGGCAATAAAAATTCCTGCTGCAGACCGTGAAGGCGAAAATTCAATTGATGTGGTACACCCAGCATAAGAACGGCCTTATTTATTGCCCCATGTTATCACTTTTGGTTGCACTATAAAATACGTTTTTATCTTTTTTAGCCTTTTCACTGTAATTTGCTAATGGTCGCTTGGTACATTAAATGGCGGCAATAATTTGATTGTATTTATGAATCGAGTAAAGTTTGACAGGGCCTATTGCAGTCAGGTTAATGTAATTTTAATTAGTGTAAGTAAGTGTAGGGCTAATGAGTTTTGTTATATAGACTAGGGGTACAAAAAAAAAACCTTTTTGAATAGTTCAATAAAAAAGACTCAATATTGATTTTATTTGAAAGAAACCCATTTTAACTTTGTGCCTACCTTTTCAATGTGAATGGGATCACACCCCTCGTTTTCAATAGTTTGGTGTAGTCATTGCGTAAGCTTAAACGGTCAAGTAGATACGGTGCTGAAGAATAAGATAACTTCATTTTTTCCAATAGTTTTGAGGGGTTAAAATCGAAGTCAATAAATTGTCGCATTCCCACTTTCACTGCATTTCTTATTCCAATTTTAAGATTTGTCCTTTTTTCTTTTCTACCGATCGCCTATGGCTTAAAGTCATCACTTGCTGGAATTTTACTTTTATAGGTCTTAATTTGGATTAGGGTGATGTCAAAATTTGAAGAGCCCCGATAATACTGAAAGAGACTAAGGAGATACAAATTAAAGCAACTCTCTAGCTACGAATCAGGAGGATATCGTGACTGGTCTGGGTTCGATTGCCACCTCTGTCTGTCACTTGGAAAATACTGTCTTTTGCTGACCCCACCCGTGGCGTCAATTTAGAATTCGGTCTCGATCATATGCCCTTAAGGTCTTGGTGGTCTACCATTATTATTACTCCGTGTTACAAACTATTTAACAAACTAAATATACCTTCTATCCTATGGGAAATGACTAAACGTCATTTTAGGATAAGATCGATAAGAAATGCAGGCCTGATTGATGCTAAGTAAAAACACATTTTATTGCCTTAAAGATAATTCCGAAACAGTGGTTAAAAAAAATGTGGTATCACACAAACAGGGTAAGTGAGCGTGAGGATTTATTAAATTTAATGTATGGATCACGCAGAGAAATGATCGACACTGACAGGAGAATTGATTAGGCCATATCCGTCCGTCCGTTAGTCCGTATGTAAACAACCTACATAAGGCCTTAAATTTAAAGCTAGAGAGCTGAGATTTGATAGCTGGCTGGAAATCCATTGAACCAGATTAGGTTTGAAAATTAGTTGAATCGGTCCGCAATTATTTACTCTGTCCGCAGATGCGGCAACTAAACTCTTGTGTTTGACCACATTCCTTTAAAAGACCCTTAAGTCAAAATTAAGCTGGGTTGCAATTGCGCCAGAACATTAGTTTTCGGTATGGAGCATTGGAATATTTGTCCTTAAGGGGTTGGACAATTGTAGACACCCTGTATAAGAAACTTATTTGGCTTAAGTCATTTCCTGCACTCACCTTAGGGTAGTCTTACATGAATAAGACAATTATTTTTGCTGTCATTATTTGAGCTTACCTGAAAATATAAAAAAAATTTCTTTTATTAATGATTCAGTATTTATTTTTTTAAACTTATAAAAAAAAATATTTGTTCAAAATATTCGATTACACTTGCCAAGTTTACAACGAGGACTATATTGGGTCTAGGACTATATCTTTAGGTCTCGTTATTTTATGTTTTTAGATGAACATTTTTTCTCAATTCATTGCCAGAGTTATAGACTTCACTATTACTGGGTCAAACTTATCTAAAGCAGAAACAGAAAGTTTTGAAAAAACGAACTCGAAAAAATTTTAAGAATTGGCTGTGTTGAACAAGAAAAGTTACTGACTACTGTTTATGTTCGACCCAGGGTATATAAAAAATAGTGTATAGTTTGTAACACAATGAAATAATCAGAGTAGACCCCTTAGACCTTTAAAGATATGATCGAGATCGATGGTGAATCGATTGAGCCATGTCCTTCCTCCGTTCGTCTGTCTGTCCATATGTGTGCAGTTTTTAGGCTTTTTAAATTGCGGTAGAAAACTAAAGCATAGAGTGCTGATTGGTTCTTTTTTTTGTACAGAGAAAATATGAAAACTGGCAAGATCAGCCCACAGCCACGCCCACAATTGACTTGGATGTCAGACAACCTCAAATTCACATTTTATTTCAAAATGCCTTTTGTTAAAATAAATAGGGTATAGAAACTCAAATTTTGGTGCAGAGAAATAGTGGTTAGAAGCCTTGAATTAAGCTAAATTGCTTTAAATTGGACCGCCCAAACCATCGACCATACCCATTTTTAACATGTTAGAATTTTAAAAACCTGAATTCTCTGGAAATTCATACTAAATTGACAAAAATGGACGAAAATTGAGGATATAATTATTTGCAAAGTTTATTTCATAAAAAAATTTGAGCTTGGTCCATTTTTAGTAGGATTTTTAGGAAAAAACTGTTTTTTTAAGCATTCATATTTGCTTTTTAACGCATTTTCTTATGATTCTAATGAAATTAGAATTGGTTTTAATTTTCAGCCCACGCCCATTTTTGGGAGCGTGCCCAATACAAATAATTGACGTACAGTATATGCAATCAGGACAAAAAAAAATTTTAATTTGTTGTTATAGGAGCAAGGGGGTCGGGTATTTAGAAGTTCGTTACAGACGAAGTTGCTTACTTGTCCTTAAGACTTTACGTATCGTAGAGCTGTTCTAGGGTTCTGGTTCCCATTTAAGCGGATAGAGGAAACCCCAACTACATAGTGAGCACCGGCTAAAAAATATTCGGGCCGGACCAAATTCTTTGGAAGAAGAAACACAAGCTTCGGTCTCAAAATTAGCAGCTTCCTTGTCGGCATAAGCAATCTAGATTGAAGTCGACGGAAAATTTAACATTTCACTTCTATTACTTAAAGACATCATGGTCAATTATAAGAGCAACCAGTGAGAAAGTGCTACAGTGCCTACACAGAAGTTACTGTCCGCTTAACGGACCCTTTAATACCCCATCCTATCCCACATTGTTAATAACTGCTATTTATGTTTTTTTCTTTTTTTTTGACTATTTGTGGTTATGTTATGCTTCGAAAAGGGGCGTGGTCGATCTGCTCTTATTACGAATTATCAATATTAGCATTGATATCTCCAAGTTTCCCTTAAATTTAAGCAAATATGTAAATTTCGATTCAAATTCAATGTTTTCGTTTCGGATATTGAATAAAATGCATTTGAAAATTTACCCTTAAAATAAATACCACGCCCACTGGAGTAGGTGAACCGATTAAATTTTTCTTTTTTATGTCTAACATTCATTAGGAGATGCTAAATGTCAAATTTCAGCCTTTGAGGACGTCTTACAGTTTTTAAAGCTCTGGAGGTAGTTGCACTTTTGGACTGATTGTGGGCGTGTATGTGGGCGGATTTGAAAAATTTTAACACTTGTACTGCTTTGGATAACTAAGAGCCCAAAAAATATGACACTCAGACAGACGGACGGACGGACATGGCTTATTTGATTCAGAATTCGGTCTACCATAATTATTTCACCGTGTTACAAACTATGTGACAAACTTAATATACCTCCTATCCCATGAGATGGAGTATAAAAAAGGCATTGGGCATATATGGGGTCTGCAGCCTTACGTGACACATTGGCTTTGGACAGCTGTGATTAGACCAATACTTCTGTAGGGCGTAGCAGTATGAAAGCGCATACTCAACGTCATACCCCAAGGCAAGCATCTGCATCAGTGGTACCCTAAAAACAACCACTACTGATGCGCTCGATATCCTATTGAACCTAACCCCCTTACATTTTTTTGGTAAAAAGAAACCTATGGTACGGGAGTAATGGTAACGCCTTGGTAACGCCATACACTTTTACACAAGCGGATCCAAGACGGAAGAGGCTGTTGGAAGTGGTGTGTTTCCTATGTGTATTCAGTCTTAGTGTCTCCTAAGCAGAAATAATGGCGATTAGTGGCAATTCACAATTTGCTGTCCTGGTTAAAATGGAACGTTATATTCGCCCGCGATATCTGCATTTTTACGGATAGCCAGGTCCCAACTAAATCCCTGACATCGTTCTCTATAAACTCTTAATTAGTTATCAACTGAGGCACATCTCTGGACGAAATATCCAAACTGTTTTACATCCGCCTGCAGTGATTGCCAGGCCATAGAGACATTTCGGGAAACTGCGAGCCAAATAAACTCGCTAAAGACGCTACTAGGAGGAGCAGGAAAGTGTACAACATCTTCTCCGTAGCACCCCATCACCCGCATCGTCCAGGAAATCTATAAGGGATCTCAGTGAGACACCGGTTAATAAAGTATTAGAATTCACTGACAAGACTGGCTGGCTGTCATACTACACAAACCCACTACCTTGGCTACCCAAATAACATTTTTCCTCCCATAACACTCTACGAGAGTCTTATGAGAGTATTCTTCCAGAGCTTGCCTCTTGGAATTTGCCTCTCATAGAGTACTACGAGAGCGCTTAAGAGAGTCTTACGGGAGTTAAATGGCCCCACTTATGGGATTTGATCTGATATTTGATCTGATAAAAAGTCTTAAACTCTCCTTGCAAGAGTTATTCGGTCTCATAATAAGACAATATGTTCTTCTTATGGGATGTGAAGAGTAAGTCTTGTTTGAAAGAGAAAGAAACATATAACAAGCAATTTTCGTGCCATCTTTATCATGTTGTGTGCCAAAAATGGTTTAATTTTTCATAAGGACATGAAGTGAAAAAGAGAAAAAGATATGCTTCTAAAAGTAATTGTTATTTTCAATGCGCTGTTTGATGGTACACCATTGTCATTAATATTATTGAGTTTAATAATATTTTTTCTGAGGTTATTTATGCAAGAAATTAGTGCAACTGAAAATTTATCTGCTAAAGTTAACATTTTTCTTCGATAAAAACAAAGCGCCTCAAAAATAATCAATTTAAAAAATAAAATATAAAAGATAGCTCATCGCAGAAGGGTTGCCGCATTTTCTCTGTTGTGTTTTTACCTCAATTAACAGGGTAAGGAGTGAAATAGAATGTAAAAGGATATGATCGCGTCCAAAATGTGAGTCGAATGAGCCATGTCCGTCCGTATTTAGGTACATGGTCGATTATGTATTCGGTCTCAATCAATAAAAATGCTAAGTATGCGATTACGCGGTGGTAATTAACTGTTACAAACTATACGTTTCAAAAAATATCCTAGTTTTAAGGCATAATAAGAACCAAAATATAGCTCTTACCATCCTACAAAAAGAAATAATTAACATTTCTTCGTACATTCATAAGACTTTTCGGTATATATTTTTTTTAATTTTATTTATAACAAACGGATGCAAATCAACTAGATGCGTGTACCTTGACGTTGGTAACTCTAAGAGGTAAGAAATTAAATGGCGGAAAAAATTGTTTTCTAATAAGAGTCATTCACTTTTTGTGAGCGATTAAGCTTTTTTAACAGAGATTAGCTCTCCTCGTGCGAGCATATTGGCTGTTTTCCAAAGTTTTACCCTTTTAACCAGAGTAAAATTGACTTTGTCTTCCTGAATCAGAGTAAATAAACTGTTTTTTAAGAATTAAGAAATGTCGTACTATTTAAAGACGCATTTCTGCTTTTACACCATTGCCGCGTGCACATGAATGAAGGAATACAAAGATTACGGCATACGCATGTTATGACATTTGCTCGCAAAAGTATATGTAAATCTGACGTCACCGGAGTTGACTGTGAGTTTGTTTGCGTGTAGAAAAACCAGCCAATCCATGCTGGGCAACCAGACCATGAATATGTTTTCGATGACGATTTGTGCCGCAGAGATACCTACACTTTTTCCTCCACAAAGAAATGCATTAAATTAATTAAAAAACTTCTGTCACCGCAAGCACACTACACACTGACAAAATTACTTTTGACGTATGGTGGGACGCAATTATTTTTAATTGACATGAATAGGTATTTTTATCAGCCATCCGGTCTCAAAACAAGAGTGTTAGGCTGAAAAGAGTATTTTTATGAGTACTTCGATACTTTGACTCTCATAATGATTCTTCTTACAATACTTTTACTCTTTGAGAGTAACATGAGAGTTGAACACACATAACAAGAATCAAATATTCTCTCATAATGGAAGTTTACGTCTTTTTTTACTCTGGTAGCCTTTTACCCTTTTAATGAGAGTACTATGAGAGTAAAATTCAATTTAATCAAAAAAGATTATGTTCTGAGAGTATTCAAGAGTCTTACTAGAGTCTTATAAGAGTTTTTTTTAGATTTGTAGAGCAGATCTCTCGAGAGTATGTTTGTTGGGTATATACCACGTGGTAGTACAATAGGCCTCCTTTGGCCTCAGTGCACCAAAAAGCCGATTACCTACATGCCTAGTTCTCTTACTCTTCCCTTAACATGAAAATAAAATGGACAACAATAAAAATACTACATCGTAAAAACATAATACTAGCTGTTGCAAATTGGAACTATGAAGCAATTCTATGAAGCAATTCTATGAAGCAAATTCAGAAAGATTTTATCATGTTTCTATCGCCGTAGAAACATCCACACTCCTTACTTCATATTTAAGCCTAATGTTATCTTTAACAGAACAAGTATTTTTTGGAACTCACTTTCTGAAATACTTTTTGAAATCCTTTCATATTGGTTCCTTTGCAAATCCTTTCAAAATTTCAAGATTTTAAAAGCTTTAAAAATTTTCCTATTTAAAGCTCCAATTCGAATGGAACTGACATAAGTTTAGGTCGGATAGAGTCAGGTTGGCAGACAGAGACCCTCCACAACATAGTGCCATGTTTTAAAGAAGGTATAAGAAGGCTCGCGTTGCGCTAAACATATCGCCCTCAACGCTGAACCCAATTGATATACCCTGCCAACGTAAATAGATTCCTACACTTTATAGATACTAACTCTTCGTTATTAAAACAAGTGAGTAAGTACAAGACTTTGTCTGTGACAAGCCCGACCCTATATATACCATGTAACAACTAATCTTTAAGTTTCTTGGCCCGAATCCATATATTTTTTGGATTTTATATATCCATATATTTAAGCCCACGCCCAAAAGTGGGCATGGGCTTAAAATTAAAATCAGTTAATTGTAATTTCGTTAGAATCATGAGGAAACTCGGTAAAAGCGAACATTATTTTAAAAAAAAAACATTTTTTTCCTAAAGAAACCCCTAAAAGTGTGCGGAGCTTCAAAATTTGTAGGGATTTTTTTTTCGAAATTTTTTGTAGGGAAATTTTTTTTTCGATTTGGAGTCTACTTTCCGAGAAATCGGGTTTTTAAAGATCTAACATCTTAAAATTGGGCATGGTCGATTTTGTGGGCGCTCCAATTTTTGCCTTGTTAAAGGTCTTAGGCCAATATTGCTCAGTACCAAAATTTAAGTTCCTGTACTTTGTCTAACTTAACCAAAAGGCATTTTGAAAAAAAAGTGAAATAGATGTTGTCTCACATTGAAGCCTGTAAAGGACGTGGCCGTTAACCGATTGAGCCAATTTTCACACTTTATCTGAACATCAAAAGAACCAAGCCGTGTACCAAGTTTTAGCTCTCTAGCTTGATTTCGAAGACCTAAAACCTTCAAACCTAAAACCTTCACACGGACGGACGGACATGGTTTAATCGATTCACATGTCGATCTCGATCATATCTCTAAAATTTCTTAACGGTCTACGGCGATTATTTTACTGTGTTACAAACTATGCATTAAAATTAATATACTCTCGGTCGGGTATAAAAAACATGAAGTTGATAAGTCCATTTCCAACCAGTTATGCTTAAATCGTCTTTTTAATTTTGAACGAATACACACTTTCACCAGTGTACAGGCTGTTGCTAAGCAAAATCACGTACCAAGCTCTGGTAGTTATCCCATCAACTTAGGCTTTGTATAATGTATACATCTGCTCTCGAATTCCTTAGTGACAGATTAATATTAGTAGGGACTTGTCATCTGGATTACATTTGCTTAGAGGCTCAAGAAGGAGAACAGAACGAATTGTTTTTAATTAATTATTACTTTCTCTCTAGCATCACCATCTACTTGGCACACACGCTGTAATAGGTAACGTAGAAACCATTCATTAAGAGTCACACACAACTGATATACGACTCCACCAAGGAAGGAGGCGGAATCCTATAAAACTTGCAGCCTTCTCGAATAGAGCCATTAATCAAAATCTTTGTGAGGATAAAGGAATGTCGCCTATGTCACTTATTTGTACATTATTTATCATAATAAATGCGTTCTGAAGGGGCTTAAATCTGCCTTGGAATTTCTAATAGAAAATCTCACGCAGCGAAGGCAACACCAACGCCAACGTGTAGAGGTGGAATAGTCGACTCTACGCATAGATTAACGTATTTATCCCCCAGATAAGGTATGGCATGCTAAAGATATCAGGATTTTATCAGGATAAACCCGAAAGGCAAACAAGGTAGCAAGTCACTATCGTATCTATGTTCTCGATTGTGCTCGGTTCTTTCACACATGCGGTTGCTGTGCGGTTAGTCACCCTCACCCTCACCCTCACACCAACCTTATCGAAGGCAACCTCTTTGAAGCGACAAATTTACGACACTCGAACATTTGTATTTTTGTATTTGAATATTTAATACATCTTTCGGAATGAATTCGGGGATGTATCGCAATAAACGTGCTTTCAGGATTCTGGGTTTGTCGTAAATAAAAATGAAACATTACATGTCGCTTTTGGATTGCAGAGTTTTTTTGTTGTTCTTTTATTTTTTGGTTGTTTGCTTTAAGTGTGTCATGAATTATTTCCAGGAGAGCAGGTCCTTATAATGGATATTGATAAACATTATTTTACAAAATCATGTATATACCTACTTGTTTCTGTGTTTATTTTTGAATCCCATGTGTTACTGAAAAGGTTTCACATTTCATTATGAATTAATTTGTATGCACATCGAGATTGATATATCGTTTATTTCTCCTTTCACAATATCATGCAAAATTTATAGATAGATACCAATTTATTTGATTGCGTTATATGGATGTGACATAACATTTTTCCTTCCTTGTAGGGGTGAAAGCCCTGTTAAATCCACATAAGGATCAATATATCGCGAGTGAAAGAGGAGGCAAATGAGAGGTGCTTCCCTTCTTTAAAGAGGTAAAGGTGATATGTCCTGCCCTTATGTATTTTGGCTTAGAAACCGCATGCTGTAAAGGACCATAAAAACGAGGGGTTTACTTTTATGTATGAACTATGGTCATAGATTTCAGACAAAGTTTATGCCCGTAAAAGATTTAGGGTATTAGGTTATTTTTGCGGACTCTGTGGCAAAAGGTGAGCTGACATTCTGGTCGACCATTTCTATTGGCCAACAGTTCTAGTTGTTTAAGCTTTGCCTTTGTTTTAGCTTCAGAATCGGTACTGGGTTTGTGAAACATGTTTTTTTTTAGTCAGTTTTGTGATAACGGACGAGAACTCTTCTGTATGGCATAATGAAGTAGTTTATCTAGGTGAGGATAAAGTGTGAGTCCTCGTAAGTAAACTAAGGAAAGCAGCACAAAGAACCAAAGACCAAAATACCTGCTGCACCTGACCAACTACAAGTCATACAAGGTAACTAACCCGTGGTGAACACCGGGTGCCTAGTGACAAACACCTTTCGAAGGTTTTTGGGGGTAGCAAATGAGAGAGGGGGAGGAGTGTTTCCACTTAGGCTCTTGTTCTTGCACCCGAAAGGCCGCAGAGGAGTTTTCCAAATGGAATCAGCAGTGGCGTCCTCTCCAGTCAGGTCTAACACCGTGAACACCTTATATGTATTCGGAGCTGAGATCTGTAAGGAGCGGGCTACCCGTTTTTCGTTTTTGAAGTTATCAGAAGGGTGTGGTCTTCCAGGTTGGAAATCGTGCCGTCGCGGTACTTCTCGCCCACGTAAAGAAAACCTAGTTACGAACCAGCGACAAGCCTCGGATTCGGACAGATTTTCCGTTGAAAACCAATTCAAATGGCGAAAGGATAACGAGCTTCGGATCTGCACATGGAATTTTAGGTCCCTTAACACACCACGGCCAGCCAAGCAACTAGCGGTGGCCCTAAACGACTGCAGGGCAGACATAACTGTAATCTAAGAAACGCGTAGGGCAAAAGAAGAATGAAGAACTGCGACTCTTAAGATACTTTCACAGCCGGCGAACTTGCGAACTGGCGCTTAATTGGACATTGCTCTATGGAACTGCTTAAAACTGAATTTTGTTAAATAGAAAACTAACAAGAATTCTGAATTCTATAATTTGGCAACTTCAAATCCTTCATTTTTAAAAGCTTTGTGAAGATATTTACAATTCGCTTAGTAATTGGCACAAGTCGCTGCGAATTCGTTTTGAAATCGGCGAACTGCAAATATCTTGACAGAACTTATGTAAATTGATTTTATGGACGAGTCAAGTTATAAATTATTCGATCGTTTTAAGATTTTCGTGCTGCGATTTCAATTCTGAAACAGTATTTTGGAGTAAAGTCATTTGTTCGCCAGTTCGCTGGTCGCAAGTTCGTTGGCTGTGAAAGCCCCTTTACTACGGCGACTGCTAACGACATCAAAACCAACGATTTTAATGCCAAGCTAGGAAGGGAGGGCATCTTTGGTCGTACAGTCGGAAAGCACAGCCTGCACGACACGACCTCCGATAACATATTCAAGCTGATCAACTTTGTTAGGGGCGACACGTTGTGGTGGCTGGTCCTGGTACACAGTTCCCGCATCTCATCTCAATATCCACAAAGCAACATGGAGTTCTCCCGATCATTCAATCGTCAACCAGATTGAAAACATTGTGATCGACGCAAGGCACTCTTTCCACTCTTCCAGTTTCAATGATGTCCGAATTTTTAGAGCGGCCAACATTGACTCGGATCACTACCTCGTCGAAGCCAAGGTATAGACGCGGATATCCCGTCTAACGCCAACAAATGGAAATACTGTGAGGAAGTTTTATGTCGGCAGGCTACAATCGCAAGAGATCGGCAAGTCCTTCTCCAACTGAGTCTGTGAAAAGCTTCTATGAAGTCCGATGCAGCTAACATCAAGTGTTGATAACCAGTGACAACATTGCCAAAATTCCAACAAATGCCTCTGAAGTGTTGAAGTGCCAACACAACGAAATCCCTGGTCTGACGATAAGTACCGGAAGCAGATGAAGCATACAAAGAGGTTCTGCACAGAAGTACTGGAGCTGCCCACGAGCTTTACGAGCAGTGAAGGAAAAAGGAACACCGAAAAATTGATCGAAGAAATAGAGAGAGCACGAGAAGCGCGCGGTTTAAGATATTAAGAGATGTTACAACAGGAATGAGGTTCGAAAGTTATTTTAGAGGACCAAATAGTCCTGCCGAGGGTATAAATTTCGGTATCATGGCGTTATCTCAAACAACAAAAACCTCAAATGCAAAAATCTCCAATAAGCAAAAATCTTGAAAGGCGAAATCTAAAAAGAGTAAATTTTTTTTAAGTTTAAATTTAGTGAAACCTAAGGAGAGGTAAAAAAAAGGTCATAAATATTTTATTATTTGACCATATATCGTGGAAATTCGCCACCAATTTTTATAATTTTCTCAAACATGTGTGTGTTAATGTAGGTTCATTAATTCGAGGCTATTATTTTCGAGATTATTGTAATCTTAGGTTTTTTTTGTTCGAGGTTTCATTTTTCGAGGTGTTTGGTATTCGAGATTTTTGTTTTCGAGATTTTTGCTTTCGAGATTATGGTTTTCGAGATATAGTGGTACAACCATAAATTTCAAACGGCAGCCTGTAAGAACCACCAAGAAATATCGTAGTGGAATCGGTCGGTTAGACCAGGAAAGTCCACCACCGCTCAAATATTCATACTGCGGCAGATCATGGTGAAGACCCATGAATTCCAAATCAATATCAGCAGATATAGAGACGAGCTATGAAGCGCAATGTCTAGTTTTGGAATCCCTGCCAAACTCGTCATGCTGTGCAGGATGAGGATGGAAAACTCACGCTGTTCCGACAAGGTCGGTAAAGGCCTCACCGACCCCTTTGATGTCACAAAAGAATTAAGGCAAGGCAACACGCTGTCATGTGACTTCTTTAATGTCATACTTGAGAGAATAATGCAGAACACCTTCGCCAACACCAGAGGCACAATCTTTGAAAAGTCCGTACAATAACTCGCATACGCAAACGACGTTGACATAATCGGAAGAACACAGCGTGATGTCAGTGAAGCCTTCGTATTCTAATAGCAGGATTGAAATAACAGGTATATGTTGTACCAAGAAGAGGCACGCGACATCTACGTCTTGGACAAAACGTCACCATAGACTACTATAAGTTTAACGTATTTAAGGACTTTTTTTTCTTCCAGCGCTGGAATTAAACGAAAGAGAACTCTTGCCAATCGCTATTTCTTTGGGGTAAGAAGGCAATTGCGTAGCAAAGCCTTCTCTCAAGCCACTTTGGTGTCCATTTATAAGACCCTCAGACCCTCATCAAAGACGAAATAAGAGGGAGTAGTCTAGATTACCTATACTGGTTCTTTTTTAATTTTAATGATGAAGCCTAAATGGTGTACTTGGTGTAGAGTATGTTTACTCTTTATTCTTAGAAGTTCATATATTGCTAGAATTTACAAATTTAGACAACCTTGAGCCAAACTAATTGGACTAAGAAACAAATGAATAAGAAAGAAACTCTATATAATTTACTAATTTAGCGCTTTGTATGTAAGTATATCAAACCCAATTAAATATTGACAGACCAACTTGTATTGAAGTCCATTTCAAACCCCTCGTCAGGGAGCAACGCGTTCTTCAAATTTTAACCTTTGTGTTTGATGTTCTTCATGGTGACTTTCTGGGTAAAAATGTTGGTTTGGTAGATCACTTCTGGTTGATTCAATGCTTATCGGGGTCATATCTAATTTTTTTATCTTTAAAAAACTTTTGAAAGTCTCCTTCCGTTTTTTATCTTATAACGAAAGTAAATAATGACAGTCCAATTTATATGACTTGACGATTCAATCTAAGAGTGTTTGCTCGTTGGCTCAGGTTCAAATCCAGTCTGAGGGCAACTTTTTTTTAAATTATGATCGATTTTTGTGACATTCTTCCTGTCGATAGACTTTTTCTTCAACTTTAGTATATCTTTCGATTTCACCAATAAATCCTCTTACATGCAATATTAAGTAAATTTAATCATGAACATGGTAAGCGCCTGTCTTTTTAGGGTCAGCGGAAATATTGTTAGTCTTTTTTGAAAAAAAAATTGTCTGCACATTGAATAAAGTACTGATTGAGGCATTAAAGTACAACCATATCGGACCTCAACCCAATACTGCCAACGGAAAAAGGTGTTTTAAATTCTACTAACACCGAGATGATGACGCAAGGAAGTTTTTTATATCCTTTCTAAAGTATCTACGATTGGTTGTTTGAAAGCACCACCAGTCTGCATATACATTACCGAAAGTAATGTAGCTGTGAATACAGAAAATTGTATTTCAAAAACAGCTCTGCCTAGCATTTGAATCTTCCTCAAACACCCTATTTGACATTTTATCCCATAAAATAATCCGAACTTCTCTACGACTGCTCAATACGTACGGCTGTCTTTTCACTCCCTAACGTATTTTCATATTCCCTATCCCAATCCCCAAGGCATTTTCGGTTTCCATTCGCATGGTAGGCATTTTTAATATGAAGGAAAAGAAAACGATTTCTCATAAATTCCTCAGCGTGAAAAATGCTCCCCGAAGCCCATGACATCCCATCGTCGAAAACCAACAGCGAAGTAAGAAAAGAAACCAAAATCAATCCCACAGCGGTGCCAAACTTTTTATGTGATACAAAAAAAAATGTTTTGAACCAACGGCTATTCGATACCAACATAGACGATCGCCCCGATAAAATTAAAATTAATTTTCCGAATAAAGCCCGTAAAAGAAAAATGGTTTCATGCCGGAAAAAGTATTTAATTTTTTACCTCCCGATAAAAATAAATAACCTTCACCCACTCTCCGAAAAAATAAAACTAAGAGGGTTAGCGTGAGTACGCCCCCAACCCCAAGTTCGTTTCGGAGCTTCCCTTCGAAAGGTAGGTACTCTGCGAAAAGAGTCGAACTAAAAAAAAAGCTAGACCCACTCTGCTAGACAGAAACGAACAAGGTGAGGAAATTAAATAAAAATAAATCGATTCCCAGAAAGGTGTTCGCATATGTGTGTCACATGCAGTGCACTGTTCAAAACTACCCCATTAGCAGGCGACGAAACTTTGAAACTATTTAATACGCAACTACCCCCGTCTGGGAGCATCAACTAAAAGCCCCGGAACTTCGCGCCAATATAGATCAAGGATTCCCATCTTGCAACTGCACGTATACGTTAAGGTATGACGCCCAACCCTCCCCCGAGTATGTGCAGGGATGTGGGCGAGCATAATTCAGTTAGTGTGTTTAGGATGAATTATTGAATACCCTCGTGAAGTTATATTTCGTGTCCTTACCTCCTAAGGTATGTGTACACTTTTTTCTCCCAATATTTCTCACGTGATTATATAATGGAAGAAAATGGGGCTCAGGTGGATTTTCTTCCCTCTCGGCACGGCCGGAAGAGGGCCCACGAGCCAAGGCAAAAACTATGTCTAATTTTAGAAAGCAACCACCCGTTGGGGGGTCGTTAGTCGGGACCAATTGGTGATTTATTAGAGAAAATAGGAGGAAAAAAACTGGATCCTCAGAGGGTCATTAATCAATTAAACACGGTTTTCTAATCTAGTGTGAACACCTGGCATGCGATATGTAATGATTCTCCTTGGAATCGTTGGTGATCAAAAACTTACCGTTATTTCAGTTTTTGCAAAGTTTTGCTTAAACTCCTTTTCCACTTAGAGAAAAACTTTCTTCTCTCGACACCCGCACTAAACACAGTTGTTTTTCCGCTGGTGGTTTTCAAGCCAAAAATTCAAAATTTAACAATCAATTAACCGTTACATCAACACCACCACTTGTCTGAAGAATTCAGAAGAGCACACAGAATGACACAGAAACAGATCCGATGTCGAGGAGCCACTTTTCGATATGAATGTGAATGCAAAATGAGAGAGAGTGCTCAAGTTGTCCGCGTTAGGTCTTGTCAAAGGTAACCAGAGCTTGCGAATGAGCGCCTGAGATTTGCCCAGAATTCAGTGATGTTGAGGGTAGCCAAGCTGTAACGACTTGTGTTCACTCTCAAACCCATGAGGCGCCCCATTGTCCGGATGCAATGAATGCAATTGTCTCCCTTACTCTCTAAGGGTGTTATTCTCCCCTCAAACGAATGGTATAATTGGGTGGGATGGAAAAAAAAAACTTTTATACCTTTAGTTCCAGTCCTAGAATATTTTCGAGATTTTCCTATACGATTGAGAGGGATGCAGACAATTCCCTGGAGAATGCATTTGATTCGGTTTCTCTAATGCTGATTAAGTATACGCATGTGGGGCTTTGGTTTTCGTCTTTTGAAGGGGAAAGATGGGAGCTTTTTTGTGGCGCCCCTTTATGGTGGAGTAGCTTTAAGCCTATGTGCTTTGTTTACACAAAGGACTCTCGTGCCACTCTGACGAATTTCAATTAGATTATAATATGGCTATGGCATCAGAATTCACAAAGCTTATTTGGCTTCGAGAGGGGTAGAGTACCAGTAAAGCCATCTAGGGCGGGGAAAAACGATTTGGAAAAGGAGCGAATTTTCTGTAGGTATCCAACACGGAAACTTCATCTGTTTTGGGGTTTAATGGGCGAGGTGTGGTAGCTGTTAGCATATTTTAATGATTAGAAAGAATGTGCTGTTCTGTATATTTTGTTGTCTATTAGCTGGTGCGTATTGATTAGCTCGAGAGGTTTGTTTACGTTCAGCAGTTTTCTTAAAATTGATGCGCCCGTCTGTCGCTCTGTTGAGTGTCAGAGTGCCGTCTCACTCTTTACATTTGGTTCCATGAGACATGAGGCAAATGGCTGCACTCGAGCACTCAACGAAGGGTAAGCCAACTCCAAAAGGTATTCTGGGAGCCTGGAGAATGAGTGTTTTGATACTGCTAGTTTGCTTTTATTTGTTTTTTCAGAAACTTTTTCTCTTATGGGAAACCGTAGGGAAAGTTGTCATTTATAGTTAGAATCATTATAATATGAAGGTGCCTGATTTTGTTCGCGTGCATGAAATGATCATAGTTCCAGCAATTATTATAATGTTTGTACGAATTGTAGAATGTTGTAAATGGCTTTGCCATAGTGGCAGCTTCCCAATATAAGCCACGATACATTCTTACTTAAGATGGTGCTACAGTTCGGGGTGAACCTGGGCCTCAGCCAACAAGCTTCGCCAGCCAACTCAGTTTTCAGCTAGCCGTCTCCGGTTTGCGAAGTTGGCTGAGGTCCTCTTCCACTTTCGTGCGCCACCTTTGCCTCGGTGCTCCTCTACTGCGACGTCCCTATAAGGGAAAATTCGAGATTTTTCGAGCCTGCGCGTTGGTGTCCATCCGCTCTAGATGATCCAGCCATCGTAGCCGTTAAATTTTGACTCTTCTGGCTAGGTCGGCGTCACTGTACAGTCCGTACAGTTCAATGTTATATCTCCTCCTCCACTCTCAGTCTATGCAGACGGGACCATAAAACGTCCAAAGAATTGACCTCCTGAAGCAGGCTAAATAGTTTTCATCCGCTTTTGACAGGGTCCACGTTTCTGCACCGTTAAGCAGGGCTTTTGTGATGAGAGTCTCACAAATGGACACTTAAGGTGTTCGAGAAAGGGCTATGCTATTTAATTGCCTGCTTAGTATAAAGAAACAGCAAGAGCTATCTTGTGTTTGATTTCAGCGCTAGTGTCATTCCCTAACTAACTAATGCAAAGTCATAGGTGGCTAGAGTGATTTTCTGTCCCAGACGTCGGTGTTATGGGTGCCTCTTCTTGTCCACAGCATATACCTGGTTTGACCTCTTTGACTGCTAAACCAACGAAGGAAGATACAAGAAACAATACATTCGGTTACCTCTTTTTGTAAGGACAAAACATTTTAATATTTTTTCCTTGGAACCATAACGAAATGCGTCAAACGCGGAAACTAAAGTCGAAAAACCTTTTTTTTTATTCTAAAAATGACCCTTAAAGTGAGCGGAACTCAAAACGTTGTGGGGCACTAACTTCCAGAATGTTAACATCGGTTATATTTGGCATAAAATTTTTCCGATTAAGAACGAATTTTTAGAGATATCAAAGTCTTAAAGACGTAAGAGAAATTCGACGGTCCAATTTTCCAAGGGTTTCTACCCACAACCCTTTTCTGTTTCTACAGTCCGGGGTGGACCTGGGCCTCAGCCAACAAGCTTCGCCAGCCAGCTCTGTCTCTGGCTAGCCGCCTCCAGTTTCGCACGCGAAGTTGGCTGAGGTCCCCTTCCACTTGCGTGCGCCACCTGAGTCTCGGTGCTCCTCTACCGCGCCGTCCCTGCGGTGTGGATTTGAAGATTTTCCGGGCCGGGGCGTTGGTGTCCATCCGCTCTAGATGACCCAGCCATCGTAGACGTTGTGTTTTGACTCTATTGGCTAGGTCGGTATCGCTGTACAGCCCATACAGTTCGATGTTATATCCCAACAAACATACTCACGAGAGATGTGCTCTACAAATCTAAAAAAAAACCTCTAATAAGACTCTCGTAAGACTCTTGTATACTCTCAGAACATAATCTTTTTTGATTAAATTGAATTTTACTCTCATAAAACTCTCATTAAAAGGGTAAAAGGCTACCAGAGTAAAAAGGACGTAAACTCCCATCAAGAGAGAATATTTGATTCTTGTTATGTGAGTTCAACTCTCATGTTACTCTCAAAGAGTAAAAGTATTATAAAAAGATGACATTATGAGAGTCAAAGTATCGAAGTACTCATAAAAATACTCTTTTCAGCCTAACATTCTTGTTTTGAGACCGGATGGCTGATAAAAATACCTATTCATGTCAATTTAAAATAATTGCGTCCCACCATACGTCAAAAGTAATTTTGTCAGTATGTAGTGTGCTTGCGGTGACAGAAGTTTTTTAATTAATTTAATGCATTTTTTTATTGAGAAAAAAGTGTAGGTATCTCTGCAGCACAAATCGTCATCGAAAACATATTCATGGTCTGGTTGGCCAGCATGGATTAGCTGGTTTTTCTACACGCAAACAAACTCACAGTCAACTCCGATGACGTCAGATTTGCGTATTCTTTTGCGAGCAAATGTCATAACATGCGTATGCCGTAATCTTTGTATTCCTTCATTCATGTGCACGCGGCAATGATGTAAAAACAGAAATGCGTCTTTAAATAGTACGAAAGCACGACATTTCTTAATTCTTAAAAAACAGTTTATTTACTCTGATTCGGGAAGACAAAGCCAATTTTACTCAGGTTAAAAGGGTAAAACTCTGGAAAACAGCCAATATGCTCGCACGAGGAGAGCTAATATCTGTTAAAATATCTGTTTTAATCGCTCACAAAAAGTGAATGACTCTTATTAGAAAACTATTTTTTCCGCCATTTAATTTCTTACCTCTTAGGGTTACCAACGTCAAGGTATACGCATCTAGTTGATTTGCATTTGTTTATTACAAATAAAATTAAAAAAAAAATATACCGAAAAGATTTTATGAATGTACGAAGAAATGTTAATTATTTCTTTTTGTAGGATGGTAAGAGCTATATTTTGGTTCTTATTATGCCCTAAAACTAGGATATATTTTGAAACGTATAGTTTGTAACAGTAAATTATCACCGCGTAATCGCATACTTACCATTTTTATTGATTGAGGCCGAATACATAATCGATGAACGGACATGGCTCATTCGACTCACATTTTGGACGCGATCATATCCTCTTACATCCTATTTTACTCCTTACCCTGTTAATTGAGGTAAAAACACATTTTTAAAAACAGAGAAAATGCGGCAACTTTTCTGCGATGAGCTATCTTTTATAATTTATTTTTTAAGTTGATTATTTTTGAGGGGCTTTGTTTTTATCGAAGTAAAATGTTAACTTCAGCAGATAAATTTTCAGTTGCACTAAGTTCTTGCATAAATAACCTCAGAAAAAATATTATTAAACTCAATAATATTGATGACAATGGTGTACCATCAAACAGCGCATTGAAAATAACAATTACTTTTAGAAGTATATCTTTTTCTCTTTTTCACTTCATGTCCTTATGAAAAATTAAACCATTTTTGGCACACAACATAATAAAGATGGCACGAAAATTGTTTGTTATATGTTTCTCTCTCTTTCAAAAAAGACTAACTCTTCACATCCCATAAGAAGAACTTATTGTCTTATTATGAGACCGAATAACTCTTGGAAGGAGAGTTTAAGTCTTTTTATCAGATCAAATAACTCCCATAAGTGGGGCCATTTAACTCCCGTAAGACTCTCTTAAGCGCTCTCGTAGTACTCTATGAGAGGCAAAATCCAAAAGGCAAGCTCTGGAAGAATACTCTCATAAGATGTAAATGATCTCTCATTTTTCCTCCCATAACACTCTCGTAGAGTGTTATGGGAGGAAAAATGTTAGTTGGGATCTCCTCCTCCACTCTCCGTCTATGCAGACGGGACCGTAAATCGTCCGAAGAATTTTTCTCTCGAAGCAGCCTAAAGTGTTTTCATCCGCCTTTGACAGGGTCCATGCTTCTGCACCGTAAAGCAGGACTGGCATGATGAGGGTCTTATACATGGACACTTTAGTTGCTCGAGAGAGGGCTTTGCTACTCAATTGCCTCCTTAGCCCAAAGAAAGAGCGATTGGCAAGAGCTATCTTTCGTTTGATTTCAGCGCTGGTGTCATTGTCTGAATTTATAGCGGAACCCAGGTAGACAAAGTCCCTAACTACCTCAAAATTATAGCTGTCGATGGTAATGTTTTGTCCAAGACGTCGATGTTGGGTGTCTTTTCTTGATGACAGCATATACTTGGTTTTGCCCTCCTTGACTCCCATATTCGCCGCTTCCGTCCCAATACTCACGAAGGCTTCGCTGACATCACGCTTTGTTCTACCGATTATGTCAATGTCGTCTGCGTATGCGAGTAGTTGAACGGACTTTTGAAAGATTGTACCTCTGGTGTTGGCGCGAGATTATTTGACAAGACACTAGATATTCGTCTAGTCTAGATAAACCAATGTCATCTTAAAAACACCCACAATTTCTTTCAATTGAAAAAAAAAACTCTGAAATTTAATAATGTTCGGAAAAGTTGCACTGTTGGTTCCAGTAGGTGGCAGGAGTATCTACAACTGCTCATCTACAAGGCTACTAATTTATATGAGTTCTCATCTAGGTGTCTTGTAATTTTTTTTAACAAATGATTCCGCTTCAGCCGGAGAGCTAGTAGATGTTGGCGACGCTTTTCTCGTAGGGAATTGTATCAAAGTGACATTTAACTAGCAGTCTATATGTATTATGTCAATGGTTACATGTTTTTTTTTTCACACACGAAAGGGACCTACAGTTTTTTTTGCAGATTCCGAACGGCGAATTAAGAGGTTTCTCATGACAAATGATACTCTCAAAGGGTTTGTCAGGCCCTCGCGGAGGTAGAACACCGTGAGAAACAAACTTTTACCGTGTTACACCAAAACTTAAAATTTTTGACCCTAATTAATATATAATTTGTATAGGCTACGCCCTCAAAAGTGGGTCTGCGGCATAAATTGAAATAAAATTTCGTTAGATTCATGACAAAATGCGTTTAAACCGAAAATTATATCGGAAAAAACAGTTTTTACTAAAAATGCTCCCTAAAAGTGGGCGGAGCTCAAAACTTTGTATGGACCAAACCTTGCAAATAGTAATATCTTTAATATTTGTCATACTTTTTTTTCGATTTGGAGTCAACTTTCCGAGAAATCGGGTGTTTAAAGATCTAACATGTTAAAAGTGGGCATGGTCGATATCGTGGGCGGTCCAATTTTTGCCTTGTCTTGGGCCAACATTGCTCAGTACCAAAATTTAAGTTCCTATGACTTGTCTAACGTGACCAAAAGGCATTTTGAAAGAAAATGTATAATAGAGGTGGTTCCTCATTTAAGCCAGTAGTGGGCGTGGCCGTTGACGGGTGAAGCCAAATTTCACACTTTGTCTGTGCAGCAGAAAATCCAAGCCGTGTACCAAGTTTAAGGTCTCTAGCTTGATTTTTAAGACCTAAAACCTCCGCACATACAGACGGACGGACGATTCATCTGTCTCGATCATATCTCTAAAAGGTCTTAAGAGTCTTGGTGATTATTTGACTGTGTTACAAACTATGCATTTAAATAAATATACCCTCGGTCGGGTATAGAATAAATTAAAACTAGTGGTAGGGCTATAATCCGCTCCCATTACCCCATTAAATTACATCTTCACATTAAAAATTTGGTTTATGCTTAAAAACGGCACAAACTTGGGCTCGAAAAAAATTTATTCATTTCAGTTGATAGCTTAAGCATAAACATATCTGTGCATTTTATAGTGCAAGCTTTTTTGACTTAAAGTGAATATATCGAATACAAACAAGTTTATTAGAATGAAAATTAAATATGACCACGCCCAAAGGAGGCGGTTTTCGCTTTTTTTAAATCCTAAAGGCGAGAGTATCGCATACGAATTTTAAAGCTTCCTTCGACAACTTTGATTTTTCATGTAAATAAGTAAAAACTTTTACACTTGTACTGCTTCACGACCTAGAAAGAACAGACATTAAGTTTCAAGTTCCTAGCATTAAATTGAAGGCCTTAAGACTACCGACACACGGGAGGACGGATGGACGGACGGACATGGCTCATTCGACTTACAATGGTATCGATCATATGCCCTTAAAGTCTTAGGGGTATACGGTGATTATTTCTCTATGTTACAAGCTATAAATCAAACTTAATATTATACCTCCTATCCTAAGGGATGGGGTATAATTAGCACGTTAGGTAAATGCGATTCCGTTCTGGATTTCGTTCCTTCAAAATATTTAGCCACGCCTCCATTTAGGTGTCGAATTAATAAAAATGAGATTTTGAACCAAAAAATTACATTTTTGTGTACATTTGAGAGTAACTTGGAAATATCTATGCTAACATTGATAGTTTGTAGTTCGCTAGTTTTAAAAGTTTTCAGTAACCACAAACCGTCAACAAATAAAAATAATATCAACAGTTTTCAATTTTTCAAGTTGTACATTCAGGGATTCTATTGGAACCAAACTTAATCATTGAACCCTAAACGAAAAATCTTAAAAAAAATGAGCCGAATGAGTCCATAAATTGACAAATTGCTGTCTTCTGCCTCTCGAATTGAATATAAAAAGGTAGTAAGTGATGTAACATCAATAAATATGAAATGAGAAGGCCGGAAATTGATATACGTATGGCCATGAAAAGGTTTTCTATAATTAGATAAATATACATTATACACGCGATATATGATGACTCTATGCCATACAGACCACCTGTATATGTATAACGAAAACACTTGGAGAAAATTGAAAATAACGTTTGATGGGATCACTAAGTATAACATTTGTATCATTTATAAATAACCAAGTCTACCCATTCTGAATGATGACATTTGAAATTGAAATTATCTTCAAATGACATGTTGACTAATGTCACTTATATGTGGGCCGGAATAGAATGATTGTTTGCAAGCATAATAGCTGAAACGGCTGTGAAGTGAAGTAATGGATTTAAGCTATAACAGGATGTTTCCAATTACGTTAAATTGGCAGCTCTGATATTCGACAAGATGTTGCCTATTAATGCCTCTCGATCACGCTTTCATTGCGAAAATTCACTGCGACAATGGTTGCACTTAGACCATTCGCATTGTTTCAAAATACATCCATAGCGGGCAAATGTCTTACGAGGATTCCGGCCAGGCAGCCTTCCTACTATTTTTTCTAATAAGGACGGAGTTGAAGTGACTTTCAGCGGCTTTGGTTTGAAGAGCTTGATAACAGAATTATCGTGACTTCAAATTGACAGCATATTACACCGTGCATGAAACAATTATAGTCAAAGAAATAGCCAAAATCCTCCGAGAGTATTAACATGAGAGTGTATTAACATTTTTTATTTACAAAGGCGGAGTTTTAGTACGTGTATGCATTATGGAACCTCCTAGCATAAAGCATTCAACAGTGGTTTTTATATCCCGCCGAAAAACGGAGGCGTGGCAGTTGCCGTTTTTGGTAAGGTGGGGTATCTGGCTTTCTATCGCAGAGGGACTGAAGTTTCTACAAACGCACTGTTTTACAAACGCACTTGTTTTTGTATAAGAAAATTCTCAACTGATAAATTGTAAATGTAATTAATTGTAAAAAAAAAAAAAAACAAAAATTTAACCAGTGAGTAAGTGCAACAGTGCGTATGTAACAGATTCGGTCCGTCTGTAACTGACCGCGGTATACCCTTTTCCTATTCCTATTATTTTTTCCATTCCTTTTTTTATACATAACAAGCTTTGGTATTTATTCAATAACAATAATAGAAACATACAATAAACAAATATTTTGAAAATAAAAATAGTATAAACAAATATTGTTTTTCTTTATCGAATTAATTTTTGGTTTATTTCCTACACGTATCTTATTTTTTTTACAAA
Source organism: Neoascia interrupta (assembly GCA_947623515.1). NCBI lineage: Eukaryota > Metazoa > Arthropoda > Insecta > Diptera > Syrphidae > Neoascia > Neoascia interrupta. The sequence continues at coordinate 147,467,088 of OX392462.1, forward strand.
TAAATTTTCTTACAACTAAAAGGTAGAAAAATAAAGCAAAACCAGCGAGTAAGTGTTACAGTGTGTTCGCAGAAGTTACAGTCCGTAAAAAGGACCGTTGAATACCCCATCCTATCCCACATTGTAAAATGCTGATGGCATAGTTATTTTTTGACATTTTATAAGTAATGCAAACTTCGAAAAGGGGCGTGGTCCAACCGCCCCTAAATACAAACTATTAATAATTATAAGATATTTCCAAGTTACACTTAAATGTACGTAAAAATGCAATTTTTTGGTTCGAATTCAATATATTAGAAAAATCGACCCCTAAAAGGGGGCGTGGCTAAAAACTTTAAATAAACGAAATCTGAAACGAAGTCTCGTTTACCTAACCTGCTACTTTTTTTGTTTCATGCTTTCCTAAATTAGGCTTAAGGCAAGTCGAAATTAAGTTTTCCTGGAAAATTTTAGGCTTTTCTTCAATTCTGCCTCCAAATGTGGGCGTGGCCTAAGGTCTTGTTTAAACAAAATGTGGAACTAAGCGTTTTCTACATAAAATATTAAGCAAATTTCTTTCAATTTGGAGCAAAAAAATGCATCTGAAAATTTACCCTTAAGATAGATGCAACGCCCACTAGAGGAGGTTTACCAATTAAATTTGTGTCCTTTCTGTGCCTTATATTCATAAGGAGATGCTAAATGTCAAATTTCAGCCTTTTAGAACGTCTTACAGTTTTGAAAACTCTGGAGGTAGTTGCACATTTAGACCCGTTGTGGGCGTGTCTTTGGGCGGATTTCAAAAATTTTTACATTTGTACTGCTTCGCATGACGTGGACCTTACGTACGTAGTTTCAGCACCCTAGCTCAAAGTTTAAGGCCTAAAAACATGTGACATACAGCCGGACGAACGGACGGACATGGCTCATTCGATTCAGAATTCGGTCTCGATCACATGCCCTTAAGGTCTTGGGGGAATACCATTATTATTTCACCGTATTACAAACTATGTGACAAACTTAATATACCTCCTATTCTATGGGATGGGGTATAAAAAACTAACTATATACACTATAAAAAGAATAAATAATAATAATATAATTATGTACATATACAACTTAAACTAACTTATAACTAGCTTATACTAATTTAAAACTAAAAATAATAAAATTGACTATGTTTAGTTATAAAGATTAATATAAACTTATATTTTTCATTACTTAAAATGTTGTATTTTCAATGGGCTAGATACTAGGTAAGCCAGAAGAATTTATGCGAATCGATTTGATATTCTCTATTTTTTCCATTCCTTTTCTCCTTTCCATTCCTATATTTTTTTCTTTACCCCACCGCATAGGATGGGAGGTATATTAAGTTTGATTTATAGTTTGTAACATAGAGAAATTAAGACCTTTAGGGCATAATGATCGAGATCAAATTGTAAGTCGAACAAATGGGAAAGTGCAACAGTGCGTTCAGCCCATCTACGGCGCTTCAGCCCATCTACGGCGGATTACAAAATACCCGGCTATACCAAAAACAACTGCCACGCCTCCAAAAAGTGGGCGGGATATAAAAATATAACTGTTGAATGCTTCATACTAGGTGGTTGCATACATTTCTGGCTTAAACTCCGACTTTTTAACTAAAAAAACACTTTTTTAACGCCACGCCCACAAAAGTGGGCGGAAGTTTATACAATATATAAAAATAATATTAGAAACTACAACTTTTGTCATATAATTTTTTGTAAAATTTCGTATAGATTTACTGAAAGACAATCATTTTAAGCTAAAATCCCTTAAAAAGTGGACACGCCCGTGTTCAAAGAAAAGGCCAAAGAAAAGGCCAACTTCAAAGGCAATTACTAGGCAATGTCACACACCAAAAATGAGTGCGCTAGCGCCATTGTTACGTAGCTAAAATTTGGAAAAAGTATTTTTTTTTTTAAATTAGAGATGGTCGCACATACACGACTGTAGTGGGCGTGTCTTTGGGCTGATTAAGATAATTTTCAAACTTGATCTGTAGGCCTGGACTTCCAGCCAACTCACCAAATTTCAGCTCTCTACCTTAAAATGTAAGGCCTAAAAGTTTTTTACATACGGACGGACGGACGGACGGACGGACATGGGTTCATCGATTTTTCTGTCGGTCTTATTCATATCTCTAAAAGGTCTTAGGGGTCTACGGTGATAATTTCACTGCGTTACAAACTATAAATAAAACTTAATATACCCTGGGTCGGGTATAATGAGCCATGTCCGTCTGTCCGTCCGTCTGTCTTTCGGTAGTTTTTAGGATTTAAATTTTGAGCTAGAAAGTTGAAACTTGATATCTGTTCTTTCCAGGTCCCGAAGCAGTACAATTACAAAAATTTTTGAAATCCGCCTACTGACACGCCCACTTTACTTATTGGCATAAATAATCAAAATTGTCGTAGGAAGTCGAAATTCGGTGTGCGATGATTGGAAGTGTATAATGATTGGAATTTCACAAAAAAGCGAAAACCATCCCCATGTGGGCGTGATCATATTTAATTTGCATTCTAATGAATAGTTTTTATTCAATATATTTGTTTTAAATCCAAAAAACTTGCACAATAAAATGTTCAGATAATGTGCGTATGCTATCAACTGAAATAAATAAATTTTTGCCACGCCCACTTTGGGGGAGTTTTTAAGTATAAATCAAATGTTTTATAAAAAAAATGCAATGAACACGTGTATACCAAATCTCATAAAAAATACGAACACAAAAGGCGATGTTAAAAGGGGTTGATGCCAGGCTTCTTATATAAGAAAGGAGACTCTTAACTAATAAATTCTAAATTCAATTAAAGAATTTAATAACCAAGGTTTATGACGCAATTCGGAGCTTGACAGTGGTCAATTGGGATTGGGTATCCAAAGATTCGCCACAGTGGATTGTGACCCTCCCACTAGTTTTTCTATCTGACGTTAATATTCACGAATTATTAATTAAAAAATTAATTAAAATCAAAAATATTTTATTCCTTAGGTATAAGCTTTAGAATTTATTTTTAAGAAGGTACGTGGCATGTCTACTGGTCCAAAAAAATATTGAAAATCAATATTAGCATAGATATTTCCAAGCTTGGGCCATGTACGGTTAATTTTTTTGGTTTAAATTCATTAATTTTGTAAAATCGACCCGTAAAAATGGGCGTGACTTAAAACTTTAATTCAACGAAATCTAGAATAATTGTTGTTGTAACTTATTTTAGACTTCATTTCTTATTCTTCCCTTAAAGAGGCTAAAACTCAGTCGAAATCTATGTTTTTCTGAAAAATTATAGGTTTTTCTTAAATTCTGCCCCTAAAAGTGGGTGTAGCCTAAAACTTTGAATGAACCAAATGTAGAATTAAGGATTTTCTATAAAATATATTAAGAAAAAATTTTTGGATTCGGAACAAAAATATTGAAGAAATCGCATTTGAAATATTACTATACAATGTTTGTTTTTAATTTTTATGTCTTATAATCATTAGAAGATGCTAAATTTCAACTTTTCACGACGCCTTAAGACGTCTTAGTTTTGAAAGCAGGTAGCTAAAGGAGATTTCAGATTTAGACCGATTGTAGGCGGGTCTGTGGGAGGGTTAGAAAAATGTTAACCTTGTATTGCTTCGGGTGACAGAGAGCTTACGTACAAAATTACAGCTTTCTAGCTCAAAATTGTTGACATACTGACGGACCGACATTGCTCATTCGACTCAGAATTCGGTCTCTATAATATGCCCTTATGGTCTTGGGCGTCTATCGCTATTATTTTTCTATGTTACATTTTCGCCTGTATCAAACTTAATATACTCCATTCCTGTGGAATAGCTAGGGTATAACATCCAAAATTTATTACGCGGTTCGGAGCGTAACCTACCATCGGCACCTGAGAAAAAAAGACTCGTTTTTTCACGGTTCCCAATCCGCGAGGATCTGATAGGTCTCCGAGAGTATCAATTGTCTTAAAAAACTTCTCAAAGTGCCGTTCGGAATCCGCAAAAAATTGTGGGTCTCCTTGTATGTGAAGAAATTAACACGCATAGCATACATTGTTGAGAAGTTGGCCCTGGTTCGCCTCGAGCTGTTGTGCCACTCTATTTATTCTATCTAACGATTCGCCTAAACGGAGTGTTACCCGCCCACTAGTTTGTTTTAGAATCGTATTTTTTAAATTATCAAACTTAATAAATCTCATCCGGATAATTTTTGCTCGTTATTTTAAAAGAATATGTTCCACATACGCCAGAGTGTGTCAACTGAGAAAAAATATTTCACATACGCCAGAGTGTAACAAATTACATAGTTTTTATCTGTTCACGCGTTAATCGAAAACACTTGCAAAAAAGAGTTGTTGCGTTTCCTAATCCTCTGTCCACACGGATGATTACTTTCCTAACACTTAACTGTTGATAGGCTGCTCGCGATTGTGTCAAAAGGACCACTTTAATTACTCCCCTATAACGTAAACGGTAGTTAATCACGCATTTGTTGAATGGGTCCTCTAAACCCAGCCGCTGTAAGACACTTCTTGCACCATTCTACATTATTAGGCCGTCTCATTTGACAGCCCAAGACAAATACATATACGCATGTATGTAAAGAAAGGGACCTACTAGAAAAGCAAAATGCTGGGTGGTTGCCTCCCAAGTTGAGTTTTCATTACATTACTCACCCCGAAGGAAAGTGATATGTCAGCCGCGTACCATCCGAATGCCACCACTACAAGCAAATATGCCTCACTCCTTGGAGCGGGTATAAAACAGTTAATTGGAATTATGCTAATTTTCTAATTTACCAGTTAGCGCCGCCAACAGCTGTGAGAAGAGTGTTATATGCCGGGCCTTACTAGCTTTTTACACTATTAACTTATTATAATAAGTGAAACTACGATCCATGGGAAGTCAATGGCTTTATTTTATCAGGATATTAAGTAAGGTTATAAGGAAGAAGCTTTGGTAAATAGTTGTGTCTCTGATTCTTTGCAAAGTTTCCAGTTGTCTCTGCCAGTTTGAAAGTTGTAAGGAATTCGAAAGTTCTAAAGTTTATTTTTCATAATTAATGGTGGTGATATTCCATTTGTGTTGGTTCTTAGTAGAACTAACCAATTAAATTGTGATATTTATTCAAATTTATCAAAGGAAGTTTGTGAATTTCGATGACGCAATAGTTCAGAATGTTTTTTGTTTAAACAGAGAAATATATTTAACACTCACGAACTCTGTCATCTAATGAGCTTATTAACTGGTATGAAGAACAGCCTACGACAAATGAAGGCTATGCTTCATTTCAAATCAGCCTAAAGTGATTTCATCCGCCTTTGACAGGGTCCATGCAACATAAACCAGGAATGGGATGATAATGGTCTTTTACATGGACACTTTAGTTGCTCGAGAGAGGGTTTTGATACTCAATTGCCTTCTTAGCCCAAAGAAACAGCGATTGGCAAGAGTTATCCTTCGTTTGATTTCAGCGCTGGTGTCATTGTCATTCATTGCGTAACCCAGGCAGACAAAGTCCCTAACTACCTCAAAGTTATAGCTGTCGATGGTGATGCTCTGTCCAAGACGTCCGTGTTCTGTGTCTTTTCTTGATGACAGCATATACTTGGTTTTGCCCTCGTTGACTGCTTAACCCATATTCGCTGCTTCCTCCCCAATACTCACGAAGGCTTCCTGACATTACGCTTTGTTCTTCCGATTATGTCAATGTCGTCTACGTATGCGAGTAGTTGAACGCACTTTTGAAAATTCTTTGGAAAATTGTACGTCTGGTGTTGGTTCTGCACAATTCTCTTAAGTATGATGTTAAAGAAGCCGCACATCCGAGTACTCACGGGAATCCTCAGGGGGCACTGCGCTGTAGGTCTACACGCTGAGCGGTTAGGCATACCGCAAAACGATTACTGCAGAAGCTGCAGGGACGTTGAAGAAATTGAATCTGTTCGTCACCTGCTCTGCGAATGCCCCGCCCTAAGCAGCATCAGGCGAAGTATCCTCGGCAGTTACTTCTTTAACGAGCTCGAAGATCTAAATAATGTAGATCTAAAGACCTCCTAAGACTTGTATACAAATCCTGATGGGTCCAAGAGGGCGGAACTCTAAGCTTCTAACAGCGGCCTATTTCTGTTTTCGTTCCAGGTATTAAGAAGGTTCCCAATGGACACAATGGACCCAATTGCTGGTCTAAGTGAAGCCGTGACTATTGTCAAAAGGGCATCCATCAACCTAACCTAACCTAAAGAAGTCGCATGACAGTGCGCCTTGTCTAAATCCTTTTTTGACATCAAGGGGGTCGGTGAGGTCTTCGCCGACCTTGACGGAACAGCGTGAATTTTCCATCGTCATCCTGCACAGACTGACGAGTTTGGCAGGGATGCCAAAACTAGACATTGTACCATATAGATGTCTCTGTAGATGCTGTCATACGCGGCCTTGAATTCGATGAAAAGGTGGTGTGTATTGATTTGGAATTCCTGGGTTTTCTTCAAGATCTGCCGCAGCGTGAATATTTGATCGATGGTGGACTTTCCTGGACTAAGCCACTCTGATATGTGCCCCTCAGATTGTTGACAAACGGCTTTAGGCGTTCACACAGTACAGCAGAAAAGATCTTGAATGCGATGTTAAGAAGACTGATGCCTCTGTAGTTGGCACAACTCAGAGGGTCGCTTTTCTTCAGGATCGGGCATACTTTCTTACGACCATAGATTAACCCACATTCATTGAGATTTCCTAACCTACAAAGCTTCCTCGATAAAATACCGAATCCCCTGTCGGAATAAACGTAAAAGCAGAACCAAAAGCTGCCTTGTTCTTTGAAATTGCAAGAAGTATAAAAGTAGGACTCCCCAGTTGGCCATCTTGAGCGAATACATCAGAAAGCAGTGCAAGATACCATGATTATTATGGAGGCGAATATGTTCCCTAAAGATGGCCCACTGATTAGAATTTTGGGCTGCTAGTATAAGCCAGGGTGGACTACTGTTAACTGCGTAGACTCATGCAGCAAAGACTGGCTTGCCAATATCCTAAAAGTTATTTTACTTGTGGAGTATACAAAGCTACGGATGGTTTAAGAAAGTGACCTCCCTAAACCTTGCGTGTCTACGGCATACTTCCCTGGCACCCGTTCGCTCTACGGGCAATATTTTTCGGTCCCTGAGACTACAATAAAGGGTTCTGCCTCCCAGGGACTGGAAAGTTCGTAATATAGACAACGCACAGTTTTCCTCCTAAGTCAGCTAAAAAAAAAACCGGCTCGTAAATCTTTCCAACCAGAGACCAGACGAACATTGCCTGACTTTTCCGGATCGACCAGATTGGCTGCCCGAGGCCTTCTTAGCAGAATACTTCACCAGTCCAGAGTCGGAGCAAATAGATGGGACTCACTATAGATTTCCCTTCCTTTGACAAATAACACTATTTAAATGTATTTTTTTGTCTAATTCCATGGTTTGCTTTTGAAAACAATCCTAGGCGTCCATAAAAATTAGAGATAGCCAACTTAAGCATCCTTCACTTGATTCCAGCCGACAGTGGCTTTGAGGGCAATGAATTAGCAGATTCGTCAACTAAAGTTGTCGAATACATCAATCAGCTATATAAGTCATAGGGCCTGAAACATTCTGCGGAATCATTATAAGACCCTGCAATAACCCAGAGAGCATTGTTCCGAAAAATTCTTTCTGGGTTCTCCCCCAGGAGGTCTTATATTTTGACAAACCTGGACAGGGCTAATTTAAAAATCATGCCGATAAAAGCTCAAATTACTCGCTTTGGAAAGCTGTAAAGTCCGTTAAGAAGCCTATAGTACACTCAGCGCAATTAAGAAAAGGCAACCAACAACTTGGTGCAGTTGAAAATATATCACCTAAAGTAAGCAATTTGCTTTTGAAAAAATTAAGGGCATCAAAAATATTTGATATTATTCAAAGACGCCACAAACATTGTTTGCCATGCCACTAGCAATTACTTGTAATTAATGTAATTTTCTATAACAATTATGATGTGTTATTATCAAATGGCAATTGTCATACATGTTCGGTTCATAAAAGTTTGGGGACCCTTCAAGGAAGAAAAAGTTGGATTTTTTTTTGTTACAGGCAATGGCCGAAGAATAGAGGTTGTCTTATAAGACTAAGGATTTAATTATCAGAGCCAATCTCTCTTTACAAGAGTTGCACACTTATTACAAGATTAAAGCTCTTATAAGGCTCTTATTACAAAACCTAACCTCTACAAGGGTTGAAGTCTTATAGCAAGAGTCTTATATGGGCCCATTATACTTTTGTAATAAGAGTTTAGCGCTACAGGAGTGATACTCCCTTAACAAGAGTGTTATAAGATAATTTTTGAATCCTATGACAAGATCTTATGCTAGAAGAGTATCAACAGCATTATAAGAGTCTAATAAGAGCTATTTTGACGTGTAACTCTCAAAGTAAGGTGGGCAAGAGGAGGTAAAGAAAAAGCGAGTTTATTTGCAGAACACTAAAAGAAATATTCAAACCGTGTGACAGAGAACTGTTGGTCGAGGAGCTCAATCCCTATGCGGTTCCCGATAATTATAGGATCATTGGCTGAACTTCGTCAATCGATAAAAAAAAACTGAAGAACAACAAAGCCGCAGGCTACTCTGAAGTTGGCAGGACGTTCCAACTGTCGTTTAGAGCAGGACGTTTTAACGTGTCGTTGATTTCACAAGTGGATAATTAGCCGTAAATTAACCCTAAATTATCCTTGAAAGCAAAAAATTTTCGGTTTTTTTTTTTTAATTTTTTTAAAAATTATCCACATAACTGTTGGCAGTGCCAAAGACATATCTTGTTAACCAAAGCTGGTAGAGACTTCGAATTTTCGTAGACGATCCCACTAAAAAAAATAATTTTCCGCAATATTTTTAAGAAAAATATATTTTTTCACTGCCAACTTCATGTGCCAGTCAGATGCGGCAAATGTGGCGAGCTTGAAATCAGGTTAAGAGAAATGAATTGGTTTATCGGAAGACTTCCGAAACTAAGCATATAAGTTAAGAGAAATGAATTGGTCGGAAGATTATCGGAAGATTTCCGAAACTAAGCATATAAACAAGAAAACTCCTTTAGTGTAATCAAGTGCTAAAACCATCTTGGACGTACGGTTCAAAATACGGTTTTCAAAATAAGATCTACACAGTAATTCGATCTGTTAGCAACTTATTTTGCGATCGTTCCTAATAAATATAATAATGAAATATGACATTCACTGTGCTCTTTTCGAAATGTTTGAAAGAGAAAAAGAAAGCTCCAAAAATGACTCGCTTCGTCTTCTTCAAATTTTCTTATATTTGAAAAAGTCCGAAGCTATTTTTTTTTTACCTTTTGAAGTTAGGTTAATTATTCTGGGCTAAAATTTTTCTGTCAATCCGTGTTTTTTTCAGAAGTTAAGAGTAAACAACGAATTTTTTGAGGTAAAATTTTAGAGAGTATTGTGGCATCAACCCTCTTTGAGAGATTCACCTTCCGTCGTAGTCTCTATATTCTGCCTCTTTTGGCTAAGTTTGTCATTATCTAGCCCATAAACGTACAGTTTTGCCAAATAAGAAACAACACTGAGCTTCCAGCACCAAGATCACTGTGCACAGTTACAAGCATGCCACGACAAATATATCAGGGTCACTGATAGGGATAGGTGCCACACAATATCACCAGGCCTCCGATGAGAACACGCAATTTTTTATATTTATATTTTTTTAAGAAGAAGTTGTCCTCTTAGAAGGCTCTAGGACCTCACCAATATTGTGTTCAACAGTTTATACACTTCGTCCAGTAAAATAAGAGATACTAGGTCAAATCCAAGAGTCATGTAACTATCCATTGCAGAAACATTATACGCGATGAAGAGATTATGGGACGCCAAAACATACCAAATATGGCTGCGAATACACTTTAAGCCTCTTAAATTTAAGCAATTTAAATCGGATAGATTTCGCAAACAGTTTGTTTCTGTATATGTTAATGTATGGTCAAAGTTGGAACGTATGTACATTAACTTGGATTGAGTTCAAGTAAGCCAGAAATATAACAATGCTTATATCCGCCGTGTAAAATTTTTGGACGACCAAAAGTTTAGGCAATGGAATTCTAGAAATGTGTTTTCTCACCAAGCCTATCTCCTCGGAGTGCATTTTTCAGCTCCACGCTACCACATTGTTTAATATCTCCGCCTGCACTTGAGCGCGAGGAGAGGAGAGAGATAGTCTCTATGAGATAAAAATCACACTCTCGTAAAGTATAAGTATAATAAAGGTAAAGTCAAGTATAATAAAGTACATATTCATTCACAACATCAATATTCACAAATCCACTAGTCCAGATAGAGTATTCGCGATTGTTTTGACCAGGTTTTCTTCCACGCTAGCGAAAATTCTTTGAAATCTTCTTTGTAGGCTTTTGTCAGCTTTTAGACAAAACATTGGATCATTAATTTTCCGATTAAGATTCTATTTAGCAGTCAAGAGCACATTTTCTAAGTTCATTTAAGCAAATCTGCCTACCTTAAAAATTACTGGAACATCCGAGTGTGGAGACAGTGACATAGTCGCTTGAGTATTATGTCTACTACACAGGAAGTCTGATTCGACCCACAGATTGGGCCATTTGCATCGTTCTCGATCCTCCGCCACCAACTCAAGAGACTCAGTCGGAATCCCCCGGCGGGACTCGGAGAGGTTCTTTATCTGATCCCACCATGTTACATGTTACATGGTCTACCAGGGGTCGACGTCAGGGGACATGCGAACAACGTGTCCAAACCATCGAAGAATTGATCGTTCCACTCGGAAAAGTAGCAGCTCAAAAATAAGATTTCCACGAATATTGACGTATTTCACTCTATGCCTAAGAGTAACACCAGCAACGCACCTCAGAAATCTCATTTCAGCAGCTTAGGTAACCGCGATATAATTCTTTCGGTCATTACCCAAATTTTATGACCATAGATGAGGGTTGGAACGAACACTTTATTTCAAACTGAGATCTTTGCTTTCACTCCAAGCTCAGCTTTACTGATGACCGACCAGCGCAGTTCCTTTACTTTTGCTCAAGCTTGGCCAATTCTACAAGATTACTCAGTATCACACCTCTCATCTTTCATGAAGAGACCCCCTCAATGGGACTCCATTTTTGTGCTGGATAAACTGCACATAACTTCGGAAACAAAAACTATTTTTCATTTGTTCACGTTTACCTTCAACCCAGCATCACCACAGACGGTTGTAAACCTATCCAGTGCTCGCTTAAGTTCCTCCTTGGATAATGCAAGTATAGCCATAAATAATGTGCCAAAAGCAGATAGCTCATCCTGATGCCAGTCAATTTGAAAGATTGCTCGCCAAGACTGCGCTTCACCATCAAGTCCATATATGCTATGAAAAGGAGCGGGGACAGAACACAACCCTGGGGAATTCCAACGCACACACCAAAAGGACGGGACTGGATGACGCCATTTATCCGTACACCACGGCATAGCTTCTGCAGTTTCCATTAAAGACTGAATATGGCTCTCAGAAGAGGCCCACTCAGCGCATAGCCATGTAAAATCCTCCATAGTGTGTCCCGAGGGAACCAGTCATGAGCCTTTTCCAGATCTACAAAACACGCATATTCCCAGCATGTAACTCCTGTTTGCCAATCGGTAGGTGCCTTCCCGGCTATCTCAGGCCACCTTAATGATCCACTCATTGCCTTCAGCATTTCGGCCGGATTTCATCAACCCCAGCGGACTCGCCAACTTTTAGAGATTCAATCGCTTCAGAGACTTCGTCACGTTATCTCGTCAGCAGTTGGAATGCCATCTTCAGTGCCCTATTGCGGGATGAGCGACTCTAGAGAGTGGTCTATCCATCTGCGCCAGACATCGCTTTCATTTGAAAAAAGGCTACCGTCCTTGGATTTAACCCCATGAATGCTACTCAAATCCCTTCCGCTGAGCCGGCAAGTAATCTGCCAAAATGTCTGCAGATCTGTAATCATTTGCTTCAAACGTTCGCCGAACTTTTTCCATGCCTGTTCGTTGGCTGTTCTGACTGCCAGATTGGAAGTACTTCGCGCTTCATTTTACCGGACTCTAGAAGTTGAGTTTCTTCATTGGATCCATACAATGTAGGCTCTGTTCTGCTCTTTGATGGCTTCTTGAACTCCAGGTGTTATAAACCACGCAGTTCTTTTCCCACCACCAGCCGCTACCTCAAGCCGCTTCACTCCACTAGCATATCCTGCAGAGGCAATGACTGCCGATAGAAACAGCAATCATTGCCTTTTCTACACTCAAAATGTTAAATTTCAACTAACTATTTCAACTAACATTGTTCCGAATCGTGCTGTCAGAGTCATCATCCTGCAACCTTTCTCACCACCATAGGGAAATAAACAATAGCCTAGTTTAATAGAAGGCCTACTTATATGCTTTTCTGCCTAACATGTCTCTGCTGAAATTCAAGGACGATTGTTTCTACATTGAAAGAAAAAGACATTGGTTTTCTTTGGCCTTCTATTTAAAAAGCTCAAAGAAATTCTCAAGGTAGTGCTAGACTCCTGGATGGTCCTGGCCCTCAATCAAATCCAACAAGCTTCGAAAGGCCAACTCTATCCCTTGCAATCTGTCTCCACTTTCGCACGCGTTAGCATTGCAGTTAGCCATCGCTGCACCTTTACGGCCTGCCCTTTCAAGGTAGATGCAAAGATTTTTCAAGTATTACGGCATCCACCATCCTTAGACGACTCAGCCATCATCGTAATCTCTGTATTCTGCATATTTTGGCTAAATTGGTGATTATACAGTCCGTACAGTTTGGTGTCATACATCCTTCTCAAATTTGCAAGATTAGCGAAGATTCACTAGGGTGCATAGCATATGTCTAGGGGAAGGTTGTGATATTTCTTCTTAATCAAGCCGTTCTCTGAACCTTACTCATAAAAAAGAGCTCTCTAAAAAAGGCACTAATTCTTACACGGGCTCGCCTGCATTTATTCCTTATTTGCTTCGGATATTTTCAATCCTGTAGGTACTGGGTATCGAGAAGGCCTACTCATATACTTTTTTGCCTAACTGAGGCTGAAATTCTTGGACCTTTTTAACTTTAAAGTCAAAAGCTATTGATTTGCTTTTTTATGCTCTGATACTTAAGCGGAGATGGTACAACAATTTATTTAAATCTCAAAGTATTGAGTAAAATGGGTGTGTCAGAAGGAGTATTCCACTAGTCCTACTTTAAAGCCTAAAAAAGCTTAGTTTCAATTTTCATTAATACTCAGTTCTGGGCATATGGTGATAGAATCTCGCGGAGTAGCATGATATTGTTTTATCCCCAAAAATTTCTCGGAGTGAGGCAATAAGACCCATGGCCTGCAGTACAAAGATCAAGACCATTATTTCCTATTCCAAAGTAGATATTTTGTAAAAAAAAAATATCAAAGTACTGACCGGGTTCAAACAACCTGATAACCTTCGATAATCAAAGTAAAAGCACAGTGTCCTTACCTTCGTCCTCCTCGTCCTCATCGTCGCCATCAATATCCACATTGTTAAGTTCGCTAATCTCTGCCCTGTCACAACGTTTCACATCCTTGATATCACCGTTCACCAGACCATTATGATGTTTCCCATCATTGATGACATCACCTGCTGCGGACCTCTGCTGTTGCTTGCCATGCTGAATGCCATTGTTCTTTACATTTTGCTCACTCTCACTGCCACCCCTGGTCGAAGTTGATGAAGGCACAACGGATTTCTTTGCGGAACTGTCCTCAACAGATGGTGAGCCATTGCCGACATCAGCTGAAGCATCTCCATTGACGATTGGCGTTGTCTGCTCCGTTTCGTTTTTTTCGTCACCAGTTCCCGCTGCTGCATCGTCTTCCAGCTTTTTCGCCTTCAGTTCCTGACTAGTATTACAACCCATATTTTCGAATTTCCCTTGGTTTTCCTTTAAGGCAATTATTTAGTTGACTGTTCGGTGGTTTTTGAGAAACTTTTTTGTTATTAATTTTGTTTATATCGAAAAGAAACTACAAAATATTTGTATCTTATGAATCACATTTATGTCGCGGATTAGTCGGACTATAAATAGGACTGGAACACCAGGGTAACATGTAAAAAGTTTAATCAATCGAATCAGCACGTGCGCCTGGCTTCTTCAATCACTTGGATGGCATTCGAGGACCGCTATACACACTCACGCGAAAAGTTAAATTATTTAAAAATTTTCGCTTGCAAATCACATGGGGTTCACTGTGTTAAAATCAGACACTTGCTCCGGCAAAAGAATATGTATTCGAGGAACACAAAAAATTTTACGAACCGAAAGCAGGAGAGCGAAAAGACAAAGGACCGGAATTTTGAACCGAAAGTAGATTGTCGAGGTAATTTGTCGCGGAGACGACGACGTCTACTATACTTGTGTCAATATACAAACGAAGCCTAAGCTATACTACTACTAATGCTGTTTACTCTAGTAGTCTAGTGGGTAATGGGAAGTGCACAGCCGGATTAAGAGGAATCTCTCGCGCGCGCCACACCGAATCGAGTCCTGCTGCCGATTTGTAGGATATCTACGTGTGGAATGTCGTCTGTGTGCTCGCACATAGCTACACGAGGCATAGTATCATCGTCCCTGTGGAATCGTTTGCTTGTCGCCGCCGCTCAACGCTCCACTCCCATGTTATAACACACACTTAGCACACACCCTTGTAGGTACGTTGCTCAAGCATTTCCCCTTTTTATAATTTAATCTGTGATTGTAAATTTGGGATGATATCGACCCGCATCCCACTCGGCACCACTCCTGTTTTGAAGCTTAGCAGCGACGGCGGCGACAAACGGCAATGTCCGTAGTCCTTTTTATTGTTGTTTTTATGTTATTTTGGGGGTTGTGCGCGCTCCCTGCGCCCTGCCCCGAAAGCCAAAAAACCCAGCAGCCGCCCAATGGCCCAACTCTGGCAACCACTCACGCAGGGGGCCACAGACGAAGAGGGTGCCAGCATCTGCCTGTGTATGAAGCGTTGTATACATGTTGCCATAATGTGCTCGTTTAGCTTTTGCTCAAGCTTATTGTTAGTCCTGTTTGCGCGTTACGTTACGGTCCTACCCTACGACGACCGATTGTATGCGGTTGTATATGTGTGAGCAGTGAACATACACTTTTTAGGGAGTGACACGGCCTGCTTGTTTGCTTTACCCATTCCGTGCTCCTTTTGGGGTAGGTATCGTAGGTGGTATGGGGATGTGCGCATATACATGTTGCTATATGACGTTGTGTTGTCTATTACTCAGAGTGGTTTTCATGAAATCATCTCTTCGACGTGAGGGTCCTTGGAATGGGAAGCGTTATGCTCTGACTGGGTGGCAGACAACGCCTTAGCATTTTTTTTTGTATTCTCTATCTTTCATTCTCTTTGTGTATTATTTCATATTTTTTCCCCGTGTTTCCTCTTGACGTTATTTTTGTCTGTTTTGTGCCAAAGTGGGGAAAATGCGTTAGAGCCAATTCATACACACACAAGTCCTTGTGAAGTGATTAATTTAGTTTTTTTTTGTCGTTCCTGTTCCCTTGTGTTTTTAATTTTGTGTGTCCTTTGTTTGTGACGCTTAATGAAACACCTGTATGTCAGTGGAGTGTGTTTTAATTAATCGAAGGAAGCAACAGAATTTATATAAGCGATCATGGTGGTTGTTGTTGAACAACATTCATTAAATTTTAAAAAGCAAAACCCTTACAAGGGTTCGTAAAAAAAATTAGGAAAGCTTGAAATCTGTATTTTTGTGTTAGTAGGTAGGTAAATAAATTGATTCCTTGTTTGGAAACAGGAATGATGGTAGAAAGGTGCATACATTGAATTTGGGCACTCAGATCTGCAAATATTAATGTAAATGCTTATGGGTAGAATAGGGTGAGTTCTTCGGTTCTGTGGGGTTCTATAGGCTTCTTCTTCTTTTTCTTTTAGGCACGAGGTTATGACCTGAAGGGTCGGATCATAAACCCTCCCACTCTACTCTATTCCTAATGGTCTACTTTTAGAATACGCCAATTTGACATCAGAATATACCGGCAGGCCACCCGGATTTAGATCTCTTCGTCACTGAGGCCAAATAAATGCTGTTGTCGTTGCATTTGTGTGATCCATGAATATTTAGGCCTTCCTTTCGTTCGCGATTGCGCTGGAATGTTGATTGACAATGCCTTTTTGACGGGCTTCGTAGGATCTTTCTTTTGAACATGGCAATACCAACTGCGCCGGTCCTGCTCCATTTTTCTGGAGATAGGTTCTTTTACGTGGAGGCTTCCTCGGAACTTCTTACTTCTTATTCTGTCTCGCTTTGTTACTCCTGCTGTCATGTGAAGTATCTTCATCTCAGCTGCCGTTAATTTGCTCTCATATTTCTTATACGCTGTCCAACATTGTAAACCATATGTGAGCGCCGAACGTACAGCCGCGTTGTAGAGCGGGGAGGATGTATTATCTTCACTTATAATGGCCCCATCGTCAGCGAAGAATAATTGATGTACTTTCTGGTCCGTCAGTTTTCCTTCAAGTAATACAACCAAGGACTATAATGAAACACAAAGGACTTAGGACGCTTCCCTGGTGTACACAGACTTTGATTGTGAACTCATCAGTGGAAGGGCATCTCACTCTTACTCCGGAAAGACGTCTTACCCTTGTCACAAATTACTGAATAGCTAGATATTCCACTTGCGTCCCTCTTACCCTCCAACACCCATTTGTTAACGTTTTTTATAAAGCCTTTAAAGCTTTTTTAAAGCTTCTAATTTCCGTGTCGGTGAATACGTGTAAGAAGATACAACAACAATTTACCTTACGCGATCAGCTGATGTAAAAGCTGCAAAACGAAATTGCATGGATATGACGAATTCATGTATTTACTCACATTTGTAAACAAATGTCGGAGAATGGGTAAATTCATCATAACTGTAACAGCTTCGTGCATATCACCTTTTCTTTTATACAAAGTAAGTAGATAACTTTCCCTCCACTGATTAGGCATTGTATCACCTCTTTTTAGCTTGAAGATATAGGTCGTGAGCCCACTGGACGTGCTGTCCCACGCTATCTGATCCGGCCCTACCGCTTTTAGCTTTTTGAAGTGCTTAACCGCCTTCGCAGACTCTTCGACTGTGATGTCTAGTACTCCTTCCCCGTTGGGAGTGGTTTCTTATGGAAAGTGTTGCCTGAGAAACTGTTCATGCAATAGTCCAGCACAATACTGTAGCAACCCGTGAAAAATTTTGTTGTAATCCACAAGAAGCTGGCCTGGGCATTTCTCCTGGGCATTTCTCCTGATGGGCATTTCTCCTCCTCTGAGCAGAAATCTTGAAGATTCAAGGTGCTTTGTCAAAGGTCCTGTATGGCCTGGTGTATATCAGTAGCCGATATAGTTAGTTAGTTATTTGACTATTTATTTTTTCTCTTTCTTGGTTACAAAATTCTTAGCTTAGTCTAAGTGGTATGGCTTAAGGCCGTCTACCTGGTTGACAAAATATACGTTTTCTTACTTTATAATTTGTGGTTTAAAAGCTTTCTTCTATAATACATTTTCTGTAGCGTAGGGCGTGCCTAACATAATTATATAGTGAGTCCCAACCTTGGCTAGTTCACCGACAGATTCCACATTTTACAATAATCAGCCAGCCTGTTGATCATTAACTGCAATGAATCGACCGTTTCTGAGAGGAAGACGACGTCATCGGCAAACATTAGGGCTGGTATTCTGGTTTGGCTTATGTCAATCCCCCCCTTAACGTGATCGGTAATATATTTTACAAATAAAACGAATAAAAGTGTACTCAACACACATCCTTGCTTCACACCCATTGTTGCATTGAATTCCTCGGACAGGTCGTTTCCATCCCAGACATACGAAGTGTTATTTTTGTACAAAGCCCTCAAAACTTCGATGATTTTATTCGAGATGCCGTATCCATGAAGCTTGTAAAAGAGAGCTTCCCGCGTAACACTGTCGCAGGCCGCACGAAAGTCAACAAAGAACGCGTATAACTTTTTGTGTTTTCACTTGTAGATCTCTGCTATATTGACAAGGGTGAAAATTTGGTCTACCGTCGAGTAATTTTTCTAGAAGCCAGCTTGAAATTCCCGCAAAATCCCTTTATCATCCACCCACTGAGTTAACATTTAAAACAGGACACCTGGAAAGATCATGGCGGAGGTATTTAAAAAGGATATACCACGATAGTTCGCTGGGTTATCGAATGCCTCCTTTTTGTGTAATGGGAAAATAATCGAGTTCTTAAAACTTTCCGGAACATCGGCTGTATCGAAGATTCGGTTAAACTCTTTGCATAGGAGTTGAACAAACTCGGATGTGCAGTTTTTTTAAAACTCGAACGGAATCCTGTCGCTACCTGGGGCTTTATTTTCTTGGCATTTTTCGATGACAGCTTCAACTTCGGCTGCTGTGATTGGTGCATCCAGAAATTCGTCAACGTGCATAGGGGCTGTGTATAGTAAAGCTGGCGAAGTTTGCTTAGCATTGTTGAGGGATTCAAAGTGCTCTTTGAGTTAGTCTGCCTTAAGGCCTGAAGCAATCGTATTTGTTTTTCCGTTTACACGTTTAGCGGCTTCCACAAATCTACTGAAGTTCTCGATGCATTCAATGTTGCAACCTGCTGCTGTTAGCAGCCGATATACATCAGGCCATACAGGAGGCCTTAAGGCCGTTTTCTTTTCACTAATCACTAGTTTCACATCATCTGACCATCAACATGTATTTGACCTGTTTGTAGTGGCCCTTTGAAGTTCCTAGGAGTTATTTGACATTCTCAATGCCAGTTCGCTGTAAGTCATCTCACATGACTTTGTATCATGGGGACTACGTAACGAGTCGAGTTTAATGCTTCCAAAACTCAATGCTGTTTTCTGTCATTGAAGCAAAACCATAATACCCAGCAATTATGCATGAATGGCACTTGCATTGACGAAACCGGAACGCTTTCTATCCTCGGTATGTGCGTCAATAAAAGCCTTACTTGGAATGACCACATATTTGACGTCACCGAGAACACTGCGAAATGCTTAGGTTTCCTCAAAAGATGTAAGAAATACTTCACTTCTTCTGATTTGACTGTTTTTTATAAGGCCTATATTCGCCCTAAGCTGAAACACTATTCCCATGTCTGGGCTGGTGCCCCTAAAACATCACTGCACCTGCTAGACAGGATACAAAAACGTGCCAAAAACTGTTTAATCGCTTTTTTTACAAACAGTGTTCCAGTAAAATAGCCAACTGCATTCCGCCCCTTAACATATTCAACCATAATACTCGCCAGAGATCGAATGCTCATCAGTTCACCCTTGAGCCCACTTTCGAACGTACAATAAAGTTTAGAGGCTCTTTTATAAGCCGTACAACGCGAATGTGGAATGCCCTTCCACGATCAGTCTTTCCTGCCCAATACAACCTGCAGCTGTTCAAAACAAGAGTGCATCGGTGCCTCTCCTGCTTTTCCTCTCCCTCTCATCATTTCCGCTCGTGAGATGTTAAACATTAAAAAGGGTAGGTCCGAACGACGTTTTACGCCTATGGAGCGAGCACTTTTCAGAGTTGCTCAATCCCTAAGCCGGTTACTAAGCTAAGTAACTAAAGAGATTAAATCGCTAAAAGTTCGCAGGTCTGCTGAAGTTGATGAAATCCGCCCAGAAATGCTCAAGGCAATGGGTGAAGAAGTTGTTAAATGGCTAACGCGTGTCATTAAGATGGTCTGAGGTAGCGGAAAGGCACGTACCGATTGGCAGACAGGAGTTATAGTGCCCATTTTCAAACAAGGGAACAGTAGAGATTGGTCCATCTATGAAGCATATCTCTCTTAAGTCTTCCGCGAAAAGTATTCGCGAAGTTGTTGGAAACGCGTTTCAGAGCTGTAATCAAGCCCCTGTTACAGGAAGAACAGCGTGGCTTTCAGCCTGGCAGAGGTGCAAGGGACCACCTTTTTACTCTTAAGGTTATTCTTGAGAAGGCCTGGGATAATGCTAAACCGGTCTATGCGTGTTTTGTAGATGTGGAAAACGCTTATGACCGGGACCCGGGGTACACTATGGAGAGTTTTGTAGGGCTTTGCGCTGAGTGGGACTCTTCTGAGAGCCATTCAGTCTTTGAATGGAAACTGCAGAAGCTATGTGTTTGGTAATTGGCGCCAAGTCCTGTCCTTTTGATGTGTGCGTTGGACTTCGCCAGGGTTGTCTTCCTTTTCATAGCACATATAGACTGGATGGTGAAGCGGAGTCTTGGCGAGCAATGTTTCGAATTGGCTGGCATCATGATGAGCCATCTGCTTTTCTCAGATGATTGGGCCATCCTTGTATCATCCAAGGTGGCACTTAAGCGAGCAATGGATAAGTTTGCAGCCGTCTGTGGTGATGATGGGATGAAGGTAAACGTCAACGAATCGAAAGTGATGATTGTTTCCCGAACTCCTGTGCAGTATACCCTGCACATGGAGTTCCATTGAAACAGGTGGAGAAGCTTAAGTAACTATCTCGGGGTCTTTTTCAAGAAAGATTGGAAGTGCGATAGTGAGTAGTCCTGTAGAATTGGCCAAGCTGGAGCAATAGAAACAGAACTGCGCCGGTCGGTTATCAGGAAAGCTGAGCTTGGAGTGAAAGCAAAGATCTCAGTTTTTAATTCAGTGTTCCAAGTTCCGACCCTCATCTATGGTCATGAAATTTGGGTAATGACCAAGAGAATTAGATCACGGGTACAAGCTACCGAAATTAGATTCCTGAGGTGCGTTGCTGGTGTTACTCTTAGTTAGAGTGAGAAACGTCAGTATTCGAGGAAATCTAATTGTTGAGCACCTACTTCTCCGAGTGGAACGACCAACTCTTCGATGGTTTCGACACGCTGTTCAGACTTCCTAGAAAGGTCATCTAGCCGAGTTGCGAGCACGTCCCCCTGATACGCCATGAAGCAAGTGGGGGCATCAAGTAAAGAACCTCTCCGAGTCCTGCCTGGGGATTGCGCCTGAGTCTCTTGAGTTCGTGACAGAGGATCGAGAACGATGGAAAGCCATTTAGCTACCCTCGCTCCGCGACCCTTTTAAAGGAAAAGCGGACTTTAGAAAATGATGATTTTTATGATGAAGTTTGTTTACGAACTAACTTAAAAATGTACCAAGTGCTAAGAGATAAGTCTTTCCTTAAATTTCTATACACACAACATTTTATTTTAACATCAAGAAAATACCAAAATCAGTTGCTTTTAAGAAAACCTACGGTCTGAGGCTATCAAAGTGTTACGGGCTGTGTATATCGCTGAAGTAGGCAGTCGGCGTTGCGCTATCAGTTCACCTAAGTTCTTTTTGGCTCCTTCCTCTGTGATCCACTCCCTATCTACCTCATTGCCAGCGTCATTGCTCAGATTTCCCTACGGGCTAGGCTACCTAGAATTTTCTTGCGGTATCGGTCACTGCTGCTTCTTTGCTCGACAACGCTGATGATTTGCCAGGCTTAGCAACGAAAGTCAAATTACAGAAAAAGACAATTTAGCATAAAAATATACATTATACCTTCCAATGACCCTAACAGTTAGGCCATGGAACACATTGCCTGCACATATCAAAAGTATTAGCAGAACCTTACTTACTTACTTACTTAAGGTGGCGCTACAGTCCGGGGTCGACCTGGGCCCCAGCCAACAAGCTTCGCCAGCCAGCTCTGTCTCTAGCTAGCCGTCTCCAGTTGGCCAGAAGTTGGTCCAGAAGTTGGCTGAGGTCCCCTTCCACTTGCGTGCGCCACCTGAGTCTCGGTGCTCAGATGGCGCACGCAGAATCAGTAGAACCACATTCTTTAAATTTGCACCGTTTCCATCGTTTTTAACCATTATTCACACCTCAGTAGCAAACTCAAAATGTAACCGCCTCGTAATAAGCATTTAAAGTTAAATTTTATTTACTTCATCTTTATTTTACTGTAACCTTTTATTTACTCCCAGTTCTAATGAACATTGTTTCAATATTAAGAAAGAGTCCAACCATCGAAATTAGTTTAGTACCTACTTTAAGGGCCAAGTTTTGTTGCACATTCGTACAATCTTAAAACTCTGTCACTATATTTCTGTAAATACAGAGACGCATCATGATAGGTAGGGAAGGTTACTGAAAAAGCCGCCAGCTCGCTGCATTATTTCAGCGACTGTTTTTTTCTGGAGTTACTAAAGGCTGGATAATACTGCAAATTAATACCACTGAAACAACCAAAGGTAGCAGAACTCTTCAAATATAAACTTCCAACAAATAATTGTGCAACAATAAATAAAACATGTTTTTAAATTATGAAATATTAAAGGTATATAATATTCAATTAAAATAAGCACTTTGGATAATAAAAAAAAAGAATCCTAACAATTTGAATTCTATTCACATTAACAGTTCTTAGTCTATACTGGAATCATAATTCCAAGGTTTCTGCGATATATACAACACAACGATCGTTGTCAGAGCACTAACTAAAAATATAACATCGAACCATCGATGGTAGAAATTGAAATGCAAACTGCCCAGGACCTCTGTTATGATGACTCTGTATTCGGCCGGCATGTTCATTCGCATCAGTAGTACTGACGAACAAAAATACATTCCCATTATTTGTGCTAATATCAAAACAATAATATTTGATGATTTACTCGACGAAATTCGATAGAAAAACTAAAAATAAATAGATTTTTGAATGTTAGATTTTCGCTGTAAAATTA
This sequence comes from Neoascia interrupta, assembly GCA_947623515.1. Lineage (NCBI taxonomy): Eukaryota > Metazoa > Arthropoda > Insecta > Diptera > Syrphidae > Neoascia > Neoascia interrupta. The sequence goes on from OX392462.1 coordinate 147,489,852, forward strand.
TTCAAAATTGTTCTACCTTGGTTAATGTCAGCAATAGGCCACGAATTGATGTAACCACGATACAGCCAACCAAAAGAAATGAAATATGCTGGTTCCAGAACGCTAGGTCTATATCAAAACCACACCAGTGTACAGCGATTTCAAGGCCTCGTGTGACAGGATCCTTGCGACCCACTCGGTCGAATATAATATTGACTGTGCACTAAATATTTAAAATAAATGGGAAAGTACACATTACACATCTAATAGCTGAATGGTTATTTTATTTATTTTCGTGAAATAAAAATGTTTTCTTTTTTGTTATGATTATTATAAACTATAACTTTAAGTTCAAAAAATAATAGAGCTCCGAATGGACAAGGGCATATCGATATCGATATCACTATCAAACTTAGAATTAGGCGAGTCCTTTAACAAATTAAAACATATTTCACTTTCTTTTGAATAACAGATTTCTGAAAACTCAACTTTTGCCTTTACCATTACCTTTACCTTACCTTACCACGGGCTTACCACGGGCTGGCAATGAACAAACACGTCCGCACATTAATTCGAAACAAATAAAATGGCTTCGATTTGGCGTTTGACAGTAGAATTATTTCCATGTGTAAGAGAGTTCAGATCAAATCCCCCAAGATCGGGAAATCGCATCTTTCATGTTGAGAATTGATCTAGAATTGCTCTTTTATTTTAAATGAAACGTGCAAAATGTTCTTCAATTGGAAACGCTATTAGTTTATTTCTTTGACAGTTACAAAAAATGAGCGTCAGCAGCAGACGATGTTGTGTTGTAATCGCCTCGCTCAAAACAACTTTACATTTTACAATCTTTGACGCGCGATTTTTTGTACACAGTTCCCTAAAACCGAGGCTTAAAGATTGCAAAATTATTTTGGGTGAGGCGATCACAACACAACATCGTCTGCTGCTGACCGTCATTTTTATGGAACCGTCAAAAAAGAAAACTATGCAAGCAAAGGTATCTGGGAGAATCAACTGGTACAATTTGGATTAGGAAAAAGGCGAAGTATTTTCAAACACAATGCAAAACTACTTCTATCATGTCATTAACAAAAATGAAGATGTAGAGTGCAGAGCCCAAGATATGTGAATAGATATGTGAACATATATAGAGAAGGCCAAATCATTCCTAGCAACTTCAAAGGGCCACTGGAATCAGGTCAAAGATGGTCAGATAAGGTGAAACTAGTGATTAGTATAAAGAAAACGGCATACAAGGCATGGAACACAGTCACCTCAAACAAGAGATGAAAAGCCTCGCCTGGACTTGGAATATAGACACCGCAGCAGTATCGCTCAGAAGAAGGTTTCGCCCAGGTTCAAGTGAATATAATGGAGGGCCTGTATCGGGAATTGGAGGAAGTTTCTTCTGCGACCAGGCCACACAGGACCTTGGACAAAGTACCTTAAATGAGAGGGAAATTAATGAGGAGAAAAATGTCCAGGAAATTTGGCGAGCTTTTTGTGGATGACGACAAAATTCTTACAGGTGGCGTCAGTATTGTGAGGGACTTTTGAATAAACAGTTTCCCAGAAAAAATCATTCCCAACTGGAAAGAATACTAGACATCACAGTCGAAGAGGTTGTGAAGGCATATAAGCACCTTCTCCAAAAAGCGAAAAACTGTTGGGCCGGATCTGATACCCTCAGAGTTTTCGAAAAAAAACAATGGGAGACAGCGGGTCCAGTTGGCTCACGACCTTTACCTTCAAACTGATAAGAGGAGCAAATGTCTAATCAATGGAGGGAAAGTTCTCTTCTTCCTATGTACAAAGAAAACGTGATACCCGAAGCTGTGACAATTACCGTTCCATCAAGCTGATGTTATACACAATGAAGATCTTAAAGCGGAAACTAGATAATCTACTGCACAAATTAACCCCAAAGTATAAGGATCATAATGGAAAAACATCGGGATGTCCGTTTACGTCTGCATATGGTGCTGGTTGATTTTAAAAAAGCTTTCGAAACACATCCACGAGAACTGATATGGATGGCGCTAAGAGAACGATCATATGGTTCACAATGTTGGACAGCGTATAAGAAACATGAGAGCAAAAGTTCAGTCAGGATGGCAAAATACCCGACCATACCAAAAAAAAAACTGCCACGCCTCCAAAAAGTGGGCGGGATACAAAAATATAACTGTTGAATGCTTTATTTTAGGTGGTTGCATACATTTCGGCCTAAAACTCCGCATTTTTAACTAAAACAAGTGGGAAAGTGCAACAGTGCGTATGCAAAAGCTTCAGTCCATCTACGACGGATTGCAAAATACCCGACCATACCAAAAAAAAACTGCCACGCCTCCAAAAAGTGGGCGGGATACAAAAATATAACTGTTGAATGCTTTACACTAGGTGCTTGCAACAAAATCACTTTTTTTAACCTCCATGCCCACAAAATTGGGCGGAGGCACATACTACATATACATTAAAGTTAGAAAATGCTAATATCTACAACTTTTTTCATAAAATTTTTAGTCAAATTTAATATATATTTATTGACAGTCATTTTAAGCTGAAATCCCTTAAAAAAGTGGGCGTGGTCAATGAAAGACAATTACATTAATTAATTACTTCAAAGACAATTATACAAGGCAATGTTACATACCAAAAATATGTAGCTAAAATTTCGAAAAAGTATTTTTTTAAATTAGAGATGGTCGCACATACAGGCCTGTAGTGGGTGTGTCTGTGGGCGGATTCAGCTAATTTTCAAACTTGATCTGGTCCAATGAACTTCCAGCCAACCCACCAAATTTTGGCTCTCTACCTTTAAATTTAAGGCCTAAAATTTGTTTACATACGGACGGACATGGCTTAATCGATTCTCCTGTCGATCCCATTCATATCTCTAAAAGGTATTAGGGGTCTACGGTGATTATTTCACTGCGTTACAAACTATACATCAAACTTAATATACCCTGGGTCGAGTATAAAACCGGAGATTCGAGGAAGCCTCAATGTAAAAGAACCTATCTACAGGCAGGTGAAGCACGACTGACTCAGTTGGTATTGCCATGTTCAAAGGTGAGATCTTACGAACCCATGTCAATTGCCATGAAAGGCAATGTCAATCAACATTCCAGCGCTATCTCGAAAGAAAGGAAGGCCTTAACATTCCTAGACCACACATATGCAACGGCAACAGCGTTTTATTTCGCCTCAGTGACGAAGAGATCCAAAACCCGGTGGCCTGCCGGTAGATTCTGAGGTCAAACCGGCATACCCCACAAGCGGGCCTTTAGGACTGCCGTAGAGTGGGAGGGTTATGATCCATCACTTCAGATTATAACCTCGCCCATAAATGAAAAAGAAGATGGGAAGAAATTAAGAAAAAAAATGGGGTAAACTCTCAGCTAGCTCGTTGCTCGTTCATCACAACTCTCCGGTACACAGGGCAATTGTTTTTATGACTGCTGTACGAGATTGTGGTTTCGGCGAGATTTCACACTCACCTCATAGTGCGGACCTTATCCCAAGTGATAAATTTTTGTTTTCAGATATAAAAAAAAACCTGCATGGAAACCTGCGTTTTTCTGACAATGAAGAGCTCGAAGCCGCAAAAAAACTATTTTTTTTTAGAGTGTAGAAAAAATAATTTCAAGATGTAATAAATGCATAAATCTTACAGGAGATTATATTGTTGAATAAAAAAAGTTTGTTTTTTTTACTTTACACTTTCCTTCAAGTCGATACCGACAATATTTTGAGCCCCCCTCGTCAACAAAAAAATAAATGTCCAATTGCCCAATAATGTTTTTAAATAATTTGATATTATCCAGTTTTGGGCGATTTAACACTAAATTCAAACCGTTTCGACAGATGGAAAAGTATTATTAATTAAACTTTGCCAGACAATCAAAAAACTTAAAATTAATAAGGCTCCAGGATACAACCTGGAGTGAAACACGGCGGCTAAGGTAATCTGTGATTTTCACATTTTGGGACAATTAATGATCAAACAAAATATTCCGCCTGCATATGGTTATGAATAAGCAGGGTACGGAAATGCACGCTCGCGACCCATTTACTCGTTGATTGTTTACATTATTTCCCATTATTACATTAATTTCCCATAAGTCGAATACACTAAAAGCATGACCTATAAAAACTAAGGTAACTAGAGTCACCCTGGCACGAGCCACCATGCTTCGGATGACTTACTCATTGAAGAACCATTAAAAGCCAACACATGCACTGCATGGTATGAAAAAGAGATCAAATAGCACAGTGCGACTGACTGGTGGTATAGCCCAGCGAATAACACAGGGCATTTCAAGTGCACTGAAAACCGAAATGGTATAGCTGCATGCATACATGTAGCTATAGCCCGAAGGGGAGCAAAGTACAGTTTAATGTACTGTTGCTCTGACCAAGCCGAATTTATGGCTTAATGAATATGGGGACCTTTCCCGCTCGGTCATATGCTAGAGTTATGTGGATAAGGCTATTTTATGATGACGCTACGTTTAACGAATATCGAAGGGAGGCTATTGAAATATCGAATAAGGATCGATAACCATATTTTTTTGTATAAATAGCCTAGCAGAGTATAGATAAATGTGCAGTCTCTGAACCCTAGCTACCGAGATTATCGTTTCATTTGTGCGACTGACGGAGCCAATGGGCTTTAAAGGGACTTAATCTGGAATAAGTATAATCTGGTAAGTACCTAATTTTAACCTTAAACTTAATCTGGTAAGTATAGACGCCTGCGCCATAGGAGTCGAAGAGCTGGGGCATTAATATCTTGTCTGCGTAGGGAATATTTTTTCAGATTCTGCGCGACATTCCTTCCGCGAGACATTACAGGCGGAATCGTTCAATTTAAATGGTTGAAATAAAGGTACCTTGATCTTTCTACGAAGAGATTTAAAAGCAACAAATGGCTGCTAGAATTTGAAGAGGGTAGATTTGCCAGTGAATCTGTTTTGCCACCTGGGGTAATATTTTCGTGCGTTTTGTTCATAGCATAATTTGTATGTCCTAAAAGCTCGAAAACTACGAAGCTAAAAATTCCTCAAAACCCCTTTTCTGCACACAAGTAAAATTCGATATCATCAGCCTTATATGCGTACAAATAACTATGGAATTTTTAGTCTAGCCCAAAAGGAGCCAAGGCTCACCCCTGGCACGCGAACAATTTATATACTCACGATAAAGATCTTCCACAAGCAATAGGCGCTGAAGAAATGCCCAATCACATTGAAGTACTTGCCCTTTAGGGTCGTCGACCATTTCTGTCGCTCCTGCATATTCTTTAGAGAACTAATCTCAAGGAACACTTGTCTCAGGATCTCCTCACACCCGGCAATTTCCAAACGTAGCTGGCCAATATCTAGAAGCACAAGAAAGCTGCATTTTTTCGGCCCTATAATCTCAGCGCAATCATATTACTCTCTGATCCAGCATCTCCTCGGTTCGCCACAGAACTAAGGATATTCCACAATCGTGGTTTTGTGTTGTTTTGCTTGTTGCGTTTTAACTCCAAGGCAATACGCTTCTTTTTGCCCGTAATCATGTCGACGGTCAGGGCCAGCCGCCTTTCGAGATTAATGACATCACTCTGCGATACAGGCCTGTAAACGAAAGTTTTGTTTTCGAATAGGAAATCGAACAGTTATCTCTTGTACACACCTTATAAAATATGTCATGCTCTGATAAGGGTAATTTACAGCACCGAAGCCGGAGAGAATGGCCATAACGGTCACACCTATTACACCAATTCGGGAAACTCCCTAAAGTACAAAAAAAAGACGAAACATTGCATTTGTCGTTAGATGAATTTGCCGGAAGATACCTGTTCGATGGTAAAGATTCCATGTGACACACTTAGCAATGGAAATGGGTCGCCGATTTTCCACAGCCCATAGAGGAACACAAAATAACAAAATACTGTCAGGATTCGTACCCACTTCTCAGATACTGGAATAACCAATAAGGAAAGTTTTGACCAACAAATAAGTAAAAATAGACAAAAACTTACCAAAGGAAATGCTATGAATGACCGAGTAGATAATGTACAATGGGATGACTGTGATTACCATCAGCAGCAGGCAGGTCAGGCCTAGTCGCCAATGGAAGTAGCGTGACGGGGACTCCAATACACCAAGTATTTCGAATATTATCAACTCGAACATGGTGATGGAGAGCGCGAACGTTACGGAGAATATTAGTTGCACGGAAATATGTCGAATTTCATAGTTTTTGAAGAGTTGTTTAACGAAAAACAACCACCCACCGGCAAAAAATATCAACTGCAAATGGGAGAGTGCATGTTTGGTTCAATCGAAATGTTACTGGTCATCGTTCCAACTTACCTGGGAAGCAAAAACAATCAGACAGTCTTCGAGAAAAGCCATTTCGTATTTATTTTATATTTTTACTGGGAGAAAATAACATTTTTGTGGTGATTTCGAAAAGGAAACCGTGAGAATCGCCAACAAATTATAAACAATCCAACACAAAACAAATGACAGATGTTTCTAATCATCTCGGGTGTGTTTGTTTGGTTCGTGTTAAATGCAGCGCGTTCGTAAACTGTGTCACCCTCTGAACACCAGTGAGCACTTCACGGAACACCGGTGTGTTCAGTGAAGATTGAAGAAAATCACTGAAAATGATTTACATCGTTGTCCAATATGGTTTTTCGCCTAGGTATCTCACCCGCACCGCTCGTTCTGGTGTGAAAAGAATGAAATGGTTGCAAAGGGTAGGCCTACGCGCGAACGAGTTAAAGAGGTTTGTCCCCTGGTGGTCAAAATGAAGAACTACACACGTCTACGGCTGGCTGTTGTGGTCATTTCATTTGTCAAACGAGTATGAAAGTTATTTGTTTCGGAACGATATTTTCCTTTAAATTTGCTTTTTATGAAGAGACAAAATATTTTATTTGCAAATCAGGTTGATACCTAACTACTCACACGGAAAAACGCGAAGTCGTTCATCGAAGGCACGTCAACTTGTCAACTTCGAGATCTGTGTTGACTTATTTAATTGCTAATTCCACCCCAAACGTCTATATCAGAATAAAAGGGCCAACTGCGGTTATCACGGTTTTGATATACTTGTCAACTGGGTGAAGAAGTAAACAAAAACTGATCAATAAAACTAAGGCGGGAAAACGCACTTGTTCTGTATTGAATTTCTTGTCAGTCAACAAACAGTCAAAACTTTCATATTTGACGGTATCAGTGATGCCAGGTATCTTATTTTTTTTTTTTTTTTTTTTCATTGTGGCTGCAATGAAACTAGGCACCAAATTTAGAAATAAAGACATCGAGCAGTTACTGCAACCCCTGCAGTAGCTGGGTTCGCCTGCCCCATAAGAGCCTGTGTAATTTATTTCTGCTGCACGAACATTTCTGCACATCGGGTCTGAGCAGCGGGTCTGCACGTATCACTGCTAGCAGCACTGCCTCTTAAGCAAATGTGCACCCTTTTTTGACATTAACTATGCCAAGTTCTATACAAGTTTGTCATCCCGTTTTGATATACTTGTCAACTGGATGAAAAAGTAAACAAAAGCCGACCAATAAAACTAAGGCGGGAAAACGCACTTGCTCTGTATTGAATTTTTTGGCAGTCAACAAACAGTCAAAACTTTCAGATTTGACGGTATCAGTGAAGCCAGGTATCTTATATTTAATTTTTTTGTTTTCATTGTGGCTGCAATGAAACTAGGCACCAAATTTAGAAATAGAGACATCGTGCAGTCACTGCAACCCCTGCAGTTTTTGTTTCGCTTGCCCCATAAGAGCCTGTATAATTTATTTTTGCTGCACGAAAATTTCTGCACATCTGTTTTGAGCTTTAGTCGCCCGTTTTTCTGTCGCTGTGTGTCCTGGTATAATGCTGCGTTCTCATTAGAGCCGAAATTAGGTCATTATGAAATTCGGGAAAAACGTGTTTTCATTTATAATTTACGTTTAAATTTGGCAGCTGTTCCAGGGACGGAGCTGAACTCTCACTGCAAAAAAAAAACTCGATGGGACACCCCTTTTAATTTCATTAAAGTAAAATTAATCAATTGTAAAATTAAAGTGCAATGCAGGATTTTGATTAGGGGGAAATTGATTAATGAAATAACCGTATGCATGTAAACTAAATTAACCGTATGCATAATACTAAAAAAAATAAAAATTAAAAATTGAAAACCAAGCGCAGAGGCGCTTTTGTAAAAAAAAAATCGTGCAACCAGCTTTTAAACGTTCGATGCATGTCTAGTAAACAAATTGCAGAACATAAACTAACACAAAATCTGTAAAACTGTTCTTTTACAGCCTCATTAACCTCACTTGTATTTTAAATACACGGATTCGTCATCATCGATTTGTCCGTTTCTCTAATTCTCAAAAACTAATGGAAAATGGGGTTTTTGTTTTATACCTTTAAATTTACATATAAAGCCGCTTTGTCACAATCAACGTAAAACAAGAACAGAAACAGAATCCCATACATTAGCAACTGAAACCTAAATTCGCTGAATGCTTTTTGCGTTGCTAATGTATGAAGTTCTGTTTCTGTTTCTGTTCCTGTTCCTTGTGACACCGCGACTTAAGCATCAGTGACGTTACCACAACATCAAATTCTCTCTTGTTACGTTAATAGGGCACTACAACTGCTGTTTTGCAAAGAGTAAGGGCTAACGAATTAGTTTTCATTGCTTTTATATTTAAACTAGAAAGGTCATAAATTTGCTTAAAAATTTCGTGTAACACAAAAAAAAGATCACTGCAAATGGCAAATGGCAAGAATTTGAAAAGAAAGATTTAGTGAAAAGCCTGCATTAAACAGGTGTGTGTCACTTAGTTTTAAAAATCTGCACACATCTTTATGTATTTATGTTTAATGTCATAATTATCTATACTCACAATGCCGTGGACCTTGCGAACTATCAGCAGCGCCACTGACTTTTTCAGATCCTTTCAGATCCTAACCTAACCCAAATTTTATTTCTCAAAATAAAACGGAGGTTTAACGGTGGCCACCACACTGGCGCTTCCCCTCACCCTAGTAATTCTGACACATCAGGTTAGGATAAACCATATGAAAACAGGCACAAAGGGATGAACTAAGTTTTGTTTGTTTTGAATTTTCCTCATTAGCAACCGAATTAAATGCTAATGTGATGATAATGAGGTAAATTCATAATGTTAATCAGCATGGGAAATGAGGTCGTATTTCGAAATATTTTGCAAAATGATCTCATTAGCTCTAGTGAAAACAAAGTGTATAATAGCTGACACACAAAATATTCATACAAACAGAACTCTTAAACAGGCGCATTTGTGACGTGGGCCCTTAGAAGTTAACTGGAAATCAAACAAAGCTGTCAAATGTCAACTACTTTGACAACAAAACACAGGAGTTTTCATTGCTCTCAATAAATATTTAAATACAAAAATTGTTAACAAATCTACAAATAAATAGTTAATATGAGAGAAGTTGACTACCGCTCCTCGTCCCATCGTTCGCGCCGAGCGTCTCGGTCAAGATCACGTGACCGAGACCGTGACAGAGACTATTATTCGCGTCGGAGGCGCTCGAAATCCCGTTCCAGGGCATCAAAGCCAAAGAAAAAGAAATCAAAAAGGAAGCACCATCGTCGCAGTAGCAGCAGCAGCAGTAACAATAGCATAACAAGCAGTCGCAGTCGTGGATCCATCAAATCGAGTGGATCCAGCATACGGCGGAAGCCTTCTACTCAAACCGCAGACGACATACCCTTGTCATCTCATGCACTAAAGGAATCGAAGCCCACACAGTTGTTACCAGACAGCAGCATCATCGAGAAGATCGAGGAAGACTCTTTTACAGCGAAACCGTTCTTCAGCACAGCCGAGAGCAAAAAAATCCCGGAAAAAGTAATCATAGACCTCAAGAACGACACGATTTTAGTCGAACAAAAAAGCGAAGACATCCAACCAGAAGAATCACAAATATTTCACCCAAATGTAGGTCAGTCCAGCAAAAACCAAAACATCAGACTTGAGCTTTTCTGTCTTTATTTTCAGTTTATAAGAGACGACGCACAAGTAATGGACAAGTGGGCCAGAAAACTATACAACTACCGGCAAAAGGCGTTCCGCGAATAGTCCTCTCCAGTGTTTACCTAATAAATGATAAATTAGAATATATCCGAGCCGGTCTTTCTTGCCCGTCGTATTGCTTCGTCGGGTGTTAGCAGCTCGTTCTCTGACGGCTCTAGCGGGCTACCGTCTTCGGCTAGCTTTCCAGCTTTGAAGTCATCTATGACTTTCTTAGCGTACACTGCGTTGTACAGGTCCAGGCTGGTGAATTCTGATTGCACAACGTCGGGCACTCTGTAGGAAACGTATGGCTTGAGCTTACATCCCTCCAGGTTGGGCACAATTAGTTGAGGGATCTTCTGCGGAATGGATTCAAATTTTCCATTTAAGTAGTGTCCGGTGTCTCGTACACCACGTTTGTATATCGGCACAGGAGGGTTAGGTGTTGTTTGTTGCGCCTCCTTAAGCGAGCGAGTTCCTCGCTTGTTGTAAGTGGGAAATTTTCGAAAATTTCTTTTTCCAGCGAGCACAGCTGATGTGGTAATTGATCTCTGGTTCGAGCGTAATCCGAAAACTATAAATTTGTTGATTTTTTCCATTTTTACTTGGTCGAACCCTAGAAAACGTAATTTTCAGTGAAACGAAGTATTTTGACAGTTTGGTTATCAGCTGATCAGTGCTGCCAAATTTCGATGACTTGGATATATGCCTGCACCACAAATTACTAAATAACTAAAAATTTAACTTGCGTCCCTCTTACCCTCCAACACACATTTGTTTACGTTTTTTATAAATTACTGAGTAACTAGATATGTATTCAACTTGCGTCCCTCTTACCCTCCAACACCCAGTTGTTTACCTTTTTTATGAAGCCTTTAAAGCTTTTATAAATCTTTCAATTTCCGTGTCGGTGAACACGTGTAAGAAGATACAACAACAATTTACCTTACGCGATCAGCTGAGGTAAAAGCTCCAAAACAAAATTGCATGGAAATGGCGAATTCATGAATTTACCCACATTTGTATACAAATGTTAGAGGTTGGGTAAATTCATCAGTTTCAGCTTGTGGACAAAGCTTTTACGTGTCCCAAGTTGAATATCTAGTTATTATCTAGTTATGAATAACTAGATATTCAACTTGAGTCCCTTTTTACTTCGGACATTTAAAGCTTTGCACACAAGCTGAAATTGAGGAATTTACAGATCCGCCGACATTTGTTTACAAATGTCAGTAAATTCACTAATTCGTCATTTTCATGCTATTTCGCTTTGGAGCTTTTACATCAGCTGACCGCGTAAGGTAAATTATTGTTGTGTCTTCTTAAGCCACGTTGTCACAAAGAACAGGACCTGAAACAGAAACAGAATCCCATACATTCGCATACTGAACATACTGAATCAGCGACGCAAAATCAACAACTCGAAAGGACTTGTTTCTGGAACAGAAAATCAAACGTTGCTGTTGCATAGCAACTCTTGTTTATAAATATTTGAGCGAGCAAATGCTTTTCGTATGCGACTCTCCTTTGCTTTTGGCAAATGTCACCAGTTCGATTGTCAAACAATGTTAGGTAGTTTTTATTTGCCGCTTTGGTGTGTGCAAGAAATGTTTAATGTTTGCAAGCAGCAACCATAAATGAATAAATAAAATTGTGTGCTAATATTATTAAAGGTAATTCAATTCAATTCAATTTTTATTAAAGGCCGAGAAACCCATATAGCAGTATTTTCCTTTTTTGTTGCAGGCAAATGTATGGAATGAAGTCGGCGTATTGTGCTTAGATGTTTCATGGATTGCAGAAAAAGACTAATCTTTTGTGCAGTAATAAATTTCGGGTGCTGTGTAAAGGCTAAATTATGTCCACTATCAGGCGTAAAAAAAAGCTTTTTGTTTATACTAGACCGTGTTTTTGTGTTGGCTATGATTGTTTTTGATGGTGTGTGCGTCGTGTGAGATCTATCTCATGTGGCATAAGAATTTGGCCCACACATTGTTTGACTATGTGTTATTGTCATTGTTGTACAACAAAAGGTCGAGGTCATCAAGGGTTGAGTATCTGTTACCGCATATTTGCCAGACTAACTGGGAGTAGAGTAGCGTTAATCCTTCTCATTTTCAACACTGCATTTGTGGCATGAGGCTACATATCAGACCCATTTTGTACGTATAGTCTCAGGTTGTCCTTTGTTAGGTAACTCTGTTGTACTGGGAAATTGTATCAACGATAAGTTGAACTTTCTCTCATCACAACAATTGCAACAAGAAACTTAAAACAAAATAAAGCGAAAATCTTTCGTTGTCAAAACCTTTTGCGATTATATCATACGTTTTAATGACAGTTGTTTAAAAGCGTTTTCTGAGTTTATTTTCAGTTCCTGTTTCTATTTTTTGTTGCAGCACCAGCAACTGAAACATAAACAAAAACGGCGCCGTTTTCAGTTCAGTTTCGGTTTCTGTTTCAGTTCCTGTTCCTTGACAACGCGGCTTTACAAATCTCTATAAAAGCTTTAAGAGCTTTATAAAAAACATAAGCAAATGGGTGTTGGAGGGTTAGAGGGACGCAAGTTGAATATTTACCCAGAAGCTCCACTTGCGATTGGCAAAGCAACCAGTTGATTGAAATATTTCCATTGACTGTTTCATTACTAGTGTGAAAAATGGTCATCAATGATTGATTTCCATTTGAAGAGCAATCATTGCCATAGGTCTACGTGGCAATGAGTTTGAAAATGACATTTGAAACATAAATTTAATATTTTCGGCTTCAATGGCTTCTATACAAATAAAATATAAATTTCAAACCCAAAAACAACGTAGACAAAGAAAATTTCAAAAATTTAACAAACTTTTTTTAATTTTTTTTTTTGCGTTTTAAATTTGTATTTGTAGGCAATGAAATGCCCACATTGAAAATCTAATTGCCAGTAATTTTTTCATTGCAATTGCCATGTTCATTTCCATTGCATCGGGCATTGACAGTGGAGCCACAGCGTAACTTATTCAGTAATTTATGGCCTGCACCTTCCTTGACATAATATACCTAAATTGTGGACTTATTGACAATGGGGTTATTGTCATATGGAGTGCGCTTGGTGTCTTCTTCCGCTCATGGTCCCACCCAGCTTTGGCCGAATATATTTCGTCGCCAGACAAGTATTGCCTCCTGTCGATCAGGTTTGTTCTTTCTATTGAATCAATCCAGTTTTTGGATAAAATTTGCATTTGGAGATCGGTATGTGCAGCTGAGAAGCCTTGTTTATTTAGATAAGACTGAGAGAATAGTTACTATGCGTTGGCACCCAGTACAGGTGCCTGAATGTTAAACTGCACTGCCAAAGCTTACTTCCGAGACCATTGAGACTAATGGTCTTTTCGATTGGTTGTTCAGAAGCATCAGGAAGGCTTCGTTTACTGCACTCGTGACTTCTGAAAAGAAGAGAAATATGCTTCTGGCCGTGCATTAAAACCAGACGCGCGCACGGAATCATGCAACACCAACGTCAAGGTGACAAACGTTTCTTTTGTAGACATGGGAAATTCGCCTCCTTTCAGTGATTCGACTCACACCGACTCTTTCACTTCACTGATTCGAATTGGTGATCCAGAATCAATCGTCTTTCTTCAACCAGTCGATGATTGGTTGCAACCTTTTAAGCAACAGTTTCTCGAATACCTTAGATATTATCGGCAGTAGCCAAATAGGTCTGTATGACTTTTTGTCGTTCGGACATTTTCCTGGTTTCGGAACCATTATGACCTCGGCCACTTTGCATTGCCTTGGAACGTATAAAATTCTCATGGAGGCGTTAACAATATAGAGTAGCTTGACCAAAGCTTTTTTCGGTAGCTCCTTTAGAATTTCGCTAGTAATTAAGTCGTAGCCAGGTGCTTTGTTGTTCCTAAATTGTTAAAGTTTAGGGATACTACCGCGTTTCATAGGCTACCAAGTTCATAGGGACACACGGCTACAGAAAAACACACGGCTTATTATTACAGTCCGACTAGAAGAAGTTTCCGAATCGCGACTCTTTCAAGCCGCATGACAAGTTATTTATTTTATTTAATGGTAAAAATGAAGGTTTTCACTACAATTCACTGAAATCGCAAAACAAACAAATATTTGTGTGCTGAGTTTGCTAAAAAGGTCTTGCAGTGTCTTTTTTTTTAAATCGCTGCAAAAAATCTCGCTCTTTTTTTCTCGTATGTTTTTCTGTCGCCGTGTGTCCCACTAAAGCCTAAAACCACAAATTACTTAATAACTAGATATTCAACTTAAGCGTCCCCTTCCCCCCAAAACCCATTTGTTTATTTGTTGTTATTGTTTTGAGTTCCGTGTCGGTGAATACGTGTAAGAAAAGTAAACAAAAATTTGAGAGCCCGCCAAAATAGCGAGGTGAATTTCACACTGCCATTTGAAAAATTTAAATACATATCTTAAAAAAGTCATAAAAGATAACACACAAGTCATTAAAGTCAAAATGACAATTCTGTTTTAATTTTGCCCACACTTGGGGTGAGCCTACATTGAGACTACAAAATCGTAAAATTTAGTTCATTTGAATGTGCCTGGAAATACTGGAATGTTTATGACGTAATTGGATACTTTTACGAATTTGGTCTTTTTTTCAATATAGTTCGGGTCACAAATTACTTAATAACTAAATATTCAACTTGTGCGTCCCCTTTCCCCCAAAACCTATTTGTTTATTTGTTGTTTATGCTTTTCGGTTTTGTGACGGTGAATGCGCGTGAGACGCTTATTATTATTATTACGCAGTTGGGCTTTTCTTTTCTCCAGAATCGTTCATGTGTCATTGATGTTCAGTTTTTAATTATGTAGGAATGCAAAAAATATTAGTTATTCAGCAAAACAAGAGCAACAGTTAGGAAACAATCGAGAAAACTTCCATTTTAGGAAAAGGCTTTTGATTTTTACTTGCGTAAAATATTAAGCGTTCCCATATTTAAGAAAAATGAAGAAGTTTAGAAGCATTAAATATAGCTTTCATTGGATTGCATCACTGAAACTTTTTTTTACTTGTGATTAAATTTGTTTGTTTAATGAATGCTTCTTATGGTGTCAATCTCTATTGTTACCTACAAAATTATACATAAACATTTTTCTTTCGACTACTTTGCTATTTCACTGACAGAAATCAATTTCAATGTGCTAATGATTTTTTTACGAAATAGGTTCACTAAAAAGTGCATTATTCTTCTGTTCTCAGTTGCCAATTTGACTTTTAATGTTCAACTCTAATCTCAAATGCATGCAATAATATCGACTTGGAAGGACAAGGATGACAATTATATCATAGTATTGATTTGTTCGAATAATGAATTCAAATTATAGCTATAATAAAAATAATAAAAGTGCCTTTGCACCTTTCTAATGACTTTTACTTTTGAATATACTAACGATTGATTTCGTCAAAACATGTAGAAAACATTTTATTGGTACTTAACCGTAAATTTTGCTTTTTAAAGCTTTAATCCGGTAACATAAAACACAAACTTATCAGAGGCACAGGCATTTAGGCAGTAAAGAATTAGTTTATTTGCGCTTTTTGTATTTTGTTTTTAACTATATATGAAAATATTTAGAAGGCATTTGAAATACATAATGTATAACTGGAATACAATTAAGATAAAAATGATTTATTTAACAAACATTAATGTAGCACGACCCATTATGTGGCGACTTCCAGATATTGGAATTTGTTACAATTTTTGTCCGGTAGACGGAGCAAAAAGCTGATTCCGCCATGTTTTCGTGGTGAATCACTTGAACTTCGTGGTGAATCTCTTCAAGTGTGGAATACATTGACAAAATGTGAGAGTATGCGTAGTTTTCCAGGTATATCCATGGCAACAGCTTGTAGGCCCCTCGGCTTTCCAGTCTAGTTGAATATCTAATTCATTAAGTAATTTGTGAAAAAACTCTAAGCCAACACAAGTTAACGAAAACCTTACGAAACCCAGCATAAGGCTATTATGGTCGTGGCATACGATCGCGTGTAATGGGACAATTTGGAAAGCCGACTTAAGCTCACCAAAGTCTATTATGGTTGGGCCTTAAGAGTTGGCACTTAATGTAAGCATCATTGTAATATAAAGATTCCGAACAACGTATGCTTGGCAGCGTTTAAAATGATCGTAGGACTAGCCATTATTACAATCTTTGCAGAATTGTTAATTACTGTAATTATTTTTCATATATCAATATAAAATATAATTTCGTATGGCTTTGCCATAGGGGTCGCTCCCCAATATAAGCAACGATGCGTTTCGTTACCTCTGTAATTAACTAAATTTTTAAATTTTTCTTAAATTTGTCAAAAATTTACTCGGAAAGCGTGTCGATTTCCGTTGTTTTTAGTATGATCTGGCACCACTTTACTATCGATATCGGTATCACTACGTATCGATAACTGGCGTTAATTTTGGCAGGTACAGGCAAAAACAAAGCAAGAAAAATACATGCCGCCATTTTTAACGTCGCGGCAAGTTGAATGGAAACGGAAAGGTTTTTGCTCGTCAGTGAGAAATTTCGATTTATTCAATTCAATAATTAAAAACAAAATGAAGAGTCTCGACACCGGTGCGACTATAAAGCTGGAGTGTTGGGTGGAAGAACTCTCTCCTGCACAGCTAGCGTTATTGGAGAAAGTAACCAACGAGCACAATGAAGTAAAGAATTCCCTAAAATCCCTCATGGGTGCCAAAGAGGGAAAAGAGCTATTCAATGGTGAAGTTTTCTCGGCGTATTCGTTCAAGGGTAAGGTTCTGCAGGAAATGAAAGAGGCTACTGTTCCCAAAAAACCTCCTCCACCGCCAAAGGCTGATCGGTCAGAGCGACGGAAGCGGGCCTCAAACTTCATTTATATGGAATCGTCTGACGATGAAGAAGACAATGTGCCTTTGGCAAAGCGTTTATCAACAATAGCTACACCAACACCGGCTAAAAGAGGACGTCCTCCGACGAAAGCGGCTCAGCCAACGCCAACGCCAACCCCTAGGAAAACACCTGTCCCGATTCTACCGAAATTGCCACCACCTACTGTGGAATCACCAAAATCATCACCACAGGTGGCCCAAACCACGAAAGCTAGCAAAACGGCCGTCAAAGCAGCCGTTAGTCCAAAAACAACTTCGACTACAAAGAGTTCACTGGAAAAAGATAAACTCAGCTCGCAAAACTTCCGCCCATCGGAGATAACCTCAGTTGGTGGTTTGGTTATTGAGTCTGAGGTGAAGGATGCCAAACCGTCGAGCGGCGCTGACAAGGAGGGCAAACTGCAAGGAAAGACTTTTCCTTCGTTGGTTGTGTTGGCCAAACCCTGGCTGAAGGTAAAAGATATGTCGGCAACTCGAAGCAAATTGGATTCGAAGGTTAAATTGGTCCTGATGTTGACACCCAACAAGTTCACCGAGTGGCTGATTCAAGAAGGTTTGCTCAAGTCCGAGCAGAGGTGTACCAATCACAAAGCAAATGAGTTGAAACTAGGTAAGTTTTTGTCTCTATATAATTGAATTCTTGGCGTAAATCTTTCGGTTTTTGGACACAAATAATGTTTTCTTGAAATAAGTTGATGTCATCTTCATAAAGCCCAATTCATTCAGATCCTGTGACTAAACAGTTGTTGCCTGTTAAGATACCGTCAAGAAGATTTTATTTATGGAACTAATATGCAGATTAAAATTAATTAAATGAAGCCTTGCTTTGTATGCAATCATAAGACCGTTGATTGACGATGAGCGGCCGTTGTTTGTGTGCAAGTGCGCAATGCTAAAAATAATATGGTGTCGTGATCAGATTGGATATCAATGTTCAGAAGACGTAAAATATCTGGAGTGTCAATCTCACCTGTGAACATTCTGTGTTTCGACAGTGATCCTCAGCTCAAGGGCCTCTAGGCTAATCTGTTTTAACTTTGATAGGTATGTGGAAAGATCATTAAACTTAAACCATGGAAGCCTTCTGAGAGCGAATCTCTCAAATTTTCTATGTATTGATTTAATTCTAAAGATGCCCACCATCCATGTTGCCATGGACATCAGAGACGCATAATCTAATATGGATTGTACAGAACTAACTGGGCCATCATCATCATTTTCCAATGCCGCCTATCCTTTAAAAGGGTCGCGGAGCGAGGGTGGCTAAATGGTCCTTCCATCTTTCTCGATCCTCCGCCACCAACTCAAGAGACTCCTGCGCAATCCCCAGGCGGGACTCAGAGAGGTTCTTTACCTGATCCCACCACCTGTTTCTTGGCCTACCAGGGGGGCGACGCGATCGCATCTCGGCTGGCATGACCTGCCTAGGAAGTCTGTCAGGGGGCATGCGAACAACGTGTCCAAACCATCGAAGAATCGATCGCTGCACTCGGAGAAGTAGCTGCTCAACATTAAGATTCCTACGAATACTGACGTTTCTCACTCCCAATAACTGGGCCAATTTTTCTTAAAAAAAAACTTTAATATTTCATCAAAACTTGTTTCTTTTCAATGCAATAAAGAAACAAGTAACTAAGCGACAAAAACAAACGGTACAGATTATTTTGTCCAGCTCTTTCATTATGCATTGTTTTTTTTATTTGGTTTAATTTTGTCTCTCTACAAGGTCGTGCTAGAAAAGCCTTGAGGAAAAGTATGTATGTTATAAGAGCCGACTAAAATCCGCCAGAAAATGCTGTCGACGCTGCTCCATTTGGAGCAACCTTTGAGAGCAAAAACTAAACTTACTACTGCGAAAAAGAACCACGTTGCGGGAAATGTGCCTGCTAACACCTAACAGAGTGCAAAGCAGACGTGCAAGTTCCAGTAGTTTGCGCCAATTGCACCGGAAACCACCCAGCAAATTATCGAGAATGCGAGGTAGCCATAGAGCTGCGAAAGGGACGAGAACCTTTTAAGCAAAATATTCGAGTATAGAATCCAAGCTTTGGACGTGCAAAAACTGCTAAAACTCGAGACAAATCCTCCAAAGACGTCGAAGCCGGTCAAAAGTGCGAGATAGGAGGCGACGACAAAAGGCGTAAAAGCCGAGACACCGCCTCTTGTTGGATGATATCGAACGCACAGGTTGCGTCAGACGAAAACAAGAAGATATCGCCCACAACAGATGCAGTGTCACAGATCCTCGCTGTTATCTTGCAAAAACTTTAGGATCAGGCTTAAATTCACAAACGGAAACTCACCTTAAAGGGGTCTGGGCTCAAAATAAAAGGTTACAATGACTATTACACACATCACTCGTCGCAAAATTCAAGAGTAGGACTATCTTCATCGTATATTTTCTAATCAAAGTGAAGTTCAGGCAGAGATTGTCAGCCAACCAGACTGACGAAGCGAAGTGGGATGTAAGCAAGCTTAAAAACGGTGGCGTGGCCCGAACCACCCAAACATTTTCTTTTAAAAAAAAAAGACTTCGGGTGTCTCTTCGACTCATACGCGGGCCGGCCTTCCGCCTCACATGCAGGTGCTCAGAGCGCCGCTAGGCGGCGTATGTCCGTTTAATTGTTATTTGAAAGTCTCGCGATTTTTAAGTTTTTTTTGCGAAATCAAAGAGTGTTTGGGTGGTTCTTAAAAAAAAGGACTCTGGGTGTCTCTTCGACTCATACGCCGGCCGGCCTTCGGCCTCACATGCAGGTGTTCAGGGCGTATGTCCGATTATTAGTTCAAAAAAAAAATGGGACTTAGTTCATATGAAATAAGTCCCGATGAACTAATTCCCAATTTTATGAACTAACTTCCACCATAAAATTTGATGGGAGTTAGTTCATTTCAGCGTGTGGGAGCTAGGTCATTTAGGATTTAGATCGTCGGGCTGTTTTGGCGCAACGAACCAACGCCCAAATAAATAAACTCCCAAAAAAATGTGACTTAGTTCATACGAACCAACTCGCATTTTTTTTGGAACTAAGTCCCAACAAGAAATGAACTAACTCCCAACAAAAAAATGTACTAAGTCCCAGCAGTGGGACTTAGTTCATATGAAATAAGTTTCAATGAACTTACTCCCAATTTTACGAACTAACTCCCACCACAAAATTCAGTGGGAGTTAGTTCGTAGGGCCCTAAATTTATCAAAACAAACGTCAAGTGCTTTTATTTTGAAATTTAAATTTGTTTACGGAATTGATGCGATATAGCTTTCAGAATACTAAAATTAGGTGTACAGCTAAGCGAAAGGCCCTCTGTTTTTGTAACCCCGTAGTTTCTGGTAGTTTTTGCTCTGAAACACTATGAACGTTACGAGAATAACGTTGTCGTTGAGAAATACAAATTAAAATTGCAAAGAATGTTATATTTGCTTCAACTTTGGATACTAAAATCTACGAAACTGGAGGCTCCATCTAAAAACAATTCCTGATATATTCCCTCCTTTCAAGAATCTTTAAAAGACCTTTTGAAAATAAATATGGGTTTAAATTATGACAGTTGATGAAGTGACAAACTTAAAAAACCTAGTTCCCGTTTAGAAGTGTGAATGGCTAAATGACTTTGTGTAAACTTTTTGCCAAAAGCCCAGTTTATGATTCAATGTGA
Source organism: Neoascia interrupta (assembly GCA_947623515.1). Lineage (NCBI taxonomy): Eukaryota > Metazoa > Arthropoda > Insecta > Diptera > Syrphidae > Neoascia > Neoascia interrupta. Next base: position 147,510,463 of record OX392462.1, read on the forward strand.
ATAGAATAGCGTAACATAAATTTATTATGGTTTAGTTTTTAGTTTTAAAATATATTGAATTTTTATACAAATATTTCTTTTCTACAAAATATTGCAAATTTTTGAGAAATGCAGAGTTAAAAAAAAAAACAATAAACATTCAAAAGATGTGCATCCAGAAATAATTTTAATAAATAAATATAATTTTACACAAGCCACAAACCCATCCGCGTATGTCTTCACACTTGACGGTCTTTTTTTATTTTAAATTTTAATTGACTTCGAATGTAATATAAAAAAAATTGCATTTTTGTTTTTAATTTATCTAGGGGTTTATTCGGACGCAACCAAATTCCCCTACTCTGGTGGCTATGTTTGGATAAGCGAATGCTGCCCCACGCGCTTTGTGTCCGTTTTTCATGGTTCGTTATTCGAAGGAGCACCAAATCCACCGTCATGCATTCTCAAGCTCATCTACCATTGGTCATGTCAGACAAACATTCAAAACGTTGTCCAGTGGGTTAAAGTGGACAATGTTTACATCAAGGGTGTGTACACGTGGCTTCGAGCTGCCTGCACACTGGCCGTTCATCAGAAATGTAAACCTCTAGGCGGACATGGAAGATATGTCGAGGTAAGTAGCATACAAAACTTTTGTCAGGGGTTTTGCAAACAATTTACTTAAGGTCGGAGTTATCTCACTTGGCACAACCAGCCAAGATGGCCAACAGCGGCAGGTTAAAGTTGAGGTGCTTGGTGTTTTGGATTTTACAGAAAAAACAATTCGACTCCGGGCCGTTGAGCCAGTTTCTGATGCTGATAGAAACTACAAAAAACGCTTCCAAACCATATTGGAGCCGCTATCCCGTTGGGTGGATAAAGACAGCACTATTGCTATTGATCTCACCGTGGATAAAATGACCCTTTACCAGATGGGATTTAAAAATATCGTTCAAGCAGCGCCCACCGATACGAATGCAAAGCACACAAACGCATCTGTTATGGACTATTTGCGTCGTATTGTTCCCAGAATGTTCCAGAACACCCTAAGCCTTCTGTCAAGGCAGATGATTCAGCAATTCCTTGACGAATTGGTGTGGCGCGAACAATTCGGAACATATGCCCTTCAAGCTTTTAACAACATCACATCTCATCTGGCTGAACAGACCAGATTAAACACGGGCGACACATTGACACAGCGATTGTATCAGGTTGGTTAAATCGAATGTAAGTTGTGTTTTGAGTTAAAATCAAATGATTTTCGTTTATAGGTCGCTACAAACCCATTTAAAGATTGGAGCGTCGTACAAACTCTAAACGAGGTTGCGGCCACAACTTCAACGACTCCAAAGCGGTTGAAAAAACGTTAGTAGTTAGTTTTGGTACATTTTATTTGGTTACTTAAATTGATATCTATACCCACATATTCGAGTCAACATTCCATTATGCTATTGTTGTTGAACCCGAATTCTGGTGATTCCCTTTTTAATTTATTAAGAATTGTTTTTTTTGTCTTTGTTTTTACATATTTACGGAAGTTAAAAATAAAATCGATTAATTGTTACAACAAAAACAAAAGCGTGCATTATTTCAAGAATAAATCAGCAGTCTCCGTGTTCGTATTCTTTTTCGTGTTATGCGTAGTTGTAAGCCCGACTTTACTGTCTTGTGTTCGATTTATTCTCGTGCGTACTTTTGCTTTTGTTGAAACAGTGAATGCGATTCTTAAAAGACCTCAAAAACCTCTGCAAACTGCACCTATTCGCTTTGGTTTTAGCAATCAACGACGCTGACTATGCCGCACCAGCAACGGCTGTGAAAGTGAAAACCGAGAAAAAGGAAATTTCCAAGCGCAGAATAGAAGAAGTGGTGAAAGTGGAAAAGAAGACAGCTTCTAGTGCAAAGGCATCAGCACCAGCTACGATTAAAAAAGAGATCAAAGCAAGCAAAGAAGAACTAAAGGGACTCGAAATCATGTACTATGGCGTTAAGAACGGCAACCGAAAGCACTATGAAGAGTTTCCTGCTGGTCAGTCTCTGGACTGCCCGCTTTGTGGGGACTCATTTGATTCCAACGAAAAGCTGCAAACCCACTTGGTGGTTCACATATCAATCGACGGCAAGGAGCATCAGTTTCAGTGTCTCTTCTGTCTTGAAAAACACCCTAGCGAGACAGTGTTATCGAAGCATATTTTGATCATGCATCCCATGGAGACAAAAACGTCTTCCTCCGCATCGTACTATTGCTTGATATGCCAGCAGAGACACAATAGCTTGCACTTTTTGACGTTGCACTTGCAAAAGATGCACAATTTATTGGAACTACCCTACTCTTGTGAGGGCTGTGAATACCGTTCGTCCTCGCACAGGGACCTGGTAAGGCATTTCTACGATGATCACAAGCAGCAGAACTTCTTACAATGTCCCATGTGCTTAGCGGTGAGTCAATATCATTTCTTGTCAGACTGTGAAGCGAGAAAAACTGTTTTGTGTAGATTTTCAGAATCTCCGTAAAAGGTGAACTCAGGCCGAAGAATGTCGAGGCTTACTACATGCACTTGCGAGCACATTTGCCGAAGAATGATTCAAAGAAATGTCCAAAGTGCGCATTGACTTTCCATGAGAAAGGTAAGTTATGACAAGCTGAGTGTATTGCAAGAACTTAAATATTAACTTTTTCAATTCACAGGTTTATTGAAAATGCATCTTGTGTATCAGCACCAGAGTTTAGTAAAGCAATCGCATCTAATTCGTCCTTTGCTGAACAACTCAATTATGATCGAACAGCCTAAGGTAAGGTTAGGTTTCAATCAATATTTTTTAGCGGTCCGTCAAAAAATGGGGAAAGGACCTCTTATGGCATCACTAGCCTTGTCCGCCTGTTGAAACTTTTGAACAGTTACTCGTGGAAAGATGAAAATGGCCTTTATTAAAAAAGCCGGGCGCAAAAGCAATCTTATTTTAAGCGAAGGCTTAGTTTAAATTTTAAAGTGTTTGAAATGGGCTTTTAGGTCGTTGTTCTTTTTTTTTAAATGCGAAAAAAAGAAAGATCTTTTTATATTGAAAAGTGAAAAATTATAACAAATCACAATTCTACAACATTATAATAATGGCTAGTCCTAAGGTCATTTCAAACGCTGCCAGGCGAACATTGTCAGGAACCTTTATATTATAATGATGCTGATATTAAGTGACAACTCTCCTTTACGGTTTCAATAAGAGATCAAGTATTTAAAAAACAAATAAAAGCCGCTACCAATACCGCGAGCTACCGACTGCAAACTTAAGAAACAAGGAAGACAACGACGAAAGCATTTTATGAAAATTATAATACTGCTGCAGTTTTTCGGTCTTTGATCCAATTTTCTCTCTTCGAAACAAGTCGGAGTATCTAGCCATACAAAATTAAATTTAATATTTTGTATGGAGCAAGCTAAGCAATAATAATATCTTTAATATCTATTTGTCATATATTTTTTTTCGATTTGGAGTGAACTTTCCGAGAAATCGAGTTCTTAAAGATCTAACATGTTAAAAGTGGGCATGGTCGATATTGTGGGTGGTCCAATTTTTGCCTTCTGAAAGGTTTTGGGCCATAATTGCTCGATACCAAAATTTCAGTTCCTACGACTTGTCTAACTTGACAAAAAGGCATTTTGAAAAAAAATTTGAAATAGAGGTTGTCTTACATTGAAGCCAGTATTGGGTGTGGCCGTTGGCGGATTTAACCAATTTACACACTTTGTACAAAATAAGAACCAAAATAAACTCCAACTTTGATCGTCCTAGCTCAATATTAAAGACCTAAAAACTTCCAAAATACGGACAAGGCCTAATCAGCTGTCGGTCTCAATCATATCTCTAAAAGGTCTTGGGGGTCTACGGTGATTATTTCACTGTGTTACAAACAATGCATAATCATCATTTTCGGTGACTGCTTATTTTTAAGCGAGGACCGCGCTTATTGGAAGGGCCGCGGAGCAAGGGTGGCTAAATTATCTTTCCATCGTTCTCGATCCTCCGCCACCAACTCAAGAGACTCCGGCGCAATCTCCAGGCGGGACTCAGAGAGGATCTTTACCTGATCCCACCTCCTGTTTCTTGGCCTACCAGGGGGGCGACGCGCTCGCATCTCGGCTAGCATGACCTGTCTAGGAAGTCTGGCAGGGAGCATCCAAACAACGTGTCCAAACCATCGGAGAATCGATTGCTCCACTCGGAGTAGAAGCTGCTCAACATTAAGATTCCCACGAATGCTGACGTTTCTCATTCTATCCCTTAGCTTAGAGTAACACCAGCAACGCACCTCAGGAATCTCATTTCGGCAGCCTGCACCCGCAATCTAATTCTTTCGGTCATTACCCAAATTTCATGACCATAGATGAGGGTCTGAACGAACGCTGAATTAAAAACTGAAGATCTTTGCTTTCACTCCAAGCTCAACTTTCCTGATGACCGGCCGGCGTAGTTCCTTTACTATTGCTCCAGCTTGGCCAATTCTACAGGACAACTCGGTTTAACTCCTCCCATTTTTCGTGAAAAACACCCCGAGATACTTAAACTTCTCCACTTGTTTTAATGGAACTCCATTTATGTGCAGGGTACACTGCACAGGAGTTACAACCATAACTTCCGATTTGTTCACGTTTCATCCCAGCATCACCACAGACGGCTGTAAACCTATCCAGTGCTCGTTAAAGTTCCTCTTTGGATGATGCAAGGATGGCCAAATCATCTGCGAAAAAAAGATGGCTCATCCTGATGCCAGCCAATTCAAAACATTGCTCGCCAAGACTGCGCTTCACCATCTAGTCCATATATGCAATGAAAAGGAGCGGCGACAGAACACAGCCCTGGCGAAGTCCAACGCGCACAAAAAATGGACGGGATTTGACCGGGATTAATCCGTACACAGTCATACGCCTTTCAACTCGGTCATACGCCTTTTCCAGATCTACAAAACACACATTTTTTTTTGGCATAATCCCAGGCCTTCTCAAGAATAACCTTCAGAGTAAAAAGCTGGTTGGTTGTGCCTTTGCCAGGCCGAAAGCCGCACTGTTCTTCCCGTAACAAAGGCTCGATTGCAGCTCTGGAACGCGTTTCCAACACCTTCGCGAATACTTTTCCCGGAAGACTTAAGAGAGATATGCCCCTATTTTGGAGTTTGAGCAACCTCTCCTGTTCCCTTAGTTGAAAATAGGCACTATAACTCCTGTTTGCCAATCGCTAGGTGCCTTCCCGCTATCCCAGGCCCCTTTAATGACCCTTGTTAGCCATTTAACACCCTCTTCACCCATTGCCTTGAGCATTTCTGGCCGGATTTCATCAACTCCTGCAGACTTGCCAACTTTTAGCGATTTAATCGCTTCAGTGACTTCGTCTACTGTGGGACTTTTCTCCGCCATTATCTCGTCAGCAGTGGGAATGCCATCTTCAGTGCCCTGTTGGTTGAGAAACTCCGAAAAGTGCTCTGCATCTGCGCAAGACATCGCTCTCATTCAAAAGAAGTGTTCCGTCCTTGGATTTAACCCCTTGAGTGATATTCAACTTCCTCCCCCTGAGCCGGCGAATGGTCTGCCAAACTATCTTGTTTGCAGATCTGCAATCGTGCTCCAACTTCTCGCCGAACTTTTTCCATGACTGTTCCTTGACTGTTCTGACTGCGAAATTGGAAGTCCTTCGCGCCTCATTGTACCGGGTTCGAGAAGTTGAGTTTCCACATTGGATTCACGCAATGGCTCTCATCCACGCAATAAACTCCAGGCGTTTTAAACCAAGCAGTTCTTTTCTCACCACCAGCAGCTACCCCAAGCCGCTTCACTTCACAAACATTTCCTGCAGAGGCAATGACTGCCGATAAAAGCAGCTGCCATTCCTCCTCTACATTCAAAAGTCAGCTGGAATTTGTTCAAACTTCTCAGAAACATGCTGTGCAAATAATAATATTATTTATAATAAATAATATTAGTTGAAAACGGTTTATTTTTGACAAAATTTTAAATTGCTTCTTATTTCCTTTTAATTTCAGAACCGCGTTAACACCAAGGAGCCACTACCCTATATCGTTCAATCAAAGTTCAAGGATCTGTATGTCTATCTGAAGGCTGGAAGTGTTTGCGCCGAATGTGACACCGAAGTAATCAACGATGATCATTTAATGTAAGTCGGATCATTGGTCTATTCTTTGTTTTGTCTTAACTGTGTCCCCTCTAGCGGCCAATTGAAATGCACAAAATGCGCCTATAAGACCTGCTGTGAGCGTGCAATGTTTCAGCACTCGACTGTGTGCCAGAACTCGAGCAGCAACAATCTGCCCGGAGCCATTGAGTTACCAACTGAAGAGGAAATGCACTGTGTTTGCGGCTTTTCCACTGCAATCGGCAACAAAATGGCTAGGCATCTGGCCATTTGCGGCCATAAGTCGGCATATTTAAGTGTCGAGAACGCTGTTGAGAACACTGTCAAGCGACACATGCTCGATATGTTGGGCTTAGTGCGTCGCGACGGCGAGCAAATGACTTCCGAGGCAGAAGCAGTTGGGGACTCGAATGTAGCTGCTGCTGTGGCAACTGCTCCAGAAGAAGACACTTCGCCTGTTGATGAATTTTTGGACCAGATCGAGCAAGAAATGGACGCCTAAGATGGTATATTTTATGTACATTAAAAGGGGTTTTATGCATACATAAATAAAAATCAAAACAAATAGTTACAGAATAAAGTAAACGTTAAAAATCTACTATCATAATACTAAAGTTTTTACTGAATCAACTTTTTGCCAATTTTGGACTGATGCAGTGCCGATAGCACCAGTGCTGTATCCAGCTCCTTTTGAGAACCTTTCTCACTATCTAAGGAGATTTCCGCGGCTCTGCCGTGAAATCTAGCCAGCACACGAGATCTGTAATCTAAAATGTAGGAGAAATGAGCATTTTTTTGTTGCAAAAAACCCATATGAACTACTCACCAACACTGCCCGCCAATGGGTTGCCAGTCAACCTCAGCCCCTCCAGTAGTGGTAGACAGGCAACGTTATCCACCTCGTCCAAGTCGTCTATGTGATTGCAACTTAAATCCAAATTTACAAGAGAATACAATTTCCTTAAGCCACCAAGCGTCTTAAGCTTGTTTTGAGCGAGATTTAGGGAAATCAGGTTTCCTAGTTCTAGATGCCAATCGATGCATTCGGTAAATAAATTGACGGCTAAACTAAGCGACTGAAGACGTGGTAATTCGTTGAGATTCTGTATACAACTGAGACGATTTTGGTCGAGAATCAAATTGCTGAGATTTGGCACAGTTTTAATACTGGTGTCGATTGTCGTAAGGAGGTTGCCAGAAAAATCTAGCTCTGTGACGCTGCTCCATGCAGCGCGACTTTTGGACGGCTCATTCGACGGAGAGACAACGTCAATGTCTACCTTATGGAGATTATCACACATGAGGACCTGATTGATTCGAGTTATCGTCGTATTGTGAACTGAGATATGCTTTATGCTGGGTTTCAGTAAAGCTGTAATGAAAAGGTTTGCACATATTAACAATAATCAATATTTTCTCAAATTCCAATTTAATTTTGTGTAGAACTTGAGGAAACCTGCCAGTCTTGCTATGTTCCGAGAGCTACAAAGTAAGTATTTACAATCTCAAAACCTTTTGATTCAGATGGGACCTCCACAATTCTTCAATTCGCACAAAATTGTTGATCTATTTGAGGAAAAAATATAAAAAAAAACAAACTGGATAGCAGCGCACAAGCAATTCCATCACCTCAGGTTGTTGCGTCAGAGGTTCGTCATCATTATAAAAGGGTCGCGAAGCGAGGGCAGCTAAATGGTCGTTCCATCATTCCTAATCCTCCGTCACCAACTCAAATACTCAGGCGGATTTCGGAGATGTTCTTGACCTGGATCCCACTACCTGTTTCTTGGCCAGCCAGATGAAACACTTGCCATGATGATTATTATTAACAACCTCCGTAACGGAGAGGAATTTTAAGAAAAATTTTAAGATTGACATTACGATGAGTGCCACCGAAATTCTAAAATCTCTCGTCAAAAGAGGAATAAAAGTAGTCGAGGACCTAGCAGATGACCTAGTCAGACAGGTAAATTTCGTCCAACAATCAGTGAACTAATGGAATCTCTGTCAGCAGAATTATCAAGACGGGCTGAGAACAGTGGACTTAAAGTCAACCCATATAAGGCAGAGATGGTCTTGCTAGAAGTAATCGCAAATTGCAGGAGTGGATAACTCCGAAATTAAACCAATCTTAAACTCTCCCTGGAAGACAAATATCTTGGCGATTTGTTTGACTACAAACTAAATTGGAAACGGAACACTAAGGGGAGAACGAAGAAAGGTCTAATTGGGAAAAAGTGTGGAGCCAAAATAGCGTACTGGCTTTATAAAGTGGTTGTTAGACCCATTTTTAGCTATGGATCGTTGGTATGGTGGGAGGCATGTAAAACGAAATCTAACCTTAACAATCTGAAGTAGGTGCAACAAAGAACAACCTCTGGAAGCCACAATGTCTAGGACACTCGAGCGTTCCCGAACATCTTAAATCAAAGTGGGTTGATAACCCGTACAGATTATAAAAAACCTCAATTTGGCTTCGATAAAAGCTTCAGTCACTATACCAAGTAGACAAGACTGGGTGGAGGCAAACGTTGACACCCAAGGTGTCGCTATACCGATTGATCGAAAACAGAATATGGAACAGATTCAGGAGTCTTACGGAAAAAACTGCACATCAACCAGTTATATCGACTAAATGGCTACTGCGGTATTTTTGCTGCGATCTATACGGTGAAGAGAGCTGCACAGACAGCTCAATCTATGGATCTTCCGGCAACGCAAATCACCATTATGTGTTGACAGTCAAGCAGCACTTAAAGCCCTATACGCAAACCTCGGGCAATTCATGTGCGTTAAGGACTGCCTCATTGCACTAAGAAAAATAAGCCTTCTACTTTGCTGTGTTCCTGGGTACGTTGGCGTGGCATGAAATGGCGGACGAGCTGTCCAGGAAAGGTTCTGATATGGACAAAACATTGGCTGACTGACGGATATTTCCTTCCTTCAATAGAGCCACTATTTTCATAGATCAAGACACGGTCTAACTAGCTGGTGAATGATGGCACCAGTCTAAGGATTGTATCACAACACATTGCTTATGGCCAGTACTCGACCTAGAAATAACAGCGACCCTTCTTCCATCTCTCATTAGAGACTTCATAAGAACACTCGTTGCTCTTATGAAACAGCTCTCTAAGAACGACGAATAACATTTTTAGGAGTCAGGTCATTTGATAGCCTGGACGACCTGGCAGGAATATCACTACTAGACCTAAAAAGATTTATGAAAAGATCTGGCTGGTTCAGCTCGAGCCCAACCATGTTTGGGCATATGTAGACCAATCGTCTATCATACAAGAATAATCACAATGGGTCAATCTGGCCACCGAGTGAACTTGCACCAAATGCAAACAACTCTTCCAACCTAACCTAACCTAAGGAATTTGAATGATATTAAAAAAAAGTTAAAAGGAAGTCGTTGGAAGTAATCGTTAGAGTTGGGCATTTGTTAAATGGCTTTTTCGTACTTCAAAATATTTAAAGAGACTTTAAGTAAAAAACAAAAGTTTACCAAAAAAAAAGTTCTCGTAGCTTTTTTTAGCATTATATTGTTCCTTTTTTTCTGATTTTACTTAAGTAGATATATACTTGCAATCTCTACAATTTATTAGGAATACTTCAACTTTACAAAAAGACTTTAGTCAACGCCTTAGGACATAATGAAATTTGTCAATATGTGAGAAAAAGAAAGAGCAGGTACTGTTGCTTTATTTAAGTTTTTTTTTTGTCTGAACGAAAGACACAACAAAACTCATCTTCGGATGTGTTTTGTACTTGTCTCAAATAAAAGGGGAATATACAGTAGCTCTCGTTACTGGAGTTAACGCACAGTTCTCGGGGTCGACAAAGTTTTGTTAGTTAGTTAGTTTATTTTTACCCATTTGTATTCTTACTGTGCTCTTACAACAACGCTTGAGAGTAGCAGAGCCGTATTAAATTGGAGACTATGAGCGAGCAGAAACATGCTTTTGCAAGAGCGTGTTTGCCTGAACAAGATTGTGCCGGTTTTTTTTGCATTTCGGTTGAACTGAAGAGGAGGAGGTTTCTAGTTTTTTTGTTTCGGTTATTGAAATTACCACCCACCTGCCTCCACCCACAAAGACTCCTCCAATTGACAAAAGACTTCCTTTCAAAGTCAAGTCTGTTCCTGGTGACCGGGAACACACAATTGGCCCAATGCACCTTTAAGGAAGTTTTTTTTAAACATTTGCTTAGACAGATAGGGTAGGTATAGCTGGTTGTTTTTGGGGAAAAAATTTATTTAAACTTACCTATGTCAACGATATTTTCAGTTGAAAGTCCATAAAATTTAATCGTCTTCAAACTGCGAAAGGCATTTAAGTTAAAGAAGAGGTTCTTAGGAATAATATTGCTTCGTCCTATGGGAACATCAATGGAATTGTAATCGCAGCCAATCATACCGTTGTCCTGCAAGAGAGATAATTAGACTCACATAAGTCAAAAGGTAAAACCTCACTTTTATTGGAGTTCCTTTGAGAATTTCTAGTTGGCTGCAGAAGTCCAGAACATGGGAGAAGTCGTACTTGTTCCTTTCGTCGTTTTCAGGGCAGGGTAAGCACAGACGTTCGCTTATTGCAAACAGCTAAAGAGAAAAGTTTAGCATCATCACCATTAGAAATACGGACAATATTAATAAACAAAACCTCTAAGGCTGATAAACTGTACTCCTTTCTTACGCTCAGTAGCGTATCGCCGCTCTCGTTAAAGTATTTTGCTAGATCCTGAAGCAAGTAAATGATGTCGTATTTGTTAAAGTCTAAGAACTCAGCCAGCAGCCTCGGCATTGTCAGACGAAACAGCGCCAGAAGTTCTTGAAGATATTTTTCAAGTTGCGCTCTACGCTGTTCTAGAAATGCTGGATTTTTGTTTCCTACCAGCTGTTTGCAAAAGCCTGATGTTATGAACAATTCTTAAAGCGAAGGAAGTTCAACTTACCTTTTTCGGGGGCAGAAGCTTCTTTGATATGGAATTCTCTTCAATCAGCTTCTCGTTAAGTTGATCGAAATCCTTATATCGCCGTTCCAGGGTCCATTCGACCTCGTGTATCTTTACCTGTATCTCGTAGTAGACAACACTGGATTCGATGAACTTTGGAATGTAAATTTCTGTATCTTGATTGTGCTTAAAGTAGCAAGACATCTTGGTAATTAAATGTTATCTCATCAGGCTTTGTTAGTCAATTGTTTGACGTTTTTTTAATCCAGACTTTTTGGGGTGGAATCACTTCTTAATGTGGGCAGATGATTTCACTACTTGACAAAATTTTCAAGTGATCAAAATTTCATCAGTCAATTTTAGTCGCTTTCGTGCGTTGTGTAAACTTTGGGTTAGAAACTTATGCAGTAAACCGAATAAAAAGGAATGTGAATTACTAATTACAGGTAATTATACAATATTTTTATTTAACAATTCTGAAATCAGCCCCCCAAGTTGTTTATCAAAGCAAACGTCAAGTTTTTGACATATGCCGTGTTCCAATTCTCAGTTCGTTTCATACGGCTGACAGCTTTTAGATTTTAAGGATATGATTTCATGAGCTTTTCTAATGGCCTTTTCGGTTGATCGTCCGGGAGACTTCTGGACTCTCCTGAAACTGTTTTCTTGGACTCGTTTGACAGTTCATCTTCTGGATAGAAGAGTTATTTGCTTCTGGTTTTGAGTCCAGAATCAAAACCAGAAGCACGCACACAATCATACATGTGTCAATGTTAAGTTGGATAAACATCAATTCTCCCCTTCTGTAGAATAACTTTCCGTAGAATTACTTTGGCTTCACAAATACAACGCTAGACAAACTTCAAAATCAAGAAAAACTGGCTGTTCGGAGAGAAGCCCCAATCCGGGAGAAGAACGCCTTGATCCGGGATCGCCAACCAAAAGGCCATAATTTCTGTTAGAAAAAATGAGAACAAGCGAATACATGATACAGTTTTGGCTGTAAATTACTGAATAACATCCATTTAACTCTGAATATCACTCGAACACCCATTTGCTTACGTTTTTTATTAATATTGATTTTAGAATGGCCATCAATGATTGATTTCCATTTGAAAAGCAATCATAGCCATAAATCTACATACGTGGCAATAAGCTTAAAAATTACATTTGAAACTTAAATTTAATATTTTCGGCTTCAACGGTTTCTATAAAAAATAAATATATAAACTTCAAACCCGAAAACAACGTAGACATAGAAAATTTCAAAACTTTTATGATTTTCTTTTTCGTTTTAAATTTGTATTTGTAGGCAATGAAATACCCACATTGAAAATGATTGAAAATCTAACTGCCAGTTATTTTTCCTTTCCAATTGCCATGTTCATTTCCATTGTATTGGGCATTGACAGTGGAGCCACAGCGTAAGACTTCAGCGTTGAAATCTCGCATTCCTTTTAAAGTCTTGATGGATTAGACTTTTCGACCATTCTTATGATTGCATTCTTTAGGATGACACTGCATTCTTTGCAGTCCCTTTGAAGCATAAATTACTGAATAACTATTCAACTTCGGACATGTTAAAGCTTTGCCCACAAGCTGAAATTGACGAATTTACCCATTCTCCGACATTTGTTTACAAGTGTAAGTAAATTCATGAATTCGTCATTTCTATGCAATTTCGTTTTGCAGCTTTTACTTCAGCTGATCGCGTAAGGTAAATTGTTGTTATATCTTGTTACACAGATTCACCGACACGGAAATTTAAAGGTTTAAAAAAGCCTTAAAGGCTTTATAAAAAACGTAAACAAATGGGTGTTGGAGGGTAAGAGGGACGCAAGTTGAATATCTAGTTATTCAGTAATTTGTGCTTTGAAGTCATTAGCATTCACTTGAAGTCACGTGCATTCAGTTGAAGTTTTTGGGACTTCAAATATTTTCGATGAAGTCTTTGGGACTTAGCGAATTTTCGATGAAGTCCTAAGGACTTCAAGAATTTTCGATGAAGTCTTTGGGATTTCGAGAATTTTAGATGAAGTCTTTGGGATTTAAGTACAAAATAAATGGGAAATGTTTTTTTGTCGGTGGAGAATAAAAGGTGAAAAAGGCCCAGCATATTTGAGAGAAAATGAAACATTTATATCTGACAAATTGAATTTAGTTTTCTGTATAATAGGGTGTTTTCCACTTGTCATACTTGAGAGAATTGTGCAGAACTGCGCCAATACAAGAGGCACAATATTTCAAAAGTCCGTCTAACCACTCTCATAAACAGACGATATTGACATAACCGGAAGAACAAAGCGTGATGTCAGTGAAGCCTTCGTGACTATTGGGACGGAAGCGGCGAATATGGGTTTAGCAATCAACGAGGCAAAACCAAGTATCTGCAAGTATATGCTGTCATCAAGAAAAGATACACAATACCGACGTCTTGGACAACAGCGCTAAAATCGAACTCTTGCCAATCGCTGTTTCTTTGGGCTAAGAAGGGAATTGAGTGACAAAGCCTTCTCTCGCGAAACTAAAGTGTCCATCTATTAGACCCTCATCTTCCTACTCCTGCTTTACGGTGCAGAAGCATGGAAAACTCTTTAGGCTGCCTCGAGAGGAACATTTTTCGGACGATTTACGGTCCCGTGTGCAAAGACGAAGAGTGGAGGAGGAGATTTAATATCGAACTGTACTGGCTATACAGCGACACTGCCCTAGCCCGTAGAGTCAAAATACAAAGGATATGAAAAGATACACAATACCGACGTCTTGGACAAAACATCACCATCGACAGCTATGACTTTAAGGTAGTTATGCACTTTCTCTACCTAGGTTCCGCTATCAATTCAAACAATGACACCAGCGCTAAAATCGAACTCTTGCCAATCGCTGTTTCTTTGGGCTAAGAAGGGAATTGAGTGACAAAGCCTTCTCTCGCGAAACTAAAGTGTCCATCTATTAGACCCTCATCTTCCTACTCCTGCTTTACGGTGCAGAAGCATGGAAAACTCTTTAGGCTGCCTCGAGAGGAACATTTTTCGGACGATTTACGGTCCCGTGTGCAAAGACGAAGAGTGGAGGAGGAGATTTAATATCGAACTGTACTGGCTATACAGCGACACTGCCCTAGCCAAAAGAGTCAAAACACAACGTCTACGATGGCTGGGTCATCTAGAGCGCATGGACACCAAGGCCCCGACCCAGAAATTCTTCGAATCCACCTGCAGGGACGGCACAGTAGAGGAGCACCGAGGTTCAGGTGGCGCACGCAAGTGGAAGGGGAACTCAGCCATCTTCGCGTGCAAAACTGGAGACGACTAGCTGGAGGCAGAGCTAGCTGGCGAAGCATGTTGCTTTTCACTTTTATGATAAGAACAACCATATCCACGTCAACAGCAACATCAGCTGTTCTGCGCCCCCCCCCCCCACACACACACAAGAAACACTGCTGAGTTGATGACACACGTTTGTCAATAAAAGGTGTGTTTGTTTTGTTTCGTCAAAAAAAGCACAAAACGCGTCGAATTCTGTTTGGTTTGATTTAAGAATTCTTGCGTGGAATTTTAATTTCTTCGTGAAGATTAATATTCTTATAGTAAATCTCGTCATTAAGAGAGGATTGAAGGACGATTTGTCTTAATTGCGGATTAGTGTCCGGTTCATAAATTACTGAATAACTAAATATTCAACTTGAGTCCCTCTTACCCTCCAACACCCATTTGTTAACGTTTTTTATAAAGCCTTTAAAGCTTTTATAAAGCTTTAAATTTCCGTGTCGGTGAATTCGTGTAAGAAGATACAACAACAATTCACGTGATCAGCTGATGTAAAACCTCCAAAACGAGATTGCATGGAGATAAGGAATCGAGTAATTTACTCTTATTTCTTAACAAATGTTGGCGGATATATTAATTCCTCAATTTCAGCTTGTGGGCTTAGCTTTTATATGTCCGAAGCTGAACATCTAGTTATTCAGTAATTTATGGTTCGGTGGAAACACCCTATAAAATGCCCACTAGAGCACTAGTTTGATAAATCGTATTTTCGTAGTTTGCTTTTATTTATAAGAAATATGTGAAGTAAATAATGTTTTGTGTCCAGAGATGGCAGAAATGTGACTTTATTTGATTTCCCAAGTTTTTTCGTCTGCTTCATAAATAGTTTAGTTTAGTAAGCTTTATTAGTATTAATTTAATACTTTACAAAATCCATATTTCTCTTACAGTTAAAATATAAGTTTTACAAAAGTTTAACAAATTTATTTAATTCAGTCTTAATTCTCTTATGTTCTTCTTTTTACAAACTCTAAGCATTTACGTTTAAACGTTCTAAAATTCTGCTCATTTTTAATATCACTTGGTAAGCTATTAAACAGACTAAAACCTTTATATACAATTGTATTTCTACCTGTTGATGAAAACTGATTTCGTAACCTAAAATCATTTATGTTTCGTAGATTGTACGGCTGCGCATCTCTTACTCTTCTGACCTCGTTAGTTAAATACCTCGGTGCTGCACCATGTTTGATTTTAAACACAGCTATCAAAGTGTTGTACTCCAGCCTTTGCTTGACGTTCAACCACCTTAGCGCTTCCAGCATAGAATTTATTGGGGTGAAACGATTGCACCTTAGGATACTTCTCATACCTTTATTTTGGAGTTTTTGAAGCCTTTGAATGTATCTATAAAATAAATATTGAATGTCTATAAAATTCGCTTTCTCACAGTTTGACAGTTCAAAGAGAGAAAAAAAAAAAAAAATAAATGAAGTAGTTAATGTAATTAAATGTAGTTAAAGTAGTTAAACGTAGCAGATTAGCAATTACACGTCCACCGAAACCACCGAACAGTCAATTCAAATTGCTTTTTCAATTTGCGAGGCCGTAGACGTATCGCCATTTTGTCTTTTATTAAATTGCGAACTGATTGACTTTGGTCATACGCTACACATTCGGCTCTTTTCACGACCTTCAGTGTTTTCATCCAATTATTATTCTTTAATTCTTTTTGAAATTTAACATTTTGAATTGTAAAAAAATGTAGGTGGTTAATGAAACAAATCAGAGGCGTAGTTTACCAAATTAACTACGCGTAGTTAATCAAGTAGATTACCTGGCGTATTCTGTCCACCGTATTTGTCCTTGTCTGGCAAAATCTAACTTTCCTACTCTTATCAGGCTTACATTTTTCTAAGTGTTATCGGGAAAAAGTAGAGAAACAAAGAAGTAACATACGGGCCTCAATAATAGTATGTTAAAATTATTATAAAATTACAACACGCGAAAAAAAATTCAACGAAAAAAAATATATATATATTTTTCTGACACCCTGTCGTAAGGTTTCGTCCGCATGGATTGCTGTGACTTGGCACCACTGCTCGCGCATTATTTATTTCTTCATCTTTGGTTTTCTTTTCGTTTTCTTACAACATTTCACAGCCTTGCCTTGCTTTGCTCGGTTCCATTTCATATTTGCGTGTGAATCGGACGAAATTAAGTGAACCGATGAAAAAATAGTCTCGTTGGTATTCCGCTTTCGCATTAATTTTAAAGACGCCTGAAAAGAAAAGAAACCTCTCCACATATGTACGTTTGCGCAAATTTTAAAAGTAAAAACCCATATCCGGATTGCAATTGCGTAGCCCGTGTAAATCGTGTTTCGTAGTGCTGAGCAAAGAGAAAAGCAAAAAAAAAAAGAAACCAAAATGAAATCCCTTTCAACCGTGCACATCTTTGCTGGAATAATTCTATTCAGTTCGTTGCTTTCCGAGGCTGGCCGCCCGCCCCAAGTGAAGAAAATAAACAAATGTTGTCGAATCGGCGACTATCTTAATAGTACGGAAGTGTGTGTGGCAGGTAGCTCCAGTAACTGGGTGCCTCTCGTTTTCCTAATGAATAAACGCGAATACTTCAACCCCAGAGGTGAAAGCCCCAAATTTATTTCGTTTGAAGAAAACACCCGTCCAAAGGAATGCCAAGGTCACCAGCGCGAGCTGTTCCTTGGCAGCGACAAAGTCATCATCTTCTCGAACGGATCCCTTTTCATAAAGGAGAAAGCGAAATCCGTTGGCATCGATGACTACTGTGTGGACAGGGACGCTGCTCTAGTTTGCTTTCGCCACATTCATGCGGTCGATTCGCTTACTGCTCCCAAGAAGCTGAGTAAAATGAGAAAGTGTTGCGGCCCGAATGCCGCTTACGACAGTAAGCAGAAAACGTGCATATATCAGCAAAGTGTCGAAGCACACACCGCCACCACCACCGGCGACGTCCCCGGCGCAGATATCTTCAATTCCACAGATGTCGAAATAGTGTTCGGTTTCCCCGACTGTAATAGTACGAATTTCGCGATTGTCAGCAGCTTCAATTCGGATCTGTTTGACTTTGAGACTGGTAAGCTGACCATCGAATCGGGCAAGGAAATTACGTCGGATGAATTCTGCTTGGAGTACACGGTGGGTGCGGACGAGAAGACCGCGTCGGTGGATATATTCACGTGTGCCCATCACATATCGTCGCAGCCGACCGTGTGGAACGGCAGAAACGATGAGATTCACTTTGCCGTCCTCTCCGCTGGCCTGTTTATTTCGGTTCTGTTTCTGGCGGCCGCCTTGGGTGCTGGATTCCTTATGCCATCCGTCCATTATGTGCTGCACTGGCAGTGTCAGATTTACTATATCTTTTGCCTTTTGGTCGGCGATTTACTGCTGGCCATCATACAAATATCACGAGATGCTCTTAACGAAAGTGCCTGCACGGTGTTGGCCGTCTGCACGCATTTCTTCTTCCTAGCCGCGTTCTTTTGGCTCAACACGATGTGCTTTAATATTTGGTGGACCTTCAGAGACTTCCGACCATCATCGTTGGAGAAAAATCAGGAGCTCTTCCGGCTGCGCCTGTTCCGCGTGTACGCGTGGGGTTTGTCTTTCATCATTGCCGGTACTGCTGCGATCCTCGAGCAAACTACGGAAAATGATCTGCTCAAGCCCGGCTTCGGAGCGAACTGCTGGTTCAAGGGCGACCTCGAGATGTTTGCCTTCTTCTTCGGCCCCATTGGCATCCTGCTGTGCATCAACCTTATGCTGTTTGCGTCCACGGCGCGACAACTGACCTGTGGTTTATGGAAGCGCGACGACGTTAAATCGACAACTGAGAGGACTGCCCTGGGCAAAGTCTGCCTCAAGCTCGTCGTCGTTATGGGCGTCACATGGATGGCCGACATCATCTCCTGGATGGTCGGGGGACCCAAGTACGTGTGGTATTTCACGGATCTAATCAACGCCTTGCAAGGAGTATTCATTTTCATTGTGGTCGGCTGCCAACCGCAGGTCTGGGCTGCCGTCAAACGTATCTGGACATCGAAAACTCGGCAAGAAGCGACCAACACAACCAACGCCGTCCAACACTCCAGCTCATCGAATGGTCTGCCCTCAATTGGCGACACGATTACAAACAACACAGTCGCTTCGGATAATGCGACCAAGATTCCAATGGAGACCGTCTGTTAGAGATCAAGCAAGTATTCTACCATTCGCTGCCAAGTATTGAAATTAAAATTACGTAAGACTTAGTATACAATGTAGAGTATAAGCTCAAAACTTAAGTGTTCTTAAACGAAGGAAGGGAGTAAGTCGCCTGCCACTGACGACTTTTGCAGTGAGCCAGTCATCCTCTCTAAATTTTAAACCTTTGACACAGTTCGATTTTTCTCGAATATGTATAGCCATGTTTCTTTGGGCTCGACGTTGTACTGAGAAGTGCTTTGTAAAGTTCTATCTCCATGTGTGAGAGAACTGTCCTGCACAAAATGTACTTGAACCCGACGACAGAACAGTTCAATCATTCGTGGAGAAAGGTTGCAACCATAAACTTGACCAAGAAATCTTTTTTTTTCTTTGTACGACTACCTGCCGGTAATTAACAGTACTACCTCGAGGCCGAAGCAACACGTGACAAAGAGAGTCGCACACAAACTAAATATCACTTACTTCCACGCTGCATAAGGACGATGCATATTTATTGCTTAACAATTCCTTTGAACACCCCATTAGCGCCTATCTTGAACATCAGAGGAAGTACTCTCAAACTAGCGCCATTAATTTATTTATTGTGTTCTGAATGCCACTTAAGAGATATGAGTTCGAGTTGGTCTTCGGCTACGTACACGCTCGTGAAATGACCCCGGTGAACTTCTATTGTATACCAATCAGTTGGACGGTGAACAAATTAGGTCGCCTCTGTGATTTTTATTTTTTATTCTTTTTCCCGAACGAAACAACAGTTAATTTGATTAAAGAGAGGAATTCAATTTGATGATGATTGTGCTTTGTGTACCACCATGAGTATTTTCATTTTGTAGTCATTCGTGTATGTAGACGTTACAAACGATGGAAGGTACAATTGCTCCGAAAAAATGAAAGTGGCATATAGAAGACATCATAATTGTTCTCGTTTATTTTTAGAATTTATTAAAGACTATTTCGCCACCGAAACAATCTAATTATACATTTTCTGTTGTCGCTTGTTTAATGTTTAAAGTGACCTGCTGGAAGGTCAATTGAAAAAAGTGTTTATAGAATTTTAGAGAGGCGAGTGAAAATACGTTTCAATGAAGAATGATAGAGGCTATTGGATGGTGTTTGTGGGTCACATTTCTTTTTAAGTTGGGGGTCACTAAAAAGAGGATGCTTTGGCGTATTGCTAGGACGTACTTACTTAACTGCAGGAGATAAAAATATATGCACTTAACTTAACGACCATGCTTAGGGCTTCCTGTTAACTGACCGCCTAGTTTTCGCGATTGCCATGCCAATATCCCAAGAGAAGGCAATAGTTTCGGTCTTGAATAATTATTTTGCACTGGGTTCCATATAGTCTGACCAATTTAATATCTTTAGTTGCATATCTTTAACACTTGTAGCAGTTAATTTAATATCTTAACTGCTCAAAGTGTTCTTAAGAATATAAGAACACTTGTAGCAGTTGGTTATTACAGTTAAAAAAATTGCAATAGAAGTATGGGTAGTCACTTAGTGACTACTATATTCAACACAGGATTGTTAGGAACACAGGATTCAACTTTTTTCCTCCAACCTACCAGATTTGAAAAACAGAATTACAAAAAAGAGCCCTTCCAGATGTCTGGGAAAGTGCTAGTTTTTAACGACAGGTTAATAATATGGAAAAGAATTTTGTACAAGAAAAGAGCACAATTTTTGATGAAACCGGAGGGTATCCAAACGATCTGTCAGAGCCTCCCCTTCAGATAATTCAATGTTATTGAGAGTAGGAGGAGCGGAATCCCCAAAGTAATGATTGTTCCTTTATGATTGAGTCATGGCTTGAAAGGACTGATTGAAAGAATGATTACAAATGATTGGATCCTAAGGTAGGAAAGTCAGCGTCTCTGCCCATTAAAAGAGAGGGACCCTGGGTAACCATCAATCTTATACACAGAATTTACGAAATTCGAGACTTTATCAGGTCTGGACAGGGACACACAACATAATCGCATTGCGGAAAGAAGATTTTAAGCTCGATTTCAGCTCCCTTTAAAGCTAATAATAATTACTCGTTTCAGTGCTTCGACATTTTCCCTAGGCTCCGTTTTTTTAAGTGTTAGGTGACGTTAAAAATTATTATCCCACTGACAAGAAATCGTAGGACTACTATTGGGTACTAGAAAAAAAGAAAATTGCATTGCAAATGTCATTGATTTCAAGAAACAATTACAGGCTCCAATCGAAATTGTCTTGCTCTTCAACACAAATGTTATTGTAGTTAGCACTTCTAAAATCAAATTTAAAAGAAAAAATTGTTTGCATCATTAGTCAAGAACACAAAATAGATTTAAAGAGGGGTGATGAACGTCTTCAGGAAGAAAAGATGAGAAGCTCACGTCGCTGTTGTTGGTGAAGATGGCGTCTAGAGGCAAGTTGTTAATAGGGCTTAAGCAAGTAAAATCAGACTCACCAGGTGCCCATTGAACTTTGATGAAAATCACCAAAAACATAGAAGATATCCGATGATGACAGCAAACTCACGATAAATCTAATGGCGCCCGAATTATTGAGCCTAGTTCTATTTCTATATAAACGAGAACAAAATACATAAATATCAAATGAAGTAGAAATGAATTAAGTGCATCAATATTCGATGCCGTGGGCGTCGCACAATGGGGACCTTTGTGTGGGGTAGCGGAAAAAAAAATCGGTAAAATCTGAACTTATAAACTTAGAGCAATGAAATTTTGCACACCTGATTTTTTTTTTCTTAATTGCATATATCCCACATGTAGTATTTACTATAAATCGTGTACCATACAAGATCTTTGGGCCTGACGTGGTGAGTGCCGAATACCTAAGCTCTTCATCACTGAAGCTCCTTCTCATCTTTCTTCGAAAGACGGGTAAACTAAATACATTAATGTAAGGTGTCTGCATGGTAGTACAATGGACCAGTAGTTGTGTCTGAGTGCTCCATCGGATAGTAGCAACCTCCAACAAAAACGTAAACGTACCATACAAAATCTAATCCGTGCGTGTAATGTTGACATTCCTAGTCTAAGCGTTTCTTTGTTCATGATCTTAGATTGTAACTTAAATAAGTCATTCATCTCTGAAGGCTTAGCTCTACAAATAATGCAATGGCTCGCGGAACTAGTATTTGTAACAGCGTGAGCTACTTTTCCATCTATCATTGTAAAAAAAGACGGTGTCTCACTTTGACAAAATGCACTCCAACGGCTAAATTAGCACCCTTTAAAACCAACGCAGACGACGATGCAGCATTTATACGACCCTGTGAGACCAGAACGAACGTTTGAGCTCTTCGACTTTGTTTCTTTTCGGCCGGTCAGTGCACGATACGAAGCCCTTCTTTAGTCTACCGCGAGCAAAATTAGTTTCCTGGCTGCCACTCATCACTGCCACTTTTTCATTGAACAACAAATTCACCACTCACTATATTTTTCATGAAATTTGGTTTTGCAATAGCAAACCTCTTTGAGCCTTTGTTTGAACTGAGAAAAAAGTTCATTTTTTAACTGCGGATATTATGGCGGCAACATAACTTTCATATAAAAACGGATATGTTTCCTGTAAAAACTGATCTAACAAACTGATCCCTTCAAGCAAAACTTGAATTTTGATTGATTTTTTTGTTTGAATATTTTTGTTAATACCACACAAGGTGCACGATTGCTGAAAACTGTTTTTGGAATTTCTAAGTTTTGCTGTTATATAGACGGCCTCTTTAGATGGCACTAGTCCTGAAAGGATTTTTAGGTCGTAGGTTATAAAAATTATGCCACACACTTACAAATCTCACTTAAAATAATAAAAAAGGCAATAAAATTGCTACCAAAGAATTTCCCGCAACAGGTATAAGAGGAAGATTCGTGTACAGGTAAAAGCCATCGAAAACCATCAAAGAGCGAATTTTCATCAATAAACCTAAAAGCCTAATTCAGTAAGAAAAAGTCGTTTTTTTTTCTAATAACTACTTGGTCGAGTCAAAATAACTTTAGGTCGAGTCAAAAGTTTCCTTTTACACTTTGAAGTATCACTGAAATTCCTTTAGAATTGCTGAGCTTTTCGCTGTTCGAACTCTGTGTCACATAGTTTTAGCTAAAGTATGCATTTACCTTTTGCATTTGTCAAAAATCTCTCTACTCTTTACTCGATATGAGTGCTAGCGAATAGCACATAGTAAAAAATTGTCTTTTTTGCCATTTTTCCCTTTAAGTCCACTAGAGCTAGTATTTTTCTGGTCCTTAATTATGGCGGCATTGTCACAAGCAGAACCTCTGACATTTGATATGGGACCACCCTTTTCATTTAAACAATTTTCCAACCATAAAATAAAGCATCCATCCTTGAGTCTACAACGTTATGTTCCTCTAATTTAAACATGGTTTTTATGCGCTAATTGTCCTTATTTGCATACTTAATAAGACTAATTCTTGGTCAGTTTAGAATTTTTAGAAGCACATAATGCCATTATTTCCGTCCAGCAAGGTAAAAAATTTGTTTTCACTTGTATTCATTGACTTAATTGTCCTGGCTAAAATGGCTTAACTTTTTTTGTGCACTTTGTTCTTCCTAGACTTATATCGGCAAATATTTTAAAGAAGTACGATTTCTGTAAGGAGGAGAATCAAACGTACCAAAGTGTTTTTCAAGACCGTATTTCCTAATGATTCAAAGGTTTTTAAGAGAGATGACTTAGTTCTATTTCTCATGCCACTACCACCAAATAAAGATGATGGGTTATTACTCTTCCGGAATTATGTCAACTCTTCTTCTGATTCTTTGACAATGAGCAGTTGATCCGTTCATATCTCATAATTCCTTTACCAATTGTTATGAGTTTTTGAGCTTCTGGGAAAGGCGATTACCTCCAAAAACCAATCTAACTGTTTCTTTATATCGTGACTGCTTCTTTAAATCCTTGTGTCCCGGTTATCAATAGGTTAGTCTGCGGTACTAAAATTTAGGCTGCAGCCTTTAAATTTTTCAAACAGTTTTTGGAGGGAGAACGTCCGCTGTCTCCATCTATCCAAATAATTGGAATTATGCCTCGATGTCGAGTTAATCCTTCCTCATTTAATTTTTTTATAAGGTTCTTTTTAATAGTCACATCACTCTAACAGAGTATCCGTTTCGCGCATAGGCAACGCTCCATGTAAAGTGAAAGCCTTGAAATCTTTCATTAGCATAGTACTCTTTAAAAAAAATACTGCAATCACTATCATACAATACCGAATTTAATATCCCTGAAATTATTGAACACAGTACCCTGTGATCGAATCAAATTGATATTGTTTTTTCCGTCGTTTAAAAAAAATCAGACACCGCCTTTGAATGACCCAGATTTGTTCAAATACCCGCCAGATGAGTTACCTATTTACATACAATCAATGATGTGAAGCGACAACCGACAGCACGCGATCACTTGAATGAAGATCACTATCACAATGCGTTCTCGTTTAATTTTATTCATTAACACCAATCTATTTTAGGAACGAATCTGTACCATCATATTCCTCGCACATTAGAGAAATGTGTTTGAATCGTTTGCTAGTTTATAAAAACACGACACGAAAATATGAAGTTGAAAGACGCATTAAAGAAAAAAACAACGCAAGACACAGGAAGTGAATTCTATGGAGCAGCATTCTCCTTCATGATTCTCACTGCATCAGGGTAATCTAATAAGCTTAAGCTTCCCGCTTTTGGGGCAAGAGGTCGTGGGTGTAATATTGTTTAGGAGTAGTCAATTCATAGGAGTAGGTACATCGTGAGGTTCAATTAGGCTTGCGCTGCTGCGTTAAGTGAGCGGAAAGTTTTAATTAGTTATTTTGATTTTGCTTTTTCTTCTGTTGGCTGTTTGTTGGTTTTTATTAGATGTTTTTTGTTTGTTAGTGGGCTTATTTGCTATTAACAAATTAATAGTTTGGCAAACGATCGTTTTAATTTTTATAATTTTCGTCATAACATCGTTTTTGGGTTTAATAAATAAGCATCCATAGAATAGGAGGTTTCCAACATTAGATAGAAATAGACATAGATTGCTGCTCAGGAGGATTGCCTTGTGACATTGCTTTGTCACATTTGATGCAATGATTTTTCTTTGTTGATAAATTGGGATTGCTGCAAATTAAAATTGTGATTTGTTTTTGTCAGATTAATCACGTGGAAAATTTTTGTAAATTTTCAGCATGATTAAGCATCCTTCCTTGCCTAAAGCCGCGTTGTCACAAGTAACAGAAACAGAAACAGAAGCAGAATTTCATACATTAGCAACGCAAAAAGCATTCAGCGAATTTAGGTTTCAGTTGCTAATGTTTGAGATTCTGTTTCTGTTCTTGTTTTAAGTTGCTTGTGAGAACGCGGCTTAAGGGTATTCACTAACTAAAATTCGTATAAACCTGTTAAACTACGTTAACTTAGGAAATTTCCCACCTCGTAATTGATTTGTCAGATTTTGTATGAAGATTTTTTTACGCAGAGCTCGTTATTTTCTGCGATGATTTCGGCCCACCCGAAATTCGGGTAAAGGTGAATTTCCGAATTTACCCACGTAAAGTTACGCGAATACACAAACGTCAAATTTTCATATTGTTTTGATTTTCATCATTTTTTTTTTCAGCTGAGTTTTTCTTTTCATTCTATTTGGGAATTTTGATATATTTTGTTTTCGAAATTTTTTGAACAGCTTTGTTTTACAATCTTTTTTAGAGTCGATTTACGCGATTCACACAATTTATTTCCCAGGGATGCTATTTAAAGCAACGTAGAATTTTAATACATTTACTAGATTAAGTGAATACACTTAATATGAAATATATAAAAACAGTCCGGTAAAAAAAAACTTTTCGTATCGCCAATCGTATACATGGTGCGCACCAATGACTTAGAAATCGTCGCTTTCGCCACCGCTGACACACCAACCCAACCTTATTTCTGTAGCAATGGATCGTCCCAGTATCCTTCTCTAGCTTTTCGTTCCAGAAAAAACTTTTGGTGGTTCAAACAAGTGAGGGTTCTACATTTTGTTTGGATGTGTGGAACTCCATTCAAGTGCGAATATTTCTTCTGCAAAGCTTCAGAATTTATGGACTGCAGTTGCAAAGCTGCAGATTTTTGAAGAACTGCAGTTGCTTGCCGAGATTTCTAATGGTGCGATTTTTGAATCCTCTTGCAAACGAACTTTGTCCGACGTTTGTTTTTGGCACAGTGTTTAAGACACTCCTACTACGCCAGGTAGGTAACATCTCGACACCAACAATCACAAAGACTGGCATTATGTAGAACTAAGGGTCAAGAACGCCCACCCTCCGACGAGCTGAGGATGGCGACCAGCATGCCAGCACAGACTTGCCTGCTCTATCGCCAGTGTTTGCCTAAACGCTAACGTCGATCCTTCAGTCTGCAGATGGCATGTACGCTTTTCTACTAAACCTAAAAACGTAGTGCGCGATGAAGCTCGGGGGAATTTTTCGTCTTTGGTCGTCGTCATACAGTCGCAACGGCGGCTGTCGTTTATTGCATCGTTCACTTTTCCGCATTTTCAGTGACATCTTAACTTTCAATTTTTAACCGAATTTTTATTCGAATTTATTGATAAAAGGATTGATTCTATTTTGGCTCATAAGGACCAACAAAGGTTAAATAAAACGAAGGACCAGAATCCGCTTGTCTCGAATTCAAAATACAAAACGCAAGTCAAGAACTCAATTAATATTTATGAAAAGAACAAACTGAATTGAAAGTGAACAACCAGCCGGGTTTTCCCTCTCTTTCGTCTGTCGCAGCGTTGCCATGCCATCTCGAAAAAATGTTGTTGAGCATCTGGTGGCATTACATTTCACCGACAGCCGGTGTGGGACTGAGATAATGCTTCTGCGTATGCTGATTTGTCAAAATCTACTTTGTTTCCAATGCTCAAATTTGGGTTTGTGCAGTCTATTATGCCTTTCGAAGGAAATGCAATCAGCTTCTGCTTTCGACATGACTAATTTTTAAAAATGTACCCAAGCGAACGCAGTCCCAACACTTAAATTATATACTTTATTCGAAAAATGTTTGGTTAGTAATGTTCGATACTAAAGAAAACGACGCATTTCAATCGTTTGATTTAAATTTTGACAGTAAAAGTGCATTCAAAGTTCATGTGGGTCATCGGTGGCGACAGCATCCAGTCGCACTCATAAGCTCTTCGCTGTTGGGTTGCATCTTGTCTCCTGTGCGTCAGCAACATTCGTATTAGCCGCAAGCTCGCAACTACATAAGTTACAAATTATTCTTTATTGTTAAGCTTTCTAATTCATATTAATATTAATATACAGGGACGAATTTTCTTACACAAAAAAAACCTGAATTAACTCAATCTCAATTTTAACAAAACTTTCGTAGTATAATATCGGTCAAGTATTTTATATCCTAGGGGCTTTTGTAATGAGGCTTATCAATATAAAACTAGTCGTAATGTAAATTTTATCAAATACAGCCAAAAGACAAGATTAGCATCCTTCACCAGTGGAATATTAGTTCTTTTTTGTTTGATCTCATTTCTTTATTTAAATAATTCTTTTTTTAAACTTGAATTGAAACGAATTCTACTAAACTGAAATGAATAAAAGATTTAAGTGTAATTGAAGCAACGCAATCGGCCTATCACACAAAACCGATCTGTATCAAATATGAATTGTACCTGGCGGCTTAAATTATACAATGAAATACCAAAACCTTTTATTAGGTGAACGAGTGTGAAAGCTAGCGTCGCAATAAACAACATAACAAATTTAGAGGTATGCGTACCGTGTTAACATCCGATTAAGCTATTTATATATAAGCGAAACAGTTTCTTATGGTTATTACTCATATTTACGCTTTGAGCACCATTACTTTACTCAAAAACGACTTTTTGTCTATGACCTACTGGTGAAAACTAATCCTTGCATAAATATGTGACTAAGTGATTTCTCAGCTTAAATTAACATCAACTTTAGAGTAACAAAAAATAGGTTTTGTGTTTATCGTTTTAATTATTTATTTTTTAATTTTAATTACATATTATATCTAACGCAATTAGATCTTTAGCTCCATGCTGACCTGTTTGAAGAACAATATGAGACCCTATTTTACATCCATCACGCGTCCTCAGGTATGGTTTCTTATCGATGGTTTGATTATTGATGAGAGGGGAGGTTTGACTTGCCGGCTTAAAGCTTGTAGGCCAGAGTGAATAAACGCATGATGTAGGTACTGCATCTTTTCAACAAGTTTTGCAAGCTTTTTCAGTCTTTTCTTGATTGTGGTAGTTATTCTCTCGGCTGGGGAAAATATGTGTGATAGGAGTGTAGGCATTCATCTAATCTCTAAACTCATCTGAAAACTATCTTAGCTATTAGGTGGATGTGCGATGGAGGAGAGCATTCCGAATGCTTTCAAGTAGTGTTCCTTAAACATCGTTAGTAGGCACTTGCGGTAGTTTTCCAAAAACATCCGATAGTATCGATAGTTATCGACTGTTTCTAAAAAGAAATGAAGGTTCATCTAAAAATGCTAATAAGTCGTCCGATTTTTGCTTTGATGAGCCCTTCCTCTTTATTCTCGGATCTAGTAAATACTGCAGCCAGTATCTTCTACTTTCGTATAGCTTAAGTCCTGATTGAACGGACTCATAAAGCTTGTATCAGATCTAATATTGTTTTGCATTGAAGACATTTTAATTTTGATACCTTGAATCTATCCGTATATTTTTGTTGTTGCTGTGTCGGGCTCCAATATTTCAGCAATTTCTTTTGTTATGACGTGTTCATCAGCATTGAGACCAGGTAGCGCTTTTTCACATTTGTTACAAGCAAGTTCCAATTCACATTTTACTGTCAAAATTCTTTTTAGTTCCGATTTTTTTAGCTGTCGCTGTATGCTGGTCGAAGCTTGTCACTTGCTAACGTACTCATCTTAAAGTACGTAAATATGGCTTTTCCTTTTTTCATCTTCGAAGTAGTTTAAACTGAATGTGTACTACTAAATTTAATGTGGCGAATATGAAGCTTTTCAACAGCAATGATCATAGAATTCACACTGTCTGTCGTTATTGCAGAACACTTTGACCGGACCATCTGGACCAGCAGTTTTGTGAATGTTGAGATCCCTAAGTACTTTTTTAGCTGTACGAGTGCGAAAATAAATTGGTCCCATAGTGTATTCGATGCGCTCAAGTACAGCCAGAAATATTACGCCATCTGGTAGCGTGGAACTGGCAGCAAAATGTGCTGCAAGGAGATTGCAGTCGAGTGTTGGATGTGCTGCAGATTGCAGACGAGTGTTAAGATTGAAGATTTTCACATTTTTGACGTAAGAACAAAAGTCCAAAAACTCTGCCTCAACTTTTGATCGTACGAAAAATTTACACGACGGATATAAGCATTGCAGTCATTTCTGGCTTGTTTGACCTTACTCCGGTTTACGATAGAGGGGCTATCCTTGTAAAACCGAAAGTAAGACTGCTTCAAATCGATCGCCACTTTGCAGCTCGAAATAAACCACGAATTCTCCTTCAGTTAGAGACTCTTAACCCTGTTAGGGGTAAAAGATCTCATTCCAAGGACAATTATGTTGGTGATCATATTGGCAGCGGCATTATAGTCGAGAAAATAGAGCGACCTGTAAAGCTCCCGAAAAAGTTGTTAAAGCCATGCCATCCCGTTTCCTCGTATCGCCAAACAGTTCTCTTGGGGTAGTGACTTTGATTGGCTGACACAATGGTCTGACGAGAGGTGATAAAACGTCGACGGTGTATTTGTTGGGATGGGGTGGTTAAAAACAAGTCCAGTGTGTTGCTGAATAATCGTCAATGTCAGGTGGGAATCGATTATTATCTCTGTCGATATTCTATCCAGCATAGTGGCTTCCAGTTTCGCAAGCCCGATTTTCTTATCTTTAGTCCATCGTTTTTCCGCGCCGGCACTTTCTGTCTTGAGGGATGCTTTTTTTTCTTATGGGTAATTTTTACCACATTTGCTTGGCCAGTCGTTTGTCTTTGCTTCATTTTGCATGTCTGGAGTAGCTGTAGTGTTAAATTCACTTGTGTAAAATTCACTTAGGTTTTTAATTTCAGAGACGTAACCACACTTTCCTTACTCTCACCGGGTCGATAGTTATTTAGTTTCGAAACTCCCTAAAGTGTACCATCCAGTTTGTATACGATGGATTTAAATGCAATAGATGACGCGAAGTGGAGGGCTTACAATTCTAGACTTAATTCTAGGCTCACTTATAAGTTAAATTTTCTGAGCTAACAAGAAATCTAGTTTTCAAAAAATACAAACTTTCCTTTTAAGTTTAATGTAAATCGATTTAAAAAAATCCTTGATCTGTTTCAATATCATTTGGAATTTATAAATTTTAAAAAACATTTAAACGCCTCTTCAAAATATTTTTATTTCTAACACGTCGACCTCGTCAAATATTCTCTTCCACGACGGTTCCACTTACATAAGTTTGTCTTTAAGTGAAGTCATTCCTCACCGCAAATGTAAGGTCACTCATCTCAATTACACGCAACTCTGAAGCCACGAAAATGGTATCGGAACAAATTATCGTAAAAACAATCTTAACAGATCCAGTTAATGTAAATCGCTTTCAGCTGCTCAGCTTAATATTTTCCTCATACAAATACCATTCCTATTCGATGACCTCCATATTCGGAAGGCAAAACGTAGGTTTGCAATTTGTTTCTGTTGCTTTTTTGTTTTGTTTCTCTGATGTTCAAGAGTTCAATGATTGGCACAATCCGCGTGTCTATTTTCATAAAGAGCTATTTTTTTTTTTTGCCAAAAGTGCCCGCGTCGGGCCGTCGCTGCTCCTGTGTAGCGTGGGGGTAATGACGAATTAATCAGAACAATAAAATATGCTTTGGCTTCAATTCATCTCTTCTTTTCTACTTAAGACATTTATTTATAGCTAAAATGGCAGTTATATATATGTATTTCCCGTAATTTATACATTTTATTTGATTTAAACGAAAAAAAAAATCATAAAATACAATCACACAACGAATGCTTAACATATTTATTTATGTCACTCTGATAGAGCGTTTTTGTTATGTTTTACTATTATTATTCTTGTATATTTTGCTAAAAGAGACTTTTTGTTCTTAGAAAATAAATTTGAAAACAAAAAAAACCTATATAAAACCATTAATTTACTTACGAAGTGTTAAAGAAATGACAAACACTTTGCTTATCATCAACATTGTTTGTTTTGAAAATATATTCATTAACTTCATTTATTTATTTGTAATTTTATCACATAAGAGCCCAAGTCCAAAAACAACGAATTCTAGGATTAGTAAAAAAAAAACACATTTCTTATGCTATTTGTAAATTCGAAAAAAAAAGAAAAAAACCTTAAGACTGTAACATTGTACTCCAATTTCGAATAAATTTTTTACATTGTTGTTTGATAAAATATTATATAAAACTTAGTACCTAAAAAATAATGTAAAACAAATGAAGTTTTGACTTGATCAAACGAATACTCGAATATAGCACAACTAATTTTCTCTTTTCTTATAAGTATTAATAACTTTCATATACGAAATTACTTTTAATATAAAGCTTTACACACTGTATAACATTATAATCAGCTTTTTTTTGCAAAAATATAACAAATATATACAAATGTAACCTACATTACAAAAAAAATACTATGCTTCCTTTATAATCTAGTTTTTTTTTATAGTTCATTCGGCAGCTTACTATAAAACACATTCTAAACATTTTGACTTTACGTTTTTATATCTCTTTATTGTTTGGAATTCAAGTCATTATTATATTTTAAGTCTTCTGTAAACTTTTATACAATATTCAATTAAATACTTAAATTATTTTGTATTTGTTTATTCTTTTTGTGAAATAAAAACAATAATAACGTATATATATCGAATGAGGCTTGGGATTTTTTTTTTATTTATATTTTTGGTTTTAGTCACACATTCTACAGCCGAAGACCGAAGACAACCTTAAATACCCAGAGAATTTCTGCATCCTGCAAACAACAAAAGTAAGTATAGATACAGAAGCTTGAATGATTCTGAAAATGGTCATCAAATTAGGAATCAGTCTGCGTATTGGGTAGCAGCAACAAGTTACTATTTTAACCAAGGAGATCCACTTGCAATGAAAAAAGGAATTTATTGGTAGAAGTATTTCCAGTGTAGACGCTTTGGAAATGAGCTTTGCAACATTGATTTGTAAATGGCCATCAATGATTGACTTCCATTTGAAGAGATTAGTTGAAGCAATCAGATCTAAAATGACATTTAGACCTTAAATATAATTTTTTTTCGGTTCCAAAGCCTTCTATACAAATAAAAAATATAAATTTCCATTTGAAGAGATTAGTTGAAGCAATCAGATCTAAAATGACATTTAGACCTTAAATATAATTTTTTTTCGGTTCCAAAGCCTTCTATACAAATAAAAAATATAAATTTCAAACCGGAAACAATGTAGACATTTTTAAATATCAAAACTTTTACAAAAAATCCCTTTTTAATCGCCATGATCATGTTCAGGTTTTGTTCAGGTACAAAGCGTGCAAAAGGAAAGCAAGCTGCGTTAATTTATTAAAATTTATATTGCCGTTTTTAACCTACGTTTTTCGAAACCTATTTAAAAAACGAAATAAAAATGGAGATTTTTTTTACCGTTTTCGCGAAAATCGTTGGCCATAGAATTAAAAAAACTATCCAATGCTAGCGCAGGTTGTCGCGCTATGGGAAAAAAGTCTAACGGGAACTGAAAAAAAACTTCTAAATAGTTGTTTTATGGATTTGAAATTTAAAAATTATTATAAAAAAGGTCAAAAGGAGGTGTGTCTCCCCCTCTATCTCCCAAACGGTATAAATAATAGCTTTAAAACAAAGAACTGGCACAGTCCATCTCTTGAAATTTCATGTAAAGCCAAAGCAAACTTCGAATACATATCCAAAAACTTCGAAGACTTGACTTCGAAAACGATTTTTTAAGGTTGCTAGTCTGATAACAATAATGACGATTTAATTTAAATTTGGCCGAAGTATGAAGCGTTTACAATGTAAGTTTTAATGCAGTTTTAATATTGCCGTTTCCAACCTTAAACAAACGAAACCTACCATCGTAGACGTTCTGACTCTTTTGGCTAGGTCGGTATCGCTGTACAGCCCGTACAGTTCGATGTTATTTCTCCTCCTCCAATCTCCGTCTTTGCACACGGGACCGTAAATCGTCCGAAAAATGTAACTCTCGAGGCAGCCTAAAGAGTTTTCCATGCTTCTGCACCGTAAAGCAGGAGTAGGATGATGAGGGTCTAATAGATGGACACTTTAGTTTCGCGAGAGAAGGCTTTGCTACTCAATTGCCTTCTTAGCCCAAAGATACAGCGATTGGCAAGAGTTATCCTTCGTTTGATTTCAGCGCTGGTATCATTGTCTGAATTGATAACGGAACCTAGGTAGACAAAGTCCCTAACTACCTCAAAGGAGCTGTCGATGGTGATGTTTTGTCCAAGACGTCGTCGTTGTTGGGTGTCTTTTCTTGATACCCATTTGGGTATCTATGGGACACTTGGTTTTGCCCTCGTTGATTGCTTAACCTATATTCGTCGCTTCCGTCGCAATACTCACAAAGGCTTCACTGAGATCACGCTTTATTCTACCGATTATGTCAATGTCGTCTGCGTATGCGAGTAGTTGAACGGACTTTTGAAAGATTGTGCCTTTGGTGTTGGCGCGAGAGTTCTGCACAATTCTCTCAAGTATGATGTTAAAGAAGTCGCATGACAGCGCGTCGCCTTGTCTAAATCCTTTTTTGACATAAAAGGGGTCGGTGAGTTTGGCAGGGATGCCAAAACTAGACACTGCGCTTTATAGCTCGTCTCTATAGATGATGTCACACGCGGCCTTGAAATCTAGGTGGTGTGTATCGAATATTTGATCGATCGTGGACTTTCCTGGCCTAAAGCGACACTGATATGTTGACGAACGGCTTTAGGCGTTCAGAGTACAGCAGAAATGATCTTGTATGCGATGATAAGAAGACTGATGCCTCTGTAGTTGGCACAACTCAGAAGGTCTCCTTACTGCAGGATTGGGCATACAATGCTGAGGTAAAAAAAAAAATCCTAACGCCAATTGAAAAAAAAATCCAAATTGCTGTTTTATGGGTTATAAATTTTAAAAATGGTATGTCTCCGAATACCTCTATTTTCGAAACGGTAAGAGGCAAAAATTTGAAAAATAATACCAAATGTAGTCTTTTGAAATAAAAAAAAACTGAAGCAGTTTGTGATACACCCTTGCTAGCAGCATCATTTTAGTCAGTCAACTAAAGTGTTTCAAAGTGCTTTCGTAACTAGTATCTAACTATCTATCTTAACTTTTGGGCCACTTATTTAACATCAACCAAATTTGACGCAGCACAACCACATGAAGGTTAACCAACACAAGAGATTTGAAAAAAAAAATGTTAAGCTAATAAAAATTCGTTTTTAAGAAAAAAAAAATTAAAAATTTTCTTTCCCCTGAGCTTGCGTACAGCCTACTAAATGGAGCAAACTGGTCCAACTCGTACAAATATGTACATAAAAGAAGCCCTTAAATATAGAAAACAGATATTAAACGAAGAATTTTAACTTTCTTTAAAGTAATATGTATATAGTTTGAGATCCAGATTGTTTTCTATTCAACTCTCTAGTTTTGTAATAATTCTCTTTTGTATTTTGCTTCTCCCTATTTTTTTTTTCTTTTTTAATGTACTTAATTTGAATCTTGAGCACCAGAATGTTAACCTGGCAGACGGTTATTAAACCATGTCACAATTTAGACTTAGCTACAAATTAATGTCAAATTGAAGTTAAATAAATATTCTTCTAAATCTAAAAAAAAAAAATCAATAAAAAAATTAAAGTGGAAAAAGTATAGGATAACAGTTTTATGCCACAGTATTATTTTAAGTGACAAATTTAAAAAATCACCCAATAAGAACAGTAGACTCCACTACGAAAAAGTATACAAAGTATACAGAATGTAAAATATTCCCAGTTAAGATATAAAAGTAAACAAATAAAATTTTACACAAACTGCACAATAAAGGTTAGCTTCACACAGCAAAAGCCGACGGACTGCTCCGCGTATGTCTTCATACTTGACGGTCTTTTTACATTATTTTCCCAACATTTATGTCGTATTTGGCTATGGTTTGCATAATTTTGGCGAAAGCTCTAAAAATGAGTATGCACCTTCATTGTCTTCTAAAAAGCGTTCTTTTAGCGACATAATTAAAGAGTCACCGACGACGTAGGTAATATACATAAATGGCCTTTCTCAAATACCTTTGGGGGTAGGAAGCGGGAAAATTGTTTTTGGAGATTCTTGGATTGCTTAAAACGTTACCTGATCCACTCAAGCATTTTTCCATTGTTTCCCATAAAGTTTTAAAACAATTTTCAGCATCCCCTCGATTTCGCTGGAAAAAACTCATTAAAAACGTTTAATTGATCTTTATCTGTTGACAGTTTTTGGTCAACGCCCTGTAAAATATTGGCGACAGGTTCGAGTATCGGGGAATAAGGACATTAGAAACTAACAAACTAAAAATCTCGAATTTGTGGTTTGTGCAAGATCAATTCAGCTGTAACGAACATTGCTTTGTTATTCGATTGTCCTTTTCCGATAGCTTTCGCAGTAAAAAAGTGTTATTAGCACAGTGGTTAAGACTGCAAATGGATATTGATACATGATTACAATGAGGAAAACTATTTCGGAGTTTTCCAGCTTCCACTCATTTTATTTAAATTATTTAACGATTAATTCAAAGAACAGCATAAATCTTATTGGCACAAAAAAATCAAGACGTCTTGTCCTTAAATCTGTTTCACTTTTTCCAACACCCAAGAGGGGCTTCATTGGCGGAAAATACCCTATTTACCTGGTGTCTCCTATAAACTAACCAAACCTCTTTCATGCGCCAACATAAAACCTACTTTCTCGAATAACAACACTCGTAGAAACGTGCTGTGCAACAACAAAATCAAAAGAGGAATCGAAAAACTTAGTAAGAGTGGAGGGTGTATAATTAGATGCAAGGGTTGGCATCTACATTGGCGAAACATCTAGAACCCTTCAGAAGCGCTTTCACAAACACATCAAATTATCTTTAGCCTCCAATCCTACGTCAGGCCTTTCTCAACACATCTCTGATTTCGCGCACGAATGATCTGTTGACGATATTGAACTTCTTTATTGCCTACGCGCTGGGCGAATATTAGACAAATACGAAATATATGAAATAAATGCACATAAATGCACTTTAACTTGTTGAATTGTCAAATTGATTTGACTAATAAATAATTTTTTTTTTGTTCTTTGTTATTTTTTAGCGGTCCGTCCAAAAATGGAAAAATGACCTCTTTTTATTTTGTCAGCATTCAATAATTGTCAAATCGATCGTAAATTTTTTTAGTACAAAAAGCTTTTTAGTTGTTAGCGGTCCGTCCAAAAATGGAAAAAGGATCTCTTATGCTGCGGAAATAGTCAGAGAATTCGAAGAGGGCAATTTTTTTTAAACACAAATAACAAATAACATAAAACATTAATTATAGTTTGAAATTTCATGTGAAAATGGACGTTTTTTAGCGTTTTTTTTCAAGAAGTTTAGTAGGCAAGAACTAGAAAAACGAAACTTAGGTTTGAGAAATACTAAGCTTTAATTAAAAAATAAAACGTTTCGAAAATATCAAAACGTTTTTGAGAAATGAAGAGTCGAAAATGCATGACCTTTTTCAAAGTGTTGGAGGCCATAACTTTTGAACGGCTTATCGCTTAAAATCAATATTGAACACACGTATAAAGCAACTCAAAGTCAACCAAGTGCTTAGGTCATATTTTTTAAAAACAGTTTGAGCAAGTCTTCTAGTAGCTTAACGGTATGAGCGATCTTTTTTAGATTCGGTTAAAGTACAAAGCTTATAAAAAGAAGGAAGGCTGCGTTAAATTTTTTTTAAATTGCCGTTTTTAACCTAAGTTTATAGAAGCCTATTTAAAACACGAAATAAAAAAGGAGCTTGTTTTACCGTTTGCGCATAAGCCGGTTGCCATAGAATTAAAAAAAAACATCTATTGAAAAAAATTCTAACGGGAACTGAAAAAACTTCAAAATATTTGTTATATGGATTTGAAATTTAAAAAATTATAAAAATGGTCAAAAGAACGCATGTCTCCCCCTCTACCTCCCAAACAGTATAAAGTATTTTTTTTTTTTTTTTAATACTAGGGTGGACGGAGGCTTAAACTCCAAAATCTTTCAAAGATATCAATACGCCCACAATAGCAGGTATATAATAGCGAAGTAGCCGTTATTGGTTATGCCCGATTTCCACGTGCTAAAAAACCACCCATTTATGAGAGACACTATGAAACTGCCAGAACGCACTTCATAGCAGTAAATTTTTGCTCTCTCATAATACTTCTTGACTAAACTAAGTTAACTTAACAAGTAGTTTACGCTTCCGTACTTAGTAGTAGTTAATCGCAGTAGTAAATCGCATTGGATAGGTTGCTTTCCAGTGAATGCACCTTCTAAGCCGTTCATTCATGCGGCTTCACCCTAAAGTTTGTTACTTCTTCGCTCACGGTAGCTATTCCTAAATCTCTGTGAATATCACTATTCCTAATATACCATGGAGCATTCACAATTGCTCTTAGTGTCTTGTTTTGGAAAGTCTGCAACATGGACATGTTGCTCGGCTTGGTACAGCCCCAAAGTTGTATACCGTATGTCCAGGACGGCTTTAACACCTGCCTGTACAAGAGCAGTTTGTTATATATGCTTAATGTCGAAAATCTTCCGATAAGCCAATACATTTCCCTGAGCCTTATCTCGAGCTCGTCACGCTTCTTCTTTACGTGAGGCTTCCACATTAGTTTAGCGTCCAGTGTCATCCCTAGATACTTCGCTTCATTTGCATAAGGTATTTGTGCAGAATTTATGAACAGAGGTAAATTGTTAACCCTTCTGTAAGTGAAATTCACATGCGTAGACTTGTTCTCGTTAAGAGCGATTCGCCAAGTCTTCGTCCAGACACAAAAACTGTCCAATGCTCGTTGGAGGTTTCTCGTTGATGACTCGACTGATTCACCTGTTGCCAGGATGGCCGTATCGTCCGCAAACGTGGCCACGACAGTCTCGTCATCTAGAGGTATGTCTCTTGTGTAGAGCAGAAACAGGGTCGGACCGAGGACGCTTCCCTGGGGTACGCCAACCCGAATTTGCTTGAAACTCGAGTATTTACTACTACACCTAACACGAAAGAGTCTGCTTTCAAGAAAATTTTCCAATATTTTAAGCATGTCTTCCGGCAAGTTTTGCCGTAGCTTATATTTTAAGGCTTCGTGCCATACCTTGTCGAAGGCTTGCGATACGTCGAGGAAAGCACTTGAACATATTTTTTTCCCTTCTAAGGCTTTTTCAATTTCATGCGTTATT
The DNA here is from genome assembly GCA_947623515.1 of Neoascia interrupta. Taxonomy (NCBI): domain Eukaryota; kingdom Metazoa; phylum Arthropoda; class Insecta; order Diptera; family Syrphidae; genus Neoascia; species Neoascia interrupta. The sequence goes on from OX392462.1 coordinate 147,548,569, forward strand.
CTGTAGACTTGATCTATTGTGGAATGGTTAGGTCCGAAACCGAATTGATGATCCGGGATCAAGCGTCTTTCTGCAATTATTGGTTGTAATCGCTTCAGCAGAAGTTTCTCGAATACTTTCGATATTATCGGCAGAAGCGATATGGGCCTATTAGGTTTTTTATCATTTGCGCATTTCCCCGGTTTTGGAACCATAATGGCTTCAGCAATTTTCCATTGTCTTGGAACGTATAGAAGTCTAAGAGAAGCGTTTATCATATAAAGTAGCTTGACTAATGTCTTTTTTGGTAGCTCTTTCAATATTTCGCCAGTGAAGTGATCAGGTCGTAACCCGGGGCCTTATTATTTTTAAGTTTGCTAATTGTCTGTCGGAGTTCAACTAACGAAACTCTTTTCATTCTAAAGCTATCAGGTTCCGCGTTGTTGTTTAGAACGTCAGCCAACGGCGGACCGTCGAAAGGCTTGAATGTTTCTTCTAAATGTTCAGCAAACAAATTTGCTTTCTCTTTGTCTTCTCTTGCCCATTCGCCGTTAGCTTTTTTCATTGGTGCCGAGTGGTTTATAGGCTTCTTGATAGACTTAACTGCTTTCCACAGCGAGTAGTTTGACCTCCTATCCGCCGACAAGCCTTCAAGGTATTCAGTGGTCTCACGATTTTTAAGATCTTGAAACATTCCCTTCAGTTTATTAGAGAGGTGGTTCAAGAGGATTTTGTCTTGGGGAGCCCTCGTGCCTTGCCATCTCCTACGCGCTCTCCTCTTTTCACGAATCAATTCTTGGCTTTCGAGCGGATATGTTTTACGTACATGCCCGTCGGTGCCAACTGCGTTCTTTTGGGACAAATTGTTGTTCCAAGCAGCGCTCTGAATTGCTTCAATGAATTTGTCAACTGCGGTTTCTAACTCGAAAGGAGTTTTCAATGGCACATTCAAGCCAACACCCTCCTTACAGTCCTTTCTAAAAGCGTCCCAGTTCATGTTTTTGCTAGCTAATCTAGGAGCTCTTTCTATTTTCGCCAGTCTTCCACCCATCTTCAAGATAACTCCTGAGTGGTCTGAGCAAAGATCATAACACTCTTCGATTCGCGTAAGGTATATGGGGTACCCTTTAGCGATGAAAAAATCGACAAGGTCAGGCTTTTTATTCCTATCGGTTGGCCAATATGTTGGCTTACCCGTGGAGAAAAAGTCCACCCCACGCTTCATACTATTTTTGTATGTACAGTAATCTGCCTCTTGTTGAATTGCATCGTGAACCCCAAAAAGTATGCTTCGCGTTAAAGTCACCCCCAATGATAAAGTTGGACCCAATGAAGTCATACATACGATCAAGATCGTCTTCCACCAGTCTATATCCTGGCGGGAAATAACAAGATGCAATGTTATAATCTAAGCAGTCAATTTTTACAGAAACTGAACTGATCTGCATAGAGTCTAGCTCAACTTCTGTGTTCTTGAAGTGCTTTATGCAGTTCTTAATGTAGAGGGAGGATCCTCCTCTCGAATTTTACGAAGGGTGATGTGCGTGATGGTCATTGTAACCTTTAAGTTTGGGTGTAGACTATATAATCATGCAAATGTCAATATTGTTTTTCCGTAGAAATACTTCTAGTTCGTCTATTTTATTCAGAAGGCCGTTTGCATTCCATGTTAGTATTTTAAATAACTGTTTCATATTGATGTTCTTTTGTAATTTTTTCGAGGCTTAAACTCGAGCTTGCTCAGTTTGTCAAATACAACTTTGTTGTCTTTAGTATGATCCTCAAGTTTCTCCAAGATTACAGCGAGGATGTGAGGCACTGCATCTGTTCTGGGCGATCTTGCCTTGTTTTCGTTTGCCGCAACCTGTGCGTATGATTTCTGCCCGACCAGTGGTGGTTTCTCCGCTGCACTTGAACTGGCGCCGCTCTTTTGTGGAGCTTTTACGCCTTTTGCCGACACCTCCTTTGCCAATCTCGCACTTTTGATCGGCTTTGGCGTCTTTGGAGTCTTTGGCTTAGGAGTTTCAGCAGTTTTTGGGCGTCCTAGGCTTTGATTCTGACCTCTAGTATTTTCCTTAAGAGGTTCTCGTCCCTTTTGTAGCTCTATGGCTACTTCGCATCCTCGATAGTTTGCGGGGTGGTTTCCGTGGCAATTGGCGCAAACTGCTGGGGCCTTTATGTCAACTTTGCACTCTGTTGCCAGGTGTTTTCCGGCACATTTCACACAACGTGGTTCTTTTTGGCAGTAGGCACTTGTGTGCCTGAATTCTTGGCATCGCTTACACTGTGGTCTATTGCCCTTTCGCATGGGTTCGATTTTAACCCTGATGTTAAGTATCATTTTTATTTTATAAATATCGTTTATGCTCTCAGTTCTTTCAAAGGAGAGCATAAAAATTGGAAGGCCGCGTCTGATCACAGTGTCTCTTTCTCCTTCCGTGCGTTGCTTTTCCTTTTTAATGATATTGACGGCATCAATAATTTTAAGGCCTTTATTTTTTACGTCTTTTACAACGTCTTCTTTTGTGCATAATGGGTGGAGCCCTCTTACAATGACTCGCAGTGGTTTTTCGTACTTATTTTGATAAGTATACCACTCGATTCTTTCTGCATTCAGTCTAAGAGACAGTGCGCGATAGGAATCAGCGTTGTCAACATTTACTTTCCACACGTTATTTCGGTGCGAAGTAAGCTTATAGTTTTCTGTTCTCAGCGTGTTTGCAAGAAGGTTGCGCAATCTCCCACAGTCTGCTATCCCGAATAGTATAAAGTATAATTTTTAAATTAACACCGGGCATAGTCCATCTTCTTAAATTTTATACAAAACTATAGCGGACTTCGAATATTCAAAAACTTCGAAGAATTAACTGAAAAACGTGAAAACATTTTCGAAAACTATTTTTTAAAGATTTCTAGTTCCTTAGCGGTTATAGCGACCACCTTGTTTTAAATTTGGCTGAAGTATGTGATGTTTAAAAGGCAAGCGAACTGCATGAAAAACGTTTCAAAATTCCCGTTTTCGCCCCTTAGTTTTTAAGCCCATTCAAACAAGCGAAATAAAAAACAGTATATTTTTACCGTTTTATCAGATATCCATGTCCGCAGAATTTGAGAAAAGTGGCAAATGCTAGCACCGGTGGTTGTAGAATTGATAAAAAAGTTAAACGGTAATTAAAAATAATCGAAATTGCTGTTTTATGGGTTTTAAATTATAAAAATCCTAAAAAGGGCCAAGAAAGAGTATGTCCTTCCCTCTGTTTTCGAAACGGTAAAGTCTTTCGTCAGCCTATTTTTAGAGTAACAAAACGCAAATCACCCAATATAATATATAGACTATTATGTTGGGTGATGATTATATAGAATCGCCCAATATAAGAACAGTAGACAGCACTACGAAAAAGTATATTACAGACTGTAAAATATATCCAGAAATAATTTTAATAAATAAATATAATGTTACACAACAAAACCCTTCAACAAAAGCCGACGGACCGCTCCGCGTATGTCTTCATACTTGTCGGCCCTTGTAAGGCGAAACGCTTTGGAAAACTTTTTTTCAATTAACTAATAAAATTTTGTGGAACTAAAAACGAGAGTGTTTTCTTTTAACCTTTTATTATAAACAGTTGTATTTGCAAAATATCGTAGTAAAAAAATTATCGATCAGAGCTTGGTCTTGAAAACGACCTACTAAGCGAACTCCCAACTGTGTTTAGAAAAGGTTACTCCACAGTGGACAATATTTTTGAGCTAACGAGCATCTCACGGTCGCATCTTGACAAGGGCAAGATGACTTGTTTTCGTTGACTTTAAGGACGCCTTTTACACCATTCATCGTAAGGCCTTCTTTTATGAACCTAGCAACTTCGGTATATCAACTCAAATTCTTCGCCTTATTCATGCGCTCTATAGCAAAAAATTGTTGGCAGTTTGGGATAAGAAAAGTTTATAGATATTGTTTTGATTCGCAGATGGTATAAAAACAGGGTTGTATTATAAGTCCACTCATATTTTCGATCCTCGTGGATAACCTGCCATTTGACTGGATAGAATTTTACCTGCTTATAATAAAAGTTCTTCTGTACGCATAATGATATTGTGTGACTAAATATATCAATAAGCTTAAAGAAATAAAGCTAGTAAGTTTTAAATCCCATGGCCCATGTTAACATCAATCCAAAGAAGTACTTGAAGAATAACTGTTTTTTTTTTCATAGAATCCCTTTCCAAGCGTAGCAAAGATCTTACGTCAAACTATAGATCTGTAGATCTATAATCCTTTGTCAGACCAGACAATCCCTTGTCGACAGGTCTACTTCAACGAAAAGGCTAACTGTTACTATAATAAACAAAACCCAGATTGTAATAAAATAAAAATAAAACCGAAGGTCGTAACGCAGCAATTAAACAAGGTCGTGTGCTTAATCATCCATGAACTCAGCTTACTAGAGAGGCTCGACTCAAAAACGTCAATCAAATTGAGATTAAAATTGCGTGTTGTTGTGGATGCTCAGCAGGTTAAAAACCCCCGATGGCTTAACACAGAGCTCTATGCGTAGGAAGCCAACAGGTTAAGATTTTGCAATTGAAGTTAAATCATAGATAATAATGAATGTAAGCTCAAATTAACCGTCATTTTGTGGGACTATTTTCGAATATAACACGTCAGATTTGAATCATATGAAAACAGGCGTGGGTATCTATTTTAGCGCCAAGGGTGATTAATTCATGTCAAGTTCAAAAGCTTCTGGAAAACCATTTGAATTATTTTCATTGCTATTCACAATATACATACATATGTATTTTTTTGAGTTTTTTAGTAAATTATTATTTCGGCACACATCAAAAATTAATCATAAACACTTTATTCCAGCTGACTTGCATTTTATTTTTAAATTTACAAGTTATCGCAATTTTTTTGAAACATCAGTAATAATAGCAGAAGTGCAATCAGCTCTTCATAGCCATAAATATTTCGTTCCGGCCGCTGCGGTAGAGTTGCAAAAAGAAAAACTTGTGTGTGCGCGGAAAAATAATAAAAGCAGCACTGGAAAACACCCTAATAAGACTCTAAAGAGCCAACCTAGAGCGTTAATTTAGTCGAAAACACGGTAGACTCTGCACTTTTCAAAAGTAACTGCGCCTTCAAACATTGTTCTTTGTTTAATCCAGACACCATCCTGTTTAGTTTAGCTTTAATGGTTGGGTATCGCATTGTAACCATTTTGTCACCATAATTGTAACCATTGTAGTGACTAAAGCTGCACAAAAGCCAGTCGGCTGATTGGCAGAAGACAGAATTCAATAGTGAAGGCCTTAAAAGGAGGACATGTGGCGAATGAATTCTTAAATAATGTCAACACAATGTCAACACACAGGGCGACAGGGGCGATAAGGCGATAAGGTAATCAACGATTTACAGTACTTCTGTACCAAAACAGAATTGGGGGCGGATGGGTACCTGAGGGGGTCAACAGCAGATTTCACATCTCAAGTGGATTACTGACTCTGATGCACCATGTCTATACTTACCTACGTTTGAAACGGGAATCTCAACCTCCAAGTTCGGAGATTGTGATAGTCTTCGGAATTTTTCAAAACAGCAGCCTAATATGGGGACCGGACTACGCTAAGAAGCCTTACAAGGACGAGTTTTATGACCTCATAGTTAGTTGACATCAAAGCTGCACCGTGTGATACTAAGATCGGAAAGGATGATATCTTATAGGTGGATAGATTGGTATGAACAGCCTCGACAAAAAAAATGGTGTAGCGGTTAACGATTAACAGACTTATAAGCAGCTGGTCCTCATACTGTAATAAGCAGTAGTGGGATCCCGGGCTCAGAATGTGCAAGGCAATTTAAAGGTTTCCGGATCCGGACAGTCGTCATATCCTGCGTACATAATATACCCGCTAAGTTTCGCATAAAATATCCTACCAAACGTGCTATGTTCTGCGACACGTTATTCGGCACGTACCAGGCGAAAGCCGGCACGGCAGATCGACCATAGATCAGACCTTCACACAAAGATAAATCTTGGAAAAGACCAATGAATTTCAAGGAGCTATACTTGGCAATGATGTGTGAGATTAGATAATGCGCGGTCGAAGTGCGGCTTCCAACTTAAACGTGTAAGTAACCAGACTTCGGCAAGGAGATTCATTTTTATTTGCATGCTTCTTTCTAGTTCGAAAAATGAAAGAGCGCAAGGCAAAGGTTAACCCGAGTTTTAATATCTTCAACAGACCCTGCAAATATAAGACGAGATCGATCTCATTGTCCGTTCCAAACGTGTCGTAACAGAGCCTTTTACGCCGATTAAAGAATATGCGAAGTTGGTTATTCTTGTAGTAAATTAGGGAGTTTTTTTAAGATATACCGATATATTTAATTAAAAGTGAGACCTTAAGTTTTGCTCAAGTTTCATTGAGCGTGGTCACCGGGAAACTGCCTGAACTTCCTTATGGGCGATTAACACTACATTTCTACATATTATAAATAAACAAACATCCGTCAGCTGCTTAGGACCAAACGTCATTATAGCAGCAACTTTGAGGTAATTAAGGATTTATCGACGTTGGAGCTGACATTTACATTTGCCGAAGAATTACCCAAGAAAATGGTTACCATTTCAGTTTGCCAAAAATAATGATAAAAAAGAGCGTGAGCTCCACAAAATCCTTATTCCGACATTTCTGGTTTTATAGCACAGGCGGCGCACCGGCTGGTAATACTTCACGATAACTAGAGAAGGAAAAATAATGCTCGCTTCTTTCGAGTGTTAAATTCCACAGTTAATTGCGTTCTTAGCCGACCGGCGATAAGGAAGTTAACCTTCGTTTGATTTCAGCGCTGGTGTCATTGTCTGAATTTTTAGGGTAAAATTTAGCCACTGCAAGGTTATAGCTGTCTATTTGTCCAAGACGTCGATGTTAGGTCTCTTCTTGTTTTCTTGATGACAACATGTATAGTATAAACTGGGTTTTGCCCTCTTAGAGTGCTAAGTCCATATTCGTCACTTCTGCCCCAATACTCACGATGGCTTCACTGAGATCATATCGTGTTCTGCCGTTTATGCGTCCATGTTGTCTGAATTATGCCATGTAACTGTACGGACTTTTGCAAGATTGTGTCTCTGTTGTTGGCGTGGAAGCTCTGCCAATTCTCTATGATGAGAAAAAAGGCGCGACAGTGCGTCCTTGTCTAAATTTTTTGTTTGCATCAAAGAAGTCGGTGAGTCTTGATATTGATGGAGCAGCGTACATTTTTCATCGTTCAAGCTTCCGAGTTGAAAACTACAGGCATTGCCCTGAATAGATCGTTTTTAAAGATATGATGTTGCGGTTTTGAAAATGTGAAAATGTGGTATCGATTTGGTATTCCTGGATCCCATGGACTGTAGAAAAGTGTATGCCATTTTAAGGGGACTAATGCCTCTGCAGCTTCAAGAGTCTCCTTCGATAACGCCGATCCTCCTTAAATCCTCCTTAAGTAATGCCGAGGTTCCATTTATCGGCCATATTTTCCTCCGACCATATCTTGCAAGTAAGTTGGTGCATGCGCCTCGCCTCACCAGATCAAGTCTCGCTCCAGCTGCTTTGTTACACTTAAGGTGGACGGAATTGGTCATAATCTTCGTCGGCGGCTTGTTCGTTCTGGTGGATAGAAGGAATCCGTTCTTCTTTGCCGTTATAAGGTATGCAAAAATGGTTTTTTCAGACTATAAGACAGAAAACTCGTTTTCTATACCAAAACCTGATAAGTCTAACTATAGCCTAGCCTAAAGTTTCAAAACCTTGTTGGTAGGATTGAATGTGCTCTTGAGCTTAGAGCTCGCGAACAGTCTAGTCCATTTGTGCAGAACCAAGCGTATAGGTAGCTTCCTGATGTTTAGCTGCATCTGCTTCATCATCGAATTCATCGTCAAACCAGGGGTTTTGAGTGAGACGCCAGCACATCGGAAAGGGGATCTCGGATGCCATCTGGCGGAATACAATAACTATGAAGACTCGAGATACTCGATGTCAAACTTACTCACAGTATTTCCGTTTCTTAGCGTTGGTTGGTTGGATATCCGCAGCTATATCTCGGCTGCAACGAGGTGGTGATCCGAATCAACGTTGGCCCCTCGGTTTGTCTAAAAGTTGATTATACTGACGGACCGACATGGCCCAATAACTTCTTTTGTCTTAAGGAGGGTATGCTGATTGTTTTACAGAGTTGCAAACTATAGTAACAATCCGCGGTAATCCCACGGATATTAAAACGTGCGAATGTTCAAACATAAAGGTTCATACTCAGCCAGTAAGCTTGAAAACTGTGAACTACGACCAAGTAAACTATAATGCCAGCCAAACTATAATGCTTTCTAAATGTTCTAAATGTTTTCTAAAATTTCGCTGGTTCTGCGAATACGTCACGACCTGAGTACCTATCTTCACAAAATATCCGATTTTTTATTATTTTAAATCAGGCATAGATTAGTCGCTCCTTGTGATTTTTTTATGTTCTGGTAACTTTTTATTTTATGTTAACTGTTACATGTCCAGTTTTAAGCTCCCAGGTTCACATTTTATCCAATTCGCGTGGTTTCGAGTTCGCTGGCTTTTAATTGCATGCTTTAAGACTTTATTTACCCAGCCACACAGACACCTAATATACCCACATTAGAGTATTGTAAATATCTACATATGTATTACGCTTGCAAGTGAAATTCTTGTTCTCCCAAAGAAAAATAAACAAACATTAAAAAGTGCCGACGGATCCGTCAATTTGTTGATATTTATTCAAGCTAAATGCGTATTCGAATTTATGTACTTTTCGAAACACCTCGACGTTGGCTTTTCTTTTGATGAAACGGTCACTTCCGTTTTTTGGATTCCGCTGAAAAACCGTTGAGATTAAAGCAAAGAATGAAGTAATCAATAATTTTTACGAGACAACATTAAAATCGTTTATCTGTGTTCGATTTAAAGTCATCGAGTTTTAATTCACACAAAGAGATATTTTTAAAAATATTAAACAATGGCACACATACTAACAAGTGAGTATAATAGGTATCTAAATATGGAAGCAATTTATAAGAGTACAAAAAAAAACACACAGATATGTAAAATCAACCCGAAAAATAGTTTGTCTTGTTTTAATCACCTTGAAAAAGGCAATGGAAGGCATAGCGCAATGTTTATACGAATTTTTATAAACAAATTCGTTGTAAACGAAATACCTGTTTACCTACTGTGCAGCGTCAAGATGTATTTAAATCCCATAACCAAAAGGTGTTAACAGATGTTTACAGTTGATTGGGAAAAAATTTCATGAAGATCATGCTTGTGAAAGGTGATGAAATAAATTAGTCATGTCGCGTTTAATGATAACATTATTTCGAAACTGTTCAGGTTAAACCAGTACTGATCACTTTTACCTATATAATTTTTATATATGTTCGTGTATAGTAAGTATGGTTCAAAAGTGTTTATACTAGCGGTTCGTCTTCCCAAAAAAGGTTGATTAGACTGTATGCCCAACGGCTTATCTTCTGTAATTTTTACGGGCATTAATCATAATACAGTGTGATTGTCATTTTCTTAATGCCAACTTGTAAAATCCAAAAAAAATTTCAGCATTTTTGACTGATAAAATGCCAAATTAAGAATTCAATGTAAAAGAGAATTTTAGCAATTGTCAGCATTTTGACGTAAGAATACTTACTGAATTTATAGTTAGTTGGTTTGTAAGTGCCGCGACGAAGGAGACTGTGTTTTTGCATAGAACATTAAGTGTGGCATCAAAATGAGAGGAAAAATAAAGTTTTTGTGACACCTATGACATGGCAGCAGGCATTTTAACGTATTCCAAACGTATCAAATAGTAATAAAAGCTCAAATTGCTTATAGCCGCGCTTGTGGACAGTCTGACTTTAATGACGAATTTCACTGACCACTCAAAATAAAGAACGCTTGCAGGATTGATATGACAAAATTGGAACCGCTTCCGAAATTCGAATGTCCAATGTCGAAATTTTCCCTCCAGTACAAGACTAGGTACCAGTGGAAAATAACCTTAAGAGAAGTTTCGAGAACATGATTAATTTTGTACAAATAGGAGGATAGCTGACATTGAAATTCCCAGATAATTTTGGAAAAAGTTTTCTTTTTTTCAATACAAGGATGGACGGAGGCTAAAGCTCAAAAATCTTTAAAAGATAGCAAATATGTAGTATGCACCACTATAGCAGTTATATAATACCGAAGTAGCCAATTAGATTATGCCCGATTTCCACCTGCTATAAAACCACCCTTTTATGAAAGACACTTTGAGAACTGCTAGTATGCGTAGTGCGACATAGCATGTCATTGTAGTAAATTCTCGTTCTCTCATAATTCTTCTTGACTACAACTAAGTCAACATTACAAGTAGCTAATGCTTCCGTAGTGTTTATCGCCTTGGGTAGGTTGCTATCTATGTGAATGCACCTACTAAAACTGTCAGCTCGTGCGGCTTCACCCTATGTAGCTATGTCGAAGGGTCTTGTTATTTGTATTCGTCACTCGTTGTTTATGTACCGTTAATATAAGAGTCGCGTTAAGAGTATACGAATTATTTTACTGCTGAAATGGACATTAAGACGAGCATTAGGCCTTCGAGCAAAGTTTGTTACTTCTTCGCTCACAGAGTAGCTCTTCCTTGCTCTGTTAATATCACTATTCCTCATATTCCATGGAGCTTTCACAATTGCTCTAAGTTTCTTGTTTTGGAAAGTCTCCAACATGGACATCTGGATCGCCTTGGTACCTAAAACTCCAAAAATGTACACCGTATGTCCAAGAGGGCTTTAACGACTGCGACCTGCCTGTAATACACATCTCTGAGTCTTATTTCGGGCTCGTCACGCTTCTTTTTACCGTGTGGGTTCCACCTTAGTTAAGCGTCTAAAGTCATTCCTAGATATTTCGCTGTGTTTTCATAAGCAATTTGTACAGAGTTTATGAACAGAGATAAATTGCTCACCTTTCTGTACTTAAAATTTGCATGCGTTGACTTGTTCTCGTTAATAACGATTTGCCAAATCTGCATGGTACAAATAATACAAGTTACAATTGGATAAAAAATTTGTCCAAAGTTCGTTGGAGGCTTCAAGTTGATGCAACAGATTCATCTGTTGCCAGAATAGCCGTGTCGTCCGCGAACTATAATAAATAAAAATAAATAAATAGAGTGGCGCAACAGCTCGAGGTGAACCAGGACCAACTTCTCAACAATATATGCTGGTGTGTTGATTTCTTTTACATACAAAGGGACCTACAATTTTTTGCCGAATCCGAACGGCAGCTTGAGAAGTTTTTCAAGACAATTGATAATCTCGGAGGGCTTGTCAAACCCTCGCGGAGGTGGGGACCGTGAAAAAGAACAAGTCTTTTTTTTCAGGTGACAATGGCAGGATTCGAACCCAGGCCTCCGGCGTAGTAAGCACACACACTAACCACTACGCCACGGCACCCCACCGTCCGCGAACTATCTCGTCGTATTTCTCTTGTTTAGATCAGGAACAGGGTCGGACCGAGGCCGCTTCCTTGGGGTACGCCAGCTCAAATTTGCTTGAAACTGTATACCTAACTGGACACGAAAGGTCTGCTTTCAAGATAGTTGCTTGATATTCTGTATCTAACTATACAATATCTGCTGACAAGGTTTGCTGTAGCTTCAATCATCAAGCTTTCGTGCCATACCTTGTTGAAGGGTTGCGATATGTCGAGAAAAGCAATAGAACATCATCTTTTTCCCTTTTAAGGCTTTTTCGATTTCATGAAAAAAGTGGTGAAATAAAGTGTTATAACTAAAATTGTGTTATAAACAAGTGGGTAAGTGCAAGAGTTCGTCTATAACGAACTTCTAAATTCCCTATAAGAATGTTACACCAAATTTTAAAGTTTTTTGGCCTAAATGTGTTGCATGTCCAATATTATTTGCAACACATGAATTTAGACCAAAAAAAAAAAACTTTTAAATTTGGTGTAACATTCTTATAGGAAAAACTTCTCAAAGTGCCGTTCGGATTTGGCAAATAATTGTAGGTCCCTTGTATGTAAAGAAATTAACACACCAGCATACATTGTTGAGAAGTTGGCCCTGGTTCACCTCGAGCTGTTGCGCCACTCTATTTTTTTTTTACTTTTTTTATGTCAATTATTTGTATTGGCCACGCCCCCGACAATGGGTTTGGGCTTTACATTAAAATCAATTAATTCATGATTCGTTAAATTCAAGAGAGTACCTATGCGTTAAAAACGAAAATTATTGCTTAAAAAACAGTTTTTTCTAAAAAAACGCCCTCTAAAAGTGGGCGGAGAAAAATACTTTGTGTGTAGCAAATTTAGAAATTCGTACTATCCTTAATATTTGCCATAATTTTTTTTTTTATTTAAAATGAATTATCCGAGAAATAAGGTTTTTAGAAATCTAACATGTTAAAAGTGGACATGGTAAATGGTGTGGGCGGTCAATGTTTTGTCCAATTAAAGTCTTCTGGCCATTTTTGCTCTGCACGAAAATTTGAATTTCTACGCCTTGTCTAACTTGACCAAAAGGCATTTTGAAATAAAACGTGAATTAGAGGTAGTCTCACATTGAAGTCGATTGTGAGCGTGGCTGTGGGCCGATTTTATCAATTTTCATACTCTGTCGGTACAAAATAAGAACCAAAACATATTGTCTATTCCAAGTTTCAGCTTTCTAGCTCAATTTTAAAGACCTTAAAACTTCACAGACACCGATAGATGAACGGACGGACATGGCTTAATCAATTCACCTGTCGGTCTCGATTATATCTCTTAGGGCCGGTTTTTCAGTGCGAGATCATCCGACTTTCCGAAATGAGCTGAGATTTAACCCAGAAATGATTTTTTCAGTGAATTTAGTTTTAGGGTTAATCTCGGCTTAACTCACCAAATTTGGTTAATTAAGTTAATCTCGGATTAACTCTGACGAATAGCATGAATTTCTTTTTCCGATTTTTCTGTGTGGAATGGCAGTTGATTTGCGTATTTTTGTGAAAAATGGCAACTGAGAATAACTCGAACTTCTTTTCCTGTGTTTTTCTATGTGAAGTGAGATTTTGGAGAGTCCCTAATTTCGAGAGTCAAAGATTTTGACAACTTTTTTTGACGGAGTTAACTCTGCACTGAAAAACAGCTCGCTGGGTTAATTCCAGATTGGCTTTTGTTCCAGGATCAACAGATCTTGGTTTAAGTAGGTTTTAACTCAACACTGAAAAACCGGTCTTTTAAGGTCTTAGGGGTCTACGCTGATTATTTCACTGTGTTACGAACTATGCATTAAAATCAATATACAGTGGGTCGTGTATAAGAATATGAGATAGAATAAATGTTTCGTTGAGTAGGTAATCAAAAAAGTTAAATTGAGTTTTATTCCACGAACCCCAGTCAAAAATATTATAATACTTTGCAATTTACATAAAGAAGATACCATCTTTCATTTTTTTTTTTGGAAGTGTCCGATTTTAAAATCCATATAGGCAGGTACGTGCTGAGTTTCTTGGAAAGTCATTCGTTTTATTCGTTTTATTTTCTCTTAGTCAGAAACGAACGCAAAATATGTGAAATAAAAAAAAAAACTGGAAAAATGAAATTCGAAACTAAAATTCTCGGATAAACATAAACTATCTTTTGCATGTCTCCAACTTTTACATGTTCCCCACTTTTACTTGTCCCCAAATACCCCTGGAACAACCTATTCAAAACATGAAGGTTGCAGAGGGGCAGTACCCAAAAAAAAAGTATTTCATTCATATTTTTTAATCTACAATCGGTGTTATGACAGTGTCCTGTAATAACACCGATTGTAGCACTCATGTGCGATCTATTATAAGAGCTATCAAACTGCTAGAGCGTTTAAGATCTAGCTTAGGCCAAATCTGTTTTGTTATTAGACACGTACTACCACTTGTCCATCTGAGATTTGTTCTTTTATTGCATCCAGTTTTTCCAAGCAAAGCCCTCTCTCGAGCAACTAAAGTGTCCATGTATTAGACCCTCATCATCCCAGTCCTGCTTTACGGTGCAGAAGCATGGACCCTGTCAAAGGCGCACGAAAACACTTTAGGCTTTTTCGGGGGAAAATTCTTCGGACGATTTACGGTCCCGTAGACGGAGAGTGGAGGACGAGATATAACATCGAACTGTACGGGCTGTACAGCGATACCGACCTAGCCAAAAGAGTCAAAACGGAAAGAGCGGATGGAGACCAACGCCCCGGCCCGGAAAATCTTTGAATCCACACCGCAGGCGCGGTAGAGGAGCATCAAGACTAAGGTGGCGCACGCAAGTGGAAGGGGACCTCAGCCAACTTCGCGTGCGAAACTGGAGACGGCTAGCTAGAGACAGAGCTGGCTAGCGAAGCTTGTTGGCTGAGGCCCAGGTCCACGCTGGACTGTAGCGCCACCTTAAGTAAGTAAGTAAGTATTGCATCCAGTCTTATCATGAGTTTGCATGTCGAAACTGGAATGCCTAATGAGCCTTTATCAGGCGAAATTGAGAGAGTAGTTCCAAGTTTGGCGAGTTCGTCAGCCTTACAGTTGCCTGGAATCTTACTATGCCCTGGCACCCAGCACAGGAGAATGTTGAACTGCTCTGACATCTCCTTTAGAGATGAACGGCAGTCTAAGGTTACTTTAGAGTTTATAGAAACCGATTCCAAGCACTTGATGACTGCCTGGCTGTCAGAAAAAATACGTATATCCTTGGCGGATATAACGTTATTTGATTGATTCAATAACGTTACATGATTTCAGCTTGGAAAACATTGCAATGATGCGGAAGACGGAAAGAGAGACTAAGATTTAGTTTTTTTGAGGATACACCCCCACCTACCCCATCATTTGTCTTTGATCCATCCGTGTAAAAGTGAATCGATTAACATTCCAGAGGCACACAGTCATCCCAAGAAGACGTTGGGGGGGATAGTTGTCTGGAAGTTCTTGTCGAATTGTAACTGGGGTATAGCGAAGTCTATGTTCCTAAAAGGGGATCTGGTTGTTCAGAATATCGGAGTGACCTATAGGTCCACTCAGAGGCGAGTAGCAATGATAGCAGCTGTTTGTCTGCTGCAAACATCAAGGGGAATTAGATGGAACAGGGTGTCTAATGCTGCCGAAGCGCTCCGCTTATACATAAACAGGCTGATCTTTTGACGTTGCTCAGCATGTCGCGGCTTATCGCTTTGTTCAGAGCGGTCCACCAGACAGCTGTTCCATACGTCAGTATCGGTCTGATGACCGAGATGTGTAGCCAGTGTTTGATTCGGGGTTGAAGTCCCCACTTATTGCCGATGGCTTTTTTACAGGAAAAGAGTGCTATCGTAGCTTTCCGGACCCTTTCCTGTATATTAGATTTCCAGCTGAGCTTTCTATCGAGGATGAGACCCAGATATTTAGCTTCATCGGAGAAATTTAAGCTAGTGCCCTTAATTGAGGGAGGGTCGATATGAGGGATTTTGTATTTCCTGGTCCACAACTGTCAGTCCATCTGGTAAGCTTGTTTAGAGCGTTATGTAGGAGTTCTTTAAGGGTGTTTAGGTGCTTCCCCGAAACGGCAATGGCAACGTCGTCTGCATAAGCGATCACTCTGCAGCCCTCTCCTTCCAGGATAACCAGCAGTTGGTTCACCGCTAGATTCCAAAGGAGTAGGGATAGGACTCCACCTTGCGGGGTTCCTCTGCTGACAGATCTTCTGGCAGTGGTCTCACCTAGCTTTGAGTTAATAATCTTACTCGTTAAAAGTTGGTTTATTAACTCGCTAAGTGTGCCATCAACCTTCTGAGCCGACAGAGCAGCCAAGATCGCAGATGTGTTGACATTGTTAAAGGCGCTTTCTATATCGAGGAAGGCTACCATTGTGTACTCCTTGTGGTGAATGGAATATTCAATGGAACGCACTATCGTATGCAAAGCTGTTTCCACAGATCTGCCCTTACAGTAAGCGTGCTGAGCTGTAGACAGCAGCCTTTTATCAATGCTAGAACGTAGGTGGAAATGATGATAGACTGATGGGTCTGAGATCCTTTGGAGTGACATGGGAATATTTGTCTGCCTTGGGTATTAATACCACTTTGACTCCTCTCCATAACAGCGGAATGTGGACCATCTCCACGCAAACCCTCAGAATTATCTCCGGCGCAGGGAGGATAATATCCGATGTGTTTTGTAGTTCGGCTGGTATTATGCCGCCTGGTCCTACCGATTTGTAAGGTTTGATCCTGTTAAGTGCCCATAGCAATCTATCCCTAGTTATCAGATCATATACTTATTGGTTATATGTGGCATTGACCTGTTAAGGTTAACACTATTAATAATATCGGAGCTACCCAGAAAGTGGGTGCCCAGTAGCAGGTTCAGCGACTCTGCGCTAGAGGAAGTCCAGGAGCCATCTGATTTTTTGAAGCTGCCGGGAATCGTTGGATTAGTAGAGAGGATTCTCCTTAGCCTAGAGGCTTCGAAGGTTTCTTCTATTTTGCTAAAAAAGAGTTGCCAAGATAACCGTTTGGCTTTTCTTTTTTTGTAGGATTTGAGGGATGTTCTGTAAGCATCCCAGTTTGTATCTATGTTGGTGGCCTTGGCTCTGTTGAAGAGCTTCCTGCATTCTTTTCTATTCTTCCTACTCCTTCCAATAAGGAAACCTGACCAAAATGGTGCAGAAAGTAAGGGAGCACACCTATTAGCACCTACCTACGCTTTTTGAATTGCGTCTAACTTACAAAGAAAAGAACGGTCAAATTTTGCCAATTCATTAACAAGTGGATGCAATATCCTACATTACAAGAACAGTAGTGAAGTGTAGAAAGACGTCACGTGCACCTCTTGATCTTGATGTCCAGTACCAGTCCACGCACTATAAACATTGTCGTATTTAGGGCCCCAAAGCTCTTTAAAGTTAATTTCATTTTCATGTGTTTTAGTCTTGAGTGCTCAGTTCGATCGGAACGGAAATTATTTAATAGACTAATAAATAGTCGGCTTTCTGCTGACGTGCGACTCCATTATCCCGAAATCTGTTTCTCTTCACTCCAAAAACGAACAAGAGCAAAAGGAACAATTATTCCAAATCCACTTGAGTGTATCTTATAGATGCGCAGCTCCGACAACAACGGGCGTGTTTTTCTGTTTTATCATATTACAACGATCGCATGTTTCTGCGAAGCGCTTCCGACCTGTTTATTCTTTATTTCATCCGCAAATCCCGATGAGCCGCAGTGATTATTTTCAAGTAAACAATTCAATTAGCTGGAACCTAAATAAATGTCTACGAATCAAATTCAAAAGTTCTTCGAATTTACAGCTAAACAATACCACTTTACTTTGTCTAGAACAGAAACAATTCTAGAGATTCAGATTCTTCATTGGTTGTTATATTTTGCATTTATTTTGATTTAAAGTCGTGTCGTGTGGTGTTTTACGGACATCTTTATTTGGCATTGGTCTGCTACTATAGATAGGTATACGCGCTCAACGGTAATGCACTTAATGATTCTACTAAATGGCCACACTACTTTAATTAAAACAAATCCCGTTATTAGATGATCAACAAGCTAGCAATCGACCCGGTAATTAACACATCCTTGTTGCGTTATTATTTGATAAGGCGACTTATGCTTAATTGACATAAGCAACATCTTCTTTTTGAACAGAGGAAACGAAGAAGTGGAAACTTCTTGCCAGCATTTAAGCAGTGCAATCCGTGATCCGCCCACAGTTTAGAAAGTGATTTCCAACAATTTCTACTCGTGGGTAAATTGCTTGGAAATTTAATCAAAGTCAGTAATTTAATTGGGTGATGTCATGGCTGATGTTAATCGTCCATTCTGACAATTATATTGATATTCATAAAACAATATGTACCTACTAATGACTACAGGTGTACAGTCTAGCTAGTTTGGGCTCCAGAAACACCTTTTATTCCAGCTGTTAAAATCTTAGGTCTTACGTTTGTTTACAATCGCGGGATGCCAAGCAAAACATAATTTCATATGAAAACCAGTGAGTAATTGCTACAGTGTGTACGTAAAAGTTACAGTCCGTTAAACGGACCGTTGAATACCCCCATCCTATCCCACATTGTAAGTTACTGGTATTTATGTTACTTTTTGACGATTTTTGGTTATCGTATACTTTAAAAGGGGGCGTGGTCCAACCGATCTTATTATAAACTATCAATATTAGCTTAAATATCTCCAAGTTACGCTGTAATGTATAGGTATGCAAAAATGTGATTTTTTGGTTCAACGTCAATATTTTCGTGAATTGGACCCCTTAAAGGAGGCGTGGCTAAAAGAGTAAAATCTAGACCGGAATCTCGCTTACCTAAAATGCTTATTTTTCTTAAATTTACCCTTAAAATAGATCCACTCCCACTGGAGAAAATTTACCGATTTAATTTTCCTTTTTTTTTGTGTTACGTTCATTAGGAAATAGTGAATGTCTAATTTCAGCCTTTTAAGACGTCTTACAGTTTTGAAAGCTCTGGAGATAGTTACACATTCAGACCGATTGTAGCGTGTCTGTGGGCGGATTTCAAAAATGTTAACACTTGTACTGCCTCTCATGTCATAGAGCTTACGTACGAAATTTCAGCTGCCTAGCTCAAAATTAAGGGCCTAAAAACATGTGACATACAGACGGACGGACATGGCTTATTCGATCCAGATTTCTGTCTCGATCATATGCCCTCAAGGTCTTGGGTGTTTGCCATTATTGTTTCACGGTGTTACAAACTATGTGACAAACCAAATATACCTCCTAGACATACGCCGAGCGGTCCGTCGACTTTCGTTGAGTGCGAATCTCATATATATTGCGCAGCTAAGTCCAAAACGCAATGTTACGTTGCTGCGTGCGTTCGATGACAAGCCTGTTTACCTGTTTATATTCTGACTATAAACAGGAGACAACCCTTTTTTGTCCCCACAAACTACAGGCGACAAGAGAACTATACTCACTCACCACACCATAGGTGTGTTCCCTTACTTTCTGTACCATTTTGAGTGGGGGTAAAAATCTCTCAGTGAGCGGAAAAACTGACCAAAAGTAAGGGAACGTTTTGTGCACCAAAAAATGCCCACATTTTAAACGTCAAAGCAAATGTTAAGGAAAAGTTATAGCGATTGATAAAATATGCATGCAATAAGAAGTACTTGAAATATTTTTATGATTTTCTGCAGCATAATATTCACTGACTTTAGGTTTTTTATGTTTAAAGTTGATAAGAACATTCTTTAACATTCGAAACTTCACCTAAAAAAGACTCAAATTTTAGAAACAGCAAAAGTTGTTCAAAAGTACACATTTCAGGAGTCGCTATAGCTAACACCTAAGTGTCCACCTAAATGTCATCCGCTGTTGTCCAACTCAATCGACACCGCTTTGACACTTTTCATAATTCTGCGCAAAGAAATTTCTTGGGCTAAATTTCGTAGGGAGGGGAAATTTCAAACTCTAATTTTTGCTCTCTCTCCTGTCCACAGCTACACAAAAACCATGTACGGGAATTTCGTAGGAAGGGTAAATTTCAAACTCTCATTTCTGCTCTCTCTCCTGTCCAAAGCTACACAAAAACCATGTACGGGAACAGGATTTGGCTATTTTTCGTAGGTTTGGGTCGTTTTGTGTAGTTTAGGACAGGTACGGGAACACACCTAATGAATAAGCATAAGGTTGTTCAACGCACGCAAAAACAAAAAGTAGATTAACTTGCTTTGTAGATGCGTCTTCGATGTTGACTGTTAAACGCGGGGTGAAGTTTTGGAGTAACATTTCGTTTTTGCCCCATATGCGCCCGTTGTTTCTACAGCCCCATTGATTACACCACATCCGTATGAACAGGTCTCCCAACATTAATCAAAGAGAGCAGTAATGGGTCTATCCCAATGAATACGTTGCCTCCGTCACGTAGAACTGCACAACTGGCAACTATCTAAGCACACACGTTCTTATGTGAATTGACGATGGCGTCATGCACTTTTTCTATGAACTGCTTCCCATCAGAACTTGTGTATATATTTAATTAATAGCTTTCAGTTGTATACTTCAATGTGACTGAAGAAACAGATTTAATGAGCCAGGGCCTTAAGCTCGTCGTCCGGGGGCTGCGGAAGAAGCTCGACGCGATGTTGTAACCTAGG
The DNA here is from genome assembly GCA_947623515.1 of Neoascia interrupta. Taxonomy (NCBI): domain Eukaryota; kingdom Metazoa; phylum Arthropoda; class Insecta; order Diptera; family Syrphidae; genus Neoascia; species Neoascia interrupta. Next base: position 147,568,742 of record OX392462.1, read on the forward strand.
TGACTAAAGCCTTAAGCCCATAATAAATCCGTTGCGTCCGTCACGTTGAAGTACACAACTGACAACTGGCCCATAGAACGGAAAGTGGCTCATAGAAGAACTTCGTGACGTATGTGCGTCGCTTTCCATAAGAACGCGTGAATTTCACTAAGTTGTCAGTTGTGTACTTCGACGTAAGGGATGCAACGGAACGGAGTCATTGGGCTGAAGGCTTAACTCTTGCGTAGATATAGTAATTACCTACTTTGACTTATTATTGTGAATTTAAGTCGACACCTACCCAAACAGTTAATAAATACGGCTAAAGCAACCTTTTGCCATCGCGCCTGCATGCAATATCTACGCACAATTTATTATCCATTCACACACACATTGTTGTTGCAATGGCAACCGATTCGCGTTCTTACCTTTCAGCAGAAAAAAAAGTAAAACTACCTAGTTATTTTTATTGTTTTGTTAAGTGTTCGTCACGACAGAGCTTTCTTTAGTCTGGTTCAGTTAATGCTTGTATCTTACAAGTTATTCACACCTGCGTTCTTTCTTCATAATAATATATTATATGTAATGTAGGTACCTACTCGTAATCAGGGCATGTCTTTGGTTTAATTTTATTACCTGAAATTTATCACATTTACTGTCAAAGGTAAACAAAGGCTTATACGCGTGTCAATAAACTATGAGTCACAGACGCTATTGACGTGATGTATGGCTTACATTTTTAAATTGCATTTTTTGTGTCTCTGATAATGTAACACTTACGTCTTCATACTATTGGAACTGAAGGCGCAGACAGTATCTACATGCACTATTACGATGCCGAAGTGTTAGGTAAAGCCTTTTATAGGTAGACACAAACTATTCATATTAATCGTTATTTGATTTCCCTTTGTTGAAATTCAAGATTCTTCTATAGACAAAAAGATGTCTAACATTGATTAACAACCAAAAAAACCAAATTCTTAGGCTACGATAAAAGTTGTAGCCCTTAAATTGTTACTTAGAGAAGGACGAAGGGATTTCATTCCAGATAATTCGAGCTGAACATGCAGTAGGCTGGAGCACTGGCACTGAGCAAGTTCTTAATGCACAACACGAAGATTCTGACATCACGCGAATCCTTCCATGGACGGATTCCATGAAAAGCCGAACGCAAGATATATTTCTGACAGATATCCTACGAGCTTTTTAGGGTCAACGATTTACACCAAGGGACCAAAAACAACATAAAAATGGTAAGTGAGCCATTACTCCATAAAGTCCAGATGTGATTCAAGAACAACAACACCGGAATCCAACGAGGGAGATTTTGTACGGCTTAACATCTCACATGTTTACACTGGTACACTTTCCCCCTGGTACGGGTTCATACCGCTTCGGTGGCTCATACCTCTCCCATTCCCCGGTTCGGGTTCACACCGCTTCGGTTACCCCTACCACTCCTACTCCCCCCCAAGGTTAATTCCCACCCTTTCTTTAGGAAAGTCTCTCACTGGCCCCCTCAAATCTGCTGACAACGGTTCACACCGAAACGGTTACCCCCAGGTTTCATTACCCTCGGGTATGTCTCAACCAATCAAACTTTGATTGGTGACCTTCGGTATAGGTTTACACTGTCAACGGTTGCCTAGACCCCTCCCACCCAAACGGGTAGTCATCATTTAGGTCCCGGGGTGGTAACTCCGGTCCTACAAGTGGTATCACAATGGACCTCCTTTGGTCTAAGTGTGTCCCTGCCCAGCGGGGACAGCCACCCAACCTAACCTAACATCTCACATCGTAGAGTTATAACATGTTTCCACCGGGCACTAATCCACTAATCGTCTTCCGTTAATCCTCGTATTATTGCCGGTGGAAACATTGCAATAGAAAGGAAAAATTGCTATTCCTACCAAACAGTTCTGCGGATTAATGACGCTTGTTTGTTTGCTTGTATATAAAGGGTCCGCCAAATAATTTTTTTTTTTGAAAATGCTATAAAAAACGACTGAATATTTTCTCATTTTTTTTTTTTTTTTTATTTGAAATACAATCCTTCCGGTTAATAATGGAAAATAGTTTCGTTCAAATGGCTGCCTCGGCTGGCCATGCGCCTACACGATCGGTCCAATTTTTAAGCACATTATCGATTGTGTGCAGCTGTATTTTACCAATGGCTTCACGAATATTGTCCTTTAAAGTGTCAATTGGCTTGTCATCTCTGGCTTGTCGGCGTAGTTTCCATGGATCTACCCTTATCCCTCAGTTCACTAGGTGAGCCCCTGGGACTCACCCAGCTTTATCTTTTGCTTGCAAATAATGCATTTCTGCACACATTATGACCGCGTTTGCCTACCTTTGGTATAAACACTACTCTAGCGCGTCTCTAAGACTGGGGCACGTGTTTGAGTATAAGACAGCTTCGAAAGACTGGCACCAGGCCAGGCATTGTTAAGTCCTGCATCCTTTGTAGCATTACAGAGGCGCTGTATTCCGTCAGGGCGTGAAGATTTAAACGGTATGAGGCTATTAATAGCCCAGGAAATTATTGAAAACATATTGTTGTGTGCTGCAGGTAGTACTTGCAGAGACCTCACAGGCTCCGTATTACTATCACTGCAACCGGGAGTCTCCGCTAACGATTCTGTCCATTTTCCATATGACCTTGATAGAAAGGAGGGGTTGGATTGTTCCTTGGGCAGAATCTTGCTAAGGCTTTTGGAGTGTTAGGGTTTCTATTGAAGGGCAGTAATCCATCCCAGCCTTCTTATTGTATGCCTTTATGGCTTTCTATAACAGACTTAGATAGTCCCTATAAGATTGCCAGTAGTTTTCTTTGTGGCAGATATTGAGAATCGCTCTCATTATCTTTCTAAGATTATAGACAGATCTTGATTCCACCATGGGGGGGAGTGTTTTTTTGCTGCGTTTAATTCTTTAATTCTGCCTCCAAAAATCAGAACTAAGTGTTTACTACATAATATATTAAGTAATATTTTTTTTCGATTTGAAAAAGTATGCTTTAAATCGATGCCACGCCCACTAGGGGAGGTAAAGCGATTTCATTTTTATTTTGTGTATCTTACGTTTACGTTTTTGTTGGAGGTTGTTACTATTCGATATGGAGCACTCAGACACAAATACTGGTCCATTGTACTACCATACAGACACCTTACATTAATGTATTTAGTTTACCCGTCTCTCGAAAAAAGATGAGAGCGAAATCCACCGTCAGCCCCAAAGATCCGCCACCGGATGCGAGCAAAGAGAGGAAAACTACAGAGGGAATTTTTCCGCTGTATCGTCGTCCTCTCCACAGGCAGAACAGGTAGTGGTTTCGAAATTCAAGTGCCTAGCAAAATCTTGGTGGCCGGTAAGGACGGCTACAAGAAATCTGCAATCGATTCTCCTGAGAGGTAGAAAGAAAGACGCTGACCCCTTGCAGATGTCCGGGGGTAGTCGTTTAGTCTGTCTACACCCATCGCTGTGCTCACGAGAAACCCAGGTATCAATGACAGACGTGACAACAGATACAGGCAGGCCTAAAGCAGGTTCAGGTCCTGAGAAAACCTTTTCTGAGCCTAGTCTGGCAAGCTCATCAGAGATCTCATTTCCCTGGATACCAGTGTGACCTTGAACCCAAACAAGATTCACTTCATTTAGCCTTCCGACTAAGTTAAACGAATGCTTGAGTTTGAGCACTATCTTGGAAGAGGTAAAAGGTTTGAGCAAAGCATTTAGAGCGGCTTGGCTGTCACAGCAAACGCATATACTTCTTGCCCTCCACCTGTTAGTCACAATATAACGCATAGCCATTAGGAAAGCGAAAATCTCCGCTTGGAAGACACACGCATATTTACCGAAGGGGTAGTGGAGGGTATAATGTACTCGCTTTCTACAAGTAGTCAAGCACCAGACCCCTGTCCGGTTTTGCAGCCATCCGTGAAAATACGATGGTATTCTTTCCCTGGCTCAGAGTCTGGCCTAAGCCACACCATTACCTGAGGAAAGTTGGTTTGCTAGTCATTGCGTCAGAGGGCATATCCATAAGACAGGGGTCGAAGGACAATTCTTGCAAAAGTTCTTCTAAATTCCAATGCGTGTGGTACCAAAAAGAAAAATGGTTTTCAGCGTACTCCCCATGATAAATATAAGAAGGAGGAGGATGGATGGGGGTAGGTTCATCAATGCACCTATAGAGCAGAGCTCGGCGTGCTATAGGGAAAGCCCCCGTGCAGCCAAGACAAGCCTTTCTTTGGAGTTTGGCAAAAGAGGCAGTAACGCCTGTTCCACCAAACAACCGATGCTTATGAAAGGAGTAGTCTAACCATTGCCGTATAGATCCAGAAGACTCTTCTCGGTGATAAGTCCCATGTCTTGCCAAAAGCGCTTCCGCACTGCCTGAAAGTGGCAAATGCTTTTTCGGTTTTGGATTCAACATTCTTGGACCATGTTGAGTTTTCTATCAAGGATTATTCCCAAATATTTGACTTCACCGGATATCGAGATAGTGACACCTTTAAGCACTTTGAGTCAGACCAGTGACTTTCCTTCCTCTCGTAAGGAGAGCAACCCTAGTTTTGAGAGGATTTACTGAAAGCCCATTCCTAGTGCATCGATCAAGTCCAGGGATCTCTGCGCCTGAGAGCACACAGTCCCTAGGTTCGAGCTGACAGAAAGAACGGCGACATCATCCGCGTAGGCTTGTGTGTAGGTTCCAGGAGGGTTGAGAGCCAATTGTAGAGAGTCTACAACCATGCACCATAAGAGGGGAGACAGAACACCACCTTGCGGACAGCCCTTGTTTACCCCAGTTGTGACAAACTTGCCACAAACTGCTTCGGTCATCAGCGTCCTGTGCATTAGCATGGCCCTAATCCATTGAACTAATGGTTCATCTACCGTGTTGTCTGGCTGAGTTGCACATGCTATCAAACGTCACGTTATCAAAAGCACCCTCAATATAGACAAAAACGTCCAGCACGTATTCCTACTGGTCAAGAGCACATTCAATCCTACCAAAAAGGTTTTGAAGCGCAGTTTCGCAGGAATCGTGTATCACACAGGAGATGATAAAGATCAAATTTCAGGCTTTTAAGACGTCATGCAGTTTTGAAAGCTCTGAGGCTAGTTGCACATTTACACCTATTGTGGGCCTGTTTCCAAATACCAGCTTCCTTGCTTAAAATTTAAGGCCCAAAAATGTGTGACATACAGACAGACGCACGGACATGGATTATTCGATTCAAAATTCGGTCTCGATCATGTGCCCTTAAGATCTTACGGGTCTGCCGTCTTTATTTAACAGTTTTACAAACTATGTGACAAACTTAATATACTCCCATGTGATGGGGTATAAAAAACAAAGCAGTAAGTACCTAATAGGTAGAAAAATAGGAATTGGGTATACCTCGCTATTACATAGCTATTACATACGCACGATTGCAATTACTCACTGGCTGTATATATAGAATATAGATAACTTTTTTAATTTAAAACTGATGTGGACGTTGCAATGCTAGGGACAAAACTTTTTCGGGCGACTTAAGGACAATTACAAAAATTTAATCAAAAATCGATGTGTTGACGCTATTAGAATCGATGTGTAGACACTTTTGCTTTCAAAAGTATTCTTAACAAGTGATTAAGTGCAAGGATTCGTCTGTAACGAACTTCTGAATTCCCGACCCTATTTATCAAGCAAAACCACATTTTGACGTTTTCTGGCCTGAATTCATTTCTTGTCAAATATGTGTGTCTGAAAAAAAATGTTTTCAACTTATTTCGTTACAAGCGTGAGGGTATGTGGTAAAAACGAAAATGTAGGCCAAAAATTAACAGTTTTTATTCCTAAAAACGGCCCCAAAAAGAAGACGGAGCTCAAAAAATTTGTATGGGACAAACTTAGAGCATGTTAATGTCTTTAATATTTGTCACAATTTCATATAATAGTTTTTCTATTTAGAGTGAATTTTCAAGTCAAGTTTTTGTTAACAACTTTTAGGTCTTATACTTTGGGGAAGTTTGGGGGGTTTGAAATTTGGGGAGGAGGTGGAGATGCGGCTAATAAACTCCAGAATACCCACCCACCTAAACATCTTGAAACTGGACTACCCTTTCATTTATTCACTTTTCGTTTTATAAAACGGACCTACATGCAAAAATAATGGGTCCGCCATCTAACTTTTTTTTCAACTAGTGCTTATTTCGTGAATGGTACCTAATACTTAGCTCATGCCTGATTTGACAGGTAATTAGTTTTATCTTTCCGCTGAACGATTATGGTTGTGTAAACGCTTAAACAAACGCTAGGAAATGTGCGTTTTCGCCTCGCTAAGTGGGCCTGCGATCGACTTAGAGAAGATGCCGATTTTGCCAAAAAAAAATCATCTTTTCAATGAAGCTCATTTTGATCTTGGCGGGTATGCAAACAAGCAAAATTGTCGCATTTGGGTTACAGAAAACCCACACGCATACATTGAAAAGCCGACACACCCAAAACGAGTCACTGTTTGGTGGGGTTTTTGGGCCAGAGGCATAATTGGGCCATTTTTCTTCGAAAATGAGCAAGGATTGGCCGTTACAGTCAATGGCGATCGTTATCGGGCCATGTTGAACGAATTTTTGTTCACAAAAATTGAAGAGGAGGATATTAGCAACAGGACAGGATTGGTTTCAACAGGACGGCGCTACGTGCCACACATCCGAAGCTACACTCGATGTTTTGCGCCCTATTTTTAAATTTGTGTGGCCTTTGGCCACATAAGAGCTGCGATTTGACACCGTTGGACTATTATTTGTGGGGTGCCGTAAAAGATAAGTGTTACGCCGACAAGCCAGAGATGACAAGCCAATTAACGCTTGAAAGGACAATATTCGTGAAGCCATTGGTGAAATACAGCTGCACACCATCGATAATGTGCTTAAAAATTGGCCAGCCGAGGCAGCCATTTGAATGAAACTATTTTCCATTGTTAACCGGAAGGATTGTACTTTCAGTAGTTTTTTTATAGCATTTAAAAAAAATGAATTTGGCGGACCTTAATTACAAAACTCATCATTTTATAACTCTGCCTGCAAAAGAAGTTTCGTCGAGTTTCCTAGAACTCAATAACAATTAAAGCTTCTTTATTTTAAATTTTATTTTGCTGTATTATTATTGTGTAGTCAGAAATAGCGACTGTTATGTTTACAGTTCATAATAGCGTACTTGTATGCAGCAAAGGAAAAGTGCCAAAATAAAAGCCTACCAAGTATCTTCAAAATAAGACACCATGCATCTATTCACGCTCGTACATAAATATAAAATTTAAAAAAAAAAAATATTCACTAGGCACCGCGTTTAGACAATTTCAAATTTCCCTGAACAACACGTTAAATGGTCCGCAGTATTCACTGGAGGAATATCTTTTGTGTTTTCTTTGATTTCGGTTATAATGGATTGAATCTTCACCAATATCTCCTTCGATTCATTCGAATTGAGGCGTTTATTCATTGCAGCTTCATCGAGGACGGCCTGATGGGGATCTTGTGGATCTCCGTCGGCACTACTTGTCGTTGGCGAAACATTTGGTTCGATGCAAACGTTTTGCATGGCTTGAGTAAGGCTCTCATTCAATCGCAGATTGTTTGGTAGTTCTACTCCCAAGTTAGATACTAGCTTGTTGAGAGTGGATATCTTCTCACGCATTTCTTCACGTTCTCCAAGGAGCAACTGCAGTTGAGCTGCTTTCTCATACTCACGCTGTTTAAGAATCCGCCTTTGTGTTTGATACAGGGCAATATACTCGCCAATAGTTTCAGTTTCACCTTGTAGTTGAAGCACAAGATGTTCCAGGCGCTGCTTTTCCTCCGTCAAGTCGGCAACCTGAGCCATTATTTTGGTGAAGCGGCTTTGAAGCTTTTGCAAAGCTTCAATGGTTGGAATTGAGGGCGGCTCATCTGCACGATACTTTAAATGATGATGAGCGGAAGCGTGATGCTGATGCTGAGGCGATACTGGTACTGAATGATTATCGCAACGATCGGAACTCCCAGCCGAATGTGAATGACCATGGCCAACGTGACCAGAAGAGCATTCAGAGTGTGGTTCACTGCTATGTTCATCGTTGTGACTGTGATCGTGGCCGTCATGATCATGGTTGTGTCCATCATGAGCATGACTATCGTCACGGTGATCATGATCAGCATGACTGCTTTCTTTGCTGTAATTATGATCATCTTGGGGGTGATAACCATGGTCGTTTTCGTCATTGCAGTTTTCTTTTGAAACAACCTGAGCTATTTCCTCATACTGCTCCGAGTAATCACGAGCTTCATAATGCTGTAATCTGTCTAGCTGTTGTTGCAAAACTAAAATTTGTCGCGTCAAATCGTTATTTTCGTGAGACAATCGAATCATTTCCTCGTCCTTGAAGTGAAGTTTCTCGTCGAGGCTTTTAAGTTGTTCCTCCATGCTGGAGAAATTATTGCGAATTTCTCGATTTACATAGTGTTCCGCGTCTAGCTTGTTGACCAAATCCGCTTTGTCGTTTGTCAACTGAACAAATTTCAATTCCAGTTCGTCTAGTTGTTTCTTGAGCGCATCGTTTTGGGTCAAAGCTCGTGATGCAGCTATTTTATCGCTCTCCATTGTGGCTAGGAGCTTGCTACTATCCGGTCGTTCGGAGACAATATTTTGTATGTGCTCCTCTAATTCAAGGATTTTGCTATCTTTCTCTGAGGCACTCTTGTTCAGAGTGTCTAGCCGATCTTCTTGGGATTTTATTTTTAACTGGAACTCATAGCGTTCCGATTCGAACTCTGAGAGTTTCGATTTTAGATCATCGATTTCCTTTACATAGTTTTGGTTAACTTCAGCTTGCTGTAAAAAAAATATAAGGAAATTAGGACGAAAAATAAGTTCATAAATAATAAGAAAAATAGAGAAACCCACCAAAAAAAAAACCTATTATCGACATTCCAGGAAACTAAAAGGCTGAAGAAAAAGATCCCTAAGTCATTGTACATGCAAACTCATGCTTAAATTGGAGGCAATAGAGAGAACAAAACCTAAGATAAAAAGGTGCTAGTATTTCTGGTGATGGAACACATTTGTTCCATTCTAAGACCATTCCATTCTAAGACCATTCCAAGATCTTGGTCGCTTTTAAGAGATTGCACATTAGTTCTGAAATCAGTGTCATTACAAGACACTATTTGATAAGCAAGCATAAAACAAGACTTAACGTTTTGTCTATCTTTGCAGAAGCTTAATAGATAAGAAGAAGGAAGATACCGTTTTTTGGCTTCTCTGCACATGCCCCAATCTTTCTCAAAAACGTAGTCTTTACCTTGGAGCTTTCTTTTTCAGGTCCCCGTGGTACCGCAATGGACCTACATAAGTCTAATAGGAACTTAACACAGCCAATGCAATTAAACAAGCTCTTTTCAACAAGCAAACAAAACAAAAAATCTCCATTGCGAAAGCTCATTTACGTTGAAGAAGCAGTTCGTTCGCAGAAGACCATCCGCTGTACGATTATTACGATTTGTCAAAACAAAATGGTTAAAAGCTTTTAAGTTAAAGAGTGCCTTCGCCTTGTAATTTTATAGAGCCCTGAGATTGCTATGTATAAGAAGACAATACCGAACGAACGTTTGGCAACAACTACAAAAACATGCCAAGGCGTCAGTTCCAGAAAATTTACAAACAGGGCTTTAGCTCGGCAGGCCCTTATAGATTTTAGACTAACCTGGTTTTCCTTGAGCTGATCCTGACGTGAGATGGATTTTTGGATTTCCTTTTCCAATCCACTAATATGTTCAACAAATTGTCTCTCGCGCTCCTGCAACTTGGAGCACTCTTCAGCTAACTCACTATTCTTGTCATTCAAAGAAGTTACTTCGGTGTTTAAGTGCTGCACATATGTTTGGTACTGCTGATTAGCTTGCTCCTTGTCCCTTGTCAGCTGTTGTACCATTGCCTGTGGAACGGTTGGTTGTTATTTTTGCGGATTAAAAAAATAACGAAGGTTCTCACCTGCAGATCCCGTATCTGCTGTTCGTACATAAACTGGGTTTGTGTCAGCGACTCAACGCGATTGTCCTTCGTAATACTTGCCTCGTCGGACAATTGATTTATCCGAATCTTTGTCAATTCCAACTCATTACTGGTGTCCTTCAACTCGTGGCGCAGAGATTGGTTTCGATCTTTTTCGATCGCCAGCAATTTTTTCGTCTCTTCCAAGTGCTCGCCTTGATCCTCGTATTTAGACTTGATATTCTGCATCTGCACTTGCAAACTCAAGTTACTCGATTTGAACTCTTCCACGGTTTTCTGTTGCGATAAGAACTCTTTTTGCAGTTCTTCCAGCCGCCTTGCCGTCATTTGAAATTGAGCCTGAAGTTCCTCGTTTTCTAGCTCCTTCTCTCGGTGTATGTGACGATACTTATTCAACTCTGATGACAGGGTGGCTTTCTCAGCGATTAGAATTTGGATAGTGTCAATGCTGCTGGAGCTGGCATTACTGCTTTGGACTGGCTGAAAATTGTATGTCCTCTCAACTTCGGCAACTTTTTGTGCCTCTTCTGTGGGCATAGAGTCTGGGAATGCCATCTCAGTACGAGGCAAGGGCGAGTCGTTTGCAACATGTTCGCTCACCGTGGACGCCACATCACTGTCTATGGACTGTTGACTGACTAGATGATCCGTTTGGACTTCTGCCGCATCGGCTTCACGCTTGTCCTTGGCCTGGTACTCTTTAAGCTGAGAATTTGTTAAAAAGTAGACAACAATTTAGTTTTATAAATTCTATGACGTGTCAAATGTTTTTTTTTTATGATTTTCAAAAGCTGTTTAAGGACGTACTTTTTTTCGGGCTGCAGCCAATTTCTTGGCTTTGTTTTCTTTGCTATCTTCGGGCATCCTGGTCAAAGTCCTTCGTAATTAATAGAGTAAAAACGCTTTTATTTATTTTTATTCGGCAAAAAACATTTCTGTAGATTTTCGGTTCGCAAGTAAAATATTTGACAGGTGTAACAAAACGGAATACTGAGGAATTGGACAAATGTTATCAGCACAGGGTGGCGTGATGATTGAGAAAAAATTTTTTTCTTGTTCTAATCAGCCTCAAATTAATAAACAAGGCTGAAGGTAATTGAATAAAACGATGCTAATGAATGCAAGTATAACGGGCACTAATTTAATAAATATTTTTCAAATCCTCTAGAAATTACGCGACTAACCATTCAACTTTAAATCCTCTCGACAAGCGATTAAAAATAAGTCCCCTCAAATCTCATTCACTCTTTTCACAGACCACTTTCAGTTTCAACCCTTTTCGAAAACCTTTTTTACAGTTTTTTTTTTATAACTTGTCGTTAAAGGGATTATGACTACCCTAATAATGGGGCATGTGCATAAAAAACAAGTACTTACTACCAGTAAAAACTTATAGGTAGTAAAAACTACTTCTTCGCAAGAAGGAATGCTCATCAATATTCCCTTGAGCTTAATTTCGGACGAACCGCGCAATATTGGAGTGGTATTGAATGGTATATAATATTGAATGGTATAGAGCTTTTAACAGTTTGACGTCTACTGGTGTTATCGAGTGCGGGATGCCAAACAAAGAACCTTTTTATATGGAAAACGAACAAAAATTACACATAAACGTAAATAACTATTTCAAAAATGCAACCCTGTGTTTCGATGAACGGGGAAGTTGTAGGATTGATCAGGCTTCTTAGGTAATGCTTAAAATATTTTCATTATATAACACGGAAACAATAAGAAAAGTGTAGTTTGTGTTGCAGAAACAGTGTATACGACCACAAAAGGGTACACGGATTCAAGGAGATCATATCTTCGGAACACTTTTTCGATACTTTCCACAATTTTATTAAAATAATTTTTGGGTCAATTTAAAGAACGGAATAAGCAAAATAACTTCCTTATCGGCACACTCTAGGTTGAGTAATTTATAAGTAATTCGCACAGTTTCTACAGAAACTATTGAATTTTTTCATATAAAAACGCGATTTGCTTGGTATCCCGCGGTCGATAAATGTGAAAGACGTCAGATTTTGACAGTCGTGGTAAAAGGTAGATATAATATTGGAGTGTTCCACAACGGATGGAGACTTCAGCCTTCAGCCCAATGGGAGTCAAAGGACACCGCAATTCTTATGTCACCCATTAGTTTTAACGCACGTTTTTGGATTCCATCGAGGAGTTTGCGAATATACAGTTTGAGAACAGGCAGTTTGAGAATAACAATACAGTTTGAGAATCGAAAAATGGACTCTGAAACTATTCACGTATATGACAGATTTGTCAGAATTACTAATTCTATTGGCATGTTTGCAACGGATATCTACTTTCGAGATGGAAAATGACATCGCCACTCTTTTGAGAACCAAAATGACAGAAAAAAAGTGCTCAAGTGCTCATGTCAAATTAAACTTATATTTATTTGTCTGGTGACTTTGGGATTTATTATTAATCGTCTCGCGCAAATCCTAATATTATTGCTGGTGGAAAAATATTATTACCATAGAAATTTAAGTCCTTTTAGCGAGAGCTTTAAAATAAATCCTCTCGTATATCCAATTCACTCTATACAGAACACAAACCTATTTTATGCACCTTTGTAACAGTTTGAGAACCAAAAAAGGAAACTGAAACTGTCCCTGTACGACAGATCTGTCACAAATAAAATTTCTATTGGGATTTTTGCAACAGAAATATTTTTTAGCTTGTGGGAAATGACATTGCCATTCTCTGAGAGCCAAAATGCTCATGTTAAATTAATCCTACATATATCTAGTGGAGCCACTTTCGGATTTATTTTAAATCGTCTCCCGCTAATCCTTTTTTTACTTACTTACTTAAGGTGGCGCTACAGTCCGGGGTGGACCTGGGCCTCAGCCAACAAGCTTCGGCAGCCAGCTCTGTCTCTAGCTAGCCGTCTCCAGTTTCGCACGCGAAGTTGGCTGAGGTCCCCTTCCACTTGCGTGCGCCACCTGAGTCTCGGTGCTACTCTACCGCGCCGTCCCTGCGGTGTGGATTCGAAGATTTTCCGGGCCGGGGCGTTAGTGTCCATCCGATCTAGATGACCCAGCCATCGTAGACGTTGTGTTTTGACTCTTTTGGCTAGGTCAGTATCGCTGTACAGCCCGTAGAGTTCAATGTTATATCTCCTCCTCCACTCTCCGTCTATGCAGACGGGACCGTCTTTTGCAGGTGGAAAAAAAGGATCCATTATCCATTGAAATATACTGTTATGTGGCGACAAGAAATAAAACCACTCGCAGGAGTCCCTGAATGCACCCATCGATTCACTCTACAAACGCACCCGCTCGATTCACTAAATGAACATACCCAACTGTCATTCCAGTCATCTGACAGCAGCTGTCATATCCGAAGTTCGAATTTCGATTTCCCCTCCTTGGAATTCAGCGGAGGAGTACCAATGGAAAATTACCAAAGGGGGTATGGAACGTACTAGAAGGTGCTTAATTTTGTATAAATACACGGGTGACAGGCTCGTACGGGACAGTTATATTTTAAACGTGGACTTGTGAAAATCGGTAATAAAGTAAAAAGTGATTGAGTTGAAATAAAGTGTTGAATTCTAAATAGTAAAGTTGAATAACAGTGTGAACTGAGTTTAAATAAGTTTGTTTGATAAATAAAGTGTTTCATTGTGTGATTATAAAAGTGAAATTGAGTTTTATTTGACGAACCCCAGGCCGAAAACATTACATTGGTGTCAGAAATTGGGGATAAAACTCGTAATTGTGCGGGTTAATTCTACAGTGGAATTTTCCGGAACAGTGTTAGTGTGTCAAACAATTTTAAGTGGAGATTTCTAGAAAAAGTGCGCGTAAATAGCGTCGGTGACTAAAACAATTTATTTTTGCAGTGGAATTTTCCAGAGATATCGTGTGTGTAAACAGTGTCGGTGACTCATACAAATTTGATTGTGGAATATTCCGGATACATTGAAACTGATTGTGCGATAAAGCTTTAATTTACTAAGTTATAAAAACGGTTTCAGTGATTTGTTTATTCGCGAGTGAATTTTCTGGAACAGATATAAGACATAAACTGATTGTGTTGTGAAAATTGTGTGAAGACAATTCAAAATGGGTCGAAAAATTGAACAATTGACAACAGCTGAGTTAAAAGCGGAATTGGGTAAAAGAAACCTCCAGACTTCGGGGCTCAAAAGGGAATTGTTGCTCCGACTCCAGGACGCTATTACCGAGGAAGGTGGACATCCAGACACGATGCTGTTCGAAGTTCAAGAAGAACAGCAACAAAGGACAGTAAGTACTGCCGATGAAATGCCCGCTTTCATGAAGTTGCTTCTGGGCAAATTCGAGAAGCTGGAGAGCGGCCAAAAAGAACAAAAGAACGCTCTCGATGAAAAGCTAGATACTAAGTTCGATGAGCAGAAGAAAGCTCTAGAAAGCAAACTTGATTCCCAGAATGCGTTTTTTGAGGAAAAGTTCCAGGCAGTGGATCAAAGAATTGAAAGCGTGGAGGAAAAATTTACTGAAGTCAAATCGGAAGTTGAACAACTGGCTAAGGAGCTGGAGCTAGTTAAGAAACAGAAAGTGCGAGAATATTTGCCCGACGGTCCACGACGCAAAGAAATGCAGCCGCCTGTCTTCGATGGCCAAACATCGTGGCCGATTTATAGGAAACAATTCGAAGCTGCAGCGTTGACAAACAACTGGGACAACGAAGATAAATCAATTGCTCTCACGCTTGCGCTCAGAGGAACAGCTGCCGAACTGCTGCAGACCATCCCTGAAGAAAAACAAAAAGATTATGATGCCATGGTGAAGGCCATCGAGATGAGGTTTGGCGACGACCACATGCAACAAGTTTACCGGGTCCAGTTGCGCCGAAGAGTTCAGACAAGGGGTGAGACGCTTCAACAGTTGCAAGCCGACATCGAGCGATTAGCGAATTTGTCTTATCCCAACACCAGCAGGGAGATAATAAACGAGTTGGCAACCGATGCGTTTACCAATGCCATTGCGGATGGAAAGCTACAAATGGCTGTAAGAATGGCAGGTAAGAAGACTCTCGCTGAAGCACTAGCATTCGCCCTGACAATGGAAGCTGCAGACCAAGCTTCGCAAGGTTGCCATCGCATAAGGGAAATGGCTGGTCTAGAGTGCTCATGTCAACGCATCGACATCGAAAGGCAAAACACGAACACCACTCGGGGACAAATGAGATGCTGGAACTGTAACAAACTGGGACACCTGCAGCGACAGTGCCGAGCCTCAGTTAGACAAGCGGGTTGCCCACATTGCGCTAGAAGGAGACAGAATGAAGAAGCATCTGGCAGGATGTCGGAGCAGAAGTTGGTTGATGGAATCGACGCCCCCAGGACCATCATCCAAGTCTCGCAAACAAAACGCTGCAACAAGAGTCTGACAGTAGAGGCAATCATCGCCAACAGAAGATGCGTGGCCACTATTGACACAGGTGCCACGGCCTCCATCATCCGAAGAGACCTTGTTCAGACGTCATGGCTACATAACACCAGCTGCTACAGTCTGAAGACAGCTACAGGAGAAGCGGCGAAAGTATACGGAGAGGTGCAGCTACAGATACAACTAGAGGGATTGACCTTCTCACATGCATTCTTGGTAGCCGACATATGCGACGAATGCATCATTGGAGTGGACTTCATGAAGGCACACGAGGTAATTCTCGACCTTCGAATGCAGGTGCTAAGGTATCGAACCATCGAGATCCCTATGGTATACGGAAACGACAACGCTGTGAATCTTCGAGCAATACTGGGAGGCGATGAAGTTCTGCGGCCCTCTTCAGAGACAGTTCTTTGGACACGTTTGGAGGGTGATCCTAGGAACCACCGATTCTATCTCATCGAGCCAGACAACAAAAGTGAATTTAAAAGTTACGTCGTGGGAAAAATTCTTGCAGAGCCCAGGGATAACATGGTGCCGGTAAGACTGATGAACCCAAATAAGCGCACCGTTAAGCTCAGAAAAGGAGAGGTGATCGGAAGATGTGTGCCCGTTGCAGCCATTTCGACAATAGCTGAGAGTGAGCCTGCAAGTCCTGTCTCTCCATCTAAATTGGCCGAGGTATGTAAGACTATACTCGGAGACTGTGAGCTAAATCAGGAGCAGCAAACCATAGCGGAAAATCTAATTGGGGAGTTTGCTGATATATTTGCCTCACAGGATGGAGACTATGGTCGAACACACTTAGTACAACACCGCATAGACACCGGAGATGCTAGACCAATCCGCCAACCTGCCAGACGACTTCCGTTGGCTAAACAGGACGAGGCCGCCGAGATGATATCGACCATGGAAAGAGAAGGTTTGATCGAAAGCTCGAAAAGTCCGTGGGCGTCGCCTGTTGTACTGGTGAAAAAGAAGGACGGCAGTACTCGATTCTGCGTGGATAACCGGAGGCTTAATGATGTCACAAAGAAGGACAGCTACCCTTTACCTCGAATAGATGACACATTGGACACACTCTCTGGAGCAAAATGGTTTTCCACTCTCGACCTGAAAAGTGGCTACTGGCAGGTACAGATCCATCCAGAAGACAAAGAGAAGACCGCTTTCACAACTGGCAATGGGCTTTGGCAGTTTACAGTAATGCCATTTGGTCTGTGTAACGCTCCGGCCACCTTTGAGCGTCTTATGGAACGTGTCTTACATGGTCTGACGTGGAAAACCTGTCTGGTATATTTGGATGACGTCATCGTTTTGGGAAAGACGTTTGCAGAACATCGCGACAACTTGAGGGAGGTCTTCTCACGACTTCGAGCAGCACACTTAAAGCTCAATCCAAAGAAGTGTGCGCTCTTCAGAGCAGAAGTAAAGTATCTGGGGCATGTGATATCGACGGATGGCGTGAAGACGGATCCAGAGAAAATCGAAGCTGTGAGAAGTTGGCCAGTTCCCAAGGACAAACAGCAGCTAAGGAGCTTTCTCGGTCTTGCTACGTACTACAGGAGGTTCGTCAAAGATTTCGCCGGGATTGCAAAGTGTCTGCACCAGCTCACTGAGAAAGGAAGACAATTTAAATGGTCAGGGGAGTGCGAAAGAAGCTTTCAGCATCTGAAGCAGCGACTTTGCGAAGCACCGGTACTAGCTTACCCCATCCCCGGCAAGACATTTATTGTGGACGCAGACGCTAGCAATGTGGGTGTTGGCGCAGTATTGTCGCAGTTACACGATGGGCAGGAGAAAGTCGTAGCATACTTCAGCAAAGTGCTTACCCGACCAGAGAGAAATTATTGTGTTACCAGGCGAGAACTCCTTGCTTTAATACTGGCGACGAAACATTTCCAGAAGTACCTGAGCGGCCAGAAGTTCATCTTGCGTACCGACCACGCCGCGCTCAAATGGTTACTGCAGTTTAAAAATCCTGAGGGCCAAGTCGCAAGGTGGATCGAGCGATTGCAGGCTTATGACTTCGAGATACAACATCGCAAAGGAAGACTGCACTGCAACGCGGACGCATTATCCCGGAGACCATGTGAGCCCAATTGTAAGCATTGCGTGCGACAGGAGGAAAAGGACGAATGTACTGTCCAGCGAGTAAGAGCCGAACCTGCAGAAGGCTGGAGTACTGAGGAACTTCGCAACGCACAACAAGAAGACCCTGACATTGAGCCAATCCTTGCATGGAAGGAATCTATGGAGAAACCGAGCGCAAGGGATATATCCGACAGAAGTCCCACATTAAAGGCATATTGGGCGCAGTGGGACTCTCTCCATGTACAAGATGGCGTTCTGCGAAGAAAATGGGAAATGCCGGATGGAAAATCCTTTAAGATGCAGCTTGTGGTTCCACGGTCGAAAGTCCAGGAGATTCTACGGGAAATGCACGATGGAGTGTCTGGTGGGCACTTGGGCATCAACAAAACCATGGAAAAGGTACGGGAACGTTTTTATTGGCTGAGTGCAAGAAGCGACGTTGAGAGCTGGTGTCGAAAGTGTATTACTTGTGCTGCTAGTAAGGGACCCAAAGTCAAAACCAGGGGTAAAATGCACCAGTACAATGTGGGTGCTCCCTTTGAAAGGATCGCCGTCGACATCGCAGGACCGTTTCCGGAAACTGAAAGCGGTAATCGTTATATCCTGGTTATTGCCGATTACTTCAGCAAGTGGTCCGAGGCATTTGCGATCCCAAATCAAGAAGCGAAAACCGTTGTCGATCAGATAGTGGACCACTGGGTGTGCAGGTTTGGAGTGCCAATGGAATTACATTCCGACCAGGGAAGAAACTTCGAGTCGAAGATATTCCAGGAAGTATGCGCAGCAATCGGACTACAGAAGACACGGACCACACCTCTTCACCCACAATCAGATGGAATGGTGGAACGCTTCAACAAGACGCTGAAGGAACATCTCTCTAAAGTCGTGGACGAGAATCAACGGGATTGGGATCGGCGAATACCTTTATTCCTTATGGCCTACCGGAATGCTATTCACAGTACAACTGGATATACTCCATCTGAAGTTTTATTTGGCCGAACTGCCAGGCTACCCAGTGAGCTTAAATTCGGATTTCCCACTGAAGAACCCACATGCGAGGAGGACTACGTGGTTGACCTTAGAGAAAGGATTAATGACATCCACCAGAGAACCAGAAGCAATATAAAAGTTGCAAGTGACCGCATGAAGACGAGATACGATGCGCGAGCAACGGCACCCGAGTTCAACGAGGGAGATCTGGTATGGCTCTACAACCCACATCGTAAAAAGGGAAGATCGCCAAAGCTTCAGAAAGACTGGGAAGGTCCCTACCAAGTTGTAACGCGAATTAATGATGTCGTATTCCGAATCCAAAGAGGACCAAGAGCGAAGATGAAAGTTGTCCATGTTGATCGCCTACATCGCTACCACGGAAGCAATGATGACGTACTTGTTCGGGACGAACAAAACTAAGAGGGGGGCAATGTTATGTGGCGACAAGAAATAAAACCACTCGCAGGAGTCCCTGAATGCACCCATCGATTCACTCTACAAACGCACCCGCTCGATTCACTAAATGAACATACCCAACTGTCATTCCAGTCATCTGACAGCAGCTGTCATATCCGAAGTTCGAATTTCGATTTCCCCTCCTTGGAATTCAGCGGAGGAGTACCAATGGAAAATTACCAAAGGGGGTATGGAACGTACTAGAAGGTGCTTAATTTTGTATAAATACACGGGTGACAGGCTCGTACGGGACAGTTATATTTTAAGCGTGGACTTGTGAAAATCGGTAATAAAGTAAAAAGTGATTGAGTTGAAATAAAGTGTTGAATTCTAAATAGTAAAGTTGAATAACAGTGTGAACTGAGTTTAAATAAGTTTGTTTGATAAATAAAGTGTTTCATTGTGTGATTATAAAAGTGAAATTGAGTTTTATTTGACGAACCCCAGGCCGAAAACATTACAATACGTTTATCCGTATAATTAACAGATCCTGATTTGGATCCGTATAATTTTAATTATACGTATTTTTAAAATGTCCGTATATCCGTGTATCAATTACACTAAATTGTACTAAGAGCCAGCACAATTTTAAAGTGGTATTACATACACACATACACATGACCAAACAATTTGCATATCTTTCATTGGAAAGGTATTTTTGAAGCGGCGCGACGTCGAATTGCAAAGTCTGAAAACTTTTTCTTGCAGCTATAGCCATGGATAGTTGTGTTAACTTAAGAATGGTGCAATTAATTGCAGTAAGGCTTATCTTGATCTATATTTTGAGTGTACCTACTTTGATGTGCTTGCACTTTCAACAACAAAAGTACCATTATTAAATTAACACTTATGAGTATTCAGACTTTGCAATTTAACGTTGCTTCAAAAAGAGCTTTCCAATGCAACTTTTTTGGTTAGACATGCAACTTCTTTGGTTATAAACTTCTCGTAAAATCAGCTGTGGGCTCTCGGCCTAAAAGCATTTGCGTTTTTTGAAAAATATAAAAAATACCACTCAAAGCAGTTTAAAAAAATGTTTTATTCAATAAGAAGTCTATTTTGGTACAGAAAAACGAGGGTGTTCACATTTCCCAGTAACAGGCAATTCCTTTTCTATGTAACTATGTTAGCCGCTGTTGAAAACGACCGCTCTGAGGTAGCTGATGTAGCTGGAATTGCTAGGTATTTTCTCGCTAATTCAGCTATTTTTGACTACTTGGTCGCTCTAGTTTTGCACCACTCAAAGGGATCCAAATCGAAACGAATTTAAGGTTCAGCCAAATATATTTTGAACTGCGACACATCATTCCGGACTCAACACCATTAAAATTACGGATATTAATGCTTTCCATCAAAATGGTAATATCTCTCGTTCTTTAAAATTATTAAAGAACGAGACTAAAAAAATGAATTTTCCGAGAAATCAGGTTTTTCAAGATTCAACATATTAAAAGTGGTCATGGTCGATGTGGGCGGTCCAATTTTTGCCTTATTGAGGTTTCTAGCCAATATTGCTCTGCACCAAAATTTGAGATCCTATGCCTTGTCTAACTTGACCAAAAGGCACTTTTAAATAAAATGCAAATAAGATGTTGCTCCGCATCGAAGTCAATTGTTGTCGTATCTGTAAGCCTATTCCAATAATTTTCATACTTTGTCTGTGCAAAACGAGAACCAAAATACATTCCAAGTCACTTCACTTTATAGTGACTTGGAATGTATTTTGAATGTATTATGACATTCCAAGTCAATCACTTTTCACTTTATAACCGACTTTCACAAGTAGACGTTTAAAATATAACTGTCCCGTACGAGCCTGTCACCCGTGTATTTATACAAAATTAAGCACCTTCTAGTACGTTCCATACCCCCTTTGGTAATTTTCCACTGGTACTCCTCCGCTGAATTCCAAGGAGGGGAAATCGAAATTCGAACTTCGAATATGACAGTTGCTCTCAGATGACTGGAATGACAGTTGGGTATGTTCGTTTAGTGAACCGAGCGGGTGCGTTTGTAGAGTGAATCGATGGGTGCATTCAGGGACTCCTGCGAGTTGTTTTATTTCTTGTTGCCACATAACATTGCCCCCCTCTTAGTTTTGTTCGTCCCGAACAAGTACGTCATCGTTGCTTCCGTGGTAGCGATGTAGGCGATCAACATGGACAACTTTCATCTTCGCTCTTGGTCCTCTTTGGATTCGGAATACGACATCATTAATTCGCGTTACAACTTGGTAGGGACCTTCCCAGTCCTTCTGAAGCTTTGGCGATCTTCCCTTTTTACGATGTGGGTTGTAGAGCCATACCAGATCTCCCTCGTTGAACTCGGGTGCCGTTGCTCGCGTATCGTATCTCGTTTTCATGTGGTCGCTTGCAACTTTTATATTGCTTCTGGTTCTCTGGTGGATGTCATTAATCCTTTCCCTAAGGTCAACCACGTAGTCCTCCTCGCATGTTGGGTCTTCAGTGGGAAATCCGAATTTAAGCTCACTGGGTAGCCTGGCAGTTCGTCCAAATAAAACTTCAGATGGAGTATATCCAGTTGTACTGTGAATGGCATTTCGGTAGGCCATGAGGAATAAAGGTATTCGCCGATCCCAATCCCGTTGATTCTCGTCCACGACTTTAGAGAGATGTTCCTTCAGCGTCTTTTTGAAGCGTTCCACCATTCCATCTGACTGTGGGTGAAGAGGTGTGGTCCGTGTCTTCTGTAGTCCGATTGCTGCGCATACTTCCTGGAATATCTCCGACTCGAAGTTTCTTCCCTGGTCGGAATGTAATTCCATTGGCCAAACCTGCACACCCAGTGGTCCACTATCTGATCGACAACGGTTCTCGCTTCTTGATTTGGGATCGCAAATGCCTCGGGCCACTTGCTGAAGTAATCGGCAATAACCAGGATGTAACGATTACCGCTTGCAGTTTCCGGAAACGGTCCTGCGATGTCGACAGCGATCCTTTCAAAGGGAGCACCCACATTGTACTGGTGCATTTTACCCCTGGTTTTGACTTTGGGTCCCTTAATAGCAGCACAAGTAGTACACTTCCTACACCAGCTCTCAACGTCGCTTCTTGCACTCAGCCAATAAAAACATTCCCGTACTTTCTCCAGGGTTTTGTTGATGCCCAAGTGCCCTCCAGATACTCCATCGTGCATTTCCCGCAAAATTTCCTGCACTTTGGACCGTGGAACCACAAGCTGCATTTTAAAGGATTTTCCATCCGGCATTTCCCATTTTCTTCGCAGAACGCCATCTTGTACATGGAGAGAGTCCCACTGCGCCCAATATGCCTTTAATGTGGGACTTCTGTCGGATATATCCCTTGCGCTCGGTTTCTCCATAGATTCCTTCCATGCAAGGATTGGCTCAATGTCAAGATCTTCTTGTTGTGCGTTGCAAAGTTCCTCAGTACTCCAGCCTTCTGCCTTCTCCAGCCTTCCAACCTTCGTCCTTTTCCTCCTGCCGCCGCAATGCTTACAATTTGGGCTCACATGGTCTCCGGGATAATGCGTCCGCGTTGCAGTGCAGTCTTCCTTTGCGATGTTATATCTCGAAGTCAAGCCTGCAATCGATTTTTGAACTGAAGTAACCATTTGAGAGCGGCGTGGTCTGTACGCAAGATGAACTTTTGGCCACTCAGGTACTTCTGGAAATGTTTCGTTGCCAATATTAGAGCAAGGAGTTCTCGCCTGGTAACGCAGTAATTTCTCTCTGGTCGGGTTAAAACTTTGCTAAAGTATGCAACCACTTTCTCATGCCCATCGTGCAATTGCGCCAACAATACTGCACCAACACTCACATTGCTAGCGTCTGCGTCCACAATAAATGTCTTGCGAGGAATGGGGTAAGCTAGTGTCGGTGCTTCGCAAAGTCGCTGCTTCAGGTGTTGAAAGCTTCTTTCGCACTCACCTGACCATTTAAATTGTCTTCCTTTCTCAGTGAGCTGGTGCAGACACTTTGCGATGCCAGCGAAATCCTTGACGAGCCTCCTGTAGTACGTAGCAAGACCGAGAAAGCTCCTTAGCTGGTGTTTGTCTTTGGGAACTGGCCAACTTCTCACAGCTTCGATTTTCTCTGGATCCGTCTTCACGCCATCCGTCGATATCACATGCCCCAGATACTTTACTTCTGCTCTGAAGAGCGCACACTTCTTTGGATTGAGCTTTAAGTGTGCTGCTCGAAGTCTTGAGAAGACCTCCCTCAAGTTGTCGCGATGCTCTGCAAACGTCTTTCCCAAAACGATGACGTCATCCAAATATACCAGGCAGGTTTTCCACGTCAGACCATATAAGACACGTTCCATAAGACGCTCAAAGGTGGCCGGAGCGTTACACAGACCAAATGGCATTACTGTAAACTGCCAAAGCCCATTGCCAGTTGTGAAAGCGGTCTTCTCTTTGTCTTCTGGATGGATCTGTACCTGCCAGTAGCCACTTTTCAGGTCGAGAGTGGAAAACCATTTTGCTCCAGAGAGTGTGTCCAATGTATCACCTATTCGAGGTAAAGGGTAGCTGTCCTTCTTTGTGACATCATTAAGCCTCCGGTAATCCACGCAGAATCGAGTGCTGCCGTCCTTCTTTTTCACCAGTACAACAGGCGACGCCCACGGACTTTTCGAGCTTTCGATCGAACCTTCTTTTTCCATGGTCGATATCATCTCGGCGGCCTCATCCTGTTTAGCCAACGGAAGTCGTCTGGCAGGTTGGCGAATTGGTCTAGCATCTCCGGTGTGTAGGCGGTGTTGTACTAAGTGTGTTCGACCATAGTCTCCATCCTGTGAGGCAAATATATCAGCAAACTCGGCAATGAGATTTTCCGCTATGATTTGCTGCTCCTGATTTAGCTCACAGTCTCCGAGTATAGTCTTACATACCTCGGCCAATTTTGATGGAGAGACAGGACTTGCAGGCTCACTCTCAGCTATTGTCGAAATGGCTGCAACGGGCACACATCTTCCGATCACCTCTCCTTGTCTGAGCCTAACGGTGCGCTTATTTGGGTTCATCAGTCTTACCGGCACCATGTTGTTCTTGGGCTCTGCAAGAATTTTTCCAACGACGTAACTTTCAAATTTGCTTTTGTCATCTGGCTCGATGAGATAGAATCGGTGGTTCCCAGGATCACCCTCCAAACGTGTCCAAAGAACTGTCTCTGAAGAGGGCCGCAGAACTTCATCGCCTCCCAGTATTGCTCGAAGATTCACAGCGTTGTCGCTTCCGTATACCATAGCGATCTCGACGGTTCGATATCTTAGCCCCTGCATTCGAAGGTCAAGAATTACCTCGTGTGCCTTCATGAAGTCCACTCCAATGATGCATTCGTCGCATATGTCGGCTACCAAGAATGCATGTGAGAAGGTCAATCCCTCTAGTTGTATCTGTAGCTGCATCTTCCCGTATACTTTGGCCCCTTCTCCTGTAGCTGTCTTCAGACTGTAGCAGCTGGTGTTGTGTAGCCAGGACGTCTGAACAAGGTCTCTTCGGATGATGGAGGCCGTGGCACCTGTGTCGATAGTGACCACACATTTTCTGTTGCCAATAATTGCCTTCACTGTAAGACTCTTGTTGCAGCGTTTTGTTTGCGAGACTTTGATGATGGTCCTGGGGGCGTCGATTCCATCAACCAACTTCTGCCCCGACATCCTGCCAGATGCTTCTTCATTCTATCTCCTTCTAGCGCAATTTGGGCAACCCGCTTGTCTAGCTGAGGCTCGGCACTGTCGCTGCAGGTGTCCCCAGTTTGTTACAGCTCCAGCATCTCATTTGTCCCCGAGTGGTGTTCGTGTTTTGCCTTTCGTTGTCGATGCGTTGACATGAGCACTCTAGACCAGCCATTTCCCTTATGCGATGGCAACCTTGCGAAGTTTGGTCGGCTGCTTCAATTGTCAGGGCAAATGCTAGTGCTTCAGCGAGAGTCTTCTTACCTGCCATTCTTACAGCCATTTGTAGCTTTCCATCCGCAATGGCATTAGTAAGCGCATCGGTTGCCAACTCGTTTATTATCTCCCTGCTGGTGTTGGGATAGGACAAATTCGCTAATCGCTCGATGTCGGCTTGCAACTGTTGAAGCGTCTCACCCCTTGTCTGAACTCTTCGGCGCAACTGGACCCGGTAAACTTGCTGCATGTGGTCGTCGCCAAACCTCATCTCGATGGCCTTCACCATGGCATCATAATCCTTCTGTTTTTCTTCAGGAATAGTTTGCAGCAATTCGGCAGCTGTTCCTCTGAGAGCAAGCGTGAGAGCAATCGACTTCTCTTCGTTGTTCCAATTGTTCGTCATTGCGGCAGCTTCAAATTGCCTCTTATAATTCGGCCATGGCGTTTGACCATCAAAAACAGGAGGCTGCATTTCTTTACGCCGTGGACTGTCGGGCAAACATTGTCGCACTTTTTGTTTCTTAACCAACTCCAGCTCCTTAGGCAGCTGTTCTACTTCCGATTTGACTTCAGTGAACTGTTCCTCCACGCTTTCAATTTTTCGATCCATCGTTTGGAACTTTTCCTCAAAAAGTGAATTCTGGGAATCGAGTTTGCTTTCTAGAACTTTTTTCTGCCCATCGAACTTAGTATCTAGCTTGTCGAACTTTTCTTCGAGAGCATTCTTTTGTTCTTTCTGGCCGCTCTGCAGCTTCTCGAATTTCTCGTCCAGATTTCCGAACTTTTCCAAAAGCAACTCCATGAAAGCGGGCATTTCATCGGCAGTACTTACTGTGCTTTGTTGCTGTTCTTCTTGAACTTCAAACAGCATCGCGTCTGGGTCTCCACCTTCCTCGGTAATAGCGTCCTGAAGTCGGAGCAACAATTCCCTTTTGAGCCCCGAAGTCTGGAGGTTTCTTTTACCCAATTCTGCTTTTAACTCAGCTGTTGTCAATTGTTCAATTTTTCGACCCATTTTTAATTGTCTTCACACAATTTTCTTAACACAATCAGTTTATGTTTTATATCTGTTCCAGAAAATTCACTCGGGAATAAACAAATCACTGACACCGTTTTTATAACTTCGCACAATCAGTTTCAATATATCCAGAATATTCCACCTCAAATTTGTATGAGTCACCGACACTGTTTACACACACGATATCTCTGGAAAATTCCACTGCAAAAATAAATCTATTTAGTCACCAACGCTATTTACGCGCACTTTTTCTAGAAATCTCCACTTAAAACTGTTTGACACACTAACACTGTTCCGGAAAATTCCACTGTAGAATTTACCGGCACAATTATGAGTTTTATCCCCAATTTCTGACACCAATGTTATCTTTTCGGCCTGGAGTTCGTCGAATAAAACTCGATTTCACTTTAATGATTTCACAATGAAACACTTTATTTATCAAACAAAACTTCTTTAAATTCAAATCACGCTGTTATTCAACTTTACTACTTACTTTATTTCAATTCAATCACTTTTCACTTTATAACCGATTTTCACAAGTCGACGTTTAAAATATAACCGTCCCGTACGAGCCCGTCACCCGTGTATTTATACAAATTTAAGCACCTCCTAGTACGTTCCATACCCCCTTTGGTAATTTTCCATTGGTACTCCTCCGCTGAATTCCAAGGAGGGGAAATCGAAATTCGAACTTCGAATATGACAGCTGCTCTCAGATGACTGGAATGACAGCTGGGTATGTTCGTTTAGTGAATCGAGCGGGTGCGTTTGTAGAGTGAATCGATGGGTGCATTCAGGGACTCCTGCAAGTTGTTTTATTTCTTGTCGCCACATAACAATGTATGAAATCGATAAAAAATACCAAATATCTCAAATTTCAAGCTATCAAAATTAATTTTAAGTAAACTGTGCAAAAAACCGACGCCAACAAAGTAACCCTACGAAATGAAAAAAGTAAAGCAAATGAAATCAAAGCAATTGGACGCTTAACTTGATGACTGCATCGATGAAGTATTTGTCGTTCTGTACACAATGAAACCGAGTGTATATGCCACACTGGGATTGTTGCGAACACCGAGTATAATTTCACAGATCGGTGTGGCAGTTTGGTGTTCAAAAGAATGCACCATTAATAAGCACAACTAACTGTCATTCAAATCAGCTGACAGTTGGACGATAACACTGCGGATATCGAAAATTTCCCCTCCATGGAATTCAGCGCAAGAGTACCAATGTAAAATTACCGAAGGGGTATATTATTCTTGATTATGCTTACAGAAGGCACTGCTTAATTTGTATAGATACACGGGTGACAGGCTCGAACGGACAGTTATATTTTGAATGTTGACTTGTGAAAATCGATAGTAAAGTGAAAAGTGATCGAATTAAAATAAAGTGTTGAATTCTAAATAGCGAAGTTGAATTGAGTGATTTGGAATTAAAATAAGTTTTTTTTTGATAAATAAAGTGCTTCATTGCGTAATAAGAAAGTGAATAAGAAAAGAAACTGAAATATTAACTACAAGGCCTATCGCAAACATGGCACTTTTATTCACGCAAAGATTTGGTTGCTTTTTTATTTGCTATGAGCTTGTGTGGAAATGCGCACACATGCGCAACTGACATGAAACCAGTTTGCGGCAACTTTTGTGTTTTGCCACAGATTTTTTAGTTGCTTGTTATTATAAAAGACTTTAAATAACAAGGGAAAGTGTTGAATTTATCAATTTATACGTTAATTCATACTTAATATTTTATAACACTGTAGTATTCAGTTACTGTGCATTAACTAGAATCGTAATCGTACAGGTATTTGATAGTTTTAGTTTTCTTTTCTATTATATTCATTCGTTCTCAAATAATAAAATGTCCAATGAAAAGTCCGGTTTGTTTTTCAAAATTCAACGATTTGACTAACGATGGACATGCACATAATTAGGCAGCATTTTTTTACAATAATATTTATTCATAAAAAAACGAAAAAGTTTGATTGTCCCACTGTTAAGGGATGCGATCAGTGTATCAAATTAGACAAGTGAATTGTAGAGATTTTCAATTTCCTCGACTTGGTATTGAGAAAATCGTAAAAACGTCAGTTCAATAACTTTTAAAATATAAATAAAGTACACTTTCATTCATTAAAACTCGTATTCTATCGTTTGGTAGGTATTTTAAGGTGTCGGCTTTAGCTCTTTTGTCACTTAGAGGGTACAAAAAAATTTCTCTTGACTGAAGTCAGCAATTCAACCTCTGATAAAGATGCCAAGTTTCAGCAGCCTTGGCTGGCCCCGATTGACGGTAGGCACCCCTTGCACATTAACAACCGGTCTCCTCATCACATCAGACGGGAACTTTATCAACTAGTTGCCAGTTTAGTTTATCGACGTGTTGGTCAAGTTCATGCATTGATCTGCACGAATGCTTCAAGACTTCAAATTAATTAAAAGCGGGGCTTTCGATTGGTTTAACTCCCACCCAGTTCGATAACCAGGTGACTGCAACGTCAAGCCCATATTGCAGTACGTGAAGAAAATACTTCTCACTTCTCAGTCAGTATAAGCAAGGTCAGAGAATGTTGCTCCTATGTTGCCCAGAAAAACACCCGTAATTCATGGCATACACATGGATCTGTGATTGTATATATTTCATATGGTTATTATTAGAATATTTGCCTACTAATACATTTACGCAATTAAATACAAACGAAACATCATTGAATGACTTCGAGTTCTGTCCACGAAATCCCCTCGATGTTGACGTCATTTTTCGCAGAGAATAATTAATCGCCTAAGTTTTGTGTGTATATAAAAAGTAGTACTCTTACCACTAAACAGTTTGTGAAGTTGTTGTTGGTAAAATAATAAATAGTATGCCTTTGATCGAATATTATAAGAAGGGGCTAGAGTAACCTGTAACCGCAGACAACTCTTCCCAAAAGATCCGGAAGAAATGAATGCGTGTGATTTAATTTTTTTTTATTTATAACTTGCAGATGCGATCTTTACCAGGTTGTTGTGGGCTATGTCATGGAAAGATCGCAGTCAACTGTGTTTGAGGCAAGCTAACGAGGAAAGTTCGATTGGATGTAAATCGACTACTCGAGAACGGTTATTTCTTCTTTAATCAAAAATTCAACGACTTCTTCATCAACGTCTTCGGTCTCCAAACTGTCAGTATCGACATCTGTAAATTTACAAAATACTGTTAGGCATGTAGAGTAGGAATAGTAACAAATATTTACGGTTTCTAAGCTGCAAACGCCTGTTCTTCTGTTCCTTCCACTCGACGATTCGCTTGTTGCGGTATTCGGCGAATTGGTCACGCAATTGGGAGCGCTTCTCGAGCAGCTCCTTTGAGGCGCGAGTCATGCGGAGACGGTCCTTACTCTCAAACTGCGGATAGTACTTTTTGAGACTCTTCTTGATCTCCTTTTGTTGAGCATCGCTCAGCAAAGTTGCAGGCCGTGGTCGCCACAAGTACTGGACAAAGTTCTTCAGGATTGTGCGCTTGAGGATGCGGCCCTGGAACGAATACATGTTGTAACCGGTGTCCTCCTTAACCTTCCACGACGAAACGCCAGTGACAACGTAGCGCCCGGTTGGATCCCACTCGACTTCGGAAGCCCGGAAGTGATCTTGCGAGCCCATCAGAACGAAGTCCATGCTCGTGTCGATGAATTCGAATGTTCCCATGGTCAAGTTGGCCAACACAATAAACTGTCCGCGTGGCGACCAGAACAAGTGACTGCAAGACTTCTTTTCCAGCTTTTTAACCAGGCTGGGTTTTTGTCCTTTTTTGACTTCGTAGAAGCTGACGTTCGAGTTGCTCGGCTCGCCGTGTATGATGGAGAACTTGTTGCCCACCGGTTCCCAGGAGAAAGCTAGAATCAACTCCTTAATTTCCACCGAATCAACAGGAATGTCCTTCTCGCGCATGTGGAAGATCTCAAAGTTGTAGAACATGCCGAGGAACTTGACGTCAAAGTCCTTCTTGTCCTTCTTTTGCTTGGAGAAACGATCGACCTTCACGCAAAGGTAGTCGCCAGATTTTTGCCAGTGAATCTTGCAATCGGCCACGTTGAAGAGATTCTTGTTGCGAAGCTCTCGTTTTTTGGGAATCTCCAGCAGTATAACCCTAGCTGGGATTTGATCCTCCTCACCAACCCAGTAAGCAATGATGTTGTCCGTTGGCGACCAACTGAATCCGCGAATGCCTGGAACTTTGATCGACTTAAGATCCAGCAAGTAGAAGCTGGGCGTCTCGTAGACATGAATCGCGTTGTCGCCCATGCGAGCCACATACTTGTCATCGTGCGACCAGCGGAACATGGACAGATTAGACATTCCATCGGAAACGAAGCTTCGCTTCTCAAGACCTGTACGTATGTCCCAAATGATAATCTTCTGGCCAGTGGCAGTGGGACCGTACGTTACTAGATAGTTCTCGCACGGCGAGAACTCCACAAACTGAGTGCCAGGATGGGGGAACTTGTTGATCTTGCTGAAGGTGCTGCCTCCCCAGATGGCCACGCCTGGCTTGTGGAAAGTAACAACATACGTTCCCAACGGAGACCACTTGACGAAGGTGTCGGTGAAACGGTCCCGCGTCTCCAGCTCAGATGGCTCGGGTAAAGTATTCTGCCAGAATTGCACTTGCACCGAATTGGGAGCTGTCTCAGCAGCCACACAATACTGGTCATATGCATCGGGTTCCGTAATGAATGTATAAAGATCGTTTTGCATCTTGAAGGGCTGCGGGGTTGGTGGTTCCCATTTCTCTGGAATGTTCTCGTACCTAAGAGAAAGTCAGGCTTAAAAATTACAATAAATTACAACTATTTGAACAAATGTACTTTTGAAAGTCGGTAAACAGGTTCACAGCGAAAGTATGATTCTTATCCAATCGGTGGTGATTCATTGTTTTGACTGCTTCTGCAGCGCTCCTAGCATTGTTGTACTCCAAGAATGCATAGCCCTTGGTGTTGCCCTCCTCGTCCAACGGATGGAATACATTTACAATCTCGCCAAAGGTAGAAAAAAGCTTGTGAATGACCGACTTCAGCTTCTCCATGCGAGATGGCTCGACTTTGGGGATGTTGTCAACGACAACAACACTTTCCACACCATCAGTTTCGCACGGCTTCTGCTCAAGCATATCAGCCAAGAGTTCTGAAAATTTAACATTTTTTAGTCAGACAATGAAACGAAATTAAAAGAATTTGCTAATAATTCGCGATTTGAGGTTAGGAAAAGAAAATGCACAGGGAGCAGCCATGCTGCGCTGGCAGAAGTGGTTGCGCGGCGATATTGCCGCTTACCTTCATCGGGTATATCATCGACAAATCCCTCGGGATCTTCAAAATTTGGCTCCTCCGAGTAGTCCTCATCGCCGCTTTCACCAGAGTATTCTTCACTTTTCTTTTTAGCCATTTTAAACGTTATTTTTACACAAATTAATTAAGAGGATCGAATTAAAGCCGTCATCAAAAGTACGAATACCGAACGAAAAGACAATGCGCATTTCGCAGTTGGTGGTAGTGGGTTTTTTCAAATGTCATTTTCGGGCGTCGACTTCTGGCTGGTGGCGACATTGCAGAGCACTAAAAAGAGATTTTTCACGGTGTTTAAAAGGACTAGATTTTCAATATACCTACTCCCAGCGATGTGCCAGTGTGGCTTTTAAAATTCCAAAAATACAAAAATATGTTTGTATTGTTAATTGCTATTTATATATTTTGGTCTGAACTTAATATTTAATAAAGAATAAACCATTTTGTTTTTTTTATATTCCCTGGAAGAGGTACTTCGGATGTTTAATCTAATCCAAAGTGCAAAAGTAAAATAAAAAGCAATTCTTAATTCTCCGCCAAACGTGCAACCCTTTTAACAATTTGACTCCTACTGGTATTTTTTTTACGGGCTTTAAAAAAAAAATATAGAGCAAAAATTATCTTCTCACAAAATCCTCACAGTCGGATATCGTGAGGAGTCCAAAGTATACCGCTTACGGGATCGTCAAACAAACATCATCAAAAGTCGAGATGTTAGATTCTTTGAAAAAATATGTGTAAACACGCAAACGGAGATGATTATATTCTCGTCGATGTCGGAGTAGACGCAATAGCCGACGATCAAAAAGAGGAGCTGCTAATAGAAAAGAAGTAACCAGAAGATAAAGAAACAGAGGAAGAATCACAGATAGACCAAAGGATAAATGATGAAAACTTATACTATGTCTCCACCGACAATTAAAATGGGATTTGTGGGAGACGATTAAAAATAAATCCACCAAGTGAATGTTGTAGCTCCTTGCATTCAAGGTGAATTTAATGACGAAATTTTTATGGAACAATACAAGATGTTTAAGGCAGATCCAGAGAAAGGGTGCAGACTTCTAAAGCCACTGTATGGCCTAAAAAAATCTGGTAGGCAGTGGCACCAAAAGCTGACACATGAACTGCAGTCAATTGGCATGTCCAAATCTAGCATCGAAACATGTATTAATGTTTCTGGTCAAGAAACAATCGAGGTAATACTTGTTATTTATGTTGATGATATTCTCCAGTATGTATGAACTAAACCGAGTCAAGATGTTGCTTAAAATAAATTCAAAATGAAGGATATAAGTGGAGTAAAAAACCATTTTGGGTATTAACGTTAAAGTTGACTACGCCAACAACGCAATTACACTTGCCCAAAAGTAGTATGTCGACGATCTTTAAAAAAATTCAGGATGCAGGACTGCAAACCAGTACTCACGCCGATTGATTTAAAAACAAAAATAACAAAAGACGACAACTTAAGCCGTGTCACAAGCAACGTAAAAAAGGAACAAAAACAGAATCTCATACATTAGCAACTGAAACCTAAATTCACTGAATGCTTTGAGCCGCGTTGTCACAAGGAACAGGAACAGAAACAGAATTTCATATATAAGCAACCCAAAAAGCATTCAGCGAATTTAGGTTTCAGTTGCTAATGTATAGGATTATGTTTCTGTTCCTGTTTTACGTTGCTTTTGAAAACGCGGCTTTACAGACTCCAGGAGAACTGCGAGGAATGAAGTGTTAACCTTATCGCGAGCTTATCGTGGCCTGATTTATCCAGTCAATGGAGCAAGACTGAACATTTGCTTCGCTGTAAGCTTCCTCAGCCATTTTTGTTCGGATCCCGGAAAGAACCATTGGATTGCAGCTAAGCGAGTTCTTCGGTACAAATTCGGTACAAAGTTCTTCGGCCAAAAAATGTATGAAGATATTGGGTATTTTTAAATGAGCACTGTTGAAAGGAGGAGTGTTAGAATACAAAAATTTGTTGCAGTGTAGATTCCGTAACCGAATTTCAAACTAATGTACATAATGTAATTAAGTTATGTCAGAAAGTGTCTTTTTACTGCATTATTGCAAAACTCTTTCTTCTTCTTCGAACTTCCATCCAAGACAGTTGTGAATTATCTTAGGTAATAAAACTTAATATTAAAACTAAAATAGTCTCTTTTTCATTAAAGCCAAGAAAAATGTTGAAACAAAAAGCTATGTGTGGTTCACCGGCAGGGTACAATCCTGTTAAATATAATTCAGTCAAAATTAAGATTTTCGTAAAATATGTCACTAAGGCCCATTTTTTCAGTACTGAGTTAAGCTCAGCTTAAACCAAGATCTGTTAATCCCGTAACAAACCCAATCTGGAGCTAACCCAGCGAGCAGTTTTTCAGTGCAGAGTCAATTCCGTCAGCAAAGCTGTCAAAAACTTCGGCTCTCGAAATTATTGACTCTCCCGACTATCAATTCACATAGAAATACACAGGAAAAGAAATTCGAGTTGTTGTCAGATGTAATTTTTCATAAAAGTGCACAAATTAACAGTCATTCTACACAGAAAAAACATGCAAAGAACGTTCACCAGAGCTTATCCGGGATTAACTCGCCAAATTTGGAGAGTTAAGCCGAGATTAGGCCTGGATCTTAATTAACTGAAAAACTCATTTCTACGGTTAATGTCAGTTTAACTCGCAAACTCGGATGATTTCACACGGAAAAATTGGCCCGAAAAAAGACAGTATTGCAACTGTATTATGACTAAAATGTGTTCGTTTTATTTCGGCTATGTATCGGCTTTACAATTGAAAGCCAAAATTTTCCATTGGGCATTTTTTCAAATATTTCAACTTGAAATATCTACGTGCCAAAGGAAAATTTAATATAGAATTTATATCACATTTGAGATATTTGCAAGAATTATTTGCATAGTTATGCAATTAGACTTTTTGAGTATATATTGAAAGGAAATTGTTGAAACTGAATTCTACTGAACCGTGTGTTTTTTTTTTTGCTCTGCAGCTTATTTATGTTTCTAATAAAACTTCCTATTTTCCAGCGTCATTTCAAAAAGGTCAAAATAATTAAATTGTGGGATAAGCATATTTTTTATCATTTCTATTTCTTTCTCTTTCATTTCTGAAACAATGGCCGAAATTGTAAATGTCAAACAAAGTCCTGTTCGTTTTATCCTTAAATAATAGTTAATTATTTGTTCGCAAAAGCTTCTCATTTAAAAAAGAAAATTACGATATACCTATTTAGTCGTTAAATGGTGTCAATATTACTTTCGGAATTGCTCCCCACTTTTTAACTGCTACGTTATTTCAACGTTACGCCAAAATCGTTAAACGAGCAATTTTTACTTGTAACTGTGAAGTTTCAAGTGCAAAATAAAATTTTGCACTTAAAAACAACAATCATTTAGAATAAAAAAATCTACTTATGCAGCACCACCATTAAGCCAAAAACCTCCACAGCAAAACGTACCAGATTAATGCACTCAAAACTACTACATTTCGCTCTCACCCAACAAGATAGAAAACACACCTCTCTAAAAAGGAAACTGGTAAAAAATGAAGAACGAAAATTTCATTGAAAAATAATTCTGTGAGAGTGTGCGCAATTTGTCGCCTTGTTGTCGAGTGTCGCTGTCGGTTCTTCATTCAATAAAAAAAAGAAGAAGACAAAATGCCAATATCGAACAAGGCCAAACATACACGCCCATAGCGGCATCCGAGAACACGCAACAAAGACAACATCAGTCATTCGCCTCACCGACCGACCGTCATCAACTCTCGCTCTCTTGGTACATTTTGATGCGTAGAGAAAAATTACTCAAAAAAAGAAAAAAAAAACTCCAACCAAAGTCATAAAAGAACGAAGGCGAGAAAAGGCTCTTCTGCTGTGCAGGAATTATAAATCGTCGCTGCTGTAACCCAGTGCTGAAAAGTGTAGCCCGAAGAACCTTTTAAATTTGGCCAGAAACAAAAAGAGCCAAAATTAATTGAAAACTCCTTCAATTAATTGCAACAAATCCCACAAAACCTAATGACAAAAGTGAGCTAAAATCGTCGTCGGTGGTGGTCTCTTGTTTGTACAGCAAAGTGTTTCGTTTTTTTCTTCTCGTCGATAAATTTGCGAAACCCAAGGAAGTGATTATTTGATTCCCTTTTCCTGCGACGAAAAAATTATGAAAAACTGAAGTGCACCGAGAAGAAAATTCCGAAAAAGAAAAAAAGAAAGAAAGGAAGTGGGTTTTTGGATTTTCTGTTAGCAGAAATTACAGGTTCTTCGGGATATAAAGCGAAAGGAATTTTGGTTCGAGTTTTCTTGTCCGATTGATCGAATTCTTCGGGAAAAGGAAACCAACAACAAATAAAAAAAAAAGAAAATTCGATATAATTGTTGGGAGGGATAAAGAAAATCTGCGTGTCTCGTCGCTAGAGCTGTTTTTTTTTATACATGTTCAGTGAAAAAGGGAGTGTATAGAGTGATTTTTCTGTTTTTGCAAAAAAGGAAACAAGGAAAAAGTGGGGAAATATTAAAAAAAGAAGTTTTGTGCGAGCTCACCGAAAACTATGTAGTTTTCGTTTTTGAAAAATATAAATCCTTGGAAAAAAGAAAGTAGTGGGAGCGAGAAAAACCCTTAACAGAAATTCGCTGGCTGATGTCTTTATGCTTTAAACATGGTGAAACTGGTCGTGCTACGCTTCAATATTAGGATATTTGTGATTACAAATCATGACAGAAGGACATGAAAGGTAAGTTCATGTTTATTGACAGAACTATACTTGTTTTTTGAGGGTTTAAATGTGTGTATTCAGAGTCTGGTTACTTACGAGTGACCCGAGTGACAGATGCGCTTACGCACGCTCTGTGTGGGCGGTCTTTAAGTTCGATCTTTGCTTGCCGCAAACGTATTTAAGTTTAGTACATATTAGGTATGTGGTCAATCTTGGTCACTAATTGGCCCAAGATCAGCCACTGAATATTGTCTAACTACCTATATTTCTATTGCCTCTTCTTGGATCTTAGTATTTTGTAAGGCAGGGCTATCACGCAAACAGAATGAAACTAAAATACCCAAAAAGATATAAAAAACTCCTTTTCTATTTCAGGGTGTAACGGAAAACCTTAGCCAAAAAGGGTACAGGATTTGTTCAATCACCCTATAAGCTGATTATTTATGTACACATTTGCAAAATGTCACACAAGTCTAAGTAGAAACGAATGTTGGCGCCTCAAGCTTTTTTCAAAGTCCAAGGATTTACAGTCCAAGAAAAAGTAACACACTCGTTGCATTGGTAATTACTTATGAGGAGAAATAAACAAGTGAAGCAAACATTAACGTTAACACTGTCTGATGGCAACGGCAGGAGTGTAGCATGCAGCTGAAATAACCTGAATTGATTGTTAGATGATTCTCTTCTTCCAATTGGTTCCCCGCCGTATGAAGACTCTGTGTGTCCAGGATTGGGGGATCGGAGGCTTAAAGTAGCCAGTTGCAGTAGACAACGCTTCCTCATTCTCCAGACCGCTCAAGCATCCTTATTTATTTACTTACTTAAGGTGGCGCTGCAGCCCGGTGTAGACCTGGGCCTAAGTCAACATGCTTCG
Source organism: Neoascia interrupta (assembly GCA_947623515.1). NCBI lineage: Eukaryota > Metazoa > Arthropoda > Insecta > Diptera > Syrphidae > Neoascia > Neoascia interrupta. The sequence goes on from OX392462.1 coordinate 147,605,532, forward strand.
CCAGTTAGCCGTCTCCAGTTTTGCACGCGAAGTTGATTGAAGTCGCCTTCCACATGCGTGCATGATTCTGATTCTCCACCGTGCGGGGTGGATTCAAAGATTTTCCGGGCCGAGCGTTGGTGTCCATCCGCTCTAGATGATGCAGCCATCGTAGCCTTTGTAATTTGACACTACCCTACTCTCCGTCTATGTAGACGGGACCGTAAATCGTAGGAAAAATGTTCCTCTCGAAACAGTCCAAAAAGTTTCCCTTTGACAGGGTCCATGCTTCTGCACCGTAAAGCAGGATTGGGATAATAAAGGTCTTATACATGGACACTTTAGTTGCTCGAGAGAGCGCTTTGCTACTCAATCGTCTCTATAGATGACGTCATACGCAGCCTTGAAATCGATGAAGAGGTGGTGTGTATCGATTTCTGCAGCTACACAGTCTACAGAAGTGGTTTTTCCAAATCGTCAGCTCCGACTGCGATTCTACAACGATGTTCACTTGATGGTCCTTACAGGCTTGAGTTCGTACTTGTTTGCCCTTGGCAGGACCTTTTGATCCTCTGGTACAACTTTCTAGCGCTCTAGCATCCGCGATGGCAGTTTTCTAAAACTGAAGTTCGGCCGTCTGGAACCCAAGGGCTTGGATTCGAAGACCCACTTAGCTGATTTTCGAGCAATCTTTTAGTGGATACAAAATCGATAACCTCAGATTATGTCTTATGTAAAGCTGCACCCTATGAGGTAGGTTTTCTCACTACAACTCCGACTATGCATATAATTTTAATACACAGAGAATGGTAAAAGCTTCCTACAGGTCAGCTATCACAGAAAGCATCAGAAGTCAGGAGAACCCACCAGAAACGTTACGGAATTAGAACTATTTGTTTCTTTTTTCCTGACTATATACAGGTTAAGCTATGTACGATCGGAACGAAAAGTTCGAATGTCTTGAAACTAATTTAAGTCGTGTCTTGGATTACGTCTGAATAAAGCCATACAAATTAGAAATAGGTGTTACTGTAAATGGAAACGAATTCAATCCTTAAATAATTGGAATCTGTACAGAGTTACACGTAACAATGCAACAGTAGATCGAAACGCAATTATTTTTATAACAACCTAGATTCTAACTTGCCTCCTAAGATACTCAAACCAATCGGCTGGCGTGCACTTTAGACCGATAGCATACCGAACGGTTTTAATTTTTAATATGGTCTTGAAACCAATCAGCCAGTGCGAACTGATTTTGAAGTCGTAACTGAAAATTAAGTATTCTCTGTCCTTGCTTCGATAAAATCTAATTCTGCTGGTGAAAACAGCATTCCTCTTCGTTTTATCGGGCTTATTTTACACTCTCCAGGCTGACACCTGGAAGCACGCGAGAGTGATTCCAAACGCAAAAATTAGCAATGCCTCTATTCCTTGGGATTTCGTTTTGGTCCGTGTTTGTCTAAAGTCCTAGGTGCTCGCTAAACTGGTTGATCTACCCCTGTCAATCTGGTTTTCGAACGGAATGTAGTTGGTCCTCTGCAGTGGTCAATATCCTGGAGGATATTCGAAAGAATTTTATTAAGGGTTTAATTTACATTATGCACTATGTTTTCTCGACATCGCAAAGGCTTTCGATAAGGTGCATAATGGTATTCTTTGCTGGAAGCTTAAGTATATTTTGGAGTCCGTGACAGAGCTGTTAAACTCCTACACGACTTTTTATCGAACAGGTTGCAAAAAGTTGTGGTTATAGAGAGATTCTCTTTTCTTAAACCGCTAGTTCAAAGAGTGCCACAGCGATCTATTTTTGGTCCGATATTTTTTAATATCTTTGTAAATGATTTACCTTTGGCGTGAAAGCTTTGTTTTTCTATTTCGCTTATGAACGCAGATCTTTTTGCAATCCAAAAATAAGCAATAAAAAGTGGTCTTTTGCTTTATCCAAATAAATGCGTTACATTGCCTATATCAAATAGGCTGTTTGAACTAAGCTGTGTGCCTGATTCATGCCCTTAGTTTCGAATTCCAAGGTTGTTTATCCCAACTCCGATTGACTTTCAATGCACAAGCTTCAGGTAGCCTTAAATGATATGGTCCGGTATATCCACCCTCTTCGCAGGTATTAGAAAATATTAACCATCGCATATAACTTTCTAGGACGAACCTTATGCCTTTTGACACCGAGCCCAAAGTCTAGATTCTGAGCAATTCGATTTCGAAATCGAATTGAGGCTTTACAGTTGACACAACTTAAACGGCTTTAAATAAGTAAAAAAAAAAACAATTGTTTGTACTGGAAAATACTTAAAAATCACCTCACTATTAAATTGTATAAAAAAAAGTTATAATATTTCTGTACATATTTATTTTGTAGACAAAGTTTGTCTTTTTTGGATTCTTCGATGGTTTGGACAATTTGTTTACATTTGTATTCGATTCTGTGGGAATCTAGGTAGCTTCCGCGGGCAGATCACGCAACCCATGAACGTGTACTCGTAAACGGCTTTAGCATATTTGAGATCGTGACATTTGTGAACGAATAAATCGAAACGGAATTTGGCATCACAAAATTTGTGAACGAATCAAAAATGGCTGTTCTTAATCGAAACATCATCCGTTCGATGAATTACTGGCAAAAACAAAAATAAAATGAGGAGCGAATGGTCAATTGGTGATCTTACAGTTTGCAAGAATTTACAGGCCGTACTCCACGAAAATTTATTTTACGGAGAAATATACCTTATGGATTCAGCTTTATGAAAGAGCACCGCAAATGAGCCGATAACTTCGTGCCAAATTTTAGGTAGCCAAGCAAGCGCTTTGACAAAAAGGTTAGGGGCTCCGCCATAAATCATTTGGTTTTGGCGAATCGCCGTCCGAAGAAAGTAATAATAATTTCATGCCAAAGGACGGGAGTGGGGTTTGTTTAAAAGTTTGGGGTTTGTTTAAAAGTAGATCTGCACAGCAAACAATGTTAGCCTTAAATAAGACTAAATGCATCGTAAATTATTCCTTAGCAAGTGAGGCTTGTTATTCGTGAGAAATAAGTAGTGCCGTACAACATTCCTTATTTTATAGCTTATTCAAACACAGTTCATGCCCTAGGAGTTCAGGTATAAGTTATCAAATCTTATTTATTCCATAGCCTAAGCATTACTAAGAAAGCGTTTTAAGGCTTATAAAAAGGATTCGGTTTCGATCATGTGATTTTTCTCATCTGAATGAGTCGGTTTCCTAATAATAAAGCTTACCTCAAGGGTTTTGCGGTTATTCAATAAGACAGGCCATTTTTTTATACCTTATTTAAACCTTAACTGCTGTGTGTGTAGTATGTGTATGTAGGTATAATAGTTATAAAGAGCACATTTTTTTTTGTGAGTAGAGAAAAGAACATACTACTACTTCAAGAACAATGTATCTTGGATATTCTAAAATGCTTCTGTTTAGTTTAGACATATTCCCTCAAAAGGTGGTTGGTAATCTAAAAAAAACATGTGTTGGCACCCAATATTCTTGGATGTGTTTTTGTTCGGAATATATAGTGGTAACCAGGTACTTTAGTGTCATAATCGAGACCGTTTTTTTAAACCCTACAGGTCGCTTTTCAACATTCACAGAACAAAATGTTTTTTTAGTATGGTAACTACTAGAAATCCTAACATAACTGTCAAATTATATTGAGCAAGTGCACGACAGGCTCCTTGATACCAATATAAGGGTTAAATTAGTCTAGCAGTTAGTTGTGTCCGAACTCAGCTCGCACACTACCAGGTTTGTTCTCGCCCTCAACGGGATGAGCCTTGATAAGAAAATTTTTACTCCCAGCTCAATGGCCACACCTAATTCACCAGCTTCTTTAAGGCCTTAAAGTTGTTTCTATATAAGAAGGAACTGACAAGTCGAATTCCCATATACATACATAAGTTCTTTTGGATATTCGATTATTTCACATTATTACAAACGTATTATTATGTAGGATAATCACAAATTAATTCGGAATACATTAAATCTATACATTGGATTTTGTGCGATCACTTTTACGCTCTCATAAGTGGATCCCATTTCAATGTATTCGAAACTCTCAAGTCTCAACTATTCTCAACTCTCAATGTATTCGTTTTCGTATCTTATGACAAAGCGCTTCTCCGCCAACGCCAACGTTCAAGTGATAATTTCATCATAATAAGATCTCATTTATGCCAGTTGTGTCTCCTTGTGAGTCATGGCTTAGTGTCGTTATTTTTCGCTAACTTGCTTATTTTAATCTTTTCCTTTAAGACTGGGCTTATATTACAAACATCGCAAATCGGAGGTTTTTGTCCTATCTGCACTCTGTATTGTGACTAGCTGCGGTAACTCATACTCTCTTATTTTATTAGATTAATGCGAATTTTAAAAATTTGACCAGAAGTCTATGCACGATGGGCGTATTCGTTTGTCCACTTGACCGCACTTTCCGTTGGGCTTTTTCCCTCAATTTGCACGCATGCATCACTTGGTAATTATGCTTGGCCCCGAATAAGTGAAACCAAAAAAAAAAAAAAACAGCTTCCTGATGACTTAAATATCTACAGGGTTTCCATTTTTTGTTACCTATTTTTTCTATTCAATAACCATGAGCGCGAATGACATGGTGTTTGTCAAGTGGTATATCAGGTGTTTAAGCTTGGTAAGTTTTGTTTGTAAACCTGCAATGCGGAGTTTAATAGTTTGTTAATTTGTTCTTATGAAAGGCAGAAATGTGTAGTCTTTTCAAAACATACCCAAAACTCTATATTTTGTGGAACTCGTGCTAGTTATATAGGACTCTTGTGTTTACTCTTACTAAGCTTAACAAAAAATACATCACTCAAAAAAAAAAATAGTTATAACGAGAATTTTATATTTTGGCCCAACGAATTTCGTGGGTTAATATGAGCCCAAGAACTTTTAACTGTTGGTTTAAGAGTGAAAGTCTTAACTTTGAACAAGAACTTATAACTATTCTTGATTCAAAAGAAAAATGTCAAAACAGAAATGTCAACTGTTGCCTCAAAAACGCGTTGTTGGTGTTGCAAAGATTTTAAAATTGCTTTTACAAAAAATTTTCAAGAAAAAGTAAAAAAAAAAACACTTTGCCCAGGCTGAGATTCGAAACTCAGGTCATCTGTCTGAGGCTAAGAACACACGGCGACCGAAAAACGAGCGACCAATGGGTGTCCGATTAGCGGCACACGTGTTCAAATAGTAGACAACACATGTTTACAGCTACGACAATAAGTCGCGAGGCTCGATTTGCCACAAATTCCGATTGCGACTCTTACAAGCCGCAAGACAAAATTTAGATTTATTTTTATTAAACGATAAAAATGACGGTGAACACTGCGATTCACTAGAAACGCACAGCAAATGAATGTTTGTGTGCTGAGTTTATCGCAAAGACTTTGCAAACTGTTTTTTTTTTTCATCAAAACTGACAGGAACCGCACAGAAAATTATTATTCGTGTGTTGAGTATGCCTGCTGCAGAAAATCGCGCTGTTTTTTGTAGCGCGTTTTTCTGTCGGCGTGTGTCCCAAGTCGCAAGTAATCTCCTACCAGTAGAGCCTACAGTGAACACGATTGCTTCTTTGTCCAGATTTGACCACCTCACTATCACTAGTTTTTGCCTTACGTATGCTATATTCGTTAAGGCATACTCAGTCCTTATTATCTCTTGAACTTCGGCACCACTCCTAATCCTAGTCAAAGGCAAAAGTATAGTCTTCATAAGAAGAGCTGATACAACTTTTCATCCAACCCTTAAAGACTTTCACCCGCGATCATCTTGGCCTTCTTCTTATTAAAACTCTAGGCCCTAGAAAACGAATTGACAATCACATTTAAAAAAAGACATGCACAGCAACAGCAGTCTTTTATAAGCATGCCAACATGCATAACGAAGTCGGTAGATATAGCTTTGCACTCGCTAGTGAGAATTATTGTAAAACCCTTTGAAATAAGGATTCCGCCAGTGCCTATCCTTTCTTGATACATATATTGCAGGAGCTCTCAGCAATGTCAGCTTGGAAGCTTTCATTTCTGCACAAAGTTGGAGGTTGACATTTATCTTTGCCATTGGATCGAGCGAATGTTTCGAAGCACAAACAACAGGTGGAACAACATATCAACAACACGTGTCTCTCTTCCTAGCAAGCTTGGCCAGAGCACGATTGTAGCCAAGCATTGTGACACATTTCCTTTAGTAGGTTGAATCTTAGGAAGATAGTTGGGGTCTCAGGGCCATTGTTTGGTAGGAAGACATGCCAGTAGACTCGCTGCTCCCTGTAACGTTTTTTGCACAAATTGCAGGGATAAGGAGTGGGAAGAAACTATCGCTCATCTTTTGTGTAACTATCCCGCCTATCGACCTTAAAACGGAAACCCCTTGGTAAATACTTCTTCGAATATCTAAACGATCTAGCCCGACTGGAATTAAAAAAGGTAGTTATTAGGCGAACCAGACACTCCATTCCTTATTCCACTTGGGAACTCATTTGTAGAGCACCTTCAACATGCACTGAATCTCTCCAACATAAGGGTTTATACCAAAAACCCCTACCCTGCCATTGGCTTCTTGCTTAAGAATGCTTCTCACTGTTAAAAACATTCGGCGCGCGTTCACACTGACAACCCTCAATTTATATCCTCCGATACTAAATACCAACCCCAACTCTCCCTCAATACCTACCTTTCCCGGTAGATTAAGCTTCTAACTAATGCATCTTCGGAACAGACTTTTACGAGAATGGTTTCCTCAAACTTTTTGCTCTGGGAATCCATCATACGGGTCTCAGGGCTGGTATTCCGGTCTTACCAAAAAGTGGTACCACGATGAAAATCCTACGGTCGTAAGTGTGTCACTTGAGCGGTCACAGCCACCTTACCTAACCTAAGGTTGGACACATGAATTTGCTTTTTTTATTTACATTTCAATCCAATAGGCATAAATAAAAATATTGTGAACATTATGGGCCATTTCGCTTTTAACATGTATAGTCAAAATATGACCATTAATGTATACCTTGGGTCAAAAGAGCTTACTGGAGATCAAGGCGGATTTCTCGCAGATAAGTTAATATTCGGGTGAATAATTAGCTAGCCCTTCGCTTTTTGCTTTTTCCTAAGGCGGAAGCACCGGAAAGCTCATCGGTACAGTATTCAATTGCATTGCAAGTAGTTAACTTCTATTTGAAGATCTTGGCCTGCCCGACATAGTAATCTTGACTCAAATTTCGTTGTTTCTACGAAAGTAAAACGTAAGTTTTTAAGTTTCGTAATTTTTTTTTTAATCTCACTGTCCTCATAGATTAGCGGACTTGAGCTTCCGGAAAGATTCGAACTTGATAAAAACCGACAAGGTTTTGTCCTTTTCTCAAGAGAATTAACGAGCAATAAAAAAGGCTCTCCGATCCACAAGGCCTGTCTTCCACGAGGGAGTATTTTTACTTTACAGCGCCGCCGAGCTCCGAGTACCGAGTTTCTTTTTTAACTTTTGGTTATTTTATGAGAAATAGGTGAGGTACTTTTCTTTCTATTTCTATGTAAACCAGTTATAAATAAATTTATCTTAAATTTCTTGTTGTTTGACTAGGTTAATTTGTTCTGAAAGAAAAGGGGAAGATTTATCTACCCGTAGTCACAGCCAAACTTAGTCTTCAACAACTCCCGGCTCTTTGCTCAAGAACATGTGCTCTCTATTTTTGGAAGGCAGAGAAGAATGGCATTACCTGTGCGATATATTGAATTGCTTAATATGAAAGAATGTCGTCTTGTCTAATCTTACACAAAAATCAAAGATTTCTGCTAACCTTTATATTTCATGCTGTGGAGTGCAGAGTTTAGATTAAAAAAAAAAACTAAATAAAACACCAATTCAAGGCTCGCATCACCTCTCAAAAAGATGTCAAAATAAAATTTGCATTCACGTTTAGGCGAAGTTTTCCTTAAAAAAAAACTACAAAGCCCAATACGTGAACAGAACACATTGAGCGTCAGAACTCGTAGAATCTGAAAAAGAAACGAGAATTGCATTGAAATTTTATACTTGTTTACAGGATTGTGCAAAAGTAATTCTGATTGAAACGTGCACGGAATCTGCAATTAGCTTTAAGTTTTTTTAATTGATTTTACTTCATGTTGGGTGTGAAGTGTTAACAATTTCTTAGAAATAAATGCTCTTATAATCAAAGGAAATGATGTGTTCAGCTGTCGTTATAACAAGGAGATTTATTTTCATTCGAAAAGATAATTTGCTTGTTCCGGTTTCAGTACATACATATATATACTCATTGTTATGGGTATATAGTTTTATACAACAACGATGGTGCTGATACATGTTTTCTTATAGTTTACAGAAACATTCATTAATGCGACTGACATTTGAATATTGAAATAAAAAAAGTCAATTTTTAAACAATTGCTAAAGCCTCTGTTGTCACAAATTAATGAGCAGACTTGAGCCAAAAAAAAAAAAAAAATTATGTCTGTCATTTAAAAATGTGCAAAATTTAAAGACTAACCATTTTAAAAAGATGGAGAAAATATCCGTTCCGAGTAGTGTTGCCGATCCATTGCCATTTTCGCCGTTGGATTGTGCCTACCTGTTCTGAAATAAAGATTTACGTCGGAGACACCGATTGGTCCGAAAATCCTTAATTAGTCCGGATGCACCTATTAGAAGGTCTGCAGTTTGTTGCATGATTGAAGTGGTAACTTTCCAAGTGCTGCACCCACAAAGCAATGCAGAGTCAACCTTCGCAGATTCATTTTGTTTCAGCTGCTATGATTACATTGTTTCTCCATACTCCATACTATGCCCCTATCGATTTTAGAGCTCCCTCATTTTGAGCTCGAGCAGATGTGATCCTGCTGATCATTATATACTTCTTATCGCATTGATTTTCAACCCAACAGTATTAATAGAAAGTTGTTGGAGTCCAACGAATTACAATGCTGTGCGAGTATATCACTAGTAAGCAGGAGTAAGTATTGGTGAAAGGATGAAGCCACGCCTTACGCCGACCGCTTTGAATTTCAAAATCTTAAATGAGTTCAAAACTTTCCTCATTGCAAAACGCGACACTTTAACCTATTATAAGTAGCCTTAATGCGTTCTCTGTTTATCTTTCCGTCTCGAAGTCTTTAAGAGAAATAGAGTAATCTGAAAACTAATCCGTGGGGTGTTTAGACGGATTCATCACAACTACGGGGTAGGTTCTTCGTCCAGCCTGTCTTCAAAATAGTTAACCAATAAAAGGTCTTAAGTATGTAAGAGACTTAAGCAATCACCATAGAACTCGCAGACACTCCTTTTCTCTTTCAATGCTTTATTCGAACTGATCTGCTTAATGACGAATGGCATAGCATAATACATAAGATGTCTTATGCTCATGCTGCTATTATTTACGGTACAAGGTAAAAGCAAGATTACATTTGCAGATGTCTGATGATTTATACAGTATTTCTTTTAATGACATAAACTAAACGGATACTGCGTTATGTAAATCGAACACGTGTAACAAAGTGATCCTAATTCAAAATTAGGTTAAATAGATTTATTGAATTAAAAATTTTACAAATAATTTTTGACACTATTTCTCCTAATGCACAGGAAGCAATTGTTTCCGAATGCATAGATCCGACGATGTCTTATACCAGACGCTTTATATAGATCATCTTTGAGTTCTTTGGTTATTCAGTCCTTCACACCTTCTGGTTGGGACTTGAGCTCATTTCTGCCTGCTCCCGAAGAAGCTGCTATGCGAGCTTTGAGTTCTGTTCGATGGTTGCGAGGGTTCCACTGTCAGATTTTGCTTGTCAGACACGTTCTGATCGACTTGCAATTTCTCGATCTGCATAACACGTATGAAAGAGAATTACACTACGGATCCAATAGTCTGCGATAGAAGTTGTTGAGTTTTTATCCGCCTTTAACAGCGTCCATACTTCTGTAATGCAATGTAACCGTAAAGCAGGACTAGGATAATAAGGGTCTTGTCAATGGACACTTTGGTTGCTCCACAAGATACCATAGTAGAAGAACCTTCATTGATTTCAGCGTTGTTCGTGTCATTGTTTGAATTTATAACTAACAGGGGTAAGGGTGCAGGGGTAAGTCGACTCGCTAGCCTTTATTTCAAAAGACATGATAAGTATGTCCATTCCTGTGTTTCCATTCTACACGGCAAACTTATTTTATTTTTTTTAGCGCCTGGCTTAAAATTTTTAGATAGTATCTACCTATGAACTTGTTGGAATAAGTGGTTGGTCATTTTTTTTTTTTGTTTTTCCTTAATAAAAACCTTATTCATCGCCAATGGTCTAACGGGGCTAGTTAACTAACCACTTTTTGGGTAAGTTGATTCTACACTTTTTTAAAGGCTTCCAAATCTACTTTGAATCGGTGAGTTATTGGCTAAGTAATGAAAAAATTAGGATCAGCCTGTAATGGACCTTTCGTACCAGTAGCTGCTGCTGTTTCAGTGGTCGAAAATGCGATTTTACACTTCTATGTCAAAGAAAATATACAAAACTTAATTATTTAGTCCAGATTGTTAAAGTTTAAAGTTTTAGTTAGACTTAGTGTTATGGGGCTTGAGTCCACATGCCCTATAGCGTGAGTCGACTAATCCCAGCAACAGGGTTAACTGACCCACTCGAGGTGCTTTTGTAGTAAGTAAAAGTTTAGTTTGTAAAGTAAAAAAAAATTATCTTTAAAATTTTTTTGTTAGTCGAACTATCACTTTTGTAAAGGCCAAAAGACACTTTTTCTATGTAAGCTTTAAATTTTGTCGTACCTTTCGCGGTTAAAGAGAACATTAGAAATAAAGTCTACTAAACACGTTCTCCCCTACCTCAAAGCTATAGCTGTCTACGTAAATGTTTTGTCTAAGATGTCGGCGTTGTGTGTCTCGCTTCGCTGACATTTCGCTGTGCTCCTCCAATTATGTTAACATTTCCCTGTGTGCGAGTAATTTGAAGTTCTGTACGATACACTCCAGAATGCTGTTAAAGCTCGCCGTGTCTTAATTGTTTTTTTTTTTTTACAGCAAACGCCTTTACCTACATATCTTGAAGGAATAGTGTGAGTTTTCGGAGTCAGTTAGCCGGGTAAAATCTCGATAAAATTTGCAATCGTAACATCTCTGCAGCTGTACCTGTCCCAATAAACATTTCAGTCAGAATTCCGTAATATTATATGTACGGAAATCCAACTCGGATCGTGGATTCCAGTATCTTTTTATAACGGACTTCCGCCAAGTGTGCCAATGAAAAGTGTCACAAAAATTCCAGGAAAATATTAAATTCATTCATGTTTAAATCAAACTCGAATACACCCGTTTTGGCTTCGATTTAGTATCTGTTTAATTTTAATCGAAACCTATTTAATCATCGTTGACTTGATTTAAACATGATTCTGTTTAAATTTACTTCATTTTGTGTTTGACTTTAAGGTATTTGTGTTTGTTTTATTTAAACCTTTTCAATTTTGTTTCAAATAGAATTATGATTATTTTTTTTCAAATATTTTCGTGTTTAACCCAAAAAGGTTTCTGTTCGAAATAAATGAACATATCGGGCAAATTTCTGAAAAAGATACATACTTAGATTCTCCAACCATTTTTATTTTCTTTTAGTTAAAACTCATTCTGAAGTCTGAACTAGTAAAATTTTTTATTTCAATCGTTTATTACACAACACACAATAACTTTTCCATAACATAATCACTTTAAATTTTTAGGAAGACATTTTTCACAAGGAAAGACTTTCTGCTATTGAGGACTTCACGATTGTTTGTAAAAAGCCAGCTGGTTCATCCATAAAACGAAACCATTGATATTGAACTAGAAATAACACAAAAAACATTAGAAATATTGGTCGATTTCTCTATAAATGTAGATGTATAATGTATAGTATAAAAACGTAACTTTTATTTCTTTTAAATAAGAGCTTTCCTTTAACACAACAAAACCGCAACAGCTTGACTTAAAAAATCTATTTTCAATAAATTTTAGCAAGCAAACAAGACCTTTTCCCCTAACAGATTTACTTAGAATAACTTTTTCAAAGATGACGCGACAAAGACGCCACAACGCAAGAAATTCACAGTTACACATTTTTGTACTTAACTTCGTTACGGTTTGATTAAAATCGATTTGAGTTTAAATGTAACTTTTGTGTTTAATTTCATTCTTTTGTAAATATTTTAAATTAGTTCGAATTTAAGACAAACATGTACGTATTTACTTCAACTTTATTTGAATTTGTCCAGTTTTGAACTTATTTCGTTTGTGTTAATTTCATATCGATTCGAGTTTGAGCATAATAATTTATGTTAGGTGCTATTCTTTTAATCAAGCCAAACATGAAAGATTTTGATTTAAACACGATTCCATTTAAGTCGTAGTTTTTAAGAGTTTAAATAGATTTCAATTTGTATTGAACCAAGTTCTATTTGTTCATTCTGAACATGTAGCCAAATATGTTTCTTTTTGAAAAACTCATAGTAGAGTTTTCTCAGTGTATGTGAATGTGTTAGTAAAACTGACAGCCAAGATTTCAAGTCACGAACCGCAATACTTTCCAAGTACGAACCGTACTCTTTTCCGATGGAGCATTGTGTTGATTTCCACGTAAAAAGCAAACTCTTTTCTCCTGCAATGGAGGTTGAATTTTTTTAGTACGCAAAGCATGTGCTATTTGTTTGTTCTTTGTGTTTTTTTTATGTGCAAATTATATGGGATTTGTTCGTACATACTTTGTTTTTCATGCTCACACTGATCACTTATACCGACGACGTATTACAATTCCAATTTTTCAAATGACGTTAGTACTACAACGCATTATAAATCGCTTCGCACAGCCATCATTATTGTTTCTCGCTCTAAGCTTCTTTGCTCTGAAAACCATGAAATAGCTGCGAACAGTTGCCATAGGTAGAAAAGGGAAGGGTAACTTTGTTTTCACGTTATATGAAAATGATATTTATGCATGTTTTGCTCTTTCATTGTATTAGTAAAGAGTATGTCTTTTACTTTGGATTTCTGTCCTCAATTCCTACTCGAGATTCCGAAGTGGAAGTATTTCGTCTAAATTGTTTATTGGGGTAGGTCAACCAAGAAGAGCTTCCGCCGAAGAAATTCAAGGTAGAAAAGTCGGCTTCAAAGCTTCTGGCGACTGTTTTTTGGGACAGCAATTGTAATTTGCTGATTGATTGGATTACATGCCAAATGGTCAATATTAGGAATTGTCAATATTACCCAAATTTATTGTCTCAGGCAAGTGAAGCGCTCGTACACAACCGAAGTGCTATATGCTTTCGCAGGATAACGTGGTTATTCAAACTGCCCGGCTTTTGAAACAGCCGTTTAGAGAATACAAGCTTTTCAACGATAGACCACAACCCACTCTGCAGCATGATTTTTTCGTTTTTTCCAATTCGAAAAATGAATTACGAGGCCAGAGATCAGCTAACATCAAATGCCAGATTTCATCACTGTATGACTGTATGCCAGATTTGAAAAATGCGTTTCACTCTAGGGAGATCGATTCCTCTCTCACTTCGTGGGAGGTTAGTGTGTCTGACTACTGTGCACGAGATGCCAGGCTCGAATCTCGACCGGGGTAATAAATGTTTTTTTTTTTTTACGGTCCCACCTTCACGAGGGTTTGACGAACCCTTCGAGAGTATCATTTGTCATGAGAGACCTCTCAATTTGCCGTTCGGAATAGACAAAAAAGTTTTGGGACCCGTCCATGTGTGTAAGAAAGTAAAAACACCTGTACCGTACACAGCATGCACGTGCCATGCCAGACGAGGGCTCTTCTGAGCTGTAATTGCTAGTTAGTTTCTTTCTTCAATTAAATGCCCTATGCCACGAACTTATCAGACACCCCTCGTAATCACACTTGCCTTCACATTTCAGAACCTTCGCTTGGTTTAAGTGACTACATTAAACAAAAGCGGCCATTGGATAATATTCTTTATCTGAAAGAAAAAATTTAGTGTATCTATACTATTTTTTAGCGTGTGAATCTAATTACACCTGTTTAGTTTCTTTTTAAGTCTTTAGCCTCTAGCAACTGAAGTCCTGCAGAGATTATACCCACTGGTACTCGTATCTGTAGCCTAAAACTATATAGACGTCGCGTCGCCAGGTTGTTGTCGATCATATAGTGTTCTTGCAAGCATTTTTTTATTGGACTTCGTTGCTTTCTTTTCCCGATGAAACATGACACTTCTTTCTTCGTAAAATTATGAATTTCAGATAGACACATCGAGTTTGACCGTATAAAGCTTTGTTGCAAAAAGAGCTTGATGCACCGCCTCCTTATAAAAAGCAAATTGCATATGTATTTGGTAGTGCATACTATGTTTACTTTACTAATTCAAAGCCCTAATACAATACCTATTCCCCCTTCCTTTAATCCTTTCCACTCGTAAAATGCCAATCATTGAAAGGGCAGCCAATTCCTTGATCGCCAACTCATTATAAAAAAAGTTCAATTTATACCGCAAAATTAAAAACGTGAAATTACTGACATTCGTACGGGCGAAGGGGGAAGGCGGATTCCGTAGTAAAATTGCTTCATATATGCCCTGTTCTAAACATTACGTAGTCTATAAAAATTGTTAAGGACCTACTTAAAAAAAAAGTTGCAAAAGAAAATTTCGATGACCGATTGAGTTAACCGAAAAACTTCGTGAACAAATGAAACTAGTGTTCGCCTCTGCAGGTATATTCATTCAGAAAATACGTTCACAGAGAGCAAAGGGAAGCTTTTTCAGCTCAGCACTTATAATGAAAGCTACTATATTGGGCAGAGAGAGTATTCTATCAGTAATTGCGAAAAGTAATAAATGCATATAACATCGGCTAACGTATCTACATCAGGACAAGGTACACTCCTTTTGATGACAGAGTCTCGACTTGAATAAAACACAAGAATCTGAAGTTGGTCTAACGTGGTCCCACTTCCTCATAGGTGTTAAATTTTTCTCTATTTACACCATGAAACAAATGAGATTTCTATTTCCTAGGCCCTGAACTCAAAGCACACCTACATACTATCAAAATCAAAATAGAATTTCGATTCGAAGACGAATGTTGTATTCATTCTTGCTATATTCGAGATTCCATCAATGAAAATTTATTTTTTCATTCAGCTCTAAGACATGACCTCCAAGAGACAACCTGACATAGAACCCAGAGAAACAAAACAAACATAAACAACTGAGAGAGCTCCCAAGGCAGCCAAAAAGGAGTGTAGTCGTATATACACAACCAAAGTGTGGGTAAAACTACCCCCTAAACAGTCGATGATGATGGTATCGTGTCTCTGTTCTACATTATGTGCTTGCGTAGCTGGTATATAAAACGAATTTTTTGAACACAAATGACAATGAGTCTTTTCGAAACGTGCCTTTACAGTACGATACTAAATGAGAGAGGTTAGTTTATTTTGCTGCTGTGTGCTGATGTGACACACACACCTTAGGTATGTGGTCTATTCATGGGGGTGGCCAAGTGGGTGACGCCAAAGCTGTTGATATTTCTGGCTCCATCCATTCATGGATATTTTTTTTATGTTTCAATAAAATGGAGAGAACCCATTTAAGAGTAAAGCTTATTTAGTGCAATGGTACGGTACGGATACAGCACTACAAATGCCTGTTTATGTGATTGTGTGCACCCTTTTAATTCTCAAACAGAATGTAAGACACGAAATTGTTTTCTGTCTGTCTGTCTGCGCACATGGGCGAGTAAACAGGGATTTTGCGTTGATGTGTCAAAAATTGCTTGATGTCAACATAATTTTTTGTTTACCCTACTTAATGTGGGGTGGGCGCTGGGTGTAGCTTGTATTTATTAATATGTTTTAATCGTGAATCACCCTTAAATCTATAAATATGCCGATCGATCTGGTCATGTTCGTTCAACTGTTTATAATTTTTTTGGAACTTCAATTTCATGCTTAAACAGGTGGATCCCTTAATTGGCATACTCTTACTGGAAAATCCTTTAATATGTTTGGTCCTTAAAAAATTGCCATTACCAGGGTGGATTTATACATAAGCGAACCTTTCATTGCAATTTGGGGCACGGAAAACCAATCTGCAATAGTTTTGCCTTTAACTCCGAACGATGGTGGAATTTCGAAGGGTGTGTTTTATTTTTATGCCTCATGCTAAAAAATATATACTAGCCCCTGCATAGATATATGCATACGTATGATACATACATAGAAACCTAGTTTTTTAGGTGAAGGAAAATGAAAGTGAAAAATGACGTTGAACCCTTAAGACCTGCAACAGCTCAACGAAACCTTATGGTATTGTCGAATTAGCTAGCCATGTCCATCCAAATGTCTGCATATCAAGTCCTTCCAATTTCAGACCAACAGTTTGTAGGTCTAGAAGAAGTTTACAAGTTTTAAAATTCGTAAAATGTGCTTATTGACACACCGACATCACTTAACAAGCTAACATTTTAAAACACCCAAAATCAGCTGTTTTATAGAGGTCCAGGGTCATCTCCGGCTGCAGCTCCAGCTAAACCTAATTTTAAATTTTTGCAATTAAACATGGCTTGCCCTCGTGTGGCCCTTAATCTGGATAATTTAAGTCCACGACTGTGATGCATCCAGAAACCGAAGAAAACAGCATTTGCCCAGTGATTCTTAAGCAAGGTACACAAATGGATGAAAGGCAAACAACGCATGATTTCCTTAAAATTGCCTTTGTCTACTCGCTTTGTCAAATGTCACTTTGGTAAATGTCACTCCGCGTTCCAAGTCGAGAAATTTGCTTCAGCGAAAATAAACCAAACGCAAGGATCATAGGAAGCTACAGTTTTTCCCAAATAAAACGCGCTTTAAGACGTCTTTGGAGACAGATTTTACTTTCGGATCAAATTCTAAAGCCCCTACCATAATAGACTAAGGTCGGATTGACCTTATGTCAAAATACATAGAAAATCCCAATCAAGTCCAAATCGGACGCGGCGAAAAATTGTAGGTCCCTTTGTGTGTGAAGAAATCAACACACACAGCATACATTTTTGAGAAGTTGGCCCTGGTTGACCTCGTCGAGCTGTTGCGTCACTATTTTTATATATATAGGGTATTTTTATATTTGTGTGTATTCGAACTTCTCACTTGAGTGGGATAAACTTAAGAGTGCAAAAGTTAAGGAAGACCTAACGAAACCGAGCAAAAGGCTATCATGGCCGTGGCATATGAATTGCGTGTAATGCGGAACATTTATAAGAGCTGACTCAAGCTCCTTTAAGACTGTTATGGTTGGGCCTTAAAAATGGCATTTTTAACTAAAATGTGAACCGAAAGGAGATCCTGCACCGAAACATTGCTTATCCCCTTGACATCCACAGAACAAACTATCTAATAAGAAAATTATCTAAAATCAATTGTCTTACCCACAGGAGAGTTAAGCCGCGTTGTCACAAGGAACAGGAACAGAAACAAAAACAGAATTTCGTACATTAGCAACGCAAAAAGCATTCAGCGAATTTAGGCTTCAGTTAATGCTAATGTATGAGATTCTGTTTCTGTTCCTGTTTTGCGTTGCTTGTGACAACGTGGCTTAACTTACCGAAAGCAAACTGATTTTCGAAATGCGGAAATATAGGGCTTTGAATTAATTTCCTATCAAATAGGTACTCTAGTAAGTTTAAGATTTTAGGATTTCGTAATACGTCACGTGCGAGATCTTTATTCCGGAATGCGTGCTTCAAAAACTTAAGTTTTAAATTGGGATTAAAACGTCCCAAATACCGAGGATAAAAAACGATTGTAAACAAGTTTTTAAAGTAAACTGAGGTATAAGTTAAGATATTAACTTTTGTTTGTCCAACTTCCGGCCAAATAGTAAGCACATTGTCCAGAAGAGAAAGTTTCTTGCCAATCAAAGCTTACGAAATGACATCGAAACTTATGAAAGATTGACTTTAGCACTTGTTACCCAATGCCTAGTGCCTAGTTATTATAGATAAACTTATCTCACTTGAGTGAAAAGATTCAGCGGACATGATTCTAAATCTGCCTCTGCTAGGAACCGTTCTGAACTTCTCACTTGAACGAGACTAAACTTAAGATAGCAAAAGTTAACGAAGACCCAAGAAAATTGAGTAAACAGCTATTATGGTCGTGGCATACGAATTGCGTGTAATGGGATATTTCGGAAAGCCGACTTAGGCCCATCTAAATTTGTTATGATTAGGCCTTAAGTCACGTTCTGTTAGACCAAATAAGCAGCGAATGACAGAAGTAATTTTTCGGTGTCTGAGTTTATAGCAGAGCCTAAGTAGACTGGGCGCAGGGTCATAAGTCCATGGGCCAAAAGTCCATAATAATTTTTTGACTTACTTGGGTGAGTTACAACTTCACCAATTCTGAACTTGTAGCCCACCCAAGTGGGAAAGCCATCTGTCTGTGGTGTTATATCTAAAACATCGGTATTAAGCATGCGTTACGGAGTACGCAAGCATTGAATGGACTTTTGAAAGATCATGCCTTCGGTGATCTGGTGATGGCTGGTGCCATGGCGAATGTGATGCTGAAGAAGTTGCATGACAGGGCGTGTGATGAATGACAGAGGCTCTGTTAGATTTTTACAGATCTCGAAAGAACAATACATGTGCTTTGCCTTTGACAGGGATGTCAAAGCTACACATTCACTAATTACGCAAGTCGTATTCGAGAGTCACATACGAGCTTGCTCGTATTTCGTTATTATGAGACTGAGAGTCACTACGAACATACTCGTACGCTAATATGAGTTTCATGTCAAAAAGAAAAACGCATACCATCGCGTGCGGTATCCGGTTCACATCGGTAATTATGCAAGTCGTATTTAGTCGTTTTTTCAACGGATCTAGTCGTGTTTTCTTCTTGACATTTTAAAATGTTTTATATCGATATTACATTTAAATGTTTTTATATCGATATGTTACTGGACATTTTCTTTAAAATATTTGAAAACATTGGTTGTGGTATTGCTAAAGTAAAATAGTTTTAAGCGCTTGTTTGATATGCTCCTTTAGCGAAGAAATAGAGCACAGCCAGCAACTTCAAAATTGGTGCCACTGGCGTTGTGTGTACTCTTTTCACAATTGTCTTACTTCTTCCAAAAGTTGTGTTATTGTATTTTTGGGAAGTCGAAAAAAATAATAAAACTGCGATTCTTGAGTTGAAAATTGGTTTAAAATTTAAACTTTAAAAACACACCATGCATTCGGCAAATTTATTGAAATAAACTATTTCTGGTGACTCTGTAAATATTTGCCAACCGTTGTGTTGGTTCCTCCACATAAATGCGGTCATCAAAAAATAGATCGATTGAAGTGATTCTCCTTTTTCGTTGTTCAATTTGATATCTTACATAAATCACCGCACCTTTCAAGCTTGCTTTTATTTTTTATATCTGAAATTTTGACACTACTTGTGCATTTGAAGTGCGATGAAACGCGTTGCTGCCCGGCTGCATCTGTGATGGAGTCGTATTCAACGCATACGACTTGCATAATCGCAAAGCAAATACGATACGAGTACGAGTCGAGGTGACTTTTTGTCTACGACTTGCGTAATCGGGGTGATTGTTTCACAACCTCATCTGTAGATGACTATATATGCAGCGTTGAAATGATGAAAGGGCGGTAAGTCTGCCGCAGTGTGAACATTTGGTCAACTACCTTGGATTTGACTTCCCCGGTCTAAAGTCACACTGATAAAAAATTCCTAAGGTTTTAATACTATTTTAAGAAGCTTTAAGCTGTGCACTTCAAGGGCAAACAATGCTGGGATATCATTCATCGGGTAAGTCTTCCTCTCAGACCGTTATCTTGCATTATTTAGCTGTATGCTCCTATTCGAATCATCGCCATCAGATTTGAAAACTTTGGTGGATCCATAATCAGCTTCGGTAGCCTATTAGACACCGACTTACGCAGAGAAAGCGAGTGAGACATTGGTCTACTTCGCCCAGGTTTGGTGGCCCATTCTGCCTGGGAGCAAAACTCAATTTGTCGACGCTGCTATAGGTGCTGTCTGCAAAAATAGTTAAAACTTTGGCATAAGTTTACCGTAGTCTAAATGGAATTTCGTTGTTATTTTTATGTTAAAATATGTATTTGAGTATGAATACGGATATGTTTAAAAAATTGTTAAACTTGTTTGGTTTTTTCTTCCGAGATTAACTAGTCGCTCAGTAGTCGAGCAAAATTTTGCTGTCGTTTTTCAGACACTCGCGATACACTTATGAATATAATTTTTCTTTCTTTTCCGTTTTCATAAGTATCACAGTCGGAATAATAACCTTGTGAACGGGCCACATGTTGTCTATTGAGTTTCTCAATCTAATGAAACACGCCAGACACAAATACTGTATGCTTCTTATGCCCAAGTTGACACAGCCGAGCATCTTGAATATTTCTCAGAAATCAGTGAATGGAAAGCTTTCCCTTGCTTACACCAATGCAAAACAACATTATACACACAATTGGGAGAGCAAAACTTTGCCACAACCCACCCCACTAAAATAGAGCTTGTTGTGCAACATCAAGGATATCAGACTGTTGGTGTAGTGAGCAGGTGTACAATGTTGGGTTGGGTGCTTATGTTGGTAGAGGGCACAACACGCGCATATGCAACTCGCTGTCATCACTTTGCCACCCCAATTAACTTCAACATATCCCCACGTATATACGGACTCCTCCCCTTATGTACAAACAAAATTGTTGAATATTTAGGTCAACTTTGAACTCCATTTCTCGTGTTAGGACATAATTGTTGGGCTTCAGTGTTGCCTGGATAATTCCTTGTAGCCCCACATAAGAACACTAATACCCTATGTGGCAAGCATATTGTTATATATATAAGCCAAACACTTGTTTTATGAACTGTACGAGTATATACCTGCGTTGTTCATTCATAGGATTTCAATGTAAAATGCATTACTGAATAGGGCACATACCGATGTGACTTATGTATACTGTGCGAAGGAGTGCTACGCCGCACATAGGATTTGATTATGAGGTAGAGTAAAGATATATTACTGAATGAAATTGTCTGCAGCCTGTTATGAACTGGATCTTTTTCAATCAAAAGATATGAATGTAATTTTGTAACGATTTTATGTATACTTCAGAGTTGGATTACTATCGGTTTTGACGGAAGATGGGTAGTACTAATGCGGGGCCTGTGAACACCACCGGTTCAGTTATACCCGCATACCCAAATTTAGCTTCAAAAAGTAAAACTGTATTTTTGACCTCTTCATTGCAATTGAGCCTGCTCATTGCGAATATTTGGCCTTTACACAGCCCATAGTTCAGGATTCAGTTTCATCATAACAAGTGAGTAAATGCAAGATTTCGTCTGTTACGAACTTCTATATAACCGGCCGAACTTCTTAGGCCCGAATTCATATAATGTGTTTCCGTTATTTGTATTGGCCACGCCCCTTAAAATGGGCGTGGGCTCAAAATCAATTGATTTGTTGTTTCTTTAAAATCATGAGAAAAAGCGTAAGAAGCAAAAATTATTTCTAAAAAACCAGTATTGCTCTGTACCGAAATTTGAGTTCCTATGCTTTGTCTAACTTGACTAAAAGGCATTTTGAAAAAGAATGTGAAATAGAGGTTGCTTCACATTGAAGGTAGTATTAGGCGTGGCTGTTGGCGGATTTAACCAATTTTCGCACGTTCTGTGCAACAGAAGAACCAAGCCGTTTCAGATCTCTATCTTAATTTTGAAGACCTAAAAGCTTCGCATGTACAGACCGACGGACGGACGGACGGACATGGCTCAATCAATTCACCTCGATCATACCTCTAAAAGGTCTTAGGGGTCTACGGTGATTATTTCACTATTTACAAACTATGCTTTATTTACACTACACTTAACTTAAAACGAAGAGTTGCGAAAACCAAAAGGTTCTCACGGTCTTAACTTCCTGCTGAACGACTCAAATTTTTACTCACCGCCTAGTCTAAAAGTCCGCCCATCATATTTTGTTAGTGGTTTTAAACCAAAATAGTTGCACTGCCCTGGCCCCTTTAAAACCTCATTTTAAGCAATGTAATGCTTTGCAATTCAACTTTTGTGCAGCATCTAAGATACGAGTTCGAATAACCGTGGGTCTTATGGTAGCTAAAGACAGACATACCAGTATGGCTTCGAACCCAACTGGTCGGCCATAGACCAGGTCCTCACACTTATACAAATCCCAGAGAAGTCCAATGAGTTTCAAGCCAAGACACGCCGTCTTTTTATCGATTTTAAAGCCTTATTTAAACTAAAAAACGACTGGCACTTACAGTTTAGAAGGCTCATCGCCTGACCTCTCAGCTCTCACGACCATGCATGCGGTGTGCGTTATAGATGTTCTTACACACATGGATTATAAGAACTGTATAGTTCTTTGCCGATGCCGAATGGCGAATTGAGAGGCCTCTCATGGCAAATGGTACTCTCGGAGGGTTTGTCAGACCCTCGCGGAGGTAGCACCTTGAAAAAAAACCTTATTGGCCCGGTCTGGATTCACAACCGGGACCTCGTGCACAGTAGTCCGACACCATATAAAAAAAATAATTGAAGTATTTGTTTACTACAATTTGAACAACGTATGAGATCAAGTGTTTAACCAAAATTGACTTTTTCCTAGAAAAAGTTCTTAATTTCTAAAAATCAGGACAGCCTTAAACTACTGTTGTTTCTGCTTTACGAAAACCAAACAGTGGCCTTTCCCCTAACAATTTCACATCTTCCAGAAAAGTTATTGGATTGGAAAACTGCACACAACGTAAAAGTTAACTTGATTAACTACTATACTTACTTTTCCCTTTGGTGTTTCAGCCATTATCACCTACACAGGCATATTGTTCCCGTGTTGCAGGTTAACTCATTTGCCACCTACTACAGCTTGTAGCACATTATTCACTTAATTATTATTAGTTCAGACTTACCTTCGATCTTAAACTGATACTATACATTTGATACAATTAATTAAAGCGTTTGTAACAGCCTGTTATTAACGTGCCTTAAATGTGCAGGAAACTGGACAGAGTGGCCTGTTGGTTTGGTCTCCTTGGTTAATCCCAAGCAGAAGCAATCTTTTTTTTTGCTAAATGTTTTTCTTAGTGCATTATAATAATTATATTGTCAAATAAGGGGAACTTTAAGTCGAAAAATGTAGCTGAAATACTATCGGGCAAAGCTTGGCAGACACTGTCTTATTATAAACACGATTTTAGAAGACATATCTCTAATTATATAATCGGTAAAGCGTGTTAAAGTGATTGTAAGGCTTACATTTACATTAAAAAGTAATAACAGCAAAGAAAGTATTCATTAATGGCATTGTAGCTCAGGTTCAACCTAGACAACACTAGACTAAAAAAAGAGTCCTTACTGGGGGTTCGTCTATCGTTATAGTTCCTCTACGAAGTCGCTGCGTGTTCGGAAAAATCGGTTTTAAGGATGTTTCTTGCAGGTCACTTTCCGAGTTCTCATGCAAAAGCCTATGCTTTTTTTATTCTTAAACCGGCGATTTGGATACTGCTTAGCTGTGGTCCCTGTATTATAACACTCCCTATCTATAGACACTGTCGTAAGAAAAATAAATGGACACCTAAGTATTATTGGACGTGACTGTAAGAGATTTTTATAAAAAAAAAAAAGCTCTTCCTTTACTATTACTATCCTTTACTATTGCATGTAACTAAATTATTAACTATGTTTTTAATTATGTTTCCTTTGCAGCGACTTCTTAGTTAAAGTACGTGCACAGGTAATGACTAGAGACGAAAGTACCGAGGGTTGGTTACCACTCGCTGGGGGTGGTTTAGCTAATGTTTCAATACGTAAACGTACTAGACTATCCCCCGGCGCAGTTGGACATGAATACATAATCTATGGCCAAAGAATTTCCGATCAAAACGTAAGTAAAATCCCTTATGCTTGTATAGTATATTTTTTCTGACATAAGCTTTTCCACCTTCTTTTAGGTTATCCTCAGTTGTGTAATAAATCGTGATTTAAAGTATTTTAAAGTGATGCCAACATTTCATCATTGGCGAGCTGGTAAACAACGCAACGGTTTAACATTTCAAACAGCCGCCGATGCTCGAGCATTTGACAAAGGCATTGTTCGGGCTTACAATGAACTGATTGACGGTAAGGTGCCTCCTCTGGTGCTTTTTCTTATATTATTCTTAAAAAATACTCAATGAAATTTAAAAAAAGAAATCGTGATTTTATTTAGTTACTCTCATTTGGTTTGTTTTCTTGATATTATTTTATGCATGATCGCTTTTCTTTTGCATCTAGAGGTTTGTGTTTTACAGCCAATGAATATTTTTTCGACTTAAAATAAATGATGATTAATAATCATCAGGAAAGTCGGACTAAAAATTCCTTAAGTGGCTAATTTATTTTAATTTTTAAGGAAAAACAAGGAATTATTTCTCTCGTTCTTCTCCAAAAAACGTATAGACTTTTTAAAATGTCAAAATAATAGTTTTTCGCGATTCGCCGCACGTATTCGGTGCTCAAGCCCAACCTGAGTAAACGTAAAAAAAAAACTAACGACTCGACTCAACTAAACTACAAAAGAGCGATCTAAACACATATCGCCTCCGTGGCTCAAAAGAGCCCCAGGGTCAAGAGAGTCCGTTGACATGAAAAGACAAGGAAGCTTTTCTTCCCAGGCAATACTCAAATACTGGGCGGACTGTAACTTAATGCTCTGCTGGTTGCTTTTGAAGGTAAAGGCATAACACTTGCGGGAGCAACCCGGGATTATATTTGTATTACTTAACGTTCAGTAACTTGAAAGCACTAATGTGCCTTAATTTTACGATAGTCAAAACATAACCCATTGATCTCGAGCCCCTTAGTAAAGGATTATAGTAAAAAAAAGACAATCCGATGACCCTGCACGACGCGAGTCTACAACTAGACGTTTATTATAAGACCTATTTTAATGGGTTGAATCACAAAGTTTCACAATCTACATAGTTAACACACAAGGCGACAGTCATCATTCATTCAACACAAATCATTCTTTAACAATTTAATCAGTGCTTTCAAACTACCGTGAAGACTGAATTCTAGACTACAAATTACCTGGAGTTTTTGAGGAATGATTACCTGATCTATTGCAGGATGTTTTGCTGACTTCACTAGCTTCATGTGTCCAATAGTATGGAGCTCTAGCCCACTATGAAGTCGCCCAGCGAGCTACCGAGGTTGCGAAATCAGCATTGAGTTACAAAAACGACATGAAGCTCCAAAGAAAATTATCGAAAATAATGGCCCAAGCCTTCTTCTTTTCTTCTCTTTTTCTTTTGGGCGCGAGGTTATGATCTAAAGTGGTGAATATAACCCTCCCACTCTATTGCATTCCTAATGGCCCGCTTGTGGGGTACGCCAATTTGACCTCAGAATATACCGGCAGGTTTTGGATCTCTTCGTCGCTGAGGCCAAATAAAAGCTGTTGTCGTTGTATTTGTGTGATCCATGAATGTTAAGGCCTTCCTTTCTTTCGCGATTTTGCTGCAATGTTGATTGAAAATAATGGCCGAAGCCTAAAAACTCTTAAGTCTGTGCATGATAAAAACCAACTGAAAACAGAAATAATATAAGCTCGTTGTCTGCAAATACATTTGAACCAACTGAAAACAGAAATAATATAAGCTCGTTGTCTGCAAATACATTTGAGCACTTAGCACATTGCCACCGAACCATATTGGCATTCCGCCCTATGGTAGGTTTTCCTTTGAAGTGGATTCTGATTTTGGGGCTATTTAAACCAGACTCTTGTAGCTCTTTTGGCTCTTTTCTTAGCTCTTTTTTGCTCTTTTGGGCCACACCTGTACGCCGGTCACTACTGAAAAAAAGGCTGGCATAAATGTCACATTTCTTGAGTTTTATACATTTTGCTATAAAAAGGCGCATAAAAATGTATTAAAGTGTATAAAAATGTATTAAACTGTGTAAAAATGTATAAAATTGTATAAAAATGTATTAAAGTTTAGTTAAAGATAAACTAAACATTTCACGGTTGCAAAATGTACCACGTTAGCACCTATTAAATTTATAGCACTGCCGAAAATTAAATTACGAGTTGGATCAACCTTTACTGCTAAACGTTAAGTGAAGATAATTTCGAGTGTTCTATTTTCATTTCCTTATTTTGCTATTTTAAGACACGATATTTTGAGCCAGGCTTTGAGGCTTTGGAGGCGGAATTTAAAAAAATCTAATAAACGTGGATTTTCCAGGAATAAGGAACAATTTAATACATGAGGTGAACCAGAATTCCTAAAATAAAATAAAGTAAACAAGATTCAATTTTAGATTTCGTTCATTAAAAATGCCTACTTTTAGGGGTGATTTTTACAAAGCTTGTGAATTTGAACCAAGTAATTTGGGTGCATATTAGTACTTAGTTAGGATATATCTCTGACAACATTTATATATTTTTTTTTTAAGTCCTAAAATTGGGGCTGGTCATACCACGTCCCTTCGAATGCGCAATATTTTACGATATCAAAAAATAAATTGTTCATAAGAGGCCGCGGAAAAATGTAAAAAGTAAATAGGAATGGGACTAAAAATAGCGGTCTATTATAAAATTCCTTGAGGGAGCAGTTTAGAATTAGGAAATCTCTGAGAGCGCAATTCAAACACAAATTCACACTCAAATCAAAGAGGATCAGAAAAAATCATTACGCATTTTCTGTAGAAAACTGGCCTGAAAGTCAATAAAATTTTTTGGGCAGGAAAAATAGAGTTGACTTAAAACTAAATACCTGGATGTCAATATAGTCAATAATTCTATTTAAGAGCAGTTAAAAGAAGTAATATTTCTTTTAAAATTAAAGTTCTAAATAATGTTAGTGCTAAAATTGGCAAAAGATATTCTTCGCTTATTCCCTGAAAAAAAGTCATCATCTAGTGAACCACAGAGGCGTAATACGTCCGTCATTACTTCAAAATTGTAGATAACAATTCACCCCCATTTGCGAACTTCTCTTCTGTCATTTTTGTCGATACTGTGGACGATTTTAGTAGCCGTACGGATTTCTAAAGAATTTTGGCTCTAATTAGGGTCTCGCCCTGCGGGATCCTTTATCAAATGACCAATCGGAGGTATGACCGATAATGGTTCCAATATGTACGGTAAGATTATCGTACCGGGCAAAAGGACGCGTTCAAAAGTATTGCAAAATTACCTTTATTGACTAATTACCTTTATAATTGATTGGTCATTTTCAGGATCTACCGGCGTGTGAATTTTTTATCTAAAGCCATTAAGCCTCACTGCTGTTACCGAAATAAAGTCGTTAATTATTGGCTTCGCCTTTGCTTTCACTAAATTAAACAGCAAAGTTCTTGCCACTTATGCTTAATAGGCTAGTTTCCCTGTACTTAACGCAAACGAAGGGGCACCTTTCCCGTAGATTATGGCCAAACGGTGCTGAGAAGCAGTTAATCATCCATTGCTTTAAGCAGTTCGATTTATAGGTTTTCCGCTTAAGCTTAAGGGCTCTTATGATTGTCAGGATCGAACCTATCTCGCAGAGATCCATTGGATCTTATAAAAGCTTAAGAAGGGTTCCTCAAAATAATTGAAGGGTAATTCTCTTACCATTTTCGGGGCATAGAGCACTGGAAGGGGATTGCCATGATATTTTGTGCGAAAACAACTGGCAATTTGTATTGTTTTTTATCTGAGTACTTAGTTGCCCTGAACTGACTCGGAGCCAAGCGTGTGTACATCCGATTTCCTAATATTTTCCGTTTTATTTTTCGGAAGTGTGGTTATTTCTTTTGTAGCTTTTAACCCTTGGTAACCGTCAAATTTGGTCGCAGGGTTCAATGTCCAGGCAAATTCGCAGCGATCGACAACAAAATCCCGGTATGATATGAAACATTGCGTCTCATTGCAGATTATATACCAGGTTTTGAATAAATTGTCTGATGTGGAGTCGGCCTGTAATGGTACGATCACCATTAAGAAACAGTTTTTTAAGGTTTCTTACCATTTCCTTTAAAAGAGGATATGTCGTGGATCCTTTTCACACAGGAAGCACGCACCCGGCACTTTGATGTCCCTTTTTGATTCCTCTGAAAAGTAGGTAATCTACAAGTAATGAATTTAATATTTTTTTTATTCTGCTTTCCTCCATTGTCCAAATATTAAACACAATTACAACAGCGGTTACCACGGAAACGATAAATCCCGTGTGCATAAATTTCGAGTTCGGAGTTCAAAAAGACAAGCATGATTTCGTTAAAGCGTATTAAAAGAACATGCCAATATTTTCCAACTTTTACAAATATATGACTTGCTTTAAAGTTATAAGGATATATATTTGGGATAGAACTTGTCCAACGGTTCGCCGATATTATAAATTTCGACATTTTACGTTTTGATTTTAATACCATTGTTTTAACTCTCAATATTAAATAAATATGTTTTGTTTTGTTTCCTTTTTTTATACATTTTCGTTTTGTTTTTATTCCCGAAATCTAACATCATGTGCTCTTCTTTGTTTTGCCTCATAATTGGACAACTTTTTTTCGATATAAACAAATAATTATTGGTAAGTTCCATTTGTGTGTTAGAAAAAAAAGCAACAAGCAAGCAATAAGAATTTTTTTCGTTTTTAATTTGTAACCGTTTTTATGATTTGCTGGTACACAAGTAAAATTTAAAAGAAATGATTAAATACAAATTAAAGTAAAATTTTTTTGCACAGTCAAATTTTTATTAACTTAAATAAAACATAAATGGCAGATTGAAAAATAACCGAGTCTATGCATTATTTCAGGATTGGCTAAATCAAATCCTTCGGTTATCTGGCCACCATTAACGAAATATGATTCAGTTGGCGAGGATGAGGTTTTTATGGTGAGTTTAGCCTCAATCCTGTGTCATTTGCGTTACTTAATTTCCATACTTCGGTGTGATTCCCAATTTTAGACATTGGATTTGCCTATTGATACCGAGACGCAGACGAGTCCAGAAGGTAGCGAAAAAAGTCACAGTAAGAAGTCCCTCTTTTGTTAGAAGTAAAAAATGATGATAAATTCCTTTTTTAGTATCTCCCACAGGGAGCAGTGAACGGGACAAAGATAGTGACAAGGAAAAAGGCAGCATTCAGTACATATCCAGTGACAAGCCACCACCTCCTCCGCTACCGAATCCAAATGCAGAGCAGCCATCGATAGCCCCTAGCGAAAATTATTCCTACGTCACTTTAACCGCAGTAACCCATACACAGTTTTGACAAGACATGGATTTTGATTTTTGATTCTTCTCCTTTAACAGGTGCACGACTATAACTATCCAGTTGTAGAACAGCCGGCAGCGGCCCAGGTATTAAATGCACGACGCGAATCAATCTGCAACCTTAAGAAGCGCACAGCAATGGAGTCATCGCCGGAGGCGACGAATCCTGCCAGCGGCCTAAAGGTACCCGTCATGGGTAAAAACAATAGAGTGCGGTGCCGATATTGCCATGAATTGTATTTGGACGAGTGTAACAGGAAGGGTGCATGCGAATTTGCTCCCGATCATTTCAGGTCCGGCTTTGAGTGTATTTCTGGAATGGGTTGTGCGCGTTGCATGCTATACCATTGCATGAGCGACGCTGAAGGAGAGACACCATCGCACCCGTGTGAGTGTGTGTATGAGACCGGATGCACAAAGAGGTAAGAATTTTTTTTTCAACCGTCCTCGGATGATCTTTGGCGTTGTAAAATGATTAATTAAGCAATACTTATCGATTCTAAAGCCGAAAGGGTTAAAGCCCTTTTAGGGACGAATAATTTTGTGATAGGTTAACCTAAAGGAAGGTCTATTTTTTCAAAACCTGTGGGTTTCTTAAGAGTGTATCGGGTTAACTTACGGTCAGCGACCAATTTAATATCACTGCTATTTCGAACGATATTTTTCTGTAAGTCAGGAGCCTCATCGCGTAAATGAACGATTGAACAGATATCGTTCCCAATAATTTTGCTTTACGTAAGCATTAAACTTCTCTGTCATTTAGTCCAGATCGTTTTGATGATTTGATTTTTGCTTCACGGACGACGAAAATTTGCCAAATTGTTTCGACTTGTCGATAGCGATTGAAAGATATCAAAATTGATATCGTCTCGATAGTATTAAAACACATCTTCAAATTTTTTTTAATTTAAGGTAAAGGTTAAGAATTATACGGAATGCTATTAATTACAGTTTGATTTGATAAATAAATAAGACTCTTTGTCTTAAAGTTAAATTAATAAAACAAGGGATTCTTTGTAGCTTAAAATCACTGTGCTTTTATTCTTGATATGTCTTTTCTTTTATAAATCTTTTAGTGCACTTTTGTGCACTATTGATATTTAATTACAACAATAATGCCAATTCATGTTTAAAGTGGCCTACAAAAATTACAGAAAATATTAAACGGACGTTTAGCTAACCGTTCGTTCAAGTTCTACTGAAAAACACCAACGGTTTTAGTACCGAGCTTAAACTTTCGTGAAAATTTAACTGAAGTCGCTTTTATTTCTCCACAGTGTCTACAAGTTTCAGTGCTGTTATGGCCTACTTGGTAGTTACATGCTGCATGTTCAGTGAGAGCTCCAGATAGCACCTCATAGTACCACATAGTCTTAGATCAGATCTGTTAAGTTCTAGGGCTTCCTTAGCTCGTTTGGGGTAGTACCTGAGGAATTTTTTGGAGTATTTGTGACCTTCCAGGCTATTTCATTTTTGTAAAGAGATACTGGTAGTCCAGCTTTTTATTTGACGATAAATATCTGTCATAGCAAAACCAAAGAGGGGAAAAGATCCTATGAAGGGAATCTCAGCTCCCCATTTAACTTGCATGTCGGCCTTTTCATTACCCTCAGAGTTTTCATGTTCTGGGACCCAAATCAGTTTTACACTGTTTTTGTCATTCCCAAATAGCCTTGGAGTTATAACTGACGCTACTTAAAGCTTTTAGAAGTGCCTGGCTATCTGAGAATAGTGAGATCTTGACCTTCGTGAAATTTCGATTGTAAATGCAGAGGGCTGCCTCGTTAATCGCAAAAAGTTCGGCTTGAAAAATTGTGGATTCTTTGCAGAGGGGAATGCGTTTATAGCACCTCGGCCCTACTATTCCAGCTTCCACTGCTTGACTTCGACCCGTCAGTATAGCATTTTTGGGCGTCATCATTTAGCCAATGTGGATTGCCAGTCCATTCTTCTCTTTTTAGGTTTATTATTTGGTCAATGATATCACTGAAATGTGTCAATTCTCTTACTAGATTCAGTATCTACATTCAGTACCTCTAGATGCCCTTGTAGATTTCCTACTTTGTATGTATATTTGCGTTGACGACTTATAACCTGTCTTATTGCCCCTGGTTGAACAGCTATATGAAGTGGTGGGCGGTTTAGAAGGATTTCCATACCAGTTGTTGGAGTGGTTCGCATAGTCCCAGTGGTACAGATGCACGCTAGTCTGTAGTTTGGTTTGCAAGGATTGCAGGAGGAGTACTTTCAACTGCTTTGTGAATAATGTTGGGCTTGTTGCAATTTATAGAGAGTCATTCCCCTTGTTGTTTTCCAGGCTTTTTGTATAAGATTACCTGTTGTATCCTCATGTTTACCTCTTATGAGAATGGCTAGATCATCAGCATATCTAAATAATATGTAGAATATGGAATAAACACTAAATATGGTGTAGAGGCTATTTTTATTTCGTACAGTGAATAGTTCGCTCACGAGTATTGACTATAGAAGTCGGGAAAGCACTCCTCCCTGAAGACAACCTTTGATAGTTCTTATTACTAAAGGGTGATTTTTTAAGAGGTTGAGAACTTTTTTTTTTAAAAAAAAACACAAAAAATTCGAAAAAATATGAAATATTTATTTGAATCGATAGTTTGAACCTTGCAATTTAATGTTTAAAGATAATTTCATGCAAATGTTGACCGCGGCTGCGTCTCAGGTAGCCCATCCGCTGAGTCCAATTTTGGCATACTCTTTCACACATATCGGCCGGTATCTCACGAATGAATGCATGGATGTTGGCTTCAAGTGCGTCAATCGAAGCGGGCTTGTCCCTATAGACATTAGCCTTGACATACCCCCACAAAAAATAATCTAATGGGGTCAAATCGCACGATCTAGGCGGCCAATTGACCGGCCCGAAACGTGAAATTAACTGTTCACCAAACTCGTCTCGCAATTGCGCCACGAACCGAGCACGAATTTTGATAGTAAAATTCAATAATTTGCAAGCGTTGTTCATTTGTAAGACGATCCATGGTTAAATTGCAAACCAAACTGAAGCTGTTTGACAGTGACACAAGGTACTAAACACACGTCAGCTGTCAAAACCAGTGTTGCCAAAACCAAACCAGCTAAAAAATCACCCGTTACTTTTACATTACCTAAGTTGGCTATCATCAGCCTTTCTTTCAGCATGTTGCTGATCCATTTAATAATGAGAAAATTCACTTTTATTTTCTTTAGAGCATTGGTCAGGGAGTCGCGAGATGATTTGCATTACCGAAAGCTCCTTCAATATTCATAAAGGCACCTACTTTTACGTACCTACCTCTTTTGCTGGTTGTGGATAATTCTTCCTGATAGGTTTCTGAATTGTAGTTTCTGCATTGGCGCTTTTTGAAGAGCATTACTTTTAATTTCTAGCATTCAGCTAGCTTTTCCGTTACTTTAAAAAGTACAGACGATAAGCTTATTGGCCTGTATGAGAGAAGGCCAGATTGGAAGAGTAGAGGAGAAAGGCTGGAAAGATACAATCCATTCCGGGAGCCTTATATGGCTTGAAACTTTGGATAGCCCATTCTACCTTGCGAAACGTAATACACTTTCTTTTATATAGCGGAGCCTCTACCTTTGTTGCAGGAAAAGTGGGTTGGGTTTTGTTCAGAATTGTAACGATCCTTTAAAGTGCAACCCGGGAAATGAGTCCTTAGCAGTAATTCTAGAATATTTTTGAAGTTGTGTGGAAGGTTACCTTCAGAGTTTTTGAGAAGTCCAACTGAGTCTTGAAAGTGCTTTATGGACTTCACCGGTAAGTCTTTAAGGTTCTCACAATAGTTCTTCCATGACCTCCGTTTAAAATTTTTCGCAGCTCTTTATTATAATTGGTAAGGGATTTTTTGTACTTGTTCCAGTTGCCTGATCTTTTAGCTCTGTTGAACTCATCCCTGGCTGCTTTCCTAAGCTTATGCAGTTCAGTTTTCCACTACGGTTCGTGATTCTTTCTTTGAGCAACTAGTTCGAGTGAGACATTTCCCATAAGACAAGCAAATTTCACACAAAAGTCCAATGGAATTAAGGCGAATCAGCCAATTCGATTGTCTGCTCTGAAAGCCTCCTTCTTTCTGTCTTCTGGGTGGAGCGGCACCTACCAGTGCCCACTTTTCGAATCATAGGTAGAACAGTTTCGCTTCAGAGAGTGTATCCAAGGCGGTTTGTAGGCGGTTTGGGCTCCTTCCTCGTAACATCGATAAGCATCGATTGTCGTCCTTTTTTTTACAAGTATAACAGGTGATGCCCACTGACATTTTGAGTTTACGATTAGAACTTTTTTGCAGTGTCCAATGGCATCTCTTCAACGCCTGTACTGTTTTGGCAATGGAAGTTTGTCTAGGAAGTTGGCGGATCGGTCTCGGATCTCTGGGGCTCACGCGATGGTGCACTCTCCGTCTCCGCCCTGTGACACAAAAACATTACATATTAGCAAACTCGTCAATGCGATGTCTTGTTAAGGCGGCTTTATGTGATTGTCGTCGAATCTTATCTCGATGGCTTTGGCCATCTTTCTGGTATATCTAGAATTTTTACTTTCAAAATAATCACCGACTCTATTTTTTACAAAATCGCTACGAAGAGAATTTCCAGTAAATTCTCATAAACAGTTGCTGTTGCTGTATTCGTTAAGTGGTGGTTGGTAAGGCAGTTCGTTGAGTCTCATTTTCACGCCTTAAAGCCCTTACCTTAACGCATTGCATTCTAATAGTTTCGAATAACATCCGATGAGCCAATTCAGTTCTCGTAGCTTGATTTGAAATTCGTCGCGTTTCTTTTTAATGTGTGGCTTCCACTTAAGTTTTGCGTCTAGGGTCATCCCTAGATATCAGTGCTCTTGATTTTACCAGGTAATACCCAACACATCAATTACCCGGGTATCCGGGTACTCCGGTAGCACGGGTAATACCTGAAATTGCGGGTACACCCGGCAATGTCGGATACCCGCATAGTAAAAGTACGAATACCTTTGCGTAAAAAAAATTTAATTCAAATGAGTGAAAGAAAAAAAAAGCTGAACATTTTTTAAGCTTAAGTGATGATAGGAAAGACGTTATTTGCAATATTTGTGCTACACTATCGTATAATAATTCACCATCAGCGATGAATAAACACCTAAGGTACTTCCACAAATATAATCAAGCGATAGAGACTGGAGTGCCATCAGCTGCTGACGATAACGGATAGAGTGAACTAATAAAAACCAGTCCTGTTCATACAAGCGAAATTGTCCACATTACCGAGCGTGCAAATTTGAGGCCATTCTGTAGTGTAGCCAACCAGTGTGCTTTGTTAAAGCAATAAATTACATTCCTCGAAGAAATTGAGCACGCCGGGTGGTCCGAAACTAAATGGCAGTATTCGTCGTTTGACTTTCGCTAGCTTTTACTCATTTTCAATAAAGAATTTCACTTCATAACTGATTTTATTTCTTATACTGAAACATTTATCCACACAACCCAAAATCCTTTTTACGAATGACTACAAATTTATCATTCATTCCATGTTTTAGCACAGCAAACGGTATATTTGCTCGAAACACTGTATTGTGCGTAATATTTTCGTGTCCAACTGTGTAAAAAACACCCATACATAATGTTCACTCTAACGAGGTCTGCTCGTTTACTCTGTAGAATAGTCTGTACAAAATTTTGTGACTTCACTTTACTGGGTTGTTCACTCTACCGCGAATGTACTGTAGTTAGGACCTTGAAGCCATTCCAAGTTGCAACTACGATACTTTGCGAAGAAAGCGTAACAATTTCTATTCTACGACACATCATCTCTGGCTTTCTTGATGAGCACTTGATAACAAACATCGAAGATGATGGGAATGTTGTCAGCTTTATGCAAACCATGAAAGAAAGCAGCGCAGGTTTAAAATGGATAGGCACGAATTTGAACAAGTTAATTCTCACGGAACAAGTTTCTTCTTTCTTCATAAGAAATCAGGTGAGGTGCCTGGTAGAAACGGAAAACTCTTTGTCCATCGAAACTAGAGAAGTTGTGACTGTAAGTGAAAAATGCAGTTCCATTGATCTTTTATTAGAAGCTATGTTGGATGGTGTCACTCTTAATAAGTTTGATATGTATCTTCGTGAACCACAGCTAAACCATAATGTTCGCGACCCATTGAAATGGTGGCAAAATAATTGTACGAAATACCCAAGCATAGGAAACATTGTTACACCAAAGCGATGTTTCCTTTTGCCAGAAAACGTAAATTTATTGACATTTTGGAAGAGAAATCAAAAATGGTTACATCTCAATATTATACGCCTCGTTAGTGTACGGTATTTATACCGAGTTGATAAAAAGAGAGGCATTCTATTAGAATGAGAAAATTTTTATGCCAATTCACATTAGGTTTGATTTAAGCCTTGAATTAGGTTTCCATGAAAAATTAAAATTGTTGTAGAACGCTCAAATTTGGCATGCAGTATTCGTGATTAAATATATCGGGATTGATATGGCGAAAAAATCAAAAAACGTCTCCATGTGGGAGTGGTCGCATTCCATTTACAGTTTAACAAACGGTATGTATATGCAATGCGTTTGCTTGTAATAAAGAAAATCTTGCAATACATATATGTAAACATATATCTGTATCTTCTTCCTTCTTCTTTTTCATTTAGGCGCGAGGTTATAATCTGAAGTAATGGATTATTACCTTCCCACTCTACTGCATTCCCAATGGTCCGCTTGTGGGGTACGCCGATTTGACCTCAGAATATACCGGCAGGCCACCCGGTTTTGGATCTCTTCGTCACTGAGGCCAAAAAATGGTGTTGTCGTTCCATTTGTGTGATCCATGAATGTTTAGGCCTTCCTCTCTTTCACGATTGCGCTGGAATGTTGATTGACTTTGCCTTTTTGACGGGGTGCGTAGGATCTCTCCTTTGAATGTGGCAATACCAACTTAGCCGGTCGTGCTCCATTTTTCTAGAGATAGGTTCTTTTACATGGAGGCTTCCTCGGATCTTCGTACTTCTTATTCTATCTCGCTTTGTTACTCCTGCTGTCATGCGAAGCATCTTTATCTCAGCTGCCGTTAATTTGCTCTCATATTTCTTATACGCTGTCCAGCATTGTGAACCATATGTAAGCGCCGGACGCACAACTGCGGTGTAAAGCTTTCCTTTCAGCTTATATCGGGCATTTTCGGGCATTTTTTCGGTCAAAAAAGATGGCGGAGTTTTCTCGCCACTTAATCCACCCAACGCTTAAGCGATGATTGATGTCGTCATCACAGTTTGCTTTGCTATTGATCATAGATCCCAGGTACTTGAACTTTTCACACTTGGGAAGCACCTTTCCATTCAATTTAATGTCTGGAATTGGTTCGGGTGGGTCAGAGAATGGGCAGCCCAGGTACTTTCGTACTTTAGTACTATCGTACTAATACGATACCCATTCCCCTCTAAAACATCCACCCATATATCAAGTGCTCGCTGCAGGGATATATGATCTTCACTTATGATGGCCCCATCGTCAGCGAAGAATAGTTGATGTACTTTCGGGTCCGTCAGTTTTCCTTCAAGCAGATAATCAAGGACTACAATGAAAAGCAAATGACTAAGGACGCTTCCGTGGTGTACACCGACTTTAATTGAGAACTCATCAGTGACTCCGGAAGGACATCTTACTCTTGTCTTTGCTCCATCATACATGTCAATGATCATCCTCACGTAGGCTTCTGGAACTCCTCGTTTTTTAAGCGCCACCCATATCAGATCTTGTCGTAGTCTATCGAAAGCCTTTTCAAAATCAACCAGCACCATATGCAGATCTTTAAGGGCACCACGATGTTTTTCCATTATGATCCTTATGCTTTGGATGGCATCAGTGGTTGATTTGACAAACCCACACTGGTCCTCAGAGAGCCTTATTATTTTTCGTAGTCGACTATCTAGTACCCGCTTGACGATCTTCATTGTGTAAGACATCAGCTTGATAGAACGGTAATTGTCACAGCTTCGTGTATCACCTTTTCCTTTAAACAAAGTAAGGAGATAACTTTCCCTCAACTAATTAGGCATTGGATCCCCTCTTATTAGTTTGGAGACGAAGGTCGTGAGCCATCTGGACCCGCTGTCTCCTATTTTCTTCCAGAACTCTGAGGGTATCTGATCTGGCCCAAACTGTTCGTTTAAAAGTCCCTCACAATACTGCCGCCACCTGTGAAGAGTTTTGTCGTCATCCACAAGAAGCTGTCCCTGAGCATTGTTGATGAACTTTGGCGAACGAATCTCCTCGGCGTTTCTCCTCCTCTGAGCTGCAATTTTGAAGATTTTAGCCCCTTTATTCAAGGTGTTTTGTCGAAGATCCTGTGTGGCCTGATGGGTATTAGCAGTGGAAGAGGAAACTTCCTCCAATTCCTGAAACAGGCTCTCCATTCTCTTTGCTTGAACCTGGGCGCACTTGACTCTTGAGGTGTCTATATTTCAATTCCAGACGAAGCATTTCATCTCTGTTGTTCGAGCACTTCTTCCATGCCTTGAATGCCGCTTTCTTTTCACTAGTTTCGCCTCATCTGACCACCACCATGTTTCATTGACCTGTTTGCGATGGCCTTTTGAAGTCCCAAGTAGTGATTTGGCCTTCTCTATGCACGTTCGCTGTAGATCATCCCACATAACTTGTGCTCTGCACTCTACATCTTCGTTTTCGTCAATTATGGTACAGGGGTAGTTCTGCATAGTGTTTAAAAAGTTTCGCCCTTTTCTTTATCCAAATTGTACCAGTTGATTCTCCCAGATAGCTTTGCTTGCTTAATTTTCTTTTTTTGAAAGTTCCATAAAAATGACGATCAGCAGCAGGCGGTGTTGTGTTGTAATCGCCTCACCTTAAATCACTTTACAATCTTTGACCCGCGGTTTTAGGGAACTGTGAACCAAATGATAGTCAATCTAGGTCTCATTCCCACCGCTGCTGTAAGTGATCAGGTGCCTGCTTTCCTTAACGAACATGGTATTAAGCACGATAAGAGTGTATGACTTATATCATATAACATATATCTGTATACTATCAACTTATTGAAAAATTTTTCACCAGCCCACTTTTGGAGGTGTGGTTACCACTGTGGCAAACCACAGTTATTGATTATCTGATATTGAATATATTTATTTGAACGAAGACTGCAATGTTATTGAAAAGGGGTCGGTGATACGCCTCTTTTTACAAAAAAAGATTTTCAACTGATAAATGCGATTCGGAATTTCACAGAGGTCAATTGGAATGGGGTATGTTATGATTCGCCTAAGCGGATTGTAGCGTTTGCTTAGCGTTTTGTGTGTTAACTCTTACCTCATGAACTGCTCATTGCTCATTGTGACCCCCTAGTTTTAACTTAATTTTTTTCTTCTTTTAATTACAGATGGATCGGCTTAACACTTCTTTCCTTGGTTGTACCATGCTTGTGGTGCTATCCACCACTACGAGCTTGCCATTGGGTTGGCGTATCCTGCGGCGTATGTGGTGGGAAGCATAAGCCGCAGGTCTGACATTTGGAGGCTAGATTGCAGCAGTACGATAACTATCATCTTTACCATCCAAACTATCCACAAGAGCAGCATTACCCAAACAAATTTCAACAACAGGAAAATTTTCAACCGTCAACTCGACCCCAACTTAATGATTACGGTCGCCTTGTGTTTTAATTCAAATGCATATTTCCTTCATATTAACCCGAACAAAAATAAACGAAATAGTAAAAGAAAAGAAAATAAATTAAAACTTAACGCCTGCTGAACGAATCAAATCACCAAATGAGAAAGAAGTACAAGTTGAATATAATTTCTGTTAAAAAACAAACAGTTCTCTCTATTATATTATACAATTTTTTTTTTTGAAATATTATATTTTCTACGCATAAGACACACAAATTATGACATCAATGCTACTAACGTTTTTACACCGCACAAGTACTTTATTTTCTATAATTTATTTTTAATGCATTTTTTCAAAAACCGTAGATAGTTAAAAGTTCTTGTATGTTAATAATATTGTTTTTTTTCAACAAAATTTTCTATTTTTCCCCATTTTAACTTACGCTTTTTTTCTGAGCTATTATTTTTTAAGAAAAAATATAAGCTTTAGAAGAATAAATATATAAGTAAGAACAAACAACTCAAACTTAAGTTTTAAGGTTTTTAAATTATAAACATGCGTTTTTAAACCTATATAAAAACACGCGTACCTACTCTTATTTATTCTTTTTTTAATTTTAATATTGTGTTTTATAGAATATTAAATCGAATAAAAAAAACAATTCGCTTACAGTATTAAAATAGAAGGAAATTTTCGTTGTATGTACAAACTTTTTTACAATTTTTTTATTTAGTAACAAGTAAATAAATAAACACACGAACTCTTTAACAAGAAAATATAAACGAGTTTAATCTGGGAACGGCATCTGAACAAAATAGCTAGATATTTAATTAAGTTTGAAAAGTGAACTTAAAAAATAATAACAACAGTAAAAACGTGACGTAAACAGAAAGTAAATGATAAATACCTTCAGACGTTGTTTCCAAAAAACAGCATATTTTCTTCAAAAGAGTGACAATATTTTCATCCAACATTTAAAATGTTATGATATTAACTATATATGTATACCTTTGTTATAATGATTAAAAATTATTAATTCATTATTTCTAGATGCTCAACTATAATCAATTTTTTTTTTAGAAAAAATCGTATTTGGTTTTCCCTAGGGCTCATGGAATTCCGAAACGGTTGTTTTCAACCCCTTATATATTTTATATACCCCGTTAAAAGAAAAAAAATATTTATAAATGTTAGTCCAAAATTAAAATTTGTATTAACTTTGAAAGTTCAAATGTTAATAAAAGAAAATTGAAACAAGTAGCATCTGAAACAAATGAATTGATAAAAGTTTACATTGTTTCTCACCTGATTTGATTTATTAAAAAAAAATTAAATTGTGAGAAACACTGTGATCAAAGTTTACTTTATAATTTGTTAAATTCATTAATTATTGCTTAAGAAAAAACAAATTTTAGATAAGTAAAAATAAAAATTTTATCAATAAATGTGCAGCTATATTATTATAAAATATATATGAGAAAAAAAATATATTTAAACTATATTCTTAGGTAAATATTTTATGTCAACATAACATACATAACACGAAATAATCATTGTTCGTAACAAGCAAGTGAAAACAAATAGACATATACTAACTTGTTGTTTCTTAAAAAAATATAAAAAATAAAGGTTGTGTAAAAATCACAAAATGATATAAGAAAAAAAACAAATGAAATTATTTAAATTAAAAAAGCGAACAAAATTGAAAAGTCTATTTGCTTTGGTTTTGTTTTTTTCTTCGTTTACAATTCATTCGAAGAAAATTCAAATCACTGAAACTATGGTGGCTCTAAGCAAAAAGGGTTTTCAAAACAATAATCACTAAAGTAACTAGTGAATAATTATTATATACATAAAATAGTAAGATGTAAATCTTTAGTACAAAAAAAAGAAACGGAGAAAAACTTCAAAATAAAGTGAATAATTTTTTTTCTTGCAAATTATAAAACGAGTGAGTAATAAACGCAAAAAATATAAATCATCAATGAAAAAACCTTGCCAAAAAGAAACCACATAAAAATTGTTATTTTAAAATGATAACTCAGTATTAAGAAAAAATAAAAACTGCAAGTGAATGGACACTCAGATACTTAATAGAGAAAAAAAAAAAAAAACAAATATATAAGTTTTGAAGATTTCAAAGTCTAAAAAAACAACACAACAAATAAATTTAATTTATTTATTTATTCTCTTCTTAAAAAAACAAAAATAAAATGTAAATTTAAACAACACACAAAAGTTGTAATTAAATATTTAAAGTCGAAAATGGAGAAAGTATTTTAAGGACACCTATATTATATTTAATAAAAATAAATAAAATTACGTACATTTATTAAAATAAAAAATATATATATATACCATCATAATTTAACTATGTATGTATTTAATAAATATGTGTATTATAAAAAAAAGAAAACCGAAAAGCTATATACGTATGTATATATACAAATACAAGTAATGTATATCTAAAATAATGACTACTATGTATTGTGTATATATATGTAGATATATATGAACAAAAAAACACTTAAATGTTTATAAGTATAAACTATATATATTACGTATAATATTAACAAAACAAAAGATAAACATAATAAAATATTACAAACAAAATAATAACTAAAGAGCAGGTTGTGTTTCTGTTTTCTATTTATTGCAGTCCTGTAGGCTGAGCATCACTTGTCCCAAAAATGATGACATCTTTGTTTTTGTATTTGTTGTATTGAATTTGGAAGCAAAGGACATTGCAGCTTTGTGACATGGCCTCTACTTAAGTCTATTATAGGCACCGTAAAGGCTATAGCTATGTTTACACGATTGCCAGATATGACAATATTGTCGGATCTTTCAGTAAAAATTTGTCCCAAATGTCTTGCAACCATGTGAACACCAATTCAGTCTGACAATATTTGTAGAAAACTAATTGTTAGATTATTGTCTGACATCAACCGCACAACGAAATTGTCAGATCTCTGGCAAACGTCTGAAGAATGTCACATTGCCTACTGTTGTCAGACATTAGGATATTTGCAGACTCCTTTTCAATTAGCAGATGTATGCTTTTGAGGTTGACAATTTCTTCATTGTCATATATTTTTTTAACTTTTAATCGGGAAAAAATAACTGCAATGTTTTCAAACATATCTGCTGTAAGTTTGACGTCAATTTCTTTAATCAATCATAATTTTGTGCCTATAGTTTAAGCGGGTAAAAATGAAGTTTAGGTGCTAAATTTAATCCAATTCATAACCAATTCTTTACCCAAACACTGCGACATTTTCTTGGCAATTCTTTATCCTCACTCTCGAAAACGTACGCAGCCAAAATAACTGCAAGTGCATTATTATTTCATTTCATTTATTTTTATTCCAATCCACAACACTTTACAAATGTGACAAAAAATTCCTGAATTAAATTAATTTCAGTTGTCAAATGCTTTTCAGTTGCTTGTGCCAACGGTGTAAACGGACAATTTTCAGCCTGACAACGTTGTTAGAAAATCTAATGTCAGCCCACTCGAATGACAATGAAATTATCAGACTTTGGGACAAAATCTGGCAACCGTGTGAACTTGCAATTTAGCGTTGTAAGGAAGTTTCTCATTGTTATCTAATTCGAAGCTCATTGTCATAACATGAGAGATTTAAAAATATTGTCAGATAAAGCAATCGTGTAAACATAGCTTATGTCACACAATTCGTTTGCTTTGTCCCGTTACGTTCCCTTTGCTCTACATCCACGTTGAAAATATACAATTCAAAAAACCTTAAAGGCTATGTTACAAAGCTGCGATGTCGTAAGTTTTGTGCCGTTATGTCCCCGTTGCTTTTGACGCTCGTTTCGACTTGCGATGTTTTTTAACGAAAGACGTGTGGTGACGCAGCGCTGTGTGTGCATTACTTAATTTGTTCGCAAGTACTGTAAGACGCAAAATTTGATGGATTTTATTATCTGTCAAAAATGCAAGTCATTTTGTCACAACAGCATAGGTAGTGCATATCGAAAAACTTTTAAACAAAACAAAATCAAGCAAAAAGTTGGAAAACTGTGTTATTTAGCTGTAGGTATCTAGGTGCAACTCTACTTATTAAAATGAATGTTGAATTCTTTCAACATCGAGCACCGAGTCCGACGCGGTGTAACGAAACCTTGGGTGGAATCGGTTAAGGTGATCTGTGATTATCACATTTTGTGACAGTCAATGTGATCAAACAAAATAGTCCGTCTGCGTAAGGTGATCACAAAAATATTGTTCTGAATCGTTGCTTTATTTAGGCTTGTGATGTAAGAACTTTTTTTAATTCATGCATGCAGAAAGTCAGCCTTGTAGGTAAAAAAAAAACATCTAACTAGGAAGTTTGGAAACTGGGGACC
The DNA here is from genome assembly GCA_947623515.1 of Neoascia interrupta. Lineage (NCBI taxonomy): Eukaryota > Metazoa > Arthropoda > Insecta > Diptera > Syrphidae > Neoascia > Neoascia interrupta. The sequence continues at coordinate 147,648,864 of OX392462.1, forward strand.
AACTGATTTTGACGGTGACTGATCGAGAGCTGTCACAAAAAAATTGTGACAAGAACGCTTCCACCCAAGTTTGTCTGCCTGCAGGGCATAAAGCGACGACGACAAAGCCTAGGCTTGGCCTTGGCCTGGCTTTACAAGTTCAACCATGCGATTTCAGTGTTTCCTAACACAATGAATCTTGGCTTCAAAATTTTGTTTGCAAAGAGAAAGCGTGCGTAAAGAGAGTGTTGAACTTTTGCTTCGTTTGAAGCAAATGGGTGGAAATCGATTTCGATCACACACACGAAGTCAATCAGTCTGCCTTGGGCTCTCTTTGTAGTGTCTTGGTCATGCACGGATATGACGCAGAATATCTGAGTGTGTATACATTTCGAGCCAAATTGCGTATTATTACTTATTAGTTGGACATGAACGTTATACATAATAATGTACACAGCACCAGCTATCAGGGCTTTCGGCTGTGTGTGCGTATTTTTTAAATCATCGTGGCATGCTTAGACAACGTAGTGACTGCACTGATAAAAGCTCTCCCTCCATGAGCGCAATGTCATTTGCAAAACCGGTTCAAAGCCCACGTATGCCCACGGGGTGAAGACCATAAATTACTGAATAACTAGATATTCAACTTCGGACATGTAAAAGCTTTGCCCACAAGCTGAAATTGATGAATTTACCCATTCTCTGACATTTGTTTACAAATGTGAGTAAATTCTTGAATTTCTTGCAATTTCGTTTTGCAGCTTTTACATCAGCTGATCGCGTAAGGTAAATTGTTGTTGTTTCTTCTTACACGTATTCACCGACACGGAAATTTAAAGCTTTAAAAAAGCTTTTAAGGCTTTATAAAAAACGTAAACAAATGGGTGTTGGAGAGTAAGAGGGACGCAAGTTGAATATCTAGTTATTCAGTAATTTGTGGTTGGAGAGTAAGAGTTATTCAGAAATTTGTGGCTGTGTGCAGCTTTGATTGTGTATGTGAAGTGACGTTTCGACTCAACTTCTTACACGTATTCACCGACACGGAAATTTAAAGCTTTAAAAAAGCTTTTAAGGCTTTATAAAAAACGTAAACAAATGGGTGTTGGAGAGTAAGAGGGACGCAAGTTGAATATCTAGTTATTCAGTAATTTGTGGTTGGAGAGTAAGAGTTATTCAGAAATTTGTGGCTGTGTGCAGCTTTGATTGTGTATGTGAAGTGACGTTTCGACTCAATTTTCATTCGTTATTTTTTACAACGCGACTGAAATTGTATGAAATCGATAAAAAAAAATACTAAATATCAGAAAGAAAAAGCTAACAAAGTTCATTTTAAGTAAAAAATGCAAAAAACCGAAGCCAACAAAACTTAAGAAATGAAAAAAAAAAGTAAACAAAATAAAGTCAAAGCAATTTGACACTTAACGTGATGACTGCACCGGTGCAGGATTTGTCGTTTTTTACACAATGAAACCGAGTGTACACCACGCTGGATTTGTCGCGAACTCGGAGTATTATTTGGCAGCTCGATGTGGCAGTTCGGTGTTCAAAAGAATACCTACGTCATAAGTGTCGCTGATTCTGAAATGTCAATGTTCTGCTTAAGCACGTAAAAAGGGTAGATCCGCAAGAAGATTTTCTTTTTATTGCTATAAAGTGAATTTTTTGTTGTAAAAAATAGGTATGCTTATAGTTCAGTTTTATAATAAATTTAAGAAATGGGGCGTGGAAACTGTCTTTCAAAAGAGGAAAGCATGAAAATTAAAATCTTGAGGGAAGAAGGATATTCAAATCGCGAAATTGCAAGGCGGATAGTTCGAAGTCATAAAGTGGCTAACTCTTTGCCTACTCTCTGATCCCCAAAATTATGGAGCAAACGAAAAAGGGTGCACTTTTCGTGCAACAACAGCTGCTGAAAGACGAGAATTCTTCGGATAGCTTCTAATTCTAGATGTTCGGCACCAAAAATTGATGCTCAAGCCGTCTACTGTGCGACGAATTCTGAAGGCCTCACCTAACCTCAAACGAATAAACATGAAGCACAAGCCTGTTCTTACAGAAGATCATAAGGTCATTCGTTATGACTTTGCTTTGGACGAATAAGTGGAAACAAGTGATATTTAGCGATGAAAAAAAGTTTAACTTGGTTGGCCTCAAAGAAGATTTGCGCAAAGAAGAAATTGTTTTGTCCAGACATCATACAAGAACAGGCAGTGTAATGGTATGTGGTGGAATATCTTGGCGCCTTTGAGCTCGTGGAAATGAAAGCTCACAAACTGCTAACGCCTACAAAAACATCCTACAAAGTGTTGTGGCACAGATACAAAATGTACTCCATACCATTCTAATGGTTTTCCAACAAGATAATGAGCAGATTCATACCGCACGAATACTGAAAGATTGGTATCGCTAGCAATCAATTGAGGTTATGGCATGGCCGCCATATTCCCTTGACATTATAGAGAACGTTTGGGGATGGATGTCCAGAAATTTTTATAGCAGTGGATGCGAATTTAGTAAAACCATCGAGCTTTAGTAAATCGAAGCTTGGTACCTAAAATCTTTATACAATTCTATGCCTGACAGAATTTTTGAGGGTATATCAAAGAACGGAGGTCATACCCATTTCTAGAAACCCTTGTTAAATAAAATTTCTCTTTGGTTCATTTTTTTTTTAGTCTTTTACTCTACTGGATCTATCCAAGTGATCGAGTTTTTAGACGCATTTTACCAAGAAAGGTCCCTTATTCTGAGGTTTCTTACATCTTGGCACATGCTCTTTTATAAATCCAATAATTGCGGCGGTGTCAATTATCTTGCAATATGGCCCTTTGATAAAATGTATCCCCTTTCAAATTAAATGGAAATTCAACGTGAATCTATCCTATTGATTGGGAATGTATATCGTTCCAACGAACTTTGAAAAGGGAACTTTGGTCAGTCACAATTTTAATTTTTTCTTAAAAAAAAACGTATGGCCCATGGGGGGATCGAACCCACGACCTTCGCGTTATTAGCACGACGCTCTAACCGACTGAGCTAATGGGCCTACTTGACTTTCTTAGATTTTGCAAACTTTTCCCATTTAGAGTGTACAGAGCTCCCCAAAATATTTAGGTTTAAGGTGCTTAGGTGTTGCGTTGTCATGTTGTGCTGTCACCTGTCACTTGGACTTGTTTACTTTCATCAACTTTTAGTTTTTAGCAAAAGTTGTTTCTCCCACTAAACTAATTGATTTCACGACTATGGAGAAGCTAGAAGCATTAAAAATATCTTCGGTTCGCTCGAAGAACATCCTAGATCGACCATTGTCCAAGGGTAAAATGGAGGTTTCGCAAAGTATTGTAGCCCTGCTGTTTAGTGAAATCGTCCAGTACTGCCAGAGCCGTGTTTACACCGTTCCAGAGCTGCAATCAAGGTAAGTTGAATAAGTAAACAAAGAGCTCAACATCCTGACTCATCTGTTCGAAGGTTACATGAAATGGGGCAGGACGTCGGCACCAGAGTCATAGATTTATATTTTGTTCGTGAAAGAAGCTCCAAGCGAGAGACCAAGCTGACGCAAATGCTGCTCTTCGTAAAAACAACATTGTGGAAGGTCCTTTTGTGTGGATCATTTGAAGGAACCGATTTCTTGACATCTTTTGGTTTTCTTTTAGAACCTTTTCGGCAAAGAGGCAGAAAAGTTGGAGCACGCCAATGACGACGAACGCACGTACTACATCATTGAGAAAGACCCCCTGGTCAACACCTTCATAAGTGTACCCAAGGACAAAGGCTCTTTGAACTGTGCCAACTTTACAGCTGGCATAGTGGAAGCAGTACTGACGCATTGTGGCTTTGTAAGTTAACATCTTTTTAATCCTGCCTTACTTACAAGTCTAATAACTCTCCAGCCGTGCAAAGTTACTGCCCACTGGCACAAGGGAACAACGTACATGGTCAAGTTTGAGGACTATGTCATAGCTAGAGATAAACAGCTAGAGGACAAGTAAAATGCAAACGATACCCACTGACTTAATGTCGATTCTTTATTTATAATAAGCTTTGCAATAAATCAAACTGTGTCTCCTTAGATAAACTTGAAGTTACGATCTTTGTAGGCAACCTGTCCGGTACGATATTTGTGTTCTCTTCCATCGCGCTCGGCTTTTAGTGCCATGGCAAACACTACTATCGGAATCACTACCATGCCCATTCCCATTCGGAACGCCTTGCCATTAGGCTTGAAGTGCTCATAGTGGTTCACACGCATCGCTTGGAAACGTTGTATTCCGGCATCGAACTGCAATAACAGATACCAATCTTTGTAGTATTTATTGTGGAAATCATTTGCAAGGCACGATGACATAACAGCTCGTGAAGGGTAGGTGTTGGGTCGTCCAACTTACCACGGTGCCACCTTCTCCAGTCGCATGACGATAGGGATTCGAAATCTGCTTACTGAACTCGGCACGTAGTCTTGTGGCTCGCTCGTGTTTCTTCAGCAGAAGGTCCTTCTCGGCCGCAGTTAATTCGGGCATTTTTGATAAAAAGTTGCTGGGAAATGCACCTCGAAGAAATTACGATTTTTTTATGACAGCTGACAGTTTCGAAGAAATGAAAACAAAAAGTTTGTTTTTTAGCAGTTGGCTCCGTTTGATTATTGTACTAGAAGAAAAGTAAAACAAAGTGAGATCGGTGATGGCACTTTTTTTTAATAAAGTTTTTAGCGCACAAATCACAGAACATAAGATTATGCAACATTGAGAAAAAAGCAGTACACCTACTGCGTCACTCGTCATTGGACGCCAAGCAAAACAAATTGCTGATCTGTGATTTTCAGATCTACAGTTAGGTCTGTCACAAAAGTCATAACAAACGCGTGTCGTAATCTTTATGTTTTTTTATTCATGTTTTTAGCGCAACCACAACTTTTTTTTTCCTTGTAAAGCCGCATTGTCACAAGGAACATAAACAGAATTTCATACATTAGCAACGCAAAACGCAATGTATGGGATTCTGTTTCTGTTCCTGTTTTGCGTTGCTTATAACAACGCGGCTTAACGGCCTAATCATAGCTATCATAGATTAGCTGTTTACGTTGCTTGTGACAACGTGGCTTTAATGCACAAAAGACCGAAATCGTCCTCTTCACTCAGAAATACAAAAACGTCGGCACACATCTCATACTCAACGTTTTAAGAAAGTTACGAAGCCAAGCACGCATCTGCATATCTGCATCAGTGGTGCCCTGAGAACTAACATGCGGTGGATCTAACATCCAAGAAGGAAGATGGTGTAGGAAGTGGTGCATTCTCTGAGTGTCTTAATTTAAATAAATCACTTGGACTACCTAATCAATGCAGTGTCTTCCAAGCTGAAATAATGGCGATTGTTAAAGCCCAGTCCTAGTTAAAGTGAAACGTGATATACGCCTGCGATTATCTGTATTTTTACGGATAGCCAGGCCGCAATTAAATCCCTGACATCGTTCTCTATAAACTCTAAATTCGTTATCAACGAAAAGATATCCGCTCACTTTCACATCCGCCTGTGCTAGGTGCCAGCCCAAAGTGACATTAAGGGAAATTGTGTTTCTGACAAACACAGTATTCCCCTAACTACCTTCAAATTACAGCTCAACAATCAGAGTAAACAAAAAACTTACGCCAGATGGAGGACAGGCACTACATGTCAAATCTCCAAGCAAATTTGACATGTAGTGGAAAAACGCTTCACTTTATTCACGCAAGAACCACAAGACTGAGACACACATTAATTAAACTCTGGATTAATCATACAACGAATGACGACTGCGAAATAACGGAACATGAAATTCTAGGTAAAAATTAATGCGTAGACGCACGTTGAGTATTCGTGGTTGCGTATGTGTGTGTGCATGTTAAACATGACAAAAAATAATCGTTTGTGGAGACAGAGAGTTATCTTAGGCCACGGCGACAGAAAAAAGCGCGACTATTCACCGTCCGACTAAAAGCACACGCGTTAATGTTCTAGACAACGCACGATTGCGGCTACGACAATTAGGTGCGAGACTTGTTCTGCAACAAATTTCCGAATTGCGACTCTTTCAAGCCGCATGACCAAAAATTTTGTTTAATTAACGATAATATAACCAACTGTTTTCACTACAAATCACCGGAATCGCCCCGAAAATGAGTGTTTGTATGCTGAGTTTACCTCAAAAAGCTTGCAAATTCTTTTTTTTAACGATGAAAATTAAATTCTTCATTAAAACTGACAGGAACCGCACGGAAAATTATCGCTTCTGTGTTGAGTATTCTTGCTGCAGAAAATCGTGCTGTTTTTTTGTCGCGCGTTTTTCTGTCACCGTGTGTCCCTAACATTAAGCAGCGTTGTCACAAGCAACGTAAAACGGGAACAGAAACAGAGTCCCATACATTAGCAACTGAAACCTTAATTCGCTGAATGCTTTTTGCGTTGCAAATGTGTGAAATTCAGTTTCTGTTTCTGTTCCTGTTCCTTCTGACAACGCGGCTTTAAGCGGCATATACACACATCGAAATCTCATCAAGCATACGAGAGTGTGTTTGTAAATTTTTTTTTACGCAGCATATACACACATCAAGCTTGAGTCTTCAAACATTCATATAATTTTTAAGTTTTTCTCATTTTTTTCACAAATAAACCCCGCTCCGTTCATTAAATATCCTCCAAACTGAATGAATGCTTGATCAAGCAGTAAATCACGAATATACACTCATCAAGCATAGACACTTGATTGAAGAAAAATCAAAACATTTTGATTTCGCTTTAAGGATGCACACAACCTATAGGTGTTTTGTTTTTACTCATAAACTCTCGCATGCTCGATGAGATTTTGATGTGTGTATACGCTGCTTCAACTAGAAACTAGTCAAAACTGTTTCAGAAAAATGGACTCGGAAATTTGCTTAGATGGTTTCTGTTTCTTGTGGCAACGCGGGCACGTCATTGATTTTGACAAATGGGCAAACATGATTTTTGACAGTCGAAATCAAAACTGATGCTCTTGACTTTCGGATGTCAGCCAATACAAATTTGTTTTTTGATTTTATTTAAATAATAATTGTAGATAAATTTAAGTTAAAAAATGAATGCTTCAGTGAGGAATATTTATTTGGGTTAAAAAAAAATTAACTATTTACTTTTCACATTTTCAGCGATTATCCCTGGAGTCAGCTCGAGTAAGCGAGGTTAACAGTAAACTTCCGTGCAAAATAATGCACCTAAAGGTTTTGCAGCATGCCGCTGAAATATCTCCATTTGTTACGGAAAGAACTCTTGGTCCGGATAAAGAAGAGTATCGTCCAGGAACACCGAAGCTTTCGAAACGTGTATCGCTCGATGCTAAAGTAGACCTAAAGAAAGAAGTGAGAAGTCCCACGACAATTTGTCCGTCGAACCGTCACAGCTTAGAGGTAAGCAGGGGTAATATTCCAATAAAATTAATCTTTGCCTTAAAAAATGTTATTCATAGAGCCTAGACTATGAAACAATTAACACAACGATAGTACTTCGTGAAGCAGAAAAGAATCGCCGGAGATCTATTCGCAAACAAATTGAAGAAATTCACAAACAAGCCCACCCTAGTGACGCTCAAGTTGATGTCATTCGTGAAAAACTCAAAGAAGAACGCGAAAAACGACTGCAGGAACAAAACGAAAATGAAAAGCACATTATGGAAGAGGCCAGACGACAAGCTCAACAACAGCTAAATGAGGACGAACGGGAGATCGCAGCACTGCGACAACAAAGCCAACACACTCTTCAAATGATCACCATCCAGGCTGTTGTTCAGTACCAAAAACGGTTCAGAGCCCGCTACGAAGTCGTAGCTAAGCTGCTCATGTCAATGGATAAAAAAATTCTAACCTCCGCCGAGGAGTACAACCAGAAGCTAAAGTCCTTTGTGTTGGCATTCGATCAATTGATTGGAAAAATTCGAAGTCAAGCGACTGGAACTGCTGAACTTAAGATAGCCGAAGGTTTGTGCAAATCGATTGCTGACTTAGAGGATAGCATACTTGCGGAAGCAAAGCAGCAGCAAGGGCAGTTGCAGCTGCAACAGGAGCAAAAGCTTCAAGAGCAGGAGAAACAGCTTGAAATACAGAAAAAGCAACATGAGCAGGCTGTGCAACAACAGCAACAGGAGCAACAACAGAAAGCCGCTGCTGCAGCAGCTGCTATTGTAGCGTTGAATCAGAGCGGCACCAAGACTATGGAACAAAATGTTCCGAATGATATTCCAGATTCTGCAGTTAAGAACGTCACTGTGCCGCAGGATTCAAATACGCCAGTCGAAGCATCAGCACAGTTTGTCAGTAAAGAACGATACGAATTTTACTCGTTGATAAACAAGTTCTACACGGAGAAAGTGGAAAAGGTCAAACCTCTGCAGTCTGATGAAAATATGAAGAAATATCGATTCGCATGCCAAAAGGCCATCAATATTCCTGTGAATGCTATCTCAGCTGTTAGCGCTCAACATTTACAGGTAAGTTAGCGGTTGTGGGTTCCATGTCAAAATTTGAATGTATATTTTCTGGCTAAGAAGCATTCAATGATTCTGGAGGTTGTTTGAATTTTAACTTTTGCTGCTACAAAATCCCTAAAACAAGGTACACTAGCGTCAATACTTAATATTGAAGGCATTTGCTGCTTTGGTCTGAGAGCCCCTGCGTAGCTCTTTCATTTATACTACAAGTAGACATGAAACAGAGTTCTTCTTATTTCCCATCCATTTACCGACCATTTTTTGCGGTTCTAGCAATCTAAGGTTATGGAAACATTGATGTAAAGCCAGCTACTGAGACATATGGAATCGGAGGAGCTTTCCTATTTCTACCGACAACGACAATGCGGCTTCCGAATCAAAAGATCTACTGGATGGATCTATGGGATGGCTTATATCACTGACAATTGGAGCCGTGCCTTACATGGGTAAAAGCAAAGCTATTGCGCTTTGTTGATATAAAACTTATATCTTTTATTATAGGCTTTAAATTTGTTATTTAGGCTTTATTGATATAAAATCAAAAACGGTCCTTACCCTAGTTTGGTAACCACCTCTGTTTCGATCAACAATTTTGGCTGTTTAAGTAGAAGTGTGAAGACCAGGATAACATTAAATGTACACCTTAGTTTTTCTTTATTCGCATTTTAGCAGCAGACCAGCAAGCCCGTTGGCTGTTACACACCGGCGGGAAACACCAAGATTGTCTTTCCATGCAGATGCTTTTCAGCAGAAGCCAAGCAACACTTAAAACTTTAACTGCAAAAACGCAGTGTAAATTATAGGACCTACACGAAGTGTGGAAATTGAACAAACTGCAGGTTGAACAAACTGCATGCCTAATAAAGATGAGCTTAATCTTCATCAAACGCCGACGGACCGCTCCGTGTATGTCTGCATACTTGATGGGTTGTTTTCGTATTGTTTTTCGGGTTGTTTTTGTATGCAAAGTCCATTGCCTCGTGCGAAGTTTCAAACCTTCACCTTATTGATTCGAGTATGATTTTGAGTGTCAGGAAAAACAATCAAAAAAATATTGGACACTATGACTGAACTTTTATGTTGACGTCACGTGCAATTTAGCAGAAAAACGTGGATTTTGCATTGTTTTCTTATTACTCATGCGAGCTAAAAGCTGCACCGTAAAGCAAGACTGAGAAGATGAGGGTCTTATAAATGCACACTTTAGTTGATCGAAAGTGGGCTTTGCTACTCAATTGCCTTCTTAGCCCAAAGAAATAGCGATTGGCAAGAGTTATCCTTCGTTTAATTTCAGCACTGGTGTCATTGTCTGAATTGATAGCGGAACGCAGGAAGAAAAAGTCCTTAACTAACTCCAAGTTATAGCTGAATACAGCAGAAGAGATTTTGTATGCGATGTTAAGAAGATGCCTCTGTAGTTGACACAGTTCAGAGGGTCTCCTTTGGGGAGGATCAGGCAAACAATGCTGAGGTTCCATTCGTCGGTCACGCTTTTCTCCGACCATATCTTGCAGATGAGCTGGTGCATGCTTCTAACCAGCTCATCGCCAGTGGATTTATAAAGTTCGGTAGGCAGCCTGCTTCTGCTGCTTTTGTTGCACTTGAGCTTGGACACAGTTACTTTCACTTCATCCTGGTCGGGTGGGCGGTATCGTTCGTGTGCTTCGTTCGTAACGTGTTCGCCCGGGTTGAATGGTTCGTTCTGTCTGTCAGCAGTATCTGTTTCGTATTCGCCGTTATACAGTCTGCAGAAATGGTTTTGCCAAAACTGTTGGGCTTTGCGTCCAAAAACTTCAACTTACTCAAAAGCTCAGCTAAGATATTGAGAAAAATCAAATAGCGAGAGCTTCTGTAGAAATTTTGAAGGAATTTCTTCGCCTGTTTTGCTTTTCTTTGCTTTTTAGAAAGTTAGTGGCAACTTTAGCAGCGTCTTGGCTGAGGCAATCGTTGTATCGATCCCGTAAAAAAAACAAGCCATCCAAGCGTGCCAAACCAACATTACACAATCTCTAATAACTCGGACTTTGTGGTCGCCTTTCTGGAGTGTAACGACTAGTATCAAGTAAAGACTCCTTAATAAACGAAGGCCCGACAATTAGAAAAAATATAAAAATATATCCAGAGATTTTGGCAGACAGATAAACGCAAACGTCTGCAATGATACAGGACGTACACCATCCGCGATCCACCGTGGCCAGATCAGCATATTTCAAGCAGAAATCACAGCCGGGGCTTAGTGGTTAGTGTGCGGGGCTACAGTGCACGAAGCACCTCCGCGAGGGTTTGTCAGACCCTAGAGCACACGTTTTTTGTCATAGGTGACCTGTTAATTCGAAAAAAATTGTAGGTCACCTCCATGGGTGTAAAAACACCTGATGTGAATGCAATATGCTTGGTTATGAGAGCTCAGGCGATGGCTTTTCTGAGCTGCAGGTGTCAGTGGGGTTTTTTAGAAATCGCAGCAGCTCAGAAAGTCACGGTCTGTCCTGAAAAATAACTCAATAGAATGAGGCGAACCATTTTGAATTTTGTTGAAATTTTACTACATCCAACACAGTCTTTCTTCATCCAACATGGAAGCAAGACTTTATCGTCTGTAACAATCAAATAACATCGACTCATGTTCTTACAACTTCTTAACGTTATGGAATTAAAACGCCGATTCAAAATTCCTCTTTAAAAAAACTTCTCCATAACAATCCTTCCGAGCTTTACTCACCTCTCATAAAATCGAAGCTTATCGAAGCTTGTAGCTCAAAACAATCCCTAACTGGATTTCAGCCCATAGTGGCTTTGAGAGCAGTGATTCCGCATACTATTTGAAGTCGTTGCAACTTCACCCCTCATATGGTCTGAACCATTTTGCGGAGGGACTTTGCGAATCGAATTCAACGAATTCTGGATTAATTCCTCTCTATAAAATCGCTCCACAAAAACGTTTCCCCATATTCTCACATGAACAAAACTAATTAAAGAATTCCAAGAAGAATTTTCAGCAACCTGTGCAATCTGAAAAAGCATCTTCACATTCACCTCTCATCGGACCCTGCGTGAAGAATTGTCTAGAGAGCGATGAACAAACAAACCTAGCTGCAACATAACAATATCCGCGGCAACAAGATTATTTCATCGGCAAAGCTAGCCGAAATCCCTGCGAATCTAACGAATTAATCCAATTCGTTAAAGCAACGAATTAGCTTTTAAAAAATCGTTCTAAGTTAAACAATTTAGTAAAAGTTAATTTCAAACTGAATAACTCACAAGCCTTACAAATCCTTTTCATTTTCAGGATAAATTCGAAAAACTTTACTCGTTCATTGCTGGAAATCCGTTAAAAACCGCCGACGGTCAAATCACTGTTAACGATCATCCACTTGGACGTGACTACTGCATCCTGTTGATGGCAAAAAAGTTTGTGAGTCAAGGTGACACAGCCATCTCGAGCAATCCTCAGGCCGCTTTCCCTGTCGCCACTGTGATTGTTTCCTTATGGAAACTAGTTCCGGAATTTGGACAACTATTCCTCGCCTACACATTTAAAGAATCGCCATTTCTGGTGCCATATTTCATTCCTCAGAAGCGGGGTCAATCTGTCGAGGAGTATTCGAAAATTCTCGGCTATCGCGTTGTCGACGGTGCCATAGAGAACCACGATATGTACCTTAAGCGGCAATCGGGCATAGCTAGACTTTATTCAGCCGTAATGACAACACCCGGACGCCGTGTGGACGGACCACAGCACCCGTACGGAATTGAAAACGGATGGATTTGGTTGGCCAACTTCATATCACTTCAACCATTGCCCGACATTTGTGCGACCCTGATGTGGGAATTCCTACAGAACGCCGGCGCTGATATGTTGGTGCACTTTGGCGCACAATTCCGCAAGCTTTTGTATGTCATACAACAGCAGTACTTTCCTAAATTGTCGGCCGTGGACGAGGGTGGACCAAAAGCACGTTTGGAAATCCTGCTCGGAAAGATCCTTAAGGAGGGACAAATGCCCAAGCCGCAAGGCACTTTGCCGGCAAATTTTTGGTAGTTGTTTGTATTTTTAATAAAAGTGTTTTATATTAAATTTTGCAGTTTTCTGTAATTCTAAGAATAAAAAACAATTTGGGGCAACTAATGATAGATCAAAACAAGTGTATTTTGTGATACCCAATAATTCAATTTGAAGTTTCAGCTGTTGGCGGCGTTTATTAATTAGTCCTCTTCGTCCAAGTCGAGGTCGTTTAGCTCATCTTCTAGGCCTCCCAGGCAATCGTCGTCGAGGAATAAATTCTCGTTAATCGGAGCCGCATCGTCAGCAGGAGTTTCGACCTTTTCCGCTGCAGCAGCGTCTTCAGCGTCCGCAGCATCTTTCTGGTCTTTTAGTCGGGTGTTGGATGCCACGGTACCGGTTCCATCAACCTAACAATGTATGTACACAGAGTTAAGAGTTTTGTGAGAAAATATTCTGTGTTCCAGTTTACCTCTTGAGCCGCGAGGGATAGGGACGCCAAATCGAGTTCCTTGTATTCGACGGTGTTGTCATCTTCGTCATCAGATCGTGCATAGATGTCGAAAGCAGCATCGCCATCTTCCATGGGACCGTCGTCGACCAAATCGGGATTAAAGCTGAACATCTCCCTACCGGAAATACCAAACTGTTTGCCTTTGCTGTAGTCGTTTTTCTTCTTTTCTTCGTCCGCAGAGCGTTTTTCTTTCTTCTCCTGGATTTTACGCTTTTTCCAGGCCAAGAAAGTTTCCAGAGTCACTCGGGTCTGAAATGGGTATCGTTACATACGGTGGACTACACAGTACAAAAGAACCAAACCTGACTGGATCCTAGAGCGGCTCGTTCTCGTTCGATCAGATCGACCAGCGAAATCTCTGATGGTTTGTCGTCCTTCTTTTTGTCCTTTTTCAGCACGTATCCCGGTGGAAGGGCGTGACGGTATATACACCTCTCGCCGTTCGGGCATTCCCAAAACCACCCGTATTTTGACTTTTCCAGCGCTTCGAGGAAGAATTTGCAGATCTGAAAATATTCAAGGATTGGTACTCTGAACTTAAGAATGCAGCGCAACACTTACAATATCAGTGGTTGGACGACGTTTCTCCTCCGAGTGCTTTTGTTCGACGACCTGCTGCAGCTTGTCCACGTCCCAGTTTTGCATGTCATCGCCCTCTTCATCGCGCATATCCACGTAAATGGAACGTTTCTCGGCCTGCATAAGTAAGCTTGAGTTAACAGCAAACCGCTACAAATAAAGAGCCAATACACTTGCCTTATTTTCGATAGTGAGGTCGTGGGAGAACTTGCACTTGTCTCCTTTGCCGCAGTTGCCTTGTTTGAAGAAGGCGCACACCACAGACTTGGGATCGGTTCCCTTCTCGACTTTCTGCGCTTGCACTGGCTTAAAAAGCGCAGCCAACTCCTTTTGCTCTTGCAGTTTCTTCTCCTTCTCTTCTTTTTTCTTTTCCGCATCAGTCTTCGGGTGATGTCCGCCAGCGTGCACTTGCTTTTGAACTTGTTGAATGAACTTTTGCTGTTTGGCACCCTTTTTGTTCTTTAGCCCAAATGTCTTGTCCTTTCGTATAAAGTGGTTTTGGTCAATTTATGGAGATAACTTTTAAGGTTATGGTTTCAGGAGTTCTGGCCTTTTTTGTTGCAACAACACTGACAACACACTTACCTCGATGACTTTCTCCTTTTTCTTTTGTTCGGTCTTTTTACTCGGTGCAGCAGAGCATTTTTTGGGCGGCATTTTGTCAGAACTTTAGTGGATTATATTCACTGCGAGAAACTGGGTGTTTTGAATCTCTAATAATTCAGTAATTCAAAAGAAACGTGAAGATGTCTTCTTTCAAATGCAGCACCAAAAATCCACATCCGCACACTCTGTGACCAAGTGACAGTTGGAAAAATGTGTCAAATGCGACTGGAACGATTAAATGTCATATCGTTGCGCCGGCGGTTGGAACTATCGAAAAGCTCTGTTTATTTTGAAAATGCGGACATTGGGAATCTTGTCTTATTATAGGGGAAACATGTGTTGAGGGCATAAATTAATGAATAACTCGATATTCAACTTCGGACATGTTGTAAAAGCTTTGCCAACAAGAAAACTTTGAAATTGAGGAATTGACCCATCCGTCGACATTTGTTTACAAATGTGAGTAAATTCATCAATTTGTCTTTTCCATGCAGTTTCGGTTTGGAGGTTTTACATCAGCTGATCGCGTAAATTAAATTGTTGTTGTATCTTCTTACACGTATCCACCGACACGGAAATTTAAAGTTTTATAAAAGCTGTAAAGGCTTTATAAAAACGTAAAAAAATGGGTGTTGGAGGGTAAAATCGCAACGCAAAACAGGAACAGAAACAGAATCTCATACATTAGCAACTGAAACCTAAGTTCGCTTAATGCTTTTTGCGTTGCTAATGTATGAAATTCTGTTTCTGTTCCTTGTGATTACGCGACTTAAGAGGGACGCAAGTTGACTATCTAGTTATTCAATAATTTATTCTTCGCGTAAACCTTTGCCCACAGCTGTCACTTCTCTTAACCAAACAAATCTAATTGCAGCACACTTTGCTGCTAGTTCCATGCTCCCAGATTGCGCGATCCGAAATTAAAGCTTTAAAAAAGCTTTCAAGGCT
The DNA here is from genome assembly GCA_947623515.1 of Neoascia interrupta. Lineage (NCBI taxonomy): Eukaryota > Metazoa > Arthropoda > Insecta > Diptera > Syrphidae > Neoascia > Neoascia interrupta. The sequence continues at coordinate 147,663,990 of OX392462.1, forward strand.
TTATAAGAAACGTAAACAATTGGGTGTTGGAGGCAGGGTTGTCAGATTTTAAAAACCCGCATCGCCAAACGTAAAACAAAAAGCGCCAAGAAGCACCAAATTTCAAAATTTTTCATTCAAAATTTTTAAAGCATGAAAATCAAATAAATTTGCCAATTTCGTAATTTTAACGAAAACATAATCTTTATTTTAAAAACGTACATTTTGGGGAAGGCAAGGAAAACGGAATTGTAGATTTTTGGGTGCATTCATAAGTAGGATCTCGATGGCTCCATTTAGCAAACAGCAATGAAAAAGATGTAAGGTTTGAGTAAAAATGTCAAAAAAAGAAAAATGATGAAGATTTTGGTTAAAAATATAAAAGCGCCAAAATCTAAAAATATCGCCATATTTTTGATTCGGCGCCAAACCGTTTTTCGCGTCGCGATAAATCACAACATCTGACAAGCCTTGTTGGGGGCAAGATGGGTGCAACACGCAAGTTGAATATCTAGTTATTCAACAATTTATGGTTCAGGGTTACGGACGTAGCCTTTTTAGGGAACTATTCTTTAATAGGGTGCTTCTATCGCACATAAAAGAGAGACTAACGCAGGGAGAATTAAAGTACTTCCACCGAAAAAAGGGAGATTTACTCAAGGTATGAACGCAGTAGCTACCAACACAATACGATCCTGACGGAGCTAAGCTACTGCCAGGCAATCCAACTCTTACGCATGAAATTCCATCCCTGGTGGACTTCGTCCCCCTCACTCGATAAATAACACCCTATGATGTTATTTATCGAGTGAGGGTGGACTGAGAAAATAATTCAATTATCATGCCTTATGAAATCGCAATTTACACAGATGTTCGAAAATATAGCAGAAGTATTAAAACGCGTGCTTACTTATACGAGGCTAAAGGAAAAGTGAAAATTTTATTTTTGTAATTATAAATAAACAGATACAATGATCCTATGATCAATACATAACAAGTGTATTTAGTACAGGTAGTAACGATTCCATATTAGTATACAGGTGTCACCAATACTCCTTCTTAATCTGGAACCTGTTACTGAACACCCATTGCCTTCCGCAAAAGTTCCAGTTTTATTTTGTCAAGAGATTTTGTAAGTATATCAGCAACTTGTTGATCAGTGCGGTGATCTACGGTGATTTCCTTCCGAGCTAAGGTATCTTGAACGAAATGGTGTCGTATATCAATATGTTTCGTTCTAGGATGAAATCCACTATGAGAAGCAATGAATATAGCTCTTTGATTGTCGCAAAGAATTTGCAAGGGCTCATGCTTTCTGGAAAGTTGGAACTTTTCTCCATTCCACCAAAGGGCTTCTTGTACAGCTGCTGATAACGCAATATATTCAGCTTCACAAAAAGAAAGTGCAACGGTTTGTTGCTTCTTGGAACACCAGGATATGGCTCCTCCTTGAGATATAAAGACATAACCGGTGGTTGACTTGCGATCATCGATGTTTGTTGCCCAATCTGCATCAGCGTATCCTAAGATACTGTCAGTGCCATTCCTCATAAAACGAGGTTTGAATGTAGAGGTTCCCCTTAAGTAGCGAAGAAGATGTTTAACAGCTGACCAATGACGGGGTCCTGGGTTCGAGTTAAAACGACTAAGTTTGTTCACGGCAAAACAAATATCGGGTCTCGTACACTGGTATAAGTACATCAAACATCCTATTGCTTCCTGGCACGGAATGTCCGGCATTTGCTTTATGTCTTCCTGTGTAGTCGCGCAATCATTTTCTGATAATTGTTCACTGGAATTCATAGGTGTTCTGACTGCTTTTGCGTCTTTCATACCAAATTTCTTTAAAATGTTCTCAATGTAAATTCTTGATCTAGCGCAATTGAATCCTTATCACGTGTTATCCGCATTCCAAGAATTTGCGCTGCTTCACCAAGCTCCTTCATGTGAAATTTTTCATTGAGGTGGTCTTTAATGTTTTTAAGCCAATTGTCATCATTGCAGAACAAGAGTAAATCGTCAACGTAAATAGCCATCATCAAAATGTTGGTGTCTTCAAGTTTGTAGTACAGGCAAGAATCGTATTGTGACTGTTCTAATCCGAATTCTTTAAGAGCTTTGCTTAACTCCTGATTCCAAACTCTACTCGATTGTTTGAGTCCATATAATGCCTTGTTTAGACGACATGACTTGGTTGAGTTGTTTTGGTCTTCGAAAAACTGTGGCTGTTCCATATATATTTCCTCGTTTAATCGGCCTTGAAGAAATGCTGTGACGGCATCCATATGTTCTATCTTCAAATTTAGCTTAGCGGCGATTGCGAAAAGGTATCGCAGAGAACTATGACGTACGATAGGTGAGTATGTCTCCTCATAGTCTACCCCCTTTCGCTGTGAATATCCTTTGATAACTAATCGCGCTTTGTAACGAGATATACAACCAGTAGCATCACGTTTTGTTCGGAAAACCCATTTGCATTTGATAGCCTTGCGATTTTTGGGTAAATCAGTCAGGGTCCATGTTTCTTTATCGATGGCCAGCTTCCACTGATTTGCATCTGGACGTGATAACGCTTCTTCTGGAGTGGTTGGATCGTCCATGGGTTCCTGTGGAAAATCTAGAGCAGTATTTGGTTCTTGTTTCTTGCGCCTCTCATCACTTGGCTTGAATACTTTTTGACTTTTGGTCAAATCTGGTCTATTTAATCGCGAAGGAGGCGCTGCAAGTCCTGAGAATCCAATAGAATCAGACATAGAGTCATCGGCGCTCAAATAGGGCTCGTTTTCCAGTTCGGCCGATTGGTATTCATTAATTGACGAAATACTTTCTGTATCGATTACGTAATCCTTTAATTTTGATGGCAGTCCACGACGTCTTTCCCTGCGTCTTGGAACCTGAGATTGCGTACTGTCAATGCCCAAATTTTTTTAGATATATTGGTATCGGCAAGCATGCACCTTGTTCTCTCACGTATGGTTCGATTATTTCTTTCAGAAACACCATTCTGTTGCGGGGGGTAAACATTTGTCGTCTGGTGATTTAAGCCGTTCATCTTTGTTATTTTTTTAAACGTTTTATTTAAATATTCCTTACCATTATCTGTGCGAATAGTTTTAATCTTATATCCGCTTTGTTTTTCAGCAAAACGATGAAAATCATTAAAAGCTTCAGAAACTTCCCATTCGCTTTTCGTTTTCAAAAAATAGACAAATATTTTACGCGTCTTATCATCAATGAACGTCAAAACATTTTACGCGTCTTATCATCAATGAACGTCAAAAAATAGCGACTTCCACCAACAGATGTAACTTCACTTGGACCACAAATATCCGAGTGCACTATTTCCAAAATTTGCGATGCTTGTTTCCACATTTATAAAAAGGCAATCTTATTTGCTTTCCAATTGGACATATTTTACAGTCATTATTATTCTTGTCACTGAAATGAATACCAATAGCTAGGCCTTTATTAAGCTTTTCTAAGTTTTTGTAACTTAGATGTCCCATCCTTCTGTGCCATAAGTTCTGAGTAGCCGTCATACCACATGCGAGAACTTTATCTGATGGTGCCAGGTCTAATTTGAACAAGCCATTTATATGAGATCCGGTAGAAATTACCTTTTTATCGGGGTTTATTACCTTTACCCCACTGTTCTTAAACACAACAGTATGACCTTTTCTTACAATTTGGCTTATCGAAAGTATATTTGTTGACAGCTCGGGAATATAATGAATATTGTTTATCTCAACATGATTATCGTTGCATGCTAGCTTAAGTGCAGCTTTTCCGGATGCTTTAACTTTCATAGTTCCCTTGTTTGCAGCTGTAACAACACCTGTATTCATCTGCACGTTATGTAAAATATCACAATTTAGCGTCATGTGGGACGTGGCACCAGAATCAAAATACCAATCATTTTTATAAGTGATGCCTGTCGAAGAAAGTGCAACAAATAGTGCATTCGACTTTTTTTTACTGTGGTCGAAGTTTTTGGAATGTATTTTCGTTCTACAATTTTTCGCTACATATATGCCCGAAGTTATGACACTTTCTGCATTTATCACCTTTTTTACCTGGTTTAAACGATGCTTGACGTGCACCTGCGGTAAATGCAGAACCTTCATCTCCGGTTGGCACTTCTTGCAACAGTTTTGTTTTTATGTGGTCGCCGGTTATGCGTGTGCCTGAGTTTTCCAACGCCATGATCATTGGGCGGTATTCGTCAGGAAGTCCTGCTAGCAGCAACGAACCAACCCACTCTTCGTTCCAACCCACTCTTCGAGTGAGACTGTGCTGGGTGCCAGAACACTGCGGTTTAGAAGGCAATGAACAAGCCACCGAGCTTGCTAGAAGAGGAGGGCTCCTCGATAATAGTGAGAGACTATTACAAATGAGCAGGGACAAGCTTAGGGCTTTAGTGGGAATTCTGACAGAACACAGTCTCCTGCAGAAATACGCGAAGAGACTCAGGCTTTCTGACGTGCCAGATATTTGTCGCTGCTGCAATGATTTGCAGGCGGTTGAGGATAAAACACATATACTGTGTGAACGCTAGGCAATCTCGCGTATGCGTAGGAAATTTTTAGGGAAATATTTCTTCCAAAGTTTAGAGGAAGTAGATGGCACAAACTTTAAATGCCTTCTTGGCTATTGAAGGGAAATTGGCTGCTTCACCAGGGAGAATGTTTTGGTTGTTTGGCTTTTTGAATGTTAGTTCAACTGGTTTCCAGGGATCACGATGAGCCCGTTTTGGGACCTAGTTGTCTATGTGGCCTTTTTCACCCCTGTTTAACCTAACCTACTCAACGTATGAGTTAATTTTCAACATTTTGTCAATGACATATTTTCAACAAGGTGTTAAACGGCAATGTTGGCTTGTCAGGTCCTCTGCACATCTTGTAAACGTGCGCATAAATTACTGAATAAGTAGGTATTCAACTTGCGTCCCTCTTTCCCTCCGACAGCCATTTGCTTACGTCTTTTATAAAGCCTTCAAAACTTTTCTAAAGCTTTCAATTTCCGTGTCGTTGAATACGTGTAAGAAGATGCAACAATAACTTTCCTTGATCCATCAGCTGATGTAAAAGCACCAAAACGGAATTGCATGGAATTGAAGCATTGACGGATTTACTCACATTTCTAAATAAAAAAATGTCAGAGTATGGGTAAATTCATTAATTTCGAATTTTAGTCGTTTCGTTATACTATTTTTTGGGTTATTTTGTTTCAAAGAATCAAAGATTCGGTGGCAATTAAAATAAATTTAATTACTTCTTAATCCGACAGATTATCTTAGATGCGCAGATTACGCAGACCAATTATATAGCTTGATCACATTGATTAACACAAAATGTGAAAATCACAGATCTGTTTAGCTGATCCCACCCCAGGATTCCTGAAATGAGAGCTAGATCCAACTGCTTCCTCTCAAGGAACAGCGTACGGTTAGCTGTAGCAACTTTACTTTGATGAAGGCTTTTTTGGACTACTCTCATTGTTTCCTATTGTATCTGCATCCACCACAGTGTTAGTCGCCTTTGTGCCTTTAACAGCTCGCCCATAAGCTACAAAAGACAACAGCAATTGCTTACTCGCCTTTAGGCTACCGGGCATCTCATCAAAGGCAACTAAATAACCTTTGCAACTAGTGTCAGCACTTTCTCGCTGGCAATATCCTAATTCTGGATCGGAATCTATAACACGTGAAGCATGTCGTCTTTAGCTGTCTCCATCTGTGCAACAGCTAATCTTCCCTTTGCTTTGAGTATCGCACAATCCCAAAATTCTAATCCAATCATGGTCCTTCCATCTTTCTCGATCCCCCGCCACCAACTCAAGAGACTCCGGCGCAATCCCCAGGCGGGACTCAGAAAGGTTCCTTACCTGATCCCACAGGCCACTTACCTGTTTCTTGGCCTAACAGAGGGGCGACGCGCTCGCATCTCGGCTAGCATGACCTGTCTAGGAAGTCTGTCAGGGGGCATGCGAAGGATTGTTTTTTTCTCTGAGTATCTGTGTTTTTCAGAATGTGCCTGATAATTATCAGGCCTGTGGGGTGCCCCCGAGGGCCTTATTAATCTTCCTACCACACTCTACACTAAAGCCCACTACAGCGAGCTGTAGAAGTATCCTAATGAGCTGTATAGAGGATTCCTCATCACCTCTATATACTAGCCTGCCCGGCTTGTACTCGGTTCGCTAGGACTCCCCAAGGACTCCACCGAGCTATATCTTAGCTTTCTTCTCTGTTTTTCAGCAAAGCCTTCCTGCAACCCAATCCGGTCCAGTCTGGCACTGGGTTACAGTAGGACCTCTTGGCAAAAAAAAAAACCTTCTGTTGGCTGTGAGGGATATCCAAGTAGGGCCTTCGTCCCCGACCTTCCAGAAATACCTTGTTTTTCGGCCTCGTCGTTAGCAGACCGAGCTGCCTTAGTCGGTGACCCTGTAGTAACACCGTTCGCTATGGCCTCTCCGGTTGTAGTCTCTCTGAATATAGTTCTCTGTAAGTGTGAGAGGATTTTGCTTGGCTTTACCTGGCAAACTTCAATAAAAAATTTCTCACAATACTACAGTCACGTGTTAAATACTCTTGTAGACAAATATACCGCGTTCCTCTTCCTCTGAGCCTGAAAATAGATCATTTAGGTCATCAAAGAAATATTCACCTAAAGTTTTCTTTCTCAGTGCCGATAGGGCGGCACAGTTGCACAGAAGATGAACCATGGTCTCTTCTTCCTCTTCAACCTTGCAACTTCTGCAGAAATCGTTGAAGGGAGCACCAAGTCTTCTGGCATGTCGCCCTACCAGACAGTGGCCTATGAGGGCCCTAATTATTTTTCAAAGATTCAGCCTATTGAAGGAGATGAGTCTCTTTGTTTTCCTACGATCGAGCTCTGGCCAGATTTGTTTGGAGGAGAGACATGTGCTGATGTTATTCCACCTATTGTTTGCCATTGTGATGGCTTCGACATCCAGGTGGAAGTTTGTCGAGTTTATGGGTACTGCTGGTTCCGTTGTATGAGTCAGATTGGCATTAGCACCTTCTCTAGCTAGTTCGTCGGCTCTGCAGTTGCCTGGAATATCCCTGTGGCCAGGAACCCAGCACAGGGATACTTCGCACCTGACAGCAATATCGTTGAGAGATTCGCGGCATTTCTTTACCAACTTGGATCGTATCGTTGGCGATTCCAAGGCTTTTATTGCAGCTTGGCTGTCTATATAGAAAACAATAGCGCTGCAGTCTAATGAGTTAATTGAAAACCAGGCCGCGGCTTCACGAACGGCTGTGATTTCTGCTTGAAAAACACTGCAGTGATCTGGCAGGCGCTTGGAGATACATATGTCTAGAGTACTGGAAAAGACTGCTGATCCTACTCCAAGTGCTGTTTTCGATCCGTCAGTGTAGATTTCTATTGCAGATGCATTTAAGACCTCACCAGACTCCCAGGCGGTTCTGCTTGGAAATTTGGTCTTGAATTTGACATTGAAGTCGAGGTATGGGACAACGTAGTCCGAGTTGCGAGGGATGGTGTCGTGGCCATTCAGGATGCTAGCATGTCCCATGTTGTCACGAGTCAGTTGCGAGGATTCCCTAAGCCTAAGTGCTGCTTCCGCTGCCATCCCTTTACCGAAGATGTCAACGGGAAGAAGATGGAGCATTGTGTCGAGTGCAGCCGAGGGAGTTGTTCTAAGAGCACCTGTGATGTAAACACTGGATAGTCTTTGAACTTTCTCTAACATAGCAATGTTGCTACTATTGCCTAGTGCCTTCCACCAGACTAGTACTTCGTACATAAGTATGGGCCTAACGACTGCCGTGTATATCCAGTGCACAATCCTGGGTTGGAGTCCCCAGTTTGGGCCTAGAATTTCCTGCAGGAATACAGCGCAATGGATGCCTTCCTTACACGGTCTTGTATATTCAGTTTCCAACTGAGTTTCTTACCTAATATAACTCCCAGGTATCTAGCGTGACCTGCAAGTGACATCCTGCTGTATACTCAGGGGAAAAAAATAGTTATTTGTCATAAGTGATTTTTTTTTTAACCTTTGCAAATAGTGGTCACGAGTCATAGTCATAAAGGATTGTTTTTTTCTCTGAGTGTCGGTCGGGGCACGAGTATATGTGTTTTTCAGAATGTGCCTGATAATAGCTGCCCCGAGGGCCTTATTAATCTTCCTTATCTCAGCTTTATTCTCTGTTTTTCGGCATAGCCTTCCTGCAGCGCAATCCGGCTCAGTCTGGCATTGGGTTACAGTAGGACCTCTTGGCAAAAAAAAACTTCTGTTGTCTTTGAGGGATGAGTAGGGCCATCGTCCCCGACGTTCCAGAAGTACATTTTTTTCCGGCCTCGTCGTTAGCAGACCGGGCTGCCTTAGGCGGTGACCCTGTAGCAACGCCGTTCGCTATGGCCACTCCGGTTAGTATGTGGGAGGATTTTTGCTTGGCATTACCTGGCAATCTTCAATTAAAAATCCCTCACAATACTACAGTCACCTGTGAAAAACTTTTGTAGACAAATATACCACGTTCCTCTGCCTCTGAGCTGGAATCTTAAGAATTTTGGGCGGGCGGGCTAGACAAATAAGTAGATACCTGCACAACGAAAACTCAAACACGGTCCTTTGGATACTGACGTACGTGACTTACTTCTTCTATTGGCCGCGTTCTATAAGAACGTGTGTACTTAACTGTGTTGTCAGTAGTGTACTTTGGCGTGACGGACCCAACGTATTCATTAGACCAGAGACCTTTTACATTATTTCCGAAAAACCTGTTTGGATTCGCAATTAAAATGCGAAGGTTACTTCTAATTTGTGTTATTAAAAAGCCGCTTTCAAACAAAGGCTGTCTCTTGGTCACCAAGAAGAAAAAATAGGTTGCTAATAGTGTCTTTAGTCGCTCAGTGGTAACCCTGGCTGGCTCCCTTGTTCTATCCTTGCCAGGGACTGGTTTATATTAGTAACCGAAAAAAAAATCCTTCAACTCCTCGTACAGGTTGTCCACTCTAGAGATCAGTGATGCCATATTAAATGTATTTAGCTCAGTGCCCGTGGTTAAGAACTGCAAGAAAAGTGGTACAAGGTACAAAGGTAGGTACCTACCTACCTAAATCATATTTTCTACCACTGCACTGCTGCAAAAACAGTACTACGAAGGCACGATAGAATAGTAGACGAGCCGTTGGATTGTCTGCTAGAAGAGTTCGTAGTGGTTGTGCCGCATTTTAGACCCTCTGTGTCAGGCCTTATAGTCCTCTGGAGGTATTTAGGCTGAATATTTTTTCTTCTACTCGCAGTGATTCTGAAGAGCGTTATGTACTTATAGTAATATTTTGGTCTGGGGTTCGGCGAATAAAACTCAATTTGGCATGCAATTGGCACTCAATTATTTACCCAATGAAACACTTTATTTATCAAACAAAACTTTTTTAAATTCAAATCACACTTAATTCAACTTAGCTACTAAGAATTCAACACTTTATTTCACACTTTTAACTTAACTATCGATTTTCTCAATTCAACGTTTAAAATACATGTAAATGTACTGTACGAGCCTGTCATCCGTGTACCTATTTATGCAAATTAAGCACCGTATATTATTTCTGCATTTCCCCATTTTATTTATTTTATTTATTTTATTTATTTTATTTATTTTATTTATTTTATTTATTTTATTTATTTTATTTAATTTATTTATTTTATTTATTTTATTTATTTATTTTATTTCATTCGCTGTACAAATGAGTTTATCAGAAACATCTTGGCTTGCACAGGTTAAAATTATAGGATCTTAATATTGAAAATTTACTTAATTAAAAATAAAAAACCTTAAATTTGTTAATAAAAAAAAATAAAAATAATAATGGCCTTAATAAAATAAGCCAAAAAAAAAATAAAAAAATGAAAAACAAGTTAATACACAATTTAAAAATTTAGAATTTGAGGATGCATAAGAGAAATAAAAAAAAATAAAAGAAAAAGAATAGAATTGAAGAATAAAGAAGAAATATGAAGCAGGCAGGAGAAGAAATTTGGTAATTTTCCATTGGCACTCGCTGAATTCCATGGAGGACATATTTTCGATATCGAAATTTGTACTTCGAATATCAGTTTGCTGTCAGCTGACTTGAATGACAGTTGGGTGTGTTCGCTTACTAAATCGAGCGGGTGTGTTCGTAAAGTAAATCGATGGGGGCATTCAGCGATTCCTGGATGTCGCTTTATTTCTTGTCATCTATACGTATCTACGTACACGACGATATGTTCGGTAGAGTTTTCGATATGCACGAGGCTAAAAAATACCATAGGTTGTCAGGAAGATGAATCCAAACATCTAGATAAAGTTGCTTTTTAGAGTGGACTAAACGTACTACAACGTGTTATAGGTAGGTACCTACCTACCTACATGACAGAGCCCAAAATTAAAAGCAACCAGAACACCTTCAGGAAACCATAACGAATATGTACCTTTCCTACCTACCAACCTGGAAATGTCTTACATATAAGTATCATCTACCTACATATAAGAACAAAACCGAACAAAAATCCAAAACATATTTTATGGCAGGAACTATACATTGCCATTAACAAAGGAGCCAATCAAAGAATTGTCTGCAAGCTCTAAAACACCCTGGGCTTCCTATACCCCACCCAAAGAAATGACAAGTCTATGTCTACCAGGACGACCAAAGTAGACGACGACAATTGGGAATTGTGATGTATACGATGATGCCAAAAGGTACGTATATCAGCTGGCGGCAGCCACAGCAGCAGCAACAGCGCGACGCGCAGCAGTCAGCAACCGCCACACACGGAGGAATAAATCCGGGGAGTAATGAAGACGGACCACACAGAATTGAGCTCCGACCACCCAGTAAACGAATAAGAGACCACACACAGTTTTTTTATTACGAAAAAAAGAGATATGCCATGACTGAAATATATCGCGCAGCGATTACCAAGCCGACTGCGTACACTCCATACCATATGTGTGGTATCCGTATCCATAGCACTGCTACAGCTACTTCAACGGATATAGATACTAATTTCATTCTTTTGATTTTCTTGGCGTTTTTTTTAGTTTATTTTTTCACCCTCACTTGCTAGCTTATGCATACACCACATACCTACACCGTGTGGCAGAGGCTACATGTGGGCTTATGCAAAAGCGACAGATTCCTTAATAGCGGCCGGCGTCATCATCATGAAGCATCAACAACAACATGATCGTCGTCAAGATCATCAGCGTGCGGCGTCCACATTGTCGAATGAATCAGGCACACACAAATGGAGTATCTGTACGCGCACGCTCCTTCTCGTAGGCGACATACTTAAAGCTTCTATCTATTTGAAATGAAACGGCCGTGCCGGCCGGCACATTGCGCTCGGCTAGGGTGGCCTCGTCACATGCCATATCTGACTCTTCCGCCAAGATAAAAACATAACTAACTCGGTAAGATGGCAGAAAAAAAACCTACGTCCGATGTATATGAGATTGTCCGTGTGCCACACATGTGTTGGATGCATATCCACTTTCGTGAAGAGCCATCTAGCACGTTCGGCTTGGTGCATAGATGAATGATGTATGCATGCATCATGCAGGCGATCCTTATCATAATGTTTCTTCTTGTTTCATCGCAGCCGCAGGCGCAATTTGAGGGTGAGGATGCGAAGTGCGCCACATTATCTGGTTGTTATTGTGACCGTGATCAGGAAGACCGAAGACGTGATTTATAGTGCACAAATGCCACATTGTGCAGTCAAGTGACACTTTTTGAGTTTTAAGCTAATTTCTTTGGGAAATCCATTCTTGTAAACTGTCGTAAAATGTGCGGGTATAAGTTGAGAGCTTTAGATCAAACTTAAACACCGAAAGCATTTATCGATGCAGAAATCAAGAACAATCAGTCAATGGCGATTGTTATAGGGCCATGTTGAACTAATTTTTGTTCACAAAAATTGAAGAGGAGGATATTGGCAACATTTGATTTCCCCAGGACGGGGCTACGTGCCACACAGCCGGAGCCACACTCGAAGATCGCATCATCAGCTACAGAGCTAATGTCGTTTGGCCACCTCGGAGCTGCGATTTGACACCGTTTGACTATTATTTGTGGGGTGCCGTAAAAGATAAGTGTTACGCCGACAAGCCAGAGACAATTGACGCTTTAAAGGACAATATTCTTGAAGCCATTGATGAAATACAGCTGCACATAATCGATAATATGCTTAAAAATTGAATGGCCAACCGCGGAAGCCATTTGAATAAAATTATTTTCCATTATTAACCGGAAGGATTGTATTTTCAAATAAAAAAAGAAATTTGAGAAAATATTCAGTAGTTTTTTTTATGGCATTTTCAAAAAAAAAAGTTATTTGGCGGACCCTTTACTTGATAAGCGGTATTCAGAAAAAAGACTTAGGGACCTTGTTATACCTATGCAGGTCGCCCTTTGAACTTTTGTGAGTTAAGATAGATGACACTTTCTTTTTGTATAGCCTTACACCATAGAACCGCACCGTAAGTGAGGGTAGGTCTTACAACCGTTATTATACATCCGGTGTACCATGTTTGGTTGCAGTCCTCACGTGCTGCCACGTTCTTCGCCGTAGTTGAGTTTGGAATGGATATGACGCCCAGGTATCTAACCGATTTTGATAGCGGTAACTCAAGCCCCCCAATTCTTGGTCCCTGAAGGTTGGAATTGCCCCTTTCCTGGTAAACAACAAGAATTCCGTTTTAGAAGGATTCATTCCCAGTCCTCGACCCTCAACCCAATTACCAAGAATATGAAGTGCGTAGCTGAGTCGATCGCTGAGGATTGATGAGAGTTTACCTGGGGAGCAGGATTGCCACATCGTCTGCGTATGCGCTCCAAATGAAGCCTTCCTTCTCCAGTGCCTTTGACAATTGCCAATGACCAGGATCCATATAAGCGGAGAGAGGACACCTCTTTGAGGTGTTCCTCTACTGACGTTGCGTCTGGTGAATCCTTCACCTGGGTAACTTTTTATCCTTCGATGTGCTTAACATGAATCCGATCCAATTGCATAGACTGCTATCCAGGTGAGCATTTCTTAAGCTGGCAGTATAGCGTCTGCCTCAATGTCTACTTTCAAAAAAAGGCTTATGTCTGAAAGGTTATTGTCATGCAATACGATTTTCATCAGGAGCAATAAACCTTAACAAAAATCTTATTAGCTACCTTAATGATGTATTTGCGTTACCTTTAAGAAACTATGGTCCTGCACACCTTATACAGAATCCAGAACTATCCGCCAACCTGCTGGGCGGCTATTTAGCAAAACAGACGGAGCTGAAGACACGATATGGACCATGGAAAAATATGGCTTGATCAAAAGTTCCAAGATTCCGTGGGTATCAACTTTTGTTAATGGTGAAAAAGAAGGACGCCAGCATTTCCCTCTCACAAACACAAAGTAGGGCAGCTACCTCTTTGCTTCGAATAGGCAGCACCTTCGATAGACTGCAGCAAAATGGTTTTCCACCCTTGACCTAAAAGTGGCTACTGGCAGGTACCTACTTATAATGCTATTTCCCTTATGTAATGCTCCGGAAACCTTTAAGCGTCTTATGGAACGTGTTTATACCCCATCCCATAGGACAGGAGGTATATTAAGTTTGATTCATAGTTTGTAACACAGAGAAATAATCACCGTAGACCCCCAAGCACTCAAAGGCATATGATCAAGACCGAATTGTTAGTCGAATGAGCCATGTCCACCTGTTCGTCCGTCTGTCGGTAGTTTTAAGGCCTTAAATTTTGAGCTATTTACTTGAAACTTGATATCTGTTCTTTCTACGCCCCGAAGCAGTACAAGTTTAAAGTTTCGTCACCGTTTTGTCACCCGAAAAAAATAAATTGCCTTATCTTAACCTTGGGGTGCCGTGGCGCAGTGGTTAGTGTGTGTGCCTCTGACGCCGGAGGTCTGAGTTCGAATCCTGCCTCTGCCACCTGAAAAAAAAGACTTGTTCTTTTTCACGGCTCCCACCTCCGCGAGGGTCTGACAAACCCTCCGAGAGTAACATTTGTCTTGAAAAACTTCTCAAAGTGCCGTTCGGATTCGGCAAAAAAATGTAGGTCCCCTTGTATGTGAAAAAAATATAGCACACACAGCATACTTGGTTGAGAAGTTGGCCCTAGTTCACCTCGAGCTGTTGCGCCACTCTATTTATTTTTATTATTTATTTTAACCTTAGTTTTTCAAAGCCTAGCAAATAAAAACTGAAATGAAAAAGGAATTCATTTTACCGTTCACGCGAAAACCGGTGGCCAAAGAATTTAAGAAAAGCGCTATTGGAAAAAATAGAAACGGGAATTGAAATAAGAGTCAAAATAGTTGTGTTATGGATAAAAAATTATAAAAAAAGGTCAAAAGAAGGTATGTCTCACACTCTGTCTCCTAAACGGTATAAAATGTAACTTTAAAACACGAAACGGGCATAGTCCATCTTCTGAGATGTTATGCAAAGCTTAAGCGAACATCGAATATTCAAAAACTTCGAAGATTTTGCCAATAAACGTAAAAACATTTTCGAAAACGATTTTTTAAAGGTTGCTAGTCCGTAAACGGTACTGACGATCTTATTTAAATTTGGCTGAAGTATAAAGCGTTTACATAACGAAGCTTACGGCATTTAAAAAATTTCAAAATTGCCGTTTTAAACCTCAGGTTTTTAAGCCTATTTTAACAAACGAAATAGAAAACAACGTGTTTCTATTAGAAATCCATGGTCGCAGAATTGTTGGCAAAAAGAAAGAAGGCCAATGGAACGCAGCTATTCAATTATTTTTTTGAAATTAAAAAAATAACTGAAGCTGTTTTGAAATAGTTAATGGTTTCCTAGATGTGTTTGAAAACACCTTGACCGACTAGAATTATGCTGCAAATATGTCGTTATGTATATTATGCTTCAAATAATACATATCATGGACATTCATGAATTTCTGCCGTTACTTCTAGGCCACTTATTTTATATCAACCAAATTTGACGCAAGCACAACCTCATGAACGTTAACCAACACAAGAAGATTGAATAAAAAAAGTTTATAACAGCTCATTTTTAAGAAAAAAATATAAACTAGTGGGAAAGTGCAACAGCGCGTATGCAAAAGCTTCAGTCCATCTACGAGGGATTGCCAAATACCCGACCATAACAAAAAAAACTGCCACGCCTCCTCAAAGTGGGCGGGATATAAAAATATAACTGTTGAATGCCTTATACTAGGTGGTTGCATACATTTCGGCCTAAAACTCCGCCTTTTTAACTAAAAAAATCTCTTTTTTAACGCCACAAAAAGGCCAAACTTTTTTAGCTACTTCAAAGACAATTACAAGGCAATGTTACATCCCAAAAATGAATGCGCTAGCACCACTGTAACATAACTAAAATTTGGAAAAAGTATTTTTTAAATTAGAGATGGTCGCACATTCAGTGTTGTAGTGGGCGTGTCTGTGGGCGGATCCAGCTACTTTTCAAATCTGATATAATGAACTTCCAGCCAACCCAACAAATTTCAGCTCTCTACCTTAAAATTTAAGGCCTAAAAGTTGCTTACATAGGGACGGACGGACATCGCTTAATCGATTCTTCTGTCGGTCCCATTCATATCTCTAAAAGGTCTTGGGGGTCTACGGTGATTATTTCACTGCGTTACAAACTATACATCAAACTTAATATACCCTGGGTCGGGTATAAAAAAAAATAAAACTAGTGGGAGAGTCACAATCCTCCTAGGCGAATCGTTGGATACCACATCCCAATTGACCACTGTCAAGCTCCAAAATGCGTCAAAAATCTTGGTTGCTAAATTTCAGTTTCTTTTAACTTTAATTGTGTAGAGAATTTGTCAGTTAAGAATCTTCTTTCTTAAAAAAGGGGCGTGGCATCAACCCCTTTTCAATAACATAATTTTTTTTTTCATATATTTTATCAGATGTGGTATACACGTGTTGATCGCTGTTTTATAATAAAAATTGGTTTTTTTACTTAAAAACGCCCCCAAAGGTGGGCGTGGCAAAAATTAATTAATTTGAGTTGATAGCTTACGCACATGTCTGAACATTTTATAGTGCAAGTTTTTTTGGATTTAAAGCAAATATATCAAATAAAAACCGTTTATTAGAATGCATATTAAATATGACCACGGACCACGCCTACAAGGTATACCAAATTTTAGCTTCCTACGACAACTTTGATTTTTCATGCTATTAGGTAAAGTGGGCGTGTCAGTGAACGGATTTCAAAAATTTTTGCACTTGTACTGCTTCGGGACCTAGAAAGAACATATATTAAGCCCTTTTCTCAATTTAGAATCAAAAATTGGTCTTAAATGTTCACTGCAGCTACCGTCACTGCAATGACACAAAATATAAAAAAGAGTGGTCGGCGTAGGTATGCTACTAACGTAAGCCAATTTGAATACATACTTCTTATAATATACAATAATGCTCACAACGTCTTGTATAATCCAGTATTCTTCTTACTCATGCTTTCATTCATTCAAAATACTTTCATTCATGACTTGGATACTCCAAGCACACTTACTCCAACAGTACTCACTCCACTCTCAGTGTAACTATTCACAATAATGAGCAATAAAATTGCTATTGTTTGTTCTACAGATCCAAAGCAACAAAAACAACGCAAAAAGGAAAAAAAGCGAACGATCCAAGACACGAATAACAAATAACCCGACCTACGTTATTAACTGGAAACGAAACGACCGCCAACAGATACATTCGTGGCATTAATCGCTTAACGTTATCTTTCCCGGAGAACCTTCAACAAAAACCAGAAAAAAGACAGAACTTCGCATTTGCATAATTGAGCCACATTACGCCGACTACGTGTGTGGCCCGTCACACAATTGTTGAGGTCCTGAGAATATTGTGCCCTGGCGTTGTTTGTTACATTGGCATCGATCGTTCTGGGGGGGCGCGGTCGAGGCAGCGCGATAAGGAGCAGCATCGCGACAATGACTTCAACTGTCCTACAAATAAATGAATTACATATTTTAAATACGTGTCTTCGCTCAATCTTATAGTTGGCGGTATCGAAACTGCGGCGTATTGATGCAGGCGTCAGGCGGTATGCGAGGTTGAGGCTGTCACACAAATGTAGTGTGATGTGGTGTGTAACACAATGTGGCCAATTAGAGTTGGGTAATTTGTGTGACCACCAGTGAACAGCTTGCACATAATTAACCTCGATTATTATCGGCATGGGAGTGGACTGGATAAACGCGTTCAAAAACTGGGCCATAGTATAAATTCGTATCTACACATAAGTGTACCTACCTATAGGGGATATATCCATCACATGATGGGACTCGTGATGCAATTGAAAATACTAGCAGGTTGGGTACATACTTTGTATTACTTTTAAGAGGATGCAGCATGCAGTGTGTGCGGGCCTTTAGAGAAAAAACATCCAAGTGCCACTGAACTCATCCCAACGCACCACCTTACCAGCACAGAATGCGCTTAGTTAAAGCCAACCACCATATAGACCTTTTAGCGGTGCCGTGACATAGGAACAAGCGATATAAGGCCAAATCTCGAAAATGGCTTTAAGTCACTTTGTGAAAGTGACATAAGACCAAATGCGGCTGTTTGGCATTGTGACACTTTTGTAAGGCGACCTAAGCCCAGAAGTGATATACACGTGTTGATTGCATTTTCACATTAAAAAATTGGTTTATACCTAAAAACGCCCCCAAAAGTGGGTGTGGCAAAGATTTATTGATTTCAGTTGATAGCTTTCAGAAATATCTGAACATTTTATAGCGCAAGTTTTTTGGATTCAAAAAAAATATATCGAATAAAAACTGTTTATTAAAATGCAAATGAAATATGACCACGCCCAAGAGGGAATTTTTTTTGCCTTTTTTTGAAGAGTCAATCACAAAACACTTAAGCGACGATAACGCGTACAAAAGCTTCAGCTTCCTACGACAACTTTGAATTTTAATGCTATAAAGTAAAGTGGGCGTGACAGTCGGCGGATTTTAAAATTTTTTACACTTGTACTGCTCGGGGACCTGGAAAGAACAGATATTAAGTTTCGAGTTCCTAGCTCAAAATTTAGGGCCTAAAAACTACCGACCCACGGACGGACATGGCTCATTCGACTTATAAGTCTTGGGGGTCTACGGTGATCATTTCTCTATGTTACAAACTATGAATCGAACTTAATATACCTCCTATCCTATGGGATGGGGTGTGAAAATAAAAAGAGTGGCGCAACAGTTTGAGGTGAACCAGGGCCAACTTCTCAACAATGTATGCTGCGTGTATTAATTTCTTCATATACAAGGGGATCTACAATTTTTTGCCGAATCCGAACGAACGGCACTTTGAGAAGTTTTTCAAGACTAATGATACTCTCGGAGGGATTGTCAGACCCTCGAGGAGGTGGGGACCGTGAAAAAGAACAAGTCTTTTTTTTTCAGGTGACGATGGCAGGATTCGAACCCAGACCTCCGGCGTAGTAAGCACACACACTAACCACTACGCCACGGCACCCCACAAATGATTAAATTTGGTCTTATGACAAATTAGTGTGAGTTAAAGTTAAAATTGGAGATTTTGTCTGATGTCGCTTGGTCTTATGTCACGGTACCCTTTTTCACGGCTGTCAAAATCTGACGTCTTTCACATTTTTTGACACAGCCCAAGCAAATCGCGTTTTTATATGAAAAACTAATCAACATAGAGTGTCCCAATAAGCAAAGAAGTTATTGTGCTTATTCTGTTCTTTGAACTGGCCTAAAAATTGTTTTAATAAAATAAGTGGAAAGTATCGATAAAGTGTTCCAAAAATGTTATCTCATTGAATTCGTAGACACTATTGTGGTCGTATGCACTGTTTCTAGAACACAAACAACACTTTTCCAATTCTTTCCGTGTTTTTAATATAAAATATTTTTAGCCTTACCTAGGAAGGCTGATCAAATCTACAACTTTCTCGTTCATCGAAACACAGGGTTGCATTTTTATACCCGACCCAGGGTATATTAAGTTTGATGTATAGGTAGTTTGTAACGCAGTGAAATAATCACCGTCAGGGTCCGCTCCCCAATATAACCAACGATACGTTCGATTAGCTTTTTAATACCAATACTTAGGCCAATACTTGTGCCTGTCTGAGTGCTTCACCGGATAGTAGCAACCTCCAACAAAACAAAAAAGCATCCATACAGTAGGTACTAGGCAGGTACTAGAAAGCACTCTTTTTTGACGATTCTATTTAAAAACTTGGAAAGGGGGCTTAGCTATAGTACTGAGCAGGACAGACTACGCCAATATCTCTAAAAGCTCACATATAAAATCCATACAACGCAAAACATACATACGCAGCCTTCTATACAACTGCATCTGCCCCACTTGAGTATCACCAAAAAGTCAAATAATTTCTAGTGTAGATGACAACATTTTAGTGGCAATCCATGAGAAATGAGATCTTAATTAAAAATCAAAACGTTCCGCCAAAGGACATAATTAACAAATTCAGCGATTTTTTTACAAGCGTCACGCGCATAATTATAATATCAATAATTATTATTGTTTTTGCGTTGAAGATTTACAGTTGCTTACGAAGCATTTTGTTGCTTTGACGCACAATCCAGCGTGGGTGGTAAACGCTAAGGAGCCTACAATGACTTATTCTCAATCGAATGGGGTGTTAAAAGGTATAATGGAAAAGATATACGTGATTAGAACGTCGTTAGCGCAAAAGTGCGACTACGTGTGAATTAGCATGAACAATATCCGATTCTTTTTGAGACCTAGCAACCGCATCCGCTGACTGATTGTCACGTCGTCCAACGGACAAAAAATATCGGAGAATGAATTCTAACTCATACTTTTGGGTATGTTACTACAAGAGTAGCAAAAGTTAAATGGCAATGGTAAGTACATTAAAAATTTCACTCTTGAGATCGGATCTAGAAAATCTCCCCAACTACTAATCTAGACTAGAATGTGTGTTAGCAGTATTAGCCTGAGTTAAAATATAGGTCAGAGTTATATGAAAGAGCTAACCGAGCACATTTACGTAAGCGCTGAACGTGCTTTGTATAGAGCCCAGTGCGTTGTAATTGCTTTTCCTTTTTTTATGATGTTAAAAATGGAAGATCACTCCGTTGTCTATTTATCAAGCCGTGTTACCGTCCGCATCCGTGGTAATTTTTGAACGCAGAAAAATAGAATCTAGTTCATAATCCTTACCTCATAGTTTGAAATTTAATGCAGGTAAAAATGGTTTAAATACTTATTGTTACCTATTTGCAATAAAATGTTTTCCAGCTACGAATTTTTAAAAAAATAAATTTAAGCCCAGCAAGTATAGGTTGGTGTCGAACCTTTACTTATTTTTTTATTCGTCCATATAAAAATAAAAAAAGCCTCTTACTTCGTCCGTATTACTTCGTTTTTTGTTGTCCGTCCGCAGTTCCGTACCCGTTGTAACTTTTGAACGGTCAGCCGTTGAAGGATGAAATTCGGTTTGTCTATAAACTGTTGAATTAATAAAAACGCATTTTAAGGACACTTTTTTTTGTACATGCGTACACGTATAATGTTTAAATTACACTTGTAAACTTCATTTAAAAATTGTTGAAATGTCTTTTTCAAGCAAAGTCAGGAGGTTTTAACAAGTAAGCACTCTTTTTCAAATATCTTTAAATTCAAACAAAACTTCAAAGAAAACCCCACATGAAAAATCTAACAGTGGCGTTGTAGCGTCGTCCTTTTTGAATCACACATTATAAGTGTCATGTTCACTTAATTCGGGCCAAACAAAGTTGGTTATCGTTATCATCAATCTAAAGCACTCGCCGACGATGATGAGCTGGTCAACAGATTTCTCAAAGAAATATGGACTGACGAAGGACAGCCGCAAGACGACGCCAAAAAACTTGGCTTGTTTTAAATGCTTTGGACGGTCATATGGATCTCATGTGGATTGGTTGACCCCTTATCAGAAAAAAATCAATATTCGTATATAGATAAAAATTTCGCAAAATAATTTTTTTTTTAAGTGCGATAAACTGAACTACTGAATATTTTCTCGAATTTCTTTTTTTATTTGAAAGTACAATCCTTCCGGTTAATAATGGAAGGAAATTTACTTCAAATGGCTGCCTCGGCTGGCCATGCAGTAGCCTATACGATCGGTCCAATTTTTAAGCACATTATCGATTGTGTGCAGCTGTATTTCACCAATGGCTTCACAAATATTGTCCTTTAAAGCGTCAATTGTCTCTGGCTTATCGGAGTAACACTTATCTTCTATGGCAAATAATAGTCCAACGGTGTTAAATCGCAGCTCCGAGGTGGCCAAACGACATCAGCTCTGCAGCTGATAATGCGATCGTCAACAACAGGGCGCAAAACATCGAGTGTAGTTTCGGCTGTGTGGCACGTAGCGCCGTCCTGTTGAAATCAAATGTTGTCAATACCCTCCTCTTCAATTTTTGTGAACAAAAATTCATTCAGCATGGCCCAATAACGATAGAGGTTGTCCCACATTGAAGCCAGTAGTGGGCGTGGCCGTTGACGGATTAAGCCACATTTTGTCTGTGCAGCAGAAGATCCAAGTCGTGTACCAAGTTTCAGCTCTCTAGCTTCATTTTGAAGACCGAAAACTTTCAGACGTACCTGATTATATATTCGAAGGAACAATTCGGCTTCCGACGTTTCCACTTCTCAGGAAGTGCTTAGAATTTACAACTCAGTAAGAAGTAATCGTTCTCAGGGCAAATCAACTGGTATGATTCTATTGGATATAGAAAAAGCCTCTGATTCAGTTTGGTATGAGGGCCTTATTTATAAAATGATTAACTTTGATTTTCCTCAATACTTTTGTAAAATAGTATATTGTCCTTCCTGTCTAACCGTTGTTTTAATGACTATGTAAAGAGTAGTGTATCTTGTTCAGTGGATCTAAACGCAGGTGTACCACAAGGCTTAGTCCTCGGACCGATCCTTTATAACATATAAGCGTCCGATTTTCCAAATCTACCAAATTGTGACGTAGCAATCTTTGCAGATGACACTGCAATACTTTATCCCATCAAACTTCTCTTAATATTGAGAGGAATTTCAAAGATGGAATGGACATACTTGAAAAATATTACAGATGGAAAATAAAACTTAATGAAGGGAAAATTCAAGCAATCTTTTTCACACGGAAAAGAAAAGCTTGTGCCCTTCCTGACCACCCAATCCAGATTATTGGAAAAAACATTAATCGGGAGACTTCTGTTGGGTACTTGGATGTTCATCTGGACAGTAGACTTACATTTAAGGACCCCACCAATAAAACCCTGGGAAAAAATTGGTATTGCAAATAAAATGTTATATTCATTCATCACCCGGAGATCTTTACTTTCAACTGAAAACAAAATCATACTGCAGAGATCCATTTTTCAGGCAATCATGTTGTACGGCTGCCAAGCATGGGGTAACTCTGCTGCCTGTCATTTTAAGAAATTGCAAATTTCGCAAAATAAGTTGTTAAAAATGATGCTTAATTTCCGGTGGAGGTTCTCAACGTAAGATCTCCATGCAAAGGCGAATGTTGAATTGATATCTAATAAAATCGAAAAACTAAATCGGACATTTCTTACATGATGTAGCTATGCTGAAAATACCCTTGTCAACCAATTAAACAGTTAATTCATTATTTAACTCTTTAACTCTGCTTTTTTTTGTTTCTCTCTACTTAATTTATTAATTTTATTTTTTATTAAAATCATTTGAAAAAAGGCATAAGTATCAGAAATTTTCCAAAATTTTAGGGAAAAAATAACGAATTTTGGAGTTTTAAAACTTTTAAAGATTTAACTCAAAAACATAAAGGCATTTTCACAAACAATTTTTCTTAAATCTTCTGCTACTATCTAAGCAAATTTCCGAGTCAGTTTTTCTTAATCCGATTTGACTTGTTTCTAACTCGAATAACTCTCCACAAGCGGGGTTTCTTTCGTAAAGTTTAACATGCTCACATACATAAGCAACCACGAATACTCAACGTGCATCTACACACATTCTCTCTTGACAAAGTTCCGATTCCATTTATCTGAAAACGATTTGACTTGTTTTTAACTCTAGTCTCTTAAAAAATGAGTTTTTTTTTTTCATGTTCACTATGCTCACACTCACATACATATCCCACCACGAATATTCATCGGCATCAGTCATCGTACATCTACGGATTAATTTTTACCTAGAATTTCATGTTCAGTTTTATCACAAAATTTTTTAATCAATTCTTGTATGACAAACCCAGAGTTTAACTAAGTGTCTGTTTGAGTTTTGTGTTCTTGCCATGCAAAATAAAGTGTAGGGTTTTTCTTTAATTCGCATGTTCCACAGAACTGAGAATGCTTTATATGTGCAGTGCCATTGCATATCTGAGAATGGCCTTCCAAAAAATAAATAATGAAACAAAACTAACACCGAAAAATGGTGTCAAAATGGAGTCAGATTTTTGAAGCCAAATAGACACCAAAAAACGGTGTTAACAATTTTTCAATCTAGGAACAGCACTTAACTTTAAATTGACACTATAATTTGACACCGATTTGACATGATGTATGGAGTGGAGACTTCATTTCTAAGTCAATCTTAACAACGTGTGCTTAGAGGGTAAGTAAAAGCGATCTTGTTCAGATTTAATTTAAATAAAAAACGTACAAAAAGAAAGCGAGCAAGCTCTATCACAAGTCTATTTCAAAGCCTATTTAAAAACCGAAATAAAAATGGAGCTTGTTTTACCGTTTGCGCAAAAGCCGGCGGCCATTAAATTTGAGACAGACATCCAAGGCTAGCACAGGCGGTCGTTATATTAGAAAAAAATCTAACGGAATCTGAAAAAAATTCAAGATATTTATTTTATGAATTTGAAATTTAAAAATTTTTAAAAAATGTCAAAAGAACGTTGTCTCCTCCTTTATATCCCAAATGGTATAAAGTATAATTTTTAAATAAATATCGGGCATAGTCCATCTTGTGAAATCTTATAGAAAACTAAAGCAAACTTCAAATATTCAAAAACTTCAAAGATTTGGCTGAAAAACCTAAAAACGTTTTCGAAAACGGTTTTTTAAAGATTTGCCCCTTAAAGTTTATGACGATCTTAATTAAATTTGGCTGAAGTATTTAACGTTTACAACGCAAGCTAACTGCATTTAAATAGTTTGAAAATCAACGTTTCCAACCTCAATTTTTTAAACCCATTTAAACAAGCATAATAAAAGAAACAGCATATTTTACCGTTTTCTGAGAAATCCTTGTCCGCAGAACTTAAGAAAAGTGATAATGCCAGCACAGGTGGTTGTTAAATTGAAAGCAAACGTCTAACAGCAATTAAAAGAAAATGGAAATTGCTGTTTTTGGATTTTAAATTATAAAAATCGTAGAAAAGGCCAGGAAAACGTATGTAATTCCCTCTATTTTCGAAACTGTAATAGGCAAACATTTTAATTAAATAACAGCCAAACGGATAAAAAAACCTAGTGTGCATTCTTACGTTAAGAGTTACAAGGGGAGTGGACGGACGGACGAACAACAAGGGGACCATTATTAAAAAAACTAAACCAACTTATTTTCTATTTTAAACAAGTGCATGATTAATATGCGATGAAGATTAATATACAGCGAAAAAATTTCTCGTTGGGATTTTGTAAACAAACACCATCAGCTGTTTTGTTTTCAGTGAATTCAGCATACATCACCACATGCTTAGCAATTAAGAGGGTCAGGGTGTGTTCGCATTCTGATTCGTATTAGTAATACCTTATGAGCTTGCAAGATAAATAAAATATTTTCAGTTCTCATTATCACAACGGACGAAAAAGCCTCCAAAAACTGTCAATTGGATGACACAAGTTTTTGTGTCATCTGTATTAAGGGTGCCTACCATTTTAAATCCTACACGTGTGAATCCTCCACTTTTTTGCACCAGTCTTTGCAGGGAAAACTATATAATATCCAAGAAGGCAATAACGCATTCTATTAACACATAGCATTGGACCACATGACTTGGTGATGTGCAATGCTAGTCACAAGTTTTTGTCGAAGCTCATTTTTTCAATGATATTTAGGGCTGAAAAAGGGTTTCGACAAAAAAAAATCACTTGACTAGTCCGAGTTTATACCTACCTACCTACCACAAACCTCAAATAAAAACAAGTCCATCCAACTCATTTTTTTAAGCCCAAATTCACTAATACCTTAAGTGTTAATTATTTTTTAATACTTTTTCATCAGCAGAGTAAAAGTAAAGCTAAAAAGAGTAGAATCACCTGACCGGTAGGAAGCCCTGAGCGTAGCGCGGTGGCAGCCTTTGGCAATCAAGCCGGCACACACCGTTCGCATATAAAATGCAGAATTCATTACCAATGGACCCCGAGAACGACGTGAAGCATAAAGTGCCCAATCGGGCAGAAGGACGCGAGCCGAAAGAGGCGCACAGTGCCACCGTGTACGCAGAACGCGAATCGGCAGCCGGCGGCGGTGGCGGCGCGGCGCGCACAGTTTTATACAGTGGCGGCAACCATCAAAGCCTCCAGAAGAGTTATTACAAAGTGATGTAGCATGACTAAGTACAATTTTTATACCCCCTGCATGATGACTATCCCAATGGAACGGAGGGAGAGCAGATAAAAAAAACTTCAACAACAAAACAGAGAATACACACAAAAAGAAAACAATAATCATAATAATACTAATTATTACTTTTATTATGTTTTTTTTTTATTGCCAGTTCCCTATATATATTGGCCGAGGCATGTTTTATTTCCATGTGCTGCCATTATACTGGGTTTGGGCTCAGACTTAATGTGTGGCGGCAACGATGAGGACGGGAGTGCCGGGCCAATGCTACGCTCGCGCTCATGACATCTTACTCTATAAAAACCATTAAACTCCTATGACATATCTATTCTCGATATCTGGCTTTCCCTGTGTGCCATTCGGCTCGCTCAGCAAGAGGGAACGACCTACCGCAGACAGGCTTTGGAATAATCCAATCTCCTCACTGACAGTTACCACTCTTTTACTTCAGGTATACGATGCGGTCTATTCCTACCTACAGCAGTGACCACTGAACTGTAGAGATTACACACCAGGTCCACGGTCTTAGAACTCAGTTCTTTTTCCTTTAACGATTTTCCGATTTTCAATTATGCATCCCCCCTGGATATGGGAGATTAGGTGTGAGTGAGCTGTACAGTAGAGTGACAGTGGGAAGACAAGCTGGCGTACTATGAGGGCCTAATCCAATCTTAAGGAGCTGAGGCAATTTTTCGCTTTTCTCTCACCTTTCCTATACCAACGCGCCACGATAGTTGTTGTTTTCCTCTTAAATTTTCCACTCTTCCTGCAGCACGGGATTCCGTTTAAATTTAAACAAAAGAAACGGAAAGGTATCTCGAACTCGAATGCGCATTGAGATGTGAACGCACCGTTGACGGTGACACCTTAATTGGTCTTTCGCTGGAAGTGTTGCACATGCGTGTCTTCTCTGTTTCTCTCTCTCAGGAACTAATACATACTTGGTTGATATTGAAAAGAAAAATTCAACAAAGATGTATAGATTTCACGCAGACGATCCGAATGATAAATGGATTGTAATTGAATTCGACAGATAGATGATGATGTTACGTTTGAAATAGCTCATCTATCTTCAGGGATTTTTTCTGCCTTATTTTTTGCCGGCCACTAATCCTATTGACCTTTTCCAGCTCAGCTAGGTTTTGTTTACCTTTTGTTTAGGTGTGAGAATATATTCACTCTTGCGAAATGCTTTCATTTTGGTTTCTGAGTGAAAATTTTTGCTCTTGTGCAACATGCCGTAAGTGCCAAAAAAATCGGAACTTTGATCTTGAATGCTCCGAGACTAATGAAGATGATACCTATTCGCCCATTCGCAAGCACAGCGGTGAAGTTGAAAGTAAATTGAATGCAAGAGGAAGTAGGCTGGCACCTATCTTTGGCGATTATACGGAACCACTGGGGGCAATAAATTAGAATTATTATTGTTGGCTGAATCTGTCAGCAATGCGTTGACCTCATTTATGACTAGTTCTACAAAGGAAGAACACTTGGGGGTATAATCCTTTGTGAAGCCCGAACCAATAAGGCGGTATTAGTGCTTCGATAACTTGGTAATCCTTTATGGTCTTAAGGAATGAATGAGCGGATGCAATCCTCCAAGGCATTGCTTTTTTGTTAAATTACATTGTTGGTCTATTCCATAAAACAAGGAACCTTTACCTAAATTATATAAGATCACAAAAACTATTGCCACAGAGAGGTGCTTGGATTAGGTGCATAATATTAGTTCCCATATTCCCTTTAAATGCAGGTGCCATTGCCATTCCATCGTCTATCTGTAATTTCCAGGATTTAACCTTAACATGTGCCTGCTTTGCCTCTCTACAGTTCTTTGGCATCCATCGACCGACTCTTTCTGCCCTGGATAAGATTCCATTCTATCAAATTTCTAGCAATAAAATCGCGGCCTTTTTAAAGAGCTAGCCTGCTTATTTCGTAATTGGTGATTCGTAGTTGGTCACTAATGCCTCGTCTTCTATCCTAGCCCGTTTTCAAGCAAATTTAGGGTTAGTTAGATTGCAGTGCCTATCTAAAAAACCGTCTTTTATGGTACCAAGTGGAGCTATAGAAAGTCGCGCATACTCGTTGAACCATTTTCAGCTACAAACAAATATTAGATATGAATTCGGTCCGTCGTGCTTAGGTCACTAAGATCATTGTAGAAAAAATCTCCACGGTGAAGATTTCGTTTGTGAGAGAGAACGGGGCATGTAGAGAGTATGTGAGGTCTGGTAATTTTCTGTTTCCAACTCCTCATATATGCCGCACAGGGCAATGTTGAACTGATCTAACACCTTCTTAAGTGACGGTCAGTCTAGGACTACTACTAGGGCTTCTTTTAGAGTTTAAAGAGATTGATCTCAAGCACTTGATAGCGACTTGACTTGCGGGAAAAGAATCAGAGCTTTCTTTGACGGATATCATTCAATTATTCTTAAGCCAAGACAAACTTCCTTTCTTGCGTTCGGAAAACACTTAAATGATTAAGCAAACGGAAAGAGGGATTATGAGTTAGCCTTGGCGACAAGGTCCTCTAAAACAAAGGTCCACTTTTTTTCATAAAAAACAAAATACATTCTTTACATTTTTTATTATACATATAATATACAGTGCATTACCCGCAACAGTTAAAGGGCGCAAGATCAGGGGGGGGGGGGGGCGGACCGGGCAGGGGCCCGGTGAACCGCACACGGCTTTTAAACCATAATCCACAGGAATGGAGTATTGGTATTAGGTTTGATACAGGCGAAAATGCAACATAGAGAAATATTAAGGATAGACCTCAAGATCTTAAGGACACATGATCGAGTTCGAATTCCGAGTCGAATTAGCTATGTCCGTCCGTCTGTTCATGTGTCAGAAATTTTTGAGGCCTTATATTTTGAGCTAGAAAGCTGAAAAGTGTTAAAAATTTTCAAATCCGCCAAGAGACACGCCCTTAATCGGTCTGACAGTGCAACTACCTCCAGTGTTTTCAAAACTGGAGACAAAGTGAAAAGTTAAAATTTAACATTAAGCATCTCCTAATAATCGTAAGACATAAAAAATATACACAAAGTCGGCAGACCACTCTTAATGGGCGTGGCATCAATTTAAAGAGTAATCATTAAAATTAAATTTTTTAAATATATTTCTTCCAAATGGAAAAAATTGTACTTAATATGTTATGTAAAAAACACTGGGTTCTAAAAACTAAAATTAAGCCCAAAGTTTTGGGCCATGCCCACATTTAAAGGCAGAATTTAAGAAAAACCTCAGAATTTCCAGAAAAACGTAGATTCCAACTGCTTTTTAGCCTTCGGATTGATTAAGCAATCAAATTTAGCACATAAGGTACAACGACCTCTGCTCTAGATATGGTTTAGACAAAGCCTTTGGCCACGCCCATCTTTAGGGGTCGATATTACAAAATTTTGGAATTGAAACAAAAAATTAAATTTTCAGGTCTATACACAGCCAGCCCCTTTTAAAAAATAAATTAAAAAACCTTGGAAGGATTAAATGATTGATTAATGATTTCAATGATTAATTAATGTTTCATGAGGATGGGAATAGGGTATTGAAGGTATTGAGAACCCAGGACCTG
Organism: Neoascia interrupta; assembly: GCA_947623515.1. NCBI lineage: Eukaryota > Metazoa > Arthropoda > Insecta > Diptera > Syrphidae > Neoascia > Neoascia interrupta. The sequence goes on from OX392462.1 coordinate 147,693,205, forward strand.
TCGAGTTTAAAAGAGTCTTATAAGAACCTTACAAGCGTTAAATGGCCTATTTATAAGAGTTATTTAACTCCGATTAGTATACTTTAACTCTTGTTTTAAGAGCTGTGTTCTCATTTATTCCTCCAAGAGTACATATAGTACATATATCTATGTACTATAAAAAAAGGGTCCGCCAAATAATTTCTATTTTTTTGAAAAGGCTATAAAAAAACTACTGAATATTTTCACAAATTTCTTTTTTTATTTGAAAGAACAATCTTATTACTTATATAGACTCTTATTATAGCACAACATTATTTTCCATTATTAACCGGAATAATATTGGAAAATAATTTCATTCAAATGGCTGCCTCGGCTGGCCATGCAGTACTACACGCTCGGTCCAATTTTTAAACACATTCACTAACGGCTTCATGAATATTGTCCTTTAAAGCGTCAATTGTCTCTGGCTTGTCGGCGTAATACTTTTACGGCACCCCACAAATAATAGTCCAACAGTGTCAAATCGCAGCTCCGAGGTGGCCAAACGACATCAGCTCCGCGGCTGATAATGCGATTTTCAAAAGCTGGGCTACGTGGCACGTAGCGCCGTTCTGTTGAAATCAACTGTTGCCAATATCCTCCTCTTTAATTTTCGTCGACAAAAATTCGTTCGACATGGCCTGATAGCGATCGCCATTGACTGTAACGGCCACTCCTTGCTCATTTTCGAAGAAAAATGGCCCAATTATGCCTCTGGACAAAAATCCGCACCAAACATTGACTCGTTTCGAGTGTATTGGCTTTTCAATGTATGCGTGCGGGTTTTCTGGGCCACAAATGCGACAATTTTGCTTGTGTACCTACCCGCCAAGATAAAAATGAGCTTCATCTGAAGAGATGATTTTTTTTGGCAAAATCGGCATCTCCTCTAAGTCCATCGCAGGCGCACTTAGCGAAGCGAAAACGCATATTTCCCAGCGTTGTTCAAGGGTACGCGCAACCATATTCGTGCAGCGGAAAAAAAACTAAGCGCTGAAAAAAAACTAAACTGCAGCGGATAAAACTAATTACCTATCAAATTAGACATGACATAAGTGTTACCATTCACGAAATAAGCACTAGTTGAAAAAAAAAACGTTATATGGCTGACCCTTTGTTATGAGTGTTTAACATGAGTTTTAAAAGACTCTTATTACAAAACTTAAACTCTACAAGAGTTGAAGTCTTATAACAAGAGTTTTATAAAAGCTTAATATACTCTTGTTATAAGTGTTAAGCGCTACAGGAGTGATACGCCTTTAATAAGAGCACTACAAGATCATGTTCGGATCATATAACAAGATCTTATACTCGAAGAGAATCAAGAGTATAACAAAAGTCTTATAAGAGTTGCTTTGACGTTTTTAGAGTGTAACTCTCAAGAGTATGTTAGTTTAGATCACTTCCGCCCACTCGTTTTTTATGAACTGCTGATTTCCATTCAAAGAAAATTGTGCATAGGTACAAAGAGTTCGCGGAAAACTATTGGCCCCGCTTCCAGTATATTGAAAGAAGGTTGAGATTTCCTGAGTATCGAGTAGTCTTCAAAAGAAATCTCTAAGCAGGTCTGGCGGCTTGAAAGTACGAGCAATTATAATTTAACGACCGAATATACCTACTTTCCTTTCAGGTTTCCAAAACTCGGCCAATTATATTGATATGTTTACCTAGGTATGTATGTATAGGTACCTAGGTATGTATGTAAATGGCTGGTAGGTCTACCTATGTATGTGTAAATTCTTTGTTTGTTTTTTCATATACCTTATCCAAGATCTAAAATGATATCCAAAGCTTTAAAAAAGGAAACAACACTTATAGAGGTACTAGGTAGGTTCCAAGATATGCAGATTTTTTTCTGCGCCTACCTTTACCTACCTTGGGTAGATATACTTACCGTAAAAGCTTTGCCTACAAGCTTAAATTAACGAATTAACGAATTTACCTATACCTACTCATAGTGCTTGGGTATACAAATGTGAAAATTCCTGAATTTAGCTGTCAAATTTACTGTTGCAATTGCATTCTGTTTCCCGGATAAAGTCTGAGTTTTAACGTAAGGTGGGTATGAACCTACCGACGAATAGCTCTGACACGACCCACGAACATCTGGCATTACCTATGTAGGTAATCTAATCACCTAGGTACATACCTATACGCAAGTAGGCACGATAGTTACACATCTGGTGCAGGATCTTTCTTCAAATATTCTGTCGCACTTCATTCGTTCTTTGCTCAAATAGATAGGAACAGGTAATACCTACATAATTAGGTAGGTACCTAATTATACCGAAATAACCTTGCAGTATTTACCTATTTGCAGTAATTGTTTCTGCAAATAAACACTGCATCAAATCAAATGTCGACGTGCAACCCATAGTTACGTAAGGTATACATACCTACTAGCCGCCAAATTCTAGTCCTGATCCTAAAAAAAAACGATTCATAAACTTTCAACGAGCCAAAAAGCAAACAAAAAACGACACCACCATCGGAAAAAGCCATTCAAACAACCAATAGCAACATGTGTGTAAAGTGTACACACAAACAAACAAATAAGGACCAAAAAACAAATGTATCGCAAAACACGAAAAAAAACACCGTTGAACACACATCACCGTTTTGCTGCAAGAAAAGCAGAGAAGTGAAAATGTTGCCTGAACTGCACTCCGCTCACAGAATCGGGAAGAAGTCAAAACCAGCAAACAACAATAACAACAACAACTAAAGAAAACAACATGAAAAAGAGAAGTAGACAGCGCATATCAAAGTCTTCTTAGGTGGTCTCCCGGTCCCGGCCCCTGGCCAAGCGACTTCATGTGGTAGGTGAAGCGAACTCGCTGCCCGCTGACCCCCTCCACCACAAGTACTGCGCAGATCCCCTGTTATGGCGGAAAGTTTATCTCTGCCCGGTACTGCCGCGAAGCCCCCTGCATTTTAACAAAAATTGAGGCAAATAAACTCGACAAAATGAACAAAACTTCAAATAAATTAATAGCGAATCGCAGGTTGGTAAGGTAGATAGGTATAGGTACACTACACAACGGGGAGAGTTAGGGTTAACAATTACCTAACGCTCAAAAGAACGGCGAAGATAAATTAAGACATTAAGGCCCAGTTGCCCCCCATCGTAGGTTGATTGACTGGTCACCGATCATGTCCTCAACCCGCCACACCCACGTTACCCACCTACCTACCACTTGGATGCAATTTCCGACTCTGGAAGTCTTGGCGCTGCACTAAACATTCAATCTCCCTGCCGTTTATCACCCGACCCGGCCAAGTGACTGCGATTAAAAATTCATTCTTCGTCCGTTGCGCTGCAGCGGGGGCTCGCCCCACAATTCGCAACGACTCCTCCGACCGACCGACGCGACGGACACACGGGGCATTTTATTTCTACTCTCTTGGTGTTGAGGGATTTTATTGCAGCAAATAAATGTGTGTACACGATCAATCGCTACATTAAACATTTTACGGCCACCGCTGCTGCGGTGAACGGGGATTGCTGCGTTGTCGCCGCCATACAATCGCATCGTTCACATTCCGGCGTACAGCGCGGCGGGCAGCGGTGCTGTCACTGTCACGCGGGCGATGACGATTTGGGGGCTGAGTTGCGGCAGTAGCAATTCACTCTGCTGCAATGTACTGAACGTGGATCCCCGACCGATCAACAGTTTTTTGTTTTTTTTTTTGAAACGTAGCGGAAGCCACGTGTGTGGTCTCCAACTCACTGTGCGGTGTGTCCAAATCCAAATTCCACTCCATTCAATTCAATAAATCCACAGACAGACGTTTTGCTTTTGATCGTGCTGATGTTCAGCGGTGGTGGTTTATATGATTTGCTAGTATGTGTAAATGGTGTAGTTGTGTACAAATTCTCTTTGAACTCGTGTGGAAATGTATAAAGTTTATCAGGGCTGCCGCGTCTAGGTTTTAAAATGTGTCAACTTCTCATACAGTCGCATTATTGGGAATCTTTTGCATTCATTGCCCAGCTTTGGCTTAGATTACTCTTCCAAAAAATGCTCGTGCTTAATTAAACTATGAACCCTTTGGGAAAATTTCAATTCCAAAAAAGTCAATCTATCTATCATTAAAGAAATAACATAGAAATCACTTTTCTATATTATTTTTCTAAGTTAAACGCCTTAGATTTAAAAGCAATTAATAAGTGTCTACTTTTTGATTCTTATAGTTTTCGTATCTACGTTTCTATATAAATGTTTGGAAAGTAGAATTAATGTAAAGCGAAATAAAATTAACCCATCACTGTTAACATTAATGTGGCATTCGGAATGAAGCTGTCCTGTAACCGGTATCTTTAGCGAAGTTTGACAAAAGATAGATTGAAGAACTCGGTAATTAGAATTAATTAGATTTGAGAACTCAAGGTAATTACCGAAGCGTTTAGATTTAAGAACTCGGTAGTTACCTAGATTCTCAAGCCTCTTAAGGTCAGTTTTTTAGTGCGAGATTATCAGAGTTTCGCAGTTAAACTCAAATTTACCTTAGAAAGTAGTTTTTCAGTGAATTAAGATCCAGGATAAATCTCGGTCTAACTCGGTCGCCGAATTTGGTGGGTTAATCCCGGAACAACTCTGGAGAACAGTAAGAACTTTTTTGAATGTTTATTTGTGTGGTGTGAAATGGCTGTTGCTTAGCGTTTTAATGTCAAAAATTACATCTAAGAACAACTCGAACTTTTTTACCTGTGCATTTTTATGTGAAGTGAGAATTTTTGACATCTTTTCTGCCTCAGCACTGAAAAACCCGGCCCTTAATAGTTTATTTGAAGTCTATTAACCTCCTTTCATAATCTATTAACCTCTTAAATGATAATCAAAAAAGTTAAATGAATTCGTTTTCTTGAACGTACTAGGGGAGGATTTTATTTATTGTCTTATTAATTGCATCCAAAGCAAATAAATATGCTACGGTAACCCTGTTGGAGAGAGTAGCATAAAATTTAAAAGTGTGTGCGACTTATCTCTGCGCAATGGCTTTGTTTTATATTGAATCTAGATTTGGTTGGACATAATGAAATCTACGAGAGTACGAGTACGAGTACGAGAGTCCACTAAGCCATGATATTGAGCAATTATTCTTAACCACAGAGATATTAGTTGGAACAAGTACAAACAAAAAAAAACGCACCGTGAGAGAGGAAGAAAACACAAAATACAGGGGAAATGCATATAAAAACAATAACAGTACAGTCAAGGCGATAAGAAGTGCAATTATTGTTTCTTGTTTTTGCAAAAAAATTTTTTTATGAATAATGTAAAAACATTTTTTTTTGTGGGGTGGTACATACAAACTTTCATAGGCAGTACGAGGACCGGGCGCGCGTGCTCATAGTAGTGTAAGATTCTAAGGCCTTCAGCCCAATGAATCCGTTGTGTCCGTCACTTTGAAGTACAGAACTGACAACTGAACTGAATATACACGTTCTTATGGGAAGTGGCCCGTAGAAGAACTTCGTGACGTACTACGCTTCCCATAAGAACGTGTGTATTTCATTGAGTTGTGCAACGGATTCATTGGACTGAAGACTTAACTCACTCAAAAAACCTCACATTTTTCGTCCGTCAGCCAACGACTAATATTATTTTACCCAGCAATAATACGAGGATTAGTGGGAGACGATTAAAAATAAATTCCAAAGTGGTTCCACCAGACATAGGATTAATTTGACATGAGTAAACTTTTCCTGTCATTTTGGCTCTCAAAAGAGAGTGGCGATGTCATTTTCTAGGCGCATTTCATTTCCTATGTAAACAACCAAAAAAGGAAACGTTTTTCTGACAGATCTGTCATACGTGGACAGATTCAGTGTTCCTTTTCTATTCTCAAACTGTCAACAAGGTGTCCGAAAAGGGTTGAAAGCTGTTCGTGAAGAGGGTGATTGAGATTTATGAGGGGGATTTATTTTTAATCCCTTGTTGAGAGGATTTAAATTTGTATGGTTAATAGCGTAATTTGTAGAGGATTTTATGGAGATTTTTATTAATCGCGGATTAGTGCCTGGTGGAAACATGGTAGAAGTTTCCTTAGCAAGCAGTTCAGGCTTCTGTGATAATCGCCTTTAGAAGGTTACCCTCCAACGAAAGTACCTACAATACCTCATAAAAAACGGTTTCATCTTTAAACGTTAGATCCAAAAGTCTCGTTTGTTGTAATCGGCGCGAAAGATTTATTTGATCCATGGCTAGGATTATTTCGTGGTTGCAATGTCCGCAAAGTCGAGTACTAGGTTTGCAAGCAAAGTTTGTTACCTCGTCAATTACGCTTGCGATTCATACATCTCGGTGTAGATCACTGTTTCTAATTTACCATGGTCCATGGAGCATTCCCGATTGCTCCGAATTTCTTGTTTTAATTAATTTCTAAAATAGATATATAGCTTGGTTTAGTACAACCCCAAAGTTGTATACCGAACGTCCAAGATGGTTTTAGCACTTGCTTATATAAAAACAGTTTGTTTTGTATCACATAGTAACAGTGAGTGCAACAGTGTGTACGCCGTCCTATCCCACATTGTTAAATGCTGATGTTATTGTTATTTTTTGATATTTAACAAGTATGCAACTTCGAAAAGAGGTGGGGTCCAACCTCTTCTTATTACAAACTATCCATATTAACATAGATATTTCCAAGTTAGGCTTAAACGTGCGTAAAAATGCAATTTTTTGGTTCAAATTCATTATTTTTGAAAAATCGACCCCTAAAAGGGGGCGTGGCTAAAAACTTTGTTTGAACGAAATCTGGAATGAAATCTCGTTTAACTTTCCTGGGCTCCAATCGGGTAATTTTCGAGGAGATTGTCGCCGAAACGATTGCTCAACTCCATGTCGTTTTCAGATAAATTCATTTACATAATATCATAAAAGGATCGTTTGATCGAATCGTTCAACGTTTTCAATTCGAACAGTTTGAAAGATAGCATAGACTTCAAACGAATGAAAGAAAGCTTCAGTTAACGTAAATCAATTGAAAAATCTATATTTATTTTTGAAACTGCACATAAAGACGTTTAAAAAGAGTGCATATACTAAGAATTTTACGCGGGCTTCAAATCTGGAAGCACATTTTACCCAAGAAGTTTGGTTGTTCAGATATTTCCTTCCAAATATGAAGTGAAAAGCGTCATTCCCCGCAATTTTAAAAATTAGTTTTCGAGGCAACATGATTTTCAGTTTTCAGTGATTTTCAGCACAGTAGTTTCAACACAATTTGGTTTTTCTTTTTCTTTTTTTTTTAATATACTTTATCTAGCGCATAATTCTTCAAGCATACGATATTGTTGAAATTCTTTTTCTAAGAATTAAATTTTTCTAAATTTAAATCTAGTTGGTAATTTCAAAATTTAATTCTTGGATATTGAAATTACCAACTTTTACCATTCAAATCTTGAAAAAATAACAAAAAAAATTATGAAACGATTGCTAAATAGGTATCACTCAATCGAATGGTTTCGACGACGGAATTTGGCACTGAAATTGGTTAGGGGAATCAGCCAAAAAATACGGTCGATCAATCGTCTAAGCGATTATTATATTTTGTCACTTATATGAAGGAGTTGCATCGTCGAGACGAAGTCGTTCAATCACGTTTGCCTTACGCGATTATAGCCCTGCTGATTTTTTTGTTTCGTTCTTTCCTAAGTCGAAATAACGTTTTTTTGGAAAATTTTAGGTTTTTCTTTAATTCAGCCTCCAAATGTCGGCGTGGCTCAAAGTGAAGCTCAAAGCGAAGAACTTAGTGTATTCTACATAAAATAAAAATTAAAAAAAAAAAAAATACCCTTAAAGTAGATGCTACGCCCAGTAGCATACCAATTAATATTTTCTGTTTTTGTCTTACATTCATTAGCAGATACTAAATGTCAAATTTCAGCCTTTTAAGACGTCTTACAGTTTTGAAAACTCTGGAGCTAGTTGCACATTTAGACCGATTGTGGGCGGATTTCAAAAATGTTTACACTTGTACTGCTTCGCATGACGTGGAGCTTACGCACGAAATTTCAGCTCCCTAGCTCAAAACTTAAGGCCTTAAAACATGTGACATATAGGCGGACGGACGGACTGACCGGTCATTGCTTATTCGATTCAGAATTCGTTCTCGATCATATGCCCTTAAGGTCTTGGGGGTCTACCATTATTATTTTACCGTGTTACAAACTATATGACAAACTTAATATACCTCCTATCCTATGGGATGGGGTATAGAAATGTAGTTCTTAACTTTTGATTCAACCAGATAAAAACAAAAGACTTAATTACGGTGTGTACAGCATAACTAAAAATATATACAAAAAACCTTTTCCTTAATCTGAAAATCGGATAAATAGTCAAAGATGCCCGTATATTATTGACTACACTTCATTAAGAGCATTCGAAAATTACAAGCAAAAATGCGAAAAAAACTTCTTCCAAAATTTTCTGTTAAAATATTAAAAACTTTACGCAAAACGTTGAGCTTTTCAAGTTATGACACGTTTAAAATTACCTATACCATGTAAGTCGAAAAATGTCTGACATGCTGAACAACATTTTGCACTTAAACACTCGGTTTCATGGTGTACAAAACGACAAGTACTGTACCGAAGCAATCATCACTTCATTTTGTTTACTTTTTTTCATTTCGTAGCGTGCTTTTGTTAGCGTCGGTTTTTTCTACTTTTTACTTAAAATGAATTGTGATAGCTTTAAATTTGGGTTTTTATCGATTTCATACAATTTCAATCGTGTTGTAAATTATCACGAATAAAAATTGAGTCAAAACGTCACTTCACGTACACTCAAAGCTACACCCAGCCTCCACCGTCAAATACAACGGTGGCGAAATTTCGAGTTCGGTGTCGACACCGAACTAATTCGGAGTTCAAAAGAACGCTTACAAACATGAGCACAAAAAGAAAATTTTTTTTTGTATTCCACACCAGTTTCACGATTCGGTGTTGAAAAGAATACGCCATAAGTTTTCAATAAAGGCCATAGGACCGCTCCGTCTATATAATCTTTGCTTACTAACAAAAAAATTGATTCTGTAAAACAAAATTTAAAATTAAACTCATACCAACCAGCTACCTAATATGTGTTAGATACCTACTTAAATATACTTAAATCTCCGCCTAGATTATTTAATCTCTTTGCCAGATATCTTTTAATTCTTTTAGCTTGCATTAACATAGAGTACTTTTTGATACCCAGTACTGTTAACTTATTTTCGCGCTCCGAACTCGATCGTTCAACTTATGTAGGCTATGCTATACCTATATTCCCTTGTTGAATAGCATTTGTGTAGGAGTAATGTACATGTCCGATTTTCCCATGACCAAACCTACACCAATGCGTATGCAAACCCCTCCGAAATTGATACATTAATTCAACTGTTAGTTGAGCTATAAGAAAACTGAGGTGAGCCTCTTGGTATTGCTATGCTTGGATGATGGGGAAGACCTAGAGCATAATTGATATGTTAACGCATACACAGCTAAGCGCACAAATACTTCTAAAAATCAAAATGGCCGTTGAACACAAGAGAGGAGAACTGTATCGCTATCGCTGCACTAGTGTTGTGGAAAGCGTACCCATCCATTGCCCCATACCCATTCAAACAAAGGTGTAAACCGCCGCTCCGTCCGTCAACAAACACTAATCAAAATAAGTATCTATGAAAGTATTCGAGTTCGAGCAGATACAATCATATCATTGTGTGTGTGCATCTAGATTGTACTCTCGCTCTCTAGATCACAGCCCGTGCATCCAACGAAAGCAACCAGATTGTCGTTGATCCTTGTTCGAGAAGCATCGTCGTTGCTGAAGCGCCGTGAAACTACTCGGTTGTTTTGTTTGTCAAACTAACTTAAGATACATGTTTGCATATCAAAGTTTTCTAGTATCTATCACTAAATAAAATGCGATTAAATTAATTTAGTGCTATGGTTTGAATTTTTCTATCGTTAAGTCTTAACACATGTAACGCGCAACAACACCATGAAAAATTACGAATAAAGTTACAACAGCAAAAAAAAAAAAAAAACGTGAGTGAAGTGAAAGATGAAAATGAAAATCAGTACAGAGAAGGATAAAAATGTAATAATTTTTCTCGCATAACAAAAGTATCCAGATAATACCTACATAATAGTGAAGATTCAATAATAAAAATTTAAAATGAAAACAGTGAATTAAACAAGCAAATATTTTACATAGGTCTAAGTTCTAAAAAAAAAACACAAAGCAAAGGGAAAAAATTAAAACCAAACACATTGCATACGAAAAGGGAAAAAGAAACAAGAAAATATGGTTGTGCCCACAATGGATACCCTGCCCCGAGTTCCCGACACACATGGAGATGTCGTCGACGAGAAATTATTCTCGGACCTATACATAAGGACGAGTTGGGTAGATGCACATGTTGCACTCGATCAAATCGATAAGGTAAGACTTCGTGTTTTTTCCATTCGAATTTACCTACATACACAACACATGCATACAAATTGGAGGCAACATTTCCTTTTATTTTGTAAATTACTACCAAAATAAGCAAAACCTAGTAAAATGTGGCTTAGGATGACACAGTCCTGTAAATATTTAAAGTGTTCTACGCTCATAAGTAATTTCAAGCAAGATTTTTGGTGCAGGCTAATTGTCAAAAAATTAACTCGACTGTAGATACTGAGTGCAGTTTTTTTAAAATAGAGCGTTAATTTCCAGAGTTATCCCAGGTTTAACCAAACATTTTTGTTCACATAACTTGTGATCTGCTATAGACTAGGAAGACTTTATTATCTCGCCATTTTCGATATCTGTCTGTGATGATGATGATTTCGAACTTTGTCAGATTTCTATACTCATAATAATGTTGTGATAAACTGTGAAAATCTCCCTTCAGTTTTCCATAAGAGAGCAAAGTAGGTATCTAATAATCAAATGGCAAGTCTTGAGCCTTTAGCTTAATGAATCTGTTGCATCCGTCGCGTCGCAGTAGACAACTGACAACTTAGTGAAAAACACATGTTCTTATGGTAAGCGACGTACGTCTTGCACTTCTTCTATAGGCCGCTTTCTACAAAAAACGTGTGTATTAAACTTTCTTGTCCGTTGTGTACTTCGACTGACGGACTCAAAGGATTCATTGGGCTAAAGGCTTCAAACATCAACTCAGACAAAATTCAGCTAGCATCCGACTAAGAACTGCAAACTTGATGAAAAAGGAAAATAGTGCCGAGTTAATTTTTTTGCAATGAAATCAGAAAAAGAAAAGATGATAACATCGCGCTTTAATAACATCACAAAATGTGATCTTAATGTTTATTATATAGAGTCAATATATTTTGGATTTTATACTCGACCAATTGAATTTCCAAATATGCACCAAGATAAATTTTGGTGCATATTTGGAAACACCGTGAAATAATCACCATAGACCAAGCCGTGTCCCAAGAAGCTAGAGAGCTAAAACTTGGGGCATGGCTTGGTTCTTATGTTGCACAAACTGTTAAAATTGGTTAAATCCGCAGACGGCCACGCCCACTCTTGGTGTCAATGTGAGACAACCTCTTATTTACATTTGATTTTAAAATACCTCTAGACCAAGGTGAACAACGAATAGAAACTCAAATGTTGCCGTAAAGAAATCGCTAAAAGCCTTTTAACGACGAAAATTGAAACGCCCGCCCGCCCTATCGAACATGCACACTTTTACAGTTTTCTATCTTTAAAAAGTTGATTTCTCTAAAAATTCCATTCTAAATCGAAAAAATGTTATATAAGACAACTATTGAAGAAAGATATTGGCATTCTCTAAGTTTGGTTGATACAATGTTTTGAGCCCCGCCCACTTTTAGGAGGCGTTTTAAGGAAAAACTCTTTTTTGGCTTTAGTTTTCGTTTATAACACATTTTCTCACGCTTCTAACAAAATACATTTAGGTTTAATAAGTTCTTTTTTCTGCTAAGTCCACGCCCACTTTTGAGGGCGAGGCCTGTACACACATTTGACTTCCAATAAATCAATTCGGGTCAAAAAAAACTTAAAAATTTGGCTATGCTGGGTAAATAAGGTCAGGTATTTGGAAGTTCGTTAAAGTGTAACAGTTTACACTTACTCATATCATCGTCAAATCGGTTTAAAAACAACTTTTATGGGAGAAGACCTAAGACGATAATCCTAAAATTTTCCAAATTCTATATTAACCCAAGTAAGGTGGTCCCATACTTTGGCTTAAGGAGTTTTAAAGAGTCTTCACGAAATCAGGATGAAGAGCCTTTTGAGATTTGTTTTCAATGGTTTGATTTTAAGATTTTTTTGTTCTACTGGTATATTTTTGTTTTCTAGATATCTGGGTAGGCCTTAAATATAATAGAACAACTATAAGTTATTGTCAAGCTTAATAATATTAAAATATATTTTTATGTATTCATAGATATCTTCATAGATATCCTTCGGATTAAGTCTAAATCTATGTATTGCCAGTAACCACTCTCTGTTAAAACTGCCCTTTTATTTCTGTCTTTTAATTCTTTCTACTTTCACCTCGATGCTCGATAGTGTAGAAAAAGACCGATAGTCGAAAATGTTTGAGAGGAATAAAGACCGGACTTCTAGCAGACTTTGTCATTGTTTAACATATGATGTTAGAGATTTGAGATTTATTGCTTAAGTCAGTAGTTTCTGAGAATTTGCGTATGACACTGTTGGTCAAAGCCTGAAAAGGTTGACACCATATTCGGGATCATTCGTAAATTATTTTGAGAAGTACAGAGACAAACTTTCTACAGCAGAATTTTCGACAAAAATCAAAACGAAAGCAAAAGCAAAGGTAAGCATTTCCAAAGCGTTTATATAAAAGCTCAGGGAAGAAAATGAAGAGTAGATATTACATTCCTAAGATAAGAAAAAATCATAAGTAGGTTTTTCAATTTCCTATTTTACCTACCTTAAAGCTACAAAATTTTGTAAGACTGATTATCACCGGCAAGGAACATATATTTCTCAACATACCTAGTTTGTGCTGCTTACTGAGAAAAGCAACTATAACTGGTCAACGAACAGCAACTATAACTGGTGGATACTGATCAATCGTCTTTCTTATGAAGAATGAGGCACTTACCGAAAAACTGCAAGCTTAAACCTTCAGTACCTACCTATTCGTCTTTAAGAAATTGAAACTAACATGCGTGCAAGAACAAAAGGGCATTAGTGCATTCATTAGCCGAGCTTTGAACGTACTGAATTTATTTTCTTAGCCAACATGCATGCGGAACAGGCTTCAAGAGTTTATTCCTCTTCAGTAAAGCTCAAAACCTGCTGCCTCTCATTTGATTCGTCGGTCGCCATGACGTAGTTTTAAATTATTAATTACATTACTTTCAACGTAAGTGTAATAAAATGCTTTTTCAAATAAAACTTTTGCTGCTCAAGTTCTTTAAAATCTGGCATAAAGCATTAGTTTGGGCGTTCCACAAAATTCAATTCAATTCGTATCAAAGTTCAATTCAGCAGTATCGGCCTTTTCGAGACCGATTCCTCGCGTTTTAAAGCCCACATTAAAAATCTTTCTATTCAAAAAGACAACCAAATAGCCAACCACTATCTATGGTAACACTATTATATGTACACGCACTTCCTTTATTCATAGTATTTTTTTTTTATAATGAACTCGCTATCAAGGGATTGATTACCCTTTTAATGTTTGACATCTCACGAGCGGAAAGGATTAGAGGAAGGGGAAAAGGAGAAGAGGTACTGTAGCACTCTTGTTTTGAATAGTTGAGAGTTGTATTGCGCAGGAAAGACCGATCGTGGCAGGACATTCGCGTAGACGGCTTATAAAAGAACCTCTAAACTTTACAGTACGTCCGAAAGTGGGCTCAAGGGTGAACTGATGTGCATTCGATCTCTGGCGAGTATTACGGTTGAATATTTTTAGGGGCGGAATGCGATTGGCTATTTCAGTGGAACACTGCTTGTAGAAAAAAACGATAAAACAATGACAGGCAAGAGACATTGCGTCGATGTTCCAGTGAGTCAATAGACTGTACAATATTTCTGTCACCAATAAGTTTTATCGCACGTTTTTGTATCATATCTAGCAGGTGGTTTAAGGAGCACCAGCCCAGGCATAGTATGCTATGATTAGAAAACTGAACACACTCAATAAGTAAACAGAGCTCTTAGATTAAAAGCAAATGTCGGACACATTTATTCGAAACCAAAAAATTAGATAAAAATTTTCCTTGTTCCTAAAAAACCGTATGATTACGTCTACACATGTTTTTGAGGCACTCTGATTACGAAAATATAAATCTTTTACGCACTGATAAGTGAATCAAAAAAAAGCTAGAATCCCAAAAGAGGAGATGCAGCCATTTCTACAACAACAAACTAAGGTCAAGCATTGATCTGGCAGATCTCACCGATCCGATGGTAAAGAAAGCAACCACACCGAATACGGATTTTTTTTCAGTCTCAATTAAGGCCAAAGGTTGTTTTTTTTTAAGAGGTTTGGTTTTTTAACTGGCGACACTATTTCTGCAGATTGTTGATTTGACAGTTAAACGTTGATGTGTGATAAGTACTGTTAATTTTAGGATTAATAGATTTAGGCCAGAACAGAACGTTTATATGTATAAGTACATAAACACTAATGGTAGAAAATTATCTATAAAATATTGCTAAAATCAAAGACATAAACTTCAAGTGTTTTACTTTATGTATTGAATTTGTACTCCTGAAACAACACCTTTGTGCCTTCAGGTCAGGCCCCGCGTTCGAAGTAATAGATAGATAGTAGAAGCTCTAATGTTCCGGGTCTTAAGGATATTTCGTCTTTTCCTCATTTTCGGCGTCATTTCCACTTTGTAATGGTTCTAAGAACAAAACAGTCTCAGTACCCATGATGAGATCCCTTTTGCTAATATTAAACAGCTGAACAAGAATTCATAATAAAAAAGAGCTCGTTCTTCCCCAAAGCCCCAGTATAAAACTGCAGGAACCCACAAGCTATACAACCAGCCTCCCATAATAATGTAGACATCACTATCATAAGACGAAAACATTTCTAGCACACGTTGTGCGGTAAGGGACACACCTCGCTCTGCGCCGCATGCACCGTCATCATCGTCATCTCGCGCGCCACAGCAAAATAATGTTTCTGTATTGAATGTCTTTATATTTTAAATTGAGTCATTAAAGTCGGCGATAAGATGCCCATATAATATACCCGGTTCAACATTTCAGCCAAAAAGGCCACAAAAACGCCAAGCCAGAAACAAGTTAACAACTTCATACAGCTCACAGCAGCCGCAGCAGCAGTGGGTGAAGCGAACTGTTGTGGCTATGGTGAATATTGGGGAGCTCCCCAGAGCCCAGACCCCACCAGGCACAACGAGTTGACCGAAAACAATAACAAAGAGGAGAATAATAACACAAAAACCGGAATGATAAATGTCCGAATCCAACGAAGACCACCGCTTTTGGCACACACGAAACCGAATGAACGACCGACGACGACATCGGCCAGAGAGCACACAGCACAGCACACAGCAGACAATGTGCTGCGCTGCGCTGCGATCACTCTATACAGACATGGCGTACGAGCGACAGCCAAAAGACGACGAAAACACGATTACGACGATGACGGTGGCGGCAACGGCGGCGACTACGACGACGATGATGGCGATGCCGACCACCCATGGAGCAGAATGTCATTCCCCACGAAAGCTGGAACGAGACGGCGCGATTGGGGCCACCATGCACACAAGAGAGACACAATTCTTCGTTGTCATTATTATTGTTGTGTGTTGTTGTTGCGCGGCGGCGCGCGCGATTTTCACGATCGCTGGCGTGTACACGCATTACAATTACAATGCGCTTCAAAGAAATGGATTACGTGCAGGCGAGAGGGAAAAGTTTCTATCTTCGTTACTTTATTTTTTGTTTTGGGGGCCTATGCTCCAATAGTATCTAAAGATCGTGCGGGGGAAATCCATCGTGTCTCGCTTATCTTTTCAACATTCTCGCATGTGGGTGGCATGAGATTTATTGGAAAATTTTCAGGTTCTGTTGTTTTGGGTGGACACATAAGGAATTCATTCATTAAGCTGTCAGCTTGAATGGAATATGGCTTCAACACAAAGAGCGATAGGGGGGCGAGAAATTCAAAATAAACACATCAACGATTCAGCTCGAAAAGGGACGGGGTATAGGGGAATCTTGTTATTAGTTTAGGTTTTAGCACTTTCATGTTAACTTCTAACGTGGGGGTAACACGGTGTATTGTCGCAGGTAATACGGTAAATTGTCATAAACGATCGGAACGAAAGCCTTTGGTTACGCTATTTTGGGGGCATTCAATGGAATTTGTGACGTTGGCGTTAAAAGTTTTTTAAATGCATGACGTTGAGGTGGTGAGTATAGTTGGGTCAAATCGAGCATGTTTTTGGAGCATGCGAAATTGTTAAAAGATTTTTGAAATTCCAACACGCCTAGGCTATTCTGAGGAGACTCATAGATAGACGGGAATGAATTCTGTAGAAATTTCTTTTATTTCTGCGGAACTTATATACTTACCTACATTAGGTGTATCTTTAAACCGCGGTAGACCTGGGTCTCAAGGTCTTTAGAGATGCACCATGTACAGTCTATGCTATACTCTCTAGGTCCATGTTAGGACACACTCACAGTGGATAAGTTATACCTACTACAACTTCTCATCTAATAAACGTTTTAGCAGATATGATCAAAAATAACTTAAGGCCATTACCTCTTAAAGCTACCCTGAGCGTCCTCCTCCACAGATCGAGTCCCTGATGCTTCTCCACCAGGAAATGACTGTGAGGGTCGTTTAAGTTTTTTTTGAGAAAGAGCTTGGCTTCCGAATCTGCCTGCCTTCCTAGTCTGTAGAAGTAGGTGCCTACTACTTGCCTAGAGTCACATCATTTGATCATAGCGCTGGTATTATTGCCTGAGTTTAAAGGGTATTCTAAGAAGAGAAACATCTTTTTTACCTCGAAAGTATAAACGGCACAAAAGATCTCTTTAGGCCAAAGTGCCGTAGTTAGCAAAAGGTGTTGTTTATGATTAAATGAAACGCAACGATAGCGTATTGGATACATAAGTATATAATAGCACATACCTGGTAAGTGACTTTGTACGGTCTTTTTTTACCAGGATTCCAATATTTTTGTGTTTGATGATCTTTCATATAACCAAGTCGGCATTTCGTTAATCTCCTTGAAGAAGTGTATGCCTAGAATCTGCGTTCTTGTTACAAGTAACCCAGATCATGTGGTAAATGGTTATTTCTTCATACAGCTGCAACAGAAGCCGATGGCTATACTTTCATGCTGAAGAGCACGATCGCTTGCACAACGATCTACAAAACGTCTTCTGAAAACATCAGCTAAACTTTCTAGTTTTTATTTGATTATTTCTAGTTTTATTTAGTTGATAATCTTCAAAAATGAAGACCTGGGGCCAATACTACTACAAATCGAGGCTTAGCACCATGTTTTGTATGTGCGGTGGTTTTCTCTTTACCTGGACAATCCCGAAAAGGATTTTGTTATGAAAAAAATGTGGACAGCAACCATTTGTTGTTTTAGAAAACGTAAATTCAATTAAATACCTACCACGTTTCCACCGGGCACTAATCGGCGATTAATTTAAATCCTCTACAAAATTAGGCCATTAAACATAAACATTTAAATTCTCTGTAACCGATGAAAAATAAATCTTCTCATAAATCTCATTAAGCCTTTTCAGAAACCACTTTCAACCATTTCCGAACAGCTTTTTTAAAGGTGAAACTGGCGTACGATCTTATCGCCCAAAACCACAACGCCCAAATTTCAAAATGTCATAACGCCCAAAAAACGCCCTGTGCACCTGCATGTGAGGCCGAAGGCCGGCCGGCGTATGAGTCAAAGAGTCACCCGGATTCTTTTTTTTTTAAGAACCACCCAAATACTCTTTGATTACGGGAATTTTGTGTGTCGGGAAAATTGGACGTACGCTGGGTAGCGGCGCCCTTAGCATCTGCATGCAAGGCCGAAGGTCGGCTGGTGTATGAGTCGAAGAGACACCCGGAGTCTTACTATTTTAAAACCCACCTAAACACTGTTTTCCGGGATTTTGTGTTCCCATATTAACAACTCAAAATCCCGAAATTCAAACAGTGTTTGGGTGGTTCTTAAAAAAAGACTCCGGATGTCTCTTCGACTCATACACCGGCTGGCCTCGGTCTCACATGTAGGTGCACAGCTCAGGGAGCCGCAACGCGGCGAATGTCCAATTTTTAATTTCTTAAGAGCCACGCGATTTTTTAGTTTTGTTTTCTAAATTTTTTTGGACATTATGAAATTTCTAAATTTGGGGGTTCATGTTTTGGATGATAGAACCTCACACTGTTGATCATGTTGCCCAAAACCATAACGCCTAAATTTAAAAATGTCATAGCGTTCAAAAGGGCTGTGCGAACAATCGCCCAAATTACAATCGCCCAAAACCCAAAAATGAATAATCGGGGGGATAATGAATAATTGCTGCCCCCTGCAACCCTCCTCCTTGCTTTTTCTTTTACCTTTGCTCTGGTTTCACTAATTTTTGGGCGATTGGTCGTTTTTTTGGGCGTTTCTACATTATGAACTACTGCCCAAAATTCTTGGGCGATTATTCATTTTTGGATTGTGGGCGATTACAACTTGGGCGATTGTTCGCACAGCCGTTCAAAAAAACTGTATTAACATTTTGTTGTTGTGAAAAATTCATTTGGGCGATGTGATATATCATTTGGGCTTTGGGACGCTTTAGACTTTGAGATTTGGGCGATATCTCGCTTTTTTGGGCGTTATGATTATCTTCTAATTTGGGCGTTATGGCTTTGGGCGATAAGACCATACGTGCCCGAGCGTTAGGTCTTAGCCACAACGGCCAAATTTACAGGTGTTTCAACCACTCAAAAGCACAACTATAATGTTGAACCAACAGTTTGTCCTTAAAGACAATAAGTAGAAGTTATACGAGACATATAAGATTGATTTTTCATTCACTTAAACACCTAACATTCAATTTAAAATTAGTGTACATACATGTCAAAATTTCTGTGTGATGTATTTGGTTCGATTGTGGTAATACATATACTTAAAAAAACATAACAACTAAAAAGAAACTCAAAACACAATGCTTCGATGAGGACGATTCGTTGCTTAGACAGAGGTACACATTTAAAACAAAACCCAGTGAACACCAACAAAAAATCAGGCCAAGAATCTGGGAGGTTGGTATTGACTGCAAAGGGATTTTTGCGTTGAAACGAACGTTTAATCGTTAATATGATTCCGAACACCAGCATAGTCGATGTTAAAAAGAAAACGACATTATAAGTCTTAAGACTTTCGCGGTTGTTAATTGACATGACAAGAAGCTTTTCGGATTTACCGCGTTAATAACTATTTTTATTGAGCACAATACTTGACTCACCCCGCACGTTTCGCTCAAGTTGCATTGAGCGTGGTCACCGGGAAACTGCTATGAAAGTGACGCTTTGAGCGTGGTCACCGGGAAACGTTCGGGGTGAGCCTAGTATTGAACTCATTAAAAATATTTATTAACGCGGTTAATCCGAAAAGTTTCTTGTCAAAACGACATTAATTAGTAAATAGCCCGATGCCTTTAATTGTAGTACAGCCCTAAGCGTAGGCTACTTGAAAGTTCTTTTATTCAAAGAATACCTAGAAGCTAGGGTACGTATACGTATTCAACATTCCTTTTCGGCTTCCGGCGCCATTTATTTACACCGGCATGTGATGTTAAGAGCACTTACACTTTATTTTAAATATATACTTAGCCCGACTTTTTTATCTTACCCAATTAACCCTCATTAGGCAATCTCAAGCAGCCAAAAAATTACTATTGGATCGAGTAGAAAATCTCTCAATGCTGTCATAATTGAAATGAAATGTCGAGTGATACGCAAACAACCACTTGAACTTCAATCCGATTTCAGTCGGAGCCGCGTAATGTTATATCACTGATAAGGAGATACATTCTGTACAAAGCCTTATCAACCACAAAAAAAGAAAAATGTCTGTAGGTACATATACTGTTCCTTATACAAATTGTCAAACATTAATAAGTAAACATCAATGCGGTATTTACACTTTGGAATAATAGTGGCTATGTTGACACCATTAAATCTTTTTCTATTTGACATTAAAATATTTGTTTTGTTTCTGTTTAGTTTCTTCTGATACCACACAACTTTTATGATTCATTACTATCAGTTTGTAAACATAATTTTTATGTAATAATTATTCCTTTCGCATGTGCTGCATTGCGAAACAGGAATGTTACTTTTACTCGAATTGTTTCTGATAATTCTTGAGCAATGTACAACAAATTGATTTACATACTTCGGAAAATAAAGTCTGAGACACATTGTCCTGCGACAAATAACCGCACGATTTTGTACCGCAAGAATACCAGCACACGATCAACCAATTTACCATAAGATTCCTACACAATTTTGATTGCAAATGTTAGATAGTTTTGTCTTAAATTCATGAAACTTTTTGCCGTTCTGCCGAAATTATGCGGTAAAATACCGTGGCAGCAATTGTTTGTTGTCTGCCAATCGAACTCTTGAGCTTCTAATCAGAAAACAATTTTGCGGCACGATTTTATGGTTGAAATTTTTTGGAGCTTTAAAGACAAATGGTCGTACTCTGAAGAATTGAAATTGAATTGAATTGAAAACGTGGAATGATAGGCCTATAAGAATTTTCTTCTTTCCATAGAAGCTTCTTATCAGGCTTAGCACGAATGAAGTTGTGCAAGGTCCCATCACAGCGTGGGTCTGACAACCCCTCTGAAAGTATCATTTGTCATGAGAGACCTCTTTATTCAACGTTTGAGATCGGGAAAAAGTTGTAGGTCTCCTCGATGTATAAAAGAACACCTTAAACGCACACAGCATGCATTTGAAGTATGTCTTTTATCCTGACAGAAAAAAAACTAAAAATACACTTGAAACAAAAAAATTGTAGAATCGGGTTTTCGAAATAAGGGCGAAATGAAGTAAAAACGTTACTGAAACATATGTGAAGACTAGTATTTTCCCAAATGTAAAATGGAGTTCATCGCCTTAAGGAAAATCAGCAATTTCAAATTATTATCTAGTGTTGAAATTGAAATCATGTGATTGACGCAAAACGGTGTAACTCATGAAACGCAGTTGGTGCAAATGTTTGACTGAATGTTTCAGAGGTTGCATTATGTACCTATTTCAGGTTTTCGGTGATGCCAATAAGCAGCCAAGATCATGTAATTTTATGCCTTTTTGCGGTTTTCTTATAAATTGTGCCTATTTAAACATAGCTAAAACTTTGGGACAGTTAAAAACCAATATGCCGCAACTTTGAAAAATTAGGCCAAAGGATTCGAGTTCTGCAGTAGGTGGTATAGAGGAGGTAGTTTCTGTGAAGTGACATTAAAAAATTAAAAAAAAAAAAGAAATAGTCGGCGTTTTTTAATCCAGGCGAATCGTTGGATACCCATCCCAATTGACCCCTGTCAAGCTCAGAATTGCGTTATATGAAAGTCTTGGATGTTAAATTTAAGTTTTTATTAACTTAAGTTGCATTTAGTAACATTGCATTGAGTTGAGAATCTTCTCCAATAAAAAAAGGGCGTGGCATCAACTCTCCTCAGTGACATCGTGTTTTTATACCCGACCGAGGGTAGACCGTAGACCCCTAAGACGTTTTAGAGATATGATCGAGACCGACAGGTAAGTCGATTAAGCTATTTCCGTCCGTCCGTCTGTCCGTATGTACGCAGTTTTGAGGTCTTTAAAATTGAGCTAGGAAACTGAAACTTGCAGCGTTGCTTGGTTCTCATTTTGTACAGACAAAGTATGAAAATTGAGAAGATCCGCCCACAGCCACGCCCACAATTGGCTTGAATGTCAGATAACATCAAATTTACATTATATTTCAAAATGCCTTTTGGTCACGATAGACAAAACATATGAACTTAAATTTTGGTAGAGAGCAATATCGACCTTACTTACTTACTTAAGGTGGCGCTACAGTCCGGGGTGGACCTGGGCCTCAGCCAACAAGCTTCGCCAGCCAGCTCTGTCTCTAGCTAGCCGTCTCCAGTTTCGCACGCGAAGTTGGCTGAGGTCCCCTTCCACTTGCGTGCGCCACCTGAGTCTCGGTGCTCCTCTACCGCGCCGTCCCTGCGGTGTGGATTCGAAGATTTTCCGGGCCGGGGCGTTGGTGTCCATCCGCTCTAGATGACCCAGCCATCGTAGACGTTGTGTTTTGACTCTTTTGGCTAGGTCGGTATCGCTGTACAGCCCGTACAGTTCGATGTTCTATCTTCTCCTCCACTCTCCGTCTATGCAGACGGGACCGTAAATCGTTCGAAAAATTTTTGCTCTCGAAGCAGCCTAAAGTGTTTTCATCCGCCTTTGACAGGGTCTATGCTTCTGAACCGTAAAGCAGGACTGGGATGATGAGGGTCTTATAAATGGACACTGCTCGAGAGAGGGCTTTGCTACTCAATTGCCTTTTTAGCCCAAAGAAACAGCGATTGGCAAGAGTTATCCTTGCCAATCGCTTGTCGATTAGCAATATCGACCAGAAGCCTTTAATAAGACAAAAATTGGACAGTTGAAAAATTGGATCAATTTATATATTGACCATGTTGATCATATATATTAACCATATTGACCATATTGACCTTTTAACATCTGAAATCTTTAAAAACCTGATTTCTCGGGAAATTCATGCTAAATTGAAAAAAAATGATATGACAAATATTTAAGATATTACCGTTTGCTAAGTTTGTTGCCTACAAAGCATTGAGCTCCGCCCACTTTTAGGGGGCGTTTTTGGGGAAAAAACTGTTTTTTTTTAAGTATTAATATTCGCTTTTAACGCATTTTCTCGTGATGCCAACGAAATTAGAGTTAATTGATTTTAAATTTCAGCCTACGCCCTTTTTTAGGGGCGTGGTTAATACAATTAATTGACATTTAGTATAGCAAACAGACCAAAAAAATTTTAATTTGCTGCTAATGGGTAAAGACGGTCGGGTATTTAGAAGTCCGTTACAGACGAACTCTTGCACTTACTTACTTGTTTGTTAAAATATTTTGTCAGATGTGGTATTAAGGCACACTTGTTAATTGTATTTTTATATTAAAAATTTGGTATACAATTAACAACGCCCCCAAAAGTGGACGTGGCAAGAATCTATTCATTTCAAACTTAGTATACATATCCTATGGGATGGGGTATAAAAAGATCCATTTTGCGTGTTTTTTTTTAAACATGATAACATTATTATAGGTAGGTACCTACTGATGTTTTGCCGAAAGCTAAAAACTCTTAAACGGGCGCATGGCATTTCCTTGATAGACACTAAATTTGGCATTCTTTTGTTACCGGAAGTATGTGACATTCCTTACTTGTTTAAAACCCAGGTTGCACCATTGTCCGTTGATCCATTGGTTACAATTATAAAACTCGCGGATCGGAATGCCTAAGACCCTACATTTGTTTGATGTCCTTGTAGCATAGCAACAACCAATTATCCTTAGCCTATACACATTTTATTCACCATAAATCAAAACAGCTATAAACTGTCTTGAAAGGAAAAAAAAGTCCTTCATGAAGGCCAACCAAACACCTACCTATACAAGAGAATCACGTGTGAAAGAGTCCTTAAGGTACTTAAATGTCATGTCATTAAACTCCTACATTTACCGCCGGCCGCTTCATTCTTGTCCGACCTCCAAGAAGAAAAAGGGCTGTTATACGTTTGCATCTTAAGACCGCAGCAGCTTCATCGTAAACGTTTCTCATTAAAACTTTCAGCTACACAATCACCAAACCCACAGATTGAGTTGTTAACTTTGCTTTAAATGCATTCCATTCCAATCAGCCTGCTGTTGCAATAACGTTTCTTGTGAGCTCAGGCCACAACGATGGTAAATCACCATCATATTCTTTGCTTAAAAATCCAAGAACCTACCACAAGGCAAAAGCTGAGTTGGAAGTAAATAGTACTAGGAATATATACCTACGACCGACCGACATGAAATAGTGGATTCATGTGTAGATCACTAGGCGTGCATTCAATAAAAATGTTGTTCCCTGTCGCGTCGCGATCCCTCTTTCATGTTTTTCTATCCGTAGTTCTTGCCATCCCAGAGATATTCGACGTGCTTTTCCTTCTTTTCTTTTGTGTTCCCTTTACGAATTTAATTTCTTTATTACGGTCTTCCTTCGGGGTCGTCTTCATCGTTGGCTTTCCGGTATACCTACCTACCTTCGTTATTTTTTTTTATCTCTTTATTTATGTCAAAAGATAGGGGATCGGTTGACTGGAAGGTAGACTACGAAAGAGAAGAATGAAATGGTAATAACAATAATAACTTCATTTGTTTGAGATCTTGTTCAGGCGAAAAACCGTTTTTAAACTCGTATCTTTTCCTCTTCATCGTGGTCTTACATTGATGTGGGTTCGGCTTAAAAAAAAAAAAAAAACGGAGATCTTGAAGACCGCAAACAAAACCATCTTGATCATCTCGGTAGCAAGATGTTCACGTGTTGTCGACGACGGTAATTATTTGATCAATTTGCGGGCGGTTATTCGCCCGATAAATGTAATGCGGCGGTAAATGATGTGAGAAACCGGAAACCGGATATGCGCACGCGGACGTGATCTGTTTCTTCATCGCTCGTTCGGTTTTTTTGTTTTGCTATTCTACTTCTAATTGCAATTGAATGTATTCAATGCACGTAAATACTACAACAGGTCGCAATAAATTTTTACTGCAGGGGTGTAAAGGATGAGCTCTCGTCTGTACTTTTGATGTTTATCAATGTGGGAGACAACTCCAGCAATGACAATGACGACAACAATGTTGACGCGATCCCTTGGGCAATTTAAATTTTATGTTTTCTTGTCGGAAACACTTACAAAAACGCATCATGTTCATGGGTCGGGGTGTGTTTCCAAATTCATTCTTCATACACTTACGTTTTTTAATTGAAAATAAATCAAGGTCATAACGTGGAGACCTGGGTGCGCAATCTGTTTAAAATTCTTTGAGCACGACGTATAACATACATACATATATGTACTACCCGTGTTTCAACAGCCAAACAAAATCGGTTTGAAATCGATTCAGAGGTGGGGAAAATTAACGTTACGGTACTGAGAAGAACTAAATCCTTCGCGTGATAAAAGTTTTCTCGTGGGAAGCAGATAGATTTATGTCACAGAAGTTTTTGTAGCTGTTAAGTCAACGATAGGATGAAGTATAGAAGTGAAAAAAAAAAATCGTCAGACATTGTAAAATACATAGATTTTAGGGAACAAAGGGAAATAGGGATCGGTCCTATCACGATCTAGCTCCAACAAATCTTTATTTATGAATTAATTTTTATAATTAACTCACGATCAAGGAGCTATGACTACCGTTAATGTGCGTAACACATCTCATCTTAAGACATCGCATCTTAACACATCGCAAAATAGAAGAGGAAAGTAATTCTCGATCCAATTCAAACGAAACCCTAAAGCTTACTTCCGCATATGTTATGCCTTAACAAAAAAAAAAAAACAATAATGTTACTTAATGAGCATTCATAAAAAGATCTGGCATGCACATTTCATTGTTGTCCATTCTACATATTTGCATATTGTAGGAGAAAAAAGTGTTTAATATCCGGCCGACCCTAACCTGGATAACAGATGCCGATTTGGAAGTACCTCATTTTGAGGCAAACGCTACTGGATGTCTCGTTTGTTGCTTGTGGTGGTCCGCCCGGATATTTCCACCATATCTGGTGAGGATTCTCCTATCCGCCACCTGGGGAGGCGCACAATTGGGGAAGGTTTTGACGGATATATATTGTATGTTCTTAGACGCTTAAGACTACGAGTTAAGCTACTAATGAGGAACTGTTTCCGCTAAAGGGTCTTAATCTGTTCCCACACGTCAGTGATGGGAAGCGGAATATCAATTAAAGGCAGAAGTAGGTACATAGCTGCCGCAATGGTCAGTTCTGGGGCCGACAATGTCCTTATATAGGACTATGCTGTTTTCAAACATCTATTTTTTCATTGCAGCTGCGAACCCCTGCAAAACGTTTTCGTAAAAATGTAAGAAGATTTCTTGGTATGTATTTATGTAACACTGCGGGGGAAATGGCTGAAGTCGGGAATCTTGCTTGACAATAGATTTCAACTTTGGAAGATGCTTTATTTCCAGTAGCACCCTTAAAAATGAGGTTAATACTACATTTACACCGACCCCTTAATTCTGAATTTAGTGAAAAAAATTCGGAATCCAATTTTGCCGTTTAGGAGTTTCAGCGTTTCAAATGACAATCGGAGTCAAAATCTGATTCGAACGAGTCTAAAATTTCGTTATTACTTGCTTATGGTTTGTTTTTAAATACGTCCCAGAGCACTTTTATAGACTTAGAGCACTTTTACAAACTTTTAAATGCCCAGGCGAAATTCAGCATTTAACTGAAATTCAAAATTTATAAATCCTGAAAATATATGGCGAAATGTTGAACATTTAGGATGAAATGATGAATTAAGCTTAAATGCTGAAATTAGGCTCGGTGTTAATGTACTATCAGAGTCTTTCAAAAATTTGCTTATATTTTCTCCATAATTGTCCGGCTTGGTAGCAGTAAGAAAGACGGCGGCAATGTCCTTTTATAGGGTTGTCTGGGTTTTTCCTTTTCATGCACTGCACCACCCGCACGTAAGAAACAAAAAAGTTGTGCCTTGCTAAACCAGAACATAAGAGATGGAGAGAGAAGCTAAGGCCAAACCAGGAGCTGAAGGTATACATACTCGGCTTCCCGAAAAAACAGAAAACAAGCTCTGTCCACTCCCTTAATCAGTACTCTTAACCGAAGAAATCAGAGGATCACCATAAACTTAACTATGAAACTTTTAAAACTCCATATGCTTATCCTTCCCTTCTTCTAATTTATTCTCTAATCTGGTCCAAACGAACAAATAAGCTGCCTCTACTTTCACGGTTCCTCTACTCTGATGGCCTCCAGTTATTATCCAGGGCTGTTTGGTATCAATGTGAGAGACTGTCCTGGCAGGCACACCTGAATACCTGCCTGGGTTCGTTTTTATCATTCTCTCTTTTTAAGGCTAAACTCTGCAATCAAATCATGACGTGCTGCCTACTGCTACCAATTTACTAAATATGTACTATACTATACTTACTAACTAAACACAATTTTTACTTAAAAAATTCTATGTCGAAATATTTCTGTAATATTTCGCATACGAGAGGAATGGCATTAGAAATGTGACATTCTATGTCACGAAATGTGACCATTTCGAAAAAATTAAAAGCCTTCGCCGAACTCGACAATTATTTTGACATTATGTGAGTGTGTGAAAATTATGCGGTTTATAGCCTTTTGTTTTAAGCTTATACCATACATTGTGCGAAGATAAACCATACATTGTGCAACATAGTAGACAAATCATACAAATATGTTCTATCTTACAGTCAAAACTGTCGTAGTAGTTTCTCGCTTTAAATGCATAAGCAAAGGATTTTTCTAGTCGCACGCTGACGCTGACGCTCTGGTTTGACGCTGATGGCCGTTTCACATCGCGCGAGAGCGTTAAACGAGAGCGACGGCGACAACGCGAGACCAGAGAAATCGTTTGTTAATTCACAATGAGAGCGAGTAACCATGACGACTGTTTTGACTGCACAGTGACAAATGTTTTGTGACAAACATATTTCTAAAATTTGTCGACTTAATCGCACATACATAAATTGTTAATATTTCACGACAAGTATTAATTTCGAAAAAAAATGTCTATTCACTAGGGTGCTATTACTCACAATAGCGAATGATAGAATAATCGTCGACCTTGCCGAGGGTTTTTTCAAGTTTTCGAAAAGCCCGGCGAGCGAGCCAGCGATCAAGACGCTCTGGTTTGACGCTTACGCGCTGTTTGTAAGACAGGCATCACTCTTATTGCGCGACAAAAGTGATTTCTTCTAAGGTTGCGGCTTTAAGAGATGAAAACCTTTGAAAATTTAAAGGAGTAGGTACCCTTTACATTTTTACCTTTTCTGAAAACTGCGAAGATGGTGTATAGGTCTATTTAAAATTTTGGAACTTTTGAAAGCGATATATGCGCAAAGTGGTCCCTTGTGTAAGCCTTTGTCCTAAGTCAAGACCCAGTGCATTTGGACCCATGGAGAAAAGCCTTAATATGGCAGTTTTTCGCATAAACTTGAACTGGTATTTACAAATTCGCTTACCTCAATTTGACTTAAAATGTTACAAACACAGTTGAATGAAATTTACTTGAAGTGCGTATCGGTCTTAATGACATATCTGACAAGTCTGAAAATAAAGTGTTAATACAGTATAACACTTATAAAATAAAGTAATTAATACCTTAACTTCAGTAAGTCATTAAGATCTTTTTTTTAGCTAAGGTCTCTATGATTTTAAGGTACGTTTGGTTAAAATAAAATGCAAGGCGAAACACACGAGTCGAAATTGGGGAAGAGTAAGTCATAAATACCTGCATGTCACAAAGTTATAAGACTTTGAGCTTAAAAATTGAGTAGACAATAGACGAAGTGGTTTCGATGCAAAAATGAAGATTTTTCGGAAAAAAACATCTTAGTTTTGAAATGTTATCTTTAGTTTTACTGAGTTTTGAGAAAAAGACCGCAGGATTCAACTTAAAGTAGGTATGAAAATTAAGGAGGAACAGAGCAGAACTAGGTGCTTTCATTTTGTAATTCTTGAGGTCGACTACGTTAAAAGTCCTATAACTGTAGGAATAGCAGAACCTTATAATCCAAAAACAAAACTGACTGATACCAAAGTAACCAGAATCTCAATGTAACCTGGATTTCGCTTGCGGTATGAAAGCCTTCAAATATTCAAAACTTTCGAAACCTAGCTAATGTAGATCATTGCCTGGTTTGAAAGGGTAAACTAATTTTATTTTCCCCAAGAATTGTGTTTTTTGGCGAGTACCGTTACGAAAATAGAAAATAAGGATCTTGCCAATTTTCTAGTTGCACGAAACAACAGTTTCTCACATTGACTGTGGCTTAACTCAACTTTCTGGCAATAAGAAACCTATTTAGAAAATGTTACTTTATAGAAAGCTGATGAAGGTACATGTGACTACTCCATATGTCTGCATATTTAAAAACGGACTTACGTAACAGCTTGATTACGGTACTTGATTATGTTACTTTCGGAGGGTTGACAGTTTCTCGCGGAGCTGGAGACGAGACGGCCCGATCGGAATCTAAACCCCCGGGAGTCCTGAAGACTAAACTGTCACCGTCACACAACCTGACCAGATTTAAGTTGTCAGAGCCCCAAGTAGCACACTCTGCAACCGAAAGCATTGATTTTTGAATATTGGACTTATAAGACACTTAAAATGCTCTCCAGTAGCACTAATGGTTTTGTAAAGTTTTGTTATCGTCCCATTGGTGCGCAGCATATTTACTTATAAAATTGGTCATGGAAACGTTTACAGCACCATAATTATAAAACTGAGAGTGCTAGCACCTTAGGTTTCGTAAACGTGGTGCTATAAACGTTCCTAGCACTGAAATTATAAGGTCATAAAAGTGCTGAGGAGTAAGGTTCTATACTTGACGTTTAACACATCCGAAGTACCACTTTGCACTCTTCTATGGCACTTGCGGGTTGCCAAATGTCACACAATAGAAAAGCATAAGAATGTAATTGACAAGAATTAGTGCGAGAATATTTCAAGAAAAATATTTAGACATACGTAAGACTTTTATGAGCTTTAATTGGATTACATTTTTAGGCTAAAAAAAAAAACGCTCCACGTCAGTTTGATTTCTGATTTTATTCAAATTTACCCTTTTTCCATTATTTTAAGACCTTTGGTCTATTGGGTCAAATAAGTTATGTTTGGTCTTTCTGGGCCCAGCATTTCAAGTATTTTATCCGCTCACTGACATGCCTACTTTTTAGGAAGAAATTTGAAAGAAGTTCCCTTGGAGTTTTAAAATCTTAAGGTATGTACTGCATCAATGGATAAGAATCAAACATCCACAAAAAATACGTTTCGATTAATGCTTGTCGTGTCAGTAATTACCAAAAGTCAAACCACCTAGAAGGGAACAGAAACCAACGCATATCATGGAAGAAAAGAGAGATAATAGGCCTAAATCAATTAGCGCCATGCTTGATAGACAAGCTCAAAAGCTTAAAATAGTCGTACATAAAGCTAGATAGTCCTACATAGAACCCAACGTTTCTAAAAGGTAAGGCAGAACACTTAAAGTGTTATAAAGGTGCTATAAAACCTTTCATTCCTTATTTTATGGCATATTTAATGTTTCCAGAAGCGCATAGTTCCTTTTCGTCCTTTTTAAAAAAAATCATTCGATGAAATTAAATGCGCACCTTGTTTTATGTTAAATAAATGCACATTTTTTCTCATTTTGTGGTATATTCAATATTTCAAGAAGCGCATCCTTTTCGTCCTTTTTAAAAGAATCATGCGAAGAAATTAAATGTTTAATAAATGCCCTTTTTTACTCATTAAATTCATCAAGAACTTAACATACCTAAGTTAACATGAACGTAATTATTTGTTTAAAAAACTTCTACACTTACACAGAACAATATAAATTGCATACCCACGTAAAAACAAAATCACACCACGAAAGTAATATAAGACACCGATATTGCATTGACAGTCAAATAAGTTTTATAAGAGCTCGAAGTAGAACACTTTTTCCACTCAAAATTAAGTGCCACTATAAAGTGCCAAATCATCCTTATAAGGGTTTCGTAAGGGGCCCGTTACTTGTATAAAACCACCTTCAAGAACCAAAGGTTTTATGATGTGGTGCTGTAAAGGTAACGGTGGCCATAACAAGAGTTTCTGTGCTACTTGGAAGTCTTTCAATCCAGACTTGAGCTTAAAATGTGCTTACAAACTCTCGTACCTATTCCTCAGAAATTTTATGGCGCCCAAAAGGGTCATATCGAATAAATATTGTCGACCGTTAAATTTTAACATGTGTATTTTTGATTCTCCGAAAACCGATCAATACAACAACTTCACTATCCTAGCCTACACACACTACACCATTCCCAAAACCTCATACAAAGTCCGCATTCAAAAGCCAATCAAATGACAGTTACTATTGATTACCGAAAAAAATTTAAAAGAAAAATATTAACTCCGAATGTGTGGAACGAAATCTAAAAAAAAAAAAAACAAATTTATACCTCCACTCAACGCATGACATTAAAATTGATAGCCATCGTCTTGGGTGGTGCCCTCATGCGATTTTGATTGAACCCATAATCAACATCAACCGGGAACGACCACCCAAGCGGCAACACGGACAGAGCTCCGAATTGTTTTTTCTTTTATTTTTAAATATTTCGGTTAAGTTTTCTTTTGGGTTGGAATCGCTTGTAGTTTAAAAAAAAAAAAAAAACATGTGCACCCATGGTGCGGGACTACAATTACAATAACAATAGTAAAACGGCCCCCCACACTCGACTGTCAAAATATTTAGCAAGCACATTGTGCCAAATGGTTGCTGTAGGTCTGGCATACACATGGTCTATGATTGCCGGTTTTCTCAAGACCGCACACACGATGCCATAATTTTTTTTTTTATTTCGCTGCGGAAAAAAAACACGAACTACCGAATGAATGGACCACCCAGGCGTTTCGTCGTTGTTGTCGGTGTCGGTACCATTCACTTTGGTGGTGGTGTCGTCTTTAGCGTCGCGCCTCTCCACGGGCTATAAATGAAATTCAAAAAATTTACGATCGCCCAAGTAAGTTTCAGATATTTTATCGACCATACTAATTAGAATCTAATGGATTCACGAAAAAACAAAAAAGAAAAGTAAAATCGCCCAAGTCGTGTAGCATTTAAATGATAAATTACGTCGACTGCAATGTTGACATTAATGTCGACCTTACATAATTAAGTATCCAAGTAGGGACGCAGACGAAGGGAGCGCTCACCTATTTTCATATCGTAGCCAAAGTAGGAAGTAAGAATCGGGGGGGATCGACAATGAATTTTTATTAGCTCTGGTGATCGAAAAAGACCAGGCAACCAAGAAGGAACCAAACCTTACCAAACGACTCAACAGCGGACCACCAACATTGAAAATCCGTTCAGAGATATTGATTCGTCTGAGAGTTGCAGCTGCTGCCGTTCTTCCTTAATACACAAAGCATCATACACACATGAGTGTATGCTGTAACGTAACAGCATATGGGATATAATGATGATAATGGTCCCTGCGGAGGAAGACATAACATAATACCGAAATAAAGAAGGACAGTGAATTAAGTGCACGAGGGACTGAGATCGATGCCAGTCATGTCAGTTTGTGCACAATTGGTAAGGGGAGCAGCAACAGCAAGTCGGGTAGCGTGGTAGCTAAACCAACTATGTTGGCCATCAACAACATCATTATGATCCTCATTATTGTTGACATCATCTGTTCTTTGTGGAGCTTCTGTTGTAGGTAGGTAGGTAGATCAGAAACTGAAAAAAAGTGAAATCAGTAGTGGTGGAATCAAAATTGTAGTTTTACCTACATACATATATACAACTCTACCTTAGCCTTGGTTTTAGAGAAAATCCGATAAAAAAAGTTACACATTTTTTTTTAGGTTGAACTTAGAAGAGTATTTTTTCCAAAAATCTAGACGTAAGATTCGATATTAATGGTTGATGAATGGTTGTCGAATGTAGACCATTTGGCACCAATACAGAACTTTTAAATAATTTCGTAACCTTAATAACCCTGATAATCACTGGTGTACCTCAGGGTTCTACTTTGTCTTCATCCTTTTTTATCTTTCCTGTGAATATAGAGTGCTAATGCGAGATCATCCTACCTTTCTAAGGGCTTATATATGTAATATGCTTTGTATATGTAATATTTCTTGCACCATCAGAATCCACTTCAGGAATCCAAGAAATTTCGCCGAATCCTTTGCGGCACCAAGAATTTGGTCATTCCAACGTAAGTTGTCATTAACATTTACACAAATACCGAGAACAGAAAGCTTGTTGGTTTCGACTATGCTTGTGCCATCCATGAATATTGGCTGAAGGTGATTAGTTTTCTTAGAAGTACGCAGCCTTGAGTTTTCGAAGCGTTAAATTCTAACCTTTTTAAGAGACTCCATCTTGGTATGATGCTCACGCTAACGTCGGATTTTAAAGTGTTTAGCATACCTCTTAATTCCATAACCAACGAGTATGAAACACTGAGTGCTGTCATCTGGAAGAGACTGGTGGAAGGCAAAAGGCCATTAATAAAAATTGAGAAAAGTCGTATCAATTCCAAATGCAGTGAGTTTTGATAAAAGAGGCTGATGCAAAGCCCAATCAAATAAATGGAGCGATTCTACTCTTCGCTGATATAAGCCATCAGGTCACCAGTGGATCTTTGCTGCGAAAGCCTTATTGACGGTCATTTAAAAGCTTCTGCGATTCGAGGTTTTTCATAAGCTGACGATTTGTCAATCTTTCGATGACCTTAGAAATCAATGATGTCAGTGCAATGAAGATGAGTCGTCTTTCTTTGGAACGGGTTGTTCAAATGGTTGTTTTTAAATGCCTTGAAAGATACCAGAAGAAAGGGACATAAAAAGGTTTGCCTAGGGCCAGTTTTTCATTGCGAGATTATACGAGTTTCCGAACTGGGATTAACCCCAAAAATTAATTTTTCAGTGAATATTGATCCGCGATTAATCTCGGCTTAACTCGCCAAATTTGATGAGTTAATATCGGAACAAATCTGGTGAACAGTATGAACTTCTTTGAATGTTTTTTTTCTGTGTGAAATGGCAGCGCCTTTCGTGTTTCTGCGCAAAATGACTTCTGAAAATGACTCGAACTTTTTTTTCTGTGTTTTTAAGTGAGAGCTGGGAGAGTCAATAATTTCGAGAGCCAAAGATTTTGATTGGCAGACTTAACTCCGCACTAAAAAAACTGTCCGCAAGGTTAACTCTAGATTCGTTTTGTTTCTGGATTTTGGTATAAGCTGGGCCAAAAAAACCGGCACATAGTGATAGCCAGTGTAGCAACACTCCTTAAGAACTACAGAACTCTGGCATATACCTGCCATCAGGACCAAGAGTTTTATGCACATTAAGCGAAAGTGTATTTGACCCATTGAATATTCCACGCGCTCGAGTTCAAGTGGTGACATGTCACAATCTGGGCAGCATAAAATTAGCAGCGAAGTGGGCAGCAAGCAGGTTGGCTTTGTCTATATGGAGCAGATGTTGAATTGTCTTTGATAAGAAATGTTTGGATGGAGGGCGAGGCGGATTTTTTATATTTTGAACTTAGCGTGCCGTGAGGAGTGGCACTGAATTATCCTGTAGTATTGGCCAAGCTGTAGCCATAGTAAAGTAACTGCGCCGGCCGATTATGATGAAAACTGAGATTGGGGTGAAAGCTAAGACCTTAGTTCTTAAATGAGTGTACGTTCTAACCCTCATAACAGAAGAGTTAGATCTCGGGTAATGGCAAATAGGAACTTTATTATTCATAGGGGTCTTATGCTTAACAGCTACGCACTACAACCTCTCTAAGTATAGAAATTCCAATTCCTCCATGGTTTGTACACGTTATTCGTATATCCCCTGAAGACTTCGTAATGCTAGCTAGGATTAGGAAGTCTTCAGGATGGAAGGACTAAAAGCCGGTGAGCTACCTGGTAGGCCTTGAACAGGTGGTGGGACTAGATCGAAAACCTTTCCGATATCAGCCTGGAGGATCAGAAAAGATGGAAGGACCACGTAGCTGGCCTCGCTCCACGCACCTTTAAACGGGAAAGTGGTTTTAAAGCGGAGCCAGCCATAATTATAATGGCAGAGTTATAAATTGTTGTAATCTTTCACTTTTCAAAATTAAATTACATATTGTATGGCTTTGTCATAGGAGCCCGCAATATAAGCAGCGATACGATCGGTTAGCTTTTTAATTAACGATTTTTAGAATACATATGTAGGTAATTTGGTAAGCCTCCAGATATGAAGGATCAGTGAAATTTTATTAAAAGCATCCTTTAATCAGGCTGTAGAAAACAACGCTTGATGCCCAAAATCACACCGTTTCAATGACAATCGCTTATCGTTTATGCTAGAAACAGATTAGTAGAGCTGCTTCGAGTGATACTTTGACAACTAAAAAAACTTCAACGGTGATAGATTAAATATGTATGAACAAATATGTATGTACAAACAATATCCCTATAAAGACCTTATTTGGAAGTTAATACGAATTGAAATACTCGAATCAAAGATCTACGTTAAACAAAATATTGCGACAACTCAGTGAAAAACATCACTGCAGCCTTTTTGTTGCTAAATTCTATTTTTCGGAGTTAACATTTCCTCGTAAATCGTTAGTAGAGATGACTTCTGGTTCAGCTGGCAGCTGAAAAAAACAACTAAAGATGTAAAACTAAACCTTGGATACCTAGAAGTACCTTTAGCGTTAATAAAAAACAAAGGGTTTTCGTTTTGGATGATCATGACAAATCATTCAAGAAGAAGACCGTTCTTCAGATCAAGTTTGAAAATTCGTTGAATCCACCCACAGACACGCCTACTACAGGCTTATATGTGCGACCATCTCTAATTTTAAAATTTTAGAGATGGTTGCACATTGTTTTTTTTTTAAGCTATGTTAGCGCACTAATTGTATGTACCATTGCCTTTGCCAAAAGTTTGGTCTTTTCATTGACCACGCCTGAAGTTTTTACATACGCACTGTTGCACTTTCCCACTTGTTTTACTTTAAATTCTTTGAATCATTGTTGAATCTATCTCGGCATCAAATAGAATGTCAGCAGGACTATTAAGTCCATGCATGTACCTACTTTAAGGTAAGTATAATGTATAATTCAACCATGGACAACCAAATTTTTGTCGGTTGTTGAGGTCTAGTGACCCCTCTAGTGACCACTCCTCTGTTGCTGAAGTAAGAACACAGAATTTTTCTCACTTAAAGTCAGACAGTTATATGATCTTAATTAGCCACGGTCGGTCTTTGAGTTACGCTCGCAATTACCTGTAATCGAACGCTGGATCTTGTAATATCACACAAAACGTATTATTCCAAAAAGAAACAGTGACAAAAAAATGCGAAAATTCCAGTCCATCGTAGGTACCTATTACCTACCCTGATCTCTGGTGTTGTCCCCGGCCCTAATGCATCAATCTTACTATGAAGTGTTAACAACCACGAAATCTTCTTCTGATGTCTTAATAACAAAGACCCACCCGACAGATATTCGGAAGAACAAAAGCAAAAAAAAGTGACAGAAGACCGATGATGATCACTACACAACGAGCGTGAGATGACGACGACGACCTACCTGGTGATCCCAGTCCCAGCAACAATGCTGATCGGTCCAACTGAACTCCGCGCCGTCTTTCTTCTCCGCAGGCACAGCCAGGCCTATAATTTCGAATTTGTGGAAACACACAGGGAAAGATTAAAAACAATTTCTTAGAAGTAAGATGTTACAATAAGAAAAACGATCACAAAAGCAACGAAACTGAGAAGAGGAACAAAAACTAAAAAAGGTTCGCGCAGCATCCAGCCAGCCAGCAATCCATCCTACAGAAAAGGAATTTCAAACGAAAAACTCTTGGGACAAATCGAATATAGTACTTCTACACCATTTCGGGTGAAGAGGACAAATGTGTCCATTCCACAAAGCAACCTTCTAAGTAGATTGTGATGTTGTCCAAGCTGCGGGCGTTTCCCGGTAGGTACATATATATGTAAGTACCTACCTACATCCGCATGCACGGGATACATCTAAATGTGTACATCCATAAATCTGCAACAATTACATCTCTACAACGGCCTTTCCGCCCGGTCGCCGCCCGCCTGCTGTGAAAAGTATGCTGGTTGATGTCTTAATTATCCCTAGACACACACGGAAATGCTAAAATATCTCCTCCTCCATCCATACCGGGTAAACCATGAGACTGCAAGAGATAGACTTGTACATTTCTGGATGGATTTAGTCTTTTTTTGTGTCTTTATTTCTGGGCTCTTCCTCTAGGTATTTTCAATGTTTTTCTTATTTTGTTTTCCGAATTGTTTTTGCTCTAAAAGGTGAAGGTGCCCCTGCGGCCCACGATCATGTCGATTCGATGGTGTGCCGTGTGGCTGTGGAATAGGCTAAAGGTTTGGTTTTATGGCCAAGCGCATTGGGCGTTCGGAGAAAATTGAGTTGTTGGATAGTAAAAGCCCAGAGCCTGTGAGGTCTCAGTTTTATGATGGGACCCAATAGTGGCCATTATATGAGTCCGTCGTTCTTTCTTGGGCGGCTGGTTTATAGTAGGCTTTTCTCGGCTTATAAATAATACATTTATACCGATGCACACATCTAGCTATAGCTACCTTACATTAATGGTAGGTGGGTAAGGTATGCTTTGAATTCCATGGAAACTGTTGTTTCTCTTCTTAATTTGCGTGCTAGTTTGGTAACGGGGATACCAAAGGGAAAGGAAAAGTGCATAGGTAATAGGGAATCGAAAAAATTCCGAGAATTTTTCAGCGCGGAACTCTTTTAATTGATAAGATCAAGATAAAATGTCAGCTTCTAGGAAGGCGTCGTAAAACTGGCATTTACACGCCCATCCGGCGAGGTTTACGATTTCTTGGATTTACGATCGGGTGGCATGAATGGAGGGGCGTTTGGTAACTCTGAAACAACAGAGTGACCTCTTCGGCAAAAAAAAAAAAATGGCTCATACGATTTGCGAGAATCTATGTAGGTAGGTAGGTGGAGGATTCTAGAATATTCAGAATTGTAGCTCTAATGTTTGATTTATTGCTTAGAGAAATGAAAAATTGAGAAGCGTCGGCCTCAAAATGAGCGGCTTCCTTTCTAGTCGGCGACTGTTATCCAGTTTTGGGTCGATCAATTACCTTTTGCATCTCTTCCAACATGCAAATAGAATTGACAACAATTAGATCCATGCCAGATGTTTTTATTGAATACTCTGCTGGTCGTATATCATTACTTTTATCCGTAAAGGCGCAGGGGCATAACACTTGCGGGGGTAAGGTTTGGTGTTTCTGTGCAGGTTTCTGGTCCCGTACTGGCTCATCAGCGTTTGTGTTGGATCGAGAACTCTTTTTCTCTTCTATTTTTTCTTTCCTAAAACTATTTAGGAAAGAAAAAGGGTATAGATATTTTTTTTATTTAAACTCGATTATAACAATATTAATTTTTTTCTCTTTTTTTGTTTTTAGGGTAAAGCGCGAGGCAATCGAACGGCGATATACCTTCGATCAGTGTTCCAATCCCACCTGCAATCACTAGGCTATTCGGTGCAAAAACACGCCGGCAAAGTCTTATTCGTAGCGATTTTAGTCCTAAGCACGTTTTGTGTCGGCCTGAAGAGTGCTCAAATTCATTCCAAAGTTAATCAACTATGGATACAAGGTAACTTTTATCCGCAAAACAAACCCGTATTTATCCAAGCTGATGAATTGTTTTTAATTTTTAACAGAGGGTGGTCGATTGGAGAAGGAGCTCGCCTATACGCAGAAAGCCATCGGCGAAGTGGAGTCCTCAACACATCAGTTAATTATTCAAACAGCGCACGATCCAAATGCATCAGTGCTTCATCCGCAAGCCTTGCTAACACATTTGGAAGTCCTTAAGAAGGCGACCTCAGTGGAAGTGGTTATGTTCGAGACAACGTGGAGCCTGCGAGAAATGTGCAACACACCGACAGTGCCCAGCTTCGAGGAACACTATCTGGTTGAACAGATTTTCTCGCACGTGATACCGTGCTCGATAATAACGCCACTGGATTGTTTTTGGGAGGGAAGTCAGCTGTTGGGACCCAATTACCCTGTTCAAATACCGTAAGTCCATTGTTTTGTGGGTCGAGGGAGTTACCCCCTAATAACTTCGCTTTTCATATTTTTAGGGGCATAGAGAAACGCATCAAATGGGCCTGGCTGAATCCACTTAATTTCCTGGAATCTATGAAGACTGATATTAAAGATCCCTTTCCAATTGATGTAGTGGAGCAGTACATGAAGCGTGCTGGCATCTCATCAGGATATACGGAGAAGCCATGTTTAAATCCTCAGAATCCCCAGTGCCCCAATACGGCGCCAAACAAGAACAGCACACATTTGCCCGATGTAGGTGCTATCCTTACGGGTGGATGTTATGGCTACGCCACGAAGTACATGCATTGGCCGGAGGAGCTCATCGTAGGAGGAGTCATCCGAAATCGAACGGGTCACCTGAGAAAGGCGAAGGGTCTGCAAACCGTGGTTCAGCTAATGACAGAGAAGGAGATGTATGACTCATGGAACGATCAGTACAAGGTGCATCACATAAGTTGGACGCCCGAAAAAGCAGCCGAAGTTCTCAACGCCTGGCAGAAAAAATTTGCAAACGAGGTCGATACGCTCCTCAAGAACTCGCGCATTTCGAATTCTTATGACATTTACGTCTTCTCTTCGGCCTCGCTGGATGATATACTCGCAAAGTTCTCGCACCCAAGTCCGCTGAGCATAGTTATTGGGGTGGTTGCGACGGTTTTGTATGCCTTTTGTACACTAATCCGTTGGAAGGAACCAGTGAAGGGCCAGAGTAGCGTGGGTGTCGCCGGCGTTCTCCTTATCGGTATGTCAACCGCAGCTGGGCTTGGACTTTGCGCCTTATTGGGGATAGTATTCAATGCAGCCACAACTCAGGTTGTTCCATTCCTTGCACTCGGATTGGGCGTTGATCACATTTTCATGCTGACTGCAGCTTATGCTGAGAGCAATCGCAAGGAGGAGACCAAGTATATTTTGAAAAAAGTCGGCCCGAGCATCCTTTTTAGTGCTGTGACCACCGCTGGAAGTTTCTTCGCCGCTGTCTTTATCCCAGTTCCGGCTCTAAAGGTATTCTGCCTGCAAGCAGCAATTGTTATGTGCTTTAACTTGGCTGCAGCGCTACTAGTGTTTCCAGCTATGATCTCGTTAGATCTCAGGCGGAGAACTGCCGGAAGGGCGGATATATTCTGTTGTTGCTTTCCTGTGTGGAAGGAAAAACCAATGGCAAATACAGCAGCGTCTTCTAGTCTCAATAACAATCGATACGAGAACCCCCGAAACCTTGGATACCCCATCAAAAACTGCAACAATCGTAGCGCCGGTGTCAGCACCCTGCCCAATCAAGTGAATCAGGAGGAGGCATTGCTATCGTGCTCGGAAAAGCGTATGCTGCGGTTCTCACTGTCCAAATTCGCCTACAAGTATTACACTCCCTTCTTGATGAGAAGCTCGGTTAAGTTCCTCGCCGTAATGGTGTTCACGGGGACATTAATTTTTGGCTTCTACTCGTCGATGAAGCTGCAAGACGGTTTGGACTTGATTGACTTGGTGCCAAAGGACACCAACGAGTACAAGTTCCTCAACGCGCAAACCTCGATGTTTGGCTTCTACAGCATGTACGCAGTGACGCAAGGCAACTTCGAATATCCCAACAACCAGGTGCTGCTGCACGAGTATCATGAGGCATTTGTTCGGGTCCCGCATGTCATTAAGAACGACAACGGCGGACTACCGGATTTCTGGCTAACACTCTTCCGGGATTGGCTGTCAAACCTACAGGACACCTTCGACCGGGAGAGGAGAGAAGGTCGCATTACCCAGGAGCGTTGGTTTCCCAACGCCAGCAGTGATGCGATCCTGGCGTACAAGCTGCTCGTGCAAACAGGCTATGTGGACAATCCTATCGACAAGAGCCTGGTTGTCGAAAATCGCCTCGTCGACCGGGATGGTATTATCAATCCGAAAGCGTTTTACAACTACCTCTCTGCTTGGGCCACGAACGATGTGTTCGCGTATGGCGCCTCACAAGTAAGTCTGCCGAAATTTTTATTTAAACTTTTGCTAACTTTTTTATTGTTTTAGGGAAAACTCCGTCCAGAACCACGACAATACTACCACTCACCGAGTGAGTTCGACTTAAAAATTCCAAAGAGTCTCCCACTCGTCTACACACAACTGCCCTTCTATCTGCACGGACTGACAGACACCTCCGAAATAAAGAGCCTCATCGGCCACATACGTGACTTGAGTGTAAAATTCGAGACGAGAGGTTTACCCAATTATCCTTCTGGTAAGTGCAGAAAAAAAACAATCCAATTCAGGAAGTTGTTAATACAACTTTTACTCCTCCTCCGACACAGGCATTCCATTTATCTTTTGGGAGCAATACATGACACTACGATCATCCCTCGCTTTGATACTGTGCTGTTCATTGGTCGCTGCTTTTGTGCTGGTCTCAATACTGCTGCTGTCCGCATGGGCTGCCCTTCTTGTGGTGGTCAATGTAGTGGCATCACTGGTCCAGATTTTCGGCGCAATGACATTGCTTGGCATTAAACTCTCCGCCATCCCAGCAGTTATTCTGATTCTAAGTGTGGGATTGATTGTATGCTTCACAGTCCACATATCGTTGGTAAGTAAATAATTTGATTGTGAATTTATGGGACAAGTCGCTAACGCACGTTCCTCACGTTTTTAGGGTTTCATGACATCTGTGGGAAACCGCGAGCGGCGTATCACACTCTCAATGCAAGTGTCGATGGGCCCACTTGTGCACGGAATACTCACTTCCGCTTTGGCGGTCTTTATGCTATCGACCTCACCCTTTGAATTCATCATACGGCATTTCTTCTGGTTACTGCTGGTCGTACTGATAGTCGGCGCTATCAATGGCCTCATATTCTTCCCGATAATTCTTAGTATGGTCGGACCCGAAGCCGAGCTGATACCCCTCGAACATCCGGATCGAATTTCAACACCCTCACCGATACTCACACGCAGCAAGAAGAGTGCCAACAAGACAGTCATTGTAAATGGATCGCGTTCACGATGCAATAAACCACACTACCATCATAAGCACGGCAGCATCAACGATCCGTCGTTGACGACAATCACTGAAGAGCCACCATCATGGAAGTCATCGTCTTCGTCGATAACAATGAACAACGAATGGAATCACAACAATGGTGGCAGTGGCAGTGGTGGTGCTGCAAGTGGCGGCAGCAGCAACAGTAGCAACAATTACCACTACCAACCGCAGCCGCAGCATCAGCAACCCCCGCAACAACACTACCAATCACATTCGAATCAACATCATGGCCCACCGAAGAACACAAACTATGGCGGCAACATGGGTGGCAACTACCCTGAGCTACAAAGTATCGTAGTTCAACCAGAGGTAACAGTTGAAACCCATCACTCTGATACGAACACAACGAAGGTGACAGCCACAGCGAACATAAAAGTCGAGCTGGTCACACCTGGACGAGCGTCAAGAAGTTATAATTTTACCAGCTAGCGTTAAGTATTTCCTCCACGATTTATTATATTTTTTAAATTAATATTATTATTTATTTTTTGCACTTAAAATTATTTTTTATTTCTTTAACTTAACAAAATAAAAAATAAACGAAAAATCAAAAATCATCTTGAACGCATAAGTATTAAAAGAAAATATAATAATGTAAATACATATAAGACGAATGAGTATGTAGTTAAATAGTTTAGAATGCTTGAAGAGTGTAGAAGTGTTCGTATATTATATCTTTTGTACATGTACTTACCTTTTTTTATAATTTAGTTAATATTACACTTAAAAGAAACGTTGTTGTTGTTTACATAAAACTATTTATTTATATATAAGGACGAACTTCTTCAACACACCACGTGAGAAAAAGCAGTTTATTAAACTTAAGTGTACATTTTGTTTGCTTCCATACTCTTTTTCAAATAAGACTGCAGAATAAAACATTTAAAAAAGTACGATATTCATACCTGTGTTAATGCGTTTATTTATAATTGTTGTTGCTAATTAAAGTCTTAAACACATGCATATAAAGTTTAGACAAAGATGCAGCACGAAACAC
Organism: Neoascia interrupta; assembly: GCA_947623515.1. Taxonomy (NCBI): domain Eukaryota; kingdom Metazoa; phylum Arthropoda; class Insecta; order Diptera; family Syrphidae; genus Neoascia; species Neoascia interrupta. The sequence goes on from OX392462.1 coordinate 147,736,284, forward strand.
GTGCAAGACATAGTTACAACGACAACGGAGACCCTAACCGCGAAGCTTAACACTCTTGCCGGTGATGCCATTAACAATGGTTGATAAAGAGGCTGCACAGGATAAGTTAGATTGCACCATTCTCTCATCCTTTTTTAAAACGCACTGTTTTGGAATGAACTTAGAAAGTATTCGCAAAAGTTTGATAAAAGCTTTCGACAAAGCAAAAAGATACAAGGAACAAAGCACAAAGATACAAGTGAATGTAGATAGTGGTACAGATCGCTGTTAACCACACACAACCTAGACTTAGGAAAACCAAACAGCGCCAGTCCGAGAGCTAGTCTGAGAGTCTGAGAAAACCAACTATAAGGATTATGAAAAGAAAACTGAAAAATCCCACAATTGAAAAAATTTATATTTGGATATATATGTAAGTGGTTTATAAAGCGTCTGGCTACTAATAAAAATAATTAAGGTTCAATATGAAAAATTAGCACAAATAATGGACCAAAATATTTAACAAGGGCCCCATTCTCAGATTTTTAGCAGTCCGTCCAAATTTGGGAAAACATCCTTTTATGGTTTCACTACGTTGTCCGTCCGTTCAATCGCGTTATAACTTCTGAACGGAAAGAAGCAGAAAGACGAAATTTGGTGTGCTTTTAAACTTCGGATACAGTCAGAGCATCCAACATATTTATTGCAGTTTGAAGTTTTATGGGAAAATGGATGAAATATTCTCAATATTTTTTTTAAGAAGCTTAGCAGGCCGAAACTAGAAAAGCGAATCTTAAGTTAAGTAAATACTGAACGTTAACGAATAGGTAAATCCAATTTTTTGAAAAGAATGAAAATGAGTTGAAAAGAGATGACATTTTTGGAAGCGTTTGAGGCCATAACTTTGGAACCGCTTAGTTTAGCCATAACTTTAGAAACGATTATTGAATAGTCGTATAAAGCAATTCAAAGTTAACGAAGTACCTACATAAGTTATATTTTTCAAAAAAAATCTAATACAATAAAGTATTTTTGACGCTTTAAATAAAAAATCGCAAAAATGCATAAAAAAACGTGTCCCCACCCCCTTATTACCGGTGTTATAAAAAGAATTCGGATTCAAAAAATCACACGAAGTATTAAAATTTATCCAAAATTTTAAAGAAAATTATAGCGAATTTGAAAGCTTCTCGTAGCTGAACGGTAAAAACGATCTGGTTCAAATTTGTTTGGAACAAAGAACACTTTTGAAGGCAAGCTGCCTTTTAAAGATTTTAAATTCTGTTTCTGACTCAAGTTTTTTAAAGTCTATGTAAAAAAGACCGTCAAGCATGAAGACATACGCAGAGCGGTCCGTCGGCTTTTGTTGTAAGTTAAGCTAACCTTTAAAGCGTAGTTTGTGTAAAAATCTATTTGCTCATTATTAGTTCTGGGTATGTTTTACATTATGTTGTATACTTTTTCGTAGTGGAGTCTGTTCTTATAGCTATTCGGTGATTTTCTAGTTTTGTCACTTAAAAATAGGGTAGCATTAAACTTTTTTTTAAAAATGAACTGTTATAAGCTTTTTGCTTGTTTTCAAAACTCTTGTGTTGATAATAATCGTTCATGTGGTTGTCCCTACGTCAAATTTGGTTGACGTAAAATAAGTGGCCCAGAAGTTAAGATAGATGTTTCTACATATTACATATAGAAAACAATTAACTATTTCAAAACTTTTCTTTTTAATTCTTTTTTAATACAAAAGATTCCTTGAATTAAAGTTGCTTTTTAATTTCAAAAGATGGACTACATTCGTTATTCGACCAAACATACCATTTCGGAAACAGAGGCAAGGACATAATGTATATTTTCTTGGCCTTTTTATACTATTTTTAAAATTTAAAATCCATTAAACAGCAATTTAGATTTTTTTCAATTACCGTTAGGCTTTTTTTTGGGCCAATCCATCCAATTGGCCATGGATTTATAAGTAAAAGGTAAAACATGTTTTTTTTTTTTCGTTCGTTTAAATTTAAATAGCTTTAAAAACATCAGGTTGGAGAAATTTTGAGACTTTTTAAATGCAGTAAGCTTACGTTGTAAACGCTTCATACTTCAGCCAAATTTAAAGAAGATCGTCATTACCGTTAACAGACTAGGAACCTTTAAAGAATTGTTTTCGAAATTGCTTTCGCGTTTTTGAGTCAAATCTTTGTTTTTGAATATTCGAAGTTAGCTATAGCTTTGCATAAAATTTCAGACGATGGACTATGCCCGTTATTTATTTTAAAGTCATACTTTATACCGTTTAAGAGCTGAAGGGTGAGACATACCTTCTTTTCACATTTTGTATAATCTTTAAAATTTTTTTTTTTGCTAATCCATAAAACAACTATTTTAAATTTTTTTTCAGTCCCGCGTAGACTTTTTTCCAATTTATTTTGAATTCTATGGCCACCGGTTTTTGTGCAAACGGTTAATCAAGGTACTTTCTGTTACGTTTGATTTTTTTCGTATGATTTGCTTAGCAGCAACGGTGGTAAAGGGGACACACGCATTTTTTTCATGCATTTTTGCGATTTTTTTTCGAATTTGCGTTAAAACGGCAATATTCAAACTTTTTCTGGAAAATATGACTTGAGCACTTGGTTAACCTTGTGTTTACAGGTGTATTCAATATTTTCTTTGTGCAATAAGCGATTCAAAAGTAATGGGCTCAAAAACTTTGAAAAAGGTCACCCATTTTCAACTTTTTATACCCGACCCAGGTTATATTAAGTTTAATGTATAGTTTGTAACGCAGTGAAATAATCACCGTAGACCCCTAAGACCTTTTAGTGATATGAATGGGACCGACAGGAGAATCGATCAAGCCATGTCCGTCCGTCCGTCCGTATGAAAACAACTTTTAGGCCTTAAATTTTAAGGTACAAAGCTGAAATTTTGTGAGTTGGTTGGAAGTCCATTGGACCAGATCAAGTTTGAAAATTAGCCGAATCCGCCTACAGACACGCCCACTACAGGCCTGTATGTGCGACCATCATCTAAATTTTAGCTATGTTAGAATAGTGCTAGCGTATTCATTTTTAGTATGTAACATTGCCCTGTAATTGACTTTGAAGTGGCCAAAAAATGTTAGCCTTTTCATTGACCACGCCCACTTTTTTAAGGGATTTTAGTTTAAAATCGCTGTTTTTCAATAAATATATATGAAATTTAACTAAAAATTATATGACAAAAGTTGTAGATATTAGCATTTCCTCCGCCCACTTTTCTGAGCATGGCGTTAAAAAGGTGATTTTTTTGAGTTATAAAGGCTGAGTTTTAGACCAAAATGTATGCAACCAACATACATATAAAGCATTCAACAGCTATATTTTTTTATCCCGCCCACTTTTTGGAGGCGTGGCAGTTTTTTTTGGTATGGTCGGGTATTTTGCAATCTGTCATTAAAGTTCATTGAAGTTCAGTACCTATTTAATTTAAGTTTCGCTTTTCTTGTTCTTGCCTGCTAAACGTCTTAAAAAAAGTATTGAAAAACATTTAATCCATTTTCCCATTGAATTTCAAACTGTTATTAATCCGTTAAAAAAAAATTCCCTCATTGGAATCTTTGACTATTTCCGCAGTTTAAAAGCACACCAAATCTTGTCTTTCTAAAACTTACCGTTCAGAAATTATAATCCGATTGGACGGACGGACGGACAAAGTAGCGATACCATAAGAGGCCCTTTTTCCATTTTTGGACGGACCGCTTAAAACGAAATAAAAAAGGAGATTGTTTTACCGTTTACGCAAAAACCGGTGGCTATAGAATTCAAGACACACATCCAATGCTAGCGCAGTTGTTTATGCTATGGGAAAAAATTCTAGCGGGAACTGGAAAAACATCAAAATAGTTGCTTTAGATTTGAAATCTAAAAAATTATAAAAAAGGTCAGAAGAACGTATGTTACCCCCTCTATCTCCCAACCGGTATAAAGTATAATTTTGAAATAAATAACAATATCTGCTGAAATTGTATTCAAACCTATAGCAAACTGCGAATATTCAAAAACTTTAAGGATTTTACTCAAAAAACTTTCGAAAACGATATTCAACGTTTTTCAGTCCCTTAACGGTTAAGACAATCTTGTTTAAATTTGGCTAAGCATGTAAAGTTAAAACTTACCGCATTAAAAACGTTTAAAAAATGTCGTTTCCAACCTCAAGTTTTTAACCCCATGTAAACAAATGATATTAAAAATTGCATGCTTTACCGTTTTCTGAAAAATCAATGTCCGCAGAAATTAAAAAAAGTGGTAAATGCTAGCGTAGGTATGTAGTTGTAAAACTGAAAAAGAGTCTTAGGTAATTGAAAAAAGAAAAATCGAAATTGGTTTTTTGCATTTTAAATTTAAAAAAAGGCTAAAATAGACCAACGTAAGCCAACAAAGATTTCAAAAATATCAATAAACTTATAACAGTTTTTCCTAAGAATAACATGGAAAAACTTAAAGGAAAAGTATTTCGCCAGCCTTTATTTTTAATTTAACGAAACTAAAGAACCACCCTATTTAAGTACAGTAGACCGTACTACGAAAAAAATATACAAAAGACTGTAATATATGTTTATCCAGAAAGAATTTTAATATTTACATACAATTTTACACACAGCCTTCAACAAAAGCCGACGGACCGCTCGGCGTATGACCGCATACTTGACGGTCTTTTTAGCGGTCCGTCCAAAAATGGAAAAAGGACCTCTTATGGTATCACTACGTTGTCCGTCCGTCCATCCGTCCGTCCGTCCGTCCAATCGCTTTATAACAACTGAACCGTAAGTCGCAGAAAGAAAAAATTTGGTGTGCATATAAACTGCGGAAATAGTCAGAGAATCCAAAGAAGGAAATTTTTTTTAGGCACCGTTATTTGGTTTAATTACAGTTTGAAATTTCAAATGAAAATGGACTTAATGTTTTTCAGTGTTTTTTCAAGAAATTTAGAAGGCAAGAACTACAAAAACGAAACTTTGGTTTGAGAAATACTAAGCTTTAATCAAAAAATAAAACTTTTCGATAATACCAAAACGTTTTTGAGAAATGAAGAGTCAAAAATGCATGACGTTTTTCAAAGTGTTAGAGGCCATAACTTTTGAACGGCTTATTGCACAAAATCAATATTGAACACACGTATAAAGCAACTCAAAGTTAAATGCTAGTGCTGGTGGTTGTGCTATTGGAAAAAAGTCTAACGGGAACTGGAAAAAAACTTTAAAATATTTGTTTTATGGATTTGAATTTTAAAAAATTAAAAAAAAGTCAAAAGGACGCATGTCTCAATCTCTATCCCCCAAACGGTATAAAGTATAATTTTTAAATTAACAAAGAGCATAGTCCATCTTCTTAAATTTTATACAAAACTATAACAGACTTCGAATATTCAAAAACTTCGAAGATTTAACTGAAAAAGTGAAAACATTTTCGAAAACTATTTTTTAAATATTTGGAGATCCTTAACGGTTATTATGTAATGTTTAAATGTTTTTCGCTTATTCTTTAGGCTAAGAAGGCAATAGAGTAGCAAAGCCCTCTCTCGAGCAACTAAAGTGTCCTGCTTTACGGTGCAGAAGCATGGACCCTGTCAAGGGCGGATGAAAACACTTTAGGCTGCTTCGAGAGGAAAATTCTTCGGACGATTTATGGTCCCGTCTGCATAGACGGAGAGTGGAGGAGGAGATATAACATCGAACGGTACGGGCTGTACAGCGATACCGACCTAGCCAAAAGACTCAAAACACAACGTCTACGATGGCTGGGTCATCTAGAGCGGATGGACACCCCGGCCCGAAAAATCTCTTAATCCACACCGCAGGGACGGCGCGGTAGAGGAGCACCGAGACTAAGGTGGCGCACGCAAGTGGAAGGGGACCTCAGCCAACTTCGCGTGCAAAACTAGAGACGGCTAGCTAGAGACAGAGCTGGCTGGCGAAGCTTGTTGGCTGAGGCCCAGGTCCACCCCGGACTGTAGCGCCACCTTAACTAAGTAAGTAAGTATGTAATGTTTAAAAGGCAAGCGAACTGCATCCAAAAAGGTTTCGAAATTTCCGTTTTCGACCCTAAGCTCTTAAGCCCATTCAAACAAGCGAAATAAAAAACAGAAATCCATGTCTACAGAATTTGAGAAAAGTGGCAAATGCTAGCACAGGTGGTTGTAAAATGTATCAAAAAGTCTACGGTAATTAAAAATAATCGAAATTGCTGTTTTATGGGTCCTAAAATAATAAAAATCCTAAAAAAGGCCAAGAAAGAGTATGTCCTTCCCTCTATTTTCGTACCGGTAAAGCTTTTTGCCAGCCTTTTTTTAGAGTAACGAAACCCAATATAAATTACCCAACATAAGAACAGTAGACAGCACTATGAAAAAAGTATAGTACAGACTGTAAAATATATCCAGAAATAATTTTAATAAATAAATAGAATGTTACACAAACTGCGCAATATAAGAGCCGACGGAACGCTACGCGTATATCTGCATACTTGAAATTATATCTTTTTTCTTGAAATTATAGCATTTCCTTGTAAACCATGACACTATCATCGCTCATTTCACACGTGCTAATGCACAGAATTCAGAGAGACATCCCATTCTCAAATTTTTTTTTTATCCTAGCGGCAGGAGGTTGCAAGTTGGCTACCTCTAGTGGCCAGGGAAATAAGCTTATTTTTGATTTCTATTCCTTTTTCCTTAAATAATAATTTTCTTTACCTTAATGAAATTGTTAATAATTGATCTTACCAAAAACCTACAAAATTCCTCATCCCTGCACTTACATTTCCAATTTAAACAAAAGAATGACATCTGTACGGAGACTTTTTTACGATCTTAGCAAGTAATTGTTTATATAACGGTGCTCAGAAGGCACACAAATGCCTGAAATTCGGTAAAAAAAAAACAAAAAAACCTTACATTTTCTCTTTCTGTGTTCCATATTAAGTTTTTAACATTGAACGGTAAATATTTTTTACAATAATATAAAAATGAATCTGCTGTACAAAGACTTTTTTGACTATGTGTACGTGGGTATAATTATTATATATGTAGCTTACCTTCTGATTCTGAAGCAATCTTATTGATGATGTAGATTTTGCCTATTATACACAATGTTCTCGCTAATTTGTTTATTGATAAGCCAATCAATTTAAGGCAATAAACTGACATAAACTGACGCTGGTACTCACTTCTTAGCACTGACAATGATGTATGTATATAATATAGGCATATAAACTGTATTGTAAGGTTTCATTATGTAGGTATACGTACCTACGAGAATTGATAAGCTAATGTTCTTTATCGCCTGATTAGAATTGAACTCCCGGTGATGATGATTTCGTTAGTCCACGTCTGTTGTTACCTCTGATCATCTTGCGGAATTCCCAGAATTTGCTGTAACAACAGTAGGAGGAAGAAATCATTCAGTAATTTGTAGCTTTATTGTACAAAACTATATTTTTTTTTAGTTTTCTTAAGCTTTAATTTGAGTGCGAATTATTTTATCAAATCCTTTTTTTTGTGAGAGAATCCAATTTTTTTAGAAATCTTAGATTTTGATAACTTTATTGACGGAGTAAGGCCTACAGTCAAAAACTACTCTTTGCGTTAACTCCATATTAGCTTTACTCCGGAGTTAACAGATATTGGTTTAATCCGCAGTTTGCCATAACTCAAAAACTTGCCCTAGGTGTTGATCTTCGAATTGTACAACAGTATGTTCTAAGGCTGACTGATTGCTGTTAGCAGACGTTATAGTAATCAGTCAGCTAATAGACTTTTGAGTAACGATGTCGTGCTGCGGAATGCTCGATGCTTATTTTCTTTTGAATTGCACAATGGTTTTTTTGATCAATTCAATATCAACCACCTTCGCTTATTGTCATCTGCATGTACACCAGCGCATTAATTCAAAATTTAGTGAAAAAATTTTGAAATCCAATTTTGCCGTTTATACTGGATCTTCAGCGTTTCAAATGACAATCGGAGTCAAAATCTGAAATATCAAGTGCTCCATACAGCAAAAGGTGTCGATGTCGTTATTACTTGCTTATTTTTTGTTTTAATAACCTTTTCACACCAAATCAGAATCTAGATTCAGAGAAAAAAGTCCCAAATCTATTAGATTTCCCATACATTTGTAGGATTCAGAATCTACATCAGAATCTAGATTCTCACAAAATCGAATACAAATGTAATAGATTGTATTCGATTTTGTGGGAATCATATACCGTTTTTACACCAAAGCCAGAATCTAGATTCTGAGCAGTTTGATTTCAAAATCGAATTGACCCTTTCACACTGCGAAAATAATCTAGATTTTGTTAACTTTTCGATCATTTGAACACCAACTGTCCAATTTTTCACAGTTGTCACAAGTTAATGATCTTCAAATAATTAAAAAAAACAATTGTAGATAACTGAAGAAGCACTGGCAAATACATAAAAATCACCACACTATTAAATAGTATAAAAAAACGATAATATTTCTAATTTTTATTTTATAAACAAACTTCATTGGCTGTCATGTCTTCTTTTGATTGAATTAAAAAAGTGTGTTTGCTTTTATTTTCCTATGATTTCAACAAAATCGAATACAATCTATTACATTTGTATTCGGTTTTGTGGGAATTTAGATTCTGATCTAGAATTAAATTCTACAAATGTATGAGAAATCAAATAGATTTTAATTAGATTTGGGACTTTTTTACTCTGAATCTAGATTCTGGCTCGGTCTGAAAACCGTAATAGGAAAATAAAAGCAAACACACTTTTTTAATTCAATTAAAAGAAGACATGACATGCGATGAAGTTTGTTCATACAATAAAAAGGAGAAATATTTTCGTTTTTTATACCCCATCCCATAGGATAGGAGGTATATTAAGTTTGTCACATAGTTTGTAACACGGTGAAATAATAATGGTGTACCCCCAAGACCTTAAGGGCATATGATCGAGACCGAATTCTGAATCGAATGAGCCATGTCCGTCCGTCCGTCCGTCCGTCTGTATGTCATATGGTTTTAGGCCTTAAATTTTGGGCTAGGATGCTGAGACTTCGTACGTAAGGTCCACGTCATGCGAAGCAGTACAAGTGTAAACATTTTTAAAATCCGCCCAAAGACACGCTCAATCGGTCTAAATGTGCAACTACCTCCAGAGTTTTCAAAACTGTAAGACGTTCTCAAAGGCTGAAATTTGACATTTAGCATCTCCTAATAAATGTAAGACACAAAAAAGACAAATTTAATTGGTAAACCTCTTCTAGTGGGCGTGGCATCTATTTTAAGGGAAAATTTTCAAATGCATTTTACTCAATATTTTTGCTCGAAATTGAAAAAAATTTGCTTAATATTTTATAAAGAAAACGCTCCACATTTTGTCTTTACAAGTCTTTGGGCCACGCCCACATTTGGAGGCAGAATTGAAGAAAACCCTAAAATTTTCCAGAAAAACTTAATTTCGACTGGCCTTGAGCCTAATTTATTAAAGCATCAAACAAAAAAAGTAGCAGGTTAGTTTAACGAGACTTCAGTCCAGATTTCGTTCATATAAAGTTTTTAGCCACGCCCCCTTTTAGCGGACGATTTTTCAAAAATATTGAATTTGAACCAAAAAATTGCATTTTTACGTACATTTAAGTGTTACTTGGAAATATCTTATATTTAATAGTTTGTCATAAGGGGCGGTTGGACCACGCCCCTTTTCGAAGTTTGCATTACTTATAAAATGTCAAAAAATAACCATGCCATCAGCATTTTACAATGTGGGATAGGATGGGGTACTCAACGGTCCGTTTGACGGACTGTAACTTCTGCGTACACACTGTAGCACTTACTCACTGGTTTTACTATTTAATTGTGCGCTGATTTTTATGTATTTTTCAGTGCTTCTTTAGGTATCTACAATTGTTTTTTACTTATTTGAAGCTGTTTAACTCGTGACAAATGTGAATAATTGGACAGTTGGTGTTCAACTGATCGAAAAGTCGACAAAATCCAGATTATTTTCGCAGTGTGAAAGGGTCAATTCGATTTTGAAATCGAATTGCTCAGAATCTAGATTCTGGCTTCGGTGTGAAAACGGTATAAAATACGTCCCAGAGCACTTTTATCGACTTATGTCAAATTACAAGTGTATTCTGTCTACTGCCCGGAATTCTCTTAAAAATAAGAGAATCGGAAGTTTGAGAGGTTTGTTCTATTCGACAAACTTCTAAATGCCCAGGCGAAATTCAGCATTTAACTGAAATTCAAACTTTTATAAATCCTAAAAATGTATGGCGAATTGCTGAGCATTTAGGGTGAAATGTTGAATTTAGCTTAAATGCTGAAATTAGACTCAGTGTAAACGTATTATAGACCAGTTTTTCAGTGCTAGATCATTCGACTTTCCGAGTTAAACTGAGTTTAACCTCAGAAGTGAGTTTTTTAGTGAACTTAGATCAGAGGTTTATCTCGGCTTAATTCGCAAAATTTGGTGAGTTAATCTCGAATCAACTTTGGAGAACAGTATGAACTTCTTTGAATGTTTGTTTTATGTGCAATGACAGTTGGTTTGCGTGTTTCTGTGAAAAATGAAATGTGAGATTAGCTCGAACTTCTTTTCCTGTGTTCTTCCTTCTTTCCTTATTTTTCTTCTCTTACTGTTATTTTCCTGTGAGAGTCACTAATTTCGAGAGTCAAAGATTTTGAAAATTCTCTGCACTGAAAAACTGTTCGCTGGGCTAACTCAAGATTCGACCGACAGATCTCGGTTATAGCTCGGCATAACTCAGCACTAAAAAACCGGCCCTTAAAGAAAAGCAGAGAATAATATCTATATTTTTTAACAAATCAAATGATAACCGCCCTGGAACCGCCCTTATCTATTCAATGAAGGCTAAAATTAGAGGCATGAAAAGGCACTCCTTTGCCGAACGCCGATGCATGTTTTGGTAGGTGTCAAGAAGCCGTTGCCAACCTATTTGAAATGCGTTAATGTTTTTCTTGGTGCCAAACCAGACATTTTTAAAAGGTTTTGCCGGGATCCAGGATTTTTCTACCGCTTATTTTTTTGTGTTTCCCACTTGCAAATCATTGGTCCTGTCCAAGATCTGCTGTAGTGCGTGAAAATCGGATTTATATGGTCAGTCTGCTGGGCCGACAGCCACACTGGCACTTGCCGAATAGTACATCGCTGCATTTTATGCTACATGATACATGCCTAAACAGACATAGGACCGCCTTTAGGCTAGATGTACACTGTATAGATCATACGTCTGCTTACTTCTCTTATACTGGGTGATGGAACTCGCACCTCATTCCTCAACAAGATCAGATCCATCTGTATTCTGGATAGATCATATTTAGATATACTTGAAAATAGTGTACATGAGCTTATTTTATAACTTGACTTTATTTTCACATACATGAAGTGTAAATAAATTAGAAAAGTGGTAGAAACTTCTGAGCATTAGTGTACCAGAAGTAGACTGTTTAAGATAGACGCTTGTCTCAATATGTTGCTTGACGCTGATTAGCTTACATGTTGTTAGCCGATTAGGCACAGGCACGACATCATCACAGAAAGTAAATCGTGTATAAAAGCGACTTAATTCGATTGAGCTTCATCAGTTTAAAGTACCTACCTTAGTCGTTGGATGCCGTTTGGTTTATTTTATTAAAATGCAATTTTCCCACCGGCATTGCATTCTTGTTGGCCTAGTTCTAAGCGTTCTCCGGTCGGGTCTCGCCGCAGGAACATTTCGAACATCATCAACGAATAGTGACGAGCGAATTAAAGCAATTCAAGATGATCTTCTTAAAGTGAAAAATGATATTTCGGAACTCAACGTAGGCCTATCATCGGGGGATTCCTCGCAAGACCTTAAGGCTCGTCTGTCGACACTCGAAACTCAGTTTGAAAGTCTTAAGAAGCAGCTGCTTGATGAAAGTCGAAAAAGTTCTACAACGAGTGGAAAGCAAAGTTCTCTAATCGAGGACTTGAACAATCTTTACAACCAGTTGGACACCCAATTAACGAGCCTTCAGGATTCATTGGAGAAAAAGAAAGAAGAGGAAGCGACCAACCGATTGCCACAAAGGGTGGCTACAGAAATACGAAGCCGTCGGTACAAAGAAGCTGAAACTCTTCTCTTGGAGTTAAATGATAAAAACGAGTTCAATAGGTTGCCAAGCATCATACACGATGTGTACGCAAACTCCCCGGGCAATGCAGAGCTAATTTTGGATTTTGCAAAGTCTCTAAGCAGCATACAACTGACAGCTTTTGTACTTCATGCACTGTGGTTGGAAATGAAAACCAACAATAACCGCGATCCTTATCAACTGATTGACGTAGGAAGGGCTGCCGTATTGGATGTTCTGATACAGCCAAACGCTTCTAATGATGCCAAACAGCGAGCACTGCTAATTGTGCAGCGGACTTTTGCGACCGTTACAGATGTTGCCACTGAAACACTTAAGGCGGCACTCTACAGAAATAACTACGTGAAAAATGTCGACGTAGAGAAACTAGCCAACGCCATATCTGATTTCAGTCCCCAAGTTTCCGATGCGGTGATGGAGCGACTTGTGAACGAAACGTATCCTGCAGTCGAGGCAGACAAGATCGCTGACGCCATGTACAGCAACAAGTATATTTCGCAAATTGTAAGTGGATTGGTGGCGTTGTTCCGCAAGCTGGATAGCGTTGGCTCTCTTGACGACAAAGCTGTTCTTAAGATTGGTTACTACCTTAAGCGACTAATGGCAATGGGCAACTATGCCAGCATTGATGAAGCCAAAAAAGCAGCCGTAAAGGGTGTCATCGAAAAAATGCCAATTTGTGCAAAAAATCTATTCTTCGCGTCATCTGTGTGCATATGGAACAGGGCTCAATCTGAGTACCTTTATGTGGCAGGATCACAATACGATTGGAATCGAGACAGGCGCAGTATTTTTTCCACATATGGCAAGCAGGGATCTTCAAGCGTTTGGTATCCTCGCAGATATGACGATGATGAACATTTATACTTCGAAAGCAAGGCCTACAGAAACGAATTTATGTATGCAGCGGGAGTCGATCCCTACGATAAAGAGAATCGTTACGTGCTCACTTGGAAGGACGGAGGTGGTGGAATTGTCGAAAACAAGGCTGCCTGGAGAGTAGAGCTTTTTGGGGATTACTGCTTCCTTAAAAACAAAAATTATAACGAGCATTTATATGCGTCTGATGAAATGCAGGGCAGTTCTAGAAGATATGCCTTTACTTGGATGCCACAGACGTCGCACAGACAAACCAAGTTCCAATGGCAGATACGAAATTGTGATTGAAAAGTGAAGAAGGAAAACAGAATTTTATAAAAAAGTGTTCTTAAACTCTTGGAATAACAGAGTGTATTTTGTAAATACATATGTAAATAACATACGGAAATGTAAATTTTAGGGCACGCTTATGGCTGGCTAAAAGTATCCTTGGATACCTAATGCTAAATATTGTATACTGTTTACTTAACCTTAATTTTCATCATAAAAAAGTGAAATCAATAGACAATAAGAATAAAGGCAACGCTTATAAATTATAATAAATAAACTAGTAAAGATAAAATTAATTTTAAATATGTTTTTTCTTTTAAATATTTGATGCGCTATACGCTGTCATACGCGGCCTTGAAATTGATGAAAAGATGGTAGGTATCGATTGAGTATTCCAAAGTTTTCTCCAAAATTTGCAACAGTGTGAATATTTGATCGATGGTGGATTTTGCTGCCCTAACGCCACATTGATATGGACCTATCAGATTGTTGACAAACGGCCTTAAGCGCTCACACAGTACAGCAGAAAAGATCTTGTATGCGATGTTAAGAAGACCGATTCAATTCGTCCGGCATGATTTCCTCAGACCATATTTTACAAACGAGCTGGTGCATGCTCCTAACTAGCTCATCGCCAGCGGATTTAAAAAGTTCGGCAGTTATCCATCAGCTCTGACTGCTTTGTTGCAGTCATGAGCTTCAACACAGCTATTTTCACTACATCCAGGTTGTTGGGTGGCGGTATCGTTCGTATTCTTCATCGGGTTGAACGGTTCACGGGTTGAATGGTTCATTCTGTCTGACATTCTGTCTGTGTTCTGCGCAAGTTTCGCGAGCTTAAAAATATCATCCTCAGCGACGAGGCCAATTTCTCGATTAATGGGTACAAGCGAAATAGCTGAATTTGGGATGACACTAATCCACATGAGATCCGAAAGCAGCCAATGCATCCTGATAAGGTTATTTTTTCGGTGTGGTTTAAGGGTTTTTGTTGCATTGGTCGATATTTTTGAACTGATTTTCATCGGAATGACGTTTGCCAGGTCATCACCTTCCACGGAATGGTCATCGTGAAGGTGATGTTCAGCCAATTCAAGCAGCGTCCACAGTTGACTTGAATGTAAGACAAATTTCAAATCAACGTTTAATTTTAAATCATTTTTTGATCCACTAAGACGTAAATGTACGTTTAGGTGTAGGCGCGCAATTTAAGGAGTGAATTAATAGTTGCCAAAAATCTTATACGGGACGAAAATAAGACCACCCCACTATCTAACATGTCCATTTATCATGTTAGATCTTTGAAAAATGTAAAAAAAACCGGTTTCGGTGTAGAATACCGGTGTAAGATTTCCGAAAGTTCTACACACGTTTTGCTTTTAAACCAAATTTGACTCAATCGTAATTACTGTAGAAGTTGTATATGAACTTAATGTTGAAGTATTGGAGCATAATCTCAGAGTTTGTCAATTATTCAAAATTCGCTATAATAATTCCGAAAATTTTGAATAATTTTCGGTACCTAGGTGTGTCAATTTATCTGCCCTTAATATCGGAGATAGTCAGCGTCAAAATTTACTTTAAAGCCCCAGTTTTAAAACTTGCTTCTACCATAATTTCTAAAAGGCACTTCTCCTTGCATCCGGACGGCAGCGGAGGAATTCCCCAGATGGAATCAACGGTGGCGTCCATAGTTCCAGTCAGGCCGAACTGCTTAGTGAACACCTTTTATGGGCTACTACGACGTATTCGGAGCTCAGGCCTATAAGGAGCGGGCTATGCGGATCTCCGTCCTTAGAGCTAAACAAAGGATCTGGTCCTCCAGGTTGGGGGTCGTGCCGTCGGGGTGACTTCCCGGCCACGTAAAGACACACCAGCTACGAAGCAGAAACAAGCCTCGGATTCGGACGGATTTACTGTTGACGACCAATGCAAACTAGAAAAGGACAACGAGCTCCGGATCTGCAGGTGGAATGTTAGGTCCCTTAACAGACCACGTGCAGCCGAGCAACAGGCGGAGGCCCTTAACGATTGCAAGGCAGACATTACTGCCATCCAAGAAATGCGGTGGGACCGGCCGGGCAAAAGAAGTAGAGTCGCCGCTCTACTACGGCGACTGCTATCGGCATCAAAGCCAGCGCTTGTTGGGATGTGATTTCGTTGTTGAAAGCAGACTTAGGCAAAAAGTCTTGAGCTTCAACGCTGTAAGCGAGCGCCTCGCGACGATCCGCATCAGGGCTAAATTCGCCAACATTAGCCTCATATGCGCGCATGCCCCACAGAGGAGAAAGATGACGAGATATGTTCTAAAGATATGTTCTACGAGCTCCTGGACAAAACTTATGAGCAGTGCCCTAGATACGACATTAAGATTGTCCTTGGCGATTTTAATGCCAAGCTAGGAAGGGAGGGCATCTTTGGTCGTACTGTCGGAAAGCATAGCCTGCACGACACGACCTCCGATAACGGATTCAGGCTGATCGACTTTGCTGCGGGGCGACACGTTGTGGTAGCTAGTACACAGTTCCCGCATCTCAATATCCACAAAGGGACATGGAGATCTCCCGATCAATCAACCGTCAATCAGATTGACCACATTGCGATCGACGCAAGGCACTCCTCCAGTGTCATGGATGTCCGAACTTTCCGAGGGGCCAACATTGACTCGGATCACTACCTTGTTGCAGCCAAGGTACGGCTGCGGATATCCCGACCAGCGCCAAGTAATGGAAATACT
This sequence comes from Neoascia interrupta, assembly GCA_947623515.1. Lineage (NCBI taxonomy): Eukaryota > Metazoa > Arthropoda > Insecta > Diptera > Syrphidae > Neoascia > Neoascia interrupta. The sequence continues at coordinate 147,752,310 of OX392462.1, forward strand.
GTGAGGAAGTTTGACGTCGGCCGACTACAATCGCAAGAGGTCGCCAGGTCCTTCTCCAACCGAGTCTCTCAAAACCTTTTACCAAGTCCTATGCAGCCAGAGCATCAAGTATTGATAGCCAGTGGCAACATTGCCAAAATGCCATCAGAGACGCCGCCTCTGAAGTGCTGGGCTTCACACGGCCACCACAACGAAACCCCTGGTTTTACGATTAATGTCGGCAAGTACATGCAGCTAAACAGGAAGCATACAAAGCGGCGCTGCACAGAAGGACTAGAGCTGCTCGCGAGCTCTACGAGCAGAGGAGGAGAGAGGAACACCGGCTTCTCCGAAAGAAAAAGAGAGCGCACGAGAAGCGCGCGGCTAAAGAGAAAGAGAGATATTACAACAGAAATGAGGTTAGAAAGTTTTACCAAAGGATCAAAAGGTCCTGCCAAGGGTATAAACTTCGAACTTATGCCTGTAAGGACCATCAAGGGAACATCGTTGTAGAATCGCAGTCGGTGCTGAGGATTTGGAAAGACCACTTCTGCAGACTGTATAACGGCGAGGACGAACCAAATACCCCTGTCAGGCAGAACGAACCATTCAACCCGGGCGAAGACGTTACCGACAAAGCATACGAAGAATACCACGCACCCGACCTCGAGGAGGTGAAAGTAGCTGTGTCTAAGCTCAAGTGCAACAAAGCAGCCGGAGCAGACGGCCTAGCTGCCGAACTTTTTAAATCCGCTGGCAATGAGCTGGCTAGGAGCATGCACCAGCTCATCTGCAAGATATGGTCGGAAGAAAGCATGCCCGACGAATGGAATCTCAGCATTGTTTGCCCGATCCTGAAGAAAGGAGACCCTCTGAGTTGTGCCAACTACAGAGGCATCAGTTTTCTTAACATCGCATACAAGATCTTTTCTGCTGTACTGTGTGAACGCCTGAAGCCGTTTGTCAACAATCTGATAGGCACATATCAATGTGGCTTTAGGCCAGGAAAGTCCACCATCGGTCAATCGATTCACACTGCAGCAGATCTTGGAGAAAACCCAGGAATTCCAAATCGATACATACCACCTCTTCATCGATTTCAAGGCCGCGTATGACAGCATCTATAGAGGCGAGCTATAGCGCACTGTCTAGTTTTGGCATCCCTCAGTCTGTGCAGGATGACGATGGAAAACTCACGCTGTTCCGTCAAGGTCGGCAAAGACCTCACCGACCCCCTTGATGTCAAAAAAGGATGTAGACAAGGCGACGCGCTGTCATGCGACTTCTTTAACATCATACTTGAGAGAATTGTGCAGAACTCTCGCGCCAACACCAGAGGTACAATCTTTCAAAAGTCCGTTCAACTACTCGCATACGCAGACGACATTGACATAATCGGTAGGACAAAGCGTGATGTCAGTGAAGCCTTCATGAGTATTGGGACAGAAGCGGCGAATATGGGTTTAGCAGTAATTGAGGGCAAAACCAAGTAAATATATGCTGTCATCAAGAAAAGACACCCAACACCGACGTCTTGGACAAAACATCACCATCGACAGTTATAACTTTGAGGTAGTTAGGGATTTTGTCTTCCTGGGTTCCGCTATCAATTCAGACAATGAAACCAGCGCTGAAATCAAACGAAGGATAACTGCCAATCGCTGTTTCTTTGGGCTAAGAAGGCAATTGAGTAGCAAAGCCCTCTTTCGAGCAACTAAAGTGTCCATGTATAAGACCCTCATCATCCCAGTCCTGCTTTACGGTGCAGAAGCATGGACCCTGTCAAAGGCGGATGAAAACACTTTAGGCTGCTTCGAGAGGAAAATTCGTCTGCATAGACGGAGAGTGGAGGAGGAGATATAACATCGAACTGTACGGGCTGTACAGCGATACCGACCTAGCCAAAAGAGTCAAAACACAACGTCTACGATGGCTGTGTCATCTAGAGCGGATGGACACCAACCGCCAACACCAACCGCCAACGTAAGTAAGTTCTACCATAATTTTGTTTAAGCTTAAGTTTTTTTTCTACATGTGCCCAATCTTAATGTGTCCAATCAATATAAGCTTGGTGGTTAAATAATTTTATATGCAAAATGTAATTATGGTGTATACAAAATTGCCCCAGTACACATACTAATTTTTTGACGGATTTTATAAGTTAAGGGCTTATTGCAATAACATGACAAGCCACATTTTTTCAAAAATTGTTTTTTTTGCAAATTATATTGGGAAATAACTTTATTGGTGTACCCTATCGATGTTTTTGCTATTTTCCAAAAGACGTCGCTAATATGCACAAGAGTGACTTATTGCATTCATGGTAGTCATCAACTATTTCCGTTAGAATGTGATAAGCCACTGTGATAAGCGAAGTATTTTAAAAAAATTCGAATTTTAAAAGAAACACTAAAGAGATGAGTTTTAATGATGAAGCTATTGATTTGATATTATGGAAGGGATGACAGTGTTCTAGATAGGGATTTTAGGCCGACAGACATTGATTCATCATTCATCAGAAATTGTTGAGGTACGTACATTATTTTTATTTTTGTGGCTTATCATATTATTGTAAAAAAGCCAAGCTAAATGATATAATGTTGCTAAGCCACATTGGAAATGCTACATATCACAAACTAAGAAGATTAAACGATACAACACCAGAAAGGGCGTTGGAGACAAATTGATTTCTACAGCTTTCAATGTTTTTTGGCAAGTGTCAATAAAAAGCTCGAACTGTAGACAAACAAAATTTGGAGTTTGCTGGGCCTTTTAACTTCCACTGTAAGGAGACTTATCCGAAATCATTTTAAGTCAAACACGCAGTCAATGAAGAATACAAAGAGGTAAATGTTATGAAAAAAGGTAGACCTGTAACAATGTTATTAAGTCATGTAAAAAGAAATCGTGAATCCATAAAAATATCGGCGGCTAAATTACTTAACATAAAATCATTGCTACCGTATATTCCTCCTATTCACTATCCATTTTACAGTAGTTTAATGTGAGAGCAAAATGAAGATGAACGAGAAGCTGCAGTTATAGAGTGAAAACAAAAGACTTTTTTCTAAAATCTTAGTGTTATATTCACTTTTCAAATATTCTAACTTCATCACTTTTTTAATATACCTAACCATAAAATAAAATAAAAAAAATCTTAAAAATATTTTTTTGAGTTTCATTTTTCGATTACAACTTTTTTTCTAAAGTACCGGTCTTTCAACCATTTTTTTCTTCCAGCTGACGAGCGAACCCTCGTTCTACCGCGTAGTTAAGCACTTACGCTCACTACTAAACAACGGCGATCACTTTAGTTTAATGTTCAATTTCCATGAGAAAATAGTTTAAGCCTTTTCTTATTTGAGACTAGGCTTGAATGACATTTGTTTTCCTCCAAATCCATACGATCATAGCTCCCGAACTGCAGTAATTGCTTGTTATATTTGTTAAAATGTTCCAATTTTGTAAAATGATTTTTTTTGACATAATAATTCTTTTTTTTTTGTTTAATTTTGAAAGCGAGTATCACAACTTTAAGCATTTGTGGCCTGTCATCCTTTTACTAATTGCATTTATTTACATTTAGTTTCTGCAACAACATGGATAAGCCACACAATTTGAGCGTTTTTATTTTTTTCTTCCAAATTACGTGTGTTTTTTTTTCTCGACTCATGTAATGTAGATACCTACGTTTTTTTGCAGAAACTTTAAAGGTAAATTTCTCATAATTTCTATAATTTCAAATAAGCCCTTCAAGTGCATATTTGAAAGTTACAATAGGTGCGGACGGATAGACAACGGAGCGACACCATAAAACTTCCTTTTTCTATTTTTCGCGGACGGCTAAAAACTCAATTTCCAAACAAGATTACGCTTTCGCTTTTGAATCACAACACATGCAATCCAATTAGAGATAATATACACAATATGCTTGCCAACATACTTTATTATTTGAATTGGAAATCCCGCCTTAGATTAAGGCGCAGATATCTGTTGTTGTAGACAGATCAATTTATACGCTACTTTCCTTGCGAGCATCGTACTACGAGATGCATTCAAGTGACGATGACCACTTGCATAATGAAATAGCTTCTGAATTTTTCCGGTTGGTCTAAGTTTATCGCTACCCTTGATCTTGTGGAAATCCCCGAGTAGAACAACAACAGCGGGGCCAGAAAAGTTGACACCATCCTTTATAAAAGTGCACACCTGAAGACGTAGCAACACTGTGTTTGCTTAGGGCTCGAGAACATTACTTCAACCCCATGATTTGGTTGGAGTCGAGAACAAAACTATTTCTACTTGTACATTTTTCAGCACTGTGCCTTAACGTTCGCCTTGAGTTGTAACCTCTTAAGCGGTCCGTCCAAAAATGGAAAACGGACCTCTTATGGTATGAGGTCCTCCGTCCCTCCGCCTGCACCTGTAACCTGCACCGTCAGAAGACGGTGAGATGTGGAAAGATGAAATTAAGTACACATAATTTCAAAATTTCAAAAATTTTTATATATACAAAACGGCTTAATTAAAGTTTGAATTTTGATGGTTAGAAAGGCAAAAAATGTTGTGGCGCTTATTTTAAAAAGTTTTGCAGGCAGAAAGAAGAAAATGTATACATACACTAAACAAATATTGCGTTTTCATAATAAAATCGAATTAGTTAAAAATATTGAAAAGTTTTTTAAAAATTGAAGAATTAATATTGTTAATATTGGCCGGTTTCAACGTGTTTATGGTAAAGTAACCTTGCAGTTACTTAATTCAAAAAAACGATATTGGGCAAACGTATTAAGCAACCGCAGCTTAGTTTTAGGCTAAAATCAAATTTTTTCTTACACCGTTTGATAACTAAGGTTTTGACGTATTTTCGAAAAAAAAATCGTGACAAAAATGTTGCACTATCTCCGATCCAGGCAAAAAAAAAAAATCACGCACATCAAAGATCCTGCCATAGTCACCTGAAAAAAAAGACTTGTTCTTTTTCACGGTCCCCACCTCCGCGAGGGTCTGACAAGCCCTCCGAGAGTATCATTTGTTTTGAAAAACTTCTCAAAGTGCCGTTCGGATTCGGCAAAAAATTGTAGGTCCCTTTGTATGTAAAAGAAATTAACACACCAGCATACATTGTTGAGAAGTTGGCCCTGGTTCACCTCGAGCTGTTGCGCCACTCTATTTATTTTATTTATTTTACATCAAGGATTATTTGCAGTTTTCGGGAAAACTAAAGAAATTTTCGAATATTCAGTTGATTCTGAGATTTAGCTCAAAAACTTCAAAAACATAATTTTTTTTTTTCAAAATATTCTGGTCTCTTAACGATAGATAGGTTATAATGAAATTTGATTTGTATATAATAATTGTATTTTCTTATATTTAGAGCACAGGCTTTTAAGTCATCGGTTAAAATAAAAGAGAGTTTTTTAATTTGTTTTTTAAATTGTTTCAGAAAATTTTAAGTAAGAAACGCCATTTTGAAAGATCTTAAAAGCTCTAGAATTCACTTCATACGTTTTATATACAAACCAAATTTCATTCTAACCGGTTCCTTCGTTAAGATTCCAGAATATTTAAAAAAATAGTTTTTGAAATATTTTTGAAGTTTTTGAGCTAAATCCCAGAATCTGCTAAATATTCGAAAAAAAATGTGTTTTTTTTTCAAATCATTCCGCAGATGCTATATCGGAGATAGTGGTGGGGACAAAATTTGTTTTTCGAAAATACGCCAAAACTACAGTTAAACGGCTATTTTGTTCAACCAAAATTTGATTTTAGCCTTTGCTTAGCCTTTGGCTGCTTAATTTGTTAGCCCAATATCGGCTTTTTAAATTAAGTGATGAAAAAGTTATGACGTTAAACACGTTGAATCTATTTTCCATTCCTTATTTCTCAAAAACTTTTCAATATTTTGCAATAATTCGCAATAATTTTATAATGAAAGTTTAATATTTTCTTAGTGCATTTTTCAATTTTCTTCTTTCTGGCTGTAAAACTTTTTAAGATAAGGCCAAAACACTTTTTGTCTTTTTTACCATCAATGTTCAAACTGTATTGAAACCGTTATGCGTGTACATAAAAAAATTGCCCATATATGCGTTCTCACTTTTTTTGCATGGACTTTATAAGTGTACCAAATTTCATCCTCCTACGACTTACCGTTCAAAAATTACAGGTTTGGACGGACGGACAGACGGACAACGAAGTGATACCATAAGAGGTCCTTTTTCCATTTTTGGACGCACCGCTAAAAACCTGGGCCAGAGTATTAAGAACAATATCCATTTCAAGCGCAAAGTGTTTACATGAGATTAAAAAAAAGTATAACGGTTATCTTAACTAGTGGGCGGGTGACAATCCCCTTAGGCGAATCGTTGGATACCCCATCCCAATTGATCCCTGTCAAGCTCCGAATTGCGTAATAAATCTTGGTTGTTAAATTTTAGTTTTTATAAACTTAAATAGCATTCAGAATTTTTCAGAATTAAAAGAATTAAAGAAATACAAGTGTTAATATTTTTCAAATCCGCCCTCAGACACGCCCATAATCGGTCTTAATGTAAAACCTCCAGTGATTTAAACTGTAAGACTACTATCCCCTATGAAAAATAACAATAAAGTCGGCTGGTATCGATTGAAAGAGTAATAAATCTTCAAATACAATTTATTCAATATATTCGTTCCAAATCGAAAATTTTTTTCAAAAAATATTGTGTAGCAAATAGTTTGGTTCATACAAAGTTTTGAGTCACGCCTACATTTAGAGACAGAATTTTAGAAAAACCTATAATTTTCCAGAAAAGCATGGATCTCGACTGCTTTCAAACACTAAGGGAAGAATAAGAAATAAAATTTTACATATAAGGTACACCGAACACTATTCTAGATAAGTCCGAAAGATTTTTTTTCATCGGAAAGTGGAGAAAACATATTTTTTTTTCTTTAGTTTAATAAACAAAATAGTTACTGATTAATAACAACTGAAAGTTGTTCGTTTTTGACTAGTAGTGTGCATCAAAATTGTGATAACACTTTATTGTTTTGATCTTTAGGATCAAATATATTTATAACAAGTGGGGAAGTGCAACGTGCGTATGCAAAACCCTCAGACCGTCTGCGACGGATTAAAAAATACCCTACCCTACCTAAAAAAGAAATTGCCACGCCTTCAAAAAGTGGGCGGGGTAAGACAATTTACCTTTAGGTACTTTATGCAATGAGGTTAACATACATTTTGGACTTAACAGTCTGCCATTTGACTAAAAAATACACTTTTTTTTAACGTTTCTCTTCTCCCGAAAAAAGGGGGGCAAAAAACCTTCCATTTAATTTTTTTATATTTTTTTCTTGAAAACTAACTGTTTTCAGTTTATTGTTTTATTTTTTCAAATTACCAAGTTTGAATAAGGTCGTCATAGCCGTTAACGGGCTAAGATCTTTAAAAAATCGTGTTAGAAAATGTTTTTACGACTTTAAGTCAAACCCTCGAAGTAACTGAATATTCGAAAAAATCAGAAGATGGACTATGCCCGTTGTTTTGTTCAGAGTTTTACTTTATACCTTTTAGGCGATAGACCAAGAGGAGAGACATACCTTCTTCTAAAATTTTTTAAATTTAAAATCCATAAAACAGCTGTTTCGAATTTTTTGTTCAGTTTCCATTAATTTTTTTTCCAATGGCGACTCTTATTGCGCTAGCATAGGTTGCTTTTTAAATTCTATGGCCACCGGTTTTTGCGTAAACTTTGTTTACAGCTCCATTTTTATTTCGTTTTTTAAATAGGATTCGAAAAAATTAGGTTGAAAACGGCAATTCAAAAAAGTTTTATCTTTTGTCCATCCTAGTATTAAAACCAGTGAGTAAGTGCTACAGTGTGTACGCAGAAGTTACAGTGCGTAAAACGGACCGTTGAATGCCCCATCCTATCCCACATTGTAAAATGCTGATGGCATAGTTATTTTTTGACATTTTGTAAGTAATGCAAACTTCGAAAAGGGGCGTGGTTCAACCGCCCCTAATTACAAACTATTGATTATAAGATATTTCCACAGAGACGTAAAAATGCAATTTTTGGTTCAAATTCAATATTTTTGAAAAATCGACCCCGAAAAGAGGGCGTAGCTAAAAACTTTATATGAACGAAATCTGGACTGAAGTCTCGTTTACCTAACCTGCGACTAGGCTTAAAGCCAGTCGAAATTAAGTTTTTCTGAAAAATTTTAGGTTTTTCTTCAATTCTGCCTCCAAATGTGTGCGTGGCCCAAAGACTTGTATAGACAAAATGTGGAACTAAGCGTTTTCTATATAAAATATTAAGCAAATTTTTTTTCAATTTCAATTTCGAGCAAAAATATTTAGTAAAATGCATTTAAAAACGTACCCTTAAAATAGATGCCAGGCCCACTAGAAGAGGTTTACCAATTAAATTTGTCTTTTTTGTGTCTTACATTCATTAGGAAATGCTTAGTGTCAAATTTCAGCCTTTTAAAACGTCTTACAGTTTTGAAAACTCTGGAGGTAGTTGCACATTTAGACCGATTGTGGGCGTGTCTTTGGGCGGATTTCAAAAATGTTTACACTTGTACTGCTTCGCATGACGTGGACCTTACGTACGAAGTTTCAGCATCTTAGCTCAAAATTTAAGGCCTAAAAACATGTGACATACAGACGGACGGATGGACGGACGAACGGACGTGGCTCATTCGATTCAGAATTCGGTCTCGGTCATATGCCCTTAAGGTCTTGGGGGTTTACCATTACTATTTCACCGTGTTACAAACTATGTGACAAACTTAATATACCTCCTATCCTAGGGATGGGGTATAAAAAAGTGATTTAGTCGCCAATTCTCCAGCTCAAGACGATATGTCTGATCGGCACTAAATTCTGCGAAACAAATGGCAACGCTTAAGTTAGGACGCATGCGAGATGAGAGCTTTTGTTCTGGGGGGCAACGGAGGAGTAAACCTTGGTCAAGTATATTGTACGGGGCATAATTCATGTGGAGTGTCGAGACGTTCTGAAAACAGTTTAGCCAGAAGCCATTGAGGCTCCACGAGTGCATGATCGCAACCTAAGCCAGTATAGCGAAGTAGTAGTATAGCGAAGTAGTAACAGTAGCGGAGTAAACAGCGAAAATATGCCATCAAACGGCGTCATTAGATACTTCAAGTGCAATTAAGTGGGCCACATTGGACACAATTGTCCTTATACTAAGTGCTCTAAGTGTAATTATCGATATAAGCATATGCAATACATTGTCCAAGTAAGTCTTACATGCATGCAAAAATGTTGCATGTATGTAAGACTTACTTGAATAATAAAGCAAGTCACAAATTTGACCGCTGAAAATGGGTGAGGCCGAAAATTTAGTACAAATGAAATCAGGAATAGGGGGTCTGGTTAGCCCTTAGTGTTGACTTTTATCTACTTATTTAAGCTTAAGGCCAGTCTAAATCCAAATTTTTCTTAAAATTACAATATTTCTCTAAATGTAGGCGTGGCCCAAAACCTTGCACAAACAATATTTGGGACTAGTAAAATTTTTGTGGGTGTATAACAAAGAGCATTTGAAAAATACCATCCCCGCCGGGGAAGGTTAACAGATTTTTTTTTCCTTTTTTGCCTTGAAATCGCTAGGAGATGCTTATAACCCAATGTCAGGTTCGTACTACGTGACGTCTTTTAAGTTTAAGACCATAATAGTTAGTTGCACACTTAGACCGATTTTGGGCGTTTATGTAAGTGGATCTAAAAAACTTTAACCATCTTGTATTGCTACGGATGTCAAAGTTCTTTCGAGAAGGAAATTTCAGATTTCTGGCTCAAAATTTAAGACCTTAAAATTACGGAAGGATGGCCGGCAGGACAGAAGAACTTAAAAATACGGAAGGATGGCCGGCAGGACATATGGCTAATTCGACTCAGAATTCGATTTTGGTGATATTTCTATTTCGGCCGTTAACGTCTTGCGGGTCTATTGTTAGTATTTGCCTATTTTACATTTTCGCATGAATCTCACTTAATATATTGCATTCCCGTGCAGTAATGGGGTATAGCAAGTATAAAAGAAGTCAGCTAAGTTTAATGATTGGAACAAGAGCGAACATCTAAATTGAAAATTAAAGAATTTTTAGGAGTGTGATGAACTAACTATTCAATGAACTAGACTAGAACCTTTGACGATGTTGTCTTGTAACATCAATGGGTTGGTCCCCAGACTTTGTTCCCAGCCTTTCTGAGGTCTGTATAGTTTTTTCTTATCACTAGTGTTGAAAAATTCCCATGAATTAAGCTAGACGATGACATTGCTTCCAGCAACCACCGATGCAGCAGCACATTTTACTCGCTGATAAGCCATAAATACGATTCAATTTTAAACGACAAACCGCACATACTTATGCCGAGGAGTAAATTTATGAATATAAGCGGGTGCGGTTACAACAGGATCGCCAGTTCAAGAGCTTTATCGGTTGAGTCGTTTACTGTTTTGAGTGTGTGGTAAATTTAAAATGCAAGATTTTTACCGGCCCTGTGTTCTGGTGTGCTGGCTTCTCGCCACTCTGCCCTTGGTTTTCGCCGTGCAATCTGGATCTTTTCGAAGGCCATCAACGAATAGTGACGAGCGCTTTCTAATGATTCAGAACGAGCTCATCAAAGTTCAAAACGATATCATGGAGCTGAACGTAGCCTTGGTGTCGGGGGATACTTCTCAAGCTCTCAAGGCGCGTATGTCGATGCTTGAAAATCAGTTTGAGAGTCTTAAAACGCAGCTTCTAGATGAGGGCCGCCGAAGCTCAGCTGTTAATGGAAAGTATGACTCTGCAATTGCGACACTAACCAATTTCTGCAACGGATTGGACACACAACTTAAGAAGCTACAGGCGTCACTCGAGAAGAGAGACAAAGAAGAAGCTACTAGACGATTGCCAACGAGGGTGGCTGAAGAAATTAGAAGTCGCCGATACAGTGAAGCAGAGAATCTTCTCATTGAAATGAACGACAAAGACGAGTTGGGAAAGCTTCCAAGCATCATACACAGTGTCTTTGCTAACTCCCCGGGTAATACGGATCTAATTATAGATTTTGCTAAGGGTCTCAAGAGCATCGAGCTTACCGCGTACGTACTAACTGCATTATGGCTGGAAATGAAAAGCAATAATATTCGCGATCCGTACAAAATGATGAACCTGGGCAGAGCAGCCGTATCGGATATTGTGATGCAGCCAAATGCTTCTGATGATGCCAAACTCAAGGCACTGCAATTAATTCGGGCAACTTTATTGAGTGTTACAGACACGGCCTCAGAAACCTTAAAGGCGGCAGTCTACAGCAATAACTACCAGAAGAATGTTCAAGTAGAAAATTTGGCCAACGCCATATCTGACTTTAACGATCAAGTGTCCGATACAGTAATGGAGCGAGTTGTGAACGAAACGTACCCCACGATCTCGGCAGATAGGCTCGCCGATGACATTTACAGCAACAAGTACATTTCACAAATTGTAAGCGGGCTAGTGGCGTTGTTTTACAAGCTGGAAAGCCACAACAACTTAAGCGATAAGAGTGTTTTAAAGATTGCGCACTACTTGAAGCGGCTAAAAGGCATGACTAACTATGCCAACATCGAAGAATCGAAGAAAGCAGCCGTGGAGGCTGTCATCGAAAAGATGCCAACTTGTGCTAAAAATTTATTCTTTGCTTCTTCAGTGTGCTTATGGAATAGGGGTAAGTCAGAATATCTCTATGCCGCGAGCTCACCGTACAATTGGAATCAAGACAGACGTAGCATTTTCACTTGGGGTTCCGGAATGGAGGTTACTCAAGGTACCTGGTATGCTGAGAGATATGACGACGACGAATATTTCTACTTCAAGAGCAAAGCTCATAAGAATGAGTATATGTACGCCGCTGGCGTTGGTACGTACGATGCGGGCAACCGGTACGTCCTGACTTGGATCGAGGGAGGCGGTGGAATTATTGAGAACAAGGCTGCCTGGGAAGTAGAGCTTTATGGTGACTACTGTTTCCTTAGAAACAAACATTACAATGAGTATTTGTATGCGTCTGACAAAATGCATAGTCACTACAGGAGATACGTTTTTACATGGATACCTGGAACTTCAAACAGGGAGTCAGCGTTTCAATGGCAGATACGGGATTGTGATTAATGAATGAAATAAAAAATTAATTTCATGTATGGAAGCGAAAATTTATTTTGCCGATTTTGTAGTGCGTCTCACTGCCCGTTGTCTTCATTTTATTATATGGACTTAATTGTTAAAAAACTTTTTTAAAGCCTATTTTTATTCATTCCTACTTATTTATTAACATATTAAGTAATAAGTTTTAGCAAATAAAAAAGTAAAAAATTAACTTAAAATAAAATATTTCTTGTTTAAAATCGAAGAATTTTTTTTCATTTGATGGAGGTATTCGATTTGTAATAATTGAAAGTTTTAAGGAGTGATCTTTCCTCCAAAAAAGCGTGTTTTGTTCTAGAGATCATAGCTGAGCTGAATTTCTGATAGAAAGTTGAAACATTGTATTTTTTGTTTCGTTTGTTTGAATGAGCTTAAAAAATTTGGGTTGAAAACCGCAATTTTGAAAAACGTTTTAATGGAGCTAGCTTGCCTTGTAAACGTAGCATACTTTCACAAAATTTAAACAATAACGTCATAACCGTCAAGATACTAAGAAACTTTTAAGAAATCGTTTTCGAAAATTCTTTTAGGTTTTTGAGTCAAATCTTGAAAGTTTTTGATTATTCAAAGTTTGCTATAGTTTTGTATAACATTTTAGAAGATAGACTTTGGCTGTCATTTATTTCAAAATTTTACTTTAAAGCGTTTGCGAGATAGAGGGGAGATACGTTCTTTTGACCTTTTTCTTTTAAATTCATAAAACAACTATTTGGAACTTTTTTACAACGACCGTTAGACCTTTTTTCAATAGCACATCCACCTAAGCTAGCATTGATTGTTTTTCTTAAATTCTATGGGCAACGATTATTTTGTAAACGGTAAGACAAGCTAATTTTACTATGTTTTTTAAATAGATTTAGAAAAACTTAGGTTGGAAACGGCAATTTAAAATTTTTCTTAACGCAGCTTGCTTAATTTTTGTACGCTTTGCCCTCGTACCTAATCTAAACAGATCGCTAATACCTTTAAGATGCTAGGAGATTTTCAATAGTTATTTTTGAAAATGCTTTTACGCTTTCGAGTTAATACTCCGAAGTTTTTGAAATTTCAAAATTCGCTATAATTTTCCGTAAAATTTTGGATAATTTCTGATACGTGTGATTTTTTACGTCCGTCTGTCGGTAGTTTTTAGGCATTAAATTTTGAGCTAGGAACTCGAAACTTGGTATCGGTTCTTTCTAAGTCCCGAAGCATTAGAGGTGTAAAATTTTTTGAAATCCGCCCACTGACACGCCCACTTTACTTGCTAGTATGAAAAATCAAAGTTGTCCTAGGAAGCTGAAATTTGGTATGCGATATCCTCGCTTAAGTGTATTGTGATTGGCATTTAAAAAAAAGCGAAAACCGCCCCCTTATAGGCGTGGTCATATTTAATATGCATTCTTATAAACGGTTCTTATTTGATTTACATATTTGCTTTAAATCCAAAAAAGTTGCGCAATAAAATGTTCAGATATGTGCGTAAGCTATCAACTCAATTGAATAAATTTTTGCCACGCCCACCTTTGGGGGCGTTTTTAAGTAAAAGCCCACATTTTTTATATAAAACTGCAATCAACACGTGAGTAAATCTGATAAAAAATATGATGGGGGGTTGATAATGTTAGGGGTTGATGCCACGCCAAATTTTGAACAAAATTAAAGTTAATAGAAACTTAAATTTAACAACCAAGAATGTTGACGCAATTGGAGCTTCACAGTGGTCAGTTGGGATGGGGTATCCAACGATTCGCCTATGTGGATTGTAAACCTCCCACTAGTTTATTCACGTTCTTTCATGAATTTTAGCGATTTTTTTTGAAAATGCGTGAAAACGGCAGTATTAAAACTCTTTCGGAAAAATATAACTTAAGCACTTGGTTAATTTTGAATTGCTTTACACGTGTGTTCATTAACAGTTTTGTGCGGTTAAAAAGTTATGGTTTCAAACATTTTCAAAAACGTCTTCATTTCTTAAAAACTTTTTAATATTTTCAGAAAACTAATTTTTTTCATTAAAACTTAATATTTATTTGACTTAAGTTTCTATTATCTAGTTCTTGCCTGCAAAACTTCTCAAAATAAGTACCTTGAAACCAGTCCATTCCATTTAGTCCATTTTCGTATGAAATTTTAAACTGTAATTGAACCGTTATGTGTGCATGGAACAAATCTCCATACTATGCGTTCTCTGACTATCCCCGAAGTTTATAAGCTCACCAAATTTCGTCTTTCTACGACTTGCCGGTCAGAAGTTATAAAGTGATTGGACGGAATGACGGACGGACAACGTAGCGATACCATAAGAGGTCCTTTTTCCATTTTTAGGCGGACCGCTTAAAAATAAAAAAATAATCTTAAAATAAACTGTTTTATTACTCGTTTATAATATCGAACAATAAACCCGTTCGTATTAACCCGAGAGTATTAATTGTCTTGAAAAACTTCTCAAAGTGCCGTTCGGATTCGGCAAAAAATTGTAGTTCCCCTTGTATGTAAAGAAATTAACACACCAGCATACATTGTTGAGAAGTTGGGCCTGGTTCACCTCGAGCTGTTGCACCACTCTATTTATTTATTTATTTAATTACCCCGTTCATTTTTATAAATAAATCTCAGTGTTTTTGTAATAAAATATTCTCAATCTACCAAAACGACGGACCGCTTCAGGTATAATTTTCTTTTATACCAGACTGTTTACATTTTATTCTTCTGATAATAGAAACACATTCCTCTGAGAAGTGATAACATTTTTCCCTGGAATAACCTATAAAATAGATCGTTCACTGGGCAGTTTCCTCAGTTGATGTATTTATTTATTTTAAAGTTGCGTGAGCTTCCTCCCTCAATACTATGATTATCTGTTATCAGTGTGTCTGGTTAGTCGTATGGGGATTTAGTTCGGGAGCTGCAGCAAATACGGGTGTATTCAAGAAGCCTTCGGTAAACAGTGACGAACGCATCGGATTACTTCAGAATGATCTCCTTAAAGTGCAGAGCGAAATAAAAGCTCTTAACTCGTCCCTTTCATCAGCTGGTAATTATGGGGACATAAAAACACGGTTTTCGTTAATTGAGAATGACTTCCAAAAGCTTAAGGAACAATTGGGTGATCTAAGTCGTGAGGGCGCAGTTGTTGAAGAGAAAAATCGAGCTACTTTAGCTGCCGTCAACAGTTTCTACAATACACTCGATAATCAATTGAAAAACGTTCAGGGATCTGTGCAAAAGATGGAGGAGGAAGAAGCCAGCAGACGCTTGCCGGCAGATGTAGTCGAAGAAATTCGAAGCCAGCGCTTTAAAAGAGCTGAAGAATTGCTAATCTCAGTGGTTAATCGGTTCGGAGTTGAAAGAGTTCACAGCATCGTCCATGTTTTGTATGCAAACTCTGACGGCAATGCAAACATGATTTTAGACTTTGCAAAGGCTCTAATGCGAGTTGATCTTTCAGCTCGTGTGCTCATAGCGCTGCAATATGAAATGAAGTCCAACGGCCATCATGACCCATACAAACTAATTGCTCTGGTACAGGCTATACAGACGCAAGTTTCTCCTTATGTTGACAGTGCTTTCAAAACCAAGGTTGATGGTGTGGTTGGTCAAACTTTGGCGGATATAGTTCGTGCAGCCTCTCGGATATTGGAGACAGCTGTATATTCGGGAACTTACGGAAAAAATGTTGAAGTTGAAACATTGTCAAACGCTTTATTTTACTTCAATAAGACTGTCTCAGCGACAGTTTTTGAGCGAGTTGTCAACGAGACTTATCGCAATGTCCCAGCAGTCACGCTGGCCGATCTAATGTCCAAAGGTAAGAAAATTTCTCAATCGGCGACTGGATTAGTCACACTGTTTCGCCAGTTGGAAAAAAACAACTCCTTAAACGATAAGGCTGTTCTAAATATTGCAAAATACTTAAAACATATCAAAGGATCTAAGAACTATCCCAATACACTCCAAACGGTAAGGGAAGCTGTTGACAATGTCATAGAGAAAATGCCGACATGTGCGAAAAATCTTCACTTTGCGTCTTCTGTGTGTATTTGGAACAAACACAGGTCGGAGTATTTGTATGCAGCCAGTTCGCCCTTTAATTATGATCGATATAGTAGAAGCATTTTTACGTGGACTACAGGAGAGATGGTACTTCAAGGTACGTGGGTCGTCGAAAGGTACGAAGAACATTATTATTTCAAGAACACGGTTCATCAAAATGAGTACGTCTTCGCATCTCTCGTGGAACCCTACGAAAAAGAGAAACGTTATGTATTTACATGGATCGATGGAGGTGGAGGAATAATTAAGGACAAGAGTGGCTGGGAAATACAGCTGAATGGAGACTTTTGCTATCTGAAAAACAAGAACTACAACGAGTATCTGTTTGCGTCGGATGCGATGCACAGTGAAAAGAGGAGGTATGTTTTTACATGGATCCCTAAAACATCGGACAGGCATGATGCATTCCAGTGGCAGATTAGGAACTGTGATTAGAGAT
This sequence comes from Neoascia interrupta, assembly GCA_947623515.1. Lineage (NCBI taxonomy): Eukaryota > Metazoa > Arthropoda > Insecta > Diptera > Syrphidae > Neoascia > Neoascia interrupta. The sequence goes on from OX392462.1 coordinate 147,768,961, forward strand.
CTGTATTAGTAATACAGTTGCTTTCAAAAGTTAAGTTTTTAAGTTTTTTTGACGGAGTTCCATTAATAAAGCTCAATTTTACTTATGAACTTATCGAACAACGCTTCATTTAATCGAGCAGAACATTCTTTAGAATTTATTCTCCTTAACCAAAGTCTGTTTTCGGTAGTGGTATTCATATTTATTAAAATAAGTGAGTGCGTGTTAGAGTTCGTCTATAAGAAAACTTCTTAATGCCCCTGACCCTCATTGAAAGTCAAGTATGTGTATGGGCCCCACCCCCAAAAATGGGCATGGACCAAGAAGAAAATGTTTAAAACTTATTTCGTTAGAACCGTGAGGATAATGTGTTAAAAAGAAAAGTTTAAGGGCGAAAAAAGGGTTTTTATACCCTACCCAGGGTATATTAAGTTTGATGTATAGTTTATAACGCAGTGTCCTAACATCTTAAATAGGCTCAGTTTAAGTTAGAAAAGGTGCAGTCTTTTGCAGCATTCAAAAGTGGAAAAAAAATATCAGAAGAGGAAGATATGGTAAATTAAAAAATAGTGGCCTTGGCGCCATTTTTCACAGATCTAGGGGTGGTGCAGTTAAAGTTCAATGTATTTATGTGGGGTGCAGTATGCAGTTTGAGTTCTATCATTGTGCCTTCTCCTTTTTGAATTCGACGTAGGTTGATGGGGTGGCAGAGGGGGGTCTATGAGAGGTCTTTTTTCCCTTTTTTGGACGCAACGCTAAAAAACTGTAGCAAAATTAAAAAAAAAAATAGCTGTTGGTTTTTTGCCTTTACAAAACTAGTAACTTTCTATTGGAAATTTAGGTAAATCGAAGTCTTAATTCGACAAAAAAATCTCCACAAACTAATTTTTGCATTGCACAGTTTTTTGCAATCCACAAATAAATGTGGATGTGCTTCTCCTAGTAATGTAATACCGGGAAACGTTCCCTTTTTATTACTTCTCAAAACGCATTTAAGTGTGCATTTAAAATTACTTAAATCACCAACAATTGGTTCCTATCCATGCTGAAACTTCTATGGTTTACATCTTTACTAGCACCATTTTCATCAGCAAGAGTTTCGCGCAGTTTTTTCGTGCTCATGCGCTGGCTAAGGTGGTTGGTGTCCATCGTAAATATTCACCAACATTTACGCAGAGTGGCCCTCTGTATTGAACATATATTTCGCGAACTTGGTTATGGTTCATGTTAAGAAAATACCTAACTTGAATAAGGAAATTCGTTCAGAGAATATTTCTTGAAATTCAGTTTCTAAAACTTTAAGTCAATTAACTAAAGTTCACGTTCTCTTGCAAGGCATTCAGTGTTTATCGCAATAAAAAAATCATTGTCATCCCCGCTTTCGTTGTGGTTGATTGTTTTCCCAATACCGGATTTTTGAACAAAGTGATTAAAAAGTACCTAATGACCTTAATCACATTGAAAAGGGGCATGTATTTTTCATTCCTTACGCTGCGTCTACACAGTCAATGCCCAAGGCAATAAAAATGGCCATGGCAATAGCATTGGAAAAATAGCTGGCAATTTGATGGTCAATAATTTTGAATGTGGGCTTTTCATTGCCTTCAGTGCCACATTAAAAACGGAAGGAAAATCGTAAAGTCTTAAAATTCCATAATTTCTACATTGTTTCCGGTTTGAAATTAATGTTTTTTATTTGTTTGAAAGGCGTTGGAGCCGAAAATTAATTGCCGCGTAGATTTATGGCAATGATTTCTCATCAAATTGAAATCAATCATTGATAGTCATTTCCAAATCAATATTGCAAAGGTAATTTCCACAGCGTCTACACTAGCCATGAAACAGTCAATAGAAATATTTTTATCAATAAATTGCTTTTTCCATTGCAAGTGGAGCTCCTAGGTTATTTCTCCAAAACTTTTCAATATTTTGTAAAAATTCGATTGTATTAAGAAAATTCAATTTAGTTTTTCAATTTTAACTGGAAAGCTTTTCAAGATAAGTTCCAAAACAACTTTGTCTTTTTTATCAAAAAAATTCAAACTGTAATCAAACCGTTATGTTGAATTTATAAGTGTACCCAATTTAATCTTTCTACGCTTCACAGTTCGAAAGTTGAACGGAAGGACAACGGAGTGATACCATAAGAGGTCCTTTTTAAATTTTTGAACGGGTCGCTAAAAAACTAGCAACGGCGCTTTTTCCTTTTTCAATTGTTGGAGATTGCTACTATCCGATGGAGCACTCAGACACCATTGTTCCATTGTACTACCACGCGGACACCTTACTTTAATACTTAAATGTATTTAGTTTACCCGTATTTCGAAGAAAAACGAGGAGCTTCAGTGATGAAGAGCTAAGGTGTTCGGCACTCACCACGTCAGCCCCAAAGATCCGCTACCTTGTTGCGGTCAAAAATCGCGCAAAAGGAAGCTCTTTGTCTGTCCTTTTGGTCCCATCCCTCCACTTCACTTTTTGGGCTTCCCCGTCTTTCTTCCCCACTTGTGCTCCCTCTTTTCTTCCATACAGGTTCCCTGGAGCAAGACGGACGATCAGGACGCTCCCAACTTGCGATTCACGATTCCCAATTATGCACACAGCTCAAATGTCAAAGAGCCCAACTCTAACAAGTGCTGAGAGACACCACCGAGAAAATACTGTGAAGTACAATCACACACCCAGAGCGAAGATCATCAATGGCCGAAGGCCCATCTTGATAAATTCTGATTATGTAAAGAATGGCTTACTAGAGGTAGAGTCCTCTCTCCCAAATCTGCGCGAAAGTCCACTAGGGTAATGTTGTATGTATATCGCGTGTTAAGTATGGTACTTCCTTCTTCGTTCTCCTTATGAAAATGTATAACACTATTCTCCTTCTGAGAATAAGGTTAAATGATGGATCACTGGATGCTCTCTTTTCGTTTCGGCTTTGAATTCTACCCTTTAATTCGTAGTGGGGCAAATTGGTACGAATTCTTGTGTGAGAGGAATGCAGCTGGGGTTCAATAACGGCAAGATACCACTGTACCGGTGTGAGAGGATTGGTTGAATGTGTGTGTGAATGAGTCATGGTTTGTTTGGTAAAAGGCCAAGCCAAGCTTGGGTGAATCACTTCTGGTTTACCTAGCGAGTTTGGCGGAAGGGAAAGAGAGCTGGAAGTAGAGAAAAGGATTATTGTTGAGGAAAAGATCCAGAGGAAGAAGTTTTGGAAGCCAAAAGATCCAGGATAAGGGACTTAATAAAAGGAATAGAAAGGAGAAGGAAAAAGGAACGGAAAGGAGAAAAAGAAAAGATAAGTAGAGTGTTTAACGAGATTTGCGTTTTGTGAGGAAGAAACAGTTGACTGGTAGACTTTCGTTTCGGGAAAAATCCCTAGGAAAAGACGGGACACGCGACCCTTTTAGTTTTACCTGCTTTAAATATTCGGGACCCTATATAGTGAGCCATTCTACCCTTGCGGCGATATTTCTACAATTGCTAAACTTTGCTGTCATTCGGCCATTTCTTTTGTTTGCGTTGTTTCTTTTGTTTCGAGTAATTCATCGGTCAAATCTTTTAGTTTCAATCTTGTTAATAAATCGCCTTCGTTCACCTCTGAACGTTTATAACGACCTAAAACAATTGTGTTATTCTTTTATAGGACCCAATCATTTTCAGCTACCTACAGTTTTGTTGTTTTACTTATAAAACAGCTGGCGCCCATTTAAATCTACGTACCAAAATCATTGAAGCATCTTATCTCGCGTATCAATACCCAATCGGGACCCACCCCCTTGCTGAGCAGTCGGGACGCACAGCAACAACTTGCTGTGTTGTTGCACTTTTTCGCCGCTAGCCTTTTAGTCAAATTGTTTACAACCGCGAGCGCAACCTCCGTGTATTTATTATTTAACTCGGGAAAAAGTGTAACACCTGATGTGAGCAACGGCAGGACAACTACATAGAAAATGTTCCGCTGTATCGTCGTCCTCTCTCTACAGGCAGGACAGGTGGTGGTTTCGCTCAAGCCTAGGACATTCAAGTGCTTGGCGAAAGCTTGGTGGTCCGTAAGGACGCCTACAAGAAGTCTGCAATCGATTCTCCTGAGAGATAGAAGAAAAGACGCTGACCACTCGCAGATATCCGGGCGTAGTCTTTTAGTCTGTCTGCACCCATCGCAGTCACGCCAACGAGAAACCCCTGTGCTCACGAGAAGCCCCAGTATCAATGGCAGACGTGACAACAGATACAGGCAGGCCTAAAGCAGGTTCGGATCCTGAGAAAACCTCTTCTGAGCCTAGCCATCAGAGCATCTAGAGCAGAGCCCGGCGTACTAGAGAAGGCCCCTGGGCAGCCAAAACAAGCCGTTCTTTGGAGTTTGGCAAAAGAGGCAGTAACACGTTTCCGCGAAAGCCTGTTCCACCAAACAACCGATGCATATGAGAGGAGTGGTCTTACCATGGCCGTATAGATCCAGAGGACCCTTTTCGGAGATAGGCCCAATTTCTTGCTAAAAGCCCCTCTACACTGTCTGAAAGTAGACAGTGCTTTTTCGGTTTTGGATTCAACATGGTTGGACCAAAGAAGTTTTCTATTAAGGATTACTCCAAATATTTGACTTCATCGGATATCGGGATAGTGACATCTTTAAGCACTATTTGAGTCAGGCGAGTGACCTTCCTCCTTCTCGTAAAGAGAACAACAGTAGTTTTGAGAGGATTCACTGAAAGCCCATTCCTAGTGCACCAATCATCGATCAAGTCCAGGGATCTCTGCGCCTGAGAGCACACAGTCCCTAGGTTTGCGCCGACAGAAAGAACGGCGACATCATCCGCGTAGGCTTGTATGTAGGTTCCAGGAAGGTTGAGAGCCGATAGGAGAGAGTCTACCACCATTCAGCATATAAGGGGAGACAGAACGCCACCTTGCGGACAGCCCCTGTTTACCCCAGTTATGGCGCACTTACCACAATCTGCCTCGGTTATCAGCGTCCTGTGCATTAGCATTGCCCTAATCCATTGAACTAATGTTTCATCTACACCGTGTTGTCTGGCTGAGTTGCACATGCTATCAAACGTCGCGTTATCAAAAGCACCCTCAATATCGACGAAAACGCCCAGCACGTACTCCTTCTGGTCAAGAGCACATTCAGTCCTGCGTAGTTTCGCAGGATTTTCCGCGCTGATAAGCGTGTTGCATCTCAGAGAGAAGACGTAATCGAAGAGCAACCTTGCGTACTCGCAGCTCAACCAGTCTCTCTCGAAGCTTTCCAGCAGGAAGGAAGATAGACTTATGGGTCTAAGACTTTTGGCTAGGCTATAGTCAGACTTACCAGGCTATGGTGTGAATACGACTTTAACCATGCGCCAAAGGGTGGGAATGTAAGCCAAGGCGAGGCTTGCAGTAAATATTTTTTTCAGCATGGGCAACAGCTGATTTAAACTTTGTTTTAGGACAACTGGGTAGATTCCATCTGAACCAGGTGACTTGAAACTGTCAAAAGATGCAATCGCATATTTGATTGCGTCATCAGTCACCACTCTGGATGCAATAAACCAGTTTAGCCGCGTTGTGTTCGCTGGTTCTAGAGTAGCCACTGTTTCCGGTACCACTGAAGAGAACGTGGTAATATATAGTATAGATTCCAGTCTTCTACTAAATTGGTTTTCAATGACCGGTTCAGGAGTTTTCTGGTCTCTTTACGAATGCGCTGCAGTTCGGCATTCCACCAAGGCACCGGTTTTCTGCTAGGGGCTTTCGTAAACGGGCACGTTATTTTAAAGCAACGGGTAAGGACGCTATTCAGATGTTGAGCAGCAGTCTCCACCCCTTGTCTTGATCTAAGTTTGAGTGGAACTTGAACAGAGTTGCCAACTTCCTCTCTTAACTGTGCCCAATTAGTTTTTTTCGGATTTCTCCTCTCTTGCAAAGGTAAAACTTCACAGCGGATTTGAAATTCAATGTATCTGTGATGTGACAAGGTGCTATCTGGCGATACCCTCCAATTGGTGATAGACTTGGAAAATTTGTTGGACAGGGTAAGGTCAATTACCTGCTGTCTCCTGGAAGTAACAAATGTAGGTCGATGACCCACATTGTTGATGGTGATGATAGGATGAGTTCCAAAAGACGGTCTCCCCTTGCGTTACATTTGCTGCTGCCACAAACAGTACTCTGAGCATTAGCATCGCAACACAAGATAAGGCCCAACCCTTTAGATTCACAGTACTCTACTCAGTACAACAACTGCCTTTGGTGGAGGAGGAGTTAGAGAGTTGTAGGGGAAGTAAGCCGATGCAACAACAAAGGTTTCCCATTCGCCGTTTGCATGGCAAGGAACAGAAGCAGCAACCAGATCTTGGGTGCAAAACCTTTCGATCTTATGCCTCGAAGGATTTCGACACAATAAGACAAGTTTGAGGTCTATCGGACTGCTTATCGTAAAGAATAAGAAGCCTTTAGTCCCCAGTCACAAATGTCGCCTTTCCACACCCATGGTTCTTGAGTGGAAGCTATGCGGTTTTCAATTCTACAGGCCCAAAGCCTTCTGCTCAGTAGAGCAGTTGCAGCTTTACAGTGCTGTAGATTGACTTGTGTGAACGAAATAGAAGCACACCTACCACCAGAGCCAGCCACGGCGACCTGGTTCTGTCCGCTGATACTGCTCCCTATATTGATCACAGCTCCAGTATCTATCACCAGTGCACGGGCAGCTCCTTAAATTGGCGCACTTCGTGGACTCATGCCAATGGGAGAGCCCACGACGTCCGGCTTCCATCTGTCAGTACAATTCTCGATAGGAGAAGAACTGACTTCACTTAGAAGCCGTGCGCGGGCAGACTCATTGGCTTGAGGGGAAGTTAATCTCATAATGAGCTTGGTTTGATTCTTCTTGCTTTTCGGTTCAGCAGAACAGGAGGCGATCAAAAGCCCGTTCAACCACAGTGATACCATACCGCCAAAGAGCCAACCAGAGAGCCTTTGCCTTCGGCCCGTGAAGCTTCTATGCGCGCCCCTTCGGTCAACTGCTTTCCTTTCCCCTTCTGCCGCCCCTTAGTCAGGCGCACCTCAGAGCCCGCTTCTTCCGGAGCCCGTTCAACCACAGGGATACCACACGACACCAGCTACGGCGCTTACAATTCAGAAAGGCATGACTTCTCACACCCGTGCATTGCCTCTGTGGTGTTTCGAGCCGGGGACCTCTCGTGCGGTAGCCTGACGCACGAGTGTATGGTTCGGTCGATGTACGGTGGAACGTGCAATGATCAATCTGCCCAGACCGACAGCCGTGCTGATGAGTGCCGATTAATTTGTACAAAGGCTTAAGATGCTCACAAAATACACTGCATAGCAGAGTTGAGCCTAGATATTCCCTAGAGGGAAAATAGTAAGTTTTCCTGTAGATAGGACGTTGTGCCGTGCTGAGAGTGCCATCAAGCGAACTATACTCTGCCCGCATCTAAAAGTCAGAACAGGGAAGATATGACGTTTACTTCTCTCTCTGTGTTAAACGCCTTGCATAAACTTGTTTCTCTTAAAAGTTCTTTAAGGGTTGCTGCAGTGTCTAAAGCATGAAGTAAACGAATGCATCCATACGGTTTAACTCGTAAGCTGAAACTACCATGAACTCGGTAACTTGAAATAAAAAAAAATAATTTCAAATGTTTCCTCATACCAAAAATAAGGTTTCGAGAACTTTGTCCATTTTACAAAATAAGCGGATAGGTATCTCTTACTTAAACAATTGGGTTTGAATCTTTGAATGGTGAATATTAATAGCGAAACATAAAAGTGGTTGAGTTAAAATAAAGTTCTGTAAAATAATTCGAATTAGTGACGTCATTTTATTGGAATTCAAACTTATAGAAGTTGTGCTTTATAAAATAAAGTGTTTGTGTGTTTTGAAGTGATATTGGCTTTTGTTTGTTACTCAAACTTATTACAATAGCATTTGCGGTCTTAGGCCTTATTAGTTTTTTGGTTTGCTCGGCTTAGACGTTTATTTTAATAATATCCACAATAATCCTTTCATTTAAATGCATTTATTTTATTGCAAATAAAATTTTACACAGAATTATTTAGCTCAGTTACAAATGCCATTGCCCGCATGTCCTTGAATTTTTTCCAGAGCAATTCACACGCAAAACACATCGTACTTAACGCCATACCTACAGTCCAGCCTACCCACACATGCTTGAAGTAGTCCACCCGCAACTGCTGAATGACTACAGTCTGCTCCACGAGCACCTTAGAGTGTTTCATGGAAACCGCCATGCGAAAAGCCTGTTCATCCCAAAACAAATCAAGACCCGCCTGCATGACCAGTAAAATAAAGTTGTCCAAGTGCGGCCGCAAATGTGAGTCGTTTTGCAAGGGGAACATGGTGTAATGTCGGCCAAAGCAGATGTTCGATAACCGAAAAAGCGGCTTCTCGAGTCCTCGCTGTTGCTTATCCAGATAGTTCCACCGATCTTGGCGAATGCTGTATGCATAGCGACTATCGAATGTATTCCTATGCTTTACAACCTGAAAGTATGAGACGGGGTAGAGAAGCTTCAAAAATGTGTTGCCGTAAGTTTGTCGTTCGCGAATCCTTTCCAGCTCATAGTCGATTACCATCACACGCAAGTTCTCCTTGACGAGATCGTCAACGGTATCAATCGGTGGCTGGAAAACCATGTTCGTACAAAAACTCGTTAGGTAGGTTGAATAGATGCAGGACAAAATGAAGCCAAGCAAGAATACTAGCCCATAGAACACAAACTGTCGAATGGTTGGGGAAATCATTCGTTCTGCCATATTGGGGCTGTAGGTGAGCATAGCCATGCTTCGAAGAAAATGCCTCTTTGGTACGTTTCCGATATGAGGGCTTACAAACCTCATTAACAGGCCGATATAAAAGACAGCTATACAGCTAACTAGCCAGGTAGCCCAATCGAAAGCTATTATAACATATTCACTCTTAGGTACCTCACTCCGAAGTGGGACCATAATGCACCAGCGCACTGTTTCCAAGGGATAACTCAATCCAACGCCTTCCAAATCGAACATAGCATATGAGTGCAGGCAAAGGTCTTTTGTCTTGTTGCGGAACTCAGTGAGAATTTTCTTCAAATCCGTGTTAGGCTCGTAGTTACAAACAAGGTTAATGTTCATGGTTTTAGCAAATAGTTTTATAAGCATTCCATGCCTGCCGACCATTTGATTCTGTCCATTTCGCGTGTAGGGAAAGACTCTGGGCGTATCTTGCATGTATGGAACTTTAATCAGATATTGCTTCAAGTCCTTTGAGTTTCCCGCGTACAGCTTCTTTGGATCAAAAGTAAGAGTCTGGTTCACCCACTTCAGCTTTGGATAGGGATCAATGCTGAATATCTGATTTTGATGCGTAGCAGCGTGCTCAAAAAGGATCAATACATGTACGAATTGCTTCTCCCACAACCAACTCTTGAAGAACTCTATTTTTTCAACAAGCAGGGGGTATCTAAAGACTAACATAATCTTTGAAAGGCGCATTCCACCAAGAACTGTGCTCATGATTTCAAGAACATCCCTTTGCATTTCGTCAAGGAGTACAACTGACAGGACATCAAGGTCGATTATGCGTTTGAGCTTATTCCTCGAAAGTGTGTAAAGATTAATCTGGGGGACTGCACACTGTTCAGCGAGGTTTCTGGAGAAATCCCAAAGCTGACTGTTCTTCGGTTCGTTTAGGTAACCCGAAAAAATTGGCACAGTCTCAAAGTTGTAAACACTCTCCAGTCGCTTGATAATTTCAATCACAAAGCTACTATTGATTTCTGCTTTTGAACCGTGCAAAAGTGCTGCACCAATAGCAAGAACCACAACTATCGAACACTGCATACTGCAGCCCGTTTATGTGCTGAATTTACTGTGTTTAGGAGCTTTTATAAGCCCTCCTAGGTGGTGTCGTTGATTTGCGATTTTATTTTGTCCTTTTGCACACGGAAGTAATTATAATTAAATATGGATATGTTCAAGAATAGATTCGGAAAAAACTTTTCAAAAGTTGGTGTCGTTGGGAACAAACAATTAGGATGTTTAGTGTAACAGCTTAACTTTGCAACGTAAAAGGTTTAGTATAAAGTGGAATACATTTGATAGTTGGTATGGTTAACTCCTATCGCTGAATTCGTCCGTTACAGTCCATCTGCATTTTTAAACCTTTTAAACCTTTAAAAAAGGTCTAAAGAGCTAAGTAGCATTTATGTACAGAAATGGGAAATAATGGTCAATTTTCAACGTGTTTTAGAGGGCAAACTGTACGCCAGAAACTGTGTGCATTTTGGGGAAAATTTAATGTTCTTCCTTCCATTACAATTGACAATTTACATAGGATGCACAGGTTCCGAGTTTTAAGCAAAAAACTAAAAAAAAGTTTCAAAAACTATTCAGATTTAAATTCAGTGACCCGAAACGAGGGAAAAAAGTTCTATGTGTATTTTTTGAAACGTGAAGAAGATTTTCATTACGCTCTGACTGGACTAGAAAGGCACACACGCAATTTCCTTTAATTTAAGGCAACTCCATATTAGTATTTTGTTTCAGGAGATCACTTCAGAAGGTACGACAACGGGGAGGAGCTCGGAGCTTACGTTTTCATATATGGCAAATGTTGTTAAAAAGCCTTAAGGAAGGCCTTCGAAAACTGTATCAAATACAGGTTTCAAGCACTTATTGTGGTTTTTTAAATTTCTAATTCGGATGCCATCATCATAGTTATGAACATTAGGTCTTAACATTTGTTAATATGTAAAAAAAAAACAAGTGGAAAAATGCAACAGTATGCTTGTGCAATGTTCAACACCACTTTCCATATTTCAGTTCTTCACTTCATTTGATTATGTTCTCAAAAAGAAGATAAAAACTTTAAAGAGAGCCCATTTTAGGCTTAGGAATTGTACATTTGCTTTACCTACTTCAAATTAAACTTTAAAACGAAACACATGGACGATATTCTTGGTTGTCGGCTTATAATTTTTAAGCTTGAGTACCTTTAAAAATATTAAACTGAACTACCTACTTTAAATTAAACTTTAAAACGAAACACATGGACGATATTCTTGGTTGTCGGCTTATAATTTTTAAGCTTGAGTACCTTTAAAAATATTAAACTGAACTTTTCAAAAAACTTATAGAACGGAAATCACTTCGGGATTCCCAATTTGAGTTCCATCATATTCCCAGTATGAGTCCCAACATATTGCAGACCATTGCTTCACACTGGGTTCGGGTTCATGGATATTTTTCATCACTTTTTTCTAAGCGCATCTTTAGATATGTGCAGTCATTCGAACAAAGAGACTTGTTTCTTTACGTTAACGTTACTGTTTTAAGAATTTTTATGAATTACCGAGCATATAATGAAAAACCTTGTAATATACTGAACATTTATGTATATACTAGTAAAGAAGCCTGTCGTACGACAGGAACAACGCAGTACACATCGATTAAAATAAAAAATCAAAAATTGCCCTGAGGCCGTCCGAACCCCACGCGAGCCGATAACTCTCGCGGTGAGCTACCCAGTCACATAATTTGGACCTGCAAATAGCGCTCTGAATACCTATGCACATAGCACTTTGTTGTAGGGGAACTTTATGTTTTTTACTTTTAACTTTTTACTTTTCATTTTTACCTTTAAAAAAGTAAAAAGTTATTTTACTTTTAACATAAAATTATATGCTTCACCTTATGAAAGAAGCTCTATTATCGGTATTATAAAGTAGAAAATATAACTTTTCGGTACTATATACCAGATTTCCTAACCTCGTGAATCCAAAGAATTCTGGAGGAAGTGGACAGGATCTTCAGGGATCCTTTATAAAGGGGCAGCATATCATTTTTTGGTACTACCAGGCCAGGAACTCCAATGAACCCAAGTAATACTGTAATGAGCCCAAAGAATCCTGGAGGAAGTCGGCAGGAGCTGGAGAGATCCTTAATAAACGGGAAGCATATCATTTTTGGGTTCTACCAGGCCAGGAACTCCATTGAATCCAAGTTATACTGTAATGAGCCCAAGGAATTCTGGAGGAAGTGGGCAGGATCAGGTGGAATCCTTTATAAATGGGAAGCACATAATTTTTTGGTACTACCAGGTCAGGAACTCCAATGAACCCAAGTGATACTGTAATGAGCCCAAAGAATGCTGGAAGAAGTGGGCAGGAGCTGGAGAGATCCTTTATAAACGGGAAGCATATAATTTTTCGGTTCTACCAGGCCAGGAACTCCAATGAACCCAAAAAATTCTTGAGGAAGTGGGCAGGACCTGCAGGGATCCTGCCCAAGCATATCATTTTTCGCTTCTACCAAGTCAGGAACTCCAATGAACCCAAGTGATACTGTAATGAGCCCAAAGAATGCTGGAAGAAGTGGGCAGGAGCTGGAGAGATCCTTTATAAACGGGAAGCATATAATTTTTCGGTTCTACCAGGCCAGGAACTCCAATGAACCCAAAAAATTCTTGAGGAAGTGGGCAGGATCTGCGGGGATCCTTTAAAAAGGAAAAGCATATCATTTTTAAGTTCTATCAGGCCAGGAACTCAAATGAACCCAAGTAATACTGTAATGAGCCCAAAGAATGCTGGAAGAAGTGGGCAGGAGCTGGAGAGATCCTTTATGAACGGAAAGCATATCATTTTTCGGTTCTACCAGGCCAGGAACTCCATTGAATCAAAGTTTTACTGTAATGAGCCCAAAGAATTCTGGAGGAAGTGGGCAGGATCTGGTGGAATCCTTTATAAATGGGAAGCACATAATTTTTTGGTACTACCAGGCCAGGAACTCCAATGAACCCAAGGAATACTGTTATGAGCCCAAAGAATGCTGGAAGAAGTGGGCAGGAGCTGGAGAGATCCTTTATAAACGGGAAGCATATCATTTTTCGGTTCTACCATTCCAGGAAGTCAAAAAATTCTGGAGGAAGTGCGCAGGATCTGCAGGGATCCTGCAGGGATCCTGCCCAAGCATATCATTTTTCGCTTCTACCAGGTCAGGAACTCCAATGAACCCAAGTGATACTGTAATGAGCCCAAAGAATGCTGGAAGAAGTGGGCAGGATCTGCAGGGATCCTTTAAAAAGGAAAAGCATATCATTTTTAAGTTCTACCAGGCCAGAAACTCAAATGAACCCAAGTAACACTGTAATGAGCCCAAAGAATGCTGGAAGAAGTGGGCAGGAGCTGGAGAGATCCTTTATGAACGGGAAGCATATCATTTTTCGGTTCTACCAGGCCAGGAACTCCAATGAACCCAAGAAATTCTGGAGGAAGTGGGCAGGATCTGCAGGGATCCTTTAAAAAGGAGAAGCATATCATTTTTAAGTTCTTGCAGGCCATGAACTCCAATGAACCCAAGTAATGCTGGAATGAGCCCAAAGAATCCTGGAGGAAGTGGGCTAGAGCTGGAAGGATCATTTAAAAAAGGGGAAGCATATCATTTTTCGGTGCTAACAGGTAAGGAACACCAATGAACCCAAGGAATACTGCAATGAACCCAAGAAATACTCCAATGAGTCCAAGGAATTCTGAGGGAAGTAGGCAGGAGCTGGAGGAATCCTTAAAAAGGTGAAGCAGCCAATTTTCCGGTGCTTACAGGTTAGGAACACCAATGAACCCAAGGAATACTACAATGAACCAAAGGAATACTGCAATGAACTCAAGGAATACTCCAATGAGCCCATGGAATTCTGGGTGAGTTGGGCAGGAGCTGAAGGGATCCTTTTCTATCCGCCAAGAACTCCAATGAGCCCAAGATATTCTGAAAGAAGTGGGCAGAAGCTGGAGAAATCTTTTTTTCTGGAGAAAGTGGGCAGGAGTTGGAGGAATCCTTTAAAGGTGAAGAATGAAAAAAATAAAAACATTGCAGAATTTATTAAAAAAAAATTGCCTCTGCCCCTCGACGCGGTTTGAACTCCGAACCAACGAAACGCGAGCCGAACTCTCCCAGTGAGCTACCGAGTAACACGACTTGGACTTGTCATTTGGCGACTGTACGTGACATATTTACGCACATAGCGCTAATTTGTCATAAACATACGGGAATTTTTGTCTAACTAAATAACGGGTGATTTTTTAAGAGGTTGAGAACTTTTAAAAAAAAAACACAAAAAATTCGAAAAAATTAATGAAATATTTATTTGAATCGATAGTTTGAACCTTGCAATTTAATGTTTAAATATAATTTCATGCAAATGTTGACCGCGGCTGCGTCTCAGGTAGCCCATCCGCTGAGTCCAATTTTGGCATACTCTTTCACACATATCGGCCGGTATCTCACGAATGAATGCATGGATGTTGGGTTCCAGTGCGTCAATCGAAGCGGGCTTGTCCCTATAGACATTAGCCTTGACATACCCCCACAAAAAATAATCTAATGGTGTCAAATCGCACGATCTAGGCGGCCAATTGACCGGCCCGAAACGTGAAATGCTCACAAAACCATAAAATGGAAGCAGCGCGCGATGAACATTTCGAACCGAGCACGAATTTTGATAGTAAAACGCAATAATTTGCAAGCGTTGTTCATTTGTAAGACGATCCATGGTTAAATTGCAAACCAAACTGAAGCTGATTGACAGTGACACAAGGTACAAAACACACGTCAGCTGTCAAAACCAGTGTTGCCAAAACCAAAACAGCTAAGAAATCACCCTTTAATTATGAACTGTTCATTATTCTAATGAACAGATGGTCACCGTAAATATAACCTTTAGAATAGATGCTTTATGCAATGCGGTTACAAACATTTTGGACCAAAAACCCTGCACAACTTATTAGCCACGCACACAAAGGACGGACCACACACCCGGATATAATAAGATTAATGCATGCATAGTTTGTAACGCAGAGAAACAATACCCATCGAAGACCCGTAAGACCTTTAAGTGAAACGATCGAGAGGGACAGAGTAAAAAACACCACTAAAAAAGGGCTGTCAAGTATGAAGACATACGCGGAGCAGTCCTTCGGCTTTTGTTGAAAGTTAGGCTCATCTAAATCGCGCAGTTTGCGTAAAAATCTCTTTGTTTATTTAATTTTTTTTTCTGGATATATCTAATAGCGTTTTTCATTGAATCTCGAAAGAATTGCTCTCAAAATCGAGAACTGCTTCTTTTAATAGAACATGTCTTCCCCTGGCAATGCATTAGCTTGTCCGCACATAAAATAAAAACAAGTAAAACAAATAAAAACAAATCAAATTGCTTCGTTTTGTCGTTTGACACAAGAGATGTTTGCATGTGTTAGTGAGCTTAGATCATTTCTACCGAGATTGGGGAAGCGCATCTTTTTCTTGTTTAGAATTGATCTAGAATTGCTCTTTTCAATGAAACATGCAAAATCGAAAATTATCAAATCTTTTAACGGAAAGAGCAAATCTTTTGTTCAATGAAAAACACTATAACAGTCTGTTCTATACTTTTTTCGTAGTGCTGTCTACTATTCTTATATTGGGTAATTCTCTAGTTTCGTACTCTAAAATAGGCTGGCAATAAACTTTTTCTCTAATTTTTTTATATACTTTTCTTAAATAAAAACACTTAGACCTTTTAGAGATTATGATCGAGACCGACAGGTGAATTGATTAAGCCATGCCCGTCCGTTCGTCTGTCCGTTTGTGTGAAGTTCTTAGTTTCAGCTAGAAAGTTGAAACTTAGAGTGCAGCTTGGTTCTTATTTTGTACAGACAAAGTATGAAAATTGATAAGATCCGCCCAACGCCACGCCCACAATTGACTTGGATGTCAAAAAACCCAAAAATTTACATTTTGTTTTAAAATGGTTTTTGAGATCAAGCTAGACTAGACGTACTAGCTCGAATTTTGGTGCAGAGCGATAGTGGTAAGAAGCCTTTAAGAAGACAAAAATTGGACCGCCCGCAATATTGACCATGCGCAGTTTTAAAATTTCAGAACTTTAAAAGCCTTTTTTCGTCGTTTTTCGGAAAAAAAACTGTTTAATTTAAATTTTCGCTTTTAACGATGTTCTCATGATTCTAGCAAAAAAAGAATTATTTTATTCTAGTTTTCAGCTTACGCCCATATTTGGGGACGTAGAAAATACAAACTATTGACATAAAGTACTGAGGCTGGAAACGGTATTTTGGAAACATGTTTATTGTAATAAGCTTGGTTTGAAACATAACATACTTAGGCCAAATTTAGACTGCCAGATGATGAAATCTCCTGTAATATAGGTATTCCCCTAGCTACCTTCAAATTAGAGCTCAAAAATCACATACAAGAAGCAAATGTCAGATGGAGGACAGGCACCACTTGTTTAACCTCCAAGCAAATCTGGCCTTGCCTCGATACGTTGATAAAGATCAGATAGCTTGATCTCCTTAAAGAGATCCAAAATTAGCACTGCAGTGGGAATTATCACCGGACACTGTCTATTAGGTCTTCACGCAAAGAGACTAGGTCCATTCTCAAATGGCTTCTATAGAAGCTGCCTCGATGAGGAAGAGGAAGAAAGTGTACAACACTTTCTCTGTTGCTGCCCGGTACTCGCGTCGTACAGGAAATCCATGCTAGGCTCCTACTTCTACGACTACCTAAGCGATCTTAGTTAAACACCGGTCAAAAAGCTACTAAAATTCGTCAATAAGACTGGCTGGCTTCCATAGAATTCACGCCAACCAACTCCCTTGGTAATATACCCACGTGGCGGTACAATGGGCCTACTTTTTGGCCTAAGTTTTTTTTTTTACAATGTACTTGCGAACAAGGGATTGCCTACCCTTTTAATGTTTAGCATCTCACGAGCGGAAAGGATTAGAAGAAGGGGAAAGGGATGAGAGGTACCGGTGCACTCTTGTTTTGAACAGTTGTGGGTTGTATTGCGTAGGAAAGAGTTGTCGTGGTAGGACATTCCACATTCGCATTGTACGGCTTATGAAAGAACCTTTAAACTTGACAGTACGCCCGAAAGTCGGCTCAAGGGTGAACTGATGAGCATTCGATCGTTGGCGAGTATTACGGTTGAATAATTTGAGGTGAACTGATGAGCATTCGATCGTTGGCGAGTATTACGGTTGAATAATTTGAGGGGTGGAATGCAAATGGCTATTTCGTTGGAACACTGTTTGTAAAAAAACGGTAAAACAGTGACAAGCAAGAGACATTGTTGATAGTTTTTGCAATATTTCTGTCACCTATGAGTTTTAGCGCGGCTCTGGATCCTATCGAGCAGGTGAAGTGTTGTTTTAGGTGCACCAGCCCAGACATGGGAGTTATATTCCATTTTAGGGCGGATATAGGCCTTATATAAAATAGCCAAATCAGAAGGAGTGAGATATTTCTTGCATCTCTTAAGGGAACCTAGGCATTTCGCAGAGTTCTTGGCGACGTCGAATATGTGGTCATTCCAACTAAGGTTGTTATTGACACACATACCGAGAATGGACAGCGTTTCGGTTTCGTCGATACAAGTGCCATTCATGGACAATGGCTGGGTGTTTCGGTTTTGCTTCAATGACAGAAGACAGCATTGAGTTTTAGAAGCATTAAACTCTACTCTATTTTGAGATCCCCATGATACAATGCTGTTAAGGTCAGAGTTTAATGAGTTTGACATACGCTGCCGTTCCAGTTCAACGTCCGAAGAGCAGGGACGAGGAGCTGAGAACGAATATGAAAAACTGAGGCTGCTGTCATCGGTAAAGGAATGAATTGGATTAGTAGTAGCAGACAAAAGATCATTTATGAAGATTAAAAAGAGAGTCGGAGACAAAACAGAGCCCTGGGGAACCCCAGCGTTTATTTTGTGAATTGCAGACTTGAACCCATCCAAAACAACTTGAATTGAACGGTCCGAAAGGTAATTACTAATCCATTGAACGAGAGATTCGTCGATTCCAAATGCACGCATTTTCGACAAAAGAGCTTGATGCCAAACTCTGTCAAATGCTTTTGAAATATCAAGCGCAACAATCTTGCTTTCACCATGAATATGCAAGGAATGGTTCCACTTTTCAGTGAGACATGCCATCAAATCACCAGTGGACCTTTTGCTACGAAAACCGTATTGCCGGTCATTAAGGAGTTTTCGTGATTCAAGACATTTCATAAGCTGATAATTAATCAGCGTTTCCATGACCTTAGAAAGAAGGGAAGTTAGTGCAATTGGACGATAGTTAGAGCGAGTAGAAGAATCGCCTTTTTTAGGGACGGGCTGGACAAATGCTGTTTTCCATCTACTCGGAAAGAAAGCTGAGGAGTAGGACCGATGGAAAAGCTTACACAATGGTTTTGCCAGCGTGGAAGAACACCGTCTGGATCAGCGGATTTGTGAATGTTGAGATCTCGAAGTACTCTCATGACTGTACGTAAGTGCATGTAATAAGCCACTTTCCTATCTACCTACCTACCTAGGCCAAACTTAATCAAGATCGTCATAAATAAGAACTTTTTAAACATTCGAAGCTTGCTTTTATTTTGTGTAACATTTTAGAAGATGAAAATATATCCGACATTTAATTAAAAGTTATACTTCGTACGATTTGGGAGACGCTTTTTACAATATGCTCGTGATCAAAGGATTATGACTACCCTTTAAATGCGTAGCACATCGTGAGCGGAAAGAAATCGGCGATAGAAAAAATAGAAGAAGAAAGTACTTCTGGATCCAACACAAACGCTGATGAGCCAAACATGAAACCTCTGAACAGAAACACCAAAGCTTACCCCTGCCTGTGTTATGCCTTTACGAAAGAAAAACAACAATATAACTAGCAGAGTATTTCAATAAAAGATTTGGCATGCACATCTTATTGTTGTCCATTCTATTTGCATATTGGAAGAGAAAAAGGTGTTTAATATCCGGCCGACCCTAACCTGGGTAACACGACTTTTCATGCATTTTTGCGATTTTTTTCGAAAATGCGCCAAAACAGCAGTATTTAATTTTTTTCTTAACAATATGACTTCGACACATCATTGAGTAGCTTTATACAATTTCAATATTGGCCTAGTGCACTAAGTGGTTCAAAAGGCCTCAAACACTGTGAAAAACGGAATTTATTTTCAACTCGTCATTTTTCGAAAACTTTTTTTTCGGAAAAATTTTACTTATTTTTAAATTTAAATTTCGTTTTTCTAGTTCTGTCTGCGAAACTTCTCAAAATATGTACATATGTAAGTTCTAAAAAACATTTTTAATTAAACCATACTGGGATAAAAAACTACAATTGGACTCTCAATTTGGTTTTGAGTGTCAAACAGCCCATAACCAAATCGCCCAAAAATGAAGAATGTCACATCATGCAATATTTTTGAGTCATTGGATACAATGACAGATCACCCAAAAAAGTAAAAATGTCAAATCACGCAAAAGGATCTTGCCACTTTTGAAAAAATCACATTTATATATTACTTTTGTTGATAAAGTCCTAAACTACATACATATCTCACTGTTTGCATATATAGATGCCCCTTGCAAGGACACGTTTTTGGGTGATTCTACATTGCGAAGGTGATTTTTATAGATAAGGATGTTTCGTATAATGTTTAGAATTTGAATTTAAATTTGGGTAAGAAGTGTTGTGTATTGGAATTAGTAACTTGTAGAACGGACTGTTGATAAAGATCAGTATTAACTATCAGTATTTGTCAAGCACTTAGTGTGTATCACTTCTTTCCTTAGCGGATGCTCTAAAATTGAGTATGTATTAGCAACAGTAATATACTTAGTTGAATTTTAGACAAGTAGAGTGAAGTTTAATTTAGTCACAGAAATTAGGCTCAAACAATTGAGTAAACATTTGGCTAGTTCCTCCAATTTTCTTTGCACGATGTCCACATGACAGAGTTGACAAGTAAACAGAAAACTACAATGCACCCTTATCACCAGTTTGCTTAAAAATTCCGCTGTCAATTTACTTATCACGAAGCCTCTGTCACATACAATTGAAATGTAAACACTGCGCCACTAAATGACCACAATGTTTGCTCCCGAATAGCAAAGTAAGCTCTGAACAAATTATTTGTAAAAAGGATAATGTGTCCCTTATATCCACTTAAAGGGGCAGTGATTTGCCTAGCGAAAGTATAAGTTGCCACGCTATCCCGTTGCAAGAACCAGTGTCAAGCAAAGAGCAAGAGGAAAGCCTTACCCTTAAAAAATGAACAAAGTGTTTTCAAGAGTGCTACTTTTTCAGCTTTGGGTGGTGACCAGTGGTGTTAATTTTAGTCGGCTTATTGAATTGTCACGACACGTCCGTCAACAAGAAGACATTCGCTCATTGGTTGTCTATTCGGAGAGGGGTTTTGTGGAAAGCTTAAGCGAATTTGATATGTTTCTGCGACACCAAAGTTCAGAGATTCCCATCGTGCTAATCAAGGAAAATTACGAGAGCACCGAGACTCTTAATGCCCTTTTGGGATCATGGTCAATTGCGTTTGTTTTCATGGACACAGTCGATAGTCCCAGCATGTTCACAGTTGTAAATCAGACTCTGAGGCAAATTCACTTTACAAAAATTATATTTATTGTGAGGACTCTTTCGGAGGAGCGCGAGCGTTTAATTCGATTTTTCACAAGCTGCTTACGCCTTGGAATGGTAAATGTGATCGTCGTAGCCGACCAACAAGTGCTTAGCTATGAACCATTCCCTGTAGTGAGTTTGGAAAACATCACCTTGACATCAATGGACAAATACTTCCCGGACCGCATTCGCAATCTCAAGGGCTATACGTTTTATTCTCCCATTCAGCAAGATGCTCAACGAGTGTTCATTCCAAACGATACTGATGACGTCTCTCAGGTAACCGGGGTAGGAATAGAAATTTTTCGAGTCTTTGCCCACCGACACAATGCGACATTCGACAAATTCCGCAATCTTACAAGCCAGAAAAGTTTCGACATCAGTCTCGCTTTGGATCTTCTATTGGCGAAGAAAATGGATATCTTATTTCACGAGTATTCCTACTTCGACTCAGACCTTTTCGCATGGAGCTACCCGATCGCACAAGTCCAATGGTGGCTCATGGTACCATACGTTGGGGAAGTCTCAACCTTTATGTACCTTATCCTCCCATTCGATCAAATAGTTTGGGTTTGCCTTGGCGCAAGCGTTGTCTACACCTACCTCATGACGTACATCACGCTACGCTTCCTTCGGCAAGCAACATCTTACGGCACTGCACTCTCACGTGTGTTGCTTAATTTTTTATATATTCCGGGAGCAACGGTGCCATGTAACCTTCAAGGCATTGTTTTCGATCTACAGATAATTGCTTACGGTTTCATTTTGACTAATCTGTATCTGGCATTCCTATCGGCATTTCTGACAACCACCGTGCAGGGCCAACAGATTGATTCCCTCAAGCAATTGCTGCAGAGCGGCATCAAAATTTTGACTTCAGAGTTTGAGCAGACCTTAATAATCACCTCCCATGTTTTTGAGCGAGTGCAGTATGATGGTGTTTTCAAAATCGAACCAGTAGACTTTGTCTACGAATATCGAAGGAGCATGAATAAAACGTACGCTTTTGTCATGGCCGATGATCGTTCAAGGTTTTTCCTGGGACAACAAAAGTACTTGAAACACAAGCGAATGCATATTTCGAAAGAATCACTAGGAACCTACTTCATCACTTTCACCATGCAAATGGATTCACCTTTCCAGAAGGACTTTGACACGATATTGCTGGCGTTGTATCAAACGGGGCTGTATAAGAAGTGGGAGGAAGATGTTTTCAATTTGGCTGTAGCGACAAAGTACTTAAACATTTTTCGTGCTGAGGAAGATGATGGATTCAAGCCGCTGAGCGCTTCATTTTTGCTACTCTGTTGGTTGTCATACGGAGTAGGAATTAGTCTGGGAATCACTGTTCTCTTGGTGGAAGTAGTTCGGTTTCGAATGGCCAAGAAGTAAAAATTTAAGTTGTTGAAATGTTGAAAAAATAAAGCAACATAAAACTAATAAATAGGGTTGACAGCTGTTTGTATCCTACTGTATAAGGGCTTAATGTATTCCTCAGTTAGTCTGTTCTTTTTTTTGAAGACCGCAGAGTGACGGAACTCGTCTTGCTTGCCCTTCAATTATTTTGCCTTCCATCGTCAGCTTCAGAACTTCAAGAGCGGCTGCATGATCTGAGAGAAGAAAGAAGTCATTGACCTGGTCTATCCGCCTCATTCTTGGCATACAAAGGGATTGGTCTGCTTAACATCTCGGCTAACACCTGCATGGCCGATGTTAGAATAGTCTTGTGGCAAAGTAGGTCTTCTCGTTAGAACTCACCAGAAGTCTGCAAGATCAAATATGTAATGCTGTCAGGAGCACTTCTGGTAAGACCGTTATTTGACAGGCACTAAGGTTGCAACCGAGAAATGAGCCTGAAACCCAGGAGTCCAGCGTCGGATATATGTTGTGCGACTCTGGAATATACAGATACTCTTCTATATACAAACTTGGTATATAGAAGTTTGTCACAGACGAACTCTTGCATTAACTCACTTGTTTTGATTAATTTTATTTGCAAACTTGGACATTTGTAATCTTATATTGAATTTTAGTAAAAAAGACTGAACATGCCACGCCCCTTGTTCAAGATTGAAATTAATTAACTTTTGGTTAAATATTTTTGTTATTTTTATATTATAGTTACTATATTGTTTTATTGAATATTGTTTAAATATGCCAAATCTTGCATAATTTACCCTATGTTTTGCTTAACTCGTCAAAGTTATTTTTTTTGTTTCTGTAAATTATCTACCTAATGTACCGCTCACTCTCTATTTGGCTCTCTTGTAACTGCAATGTATTCAGCAATGTAAAAATCAAATGTACTGCTTCTGTTAACCATCGTGTGCCAAGATTAAATTTTTCTCGGCCACTTGGATTGAAGACACACAGAGGGTAACATCTCCAAATAAATTGTTCGCACCACTTGTTGTTTGAACCATTCGTTTTTTTCTTATCGGTTCCTCGTTGGTTCTTGGTTGCCCTTTAGATTTTGTTCGCGATCCATTGTGGAAGAAAAGACAATTATTTTCTCAGAGGTTTTTTCGGATTGTCTAACATTTTTTTGGTCCAAATTCGAGCCGGATTTTTTGTTTTCGTTTGTTGAAAGACTTTTTGCGTTTGTTTCGTTGTTCGGGTTACATGCTTAACTCTTTACGGCATTTAATAATCTAATTTTGCATTGCTCGGAAAAGACAATTGTGTGAAAATTTGCAATGACCGACCCAATTTCATTGACTGTTTTTCGCGCTACACGTGGTCATTTGAAAGGTTCCTTAACAAAATTAATAACCTATACGGAAAGTATTTCCGATACAACTCCGTTAACAGATCTGAAAATTCGATACTATAAAGTAGATGATTTATGGAAGGAGTTCACGGCTTCGCAAAAAACATTTTACTCATTTTCTGAAAATGAAAACTATACCGATCCAGGCCCTGAGTTCGAAGAGTTTGAGGCAAAGGTTTTGGTCGCGAAATCGGGTCTTCTAGCAGCAATATCGGCGCGTGAAAAAATCGAAAAAAGCAAAGATTTAGTTGGTCAGTTGGCTTCTCAGCAACAAACTTTAATCGAGACTCTATCTCAAGCACATTCTTCGGGAAAAGGTGAAGACAGCCTTCCATCGGTTAGGATTGAGCCATTTTCAGGCAGTTATCGGGAATGGCCGACATTTAGGGACATATTTCAAAGCGTCGTTAAAGCTAAGCCAAAACTGTCACCCATTCGGAAATTCCAATTCTTAGTTTCGTGTCTGCGTGGCGAGGCACTGAGCCTCCTTAGTCATCTGCCAGTTTGCGATTATACGTACGATCAAGCGTGGGAAAAGCTTGAAAAGCGTTACGATCATATCGTCAACAATTTTGTTAAAACTTTAATGGAGCTACCATCGGTTCACACCTCAAACGTCTCTGTCTTGCGTCAAATTTCAGACGGAGCGGATCAAATTGTCCGAGGCTTAACATCCATTGATTCTCTTACCAGGGATCCATGGCTTATTTATATTCTTATAAATAAGGTGGACCCAGACACTCGTCAGGCATTGCTAGAATTTTTAGATCGTCGCTGTGAAGCCTTAGAAAGCTGTAGAACTACAGTTCGTGAACCATCCCGACCAAAAAAGCCAGGCCCAAGAAGCATGCACGTTGCAACTCAAGCCAAGTGTCAGGAAAACCACACTCTCTCGCACTGTCAAACCTTCATAGGCATGGATTTACAATCTCGTCGTGACTTCGTCAAAACCAACAAACTCTGTTTTAACTGTCTGCGAAGTGGTCACACATCAGCGCGCTGCCAATCCAAATTTCGATGCAAATCATGTAACACGCGTCACCATAGTTTAGTCCATGACGATTCGGTAAATGCAGCCACAAATCTTTCGGTTAATCCCCAAACAAGTAGTACTTTGCCTTCTCCTGCTCAAACTCCTGAGTTCGTTCCTCGAAATATCTCCACTTACCATTCGTTCAACGCAAAAGCCAGCCCCAATGTAATTGTTCCTGCCCAACCTACCAAAGTTCTTCAAACTTCATGTTGTTCGTCAGACTCTGCCTCAACGTCAACCCAAGCAGTACTCAACAACCATTCCTGCATTAACGTTTCGTACCCTGTAACCCAAACATTACTTCCCACGGCGGTAGGAAAAGTCCTAGATGTCAATGGCAAATACCAGCAGGTGCGCATTCTGATTGATTCGGGCTCCCAGGTATCTTTCGTTTCTGAGTCGTGCGCTAAAAGACTTGGACTAAGACGAAGAAACGGTCGTATACCAATAAGCGGCATTGGGTCTACCTGCGCTGTTACATCCCGAGGTCTCCTATCTTTAGTTATTTCCTCACGTTGCGATACATATAGTATCTCACTTGATACGTATATTTTATCCAGAGTGACAACTAATTTGCCAACGACTTCATTTACGATCGATGATTGGAAGTACTTGCATGGTCTGGATTTAGCTGACCCTACGTTCAACAAATCTGGTCACGTCGACATACTGCTAGGTGCAGAAAAAGCCTGGGAAATCTTACAGGGGAAGTGCATTAATAATTCTCTGGGGTATCCAATTGCACAAAAAACAATTTTCGGTTGGGTTTTGGCTGGGCCATTACCATTCGCCAACGAAACTCCCATTACCTCGCATCACGTTCATTTGGATATCGACTCAATTTTGCAATCTTTTTGGACCATAGAAGAAGTGGATCCAAAATCAGTTTTGTCAAATGAAGACAAACAAATTGAAGAACATTTTCTTCAAACGCATCGTCGTGACTCGCGCGGGAAATATATCGTCGAGCTGCCGTTTAAATCACCGCCAAGGTTTAGTGACACTTTGAGCGGTGCAGTTGCACGCCTTCGGTGGATGGAGAAGAGATTTTCTAAAAATCCCGACTTGTTTCAAAGTTACACCAAATTTCTGGACGAATATTCTCGGCCATATGTCGGAAGTTCCAAGCTCTGAAATATTTAAACAAAATGTGTTCTACCTTCCGCATCACGCTGTCCTACGACCAGACAGTAGTTCAACAAAGCTTCGTGTTGTGTTCGACGGGTCCTTTAAAGACACCGACGGTAAATGTCTCAACGATGCCCTTATGATCGGTCCTCACATCCAACGAAATTTGTTCTCGGTCTGCTTACGATTCCGTCGACATCAGTTTGTCTTCACAGCAGACATCGTTAAGATGTTTCGCCAAATATGGGTGTCTGAAAAAGATACAGACTTTCAACGCATAGTTTGGCGAAAATCCCCATCGGACCCTCTTCAACACTTTCGTTTACGCACGGTTACATACGGGACCTCAAGTGCCCCATTCCTTTCGGTTCGCACCTTGCAACAATTAGCAATAGACTATCGTGAAGAGTTTCCTAGCGCGTCAGACGTTGTGTTAAATGACTTCTACGTAGACGATGTAGTTTCGGGTGGAGACACTCTTTCTGAAGCCATTGCAAAACGTGACTCCTTAATCAAACTCCTCGAAAAGTGCGGGATGCAATTAAGTAAATGGCAAAGTAACTGCCCAGAGCTTCGTCAAGATACCGAAAGTGTTTCTTCTCAAGATATTTCTCTGGACACAGAAGCGGACTCGTGGACAAAAGTGCTCGGTGTGTTCTGGAACTCGAAAAGTGATGGTTTTAGCTTTCATTTAAAATACGATCTAGATGAGCCAATTACGAAAAGCCAGATCCTTCGCGAAATAGCACGCATATTCGACCCCCTCGGTTTCCTTGCCCCTTCGGTAGTACAATTGAAAATTCTCCTACAGGAGCTCTGGCACCGAAATGTAGGCTGGAATGCTGAACTTCCATACCCAATAGCCTGCCTGTGGAAAAAGCACCGTGAGGAGCTTCCAGCCCTCACAAAAGTTAAAATACCTCGAGCTATTGGTCTTGGAAACACAGTGTTTCAGTTGCACGCATTCATACGCCGCTGTTATCTACTCACGATACGAGTTACCAAACGGAGTCATCGAAACCAATATTCTCGCTGCAAAATCTCGCGTTTCTCCGTTAAAACAACTGAGTATTCCGCGTCTAGAACTCTGCGGTGCTCTGTTGCTTGCAAGACTACTTGTTGCCGTGCAAAAATCGCTCGGTGTTACTTTCAACAACGTCTACGCCTGGTCCGACTCAAAAGTTGTCTTGTCATGGCTCTCATCGCCCCCTCGTCGCTGGAACATCTTTGTAGGCAATCGTACATCGGAGATCCTAAATACGATCCCAAGAAACAGGTGGTTACACGTCAGATCTGAGTGCAACCCGGCTGACTGTGCGTCGCGCGGAATTTCACCTTCGCAACTCCTCGAGCATCCCATCTGGTGGAACGGTCCACAATGGCTAAAGGAATCCCCTGAAAGGTGGCCTATAACCTGTGATTTTGAAGATGACCCTATCTGCATCCAAGAAGAGAGAAAATCAACCAACGTTTCATGTCTCGTCGTCACGGATGATCATCCGTTCGAGTCGCTTGCCGGACGAGTTTCAACGTGGAATCTTCTGATTCGAGCCGTGGCACGAGTAACGCGCATCATCCAAAAAGGTCACAAAATAACCCTACCTACTTCACTTCATCTTACACCTCAAGAAATCTACAGTGCTAAAAGGTGGATCATAAGATGGTTACAGGATAGGTATTTTGGTGATTATATTAAGTCATTTCGCCAGCATGGGTTTTTTCCAAAAAATTCAAAAATTACTGATTTATCTCCTTTCTTAGATGACCAGGGCATACTGCGAGTAGGTGGAAGACTCGAACAAGCCAGCGTCTCATTCAATACTAAACACCCAATAATAATACCTAAAGGACACGTTATCGCTAAACTTATCGTTCTAGATGCTCACATCCGCTACTTACATCCTGGTATATCCAACCTATTTGCGCTCATTAGACAAGAGTACTGGATCATTGGCTGCCGGAACTTGTTGCGCAAAATCACGCATGATTGCATGCACTGTTTTCGTCAACGGAAAGCAACAACAACTCAACTGATGGGAAGCCTACCTGAGAGTCGGACACATCCATGCAGACTATTTGCAAAGTGCGGTTGCGACTACGCTGGTCCCATTATTAAGGTGAACGCAGGTAGAAAGCCAGTGCTGTCGAAAGGATACATTTCGCTCTTCGTTTGTCTAGTGACAAAAGCCATTCACTTGGAACTGGTAAGCGACCTGACAACTGATACTTTTCTAGCCGCTCTCCGACGGTTTGTAGCACGTAGGGGAAAACCGTCGCATCTTTATACCGACAACGGAACTAATTTTCGTGGATCAGCTCGTTCGTTATCAGACATGCATAAACTTCTTCTATCCCAATCTCATAACTCGCTCGTAGCAGAGAGTTTGGCTCGCGATGGAATAACATGGCATTTCATACCACCATCGGCACCTCACTTCGGCGGGTTATGGGAGGCGGGAGTCAAATCGGTCAAGCAGCACCTTCGACGTGTGATGGGTAACGAAGTCTTAACATACGAGCAGCTCTACACTCTACTGACCCAAATCGAAGCGATCCTAAACTCCCGCCCATTGTGTCAAATATCGGACACAGAACTTGACCCATTAACCCCATCTCATTTCTTTTTAGGCGAATCGTATGCAGCCGTCCCAGAGCAAATAATCGATGTACCTATGAATCGTCTTTCATGCTGGCAACAATTGTAGTCTAAAATACAAGGATACTGGAAGCGCTGGCAGATGGAATATCTGACATCATTGCAACATCGACCCCGTTGGCAACAAATTCAACCTGAAATTAAGATGAATGACCTGGTGGTTATAAAGGAGAACAATCTACCGCCGGGAAAGTAGGCAATGGGCCGAGTAATCGAAATTCATCCAGGAAAAGATGGGCATGTGCGAGTTGTCACGCTTAAAACGCTCAGCGGCAACCTAGTACGGCCGATTCACAAACTGGCCATACTTCCCTGTTCTGAAACTATGTTCCAGGGGCGGCGGAATGTTCAAGATTGAAATTAATTAACTTTTGGTTAAATATTTTTGTTATTTTTATATTATATTTACTATATTGTTTTATTGAATATTGTTTAAATATGCCAAATCTTGCATAATTTACCCTATGTTTTGCTTAACTCGTCAAAGTTATTTTTTTTGTTTCTGTAAATTATCTACCTAATGTACCGCTCACTCTCTATTTGGCTCTCTTGTAACTGCAATGTATTCAGCAATGTAAAAATCCAATGTACTGTTTCTGTTAACCATCGTGTGCCAAGATTAAATTTTTCTCGGCCACTTGGATTGAAGACACACAGAGGGTAACATCTCCAAATAAATTGTTCGCACCACTTGTTGTTTGAACCATTCGTTTTTTCTTATCGGTTCCTCGTTGGTTCTTGGTTGCCCTTTAGATTTTGTTCGCGATCCATTGTGGAAGAAAAGACAATTATTTTCTCAGAGGTTTTTTCGGATTGTCTAACACCCCTTTTAACAAATTAATTAAAAAATCTTACAAGGAACAAAATAATTATTTTAAGTTAATTATTCATTCATGAATGGAAACGGGAAGGGGATGTAAGTCAAAAAGATAACAATGGAAATGGTAAAAGGAAGGGGAAGAGAATAGAAATACGAATAGGCTATACTGCGGTTCGTTATAGATGGACCGAAGTTATTTCATATACACTGTTGGTTACTTACACACTGGTTATTTTCCTATTTTGAGTTCCTGTTCAGACAGTTTTGTTTGCTGAGTGTCATGTGCGAAAAACTCCATTTACGCTGACTTGGTTGGTCGAGCCTATCGAAGCCTCCGGCGCGCGGTGGTACTTCATGCTGCTTTTCCACAAGCCGCAACTTGCAGGCAGGCAGGGCCTCCGAAGTAAGAAGTTGGCTCCAAGGCAGCACTTCATCCATGGTAGAGCCTATTAAAGAGACCAAAGTACAACACAACCCTAGGAAGTTTCTCCCGTTTAAAACCTGATTGGCGAAGAATCATGTTAGTGAGAGCCCAGGTGCAATGCACTTAGGTAGGTTGAAATATAGTGGAAGATCCAACCATTCCTCTTGACGATTCCTAAATTCATAAATAATATTCAAAGATTTGGATGAAAATCCAAAAGAAGCATAATTTGTATAAATAAGCGCCGCATGTATAATTCTTGAATGTCGAATGGTCAGATTTCCATTGGAATGTGGTATCCAATAGAGGTCTGCATGAATGTACTCATTTCATCGTTTCAAACGTGTGCAGTACTCTATTCAGTAAAATTATACGTTCAAGACTTGTGTTTGAATGAGGTCTATGTCAAAAGAGACAGTTACTGTACACTACTCTGTTAGCTTACACCAAAATAAGAACACTGCTTGGTTTCATTTGTTCACTTGGGTGCTTGCTTTAAACAGAACATGCACTACTTTAACTCTTAAAAGACACTGAGTGCACTTTTTAATTGAGTGCACTCATTTCAATTAGTGCACCCAAACCAATTTCATTAGTATATAATTCGCGCTATATTTTCCAGGGTTTTGTTTCCTCAAATTGACTCTTAAGAATGAACAGAATTTAATGTAATTTGAATTAATATATCTTATTAATAGACCAGATCAAATAATGATTTTGACTTAAATATTAAGTCCTCTTCCATTATTAAGGTAGGTAAATGGCAGTAGAGTTACATATTACGTTGGAGTGGGTGTACTGAGTGCTCTGAGTGCACTAGTGCACTCATTTCATTCAGTGCACTCAGTTCAGGGCACCACTGTACGTAGGTGCACTGAACTAATTGTTTTATTGTCAATGAGTACAATACTCATAAAAAAAATAAATAGTAAGTGATCCATTCACTTGAGGTTTCAAAATTTGTGTGCAGTGCGTAAGATACCTGGATAAAAATGAATGTCTTGTAACTTATTTCAAGACATTCATTGCAGATGTTTAGTATCCAACACCATATCCAACACCACTATTGTTACATAGTCTGCACCTGAGAGGAGTGGGTACGGACAACTTCTTATATTTCATTTTTCTCTTTTGGGAACTTTTTTGGTTAAGGAAATTGGATTTTGTATTTAAAAAATAAATATAATGTCCGCCTTAGATTAGACCATCTTGCCTACTCCCGTTGCAGTGCGGTGGAAGGTGTAACAGTATGACTTCTAATAAGAAGAAAAAAACAGCAACTCGGTTTGCAACTAATTCCGAGAAACGTCAGATTGCTTGGCAGCTCCACCTCGCTGTGCCCATCGTCCTTGAATGTATAGCTGAGGGACTTACTCTGTAGCTACATAGCAAGGGATAAGGATGCTGTTGTACGAAAGGAAATTACATATCGACTGGCCTGGTGGTAAGTGTTTTTCACTTCCACTCGGGCAATGCAAAAAAAAAACAAACTCAATTTACTCCTGGCAGTTAAATTATTAATCGCGCGAAATGTTGCGCCCTAATCGAGTTGTTGCTCACACCTTGCCATTAGGCCGGTTGGCAAATCTTTCGTCCTTGCACCCTTAAAGAAAACTAACTAAAATTGTCTGCCTTGGGGGAATATAAATCTTTCTTAAGCTTATGGGTGATTTTAAGAAATTAATTTTTATTTATGGCACGTGGGTTGGTATTGTATCCGTGTGCTTCGTGTTCACTTTCTTTCTTTAAGTCGATTTAAGGTTTCGAAGAAATAAATAAGGACAAATCTCGTTCTTTTGCCTTAGCCATTGGTTCATTATTTTGGAGCGAATACGGTCTTGAAGCTGAAGCAGGAGACCAATTTCCGTAAATCACCTTGTCCTTCTGGATGTGGAGCATCTATTTCATTATTAATTCAAAGCAACCATATATTGGAAAACCGTGATTTCCCTGCAATTTTACAAACTAGTTCGTAGTAAAAGATTGAGTACATTTGTTATTCTACGCCATGGTCAAGTTTTTACAAGGAAAACCATTAAGTTTTTCTGCTTCGCCCTTTCCTTTTGGGTGGCAGTTAGTGATGCTTTTAGCTTTAGATATGACCTGTAGTCGTACGACTCACGATTCGGTCTCGTATATATGCTCTACCATTATTGCTTCACCTATGAGATGGGGTATAAAAAAATATGAGAAACTTGAGAGAGAAGCTCTGTTTTTGGTTGCCAACTTCAAACTGAGATTATGGCTAACCTAGTCAAACAGGCTATGCCAATAAACGTTCCAACACAACTTTTTCTTGCAAAAACTCGAGGAATTTTCTGACAAATTTAAAATTTAAAATGCCATTAAGCCAAAATGAGGGCTTAGATGGTCAATCTATAAGTCCACAACGGCTTATAGATTGACCATCTAAGCCGTTGACCATCAATTGATTGAGTGCCAACTTAAAATTGGCACTTGGAATGTCCCATCGCTAACGGAGAAGAACCTTGAACTGGTTGAGGAGGCTCAAAAGTATCAGCTCGATGCTACTAGCATCTTTTCAACTAAGTGGAAAGATTCCAGAAACAGAGTCTTCGCTGATAGGTGAAGATGAACACTTGTTTGGTCTGGCGTCCCACTGCACAGGCGGGTGTGGGGAAACTTACAAGCTCCCACACGGCTGTTCGAAAACGTATTTGAGTTTATTCCATTAGGAGCGAGGGTTTTGATCTTAAAGCTTAAGCTTGAACGATCGACTTTGACTCTAGCGCAGGTGTATGCACCTTATCGAGAGTCAGAGTATGCGGCCTTCTTGAACGAAGTTGATGCTGCCCTGGATAGAGTGGCAGGAATGGACTTCTTTCTCCTGATGGGTACAAACGACAGTACTTGGAGAAGTGTGATTGGGAGGCACGGTGACCCAGTTCAAAACAGGAACGGAGGGAACTTCTTGGACTTTTGCTGTGGGTACAGCTTGTCCATCATGAACACCATGGCCAGAAATGCTCAAGTCAACTGTTGAAGAAGGTCTTAAATGGCTAACAAGTGTCTTCAAGGTGGACTGGAAAAGCGGGAAAGCACCTAGCGATTGGCAAACAAGAGTTATAGTACCCATTTTTAAATAAGGCGACAAGAGAGATTGCTCTCACTATAGGGGTATATTAAGACTTCCGCGAAAAGTGTTCACGAAGGTGTTGGAAGTGCGTTAGAGAGCTGTTATCGAGCCTTTGTTGCAGGAAAAGCAATGCGGCTTTAGGCCTGGCAGAGGCACAACTGACCAACTTTTTACTCTGAAGGTCATTCTTGAGAAGGCCTGGGGATATGCCAAACCGATCTACGCGTCTTTTGTAGATTTGAAAAAGGCCTATAACATCCGGTTATCCTCGGGATAAACTCTGGACAGTTCTGCAGGACTATGCACGGAGTGGGCCTCTTCTGGAGAGACATTCAGTCTTTGTATGGGAACTACAGAAGCTGTGTTCGAATAAATGGCGTTAAATCCCTAGTAGTAGGGACTACTACTAGTTCCTAGAGTAGGAAGCTCAACGAGCACTGGATGGGCTTGCTCGCTGAAGTTCCTTACACTTCGGATTTGGCCCATACAGCTAAACGTGAGCAAATCCGAAGTGAATGTTGTTTCCCAAACTCCCTGTACATAAATAGAGTTTAAATCGGTAGAGAAGTTTAAGTATCTTGGGGTCTTTTTCACGAAATATGGAAGGAGTGAAACTGAGTAAAATAAATATAAATAAATAGAGTGGCGCAACAGCTCGAGGTGAGCCAGGGCCAACTTCTCAACGATGTATGCTGGTGTGTTAATTTCTTTTACATACAAAGGGACCTACACTTTTTTTGCCGAATCCGAACGGCACTTTGAGAAGTTTTTCAAGACAAATGATACTCTCGGAGGGCTTGTCAGACCATCGCGGAGGTGGGGACCATGAAAAAGAACAAGTCTTTTTTTTCAGGTGACGATGGCAGGATTCGAACTCAGACCTCTGGCGTAGTAAGCACACTTACTAACCACTACGCTACTGCTCCCCCCAGTAAAACTGAGTACTCCTGAGTTATTTCTGAGGTGCGTTGCTAGTGTTGCTCTTGGGGTTAGAGTGAGAAACGTCAGTATTTTTAGGAATCTTAATGTTGAGCAGCTACTTCTCTGAGTGTTTTGGACGAGTGGCTCTTCTTTGATGTTCGCATGCCCCCGACAGACTTCCTAGACATCAGGAAGTCCGTGGGAACAGGTTAAGATCATCTCCGAGATCCGACTGGGGATGGAGCCTGTGTATCTTGAGTTGGTGGCAGAGGATCGGAAACGATGGAAGAACCATTTAACCGCTCGCGCTCCGCAACCCTTCTTAGGATAAGAGATCACCGAAAATGATTGATTGATGATTGAAATGCCATACTATGTAGCCCAGGATCAAGGCAGTTGTATTTCTGGGAGCAAAATACGAAACCCTTGTTTTGCTAGTTCCGCTTCATTGATTGCACCGATTACTGGAGAATGATAGGGATATGGCACAAAAATTGTCCTTCACTCTATATCGAAAAAACCAACCGGAACACGATATATAAGTAACTAAAGCAGGATATTGCTGGGCTTGGCATTCAAGGTGGTCTTAAATATTTTTCCCCCCTTATCTTTCTGGTTGCATGTAAAATCCAAGTTAATTTCCTTATTAATTAAAAAGACACTATAGATGAAGAGGTTTGGCTAAGGACCACATTTTGAAAGTTTAAATATTGTTCTCTCTCAAAAATATTGTTCAACACCCTAAGGTACAAATTCGTAGATTACTAGTACTCTTCCAATATACCAACAACATCCTCACAGCAAAAGGATGGAAAAATTTTCTTGCTGTAAAACTTTTACCAAAACACCATAAATTTCAGGTGACAAATCGTTTACCAAACGATAACTGGCTTCTTTCAGCTCTAAAGATATGGTATAGCGTATGGGTGTGCAAGACGTCCTTAACTCCTACGTATACCTTTCAAGAATAAGCACATTATGCCTGCCATTATACACTGTGCAGAAGATGGAAAATAATATTTATGGTCCTTCAAATGATTACACACATTGTGAGGAGACACCCACTCGGCCATATCCACTTTCTAGAAGAGCAGCCCTACATGCTCGAAAATGAAAATAATGTTTCATTGCGCCCTAGGGGAGTAGCAGACAGTAGAAGCATCTGCAATAGCAGCAGGTGATCTCTGTTGCTTCCGCATCACAACCCTACTTTCGAACATGAGAATACTCGTAGATAATAATTTCAAGATGCAAGAGATTCTAAGGGGGTGATGGTGGTGCTTGGCCTCTCAAAAGGTTGTTCTTTATTCAATGCGAAGTGACCCGATAAAAATAATAAAAAGGCAGCCGGGTAGAAAGTAATCGCTTTTCTTCTTTGGCATAAAGAGGAATGGCCGAAGTGCAAAATTGGAAAAGTGGACGCAAAGTTTTATGTATAGATTCGCGTTCAAGAGCAAATCGATTGGAACCAAAACTCTCATTTAAAAGTTGAGTGTTTCAAAATCACACTTAGAAAACTGGAAACGCAACTCTTAGGACACAAGAAATTCTTTTTCATATTCTTTGGCGCTAAAATTTCTGCAAACACATTAGATAAATGCATGCTTTGAATTGCTTTCGAAGAATTTAAAGAATTGCATAGAGTAAATCAAGACGAAGTTGGCTTGAAGTTTTTATTTCAAAAATAAAAATTGTATAAGAAAACTGACATATAATTTGATTTCATCTGTTTAAAAATACATGAGTTCCTTAAAGCCACCTGTAACTTATTCTATAATAACGCCTATCTTATGTACCTATACAAAATCGCCTCGCCCATAAAAAAGGAAGTAGGATCCTTAAACGATTTTTGTACTATTTTTTTATTTTTTATTATTTATTTCGTAATAAAGGGGACGAAAAACCTTAGGTCTTTTTTTCTACTTTTTTAAGGAGGATATTTCAATTTTTCACTTTTTGACTCAAATTATGCGTAAAAACAGCTTTTTGACTTTGAGATGAAACATTAAATAATAATTTATAAAAAAGGTAAGCCTTTGGCTCATGAGGCGGGGGGTTGGGGGGGGGTTGGTGGGGGGTTAAAACTCCCCCTATATATGAGTGACAATTGTTTTTTGTATTCAGGGTTAACAGGTAAATAAGGGGGACTTTTTCAAGCACCCGTATGAACAATTGAACAATCCAATTTTTTAACCAGATATAACTTTTGAGAGGACTAACGATGCAGATCCTAACGAGCAGGAATATGAAGAAATGGATTATTCTATTTTATATCAGAAAGCTCTGATCTCTGAACTCTTATCTTGGTGATTTTTATTAATTTAAGGGTGTAAATTTTTATAAAATAGGGTCGTGATCAGGAACCAAAAAACCTATCATACAAAAAATTCCACCCCATAAAATAGCCAAACTCATATTAAGTTTGGCTATTTTGTCCCCTCTTATAAAATGTGGGGTAATTTTTTTTAAATTATTATAAAATGTTCAGCTAAGAGTCAGAAAATCCTACTTTTTTCATGACTTAAGCCAAAAAGTGTAAACATAGAAAAAATGCAACTTTTAGGGGTACTTTTCACCCCCTTAATATATCCCGAATGTTGAAATTTTTATAAAATGCTACTTAATTTTCAATTTAAAGGTAAAAACATTTTTTTGACATTAATTATCGTTCAAGGCATGAATATAGGAAATTCCCCTTCTTAAGGCTTGTTTTGGCGATTTAAGGGTGAAGCTCTATTTTCTCGATAAAAAAAAGCGAAATTCGTGATCAGCAACCCGAAAAAAACAATAATAGAGAACATCAACCACGTTAGCTATTAAAATGTTCAAACCCATGTTTGGGGGTAGTTTCAACCCCCACCAAAAATCCGAAGGGTAAAATTTGTTATCAACTATTATTAAATGTTTCAACTCAATGCCAGCTCTGTCTCTAGCTAGCCGTCTACAGTTTCGCACGCGAAGTTGGCTGAGGTCCCCTTCCACTTGCGTGCGCCTCCTGAGTCTCGATGCTCCTCTATCGCGCCGTCCCTGCGGTGTGGATTCGAAGATTTTCCGGGCCGGGGCGTTGGTGTCCATCCGCTCTAGATGACCCAGCCATAGTAGACGTTGTGTTTTGACTCTTTTGGCTAGGTCGGTATCGCTATACAGCCCGTACAGTTCGATGTTATATCTCCTCCTCCACTCTCCGTCTATGCAGACGGGACCGTAAATCGTCCGAAGAATTTTCCTCTCGAAGCAGCCTAAAGTGTTTTCATCCGCCTTTGACAGGGTCCATGCTTCTGCACCGTAAAGCAGGACTGGGATGATGAGGGTCTTATACATGGACACTTTAGTTGCTCGAGAGAGGGCTTTGCTACTCAATTGCCTCCTTAGCCCAAAGAAACAGCGATTGGCAAGAGTTATCCTTCGGTTGATTTCAGCGCTGGTTTCATTGTCTGAATTGATAGCGGAACCCAGGTAGACAAAGTCCCTAACTACCTCAAAATTATAGTTGTCGATGGTGATGTTTTGTCCAAGACGTCGGTGTTGGGTGTCTTTTCTTGATGACAGCATATATTTACTTGGTTTTGCCCTCAATTACTGCTAAACCCATATTCGCCGCTTCCGTCCCAATAATCACGAAGGCTTCACTGACATTACGCTTTGTTCTACCGATTATGTCAATGTCCTCTGCGTATGCGAGTAGTTGAACGGACTTTTGAAAGATTGTACCTCTGGTGTTGGCGCGAGAGTTCTGCACAATTCTGTCAAGTATGATGTTAAAGAAGTCGCATGACAGCGCGTCGCCTTGTCTAAATCCTTTTTTGACATCAAAGGGGTCGGTGAGGCCTTGAAATCGATGAAAAGGTGGTGTGTATCGATTTGGAATTCCTGAGTTTTCTCCAAGATCTGCCGCAGTGTGAATATTTGATCGATGGTGGACTTTCCTGGCCTAAAGCCACACTGATATGTGCCTATCAGATTGTTGACAAACGGCTTCAGGCGTTCACACAGTACAGCAGAAAAGATCTTGTATGCGATCTTAAGAAGACTTATGCCTCTGTAGTTGGTACAAATCAGAGGGTCTCCTTTCTTCAGGATCGGGCAAACAATGCTGAGGTTCCATTCGTCGGGCATGCCTTCTTCCGACCATATCTTGCAGATGATCTGGTGCATGCTCCTAACCAGCTCATCGCCAGCGGATTTAAAAGGTTCGGCAGCTAGGCCGCCTGCTTCGGCTGCTTTGTTGCACTTGAGCTTAGACGCAGCTACTTTCACCTCCTCCAGGTCGGTTGGGCGGTATCGTTCGTATGCTTCGTCGGTTACGTTTTCGCCCGGGTTGAACCGGGTTCATTCTGCCTGACAGTGGTATTTGGTTCGTCCTCGCCGTTATACAGTCTGCAGAAGTGATCTTTCCAAATCGTCAGCACCGACTGCAATTCTACAACGATGTTCCCTTGATGGTCCTTACAGGCTTCAGTTCGAAGTTTGTACCCTTGGCAGGACCTTTTGATCCTTTGGTAAAACTTTCTAACCTCATTCCTGTTGTAACATCTCTCTATCTCTTCAACCGCACGCTTCTCGTGCTCTCTCTTTTTCCTTCGGAGAAGCCGGTGTTCCTCTTTCCTCCTCTGCTCGTAGAGCTCGCGAGCAGCTCTAGTCCTTCTGTGCAGCGCCGCTTTGTATGCTTCCTGTATAGCTGCATGTGCTTACCGACATTCATCGTCAAACCAGGGGTTTCTTGGTGGTGGCCGTGTGAAACCCAGCACTTCAAAGGCGGCGTCTCTGATGGCATTTTGGCAATGTTGCCACTGGCTATCAATACTTGATGCTCTGGCTGCATAGGACTTGGTAATAGGTTTTGAGAGACTCGGTTGGAGAAGGACCTGGCGATCTCTTGCGATTGTAGTCGGCCGACGTCAAAATTCCTCACAGTATTTCTATTACTTGGCGCTGGTCGGGATATCCGCAGCCGTACCTTGGCTACAACAAGGTAGTGATCCGAGTCAATGTTGGCCCCTCGGAAAGTTCGGACATCCATGATACTGGAGGAGTGCCTTGCGTCGATCGCAATTGAGATGCGGGAACTGTGTACTAGCTACCACAACGTGTCGCCCCGCAGCAAAGTCGATCAGCCTGAATCCGTTATCGGAGGTCGTGTCGTGCAGGCTATGCTATATATATATATATATATATATGAAGGGCTTATTGCAACAACATGATAAGCCACAAAACGAAAAAGTCGATATATTAGCATTTAAAGATTTGATAAAAATGATCAAATCAGGCGACCAAGATACCGTCTTCAAATATTTTTTAATTTATAGTTCGTGAAGATTTCTACAACCCCTAAAACGTTCACGGAAAAACTAGCATTGTAAAAATGTAATATTATGGTAAAAATTTATATATATATATATATATGCGATAGATGAATATTAGAGATTCGTTCAACTAAAAAAACGGGAAAAGCCACATACGCATTTTTAGACTTATTCACTAGTTTTTTTAAATTAAACAATTAAAAATTAAAAAATGTTTCTTGTGTAGGTGTAAGTTCTTCATATAAAAGCAAACAAACACTTGGCAACCCATTTAATGTGCTTTATTATGTAACCATTTATTTTATGCAACCATAGGTACTTGTTCTTAATTCTTTGAATAGTATACTTTCACTTTTTGCGCATTCGAAACCGAACTAATTCCACCAATAATATAGAAATTCCCAAACTTATTCCCACTCCGTATGTTATCCAACAGAGCAACAAATATGAAGCGCTCAGCGGCTTGAACCCATCCTCACCCTCAGCACGAAAAATGTGTAAAAAATTGGTCGCTACAGCTAAATCGAAAACATCTTCCTCCCACTTCTTATACAGTCCCGTTTGATATAACTGCAACAATATTGCATCAAAGTCCTTCTGAAAGGGTGTATCCATTTGCATTGTAAATGTTATAAAGTAGGTTCCTAGCGATTCCTTCGAAACATGCATTCGCTTATGTTTCAAATACTTCTGCTGTCTCAGGAAAAATCTAGAACGATCATCGGCCATCACAAAAGCGTACGTTCCATTCATACTCCTTCGATATTCGTTAATAAAGTCTATCTCTTCGATTTTGAAAATACCTCCATATTGATCTTGATAAACATGGGTGTTGCGTATAAGTCCTTCCTCAAACTTTGTGGTTAAGATTTGTATGCCGCTTTGCACCAACTGTTTGATGGAGTCAATTTGTTGGCCCTGCACGGTGGTTGTCAGAAATGCCGAAAGGAAGGCCAGATATAGATTTGTCAAGATGAAACCGTAAAAAACTATCTGCAAATCCAAAACAATGGCTCGAAGGTTGCAGGGCAACTTTGCCGCCGGAAAATACAAATAATGAAGCAATACACGCGAGAGTACTGAACCGTATGACGTTGCTTGCCGAAGGAAGCGTAGGGTGATGTACGTCATCAGGTAGGTGTAAGCAAAGCTTGCTCCAAGGCAAAACCACACCATTTGATCAAATGGAAGGATGAGGTACATAAAGGTAGAAACCTCTCCAACATATGGTACCATAAGCCACCATTGAGCTTGTGCGATCGGGTAACTCCATGCGAAAAGCTCTGGATCAAAGTAGGAATACGTGTGTAATAAGATATCCATTTTCTTCGCTAATAGCAGTTCCAAAGCAAGAGTGATTTCGAAGCTTTTCTGGTTTGTAAGATTGTGAAACTTGTCGAAAGTCGCATTGTGGCGATCGGCAAAGGCTCGAAAAATTTCTATTCCTATTCCGGTTATCTTCGAAACCTGATCACTGTCATATGGAATGAATACTCGTTGGGCATCTTGCTGAATAGGAGAATAAAAAGTATAGCCCTTAAGATTACGAATACGATCCGGAAAGTATTTGCTAATGGATTTCAAGGTGAAATTTTCCAAACTCACTTCTGGGAACGGTTCATAGCTTAGAACCTGATGCTCGGCGATGACGATAACATTGACCATTCCAAATCATAAGCAAGTTGTAAAAAATCGAACTAATGGCTCCCGCTCTTCCGAAAGAGTCTTCAAAACAAAAACGATTTTTGTAAAGTGAATTTGTCGCAGAGTCTGATTTACAACCGTGAACATACTGGGGCTATCGACTGTGTCCATGAAAACAAATGCCATTGACCATGATCCTAGAAGACAATTCAGAGACTTAGTGCCCTCGTAATTATCCTTTATAAGCACGATGGGAATCACTGAACCTTGGTAACGTAGAAACGTGTCAAATTCGCGTAAGTTCTCCGCAAAACCCCTCTGTGCGTAGACAACCAGCGAACGAATGTCCTCTCGATGCTGGACATGTCGTGACAATTCAATAAGCTGACTAAAATTAACACCACTGGTCAGCACACAAAGCTGAAAAAGTAGCACTCTTGAAAACACTTTGCTCATTTTCGAAGGGTAACGCTTTCGTCTTGCTGTCTGCTAAACCAACTGACTTCTGAAGGAGGATATCGTGGCAACTTATACTTTCTCTACAAAAATCACAGCTCTTTGAAGTGGATACGAGGGACACATTATCCTTTTTACCAATAATTTGTTCAGAGTTTACTTTCCCATTTTTTAGCAAACATTGTGGTCGTTCGCTACACAGTGTTTACATTTCACTTGGTAAATTCTGATAGGTAGATTGATGGTAGATGGTATTTTTAAACAATAGTGTGATAAGCCTACAATGCACCTGTTTGGTGTTTACTTGTCAAGTCTGCCAAGAATCAACTGGACAGCATGCAAAGAAAAATTGAAGAAAGTAGCCAAATGTTTACTTAATTGCCTCACATTAGTTTCGGCGACTAAGTGGTACCTT
This sequence comes from Neoascia interrupta, assembly GCA_947623515.1. Lineage (NCBI taxonomy): Eukaryota > Metazoa > Arthropoda > Insecta > Diptera > Syrphidae > Neoascia > Neoascia interrupta. The sequence goes on from OX392462.1 coordinate 147,810,093, forward strand.
TTGATACCTATGTTTTCTGTGATAGGAGTTTGGTCAAAAAGGGAACCCCGTCCTTGAATAATAGTAAAAACGCCGTTAAATATAAAGATATACGCGGAGTGGTCCGTCGGCTTTTGTTGCAGTTTGTGTTTTAATAAACAATTAAAACACATACTGCAAATTAAAACACAAACTGCAACTGTTTTAATAAACAAAATTTTATTTGTTTATTAAAATTATTTCTGGACGCATTTCACGTTCTGTTGTGTACTTCTTTCGTAGTGCAGTCTAGGTACTGTTCTTGAATTGAGTGATTTTTTAGTTTCTGCACTCTAAAATAAACTCCTTACCCTTCCTTTTATTGTACTCCATCCCACAGGATTGGAGGGATATTAAGTTTCATTCATAGTTTGTAACATAGATCGAGACCGAATTTTTAGTCGAATGAGCCATGTCCGTCCGTCTGTCCGTGTGTCGTTTAGGCCTTAAATTTTGAGCTAACAGCTTGAAACTAAATATCTGCTCTTTCTAGGTCCCGAAGCAGTACAAGTGTAAGAAAAATTAAAATCCGCCCAGTGACACGCCCACATTACTTATTAGCATGAAAATTCAAAGTTGTCACAGGAAGCTAAAATTTGGTACGCCTTATCCTCGCTTAAGTGTATTGTGAATAACATTTCAAAAAAAAGGCAAAAACCGCCCCCTTTTGGGCGTGGTCATATTTCATTTGCATTTTAATAAACGGATTTTATTCGATATATTTTCTTTGAATCCAAAAAACTTGCGCTATAAAATGTTCAGATATGTATAAAAGCTATCAACTGAAATGAATACATTTTTGCCACGCCCACTTTGGGGGCGTTTTTAAGTATTAACCAAATTTTTAATGTGAAAATGCAGTCAACACGTGTATACCACTTCTGATAAAAAATATAAACAAAAAAACGCCCCACGCCCCTTTTTAAAAGAGAAGATTCTTTAACTGAGAAATTCTAAATACAGTTGAAGTTAATAGAAACTGAAATTTAACAACCAAGATTTATGACACAATTGGGAGCTTGAAAGTGGTTAATTGGGATGGTGTATCCAACGATTCGCCTAAGCGGATTGTAACCCTCCCACTAGTTTTTTTTTTATGTTTTTCAAAAACGTGTTAAGAGTTTATATTTCAAATCAAAAAGAGTTGGTCAACGTTCATCTGGTTGTGATTGCGTCAAATTTGGTTGATTTAAAACAAGTGGTATACATATTTGCTATAGCAGCATCAATTTAGTCAGGCAACTAAGTGTTTTCAAACACATCTAGGAAACCTTTCAATTTTGCAAAACTGTTACGACTTTTCTTGTTTTTTTTTTAAGATGGACTTCGTCCATTATTTATTTAAAAATTTTGCCTATTACCGTTTCGAAAATAGCGACACACGTTTTCTTGAACTTTGTTACAATTTTTAAAATTTAAATCCATAAAATAAAAATTTCAATTTTGAACTACAGTAGTGGAACCATAAGAGGTTCGTTTTCCATACTTAGACGGACCGCTAAAAATCTGCTTATTGGTAAATTTATAATCTTTTTCATTGAGGAACGGTCAAAAAACTACCTGTTACAAAATAGTCTGCCAAGAATATGAAGCCCATATGAAGCCCAGAGTACCTTAGAAAAAGGACCTCTCATTTTATCACTTTCCATCCATTTTATCACGCCTGTCCATCCACACCCGTAACTTTTGAATAGTGAGCTATAGAAAGATAAAGTTTAATGCACTTATAAAGCCCAAGAAAAAATAAGAACGCGAACTAGGACAATTTTTTAATACACAAAACACATAACGGTTAAGTTACAGTTTGAATTTTGATGGTAAAACGGACAAAAACATGCAGTTTTGCATGCAGTTTTTGTATGTAAACTTTGAGCACTTATCTTGAAAAGTCTTATTATCAGAAAAAAGAAAATTGAAACAAACAACAAACAAATATTGAGCTTCTTTATAATATCGTATTTTCACGGAATATCTAAAAGCTTTTGGGATATACAGAAATATCTCGGAAATATGACACCTTTTGCAGCGTGTTTAAATTTATAAATTTTTGATCACATTACACAAAAAGCCGTAAAAATATAAGGCAACCACAGCTTTAGCAAAGACTTAAATCAAGTTTCGGAAAAACAGTTCAAAAACTGCGGCTTTGACGTTATTAAAAAAAAAAAAAAACATTAATTAAAAAGATAACCGAACGTATCGTTGCTTGTATGTGGAAACGGACCCTATGGCAAAGCTATACAAAATTTAATTTAATATTGAAAAGTGAAAAATGACAACAATTTCTAATTCTACAACATTAAAATAATGGCTAGTCCTATGATCATTTCAAACGCTGCCACAAACGCATGATCATTTGATACTCCGAATTAAGTTTCGAAGGGAGAGAAATGGATCAAATACCGAAAAACTGCAGCAGTATTATAATTTCTCATAAAATGCTTTCGTCACTGTCTTCCTTATTTCTTAAGTTTGCAGTCGGTTAGTCGAAGCATTGGTAGCCACACTTGTGTGTTTTGATACTGTTTGTTGCTTTTTTTTTGTTTTTCATGTACTTGTTCTCTTATGGGAAACCGTAGGAAGAGTTGTCATTCAATGCGTTTTAAAATGATCATAGGACTAGCCATTATTATAATGTTGTACAATTGTAAATTGTTGTAATAACTTTTTAAAATAAAAAAAATCGTTAAACAAATTTTGTCCCCACGACTATCTCAACTATCTCCGCTACAGGCCAAATGATTTGAAAAAAGCACATATCGAAAATTATTTAAAACTTTTGGGAAAATTAGAGTGAACTTTAACAATATTCAGCAAATTCTGAGATTTAAGTTGAAAACTACAAAACATTGAAAAAAACATAATTTTTTAAAAAAATATATAGCTGGGGTGAAATAAATACTAAATCTTTTTCGAGATATTCTTAAAATTATTTAAATAACTTTACTGAAATTAGATTACCAATACTTGCCTACATAAAATGTCCAGAACTTCTGATCTTGTCCACCAAATCTTAAATCTTAATCTTAAATTTCTCCAAAACAGCCAAAAAAGTCGTTTCTCATTTTTCAAGGTTTATTAAAAAATTGTAATTGTCAACCTGCGTTTTGAATAAAATTCAAATACAAAAAATTTAAATTCGTCTTAAATATCAAGACCTGAGACATAAAAAAATATTATTACCGAACCTACCCTGAAATTAGTCAAAGGAATGTTTTAATAATTTGAAATCTGTTAGTCGAGCAAATGGACAAGTGAAGAATGTCCCCCCTTTATATTCGCCACTACAATGCAAATTATGCACATATTTATGTAAAAAAATTTAACATTAAATCATAAATATTAATATTAATATATCATAAATCATAAATATTAATAATTAATATTATGTTTAAAAAAGCGAAACAAGTAAGCTATCGAGATGCCTTTGAAAATATGCCACGAAAGTCGAAAATTGTCATCAAAAGAAAATCATAAAGTCGCAACTATACCGAACAGCATTTTACATAAATCAAGCAAATATTGTACACTCAGCCTTCAACAAAAGCCGACGGACCGCTTCGTGTATGACTTCATACTTGACAGTTTTTTTCTTTTCCTTGGGGTTGAATTACAGTGAACAAGACTAATATTTTTTCCCTGAGCAGTGCATATTGACTTTTATGCAAAGTTTGTACCATAGTGAAATGATCACCTTGCGTAGACCCCTAAGACCTATTTAGGATATGATCGAAGCACGCAGACAAGTTGTTCGTATAGTTCGCCGGCACGTTTAAGCACTTTAAATATCCTTAAACATTTAAAAATTAAGTTTTGTATTTTCGTTTTTCTTCCCAAAAGTTACCCAAATGGATACAAAAGGACCCAAGCTGGTGCTGGTGGTCTAAGTGAGCCGTCAAGTGTGCACCTATTTAAATAAATAAATAAATAAATAGAGTGGCGCACCAGCTCGAGGTGAACCAGGGCCAACTTCTCAATAATGCATGCTGGTGTGTTAATTTCTTTACATACAAGGGGACCTACAATTTTTTGCCGAGTCCGAACGGCACTTTGAGAAGTTTTACAAGACAATTAATACTCCTGGAGGGATTGTCAAACCCTTGCGGAGGTGCACCTATATATGCAACCCATTTTAAGCTGCACTCACTGAAACAGCCGATTTCAGACAAAAAAAAATAATAGAATCTTTGCTTTCAAAATGATTTGTGGTATTTATACCCCATCCCTTGGGATAGGAGGTATATTTAGTTTGTCACATAGTTTGTAACACGGTGAAATAATAATGATAGGCCCCCCAGACCTTAAGGGCATATGATCGAGACCGAATTCTGAATCCGTCCGTCCATCCGTCTGTATGTCACATGTTTTTAGGCCTTAAATTTTGAGCTATTGTGCTGAAACTTCGTACGTAAGGTGCACGTCATGCGAAGCAGTACAAGTGTAAAAAATTTTAAATCCGCCCAAAGACACGCCCACAATCGGTCTAAATGTGCAACTACCTCCAGAGTTTTCAAAACTGTAAGACGTTCTTAAAGGCTGAAATTTGATATTTAGCATCTCTTAGTGAATGTAAGACATAAAAAAGACAAATTTAATTGATAAATCTCCTCTAGTGGGCGTGGCATCTATTTAAGGGGTAAATTTTCAAATGCAGTTTACTCAATATTTTTGCTCGAAATTGAAAACAAATTGCTTAGTATTTTATGTAGAAAACGCTTAGTTCTAAATTTTGTTCATACAAGACTTTGGGCCTTGCCCACATTTGGAGGCAGAATTGAAGAAAAACCTAAATTTTTCCAGGAAAACTTAATTTCGACTGGCCTTGAGCCTAATTTAGGAAAGCATGAAGCAAAAAAAATTAGCAAGTTAGGTAAACGAGACTTCAGTCCAGATTTCGTTCATATAAAGTTTTTAGCCACGCCCCCATTTAGGGATCGATTTTTCAAAAATATTGAATTTGAACCAAAAAATTGCATATTTACGTACATGTCATACTTGGAAATATCTCTGGAAATATCTTATAATTAATAGTTTTTAATTAGGGGCAGTTGGACCACGCCCTTTTTGGAAGTTTGCACTACTTATAAAATGTTTTTACATTTTTACAATTTTTACAATAACTATGCCATCAGCATTTTACAATGAAGGATGGGGTATTCAACTGTCTGTTTTACGGACTGTAACTTCTGCGTACACACTGTTGCACTTACTCACTGGTTTTCAACTACAGTAGTGATAGGGGAACCTGGGGATCCTTGATACCCCACTATGTTTTTCAATTATAAAAACTATAGTTCTTTATTTATGAAAGATAAATATATAAGTAATTGTTCTGGGAACTTAATTCAAAAAAATGTTAAAGTTTTATTTTAACTTTATTTTTTTACCAGATAGAAAAAATTAGAAAAGTTACAAAGTATCCCCACCTTAGCTATACTTGATCCCTGATCCCCTGATAGGTATCACCAGGAATCAAGTATCACCATAAGCATAAGTATACAGCATAAGTAAGTTAAATAGCTTTATTTTCTGAGACGCTGAATTCGGTATTATCACTATTTTGATTAAAAAATTCAGATTCTGGTGAGGGAGGCAAACTTTCTTCCTCATCGGTCGAGTCCTGATTAATTTGTAGGTTTCTTTAAATTTTGTAAATTTGTTTAATTGACGGTTTTGGACTTTTGTTATTCTTTTTTTCCTCTCTTGCCAGAATGTCAGCTATAATCCCGTCTTTGATTGGCGTGTCTGTCAAAATCCTTCTTGTTCCCTTTTCCCTTCCTCTGTTGGTTCTTTTCCGTGACCCTGCTTTCAGATACGGCCTTATATACTCCAAGGAAAATGGTTTTGAAGCAGTGGATTCAAAGTTTGATACTTCTACTTCTGTGACCGTTGAGTTTGGCCTGAGATAAAATAGCTGCTGACATGTGGTTAATGTGGAAGGAGCTGAGTGCAATAAAATAGGCTTTTAAAGGACCATAGGTAGAAAGGTCTAACGGTCGCAGCTTAAGGGATGTGTATGGAGGCATTGTTAATAAATGTATGCCATTTTCCTTGCAAAATGTTAATGAACTTACACTTATGTGGCTTTCGTGGTTGTTCAAAATGATGAGGCATTGTTTGTTTATAGAACACCCTGAAGTTTTCTGGAAATGCTCCAAGAATTTTAAAAAATTTTGAAATGTCATTTATCCACTTGGATATGTTGCACCAAATGTTCCCGGAGGAGTACCGCATCGATCATTCTTTCTTGTCAATTTTTTCGTGGGAAAATCATAAATGGCGGAGTGTGATTCCCAATAGCATTCACAGCACAGCAAATAGTCACCAGCTGACCACATTCACCAGATGTTACTCTACAAACCTGCTTTTCACCTCGACAAACAATGACTTTCTTTGGCTTGTGAACAGTTGTAATACCTGTTTCGTCGACATTCCATATAGCCTCAGGCCCAAAATGACAGCGGTTTAATAAGCTTCTTAAGTTTTCAAAAAAATTTTGCACGTTGTGTCTGTTGGATGTCTTTTAAGATATTCATATAGCCAAGCATAAGAAGCTTCCTTTTTATACCCTATTCCACAGGAATGGAGTATAATAAGTTTGATACAGGCGAAAATGTAACATAGAGAAATAATGATGATATACCCCCAAGACCTTAAGGGCATATGATCGAGATCGAGTTCTGAGTCGAATGAGCCATGTCCGTCCGTCTGTCCGTGTGTCCGTCTGTCCGTCTGTCTGTCTGTCCGTATGTCTGTCTGTCCGTCTGTCCGTCTGTCCGTCTGTCCGTCTGTCCGTCTGTCCGTCTGTCCATCTGTCCGTCTGTCCGTCTGTCCGTCTGTCCGTCTGTCCGTCTGTCCGTCTGTCCGTCTGTCCGTCTGTCCGTCTGTCTGTCTGTCCGTCTGTCCGTCCGTCCGTCTGTCCGTCTCTCCGTCTGTCCGTCTGTCCGTCTGTCCGTCTGTCCGTCTGTCCGTCTGTCCGTCTGTCCGTCTGTCCGTCTGTCCGTCTGTCCGTCTGTCCGTCTGTCCGTCTGTCCGTCTGTCCGTCTGTCCGTCTGTCCGTCTGTCCGTCTGTCCGTCTGTCCGTCTGTCCGTCTGTCCGTCTGTGCGTCTGTCCGTGTGTCCGTCTGTTCGTCTGTATGTCACCAATTTTTGGCCTTAAATTGCTCTCTGTCATCCGAAGCAGTGTTGAAATTTTTTGAATCCGCCCACAGACACGCCCACAATCGGTCTAAATGTTCAACAACCTCCGGTGCTTACAACACTGTAAGACGTCGTAAAAAGCTGAAATTTTCCTGCTGAAACCTTCTAATGATTACAAGTCACAAAAAATAAAAATAAAGTCCACAGACCACCCCTTGTGGGCGTGGCATCGATTGAAAGTGTAATCTTTCACATGCAATTTATTCAATATTTTCGTTCCAAATCGAAAAAATTTTACTTAATATGTGATGTAGAAAATATAAAGTTCTACATTTTCCTAATACAAAGTTTTCGGCCACGCCCATCTGCAGAGGTCAATTTCACAAAATTGTACATTTTAGCCGCAAACTTGGATATTTCTAAGCTAATAATAATTTTCGGTTAAAGGGGTTGGATTGGGGAAGGATTTTTTTTTATTTAAAATGATGCATAAGTGGTAACGGGACGGGGATTCAAAACAAGAAAATAAACGAATGGAAAGGAGAATAGAAATGAAAAGGCGAATAGGAATAGGAATAGGGTATACCGCGGTCCGTTACAGATGGACCGAAGCTATAATATACGCACTGTTGCACTTACTCACTGGTTTGTATTCCAGTTATCTGGATACTTTTTCCCATTCTTCGAAGCAAATTCGTAAGAAAGCTGCCGAATGTTAAGCAGACAAGATGTTGTTAAGCCTACTGGCTTTTTCCAGGAAGTTCCCCATAACAGTTTTTTCACAAAAGTCGCAACTATACCTAACTACATTTTATATAAATTAAGCAAATATTGTACACTTAGCCTTCAACAAAAGCCGACGGACCGACTGACGTATGACTTCATACTTGACGGTTATTTTATCTTTTGAGGTTGAATAACAGTGAAGAAGACTATTATTTTTTCCCTGCCCAGTGTATATTAACTTTGATGCAAAGTGTGTTACATAGAGAAATGATCACCTTGCGTAGACCCCTAAGACCTATTAAGGATATGATCGAAGCACGCAGACAAGTTGTTCGTATAGTTCGCCGGCACGTTTAAGCACTTTAAATATCCTTAAACATTTAAAAATTAAGCTTTGTATATTCTTTTTGTTTCGCTTCCCAAAAGTTACCCAAATGGACACAAATGGACCCAAGCTGGTGCTGGTGGTCTAAGTGAGCCGTCAACGGTGCACCTATTTATGCAACCCATTTTAAGCTGCTCTCACTGAACAGCCGATTTCAGACAAAAAAAATACAAACTTTGCTTTCAAAATGATTTGTTGTATTTTTTTATTATGCATTACCTACATGAAAAATGTCAATCTTTAGAAGAGAGCATGTCGGAATTGACTGGAATTGACATATGTAAAAAAAAATGCTTGATAAGTTGACAAATGACGGAATATAACTCCAATTACTTAATGCTACATAATGCATGCGGCACTTTTATGATTAGGTCAATACTTGAACAAGGAAAAAAACTATCTTACAATTCCCAAGCCACAAAAATCACCTCCCAGAACGCTATGTTCCTTCTTTGCTTTCAGTTGCAAGATGACAAACCCATCAGATAAGGCTGCAGTGTGTCTGATGACTCTTGTACTGAATTATTCGCGAGTGTTTGGCATCTGTAATTTTCATTACGACTTCGCAAAAAATCGGCTAACATACCCACGTGGGCTAGTCATATACACGGGATTAGTCAATGCGATAGTGGTGATCCTTTTGCCAGTATTTTTGTTTGTGCGGTTTAAAACTGAGCCCCAGATATCGAACAAGAAGTTTTTGTTTTACGAAACGCAAAAGTTAGGCTCAACAGCCAGTGCTGTAGCGGTTTGTGCCAGCCTAATCGGTCAATGGATAAACCCTGGGAAATATAAAACTCTTTTTGACCAACTCACTCAGATTCGCACTAGAGAGTGTTCCCAGTTGAAAAGAAGCCCATCTGCATTCCGGAAAATGACGGTCCTCTTATTAGCCAAACTCTTTTTTTCATCGTCGTTTATCATGGGAAATTTTGTGGCAGTTTACTTATCAACAGAGACACAACCTAGAAGCCTTACATTTGTTTCCGTATACTTTGCGTTGGTGGAGAAACTTATAATAATTGTGGAGGTTCAGTTCTACATCGGCTTGCTTTACACTGGCTATCTGTTTGAAGTCCTCAACGGTCGCATTATAGAGACTGCGCAAAAGATTCAAAACCTAGGCACAAGGAAATTCAAACGAAACCACATGGGCGTCCTTTTGCAAGAGTGTTGTAGACTTGGTGATGAAGTGGAAGCGATCGGAAAAATGCACGAGGATCTGCGGACTTTCACTCTTACCTACAAGGATTTGTTTGAGTTTCAAGTTTTGACCGTACTGATGACGGTCTTTATTATCCAGCTTACCCTTTCGTTCTATCTGATTGTACATTTAGGTTCAAATCAATTACGATTGTCTAGCGTGGCGGTATTATTTTTGGGAAGTTCTGGCCTCATGATAAGCGTTAGCAGTTTTTGGCTTCTAATTTACGTCTGTGGCTACGTGGTTTATCAATGCAATGCCAGTGCCGCAAAACTGAAGATTTTAAGTACTGTCCCAACATTAGACAAACGACTGGAAAGGAGTGTAGGGAGTGTAAAAATATAAGAATTTCTCATCTAAAATTGAAGAAGCTATTTTTTAAATTTCAGATCGAACTTTTGTCCTTTCAGTTGCTGCGTAACAAACTTCAGCTCAGTCTATGTGGAATGGTTAATATAGACTGGCACACTGGATTTGACTTAATAAGATCTTGTGCTCTAAATTTGGTTTTATTGGTTCAGCTTGACTATAAAAATATTTTAAAGAATTGAATGTGTAAAAAAAATTATAAAAAAATCAAAATATTTTCAAATATGAATTTATTAAAAAAATAATTGGTTTTAATTAAAAAAAACAGTCAGAGAATTGACATCGAGGCAAAGTAAATCATCAACAGAAGAATCTGATTTTTTTTTAAATACATATTAGGATGGACTGTGGCGAAAACTGAAAAAACTTAAAAATATATCAATATGCACCACTAGCAGGTATATAATACCGAAGTAGCCGATATTGGTTATGCCCGATTTTTACTTGCCAAAAAAACACCCTTTTGTGAGTGACACTAGGAAAACTGCCAGAGCGCGTAGTGCAGCATAGCATGTCATAGTAGTAAAGCGTCGTTTTCTCATAATTATTCCTCTTGACTACAACTAAGTTAACTAAACAAGTTGGTAACGCTTCCGTAGTCTTTATCGCGTTGGGTAGGTTGCTTTCCAGTTGTTGCACCTACGAAAACCGTCAGTTTATGCGGCTTCACCCTATGTCGCTAGGTCCAAGGGTCTTGTTCTTTATAGTCGTCGCTCGTTTTTTTTGTATAATTAACTCGCGATCAAAGGGTTAGCACATCGCGAGCGGAAAGATTATGAGGATAGAAAATATAAAAAGATAGTAGAGTAAAGTAACTCTTCATTCAACACGTAAATGCTGATGACCCAGTACGGAACATGAAAACTCTGTACAGAAACACCAAAGCTTACCCCCGCAAGTGTTATGCCTTTACGGAGAAAAGCAGTAACATAACTAGCAGAGTATTTCATAGATGCATCTGGCATGCATCATATTGTTGTCCATTCTATTTGCATATTGGAAGAGAAAGAGGTGTTTATTATTCGGCCCTAATCTGGATAATAGACGCCGACCAGGGAGATGCTCATTTTGAGACAGACGCTCCTGGATTTTTTGTTTGTTGCTGGTTTTGGTCCGCCCCGGATATTTTCCATACCGGTACCCACCATATCTACTGAGCATTCCCTTATCCGCCACCAAATTCCTCGGACGATTTACAGTCCCGTCTGCATAGGCGGTGAGTGGAGGAGGAGATTTAGCATCAAATTGTATGGGCTGTACAGCGACACTGACCTAGCCAGAAGAATCAAAATACAACGGCTACGATGGCTGGGCCATCGAGAGCGGATGGACACCAACGCCCCGGCCCGGAAAACGTCTTCGAAACAGGACAGCGCTGTTGAGGAGCACCGAGACTCAGGTGGCGCACGCAAGTGGAAGGGCACCTCGGCCAACTTCGCGTGAGAAACTGAAGACAGAGTTTAACTTTCATCCTATCTCTGGTGCCCCGCAAGACTGCATTCTGAGTCCATTGCTTGTTTATCGATAATGTAATAAATATCTTTTCAGACGGATTAAGATATGGAGATATTCTTATAAAGGTTCTCCTGTACGCCGATGATCTTGTTGCCTTGTCAGATAAGCCTCTTACGCTTTAGCACATCCTCAATAAGCTGAAAGAATATTTCGACATTAAGCAGCTCAAAATTAATGTTAAAAAGATTTTCAGGCTCCCCCGATCAACGCCAAAAAATGCGACAGGCGCTAAGACAGGTTAGCCTCAGGTTTTCGTAAGAAATGTCAATTCAAGTTGCAAATAATTTGCAACGTAGATTTCTTTTGGTTGTGCTCCGAGGAGGGTTTTAATAAATAGCGCGAGCTAGCTGGTAACCATAACTGTCAATTTAATCTCGGGGAGAGGGGTTGCCACAAACGGCGTAGCATATTCTATGACTGCCAGTTATAGCCATCGGCGGTAGGTTTTATCGTATAATATGCGCACATGGAACGAGGTCAAATATGGAAGGAAATAAAGGGTCCGCGAAATAACTTTTTTTTTTAAAATGCTTTAAAAAAATATACTGAATGTTTACTCAAATTTATTTTTTTATTTGAAAGTACAATCTTTCCGGATAATAATGGAAAATTATTTCATTCAAATGGCTGCCTCGGCAGGCCATGCAGTAGCCTACACGATCGGTCCAATTTTTAAGCACATTATCGATTGTGCACAGCTGTATTTCAGCAATGGCTTCACGAATATTGTCCTTCAAAGCGTCAATAGTCTCTGGCTTGTCGGCGTAACACTTATCTTCTACGGCACCCCACAAAAAATAGTCCAACGGTGGCAAAACTATATCAGCTCTGCGGCTGATAATGCGATCTTCAAAAACAGGGCGCAAAACATCGAGTGTAGCTTCGGCTGTGTGGCACGTAGCGCCGTCATGTTGAATCCAAATGTTGTCAATATCCTCCGCTTCAATTTTTGTGAACAAAATTTGTTCAACATGGCCCGATAACGATCGCAATTGACTGTAACGGCCACTCCTTGCTTATTTGCGAAGAATGGCCCAATTATGCCTCTGGACCAAAATCCGCACCAAACAGTTAATCGTTTTGGGTGTATCGGCTTTTCAATGTATGCGTGCGGGTTTCCTGTGCCCCAAATGCGACAATTTTGCTTGTTTACATACCCGCCAAGATCAAACTGAGCTTCATCTGAAAAGATGATTTTTTTGGTAAAATCGGCATCTTCTCTAAGTCGATCGCAGGCCCACTTAGCGAAGCGAAAACGCATTGGATGGACAGTTGGCTTCAACTCCTGAACGAATGGGACTTTGTATGGCGTCATACCGTCTTTATGCAAAATTCGTCTTAAGGATGTCTCCCAATGTTCAATTGTTGAGACCGACGGTGAATTGATGTAGATGGCGCTTCACGCACACTTTCTGCCACAGCAGCAATTTTCTCGGGTGTACGCACTGTTTTTTGGCTTTTCACGCTTTGGTTTATCGATGAGGATGCCAGTTTTTTTCACAAGATAACGAACATATGGAGCTGACGGTGCTTCTCTTCTTCCAAAATCCGTACGCAGTTTTCGCACACATTCTGCAGCATTACCATGATTTTCAAAGTAATTTCGCAATATCTGTGCCCACAAACCATAACCGCTAAAGTCGACTTTAGACGAAATTGAGATTTTGGTGGCATTAGATTCATCGTTTTCAAATCTATTTTATAAATTTTTTTCAACTTTTTATCTTTAAAATTGTGGTCACAATTTCGAAAAAACATAACAGCTAAAGTCACATTTTTGAGTTGAGAATAAGGAAAAACAACCAATCTAAGAAAAAAACAAAATTTATTATCTAAAGTTGACTTAAGATTCTTTGTTTTTTTAGTTTAAAAATAAATAAATAAATAGAGTGGCGCAACAGCTCGAGGTGAACCAGGGCCAACTTCTCAACAATGTATGCTGGTGTGTTAATTTCTTTACATACAAGGGGACCTACAATTTTTTGCCGAATCCGAACGGCACATTGAGAAGTTTTTCAAGACAATTAATACTCTCGGAGGGCTTGTCAAACCCTCGCGGAGGTGGGGACCGTGAAAAGAACAAGTCTTTTTAGTTTTTTTAGTTTACAAAAAGGAATAAAAACCTAACTTGACTTTGGTTGTTTTTCCAAATTAAATTTGTAAAATTATAACAGGTTTCTGCCGAGGAAGAATAGTTAAAGTTGAGCTTAGCAGTTTTTCCGTATTAAATTTTTTTGTTTTGTCAATTTTTTGAAAGGGAACAACACCCAAACTTTAGTTAAGTGGTTTATCTCAAAGGAAAAATGAGCAAAAAGAGTTTTTTATTTAGGAATAAGAACTAAAGCCGACATAGGAACTGGATAATTTAACCAAATAGATAAGGAAAAACAGCTAAAGGAGACTTTAGACTAGAACGAAATTTTCTTTAAAATGGAAAAACAGCTAAACTGCAGATAAGATTTTTCATGATGAAAAACCTAAAAGGCCCTAAAGACTAAAGTATTATTTTCGTCAATAAAATCGTTTTCAGCTTTTTTATTTTTTTTAATTTTAGTCTAAGAAAAAGTAACAATATTTATATTCCACTTTTTGTTTCAACGCGATCGGAGGCTCCAATCGCCCAATAGAGTCATTTGTAATTTCACGCATTTGTCAAAAACTTTAAAGTGCTCTCCTGAAAAATTAGTGAAATTGACTTTAGCGGTTTTTCCTTGTGACCACAGATATTTCCCAGCGTTGTTCAAGCGTATACACAACCATATTCGTTCAGCGGAAGGATAAAACCAATTATCTGTCAAATCAGACATGAGCTTAGTGTTACCATTCACGAAATAAGCACGAGTTGAAAAAAAAACCTTAGATGGCGGACCCTTTAGAAGTTTGTTACAGACGAACTCTTGCACCTACTCTTTTGTTAAATCATGCATTGAATCAGAAGAAGTTTGTGTTTTGGGCAGGGCGTTACAGGCACCCAACTGTCACGCTTGTTGTGAAAGACCAAATGGGGTGGAGACTTCTCCCAAAATTTATTTGATACTTTTCAAATATTACCCCAAACACATTTCTTCTTCTTTTTCATTTAGGCGCGAATTGAGGCAATCGCGAAAGAGTTCTGGAGAGACGTCAGATAATGGGTAAATGAGCAAATGTAGTAGGTATAAAGAACCTCAGTTAATGCCAGAAATAAAAGGGAAGTAGAATCCTGCCCAACTTTCAACAGCTTAAGCAAGCATTCAATGTTATAAGTTCAAAGCTTGCGTCCATCCGAAATATTGCTCACACACACACATTCATATAGCCTTTTTGAAACTCAACCTTAATATCCATTAAATTACTCAACTGACATGTCAAATTATGTATTTATGCGTCAACCACTTAGGGCTGATTTACTGCAGCCCAACTAAATTCATTTCACTTCAAAGCAATCGGAAAGTGTTCCCAACTCATTCCAGTTGCAGGAAAATGTCTAATCAATCGGATCGAATCTTAGAAAGTATTATATCTGCTGCTCTAGTTGTTTCACGTGTGTTTGGCATGTGCAATTATCATTACGATTTCGCTACATATCGAATAAGCTACCCTCGCTGGCTTGTGGCGTATACCGCGATTTTGAATATTGTTCTAGTTTTATTTTTGCCAATATCCTTTTACGCCCACTTTCAAATATCAATCAAGCGTTTTTGACAGCAACCCCTAATAGCTGAAATTCAGAAACTAGTTTCTATCGCTTGTGCAATTGCTGCATGCTCGAGTTTAATTGGTCAGTGGACGAATCCGACTAAATTCAAAAAACTTTATGTGCACCTCGCCAACACCCGACTGAATGAGTGCTCCAAGCTCGCAAGGAGTTCGTCTACTATTCGGAGATTTGTTGTTCTTCTCTTGGGGAAAATGACTGTTTCAGCGGTGTTTGTGCTGGGATCATTTGTGCTGGCATATTTGCGAGAAAAGGATCCTTCCATATTACGCGCGGCTATTTCGATATACTATGCCATAGTGGAGAACCTTATCTTACTTGTTGAAAACCAATTTTACACAGGGGTGCTGTATTCTGGCTATATGTTCGAGCTCTTAAACAACCACATGGCAGAGGTCGTCCGAAGAATCCGTATTTTGGGAGCAAGGCGATCGAGACGAAGGCGTTTGGGGATGGGTGTACTCATGCAACAGTGCTGCACATTGAGTGATGAAATCGATGTTATCGGAAAAATGCACCAAGATTTGTACACGATGATACAAACCCTCAAGGATTTATTCGAGTTCCAGATCCTTACAATACTTTTGACCGTCTTCATCCAACAGTTGTCGCTAAGCTACTTTGCTATTGTGTACTTGAGCCGAAATAGAGCCAATATGTCTATGGAGATGTTTTTCCTAGGGTGTTCTGGACTTGTGCTGAGCGTTGCCAACCTTTCCATGCTTATTTATGCTTGCGGTTTTGCAGTATATCAGTGTAATTTGGGCGCAGAGCATTTAAGGCTTTTGAATTTCTTGCAAGCATTGGACAAACGGCTCGAAAACAGTGTAAGTTGGATGTAGGCTTGTTGCATGGTGTGTGCTTAAGATCCGTATTTTCATTTAGATCGAACTGTTGTCCTTTCAACTAATTCGAGAGCAACTTCATATAAGACTTTCTGGAATGGTAAGCGTGAATTGGAGCACCGGATATGTTATGCTGAAGGCGTGTGCAATTAAGCTCATTTTACTGCTCCAGATGGATTATAAAAACTTGTAACAAAAAATAAAGCAAAAAGAAAGATGGTTTTTATGTTTTGATTTGGATCTAGCAGGATAAGGATAGAGTAATAACCGGTCGAGATGTGATAACAAGATATTCTTAAATATAACGAATGGATATAACAAACTACAAATTTCGCTTGGGGAGGCCTAAGTGTGGTGGTTTATCATGTCCGTACTAAAATGAAAAACCCTATTCGGGCAGGTGTGTGTAGGTAATAGTACAAAAACGATAGAGCTGCAAATTTATGCCTGAAGTCCAGGAAAGCCAAGTAGTAGTCAAAATACTTTAGACCAATATGAGCGCCCATTATTAATTCTTAAACATTCTGGAGCAAGTGCAGGCTTCTATTGTCTCGTTTTTTATAATTATTTTGTGATCAAGCGGGGTTATGACAATCCTTAAAATGCATAGCATATTGGGAGCGGAAAGAGTTTGACTTTGAGGGTAGAGTGGATAGAGAGGAAGGGAGTTATCGATCCAATACAAAAGCTGGTGAGCCATAACGGAACATGAAAACCCTGCAAAGAAACATCAAAGCTTATCTTCGCGTGTTATGCCTTTACGGACGAAAGCAATGATATACCAGTACGCATATATCTAATTTTCGTCCATCCTATTTACATGTTGAAGGGAAGGAGGTGTTTGATATTCAGCCGACCCTAACCTGAACAACAGACGCCGACCACTAAGCCACATTTTCAGACAGACGCTTCTGGATTTGCCATTTGTCGTTAGTTTTGGTCTGCCCCTCATATTTTCCATATCGGTTCCCCCTTGCTGCAGGTGAGGCAATGAAAATATTCCTTCTTTTTTCAAAACGAATAAGAAATCTTGATTTTACATTTAAGAAGCAAATTAAGATCTATTAGTAACACCTTCACGCGTAATTCTTCCATATCAACTTCTTGATTGATTTCGGAATAACTTACTACCAAGTGGTTTGTAGTTTTCGTCTGCTTCATCGTGTATTGAAAGTGGTTCTACCATTCCAAGAGCTTAACACAAAAAGATAAGCAACGAAACACACTTAATTTGAGGCACAAAAGAGCATCAAAGAGCATTTATGGACTTGAAAAAAAAATATTATAAAATAAAAAGCTTCCTAACTTATTTACGGCTTATGTAGGCTCGCTGCAAGCATTCTGACAAAGTACGATAACCAAAAAAAGTTCTGTGAAACCTTACCTCTAAATAGAGTGGTGAGGCAATATCGCAGTGTTCACCCTAAGAATATTGTCTCGCCAATCTCCCCTACAAAATATTTCCACAATTAAATTATAGAAATAACTTTTTTAGGTAGCTTTGTTTTCAACGTTGTAAAGCAAGTCGGTAGCTTTAAAATATATCTCGGTGTAACGAAACTTTCCGTTTAATATGCTGTTTCCGCGTTGTCCTATTTTCATATATTCTTTGTATAGGCCACGCCCACAAAAGTGGGCCTGGGCTAAAACTTAAAGTCAATAAATTGTTTTTTCGTCAGAATCATGACAAATTGCGTGAAAAACCGAAAATTATTTCGGAAAAAAACATGTTTTTCGTTATTACTCGTTATAACTTTGTGTGAAGCAAACTTAGCAAATTGCAATATCTATAATATTTGTCAAGGATTTTTTTTTCGATTTGGAGTAAACTTTCCGAGAAATCGGTATTGTGGGCGGTCCAGTTCTTGTCTTCTTTAAGGTTTTGAACCATAAATACTCTTTACCAAAACTTGAGTTCCTACGCCTTGTCTAACTTGACCAAAATGCATTTTGAAAGAAAATTTGCAATAGAGGTTGACTTACATTACGAACCCAGTAGTGGGCGTGGCAGTTGGCGGATTTAACAAATTTTCACACTTTATACAAAATAAGAAAAAAAAAACACTCCAAGTTTGAGCATTCTAGCATAATTTTAAAGACCTGAAAACTTCACACATATGAGCAGATGGACAGACGGACACGTGGATGGACGGACATGGCTTAAAGGACATCTAAAGGTCTAAGGAGTCTACAGTGATTATTTCACTGTGTTACAAATTATGCATTAAAATAAATATACCCTGGGTCGGGTATAAAAAGACCGTCAAGTATAAAGACATACGCGGAACGGTCCGTCAGCTTTTGTTTTAGGCTAAGCTAGCCTTAATTGCGCAGTTTGTGTATTATTATAAAAATGTATTAATATAAAATTATATTTGCTTTTTAATATAATCTGGGTATATTTTACATTCTGTTGAAGACTTTTTCGTAGTGTGGTCTACTGTTCTTATATTGGGTGATTTTTTAAATTTGTCACTAAAAAAGGGTGGCCTCATTGCTTTATTTCAAAACTCTTGTATTGGTCAACGTTCATGTGATTGTGCTTATTTCAAATTTGGGTGATGTAAAATAAGCTGCAAAAGATGTACATTATTTGCAAGCAGCATCATTATAGTCAGTACGCTGAAGTCGCGTCACACAAAAGCAAACCTCCAGAACCTACCACGACAGATTCGGTATCTCAAATATTATTTATGATATTGGAAAAGCTTGAGCAACAAACTAAAGTTAATCAAGTAATATTTGACAAACTGAGCGAGCTAGAGTTTAAACCTCGCAAAACCAATAACAAATCATGAATATGAAGCTCATTAACATACTTACATGGAATGCAAAAGGTCTTTTAAAGAAAATCGACGAACTAGAAGTATTTATACGGAAAAAAAATATTGACCTATGCCTGATTTCGGAAACACACTTTAAGAAGGGATCCGGACCCAAAATTAGAGGTTACATCGACTACCACGCGCATCATCCATTAGAAAATCCGAGAGGCGGATCCTCTCTCTACATCAAAGACTGCATTAAGCATTACAAAAACGAAGAAATTGAGCTTGACTCTATGCAAATAACTTCAGTATCGGTAAAAATAGGTCACCTAGATTATAATATTGCCTCGAGTTATTTTCCTCCACAGTATAGGCTAGCGGACGACGAATTTACTCCCCTCTTTGACTTACTTGGGTCGAATTTTATCATCGGCGGGGACTTTAATGCGAAAAACACCTTTTGGGGATCACGGTGCAATTCAACAAGATGTAGAGTACTCTTCAAAGCTAGCATGAAACGTGGCGTGGTTTTCCTTTCGACGGGAAAGCCAACGTATTGGCCAACCGACAGAAACAAAGTACCTGACCTTGTCGACTTCTTTATCGCAAAAGGGGTTCCTCGGCACCTCACAAATGTAGAAGAAGGCTATGATCTCTGTTCGGATCACTCGGCAGTCGTTTTGAAAATCGGCGGAAGTCTAGCAAAAAATGAGAGAGCGCCTAGGCTAACTAATAACAACACCGACTGGGATGGCTTTAGGAAATACTGCAAAGAAAATGTATCTCTACATGTACCACTTACAACCCCTTTAGAAATAGAAGACGAAGTCGATAAACTCGTTAGAACTATTCAAAACGCTGCTTGGAACAATACTTCTTTCCGGAAGACTGGAGTAAGGAAAAGCGGATCAATTTCCCCGCGCGAAATTGAAGAGCTCATACGCGAAAAGAGAAAAGCTCGAAAGAGGTGGCATTTGTTTCGAGCTCCTCCTGATAAAACCATTCTGAATGGGCTAACTTACAAATTTAAGCGCTTACTTCAAGATTTTAAAAGTCGCGAGATTACCAACTACCTCGAAAACTTGACTGCCGATAGAGGGTCAAACTATTCACTTTGGAAAGCCGTGAAGTCCATTAAAAAGCCCATAGTACACTCGGCGCCAATAAGAAAAGATAACGGTGAAAGAGAAAACAGATGTATTTGCAAAACATTTAGAAGAAACATTCAAACCGTTTGACAGGGAGCCGTTGGTTGACGATCTATATTGCAATGCAGAACTAGACAATTATCGAATGAAAACCGTGACACTATCTGAACTTCGTCAAACAGTCCGAAATTTGAAGAATAACAAAGCTCCAGGCTACGACCTAATTACTGGGGAAATTTGGAAGGAGCTACCGAAAAGAGCGTTAGTCAAGCTTCTCTACATCATAAACGCATCAATGAGAATTTCATACGTTCCACGGCAATGGAAAGTCGCAGAGCTAATAATGGTTTCGAAACCAGGGAAATGCCCGAACGACAAAAAATCATAAAGACCGATTTCGCTTCTGCCGATTATATCTAAGGTCTTCGAGAAACTTGTGCTCAAACGAGAGCAACCAATAATTGAAGAAAGACGATTGATTCCGGATCACCAATTCGGTTTTAGGGCCAAACATTCAACAATTGACCAGGTCTATCGAATAACTAATGAAATTGAGAAAGCCTTAGAAGTGAAAATGATATGTTCTACCGCTTTTCTTGACGTATCCCAAGCCTTTGATAAAGTTTGGCACGAAGGCCTTAAATATAAGCTACGGAAAGTTTCGCCGGAAAAAATGTATGAACTCTTAGAGTCCTATCTTGACAACAGACTATTTCGAGTGAGATACGGGAGCGAATACTCAGAATTCAAAGAAATCAAAGCCGGCGTTCCACAAGGTAGCGTCTTCGGTCCAACACTGTTTTTACTTTTTACAAGAGATGTACCTCAAGTAGAGACAACGACTGTAGCCACGTTCGCTGACGACACGGCTTTCCTCGCTACGGATAAGACAGTCGAACTATCAACGGGAAAACTCCAGCGCTCTTTGAATAACATTTGCGAACGGACAAAGGCCTGGCGAATCCTCCTAAATGAGACAAAATCAACGCATGTAAATTTTACTTACAAGAGTTTAATCAACTTACCTCTATTTATAAGCTCGGTACAAATTCCGTACGCAAACGAGGCGAAATACTTAGGCATGACCCTAAACGCAAAACTTAAGTGGAAGCCACACGTTAAAAAGAAATACGATGAACTTGAAATCAAGCTACGAGAACTGAATTGGCTTATCGGACGTTATTCGAAACTAAGCGTATATAACAAACTGCTATTGTATAAGTAAGTGCTAAAACCATCTTGGACGTACGGTATACAACTTTGGGGTTGTACCAAACCAAGCAACATATCTATTTTAGAAACTTTTCAGAAAAAGACACTAAGAGCAATCGTAAATGCTCCATGGTATATAAGAAATAGCGATTTACATCGAGATCTAGGCATCGCATCCGTGACCGACGAAGTAAGGAACTTTGCTCGCAAACTTCACACTCGCCTTCACGGCCATTGCAACCACGAAACAATCCGAACTCTGGATCAGACAAATCTTGCACGCCGACTACAACGAACAAGACCGTTGGATCTAGCGTCGTAAGAGGAAACCGCACATAATGACGGTATTGCAGGTGCTTTCGTTGGAAGGTAGCCTGCCAAACGCGATTACTATACAAAAGTTTGAACTACTTGTTAAGGAAACTTAGTCGTAGTCTTACAAAGATTGGGAGGTTTTTTAGTGAGTAAGAATCTCACACTATTATGAGCACGCGCGTTCGATTCTCATAGTGCCTATGAAGGTTTTTACATATCCACGGAAAAAAAATATATATATATATCAGTCAGTTTACTAAAGTGTTTTCAAGCAAATCTAGGAAACCATGGAAAAAAAAACCATAGGAAACTGTTTCAAAACTGCTTCAGATTTTTTTACTTCAAAAGATGGATTTTGTTCGGTATTTATTTTAAATTTTTGCCTCTAACCGTTTCGAAAATAGATGGAAGGACATACGTTTTCTGTGCTTTTTTACCATTTTTAAAACTTAAAATCTATAAAACAGAAATTTAATTTTTTTTTATTTTCAAAAACCGCTCGACTTTTTTCAATTTTACAATCAACTGCGTTCCATTGGCCACTTTTCTTTAATTCTGCGGACATGGATTTCTGATAAAAGGGTAAAACATGTTGTTTTCTAGTTAATTTGTTTGAATAGGTTTAAGAACTTTAGGTCGGAAACGGCAATTTTGAAACTTTTTAAATGCAATAAGCTTGCGTTATAAACGCTTCATACTTCAGCCAAATTTAAATAGGATCGTCGCACCGTTAAGGGACTAGCAACCTTTAAAAAATCGTTTTCAAAAATATTTATACGCTTCAAATCCTCGAATTATTTGCAAATTCAAAGTTCGCTATGGCTTTGCATAAAATCTCAAAGGATGGACTATACTTGTTATTTATTTCAAAGTTATACCTTATTCCGATTAGGAGATAAAGAGGGAGACGTATCTTCTTTTAACCATTTTTATTATTTTTAAGTCCATAAAATATCTATTTTTTTTTACCTACCTGCGCTTGAATTTTTTTTCGCAGCTTGCTTTCTTTTTGTACGCTTTGTACTTTTAGCAAATCTGAATAAGATTACTTTTACCGTACTTTTACCGTTACTTCTTTTACATACATGAAAATTTTTAAAAATAGTTTGAAAGTAGTTGCAAATGCTTCTCTGTTTTTGAGTTAAATATCAGGTTTTGAAACGTTTGTGGGTTCTACTTTAATTATTCTTTATTATAATTTACGAACTTAAGCTCTTATATATAAGGTAGCGACATCAATTTTACTGGATGACATCTGGATGTTAAAAGGTGTATGAAAACCTGTATTTATTATGGCTCCCTCTTGTAGACACAACAGGTTTTGAAACTTAAAAAACTTGTTATAATTTTCCTCAAAATTCTAAATAATTTCTTATACGTGTGATTTTTTTTTTAATATTATTTGTCCAAACAACACCGGTGAAAAGGGGGAGGGGGACGATTTTTTTTCGAAAATGTTTTAAAGAAACAGTATTAAAACTTTTGCTAAAAAATAAGAACTAAGCACTTGGTTAACTTTGTGATGTTTTATATGTGTGTTCAATATTGGCTTTGTGCACTAAACAGTATAACTGTTGAGGCATAACTTATGGTTATGGCCTCAACCGCTTTGAGAAACGTGACCCATTTTCAACTCTTAATTTCTCAAAAACTTTTTCAATATTTTCAAAAAGTTGAATTTTGTCGTTAAAATTTAGATCTACTACACTTAAGTTTGACTATTTCTTCTCTTGCCTGCTTAACTTCTTAAGCAGGCAAGAGAAGAAATAAGAAGAAAAAAGTATTGAAAACATTTAATCCATTTTCCCCTAAAATTTCTGGGGAAAAATTTCAAATTGTAATTAAACCGTTATTTCTGCTTAAAAAAACATTGTCCTCATTGGATTCTCTGGACTATTTCCGCAGTTCAAGCACACCAAATTTCGTCTTTTTACGTCTTACCGTTCAGAAGTTATAACTCGATTGGGCGGACGGATGGACAACTTAGCGATGGCATAAACGTTCCTTTTTCAATTTATGGACGGACCGCTAAAAAGTCATCACCAGATGTTCAAACTTAACATCTGAAAATTGGAAATAATAGATCAGGAGGCAGTGCAAGCGTTCTCTTTTTTTAATCTCTTCACTAGCAGGCCCATTTAAGTTTCTAGAGTAGAATCTGCGTAACAAACAACATACGGAAAACTTTCACGATTAGGCGAAGCTGGTAACAAGCTTCGGATACTTGGTTTTTGTAATCCTTGTACAGACAGGCTAAGCAACTTTTCTTTTACGTTCTCATCAAAGATCTTGGTTTGCAGCATGATGTATACTACTACCAAAATATATCCCCTGATGTATGTATCATGGGCATGTAGTTAGGTTTCGGTAAGCAATACGTTTTTTAAATTTTCCGTCAAATTTCTTGTGGTGCATTTAGCTACACTCTTTAAATCACCCTGACCTAATGGAAGACGGAACTATCACAAATCAACCCGTAGGCCTTAAGAAAAGACAAAAACGAATTATACAGTACTTCTCCTGAAACAAAGAAATAAATCAAATACCTATTGCAATTCTTAAGATTTTTTGCATTGCTATTCCATCTCAAACACAACAGCTCAGAACACACAATCTCTGGCCTTCAGCTTCGCACGTCTTTGACTTTCACTCACACAAAGAAAAACGATAAGATACAGAAAACAAAGGAACTGTTGCATTTATTTTCTTCTATCTCGGTTGCATTAGCAGAAGCATAGAAGTGAATTTATGAGTCCTGTTGCAGAGGTAGGGTGAATTAGGTTATAGAAATTTTAGAAAGAAAAACAAAATCAAAAATTATGATAAGTTGGATTATTATTAAGTATATAATTTTAACTTTTAGTTTCTATTATATTTTGGTGATAGACCTCTCTAAAATATTATACATATAAATTATTATATTTACAATAACTAAAAAAACTATAGGGCCACATAGTGTCCTAAAAATTACTTACTATGAACACTTCTGGTACATTCCATGTGCAAATTGGAGAATTCATGAAGTAACTTCTAAGTTTTGTCACATTCTAGTTTTGTGTCAGTTGCTCTTGTTATAAGTGCTTTGACAGGAGTGTCAATTCGATCGGTGATTTCTGTGGCTCTTGTACGTCTTTTCACGTCTAACGGCTCGAGCACAATCCTTTTTTTTCCTTGTGAACTGTAAAGATGGCGGTCGGTAAAAATAAGAGTCTATCCAAAAAAGGCAAAAAAGGTGGTAAAAAGTAAGTCATAGATCCTTTTTCGAGATCCTTGTTCTAGGTACGATGTTAAAGCCCCGAAGATGTTTACCGCCCGGCAAATCGGGAAAACCCTGGTAAACCGTACCCAAGGAACGAAAATCGCTTCCGAAGGTTTGAAAGGTCGCGTGTTCGAAGTTTCTTTGGCCGATTTGCAAAAGGATACCGACGCTGAGCGTTCATTCCATAAATTTCGTCTGATCGCTGAAGATGTTTAAGAACGCAACGTTGTTTCCAACTTCTACGGCATGGATCTGACCACAGACAAATTCAGGTCGATGGTAAAGAAATGGCAAACCCTGATGTAAAAACAACTGATGGCTACTTGCTTCGTGTGTTCTGCATTGGATTCACCGCCAAGGATCAGATGTCGCCAAGACTTGCTACGCCCAGCAATCTCAGGTGAGAAAGATCCGCGCAAAGATGAAAGAAATCATCATCCGCGATGTTGGATCGTTATCTATCCACTGCACGATGTCTATATTCGTAAAGTGAAGGTCCTGAAGAAGCCCCATTTTGATCTATCTAGGCTCCTGGATTTGCACGGTGATGGTGGCGGCAAGGGAACCGAAGGCGTTGTATCCGAGGGCGCTGTTGTTGACATACCCGAAGGCTGCGAGCCACCAGTACAGCAGTCTGTTTAAATTTATTAATATTTTTTTTTATTAATAATGCATCCTTTAAAAAAGTGTACCTTTAATTTTACACTATAAATTTGGACTGCATTATGACTACTATGTTCAATATAGGGTACAACGCAGAGTGCACTGCAATGAGTGTGTGCGCTTTATTACTAAGTAAGCACTTTACAAGTTGGTTGGTGAAAGGAAACTTCCGCCCTGTAATAGGTAACCGCGATTTTAATTTTATTCATGTCGAGCGTTTAGTTTGCTGCGCATAAAAAACAAACTTAAGTGCACAATCCTTCTTGAAGGTCTCCACTAAAAGACGACATCACCACCCTCCTTAATTAGAAAATTGGAGCGCGCAACAGAAGGTGCACAGCATATCCGTATGCAATGCAATTTGGGTGGTTGGTGACATCATGTGGCTGTGGAAAGGATTTGTGAGCATCTCTTAAGAAATGTAAACAAGTAACAATTCTTATTTCTCCTTCAAATGCTTCTTGGTATGCGTGGTTCTGCATGCCTGGAAAACAGCTTGCAGGTTTGCACGATAAGGACAACGTAAATGTAAGGCCAAACAAGTATTTGACACCGCAAAATGTACGAGTGTAAGTACTCGAGTGCAATGTTTGTTGAATATTAATTCAGTGGGTGGGGCAGATAGTAGTGTTCGCGGATTAGGGATGAGTAATTGCGGTTCAGTTGGCAAGCAAAACAATGTTGACAACACAAATTGTGGTTGAGCTATTATCACACGAATATGGGAACAAGGGACTTCCGGCCTAGGGAGTTTATTGGTTTTTAACTTTAATGGTTAATTGCAACCCTGCTCCAAAATGTGTGGTTGCGAAATTTTGCTTGCTGCGAAATTTAGGTGTGAGTCTAATGATGAAAAAAACAAGTGGGAAAGTGCAACAGCGCGTATGTAAAAACATCAGTTCGTCTCCGACGGATTGTAAAATACACTACTCTAGGTAGGTAGGTAGAAGTGGCGGTTCAGGAAAGAACCCAAGTAGCACTTGATGTGCCTTTTTGATACCACAACTCGTGTAACCTGGTTTGTGATGGTGGTTCAGATTGTTGTGAGATCGGAGCCTATATCCAACCAGTCGAGTTGAGAAACTAGATAAGCGCTTGTATACGTTTACTCGAAATATCACTAAGGTCAACCAAGGAAGGTTGGTTCAGTGCACGCAGTCTGGCTTTTGCTAGCGCCGGACATTTGCAGAGGAAGTGGGAGAGAGTCCCCTCCATTGGGAGTTGACCTTTTCCAGGCATATGAGTGTATTTGCTCCTTAACTGGTCCCAGCGTAATGTGGACCCTTGTCGCAAGTAAGGTGTGTAGAGCTGATCCCTGTCTGGCCAGCTCACCTGCACGTTCGTTTCCTTAAATGTCATTATGCCGTGAAACCCACAAGAGTGTGACTCTGAAACTTTCGCCCAGACGGGCAAGCTCGTGACGACACTCCTGTACCAGTTTAGAGGATATGGTGGCTGAATCAATAGCCTTGATGGCAGCTTGACTGTCTATAAAGATGGCAATGTTTTGTTCGTGCGTTGTGTCACGCTGAAGTTGCGTGCAGGCCTCTCGGATAGCCAGTAATTCTGCCTGGAAGACGCTGGCAAAATCCGGCAAGCGATAAGATTTTGATATATGTGTTGATTCCGAGTAGACACCGGCACCCATACCACAGTTCATCTTAGATCCGTCGGTGTATATGGCCGCGTCAAAGTTCCTTGCTACTTCGTCCCTTTTCCATTTAGCCCTGGATTCTACGTGGAACCCTGTCTTGAAATTATATTTGGGTGTGGTTTAGTCAGTTAGGGACGGAACCAAGCCATTTGGTAACGAGTCCAGGATGTTTCTGTGCCCGTACGGCCTTTCACGGCCAACACCCTTTTATGTGTAGATCTTTTATGTGTAGATCGACGGGCAAAAGATGCGGGAGTACAATAAGGGCGTTCGTTGGGGCAGACCTTAGTGCACCCGTGGTGCCCGACTTAAGTAAAGGGCCAACTTACTGGTGGCCCTTTACTTAACGCAAGCCACCAAACAAGTGATCCCGAGGTGAGAATTGGACGCACTACAGCTACGTACATCCATAAGGTCATCTTTGGTTGAAGTCCCCACTTCTTTCCGAGCAGTTTTGCTACAGGCGTAGAAGGCGGCACATGCCTTTCTAATTCTGTGTTCGATGTTATGTCTCCAGTCAAGTTTAGGATCGAGCATGTTACCCAGGTACTAAGCGCTGGAGGATAGCGTGAGAGGTTGACCATTTAGACGAGGGAGGATAAAATCGGGTACTTTGGTCTTAGTAGTGAACAGAATCAGTAAAGTTTTGCTTACCTTGTCTAGAGCAGTGTCCATAACTTCACTTATTATAGAAGGAAACTTTCCTGAGACTAGTATCACCAGATCATCCGCATATGCGACAACCTTGACCCGTTCCCTGTCTAATTTTACGAGAATTTTGTTCATTACCATTAGCCACAGTAGGGGAGAGATGACACCATCCTGTGGCGCTCCTCTATGGGCAAGTTTGGTTGAGTGACTCTTACCTAGTGATGGCTGGATAATTCTTGTTCCGAACAAAGAGGCTATCCATTGCCTAATAGATTCCTCAATACCCAGTTCGATCATAGATTCAAGAATAGCATCAGTATGAACGTTATTGAAAGCTCCCTCAATGTCTAAGAAGGAGGCTAAGTGTATGGACCTGTCAATCGTCCGCACTACCTCGTGGAGAGCCGTTTCCTTGGATCTGCTCTTAAGGTAGGCATGTTGTGATTTTAATAGCGATGATTTTTCTAGAAAGCTTTGCATATGCATATCTAGGACACGCTGTAGGGGTTTAAGAATAAAGGAGGTTAGACTAATCGGTCTGAAGTCCTTCGCGGGTTCATGACCGCGTTTGCCTACCTTTGGTATAAACACAACTCTAGCACGTCTCCAAGAGTGGGAAACGTGGGTTAGTATTAGACAGCTTCGAAAGATTGACACCAGGCAAGGTATTGTTAAGTCTTGCGTCCTTTGTAGCATTACAGGCAATATTCCATCAGGGCCAGGAGACTTAAACGGTGAAAAGCTGTTAATGGCCCAGGAAATCTTTTGCTCGGATATTATAGAAAAAGTGTTGTTGTGTTGTGCAGGTTGTACCTGTCGAGACCTCGCAGGCTTCGTACTATTATCACTACAACCGGGAAAGTAGGTGTTTAATTGTGGGAGTTCCAGGTGCTCCGCTGACGATTCTGTCCATTCTCCATCTGATCTTCTTAGAAAGGAGGGGTTGGAGTATTCCTTGGACAGAATCTTGCTAAGCCTAGCAGAGTCCTTAAGGGTTTCTATTGAATGGCAGTAATCCATCCAGGTCTCCTTCTTGGATGTCTTTATGGCTTTCTTATAAAGACCGGGACAGTCCCTATAAGGTTGCCAGAAGTTGTATTTGTGGCAGATAATGAAAATCGCTCTGGTCATCTTCCTGAGATTGGAGAGAGTTCTTGAGTTTTGTCCGAACCCCAAATTTTATCCAATTAACTCTCTTGGGGTCTCTGAATGGTTTATTGGTCTCGGCTTCGAGACTCAAGTCGTAGAGGATCCATCTGTGGTTTTCATCTCCAGACTGAAAACTCTTCAGCTTTTGACCCTAAAGCTATCATTGTTTGTTATTAATGTAAGATCCAGGATTCTTCCCACCCGATGTTTGTTTCCGTGCTCAGAAGACAAAGGTTGGGGTTGTGCCCCTGTTACAGACGGACAGTTTGGTAGTTAGAAGAAAATCGAAAATTGACTCACCTACGTCAATTACGCCCCGCGTTGGCGTCACAGCCGATAAGTAGGCTGTCCTTTCCCGCTGTTGCGGCTGTGAGTCTCTCCACTTCCTCTGGTGGTGCTGGTCTCCCATGAGCAATGTATATTGATGTTTTGGATCGCACACTCTAATTTAACGACTGTTAAATCTGCTGAGTTAAGATCGGGACACAGAAAACCTTTTAAATGTTTCTTAGCGAGTATGCAAGTTCTAGGCTTACATGTGGCCTGGTCTTTGTAGAATAGGTCGTATTCTTTGTCTTGAAGCCGCAGTATGGACGAGTTTCTCACCCAAGGCTCGTGGATAATGCCGATGAGCATGCTTTCCACCCATAGAAAAACAAGCAGATTATCTGATCAGAAAAAGACACCCCTTGCGTGTCGCAGATTAATCTGTATGACTTTCAGCATTATCCGTTTGCAGGTTCTCATCGGCGATCAACAGGTCCTCCAACAGCTTGTCGGTTTCGATGATGTCGGCATCGTCCTCGGGACCCGTTGACCGGAAAACCTTAAGCTTGGCATGTCTTAGGCCAAGCCTCAGCTTATAGTCTGCCTTCTCGAGAGCAGCCAGGCACTCGCAGATGATGAGCAGCAGGAAGAACTGTGTGTTTTTGTACGGTTCTTCCGCTTCGATGACTGACCAGTTATCCATTGGCACATCCGGGTTGTTAAGTTTGAGACATTGGAGAAGCCTTCCTCCTTCTATATGGAGATATATAATATGGAGATATATTAGGCAACTAAATGCGAGCTCTAGATCTCCTCGGAATATCGTTAGCTGGGATAAGCTTGAGCTTCAAGCCGTCCCAGGCATCGCTAACCTAAGCAACGCACTCACTAAGAAGAGAACCTTTCGCACATTTAATTACCCGATATCTTCTAACAACCTCGGAGGATTCAAAATCTAGAAGAGGTCCCCCTTCGTTTGTCAATAAGTGCTCATTAACCATGTGGGAGAGTTTGGCCTCAATCTTTCCCCACGCCTCGGTTATGGATTTCCCATTAGTGAAAAGCTCGTCCACTAAAGCGTACCCTGACCACCTCCGTGAATGTTCGCGTTGGAACCCCAGCGGCCACCGACGTTCCTGGTTTGGTTGATGTTTTGGCTGCTTTATAGGTCTAGAGACCTATTACGCTTCTCTGCCACCACAGGTTAATTTTTCAGGCGCTCCTTGTATTCCTCAACGAGTGTCTGGTACTTGACTTTGTCTGCTTGGTCCTTCTCGTGGACTTCACCAGCAGCTTCGTTCTTGGCAATCTTACCTAAAACGTAGAGGGCCATCTGGTACTTACTTTTCATAGCTTTCCCTACAGACTTACGATTGTCTTTCTTTTTTTTTGATGTTAATTGGTTTGCGGTCGAGGTGCTAGCCTTGGTACTCTCGCCGCTTGGTGGACGAATAATTGTCTCCTGACTGGAGGCCAATAATTATTCATCCTCTGATGAGGTACCAACCTCTGGCAACTTCGGCTGGTCTTTGCCAGCGGTTTCCTCTTGTTTTTTTCTTTCTTTTTTGTTCATTTTTGTTCTTATTATACATTTTGTTCCCACGAGTGAGACCGGAATGAAGAGTTCATTATGGCAGAGCCGTCATACCAGGATAAGGCACTGATACAACCGACCTTGCATCGGAGGGGACCGTTTGCGAGCAGTTACTTTTACCACTTACTGACCATGCAGCGATCGACACGGGTACCTCAACGTCTTTGCTTAAAAGTGGGATTTTTAGACATTGGGTTTACTCCCATTTGGATGGGTATGGTGGGGGATTAAAGGAATGAGAGGGATGGGTGAAGGG
This sequence comes from Neoascia interrupta, assembly GCA_947623515.1. Lineage (NCBI taxonomy): Eukaryota > Metazoa > Arthropoda > Insecta > Diptera > Syrphidae > Neoascia > Neoascia interrupta. The sequence continues at coordinate 147,840,928 of OX392462.1, forward strand.
ATGGGTGAAGGGAGTTGATTTGGGTCGTCGCTCCCGTCGCATCACCTAAGTGAAGCGCCTTTTCGGAAATACACTACCCTTCATTAAAAGGAAACTGCCACGCCTCCAGACTGCGGGCGTGATGCAAAAATATAACTTTTGAAAGCCTTATTTTAGGTGATTATATACATCTTGGACAAAAAGCCCACCTTCGAAAAAAAAACATTTTTTTTAAAACCATGCCCAGTTGTTTACCAAAAGTTGTTTACATACAGTCGGTAGGACATAGCTCAATCGAATCTCCTGTCGGCCTCATTCATGTCTTAAAAAGAATTTGGGATCTACGGTGATAATTTCACTGTGTTATAAACTAAACATACCATGGGATTAGGTATAAAAATATTTATAACCTTAAGGTAACCTTATGTGCCCTTTCATTACCACGAATGGTATGTCCTGATGGTTTGATTGTTGTTGGTTGTTGAAGATGTTACGTTAAAAAAAAAACCGACTTTTTATAACCAACCTGTGGTTTATACCTCACCTGCCATTTTATACTCGTAGAAGTAGAGATACAAAAAAGGTATGACATGCAGTTGAGAATTCAGACAGATGTCAACGCATTGCCATGTCTCAAATTAAGAGTTGTTCAATTCATCGGATTCTACGTTTCATTTCTAGCTATACCAGCACACGTGTTGAAATTGAATATATCTTTCACTATGGGTGGACATGAATGCTTAAGTTACCGACAAAGAAGGCACCCAAACTCACCTTCATCCTGAGTTGCATGAAAAATTCTTAAATTCAGTGGACCGAACATGGACATGTTCTTTGGATGGCATCCAAAATTTTTGTCTCCTCAAGAGGCAGCATCTGGACGAACCAGAATCATACAACTTCTAAAAAAAGTGTAAGTGCACACGATACGGCAGGACAGTAGCCAATGGTGTTGGCAATATTTATGGCTTTAGCTGATTAACTCTTCGCCCTCCTCTGACTATCCCTCGAGTATATATGTACCCACAATGAGGACAAATATATTTAATCACATTAAAAATGTAAGGATACAAAAGTTGGTTTTTTCAATAACCTTGCCTTTTTGTTTCATTTGCGGCACTGCTTCGTTCTGCCTTCTCCTTTGTCATCTATCTTATCATCTTGACATCAGCAAGCAGATCTAAAATTGTTGCTTTCTTATTAAGGAGGAAAACAGACTAAAACCAAATGGAAATCAAATTTTGATGGTAATATGTTCTTGTACCTTCGGGATAGTTAAGGAGTTATAATCGACTCCGCAAAGGACACCTTGAGGAGATAAAAGCTCTTTGGAAAGACAGTGTAAACAAATTTGTGAGGTGCCCTGGCTTAGTGCCTGGTTCTTTAGATAGGATTTTCCTTAGACGGGCTGACTCTGTTGTACTTTCAATGCTTGCAAACGCAGGACCTGCACTTAGCACTGTTGACGGCACTTTTGTCCAGTCCTCTGGCCTATTTCTGGTCTTTGCCCGATTGAAAAGTGACCTAGTTTTCCTCCTAATTACAAGTAGATCTATTTGTCCACCACTTTGGTGATTTTCTACTGTTACGAATGGTGCGTAAAGGGCACGCTTTGTAGAATGCGTTGTGTAGAGTCCTAGATAACTCTGTGGCGAGGGCATCGACGTCATTCGTAGTTGTTGTTTGATGCTCATGTAATTTTGTTTTGCTTAGGCCTATCTCCCTGAGAAAAACCTCCCAGTCAGTGTTCCGAGGATTTGGGTAAGTAGCAGGCCTGGGTTTGGTTGTGTTTAAAGAATATTCAATTATTTTGTGATCTGAGAAAGATTCTTCTTTAGAAACTTTCCAGTTGTCTTAAGAGAGCGAGTGAGAGTTACTGCACAACGTGACGTCAAGCACCTCTCTTCTATTTCTTGTCACAAAGGTGGGTTCGTTACCCTTATTTAATACTAGTAGATTTTGTTCTAAGATAAATTCAAAAAGTGACTCACCTCGCTTGTTGATGTCGGAACTGGCCCACTGCTTGTGGTGGGCGTTAGCATTACAGCCAAGGATGAGGTCCCACTTCTCTTTATGGCATTTTAGAACCAGGGATCTGGTGCATGCTGGTGGATTATCCACCGACTCAAAAGGCATGTAGGTCGATGAGAAGATGAGTGGATTATTCCGACGTCGCTCCTTCTACCTTCTTCGCTGACTCCCCAATAACTTGTACTCTGCAGGTGGTAACTCCAACGCGTACTTTGTACTTGTTTTTGTGGAGTAGCGGCATCGATTTGTGGTTGAGCAGCACCGTGGCGGTTGTACCGTCCTCCGTGTGCTCGCCCACTTCAATTACTTTCCAGTCCTCGGTGTGAAGTACTGGATTTAGGTTCCGAAGGTATCTGTCGATCCAGTCCTTGGGCATATGAGCTCCAGGGATGCGGATGAGACCCTTCGGTCTGGTGCACTAAAGAACCTCCTTCAGGCTAACAACCCTTAAGTCAGCACCAGCCCACGGGGCATCAGTATTGCTTATAAAGTTTTTAAGCCAGTTGAGTGTGTACTTGTCACAACAGTTTAGTATTTTGAATTTCTTAATAGTGACCAACGTGTCAAAGCGTGTCAAACCACTGGCCTTGCAGGCATCGTTGATCCCAGCGAGAATTCTGTTTTCCACCAGCTTCAGATAGCTTTCGTTCTGGATTACCAAGGTCGACTACTGCAACCCGAAAGCTCTCCTTGACCAAGTCCGCCAGTGTTTTTTGTTTTTTCGCCTGATAGTGCCGTCATACCGACCTCTTTTGGAGTTTTCTGCAGTCGCTTAAGGTTCGCACTGGTCCTTGCCCTTCGTTTTTGCAGTTTTCCCGATACAAGATGCCGAGGTGCAGGGCAGTTGGCATTCCGCTCTCGTCATCAGGCTTATACACCTCATAGTAAACCCAAGTTTACATAACGCAATCAGAGAGGATCAGAAAGGAGATAGACTGATTCATCTTGTTTCCAAAATATCTGTAATGAATTCATGCAGCCGTTAAGTTTGGTGCCGTCTGTGATCGCGATGATATAAGAGAGGACTATTCATATAATTCATCTTTTTATCTATTCATATAAGAAAGGATGAAATTTTGATGACTCCGGCGGCACTTTGATTATTATGAACACGAGTAACGACACATAGCTCGTTGACGTTAAGGGTTTACATCGCGACTTACTGTAACGTTATAGAAAACAATTTAACGGGACACCATCAATCAAAACTGAGGGGCAAAAGATCAGTGGCTCTTAGTGCCGTCCTTTGGGACCATGTGTCATTCACCTCAAAAATTTTGATAATGACTTGGAAGCGCTGCCTGTCCAACGCTATAAATTTAAAAACGTTAACATCACGTAGCTGGAGGAGGTAACTGATGATCACTATAGATTTGAAGGACCCTTGAAGCATCATTTCGGGTCAACGAAAATAATATCCCGATAATAATGAAGATGGTGATTGTTTGTTAAAATTGTTGCTGCACCATAAACTCACTGAACTGCATATTTTTCAATAACAACCGGCAATACTGTAAAAACTTCCACATATTGCCATCGGTGGGTGTATGGATTAAGGCAGAATAAGGGATATTGTTATCTGAAAATGGAAAACAATACTCCAAGGAAGTAATATTTTACCCAAGGACAGATACGATAAAAGAAAACAATACTCGTATCCATATAACCGATAATAACTGCACACATAAAGGGAACCCACTTGGCTTAAACTGTTTTGTACTCAAAAGAAATTTTAGATACAAGCAATAAAGCTGTCCTATTGTTTGAATTGTATCATTATAATTTTATTATAATCCTGATGCATTTTCTACTTTCAACTATGGGTTCTTTTAGAGAAACTAGACAAAATTTTGAAAATCAAAACCCTTTGAGAGCAAATAGTGTGCATTATCCTGATGGGTTATTGCAGCGAATGCTTTTCTACAATCTTACTAGAGAAGTAAAATGCATCCCTCAAGGAAACGTTTGTCCTTGCTACTTATATACTAGCACTCATATAATCAAACAACACCACTACTGATGATGATGACGATGTTGAAATGATGATGATAATGGAATTCTTATATGACAACTAAAACAGTCCAATCCAAAGACGATTTGCGTCCTTTCGTTTTGCAGACGAAAATTTCCATTTCACACTCAAGGAAACCATCGTATTTCGGTTATCCTTTCTTCATGTTCTGCCTCAGGTACATCCTGCACCGACTATGGATTAGCTTATGTCACAACAATACCAAATTGCATTCGGTATATCTATACTTTAGTTCAGTGCTGTGCGGTGAGTAGGTATTTTGTGAGGAGGAGTGCTTTGTGTGAGTTCTTCTTTGGGTTTAGCAAAGAGGTAAATCCCTGCGGGAAATGAGGATGTGCAGCTAAATTGTCCTCTGTTTTTTGGAATACGTTTTTGGTGGCACAGCAAGTGTTTCATAATGCAACAGGAGATAGAGTTGGAAGTAGAGCAAGTGTTTATACATTATACATATATACTAACGATGGATTCATAGTCATTTTGGTGGGATGCTAAAGATGTTTTTCCACATAAATACCTGCTTTAGTTTGATACAAGGTCTTTTTGAGTTTAAGGCTGAAATAAAGAAATGACAAAAGCAAATACTGAAATTAATTATTAAGTTAAGTTCATCCTAAGGTTTCAATGGTATTTAATCGGATTCTAGCAGAATCTAGCATGGATAACTTAAATCCATATAACCCTTGCAAGTGAGAAAAGGCTTAAATTTATATAGATACAATTCTCACAATCGAAAAAGGAAAACAAAGAGACTTATCTCCTTCAATAGGACGAATCTTAGATAGATAATTGGGGCCATCACAGGCCACTGTCTGGTAGGGCGACATGCCAGAAGACTTGGTGCTCCCATTTGGCATAAATTACTGAATAACTAGATATTTAACTTGCGTCCCTCCAACACCCATTTGCTTACGTTTTTTATAAAGCCTTTAAAGCTTTTATAAAGCTTTAAATTTCCGTGTCGGTGAATACGTGTAAGAAGATATAAGAACAATTTACCTTACGTGATCAGCTGATGTAAAAGCTCCAAAACGAAATTGCATGGAAATGAGGGATTGAGGAATTTACTCACATTTGTGAACAAATGTCGGCGGATGGGTAAATTCCTCAATTTCAGCTTGTGGGCAAAGCTTTTACATGTTCGAAGTTGAATATCTAGTTATTCAGTAGTTTATGCTTTGGGAAACGTTCGGTTGAGTACGTAAAAGCTCATTTTAATTAATACGCGGTAATATACGAAAAAACATTTAAAATGTCTATTAGCCACCTCGAAAACCTCAAAAGTTATATATTAAGTTTGATACAGGCGAATATGTAACATAGAGAATGAACGACGATGGACCGAATGGAGACCGAATTCTGAGTCGAATGAGCCATGTCCATGATAACAAGTCATCAAAAATAAAAATAAAGTCCGCAGACCGCCTCTTGTAGGCGTGGCATCGATTGAAAGTATAATCTTTCACATGCAATTAATTCAATATTTTCGTTCCAAATCGAAAAAATTGTACTTAATATATTATGTAAAAAACCATTTATTTTCAATCTCTTTCATACAAAGTTTTTGGCCACGCCCACATTTGGAGGCAGAATTTAAGAAAAACCTCTAATTTTCCAGAAAACATGGATTTCGACTACTTTTTAGTCTAACTTAAGTAAGGATAAGATATAAAATTTAGCACATTAGCTTCACCGGGTTCTATACTAGATTTCGTTCCTTTAAAATTTTTGGGCCACGCCCATGTTTAGAGGTTGATATTACGAAATTGTTGAATTTTACCAAAAAAAAATACATTTTTGGCATCGAATTAAAGAGTAATTGTTCAAATGCAATTTATTCAATATTTTTGTTCCAAATCGAAAAATGTTTACTTAATATGTTATGTAGAAAATATTAAGTTCTACATTTAGTTCATACAAAGTTTTGGGCCGCACCCATATTTAGAGGCACAATTCCATAAAAACCTATAAATTTCCAGAAAAACATGGATTTCGACTGCTTTTTAGCTTTACTAAGTATAGAATAAGATATAATATTTACCACATAAAGAATACCGGATACTATTTCAGATTTCGTTCATACAAAGTTTTCGGCCACGCCCACCTGTAGAAGTCAATTTCACAAAATTATTGAATTTGAACCCAAAAATTACAGCTTTGCGTACATTTTAGCCGCAAACTTGGATATTTCTATGCCAACATTGATTTTCAGTTAAAGAGTTTGGACTTGCCACGCCCCTTTTTAAAAAAAATGTGAACAAAAACTTAAGAGGAAGAATTTTTTTTTCTATTTAAATGATGCATAAATGGTAACTGGACGGGAATGGAAAACAAGAAAATAAACGAATGGAAAGGACAATAGGAATAGAAAGGAGAAAAGGAATGGAAGGTAGAATAGGAATGAAAAAGAGAATAGGAATGAAAAGGAGAATAGGAATGAAAAGGAGAATAGGAATGAAAGGGAGAATAGGAATGAAAAGGAGAAGAGGAATGAAAAGGAGAAGAGGAATGAAAAGGAGAATAGGAATAGGAATAGAGTATATACCGCTGTCCGTTACAGACGGACCGAAGTTATTATATACGCACTGTTGCACTTACTCACTGGCTTTTTTTCAAATTTATATTAAAATTTGAAAATTTTACCAAACTTCTCAAACGCTAAAATTTGGCCCTGAAATTTTTTTCAGATTAATTTTTTTCATTTATTCATTTCATTCGTTTTTGCATTCAATCAGATTTTCCCAACTTTTTGGTACTTCCCCGACCCCGAGAACTGAATACCAGCGTTGTTTAGAACAAAACCACAACGCCCAAATTTTAAAATATCACAACGCCCAAAAAAATTCCAAACATTTTTTGTTCCACCCATGCATCACTTTAAATAGAGAAAAAAAAGTATTCCTAATAAGTTTTTGTTGTTTTTTTTTTTTGTAAGGGGCGTGGCATGTCCAACTTCTTTAACCAAAACAAGTGAGTAAGTGCAAGAGTTCGTCTGTGACAAACTTTTTTTTTGTCTCGAATTCATATATTATTTGTATAGGCCACGCCCCCAAAAGTGGGTCTGGGCTAAAAATTAAAATCAATCAATTGCAATTTCGTTAGAATCATGACAAAATGCGCTGAACCCCAAAATTATTGCAAAAAAAAACCGTTTTTTCCTAAGCACCCCTCTTAAAAATGTGTGGGGCTCAAAACTTTGTATGGAGCGAACCTAGCAAATAGTATTATCTTGAATATTTGTTAAATTTTTTTTTTTAATTTGGAGTAAACTTTCCGAGAAATCGGGTTTTCAAAGATCTAAAACGGTAAAAGTGGGCATGGTCGATATTGTGGGCAGTCCAATTTACGCTCTCTCAGAGGTTTTGGGCCATTATTGCTCTATACCAAAATTTGAGCTCCTACGCCTTGTCTAAATTGACCAAAAGGCATTTTGAAAGAAAATTTGAAATAGACATTGTCTTACATTGAAGTGGGCGTGGCCGTCATCGGATTTAACTAATTTTTACACTTTGTCTGTACAAAATAAGAACCAACATATACTCCAAGTTTGAGCGTCCTAGCTCAATTTTAAAGACCTAAAAACTTCACACATACGGACAGACGGGCATACGGACAGACGGACCGACGGACCGACGGACGGACGGACGGACGGACATGGCTTAATCAACTCACCTGTCGGTCTCGATCATATCTTGAAAAGGTCTTAGGGGTCTACGATGATTATTTCACTGTGTTACAAACTATGCATTAAAATTAATATACCCTCGGTCGGATATAAACAATATTAGCATGGAAATACCCAAGTTTGCGGATAAAATGTACGCAAAAATGTAATTTTTTTGTTTAAATTCGCAAATTCTATTATTTTGTGAAATTGACCTCTAAAGATGGGCGTGGCCAAAAACTTTGCATTAACGGAACCTAAAATAGTGTCCTACTTTAGTGCTAAACTTTTATTTCTTATTCTTTCCTAATCCATGCTTTTTTTGAATTCTGCCTCTATATGTGGGCTTGGCCCAAAACTTGTACAAATTAAATATAGACCCAAGTAATTGCTTCATAATATATTAACAAAAATATTGAACAAATTGCATTTAAAGGTTTACTGTTTAAATCGATGCCACGCCCACTAGGGGTGGTCTACTGATTTCGTTTTTACTTTCAAATTCAGCTTTTCCCGACGTCTGACAGTTTTGAAAGATCTGGAGGTAGTTGTAGGTTTAGACTGATTGTGGGCATATCTGTTTGCGGATTTCGAAAATTTTAACACTTGTATTGCTTCGGATGACAGAGAGCCTACATATTAAATTTCAGCATTCTTGCTCAAAATTTAAGGCCTAAAAATTGGTGCCATATGGACAGACATGGCTCAGAATTCGGTCTCGATCATATGCCCCTAAGGTCTTGGGGGTCTATCGTTATTATTTCTCTGTGTTACTTTTTGCCTGTATCAAACTTAATATACTCCTTTCCTGTGGAATAGGACACAATAATTACATAATTTTTGCTCAGGTTGGGGCCAAAATTCTGTTCTGAAAACTTCAAATTTACAATGTCATATGGGTGGGGCGTGGCATGTCCCCCTTGCAACGCCCCTGCCTGTTTCCTTTCTTACCATTGCTTTACTTCAAAACTGTGAATCAGAATTTTCAAAAAGCAGAATTTTGACCCACTCCCTTGCGTGTAATTTATTCTCTATTATGATGAATTTATTTATCAATGTGTCTAATAAATAAATAACTGACGATGTTAAAAACTTTGGTAAATCAAACTCCTGCTTGAGCCTTATAAAAGATTTTCTAAGAGCGACAGCTGTGGCAAAAAGTTTGCAATGGTGTGTGGATCAGAAATTCTCATAAGAAAGAGAGGGAGGGTAACCGTCAGATTTTGGCAGAAAGACTTGGGGTCGCTAATCAGATTTATTTTCGTTTTAGTTTTAGAGGAAGTTGGAAAAGTCGGAAACGGAGTTAGTACGAAGGAAATCTGCGCAGTTTGCGATTGTACCATGGCGGGGATGTACACGCTGCTCTGCGGCGAGACAAGGGGACATAAAGAGAAATGCAGTCAAATATTTCCCTGTAAAACCTGCTGATTGCTTCTTTGCAATGACCGCTAAGACAAGTACAAAGTTAACGAGCAAAATCTGTTGTCTCTTCAGTCATGGTTGCGATTCCTAGATCTTGGTATATATGACCTTTCTGAAGTTGGCATGTCCAGTTTAACGTATCGTTGATTTCACAAGCGGATTCGTGAAATAAAAAAATCGTTATCCAATGTTAGGCTAGGTTGAAGTGGCTGTCGGGTTCGAAGAACCCAACTCACTTGGACCTATGTAGGTCCATTGTGGTACCACGTGGATCTGGAAAAATAACCTACTCGTTGAACCATTATGAGCTACTAATGAAGCGTAAGAGACGTTTTCTGTCAGTCGTGCTAAGATCACTAAGATCATTATAGAAGAAAGTTCCAAGGTGAAAATTTCGGTTCTTAGACAGAGCGGGGCATGTGCAGAGAAGGTGGAGAGTGGTCTCTTTTTCCTTTTCATCGTGCAGCTCCTGCAAAAATCGTTAGAAAAGAACCAAGTCTTGTCGCGTGCTTGCCTTTCAGACAGTGTCCTGTAATAACACCGTTTCAATCAAACTCCTAGAGCGTTTAAAATCTAGCTCAGGCCAAATCTGTTTTGTTACTAGACAGGTACTACCACTTGTCCATCTGGGATTTGTTCTTTCTATCGCATCTAGTTTTATCATCAATGCCTAAGGAGCCTTTATCAGGCGAAATTGAGAGAGTAGTTCCAAGTTTGGCGAGTTCGACATACTTGGAACTACTGCGGCACCCACCACACGAGAATAATGAACTGCTCTGATATCTCCTTTAGGGACGAACGGTAGTCTAAGGCTGTAATGATTTTTAGCCCTAACTCTACCTTGGGCTGAACTTGCAGTTGGATTAAAAGGTTAAATAAAGTGAATCTAGTTTGGGCCCCAAGTCACACTGGTATTCAGGGAAATGAGATTTGATTTTCTTAGCAGGGTTCACAAAAGATTTTCTTACGACCCAATCAAGCGTTGGATCTGCTTGTATCTGTTGTCACGTCTGCCATTGATACCTTTATTTTCCCCCATGAAGACATAAACACTTGAGTATGTTAAACTTGAGGAAAGCTCTGCTTGTCCTATACCTTTGAAGAGGATGACGATGCAGCGAAACACTATATTTGTAGTTATCCCGCCCTTGCTCGCACGATTTCCGGATTTCCGGGTTTAACGTGATGCGTGCGAAACATCTTTGCTCTTCATCACTGAAGCTCCTTTTCATCTTTCCTTACGATACGGTATTTCGTGGAACTTTGATTCCGAAACGCGTCCGCTTTATGTCAAAAGGGTTATAAGTTATTAATATATTGGTTTTTATTGTATAAAGAAATCTGTGTTTATATGTTCATTCACTCCCAATACAACTTGGAAACCAAAAACAAAAAAGAATACGGAAGAACTAAATACATTGAAGCAAGGTGTCTACATGGTGCTATATAATGCAAATTTGAGTTGTAGGATTCTCAGCCAAAAAAAAAAGAATGCTCGTCTTTCTACGCGATCACGCAGAGCTTTTTTTGCAAAAATTAAGCGTGGAAGAAAAGATTGAACGAGCGACGATTGTCTCCAACAAGGACAAGAAAATTACTTTAATGGACTCTATTTACTGTTTCTGCCACTTGTATACCTAGTACGGACCCTTCAACTCCAGGGCGGGTTGCTGGATAACTTCTTGAAAAGTGCTTACTTCGCTTCTTATTTGTCATTGTCAGTCTCACTACAGTCAGTTTCACTAAATAACTTCGCCCACATTCTGTAACCACCAAAATTCAATGTACATTCATCCCTCCAACTGTTTGTATAATAATTTGCTTACCATGCGATTATCTAATAGTACTTAGGTACTTATCTACACCTAACCATGCATGTTTTAAAACGTAGTTATATTCTAATTCATTTTATGCATATGATATTACGACCATCCCACATATTTACTTAATCATACCAATCACAAGTCAATCAATTTAATCGAGCGTTAGTGTACCGCCAATTTCACACAGTTTGGTCTAATTTGTTATTCCAAATGCAAAGCCCTATCGGAAATAAGACTTCAAATACGCTATCACCGTGTCAACGAAAATGTTCCCAAACAAATTGGGCTAATTGACCATATGTAAATCGAAGCTTCCCCACAGTACCGCCCTTGGCGCAGGCGGTTGTCATTGTCAATTTAACTAAACATTACACTACATCCTGCCTCGCGTTTGCCTCTAATGCTCACCATGACCTTAATTCCTGAAGTCATGACCATGTTTTGGCGGCAAAGGATATGGAGTACTAATCACCTCCGCATGAAAAGACAACAAACAACCACCACCGAGTCGGTTTTTATTAAAATTAAGTCCTGGTAGGTATAGGGGCTTCGACAAGGTTTCAATTAAAATTCAATTATCAAGTGAGTGCACACGTTTTAATGGACTTTCATATTAAACATTATTTTGTTTTGCAGGTCAAACAGACAAAATAATGCGTACAATATCAGATGCTTAACCCACAAACAGCTAGATCTCGACTAGGCTTTGAGAACATCTCTATGTGTTGGGTATAGATGCAAAACCGAGTTTCCGCCAGCATATAACGTTTGATTATATCCAGTGGTCGTACCTGAATTTCGAATTTGCCTTGTGAACATCCACTTTAACCACATTTAGTCATCTGGCATTCTTTGCGTGGATGCATTGCATATTTTCGGGTTTGGATATGTTCCATGGACTGACACAGGTTGTCCGATGTCACGGGTCGTGTTCTTTTCTGCCATTGACCCATTTTGCTTTCGCTCCGACATATTCACATCGTCCTCTGGTTTGTTTCGTAAACTATGGATGACATATACGTCATTCCGGATGGAAGTGTATAATTCAGATAGTTGTTATACTTTACCAGGAGAATTTTATTTTGAATGAACAATATGTTACGCACTGAAATAATACCGGTACTCATTACGCCTTTGTGACATATTTATCAAAACCCACAGATTTATGAAGCCAACTGTCGATCCATCCGTAGGACATCATCTTCGGCATTTTCACCAGCTATTAGCCCCTGTTATTCCAAATGTCCGGTTTAATGTCTAATTTGACTTGACTATGTGAAGTTCTGGGTTTGGATTCTGAAAATATCTCAATCCAGTCCTTGGAAATGTAGGGTCCCTGGATATGGATGAGTCTCTTCGATCTACTTAACAACCCCTAAGTCAGCACTTGTCCAAGGGGTATCCGTATCCGTGTTGCTTTTGGAGTTGATTAGGTACAGTAGAGTGTGTACAAGTCACAACAGTTTAAAATCTAATGCGGCCCTTACACCACGCAATATTATTGCGCAATACTAGGTATGACGGTGTAAGGGCTTTATTGCGCAATAAATTGCGGCAAAAAATTCGGACACAAAATTTTTGGTCAATATTTTGCGCAATAATATTGCGTGGTGTAAGGCCCGCATTAGAATTCCTTTCCTTGACTTGCAGGCATCGTTGATAGGTACACGCAAGAGCTCTATTCTCTTCTCAGGTCCCTTTTTCTTCGAGTAGCCTTCGTTCTGCTTCTCCTAGGTCGACTGCAGTAAATTGAAACCTCTCCTTGACCAAATCTGCCTGTTATCGGAACCACATCCATTAGGAACTTAAAGAAACTTATGTAAATGTGTTTACGACTCTTAAATATTCGGAAGTATAGTCTTGTGTTGATAGTTCAACCAATTAAAGTCTGTGTCATGGTCATAGTATTTAAAGCAAGTGCCTTAAGTTTAATAGACCAGATTACAAAAAAATAATAAGGCTCTTTTTTATACCCCATCCCATAATAGGAGGTATATTAAGTTTGTCACATAGTTTGTAACACATTGAAATAATAATGGTAGATCCCCAAGACCTTAAGGGCATATGATCGAGACCGAATTCTGAATCGAATGAGCCATATCCGTCCGTCCGTTCGTCCTTCTGTATGTCACATGTTTTTAGGCCTTTAATTTTGAGCTAGGGTGCTGAAACTTCGTACGTCAGGTCCACGTCATGCGAAGCAGTACAAGTGTAAACATTTTTGAAATCCGCCCAAAGACACGCCCACAATCGGTCTAAATGTGCAACTACCTCTAGAGTTTTCAAAACTGTAAGACGCTCTAAAAGGCTGAAATTTGACATGTAGCATCTCCTAATGAATGTAAGACACAAAAAAGACAAATCTAATTGGTAAACCTCCTCTAGTGGGCGTGTCATCTGTTTTGAGGGTAAATTTTCAAATGCAGGTTACTCAATATTTTTCCTCGAAATTGAAAAAAATTTATTTGCTTAATATTTTATTTAGAAAACGCTTAGTTTCACATTTTGTTCATACAAGACCTTGGGCCACGCCCACATTTGGAGGCAGAATTGAAGAAAAACCTAAAATTTTTCAGAAAAACTTAATTTCGACTTTCCTTGAGCCTAATTTAGGAAAGCATGAAACAAAAAAAGTAGCAAACGAGACTTCAGTCCAGATTTCGTTCATATAAAGCTTTTAGCCACACCCCTTTTAGGGGTTGATTTTTCAAAAATATTGAATTTGAACCAAAAAATTGCATTTTTACGTACATTTAACTTGGAAATATCTGTGGAAGTATAACTGGAAAAATAACTTTGCCATCAGCATTTTACAATGTGGGATACGGTATTCAACGGTCTGTTTTACGGACTGTAACTTCTGCGTGCACACTGTAGAACTTACTCACTGGTTATTTATACCCAAGGACTTACCGAAGCCCAAACACTTGCAATTTACTGGCGATTCATTTTGAGCAAGGTATTAAAAAAAATCAGAAGAGCTGTTCCTGCACTCCACGTTCTTAATCAAGTTTTCCCTATCACAGTCAAGCATACTTTCCTATACCATCGTCCAGTTGTTTTTAATCTAATTTTGCAACGCCCCACTAACTTGGCCGCAACTTTATCACAACTAATCAGCAGCACAGTTCGTATGAATTCCATTAGTCAGCTGACTTTATTCACTTAAAAGTAAAATATTACCCACAGAGAGAAGTCGGAAAAAAACCCTATCCCTAGATAACTTACGCCCTCAATCTGCAACCAAGTCGGCGAAAGTGTGCCTCCTGGTTCTTGCACATTCATACATATATATTTTTTTTTCATTTTCCACTAAAATAACCGACTCACCACTGCGCTATGCGAACGCATATAAAACTTTTCACAAATTTAATTAAAAGCACTCCTATCTCCTACATAGTTACAAAGCCAGCTTATAAAAGCTAAAAAAAGGCATTCGTCGGATTGTAGCACTTGCCCCAACCGCACTTAAAATTCATTTAATTTTTTTTTTTAACAAAAACTATAACGAAATCCTTCACCATTAGCTTACAATTAGAGTCTCATATAAATTTTCTGGCTCCTTCTTAAAATAAAAAAAAAAAACTAGAAAACTATTGATGCATATTAGCAGGGCGAGATAAAATTAAAATCTGTAAATCCCTGCACCTCCACAATAAATTTATTTAACGCAAGCAGTTGTGCTGAAACGGAAGCGCAGCTAATATTTCAAAAAACTAAAAAACGAACATCCTACCAACCATCCGTTGCAAAGATTCGATTAAAATTGAGATAGTAAGGGTGTTCTTTGCATTTCGTAGACTCAGCTGAAAACACCAAAGTAATACGTTTCAATTAGAGCTTAATTTCTAGCGGCAATGTGGCTGGTCATGGTTGAAGGACAACGACGCGGTTGCAAAGAAAAAGAAGCAAATAAAACTAAGGACAACCTGTTATATGGGATGAAAGAAAGAACAATGTAGGTATACTGACTGTTGAGTATGGTTGAGTGTTCTTTATGTTCGGAACGTGTAACTTGGTTGTTGCCACCAAATTAGAAATAAAATACATTTAGTGAGCAAAAAAATATAAAAATTCGGCTTCAGATGCAAATCATAAATCATTACATTAAACTGCAGGTAAACCGCAAGGGAGCCTCACTAAGGTGACTGGAATAACAAACCCAAGGAGCCTAGTTCAAATTTAAAGCGGGAGCTTTACACTCTTGCCTTTCCTATCCTCCCCCATAGTTCCTAATTGGGAGTAAACTCAGTAAAGTGAAGAGACCAAGCAAACCTGATTCAATCCTTAAAGGCACAAGGAAGCATGAGGCTACTTCTGTGACCCGCCCACCCACGACAACAAATGTAGAATGTGCTTTATAGTGGTTGAAATAACAAGAAATACTTCCTTTTTTTTTGATATAGCGAAAACCTTTTCAAAGCACACTAGGTGTCAAAAGAAAAGAGTTCCAACAGGCGAGCGCCATAGGCAAAATTATTCCTAAAGGATTAATCAATTAACGTAGTGAATAACCATAATTATATTTACACTGTTATGCTACAACTTGTTGACTGGCTTACACACAATACCAAAGCAAATACAGACTGAACAAACAACTTCTGAATATTGAAACATCTTGAATGAATAAACAATTATATTGCTTCAAAATTGACACATCAAGTACAATATTTCCTAGCATTTCAACTTTCCTGATTCCTCACATAGCTTCAAAAAGGAAATACATATGTGCTTGTTGACCTCCATACACTATAACTATAGCATTCTTTACACATATTACACTTCGAAGTGCTGCATCTTTTTCCAATTATTATACCACAAGCAGTTGACCAAAATGTATAAATTATCAAGCAATTTAAGATGTCCATCATGTGGCAACAAGATTCCAAACGATATACATCCTTGAAACACTGAATTCTCCCACAGATTTACTTAACGAACACACCTACGACCAACTCGATTCACTAAACGAAAACACGTACATATCTGTCATTTCAGCCAACAGTAAACTGACATTCGCTTAATTTAATAACCTCCAGTGGAAAAACTTCGAGACTTTGTCAATGAATACACGGGTGTCCAGGCTCGGATGACACAGTTGTATTTGAACGTTTTAATTCTGAAAAACGAGACGTAGAGTAAAAAGCAATTGAATCAATATAAACCGCTGAATTCTAAGTGACGAAGTTGAATCAATTGTGATTTGAACTTAAATAATCCGTACTTGATAAATACAGTGTATGATTGTTATTTTTTAATTTAAATTGAGTTTTTTTAGACGAACCTCGAAAGCAAAAAAGTTACATCCGTGTCAGAAAACGGGGATAAAACTCTTTAATATCCGGGTAAATTAAACATCTGGAACAGTATCAGGCCTAAGTCCCCCCGCCCAGGGCAAAAAATGCAATTAAAT
Organism: Neoascia interrupta; assembly: GCA_947623515.1. Lineage (NCBI taxonomy): Eukaryota > Metazoa > Arthropoda > Insecta > Diptera > Syrphidae > Neoascia > Neoascia interrupta. The sequence continues at coordinate 147,857,289 of OX392462.1, forward strand.
AGTGGAATTTTTTAAAATTTCCTAGTAAAAAAATATGCTTGATGATAAATCGCAGAGCCTCTCCGGGCACCTATGAAAAGTATTAGTGTATCCAATCTTTTTTATAATTTTACAGAGATATTGTGCTTAAATAGCATCGGGAACTTATACGGTTCCAGACTTCGGGGCGTTAAAGTATTACTCCAACTCCAGGACGCTATTACCGGGGAAGGTGGGCACCCCGACACGACGCTGTTCGATGTTCAAAAACTTGAGCAAAATAGCACAGTAAGTACTGCCGATGTAATGCCGGCTTACATAAAGCTGCTTTTGGAAAAATTCTAGCTAGAGAAAGACTATAGATGAATAATCTTGAACATCAAAAGAACTCATTGGGAAGTCTCGAGAAGCAGCTAAGCGAACCAAAGGATGCTATAGAAGAACACCAGGTGCACAGCACTCTCTTCAAGGAAAGATTTAAAACCATTGACCAGAAATTTGAAACTAAAATAAAAATGCTGAAAGAAAAAGTCGGCGACGTTAAATCGCAACCGGAAAGACTAGAACAGCGGTGCGAACAGCTGACTAAAGAGCTGCATTACGTCAAGAAGCACAAGGTTAGGGAGTTTTCCAACGTAAGCCTACGATAAAACTAGTGGGAGGGTTACAATTCGCCTAGGCAAATCGTTGAATGCCCCATCCCAAATGACCAAGCTCTAAAATGCGTCAAAAATTTTGGTTATTAAACTTCAGTTTCTATTAGCTTTAATTGTGTTAAGAATTTGTCAGTTAAGAATCTTCTTTCTTTAAAAAGGGGCTTGGCATCAACCCACTTTGACTAACATATTTTTTTTATCATATTTCTTATCATATTTTTTATCAGATTTGGTAGACACGTGTTGATCGCAGTTTTATATAAAAAATTTGTTTTAAAAGTGGTCGTAGCAAAAATTTATTCATTTGAGTTGATAGCTTACGCACATATCTAAACATTTTGTAGTGCAAGTTTTTTGGATTTAAAGCAAATGTAACAAATAAAAACCGTTTACTAGAATGCATATTAAATATGACCACGCCTACAAGGGGCGGTTTTCGTTTTTTTTAAATGCCAATCACAATAAACTTAAGCGAGGATATCGCATACCAAATTTCAGCTTCCTACGACAACTTTGATTTTTCATGCTAATAAGTAAAGTGGGCGAGTCAGTCGGCAGATCTCAAAAAAAAAATACACTTGTACTGCTTCGGGACCTACAAAGAACAGATATCAAGTTTCAAGTTCCTAGCTCAAAATTTAAGGCCTAAAAACTACCGACAGACGGACAGACGGACGGACGGGCGGACATGGCTCATTCGACTTACAATTCGGTCTCGATCATATGCCCTTAAGGTCTTGGGGATACGGTGATTACTTCTCTATGTAACAAACTATGAATCAAAATCAATATACCTCCTATCCTATGGGATAGAGTATAAAAAAGGCAAGCAAAGCGAGCTCTTTTGATTTACCGGAGTCTAGCAGTCAAATCCTTGGAGTTGCAGCGGAGATTCGTTTTATAACAAGCACCACACAACCAGCGTCGTGGATGAAAGGTTGCATTTTTGGTTTAACAATCTTCCAGCAATTTTAAATATAATCTTATTTATCTTGGCACTTTAGAAATTGCTACTTGGTACTTCGACACCTGCATACCGAAAAAAATGAACCGGGTCAAAATTTTATCTGAGCCTAGCGGAATCTTTTTTTTTCTCGGAACCAAGTTAAGCTACAAGTTCGCGTAACAAAAAGACTATAACTTACATACTGGGTTCCAAGGTGGGTCGACAACCGGATACCGAAATCAAAGAATGGGGTCAAAATTTCATCTGAATCCAGTGGAATCGTGTTTTTTGCGGAGCTGGGTCAAGCTTCAAATTTCTAATACTTACTTAGTTAAGGTGGCGCTACAGTCCGGGGTGGACCTGGGCCTCAGCCAACAAGCATCGCCAGCCTGCTCTGTCTCTAGCTCGCCGTCTCCAGTTTCGCACGCGAAGTTGGCTGAGGTCCCCTTCCACTTGCGTGCGCCACCTGAGTCTCGGTGCTCCTCTACCGCGTCGTCCCTGCGGTGTGGATTCGAAGATTTTCCGGGCCGGGGCGTTGGTGTCCATCCGCTCTAGATGACCCAGCCATCGTAGACGTTGTGTTTTGACTCTTTTGGCTAGGTCGGTATCGCTGTACAGCCCGTACAGTTCGATGTTATATCTCCTCCTCCACTCTCCGTCTATGCAGACGGGACCGTAAATCGTCCGAAGAATTTTCCTCTCGAAGCAGCCTAAAGTGTTTTCATCCGCCTTTGACAGGGTCCATGCTTCTGCACCGTAAAGCAGGACTGGGATGATGAGGGTCTTATACATGGATACTTTAGTTGCTCGAGAGAGGGCTTTGCTACTCAATTGCCTTCTTAGCCCAAAGAAACAGCGATTGGCAAGAATTATCCTTCGTTTGATTTCAGCGCTGGTGTCATTGTCTGAATTGATAGCGGAGCCCAGGTAGACAAAGTCCCTAACTACCTCAAAGTTATAGCTGTTGATGGTGATGTTTTGTCCAAGACGTCGGTTTTGGGTGTCTTTTCTTGATGACAGCATATACTTGGTTTTGCCCTCATTGACTGCTAAACCCATATTCGCCGCTTCCGTCCCAATACTCACGAAGGCTTCACTGACATCACGCTTTGTTCTACCGATTATGTCAATGTCGTCTGCGTATGCAAGTAGTTGAACGGACTTTTGAAAGATTGTACCTCTGGTGTTAGCGCGAGAGTTCTGCACAATTCTCTCAAGTATGATGTTAAAGACGTCGCATGACAGCGCGTCGCCTTGTCTAAATCCTTTTTTGACATCAAAGGGGTCGGTGAGGTCTTTGCCGACCTTGACGGAACAGCGTGAGTTTTCCATCGTCATCCTGCACAGACTGACGAGTTTGGCAGGGATGCCAAAACTATATAGCTCGTCTCTATAGATGCTGTCATATAGAGACGAGCTATATAGCGACGAGCTATATTCAAATTTCTATTAGGCGTAACAAAAAAGCTACAAGTTCCATCACTGGGTCGTCACCCGGTTACCGAAAAAAGTGAACCGGGTCAAAATTTCATTTGAACCTAGTGAAATCTTGTTTTAAAGCTACCGATTCGGGATTGGCGTAACAAAAAAGGTACAATTAACCCGCCGGGTCCACTGTGCGGGCGTTGAAGTGTGCGTGCTTTCGTGGTTACGGGAAAAACATGGTTTCTCAGAACGAAAAGTTCTTTATTCTTTCTATCACGAGTCGGTTGCTCTCACACTTGATGCGCTAAAAGGAATAGCCACGGAATCGCTGCAGACCATCCCTGAAGAAAAACAAAAAGTTGATGATGGATTTTGCGAAGAGCACATGCAGCAAGTTTACCTGGTCCAGTTGCGCGGAAGAGTTCAGATAAGGGGTCAGACGCTTCGGCAGTTGGACACTGATATCGACCGGTTGCCGAATTTTTCCTATCCAATCACCAGGTAAATTAAAAACGAGTTGGCAACCGAATGGAAGGTAAGGAGACACTCGCTGAAACACTTGCACTTACCTCACAATAAAATCAGCAGACCAAGCTTAGCAAGAAAATCGATTAGCTCAAGGAATTGTGCACGCTAAAGTGCTCATATCAACACATCAACATCGAAAGACAAAAACGAACACAGCTCGGGGACAAATGAGATTCTGGAAAAACGAGATTGGACACCTACAGTACAGCGAAAGTGCGGAACTCCACCAAGCCAGCTTCCCACGTTTTCCCAGGACTAGGCAAGACGAAACATGGCAGTGACAACGTTCTACATAAGTCAACGAAAAAATTTGGCGGAGCTAAAGATGGTTGTTGAAATCGACACCCCCAGGACCACCTTCCAAGCTTCACAAGCAAAACGCTTTAGCGCGGAAACCTTATCTAGGGGACTAACCCGTTTGTAAACACTGCGGGCGAAGGTATTTCTGTCCAGAGAATAAGATCTAAATCTGCAGAACGCTGCAGTACTGAGAAATTTCCCAATGCACAATAAGAAGATCCTGACACTGAACTAATCCTTGCATAAAAGGAAGTAAAAGCCGAACGCAAGAAGGATCTCTCACAGAAGTCCTGCCATAAGGCGTACTAGGCGCTGTGAGACTCTTTCCATTATGCAAGTTAGTGTTCTGCGGAGAAAATGCCGGATGGAAGATCCTTTAAGATACAGCGGGTTACTTTCTCCTCGATCGAAAGGGCAAGAGGTTCTAATGACACGATTGGGAGTTTCCAAGTGCCCCAAAACACCTAATTTAAACTTTGTTTAGATATATTTGTCTGATCAGACATTTATCCTAACAGCAGGCGGGTATGCATGACACCCGTACCACGGCAGGAAATCTATCCAGAACGTGTTCTTTACTATTTTTTTCACGTTCTTATATAAAATCTTTACCACCTGGAGGTAAAGATTTTATATAAGATTTTATAAAGTTTTTTTTTTTTTCATTTAAAAACTTTGTCTCAATAATATAATTAAAGTCTTGGCTTTTATTGTGTAAGTTTCTTTACCAGAATGGTTTTGTAGTAAATGGCCGTGTTGCTTTTATGGAACTCACTCACTACTATTTCTAAGGCGAGAGCTACACTCTACACACTCTTTAATTATTATTTATCATAGAAGGGAAAAAGGACCCGGCTTTTTAGTAGGAGGTTTCACCTCTGAGGCATTACTGCGTATCCTCATTGTACTAACTACCATACGCACCACCTTTCAGGCAGCTTACTTAAATTTGCTTAGCTTAACTGCTATTTGTAGAAAAACTACGGACACGCTTTTATTAGCTCAGTGTAGACGCCGAGAGCGGATTTCGAAAGTGCACTACGTGCGCAGTTAGCAAAGGGGTATTTATTGGACGAGGCCCAAACAAAAATATTACAATATTCTACAGTGCCTAGGGATATTCGAACAATGTAGGCTTAACACTCATTTCAAACACCTATGAAATTGCCACAATGGGCTACCAAAGTTGAAAGAGGATGCTTTGAAATATGAGCAATAAACCCATATATCGAATAAATCGAAAAAACTAACACCATAAGCTTAAGAGAATTTTGAAAGTTCCTCTACAACTGCGTGCCGTTACGAGAGAAAAAAATCTCCAAATCTCCAATACAAAGTTAAACTGATTCCTCCACGCTTGGAATAGCATATGTGGAAGGTCGATGGTGCATTTAGTCAGCTTTTCAGGGGCTTAGAGCATCTAAGCACGATCATTCTCTATAGGAGTTTTTGTGCAGTGCTGGTCCTACTTCCCATTGTACATTTTGATTCTCCGCCCAAAATCGGGCCAAGAGCGTCGACTTTAGACACTGGGATAAAGACGACACCTCTGGGATATGGGACGAGGTTTAAAGTGCCTTTGCCATATTAAAGATCTATGATAAAGACAATTTCGAGAAATATAGGCTTCTACCATACTTTCAGACCTCTTTGACATATAAGCCATTTCAAACTGCCATTTTCAGGGGCCGTACCCCGATACAGAGTCTTAAAATTCATTCGCGATACTTTACTCAATAGTTTCGCTAAGCGGTATCTAGTAAGCTTCTGAATGACAACATAAAAAAAAATAACCAACCTTCTATCATAAAATTTATGCCGTTGCGTTGACCCATTAGCCATTCTTCATAAACTTATCAAATAATGCGGAACAATCTTTTTGAAAATGCAAGACATCCATTGCCCGGTTTCTTTCGAAAAGTGATGATGGCGTTAAGTGCATCCCACCAAACAATGTCTTGTTAAATACGTATTTGTTCCATTACATACATACATTCAACTAATGCCACATCATTTTTCTTTTTTTTTCAGGTTAACGACCAAACTTAGGTTTGCACCTTCATAACAGACATTGATTTGGCCAAAAGGAGATCTTTCAGCACACCAATGAAACATTCTGCCTCATTAATATTTTAAACCCTTCCTTGCACATTTACAACTGAATCCAGTTGTTCATCTGACAACTGACAACGTATCATAAGCAACCGAGCGTACCTCTATGTGTTTCCTGTCCTACGAAACGGACGAAAATTATCCTAACGCGGACACTATTGCCTGCCCATTGTGCCGGAAATTGATAGTTTGGACCTTCTACATCATACGTTAGCTTGACCATCGAACGTGGACGATAATCTCGGGATTATTTATGGCCTTTCTACAAGCAATCGAGTTGATTGTGAACGCGAACGACTACTATGTACCGGCCTCTCGATAGTACCGACCATTGCTGGGTTGATGAATTTCCCCGGGAAAATGTCATCGTCGTGATACTTCACGTAGGGAAAGACAGTATGGATTGTGACACTGTGGATTGACAGTGTGGATTGTGAGTCTCTCAATACTCCTCTCGTTCGTTCAAATATCTCAAGCTCAAGAAAATAAAGGTTTTAGATATTTGAGCGAACGAGAGGAGTATTGAGTCTCCGCCCACTTTAGGCTCGGTATTTGTATGAACTAAACTTAGCAAAAATGATATCTTTAATGTTTGTCATATAATTTTTTTTCTATTTGGAGTAAACTTTTCTATAAATCGGGTTTTTAAAGATCTAACATGTTAAAACTGGGCATGGTCGATATTGTGCGTGGTTCACTTTTTTTCTTCGTAGAGGTATTGGGCCATTATTGCTCTATACCGAAATTTGAGTTCCTACGCCTTGTCTAACTTGACCAAAAGCCATTTTGAAAGAAAATTTTTTAATAGAGGTTGTCTTACATTGAAGCCACCACTGGCGTGGTCGTTGGCGGATTTAACGAATTTTTACACTTTGTCTATACAAAATAAGAAACAAAATACACTCTAAGTTTGAGCATCGTAGCTCAATTTTAAGGACCTACAAGCTTCGCACATACGGACAGACGGACGGACATAGCATAATCGATTCAACTGTCGGCCTCGATCATATCTCTAAAGGGTCTTAGAGATCTAGGGTGAATATATCATTGTATTACAAGCTTTACATTAAAATTAATATACCCTGGTTTGGGTATAAAAAGAACCAAAAAACCGCAAAGTCACAAAAACTACTTTTTAGGGACTTAAAAATACTTGAGAACTGAAATTAGTACGAGTTTAGTAGGTGTTTTCATGAGAAGAAGCTCAAGAAAATAAACGATTAATCATTGATTTATTCAATTCAAAGTCTGATATGCCGGCATTTGTATTGATTGGGCTTACAGAACCATGTCCATGAACAGAATATTAGTGTGTACAGCATATGATTTCAAAAAAGCTAAATTAAGGCCAACTGGCACAGTACTGGCACAGCACTGGCTAAGTTAACCATAGTGATCGAATTTGGACAACGATTGAATCGGTCATCCTAGCTGAATCGGTTTGAGCAGTTCCCCCTATACCATATTAAAAATAAAGGTAAGACGAGAACCTGTATCGTAGCAAACAAAAACCTATATATATCAATGTTATCTCATTTTTGCACAGGTGACGTAACGGTGGTGGAGATCAGAGGGAAGGTCGAAAACTGTACGGGGGCGTCAGTCTACATGCCATATGACGAAGGTACATCAGTCCCTCGCAGTCTTTGAAAGCGTTAGTGACAGCGTCCGAGCAAGGTTAAAAGAACTTAGTCTTAAGCTGTGATGTCAATGCCCATCATACGATCTGGGAAAGCTCAGACATTAACGCTAGAGGCGAGGTTCTGTTTGATTGTGTCCTTGGCTCCAACCTTTTAGTGTGTAACAGGTAGTGTGGGTAATGATACCACCTTCATTACAGCGAATAGGAGAAAAATTTTAGACGTAAGCTCCATCTCTCAGAACAGCTCTGTTCAGGTAATGAACTGGAGAGTATCTAAGCAACCATCGCTATCAGATCACTGCTGGTTACTCTTTGAGATACAGGAAGGCTCTCAGGCTAGGAAAGTTTTCAAAAACCGAAAAAGAGTAAACTGGGTGAAGTTCAATAAGGAACTGCAGAGGACCATCACCCCCTGCCCAGACAGAGATCTCATTACCGAACATGAGATCGACGACAGAGTCGAACCCAATACCGGGGTGCTCTCTAGCTCTTTCGAAAAATATTGCCCAAACAGCAGAACAGGAGGAAAGCAACGCTCTCCCTGGTGGAACTCCAAGATCGCTCATCAAGAGCTCGGGATCTAGGTGGAACCTTGCAAAAGAGGGCCCCATCGAATGGACAACATATAAGGAGAGCGTAAGAATTTTGAAAAAGGAGGTCAAATTCACCAGGAGGAATTCATGGAAGTATTTCTGCAAATCAATCGAAACCACAGCAGAAGCGTCCGGACTGAAGGATGTCCTATCCAAAGCGCCACTATCGATGTCTTTACTTAGACAGATGGCGATTGGACCACGACACACAAGGAAACGCTGTGCTGACGGAAACTTCCTTCCCAGGTTGTACCGACACCCAGAAGTTAAGATACAATAACACAACACTCTCGGAGAAGGATGGAGGAAGAAAAGATCAGGGCTATAACCGATGTAAATAAGCTTGCCTGGGCGATCAACTCCTTCGATCCCTTTAAGGCACCAGGGACGGATAACATCTGACCAATAATGGTCCAAAAAGCAGGGGAAACTATCATTCCATGGCTTAGCAATGTAAACATGTCCTGCTCAAGGCTGTGCTATATATTCCCAGAGCTTGGAGAGAAGTCCGAGTGATATTCATCCCCAAGGCAAAGGACTATATACCCATAAGCCTGTCTTCATTCATGCTCAAGGCGATGGAGCGGCTTGTCGATGTATATGTGAGAGAGGTGATTGGTGATAACTATTTATCAAATTCACAGCGTGCGTACATGCAGATTGGTTGACACTGCACTACATAGAGTAGTAACATACTGGTAGAAAAATTATTGTAACATAAGAAGTACACTTTGGGTGCTTTTCAAGATATAGAGGGGGCGTTCAATTGCAATGAGGCAAACGCCGTACTGCGCAGCTTGAGAAACGCTCACCTATACAACAGTCTATGCGACTGGATCGGGCTCATGTTAAGCACACGAAGAATAAACAGTTAATTAAGCAAAGTATGCACCAGACGAAACGTTAGCAGAGGAACACCGCAAGGAGGTGTCCTATCTCCGCTCATATGGACAAATTGCAAAAAGCCCTGGAGAGGGAAGGTTTCATTATGAGCGCATATAAAGACGATGTGGCAATCTTGATCCCAGGTTCCCAATCCTCAGTGAGCGACTCAGCAACGCACTTCGTTTTGTTGGAAACTGGGTTGAGGGTAGAGGACTGGGAATAAATCCTTCAAAGACGGTCTTCTTGTTGTTTACCAGGAAAAGGGAATTTCCACCCTTAAGGACACCAAGAATGGGGGAATAGAGATACCGATATCCAAATCGGTCAGATACCGGGCGGCATATTAGACTCTAAACTCAGCTGGAGGGATAATATAGAAGACCGTGCCAAGCGCACATGCATGGCATTATACGCCTGTCGCAGAACGTTCGGCAGCATGTGGGTACACTGGATTTATACAGCGGTTGAAAGACCCATCCTAACTTACGGTGCAGTTGTATAGTGGAAAGCTACAGAAAGAAAGTGTCATCTCTCTTACCTGACCAAGGTCCGAAGGGCAGTCTGCTTGAGTATAGCAGGGCACCTAAGGACCACACCCACCGCAGCACTGGAGATAGATACTACTCAACTTCAGCCCCATGGACATTTATTGCTGCAGCAAGGCAGCTAAAACAGCAGTTCGCCTAAAAAAAATCCGAACTGTTGTCCTCAAGAGCGAATGGACACGCCCCTGTGGAAACTCAATGGATTGCCTCCATACATACCCAAGTCGCGGATTCGCTTGCCCCAGGAAAATCGTTACTAGAATACCTGAAAGATGTAAATTGGGAAGAAAATACCATCACAGGAAATGACAAGATCGCCGAATATACTGACGGCTCTAACATGGATGTCGGAAACGGCACAGGCATCTTCTGTCAAGCTCTGGGACTAAGCAAATCTTCCCGTATCAATGATGACTGCAGTATTTTTCAGGCGGAGCTAGCATCTATAATCCAAGCTCCCACTGAGCTAAAGAACAGTGGCAGCTTGGACTATACCCATACCCCACCTCTTCAGTCTGAGCATTCATATTCCTTCAATTTGCGCAAAGCCGATTTTACAAAATTAAATAACCTGCTCAACTTAGTAGATTTCAATTTTGTTTTGAATCCTTTAGCGCTGTTTTATGCCAAGATCCTCAACCTATACGTTCCTTATTTACCAAAAAAGAACATCACTTCATCCCCACCCTGGTACAACCATGAACTTCGCTTAATGCGCAATAAAAGAAACAACCGTTGGCGTTCTTATCTTTTATCCCGCTCTGCCTCTGACCTCTTTTATTACATGCTTTCCTACAACGATTTCGCAAAACCTTGCGATTCTCTCTACTGAATGCAAGCCTCTCTGATCTCAGATCCAAAGCGTTTTTACCACTTCATAAACGCAAAAAAAATCTATAGCTACCCCGCATCCTTTAATTTCCTCAATACTTCCTCCAATGAGCCCAAGAAAGTCGCCAACTTTTTTGCTTCAACTTGCGCCAACTTCTTTAGTCAATCTTTTACCGACCAGACCCTTCAACTGGATCAGGACTACTTTCGATACCTGAAAGACCTTCCTCAAACGTCGCTTGTATCTCTCAACTTCCGCCTTAGTCACCGATGACTTCACCTGCAGCCCTGACAGCCTGCCCGCCATTGTTTTGAAAAACTGCGCAGGCCACCTGATCAAACCCCCACTGCCCTGCTTCAGAAGAACATTTCACAGGGAGTTTTTCCGCATCTCTGGAAATCCGCCTATATCATCCCTTTTCACAAAAAAGGACCCAAAAATGAAGTCACCAATTATCGCCCCATCGCCAAACTGTCATGTATTCCCAAACCTTTTGAAAGCATCGTCTACGACACTATTTCTTTTCACTGCAAACCAATATTCTCTACAAACCAACATGGTTTCCTGAAAGGCCGATCAACCACCACTAATCTAGTCGAGTTTGTTTCGCAATCCTTGTGTGCCCTAGAGAATGGCAAGGAAGTTGATGTTGTTGCCACTGACTTCAGCAACGCCTTCGACAAAATCTCACACCATGTCATTATTCTAAAATTCACTGCTCTTGGTTTTCCCCCTGGCTTTATCTCATTACTGAAATCCTATCTTGAAAATCGACAATATATTGTTATCTTCAGATCTTTTTTATCCAACCAATTTATATAATAATCCAATTTATATATGATGTCTACACGAATGATGTCTACAAATGAAGACTACATTGGCTCGGTCACATCGAGCGAATGGACAACAACGCTCCAGCCAAGAGGGTCTTCAAATCCAAGCCCCCCAGACTCGAGACGACCAGGAAGACCGGACCTCCGTTTTAAGGACCAAGCCATCGCAGATGCCAGGTCTGAATAATTGGAAGCAGCGTGCCCAGGATCGCAGAGGATGGAAGGCTACTGTGAACCAGGTAGAGACCCTCCATGGGTCGGGAGCTGACATCATTCAAAACAAGCATAAATGATGTCAACTGTATTATCGAACACTCTCTGCTTACGATATACGCAGATGATATGGCAATCCTCTCTCTCCAATCCGACCTGAACAACTTCTTTATTTGGTGTCAAAAGAATTTCCTCGATCTGAATGTCAGCAAATGTCAAGCCATAACCTATTCTCCTAAGCGCTTTCCCCCGTCAGATCCTACGTTATCGGTAATGAATGCGTTCCCCCTAGTATAGGAGTAATCTGCGACCAGGAACTTAACATCGATAACGTCATAAGACGTGCCAACCCAGCCAACCACTACATTACCAAATTTCTATACATTTCCTTCGTTCCCTATACATTTCCCCTTCTTGAATACGCTAGCCAAGGCTGGTCCCCCTCATACTCTATCCACACTTCGCGTAATGAGGCGATCCAACGCAGGTTTCTTCGTTTCGCCCTTCGTGGCCTTCCCTGGGCCAACACCTATGATCTACCCCCTTACCGCGATCGCCTTATATTGATCAATCTAAAATCGATCGCTACAATACGATCGCCTTACTACATCAATCTACACCTCAAACAACGCCGTAAGGTTGCAGACATACCCCCGCCGTGGTGTAGACCAACAAGACCTTAAGGGCATATGATCGAGACCGACTTCTGAATCGAATGAGCCATGTCCGTCCGTCCGTCCGTGTGTATGTCAATTGTTTTTAGGCCTTAAATTTTGAGCTAGGGTGCTGAAACTTCGTACGTAAGGTCCACGTCATGCGAAGCAGTACAAGTGTAAACATTTTTGAAATCCGCTTAAAGACACGCCCACAATCGGTCTAAATGTGCAACTACCTCCAGAGTTTTCAAAACTGTAAGACGTTTGTAAGACGTTTACATTCACATCCTAGTGAATGTAAGACACAAAAAAGACAAATTTAATTGGTAAACCTCCTCCAGTGGGCGTGGCATCTATTTTAAGGGTAAATATTCAAATGCAGTTTACTCAATATTTTTGCTTGAAATTGAAAAAAATTTGCTTAATATTTTATTTAGAAAACGCTTAGTTCCACATTTTGTTAATACAAAACTTTGGGCCCCGCCCGCATTTTGAAGCAGAATTGAAGAAAACCCTAAAATTTTCCAGAAAAACTTAAATTCGACTGGCTTTGAGCCTAATTTAGGAAAGCATGAAACAAAAAAAGTAGCAGGTTAGGTAAACGAAATTTCAGTCCAGATTTCGTTCATATAAGGTTTTTAGCCACGCCCCCTTTTAGGGGTTGATTTTTCAAAAATATTGAATTTGAACCAAAAAATTGCACTTTTACGTACATTTAAGTCTAACTTGGAAATATCTGTGGAAATATCTTATAATTAATAGTTTGTAATTAGGGGTGGTTGAACCACGCCCCTTTTTGAAGTCTGCATTACTTATAAAATGTCAAATAAAAATGTCATATAAAATGTCAAATAACAATGCCATCAGCATTTTACAATGTGGGATAGGATGGGGTATTCAACGTTTTACGGACTGTAACTTCTGCGTACACACTATAGCACTTACTCACTGGTTTAAGGTTAATTTTAGTTATACTCAAGGCTTGTATTAAGATAATAAAGTACCATCACCATATAGGGATCTTGTTTATAGGGTCATCACCATACAGGGATGCATGCATCTCTAGCCCTCAAATCCATATGGATTCCGCTGAGTTCGATAACACGTAGGATAGAAATTGGATCCTTGAGTAGAACTAACCTACGCTGAACGGAGCTTGATACGTGCAGACACACAAGGGAGCTATGGCCAGCGGTAAACAAAAAGAGATCACTATTTATCACTACAAGGGATTTCTCACGGAGCACTGTGCTATGGGTCTACACGCCGAGCGGCTAGGTATACCGCATAACGATTACTTCAGAAGCTGCAGAGACGTTGAAGAAATTGAATCCGTTCGTCATCTGCTATGCGAAAGTTTAGCATACTTGTTTTAATAAGGCTCATAGTCCGGTAGGAGATATTTTAATAAGGCTTTTATAGGCAGTCCTGTACGAGATATTTTAATAAAGCTTTTATATTGCCATGTTTGGGTGCTAAACGTCCTGTATGGCTTGTAAGAGTGCACCTATTATATCTGTGTGTCATTCATGTTAAGCGTTTAGTAATGTAAAAAATTAATATTCCTTTATTTTTAGATTGTATACATATGCAAAAGCTCTAAACCTTGTTTTACTATTGTGTTCATGTTGCGAATAGATTTCCTCGAATTGATTCCACCATAGTGTTCAGATCGTAGAATTTTATGATTGTTTTTATATGATTAAAGATTACTGGGCGTAAAATCCTTCCATAGTTTAACTGGAACTGCAGCGAATGTAACAATCGTCAACATTAAAATTCCGCAACGCATCACTGACATTTAACTATTGGAATTGCGGATGCCTGATTTTATTTGCTTTGCACACACCAGAGTTTAGGCATTGATACCACGGCGGTAGAAGGGCCAGGGAAAATTGCGACATGGTTTGATTTTGATTGGACACTGGCGGGACCATTAAAAGCCTTTTATGCACAACGCACGCCTGCAATTTAATTCCCAAATCAAATTGATTATGTACACATCGTGTGTGATAATTTTTGTGGCTAAGAGTTTTACGAAATTAAAATTTAAAAATTTAATAGCGGGTCCTCTTCTAGGATGTTACAAGTGGCAAGCAACTACAAACCAAACAAGTACACTTAAAAAAAGAAACCCAGAGGCGCATAAATTCACAACTAAACTATAGCACTGGATGAAAACAAAAGAGAGAACGCCTCGCACCTGTTGTACGGCTACAAAAATTTATCAAGAGCACAATGCAAAAACTCAAACAGGACAATGGTAGAAAATGTGGTGCTTGGGTTAATAGAGACAGAGAAATGGGGAAGTCCTTTTTTGCAATCCACTTCAACGATAAAAATCATACGGTATGCATCTGCATCCTAGAAATAGTGCACAATTGTCGCCATGTGAATTGGGAATGCTAAGGACTCGAGATATAGAGAGCGATCCTTTGCCAAGTTTTTTTTTATTTCACGCGTTGGTTTTGTTTGATACTTTCCGAAAGAATGCACTTTTTGTCGATTTATGGTGTTTTCTGTTTTTTTTTTAGCTTGTTGAAGGTCCTCTTTGTGGAACCGTGTTTCTGCAGCACTTGGTGTTTCATATCGTTGGCCGTGTGTATAGGTCCTGAACGAGGTGCACACTCAGTAACCAAATAAAATGAAAAATTAACATCAGCGAAGGAAGTTAGTTGCGAAAAACATAAAAAAAGAACCCTAGATTGTCCTCAACAAGAAAAATTTCAGTTTTTTGTGAATATTGTGCTGACACAAACTAATAGTTATGCACCACAATAGTGTAATCTCTTAAAAGCTGTAGCCCACAGCTAAATTCAAAGCCGTGTTGTTATACAGCAGACCATGCAAAAATTAATTGTATTCTTTACTGTTGCGTATAGAGCGACAAAAAAAACGTGGCGGAATGGTCCTTAGTTAGTTTGACCACAATGAATTTATGTAGGTACATTTGTATACATTCTTCCACAAAATTTGTATTGCAGTAGGATGGTGATTCTGCTAAGGTAAGTCGATTTTATTTAAAGTTTTACAACGAAATTATTTTTTTTTGTTATCCGTTAATTGAAGACTTTAAAGTCTAGGTGAATGTTGGCCGCTTGGTTTAAGGTTTTTTCAACTGACAAAGTCACATTTGTCCTTATTTTTTAAAATTAAGGTGCTGCTTTTGGCTGTATGGAGAATAGGAATAAAGCCTCGTTTGCGAATTGGATTATCGTAATGGATTATCGTCGATGGATATTCTTATATTGTATACCGACTTTAAAAATAAAAAAATAAATAAATAGAGTGGCGCAACAGCTCGATGTGAACCAGGGCCAACTTCTCAACAATTTATGCTGTGTGCGTTGATTTCTTCACATACAAGTATACCGACTTTAGATAGTATCAATTAAAAACGAATCACACAAAACAAACCTAGCACAAATCTGAACCTTTTAAGGTTTACACCAACTGAAGTTATCATGCCGATCGTCTATTGGCCCTAAAGAAGGCAAAATAACTTGAGCGCGAAGAGTGAAAGGTGAAGTGTGTAGTTATGGTGATCTACAATTTCTAACAATTAAGCGTGGTACAAAACCTTATACCAACGAATTCGAGCATGACGTCTGGTTGACCCAATGTGCTAAAATTGTTATTACCTGCCTAAAATTTATTAAATTATAATTGTTCTATTCGAAAGCTCCCTTCCTTCTCATCAGACGTATATCAAACGTATATCAGACGTACTTGCTTGTTTTGATGGACTGCGAGGTTATATAGACTGGGGTTATATATGATGGACTGAGGTTATATATTATTATCTAAATTAGGGATCATAACCCTCCCACTACGGGTACGCCGATTGCATCCCAAAATATACTGGCAGGTCACAAGGTTTCACAAGGATCAATTCATCACTGAGTCCAATTAAATGCTGTTTTGTTGCATTTGTGCGATCCATGAATGCTTAGGACTCCCTCTTTTTCGAGATTGTGTTGGAATTTTGATTGACATTGCTTTTTTGGCAGGGATCGTAGAATTTTACCTTTGAATGTGGCAATACCAACTGAACCGATCGTGTTCCATCTTCCTGGAGATAGCTTCTTTTACATGGAGGCTTCCTCGGTTCTTCGTACTTCTTAGAAGTCTCCCTCTGTTACTCCTGCTGTCAAACGAAGCCTTTTTATCTCTGCCTTAATTTGCTCTCATACTTCCTAAACGCTGTCCAAAATTATGAACCATATGTGAGCCCCGTCGCACAACTGCGGTGTAGTGTATAGCCTTCCTTTCAGCTTAGGGGGCATTTTTCTGTCACAGAAAATAGCGTAGTTTTCTCGCCACTTCATGCACCCTATATGCTTACGCGGTGATTGACTCCTCATCACAGTTTGCTTCGCTATTGATCATAGATCACAGACACTGAGACGTTTCAAACTTGGAAAGCACATTTCCGTTCAAATTAATATCTGTAATTGGCTAGGGTGAATCAGAGAATGTGGAGCACAGGTACTCTGCCTTCTTTTGTCTAATACGATAACCATTCCCCTCCAAAACATCCAACCATATATCAAGTGCTGGCTACAGGGATCTAAGATCTTGACTTATGATGACCTCATCGTCAGCAAAGAATAACTGATTCATGTACTTTGGGGTCCCTTACATTTTCTTCAAGCTGACAATCAAGGAATACAATGAAAAGCGAAGGACTTAGGACGCTTCCCTGGGTGTACACGGACTTTAATTGGGAACTCATCAAAGACCCCGGACGCACATCTTACTCTTGTCTTCGCTCCCTCATAGATACAAGTCCATGATAATCCGCACAGACGCTTCTGGAACTTCTCGTGTTCTTAGCACCACCCATATCGGATCTCGTGGTAGTCTATCGAAATAGAATATAATAAAGTGGCGCAAAAGCTCGAGATAATCAGGGCCAAGTTCTCGACAATGTGTGCTGTGTGTGTTAATTTTTTTCATACCCAATTTTGTTTACATACCCGCCAAGATCAAAATGAGCTTCATCTGAAAATTTTCGCACACATTCTGCTACATTACCACGATTTTTAAAGTAATGTCGCAATATTTCCCAGCGTTGTTCAAGCGTTTACATAACCATATTCGTTTAGCGTAAGGATAAAACTAATTATCTGTCAAATCAGACATGAGCCAAGTGTTACCATTCACGAAATTACCACTAGTTGAAAAAAACGGTAGATGGCGGACCCTTTACAAGGGGGCCCAAAATTTTTTGCCGAATCCGAACGGCACTTTGAAAAGCTTTTCAAGACAAAAGATACTTTCGTAGGGCTTGTCATACCATCGCGGAAGTGGGGAGCGTGAAAAAAAACGAGTCTTTTTTTCAGGTGACGATGGTAGGGTCACCTGAAGAAAAAGACTTGTTCTATCGAAAGCTTTTTCAAAATCAACCAGCACCATATGCAAATCTTTAAGGGCATCACGATGTTCTTTCATTATGATCCTCATACTATGAACTGCATCAGAAGTTGTTTTGCCCGCGATAAACCCGCACTGGTCCTCAAATAGCCTTATTATTTTTCGTAGTCGACTATCTAGTACCCGCTTGACGATCTTCATTGTGTGTGACATGAGCTTGATAGAACGGTAATTGTCGTAGCTTCGTGTATGACCTTTTTCTTTGTATAAAGGAAGTATATAACTTTCTCTCTACTGATTAGACATTGGATCACTTCTAATTAGCTTGGAGATGAAGGTCGTGAGCCAACTGGGCCCGATGACTCCCATTTTTTTTTCCAGAACTCTGAGGGTATCTGATCCGGCCCAACTGCTTTTCGTTTTTTGGAGTACTTAACCGCCTTCCCAACCTCGTCGACTGTGATGTCTGGTACTTCTTCCCGGTTAGGAGTAGTTTCTTCTGGAAAATGTTGCCTGTGAAACTACTTATTCGAAAGTTCAGCTCAATACTGCAGCCACCTGTAAAGAATTTCGTCGTCAACCACAAGAAACTGGCCCTGAGCATTGATGATGAATTTTGGCGAACGAATCCCCTCCTTTGAGCAGCAATCTTGAAGAATGGGGCCCAGTATTTCAGGGCCACCGAAAGGGCTTTATCGTAGGTCCTGTGTGGCGTGGTATGTAACAGCAGCCGGAGAAGATACTTCCTCCAACTCCCGTTAGAGGCCTTCATTCTCTTTGAACCTGAGCGCAATTCTTCTTAGCGGGACTGCTGCGGTGTCTATATTCCAATTACAGGTGAAGCTTTTCATATCTTTTGTTAGAGGAGCACTTCTTCCATGCTGAAGGCCGTTTTATTTTCACTAATTATTAGTTTCACATTTCACCTCATCTGGCCACCACCAAATATTTGTTTGTATAGTGGCCCCTTCAAGTTCCTAGGAATGATTTGACCTTCTCTATGCACGTTCGCTGTAGGTCATCCCATATTTTTTGTGCTCTGCACTCTGCATCTTCATTTTGATAGCCCATCCCATGGGAGTATGTCACATAGTTTGTCACATAGTTTGTAACACTGTAAAATAATAATGGTAGACCCCCAAGACCTTGAAGAAGACCGAGTTCTGAATCGAACAAGCCATATCCGCCCATCTGTTTGTATATCACATGCCTTAGGTATTGGTATAGGAAGCTGAAATTTGGTAAATAAGTTTATTGTTATCCAAAGCACTACAAGTGTAAAAAAATTTTAGATCCACGCACAGACTAGCCCACAATCGGTGTAAATGTACAACTACCTCCAGAGCTTTCAAAACTGTAAGACGCCTAGACGCCTTAAAAGCCTGAAATTTGATATTTATAATCTCCTGTTTTTGTTAGATAAACCAAATATAAATTTAATCGCTTAACCTCTCATAGTGGGCGTGTCATCGCTTTAAAGGGTAATTTTTCTAATCGAAAAGTTTTGTTTTTTATATATTTATATTATGTGGCCACGCCCACATTTGGAAGCAGAATTGTATAAAAACTTTAAATTTGTCAGAAAAACGTAATTTCGACTGGACGTAAGCCTAGTTTAGGAAACAATAAAAATAAAAATTACCAGATAAGATTTAATTTAAGAATTTTAGATTTCCTTTAAACAAAGTTTATAGCCGCGCCTTCCTTTGGTAGTCAATTTTACAACAATATTGAATTTGAACCAAAAAATTGCATTTTAACATTTTTCATTTAAGCGTTACTTGGAAATATCTATAATATTGATACTTTTTTATAAGGGGCGGTTGGACCACGCCACTTTTCGAGGTTTGTACTACAAATAGAATGTCAAAAAATAACATTAGCATTTTACAATGTAGTATAGGATGGGGGTATACAATGGTCCGTTTTACGAACTCGAACTTCTGCGTACACCTACACACTGTAGCATTTTTACTCACTGGTTGTAACCATAATAGACGTAAGGGCGCTTTGCCTTCGATTTGAAAAAACTTTGTCCATCTTTTTTTCACATCCTGTTTCTTAAAACTTTAAAACAAATGAGTTAAAAGCTTTGCAACATTGTTTTTTCTTATTTATTTGCCTTTGTTATTTTAATGTCTTTATTATTATTTAGCTAATTGAAATTTTTCCTTTGTTCAATGTTTTTATTCAATGTTTTAATTGTGATTAAAGGTAAAAAAGTTTTATATATAATGAATCACTCAATTCCACTTAATATGTTAAATTACAACTTAGGGTACAAGTAAGTTATCATTTTATAATATTAATACAAATATCATTCTACATCTGAGGAAAGACTTATTGTAGCATAGCAAAAATTTCAGCAAGCAAAACGTTTCTGAAAACAAATACAAATGAAATATTGTTAAGTTACCTATTTCACGTTTATTTAAAATAAGATTCTTATTTGTCTTTTAATTTTTTAGATTGAATTGGTAGAGGTAATTTTTTTTATCTTTAATCTGCAATTACCATGAAATGTTATGAACAATCTCGTATCTGCCAAAGAACTGACTGGTCTTTCTTGTTTTCAAGTTGTTGCTTGCTTTTTAGATGGCAATAGTCTCCAAGAAGTTGAATTTCCCATGCACTCGCGTCGCTCATATTAGGCCCTTCGTCCTGACTAACTGTCGAAATATCTCTGTTCTGCCATGTAAATGGGCTGACATCGACATCGCGCGATTGTAGATACTCCTTGCTGTGTTCTTTGTTCCGAAAGTAGAAATAACCATTGAATTTCTTAGCATACCAGATAGCTTCAGGTATCCTTTCCGTTGTAGAATAGACACGTCCTCCACTTTCAACCCAGTGAAATCTCGATCCCTCGGCTGCCAAATACATTGTCGTATTAAAATTCCAAAGGCAAACTGCATTCGCGAAGAACACGTTTTTGGCACACTCTGGCATATGCTCTATGATACTTCTACTCTCAGCCTTTTTCATAGCATCGGTATTTACATAGTTCTGCATATCGGCAAGTTTTTTAAGGTAATGACTAATGCTTAGAACAGCCTTGTCATTGAGCTGTTTACGTTTTTCAAGGTTACGAAAAAGAGCTGCCAAGCCTGTGATTATGTGACCGATGTATTTGTTGCTATAAATCATGTCAGCCATCTTAACAGATGAAACCAAAGGATAAGCTTCGTTTACAACACGTCGCAGTACATCATCGCCCACTTGATCATTGAAGTCATATAAGTCACTGGCTAGTTTTTGCATAGCCTCATCGTAGCCCGATAGCATACCCGCCTTAAGGATCGCTGTAGTGAGCTTTGTTATTTCAGAGTTTACCTGTACAGTCAGCAGTACTGCCTTCTGCTTATTAGTCTCGGAGCTCTGTTTTTGGTACAGAACATCCGTTTCAGCTATTTTAGCTAAACGAAACATTTTACGGACGTCGCGGTGGCCGTTGACTTTCATTTCATTCCACAAAAAAGTTAGCACATATAGAGTTATATTTATCCGTTTTGAAGCGTTCGCAAAGTCCAAAAGAATGTCTGCGTTACTTTGAGATTTCGCGTAGACGTCACCCACCACACGCGAAATTTCCAGCTCAGAAAGGTTGATAAGAGAGTTATCAGCTTCGGAAAAACGACGGCCACGAATATTTTCTGCAATTGCTGCCAGAAGCTGCTTTTCGGCAATTTCGTTTGCTTTCTTTTTAACTGATGCCTGAAGCACTTGCAACTGTGTGTTGAGGGCATAGTAGAAAGTTTTCAACGTCTCAACTGCTGCAGCGTCCTTGCTGTTGGATGTAGAACTATTTCGAACCTGAGCTTGCAGCTGATATTTGATGTTATCGAATTGACCCTCGAGCTTCGAAAGACGAGCTAGAAAACCTTGAGAGCGATTATCCAACCTATCGATATCTGACCTAAAAGCAATTATTTCGGTTTGAGCCTTGATAAGTTCGTTTTGAATCATCACTATTTGCGGGTTGCTTGCGTTTGAAGAGGGGGTTGCAATTGAAGTTGTATCAGTAGCCGCGAAAACGAAGTTTGTTTTCAAAAAAACGATGCCAACAAGCACGCGACCGAGCGATTGTAATAACATTCTAATGCCGATGCAAGGGTAAAACTGGCTGCTTGATAATCTTGTAAAAGTAATTATTACTTAGAAAAACATACTTTATAATCTATAGATCCGAGCTTATCATCTCATTTCTATTGATTACGCAAATTTCTTACAGTGGTGATCAAAAGTGTTCTAACTTCACGTAAAGTCATGTATAGATCGCATTTTTTTTATAGAGTTTGCGGTAAAACATTTTGAAGCGCTTAGTGCGTATCTTTAAACACTCTTAAAAGCCCTATGGGCCTTATTATAGACGGTTATAAAAAAAAGAATATAATAGCGCTGGTACTTGGTACTTTTTTGGTGGTCAAAGGGTAGACATGTGCACTCAAGAGGATACAAGCATCCACAGGTTTTCTAAACCCACCTCTGTCTATCAACTCCTACTCTCACCTCCCCGTGGTGAACACCGGGTGCCTAGTACCTCAACTGGAGATTGGGTTCCAACCCCTTTGGAAGGTTGTTGGGGGTAGCAGACGAGAGAGGGGGGGAGGAGTGTTCCCACTAAGGCACTTCTCCTTGCATCCGGACGGCAGCGGAGGAATTCCCCAGATGGAATCAACGGTGGCGTCCATAGTTCCAGTCAGGCCGAACTACTTAGTGAACACCTTATATGGGCTACTACGACGTATTCGGAGCTCAGGCCTATAAGGAGCGGGCTATCCGGCTCTCCGTCCTTAGAGCTAAGCAAAGGATCTGGTCCTCCAGGTTGGGGGTCGTGCCGTCGGGGTGACTTCCCGGCCACGTAAAGAAACACCAGTCACGAAGCGGAAACAAGCCTCGGATTCGGACGGATTTACTGTTGACGACCAATGCAAACGAGAAAAGGACAACGAGCTCCGGATCTGCACGTGGAATGTTAGGTCCCTTAACAGACCACGTGCAGCCGAGCAACTAGCGGAGGCCCTTAACGACTGCAAGGCAGACATTACTGCCATCCAAGAAATGCGGTGGGACGGGCCGGGCAAAAGAAGGATGAAAAACTGCGACATCTACTACGGCGACTGCTATCGGCATCAAAGACAGCGCCTATTTGGATGTGGTTTCGTTGTTGGAGGCAGACTTAGGCAAAAAGTCTTGAGCTTCAACCCTGTAAGCGAGCGCCTCGCGACGATCCGCATCAAGGCTAAATTCGCCAACATTAGCCTGATATGCGCACATGCCCCCACAGAGGAGAAAGATGACGAGACCAAAGATATGTTCTACGAGCTCCTGGACAAAACTTATGAGCAGTGCCCTAGCTACGACATTAAAATTGTCCTAGGCGATTTTAATGCCAAGCTAGGAAGGGAGGGCATCTTTGGTCGTACTGTCGGAAAGTATAGCCTGCACGACACGACCTCCGATAACGGATTCAGGCTGATCGACTTTGCTGCGGGGCGACACGTTGTGGTAGCTAGTACACAGTTCCCGCATCTCAATATCCACAAAGGGACATGGAGATCTCCCGATCAATCAACCGTCAACCAGATTGACCATATTGCGATCGACGCAAGGCACTCCTCCAGTATCATGGATGTCCGAACTTTCCGAGGGGCCAACATTGACTCGGATCACTACCTTGTTGTAGCCAAGGTACGGCTGCGGATATCCCGACCAGCGCCAAGTAATGGAAATACTGTGAGGAAGTTTGACGTCGGCCGACTACAATCGCAAGAGATCGCCAGGTCCTTCTCCAACCGAGTCTCTCAAAACCTTCTACGAAGTCCTATGCAACCAGCATCAAGTATTGATAGCCAGTGGCAACATTGCCAAAATGCCATCAGAGACGCCGCCTCTGAAGTGCTGGGTTTCACACGGCGACCACAACGAAACCCCTGGTTTGACAATGAATGCCGGCAAGCACATGCAGCTAAACAGGAAGCATACAAAGCGGCGCTGCACAGAGGGACTAGAGCTGCTCGCGAGCTCTACGAGCAGAGGAGGAGAGAGGAGCACCGGCTTCTCCGAAGGAAAAAGAGAGAGCACGAGAAGCGCGCGGTTGAAGAGATAGAGAGATGTTACAACAGGAATGAGGTTAGAAAGTTTTACCAAAGGATCAAAAGGTCCTGCCAAGGGTATAAACTTCGAACTGAAGCCTGTAAGGACCATCAAGGGAACATCGTTGTAGAATCGCAGTCGGTGCTGAGGATTTGGAAAGACCACTTCTGCAGACTGTATAACGGCGAGGAAGAACCAAATACCGCTGTCAGGCAGAACGAACCATTCAACCCGGGCGAAGACCTTACCGACGAAGCATACGAACGATACCGCCCACCCCACCTGGAGGAGGTGAAAGTAGCTGTGTCTAAGCTCAAGTGCAACAAAGCAGCCGGAGCAGACGGCCTAGCTGCCGAACTTTTTAAATCCGCTGGCGATGAGCTGGTTAGGAGCATGCACCAGCTCATCTGCAAGATATGGTCGGAAGAAAACATGCCCGACGAATGGAACCTCAGCATTGTTTGCCCGATCCTGAAGAAAGGAGACCCTCTGAGTTGTGCCAACTACAGAGGCATAAGTCTTCTTAACATCGCATACAAGATCTTTTCTGCTGTACTGTGTGAACGCCTGAAGCCGTTTGTCAACAATCTGATAGGCACATATCAGTGTGGCTTTAGGCCAGGAAAGTCCACCATCGATCAAATATTCACACTGCGGCAGATCTTGGAGAAAACCCAGGAATTCCAAATCGATACACACCACCTCTTCATCGATTTCAAGGCCGCGTATGACAGCATCTATAGAGACGAGCTATATAGCGCAATGTCTAGTTTTGGCATCCCTGCCAAACTCGTCAGTCTGTGCAGGATGACGATGGAAAACTCACGCTGTTCCGTCAAGGTCGGCAAAGACCTCACCGACCCCTTTGATGTCAAAAAAGGATTTAGACAAGGCGACGCGCTGTCATGCGACTTCTTTAACATCATACTTGAGAGAATTGTGCAGAACTCTCGCGCCAACACCAGAGGTACAATCTTTCAAAAGTCCGTTCAACTACTTGCATACGCAGACGACATTGACATAATCGGTAGAACAAAGCGTGATGTCAGTGAAGCCTTCGTGAGTATTGGGACGGAAGCGGCGAATATGGGTTTAGCAGTCAATGAGGGCAAAACCAAGTATATGCTGTCATCAAGAAAAGACACCCAACACCGACGTCTTGGACAAAACATCACCATCGACAGCTATAACTTTGAGGTAGTTAGGGACTTTGTCTACCTTGGTTCCGCTATCAATTCAGACAATGACACCAGCGCTGAAATCAAACGAAGGATAACTCTTGCCAATCGCTGTTTCTTTGGGCTAAGAAGGCAATTGAGTAGCAAAGCCCTCTCTCGAGCAACTAAAGTGTCCATGTATAAGACCCTCATCATCCCAGTCCTGCTTTACGGTGCAGAAGCATGGACTCTGTCAAAGGCGGATGAAAACACTTTAGGCTGCTTCGAGAGGAAAATTCTTTGGACGATTTACGGTCCCGTCTGCATAGACGGAGAGTGGAGGAGGAGATATAACATCGAACTGTACGGGCTGTACAGCGATACCGACCTAGCCAAAAGAGTCAAAACACAACGTCTACGATGGCTGGGTCATTTAGAGCGGATGGACACCAACGCCCCGGCCCGGAAAATCTTCGAATCCACACCGCAGGGACGACGCGGTAGAGGAGCACCGAGACTCAGGTGGCGCACGCAAGTGGAAGGGGACCTCAGCCAACTTCGCGTGCGAAACTGGAGACGGCTAGCTAGAGACAGAGCTGGCTGGCGAAGCTTGTTGGCCGAGGCCCAGGTCCATCCCGGACTGTAGCGCCACCTTAAGTAAGTAAGTAAGTAAGCGCTGGTACTTGGATTATTTAAAAAAAAAGTCTAATACGAATTGAAAAAATATGTAAAATTGCTGTTTTACGCATTTGTAATTTAAAGAAGTGAGTAAGTGCAAGGGTTTGTCTGTAAAACAACCTACATATTCTCTCTGCAATGAGCACAAATGATTGGTGGAAATTTATATTTTCGGACAAAAAAAGCTTAACTTAGATAAGTCAAACTAAACAATTATTTTAAGTCTAAAAAAATAACCTTCTACCATTCTTCCACCAATCTTACGTGCTCATTGCATTTTGCATATCCCAGCTCTTGTGATCTATTATAAAACACAAGCCTCTCTTCTTTCATGCGTCATTAAGTGGTGATTTTTTCTTAAGTTTCAGGTGCTTTAAGTATTAGGCACGGCGAATTTACAAATAATAGTGGATAAACTGGCCTTTAAATTAGCTTTTTCTTTCATGTTAGTTGCAAATAAAGCGAAATTTGACGCTGTTTGAATGTTATTTCGCGCTTTGCGAATGGCCAAGGCAGAAAGAAGCGTTTCTTTTATAATGTTTCGCGTAAGGCGAGGGTTTTTTTAAAATAACTGCTGAAAGAACGATCAGTTCGCTTTATTTTTCAGGCCAAGGCACGGCATGAAAGACCTTCAGAGGAATAAACGTCTGCGAATTGCCCTTCCTTCTCTGTTTTAACTCTTCCTTCTCTGTTGTTTTCTTGCCCATTTTTATAAAAACTCAATTTAGATAAATCAGTTTATGAAATGCACCCGTTGAATCGAAAAAAATGCATTCACTATCCAAAAAACGTTGAGTTGTTCACTGCTTTTAATCTAATGATACGATTTTTCCGCATTATTCTTTACTCATTTTACGATTTGTCTTCTAAGTTCCGTTAGCCAAATGTTTGGTATATGCAGTTTTTGTATTTTGTTGTCAACAAAATAGTCCATCATTTGCGATAGTCGTTTTTTTCTTATCCATAATATAACGGGAGAAATAAAGAGTTAACTTTTTAAAATGACTGCTTCAAATCTAATTATCACGTTTCCTTGCAGAGTCGAACCTCGCTTCAACCTGGTTTCAAATGCGTTGAAACACGGTTTGAGTCGAAACTGGTTTGAGTCGACTCGAATACGCTTTGCGAGCTGAGTCGAGTCGAAATTATACATGGAAATGCGAGTTGAGGAGTCGAATTGACAGCAACTAGTGTTGGTCGATAGTTTATCGATAGTAAAAAAAAAGCTATCGCACACATCGATCGTTTTATAATTTATAGCAATTATTTATTTAGCAATTATAGTTTATGATATTTTGATTTATGAGTGTGATTTTCTTTGATTGAAAATAACAAATATTTTTATCTTATATAGTTATTGTAATAACTTTTATGTTGATAATTGTGTTTTAGTTTGTGTTGTTTCTAAAATACATTTCAGAATATCGTTCGGGTATATATTATGTCAACTAAAAGAAAAAAAATCTTATTAGATCCATTTGTTATTGTGTTTTCTTTCCGAATGTTTTTTTGTACGATATTTCCTAGAATGGGTATCTTGTGTTTGGTTTGCAACATGAAAATATAAAATATAAAGAAAAGTAGATCAACGATTAATTTAAATCTGCATCAAATCGTCTACAAATCGCGTGACTTACCATACAAATCTAAATACTCTCGGCAAGAATTAAAAAATGAATTTCCTCATATATCTCATTCTCACTTTGCACAAACGTTTATCTTTTTATTTTTATTATGCCATTTTTATTATGTAACTTTTAACTCTTTTCTTACGCCTTTATAACAGTTTGCAAGTTATATAAAAAAAGCATACTGTATGACAGATCCGTCACAAATATATTTGTTTGAGTTAAATAAAAAACATAAACTGTATGACAGATCTGTCACAAATTTTTTTTTTGATTTTTTTCAATCTTGGGAAATGGCATCGTCATTCTCTTTTCAGAAAATTGTACTGGCGTCAATTTAATATAATGTTTGTCCGGTTGAGCCCCTTCGGAATCAATACACGCCTCCTGCTAATCGACGCGATTAGCAATTTTATGGCCGATGGAGACATAGTATTAGGATGATCACCGAATCGAACTAGCTATGTCCGTCCTTCCATATTCAAACGGTGAGATTTTTAGGATTCATAAGGTCTTGTACCTAAAAGAAAAGTTTTTTAGGTTTTTTAAAAATTTGGTAAAAAAATCTATAGTAGCTATCCATTTTTTCCCAAAACTATCGATATTATCAGAAACAAAAGATATCGATTTTTGACCAGCACTAGTAGCGCCTATGCAAACATAACAACGCATCAATCAATTGAACTATATTTCAAACCTATTTCGGCTCGACTACTCGACCGGTGTGCGCGGATTGAAATCGACTACTCGACTCCTCGACTACTCAACTCTTGCATAGAAACTTGATAAATGACGATGAGTGTATTTTAAAATGTCTTACAGCCAGGCAGAAGAAAAATTAAAAATACACTAAACAATTATTGAATTTTCATAATCAAATCGATTTTTTACAAAATATTCAAGAGTTTTTGAAAAATGACCGGCTTTTTGAAATGCGCCGCCCTATGACGTTTTTCACGATAAAAATTTTCAGCACTTAATTCAAAAAGTCGATATTGGGCACACATTTCAAACAATTTTGCTCTATCAGTTTTAAAATTCCATTTTTGACAATTTAAAAAAAAAAATATCTTTAAAAGACGTAAAAAATTACTGTCCCACCACTTTCTACGAACCTATAAGGCCAAATGAAAAAAAATTACACATGTCAAGAAAAGAATTATTTCAAATTTCAGGAAAACCGTGAATAATTCCATTCTAAGATTCAAAACGGAAGCTTCAAAAAATTTCAAAAACTATTTTACAAAATATTATAAAATATAACCAATACCAATTTTGAAAAATTTAGAGAACGGGCTAACGGTATGTATTCTTACCTAAACGAAAGAAAACAACGAGTTAAAATAGGCAATGCTTTTAGTAGTTCTCTGTCAATTACAATTGGTGTCCCACAGGGCTCTGTACTTGGTCCTATTTTGTTCCTTATATTTATTAATTCAATTTTTTACCTCTGTTTGAAAGGAAAGAAAGTCAGGTTTGCTGATGATATCGCTTGCTCTTATGCTAGTAGTTCTGTGGCAGATATAAACCATGATTTGGATCTCTTAAGGCACTGGTTTGCCTCACATAAACTTGTCATCAGCGAAAAAACCAAAATCATGTATTTTAACCCTTCCTCCTTTGAAATGCAACCTCCAAATTTTATCTTCCACAGCAACACTTGTACTAAATTTATAAACTGTGCTGATTGCCATTCGACCTTCAACTGTGAGGTAGACTGCTGTCCTAAGTGCTTTGCTATCGAGCATATATCCGAATTTAAATATTTGGGTTTAAGTGTCGACAATAATTTGAATTGGGACGTACATACATCCCTCTTAAAAAAAAAAAATTGACAACAACTTACATCATGTACCACGTTCGACAATTCTGCTCTCATAAGCTTCTGGAAACAATATATTATGGGTTGGTTCAATCTAAGCTGCGGTATGGCCTCATTTGCTGGGGAGGTACTTATAAAAATAAACTTCAGCATTTGCTAGTCTTACAAAAGCATGTGTTGAGAATAATGTGGAAAAAAAGGCGTCGTGAACATAGTTTTCATTTATTCATCAATTCGAAGATTCTGCCACTTAAGCACCTATATTTTTACAAGGTTCTAAAAATCTTTTTTCAAAGAAGTGGCTATCTATTAAATCAAAACTTAGTGGCCCCTAATCTCCGTAGTTATCATCGCTATCTGGCTTCTATTCCCCCTCATAACACTTATAAGTATTTCAACTTTTACACATCAGTAGCACCTCGTGTTTTTAATAGGCTGCCTTTTTCTATTCGAAGCATTCGTAATCCTTTTATATTTAATAGAAAAATTAAAGAGTGGTTTTTTACTTTTGATTATAGTCAAATTTATAGTCTTGTTCGAACGTTAGTATAATCCCCAAATATTTATAAGTATAATTTTGATTCTGCATGTGACTTGCTATTAATATTTCTAAATTTATAAAATTAAACTTTAATTACTTTAAAAAGAAAAACACTATAGTATAACTTAAGCGCTAGCACCCCACTGTAAAAATGTATTTTAGTTTTTTATATTTAATAACATCCGATACTAGTTCTTAACTACAGGATGTTTCTTGTAAGTTCAATGAATTATCTTTTCAATATTAAGCGGCTTTTGTAGCCTGTATTTATAGACTTTGTTATTCTTAAGTAAATCTTAATTCTGAAATTGTATTCATTGGATGAGATAAATCAATCAAATCAAATGTGTACACCCTTTTTAGATTTGCAACTGATAAATACTGATATGAAGTTAAAGTTGGTGTTGACCATTCAAGGCCAAATTTTTTTTAGGGCGAGATCATCCGAGCTTCCGACTTAAACTTAGATTAACCCCAGAAATGAGTTTTTCAGTTAATCTAGATATAGGGTTAATCCTGGCTCAACTCGCCAAATTTGGTGAGTTAATCCCGGATAAACTCTGATGAACTTCTTTCCATGTTTTTTCTGTGTAGAATGGCAGTTAATTTGTGTATTTTTATGAAAAATGACACCTGAGAACAACTCGAATTTCTTTTCCTGTGTATTTCTATGTAAATTGAGAGTTGGGAGAGTCAATAATTTCGAAAGCACTCTCAACTCTGCACTGAAAAACTGCTCGCTGGGTTAACCAGATCGGCTTTGTCACGGGATTAACAGATCTTGGTTAAAGCTGAGCTTAACTCAGTACTGAAAAACCGGGCCTTAAAAGTTGATATAAAGGAGTTATAATTATATATTCCAAGCTTGAAAAGAGGTCAATTGAGTGGCCGAATTAAGATTTGGGGTTAGTACAAATTTTAAAAATGCTTATGCGAAAGTAGATCTTTATAATTTGTTTGAATGGAGTATTTGAAGTTTGATACTGGCGATAATGAAACATAGAGAAATAATAATAACGGTAATAACGATAATAATAATACCGATAAATAAATAAATAAATAGAGTGGCGCAACAGCTCGAGGTGAACCAGGGCCAACTTCTCAACAATGTATGCTGGTGTGTTGATTTCTTTTACATACAAAGGGACCTACAATTTTTTGCCGAATTCGAACGGCAGCTTGAGAAGTTTTTCAAGACAATTGATACTCTCGGAGGGCTTGTCAGACCCTCGCGGAGGTGGGGACCGTGAAAAAGAACAAGTCTTTTTTTTTTTAGGTGACGATGGCAGGATTCGAACCCAGACCTCCGGCGTAGTAAGCACACACACTAACCATTACGCCACGGCACCCCACTAATAATACCGATAAGGCGGCGTGAAAAGCTGAAATTTGACATTTAGCATCTCCTAAGGATTATAAAAGATATAAAAAGTAGAAACGAAATCGGCAGACCGCCTCTAGTGGGCCTGACATCGATTTAAGGAGTAAAGCTTCAAACGAAATTTATTCAATATTTTTGTTCAAAATCGGAAAATGTTAGCCAAACATATTATTTAGCAAATACTTGCTTCTACATTTAGTTCATACAAAGTTTTTTGCCACGCCCACATTTAGAGGGAAAATTCAAGAAAAACCTATAATTTTCCCGAAAATCATGGATTTCGACTGCTTTTTAGCTTTAATTAGGAAAGAATAATAAATTTAGCACATAAAGTACACCGGACATTATTTTATATTTCGTTTTTGTAAAGCTTTTGGCCATGCCCATCTTAAGAGGTCAATTTCACAAAATTATTGAATTTGAACAAAAAAATTGCATTGTTGCGTTTTTTTTAGCCGCAAACTTGGATATTTCAATGCTTATATTGATTTTTAGTTAAAGGAGTTGGACTTGCCACGCCTCTTAAAAAAAATTAACAAAAACTTAAAAAGGAATACATTTTTTTCTATTTAAAAAATTTAATTAAAAATTTTCTATTTTTTCTATAAAGCATGAATGGTAACAGAACGGGGATTAAGACCAAGAAAATATGCGAATGGAAAGGAGAATAGGAATAGGGTGTACCGCAGTCTATTGCAGTCGGACCGAAGCTATTACATACGCACTGTTGCACTTACTCACTGGTTTGCAAAAATTTTAACACTCGTATTGTTTTGGATGTCAAAGAATTACGTACAAAATTTCAGCTCCCTTGCTTTCGTTTCGTATGTAATGCATTGAAGCACGCGAAGAGGGAGACGGAAACAATCCCGAAAACGAAATCCCGAAAGTCAAAAATCCCGAAAATCCGAAATCCCGAGCAATACTTAAAGGTTAAGTAAGTGAGGGTTGGGTTAAACGGTTGCAGCATGCCCCCTGCACTTTTTGCGTAGTAAAATTTACGAAAAAAAAAAGATTTTATATAAATATTATTCTGCTTGTATAATATAATTTCGGGGACTCTTTTCTGTATTTCCTTTTTCGGAATTTTGGGCTTCTGTTTCCAATCCAAGGAGAATTATTCAAGATATAGTTTATAGTTTATTCAGTTAGATATAGTATATACAATTGTAACCACGCCACACATGCAAGCAAGTATGTACCTATATATGATTTGCTAGTTTAATTATTAAGGGAAATTTAGTTTTCCATCACCCCACAAACTTTAGATAGCGTTCAGCTCAAAAATTAAATTCAAACTTAGTTTACGATCCAGCACTTTGCTCTGCGTCTACATTGTTAACGGTAATTATCACCAAAATCAAGGGAATTATTTGTACATGTATAACCAGTACAGCGTACTCCATACAAATATGTATGAATGTGCATTTCATCCCAGAAAGGATAGTTCTGATCATAAAAGGGTTGCACACCCACACAGTTTCTACGTTGAACATTAGCCGCTCACCTGAAGACCAAGTTTTTGCCAGGAAGTAATAAAAACTATTTTCAGTGAACCTATTTCGTAGCTTTGCTAGCATGTGCTCAGATTTTACAGTTTATTAAAACTTTAGTTATCGGCTCGTTTACACTTAGTTGCATAAATATTTGGCCCACCAATGTTTGGGCGAAAACCTTTTATAGTGTTAAAGACAATTAAAACAAATTATTATTGATGCACCAGCATTTAGTGTGCTTGAGTACATTTACACTAATATATTAAATGATATGTTAGTCTTTTTTAAAATTATAATTTTAGAAATAGGCCGATACCTTCGAATATTTCTGGGCTAAATCTAATAACTCTTAAATTAACCTGTAGTCTCCAGCTCTCTATAGCTCAAAATTTAAGACCTACAATTTGTTTTTGTTCATGGCTTTATCCATTGTTTTGTCAGTCTCAAAGCGCTCATATCTCTCTGTCTGTAAACTAATGTTGGATCTACCGATTCTAAGGTACCACCTACGCTTTATAGGCAAAATATAAAAAAAAATCGCAATGGTCGTGCACAAAAGAATTAACGCGATAAAATATTGATATCGACTAATATATAAATTAAAAAATCCTTCCATCCATCATGCAAATTAGGTAAGATTTGCAAGAAAAAGCAACCAACCTGAAATGTCACTTTATTTTTACTGACACTTTCAACAAAACCATAATTTATTTTAAATTAAATTCCCCCACTCGTACATTATTAAGTAAAACTTTGACAAAATGGCATAACGCAACAACCATGTTCCTTGTCATGCAGACGTCAGTACACGTTTCATTAAATTCCCATCAGTAGATACCAATCGAGGTTTCCTCGATAAATTCAATTTATCGCCTCGTTATCTGGTGCCATTTGTGTCCCATATCACATATAACCTAATCATTATTAAAATTTTGGTGGCAGAGCATCGATTGGGTGTTGCATATCATCATACTTCAAATTCATGTTTAACAGTATCATTATATGGATTTCGATAGAATTATAATAATTACGTTATTACTCATTATCACCGGAAATTACTTATAGGACGTTTGTGTACGTTTTAAATCCATTAATCAAAACTAACTCTGCGTGATTCCATGGACAATAATTATTGTTCTGAGTCTTATAAATATACAAAATGCGATCTATACGAGTTTACTAAAACAAAGCTTCAACTTCAATTCAGTTGGAGTACCTAAACCAATAATTGGTCAGTAAAAAAAGTAAAAGTTATTCTACAATGCTTATAAAATCGGTGGCAACGCTAGGTTAGAAGAAACAGTATACCAAAATATTTTAGTGACAAAATAAGGCTTGACTTTCTTAAGGTGACACTACAGTCCTGGGGTCGACCTGCGTCTCAATTTCAATTTGATTCAATTCAATTGGAATGTGTTGCTTACGGGTTGAAGCTTGCACCTCTCAAAATGTTTATTTAAAGCAAAAACATCGTCCTCACCCTCAAGCCACTAGTGGGTGAGATGCATTTCTGATGTAAAAACTGATATCTCGAGAACAAAGCTCTAACATCAACTGGAAGATAAATGGGAAAATTGATATCGTTACGGCGTTCTCCTCTTCATTCAATTTGCTCTGTGCCTTCTTTACAAGGTTGGCATTTCATTTAAAGGTAAGCCTCTTTTATCTCTTGTCCATTATTCAAAGCAATAAACTACTCACGGTACGATGATACAGCACAGTATAATCTGTGATCAAAAATTTGGTGCTATCTCATCTGTCCTTTCCGACAGCCGGAAGTAAATTGTTTGTGGCAAAACATGGTTTCACTGCATTAACTTCCGGACTTGGACAATGGACGAAATTGTTTTGTCTACAGGAGAGGGCACAAGAAACAATTTAGCTTCGTATGCTTTCAATGCTACTAGGTCGCTTTATAAGAATATCAATGGAAAAGATTAATTTTATTTCTGATTTGCTATAAAGTGCGAATAGTTACAAATATTTTATTTCGACTTCTAGTACAAAGAAGGGTTTCCTTCTTTGAATCTAATTTTATCATTTTACACATAAGACAAAATCACTTACTTGCTTATACAACTATTTACTTACCTTTTCAATAATAAGTAATAAACCAGGATTTTTTTTATCCCGAACTAATATTATAAGATTTTAAGTTAATTGATTGATGACTCATCCTTACAGTGTAGCCAGTAAACCAAATCTTTTAAAATTGTCGACAGTCTAGAACCGTGGGTACCAAAGTGCTCTCCGCAGAGGTCTTAATGCTCCGCCAAAGCATATGGGAACACTCAAAACAAAAATTTTTGATGAAAAATTGAATTTTAGATTCTTGAATGACTGTGAACCAAAAATTCTGGCCCAACAATGTTTTCTTAAGGCAAGAACTCGTTTTTGATTTTTTAAAAATTAAATAACTATTTTTCGAAATTCTTAAAATAGAAATTATCCTTGTCAATAATTTTCAAAAACGGAAAATTGTTGGCACAACAATATAATTGTTGTATTTATAACAATTCAAGCCAGTTTCGCCTATCAAAAATCGAATTGTTGATCAAACAATTAGTTCTTGAGGTAACAATTTTTTTTAAGTATAAACATTGTTGGCACAACAATTAAATTTGTCTATTATTTTTGTGAAAATCCGGTTTTAGAAACTAAGTGCTAAAACAAAAATTAAATGTTGAAAAACTGAAAATAAAGAAGAACGTATAATTTGCAACTTCGTCAGGCATATGGATATGGGTATATCATCCGATAGCCTAGTGGATAGCGTAGCTGCCCTTGATGCGCGAGGACAAGCCTCAAGCAAAGTCAGTTTTAATTTAATCTACCATAAAATGTGCACTGACAATAAAAAGTATGCAATAAAAATTTATAATTCACTAATTCTAGACGGCACGAATATACCAACATCCAAATGAAAAACAGAGAGGAAACATATAAAAAATCTACATAAAAGAGGGTTCGAATGTAACCAACAATTATAAACGTTTAGAAATACTCTCTTTTAACTTTTTTTGAAACTTTGTTATTTAACATGACGCTTTTGCACTGTTTTACTTAACAACGAATTAGCCTAGTGGAGTGCAATTCGACTATCAGGCGGATGACCCAGGTTCGAATCTCTGCAGGGGCAAAAAGTTTGTTTTTTGTTTTTATCTTTTCTCGAATATTTGTTCCAAAAACAATAGCCACTGGCAACAACTACGATAACGAGAGAGGCTTACGAGAGAAATAAATTTTGAAATCTTTGCCACACCAGCAACGCCTTTTTGAGGGAAAAGTTTACATTTCTGTTTTGGCATTTTTCATTTCTGAATCAAGAAGAAGAAGTTCTTATTTGTTAACACTTTCATTCTCAAGCCAACAATTAAAAGTTCTTGGGTTCATTTTAACCTACGAAAATTGTTGGGCCAAAGTATAAAATTCTCGTAAAAACTATTTTTATTTTTTATGTGATGAAATTAAAGCATGAAGACATACGCGGAGCGGTACGTCGGCTTTTGAGGATATTGATATCTGAGAAAACGGAAAACAAGTTGTTTTCTATTTTGTTTGCTTAAATAGGTTTTAAAACTTAAGGTTGGAAACAATAATATTGAAAGTTTTTAAGCACAGTCAACTTGCGTTGTAAACGCTTCATACTTCAGTCAAAATTTAAATTAAATTGTCATTGCCGTTAACAGACTAGCAACATTTAAGAAATCGTTTTCGAAAATATTTTTACGTTTTTGAATCAAAGCTTCAATGTTTTTTAATAATCGAGATTTGCTTTGGCTTTACATGAAATCTCAGAAGATGGACTATGCCCGTCATTTATTTCAAAGCTATACTTTATTTCGTTAGGGAGCTAGAGGAGGAGACATAATATATTCTTTTGACATTTTATACCCGACCCAGGGTATATTAAGTTTGATATATAGTTTGTAACGCAGTGAAATAATGACCGTAGACCCCTAAGACCTTTTAGAAATATGAATGGGACCGACAGAAGAATCGATTACGCCATGTCCGTATGTAAAAAACTTTCAGGCCTTAAATTTTAAGGTAGACAGCTAAAATTTGGTGGGTTGCTTGGAAGTATAGCCCTTCAGATCGAAAAATGAAGATAATAATTTTCAGTTTGAAAATTAGCTGAATCCGCCCACAGACATGCCCACCAAATGCCTGTATGTGCGACCATATCTCATTTTGAAAAATACATTATCCAAATTTTAGCTATGACACAATGGCGCTAGCGTATTCATTTTTGGTATGTAAGATTTTCTTGTATTTGTTTTTAAAGAAGTCAAAAAATTTTAGACTTTTTATTGACCACGCCTACTTTTTAAGGGGTTTTAGCTTAAAATGACTGCTTTTCAATAATTTTTCAATTGCATGCATAAAATTTGACAAAAAATGACAATTTAATTTGACAAAGCGTATGCATAAAATTTGACAAAAAATTGTATGACAAAAGTTGTAGATATTAGCATTTTCTAACTTTTATGTGTAGATATATTTTATGTGCCTTCTTCCACTTTTATGGGCGTGGCGTTGAAAAAAGTGATTTTTTTAGTTAAAAATGCAGAGTTTTAAGCCGAAATGTATGCAACCACCTAGTATAAAGCATTCAACAGTTATATTTTTACATCCCGCCCACTTTTTTTTTGGTATGGTCGGGTATTTTGCAATCCGTCGTAGATGGACTGAAGCTCTTGCTTACGCACTGTTGCACTCTCCCACTTGTTTTTCTACTAGACTTTTTTTCAATAGCACGACCACCTGCGCTAGATTTGGATGTTTTTTTTTTAAATCTTTAATTCTATGGCCAAGGATTTTTGCGAAACCGGTAAAACAATCTCCTCCTCTCTTCAAAAACGTAGGTTAAAAACGGCAATTAAAAATTTTCTTAACGCAGCTTGCTTTCTTTAAGTACGTTTTGTATTTGAAATAAATCTGAACGTTTTTTTCATGAACTTTTGCGGTTTTTTTGCGAAAATGCGTTTAAACGGCAGTATTAAAACTTTTTCTGAAAAATATGATTTAAGCATTTCGTTAACTTTGTAAAGCTTTATACGAGTGGTCAATATTGTCTTTGTGCCCTAAGCGGTTCAAAAGTTATGGACTCAAACACTTTGAAAAACGGCACCCATTTTCAACTCTTCATTTCTCAGAAATTAATTTCGGCCTGGCAGAGGCACAAGCGACCAGATTTTTTTTCTTAAAGGCCTGGGAATATACCAAGACTACGCGTATTTTGGAGATTTGGAAAAGACTAATGACCGGGTTCCTCAGGATACACTCTGGAGAGTTTTGCAGGACCAGTCTTTGTATGGGAACTGCAGAAGCTGTGTTCGGATAAATATCTAATCCTATCCTTTTGATGTGAGCGTTGGACCTCGCCAGGGATGTGTTCTATCGCCTCGTCTTGAGCTTTGGGTAATGACCAAAAGAATTAGAACACGGGTTCAAGCTGCCGAAATGAGATTTCTGAGGTGCGTTGCTGGGGTTACTCCTAGGGAAAGAATGAGAAACGTCAGTATTTAGCCGCTACTCTACGATCGCTATTTTTACAACTTTCGGCTCATCCGTGATTGTCCTTCCAAATTTAAATCCAAAAGATCATGTTAATATGCCATGAAGTTGTGCCAAAAAGTGAATGCGAATAGGGTAAATCGTTCGTGTGGAAGTGACTATATCCGCCCCCACTAATCAGAACTTTCGGTAATCCTCTGCAACCTGCAAAAATAAAATATGCTACATAATGTTCAAGCCATTCTTAAATTAAATATCTTCCTTCTAAAGATTCGCTCTTAATTGAGGTATTTGGGCGTAGTGTGTGCGCCGAGTTTCCGTCAATTTCTAAAAAATGTGTTTGTGACAAAAACTGTAAAAAAAAGTAATTCCTATTTATTTTTTTGAGTAAGAGGCCCTTCTTGTTAAACCTACTACATGAGAGTTAAGTCCTCCGCTTCCTGATCAGCAGGCTAACTTAAATGCAGATAGTTGCAAATAGCTTTAGCCAAAAATTCCAAAACGAAATTTTCTTATATCATCCAAGCGGAGCAGGCCGAAACCGATAGTAAAACAAAATGGTATACATCCCCTCATGGACCGGATATGCAACATGGTCTGCGGTCGTGGCCATGAAGAATTCGTTGGACAATGCTTACAGTGTACCACTGCCTCTACCTTGCCAACTGTATGCCGGTTGGATTTGCATATTAACCTGCAGGAAAAAAGACATCCAAGTAATTCGCCTGACGCTGGACATTGTCATAGATTTTTCTGCCCTCCGTTCGATGGACTCTCACCTTGCCCCTGTTGCATATATGTTCATAGGTACAATGGGTTCTGCCACAATCATCACGTATGCACATGGAACATCCAGGTCCTAATTCTTCTTCAATGCTACGGTGTGCCGAGAACGGAATAATTTCAAAATTCAATGCACGTTCCACATTCCACATGTGTAGTGTGTGTGTGAGTGTGGTAAGAATACGGTTTAAGCTGGCTTCACAATCCGCATACAACTGTAATTGGTATAACTGTTGGATTTATATTTTAAGAGGATGTTGGCCTGGCCATATCCCTTCTGCCGACATTTAAGGTAGACAAAGAAGAATTTAAAAACAAATCTTTGCAACTGAACTGAAAAATCATATTGTATTGCCTCAGACTTCCTTTTGCAGTTGGAATCTTTTGTTCACATTTTCCATCAATCAAACTGTAGGTATGATAAAATCAATTTATGTTTTCCCATGTAAGAAATTTAGACCTCCCTTAAAATTTATAAAGAAGTCATAACATTTTGAATCATTCATTATTCATAAAAAACACCACAAACGGATGGACAAGATTCGCATTTGTCAATGGAAATATAAAAGAAGATCAGTTCAATATACAAAGAAACCTTTCGTCCTTGAGGTTGCGCTAACAGCAGCATACGATATCACCGGGCATAAATAAATACTGAATCCCTATGTGGGATGAGACACAATGGGAATGTCCCCATTCTTCCCTTGAAAAAGACTAAAAGCAGAAACCTTTAATTTATTTAAGTCACCAGCATGCAGTTTGTTTAAAGGGATACTTCATCGCCTTTTTGATGGCATAAAACGATTTTAAATTACAGCGAAAAGTTTTGCAGGATTTTCCTAATTATTGCACCAATCGAGAAAAGACAAACTTCTCTCAAGCAACCATAATTTTGTCTTGCAAGGACTGATTTTATCGTTAAGTTTCTCAAAAAGATGTTTATCGATTAATTTCCCCCGGCGAACTACAGTTAACTGCCTATGGTAATCGGTTGAATTGAACAGCGCATTCTGGATGCAATCATCGTGTACTGATAACAATATAAGAGACTTTGAGGGAACTTTAATTTGCGGTCGACCCGTCGTTTATATTCTTGATATTAAACCGTCGACCCCATAAAAAACATACTGTGTGCGCAATCATTCATTGGAAAGTTGAGAAAAGTTTCTCCATGGGAAAACATTAATTTTTGGCTACGAAACAGGGGTGTGGATTAATACAATCGTTTTTTGTTATCCTTCAATTAATTTATAAGCTTAACATCGCGAAAGTTTTGCCATCATTAAGGCTTTTGTGTTTTACGAAAAGGGCAGCAGATGGATGTGGTTTCATTTAGTTATCCTGCTTTAATTCAAGACAAGAATTCCAAGGCTATTTAACGTAATATGGTTGCTAAAAGAAAATGTGTATGACCAAAATGCATTTTTGCCGTGCATTTTGTTAAAAACGGTGTTAACGATGTGTACAGGAGTAGTTTAAAAACTCCTTTTTTTATCGTTATTTTTTATCGTTTTTATTTTAATATTTGAATCAACGTTTTTCGGGCAAACATGGGTTTTTTTCTTAAACTCTGCCTCCATATGTGGACAGAGGCCAACACTTTATATAAACAATGTAAAACTAAGTTTTTTATGCGTAAAGTAAAATTTTTTCGATTTGGAACAAAAAATTAAATGCACTTGGAAAAATACTCTTTAAATTGATGCCACACTCACAAGGGGAGATCTACCGAGCTTTTTTTTTCTCTTGTATGTCTAACAATTATCTCACACCTAACATGAAAAGATGCTAAATGCCAAATTTCAGTCTTTTAAGGCATCTTACACTTTTGAAAGCACGAAAGTAGCTGCATATTTAGACAGATATTGATATTAACATTGATATTGATATTGACATTAATAAGAATTTGATTAACATTAACATTAACATTAACATTAACATTAACATTAACATTAACATTAACATTAACATTAACATTAACATTAACATTAACATTAACATTAACATTAACATTAACATTAACATTAACATTAACATTAACATTAACATTAACATTAACATTAACATTAACATTAACATTAACATTAACATTAACATTAACATTAACATTAACATTAACATTAACATTAACATTAACATTAACATTAACATTAACATTAACATTAACATTAACATTAACATTAACATTAACATTAACATTAACATTAACATTAACATTAACATTAACATTAACATTAACATTAACATTAACATTAACATTAACATTAACATTAACATTAACATTAACATTAACATTAACATTAACATTAACATTAACATTAACATTAACATTAACATTAACATTAACATTAACATTAACATTAACATTAACATTAACATTAACATTAACATTAACATTAACATTAACATTAACATTAACATTAACATTAACATTAACATTAACATTAACATTAACATTAACATTAACATTAACATTAACATTAACATTAACATTAACATTAACATTAACATTAACATTAACATTAACATTAACATTAACATTAACATTAACATTAACATTAACATTAACATTAACATTAACATTAACATTAACATTAACATTAACATTAACATTAACATTAACATTAACATTAACATTAACATTAACATTAACATTAACATTAACATTAACATTAACATTAACATTAACATTAACATTAACATTAACATTAACATTAACATTAACATTAACATTAACATTAACATTAACAGTAACATTAACATTAACATTAACATTAACATTAACATTAACATTAACATTAACATTAACATTAACATTAACATTAACATTAACATTAACATTAACATTAACATTAACATTAACATTAACATTAACATTAACATTAACATTAACATTAACATTAACATTAACATTAACATTAACATTAACATTAACATTAACATTAACATTAACATTAACATTAACATTAACATTAACATTAACATTAACATTAACATTAACATTAACATTAACATTAACATTAACATTAACATTAACATTAACATTAACATTAACATTAACATTAACATTAACATTAACATTAACATTAACATTAACATTAACATTAACATTAACATTAACATTAACATTAACATTAACATTAACATTAACATTAACATTAACATTAACATTAACATTAACATTAACATTAACATTAACATTAACATTAACATTAACATTAACATTAACATTAACATTAACATTAACATTAACATTAACATTAACATTAACATTAACATTAACATTAACATTAACATTAACATTAACATTAACATTAACATTAACATTAACATTAACATTAACATTAACATTAACATTAACATTAACATTAACATTAAC
This sequence comes from Neoascia interrupta, assembly GCA_947623515.1. Taxonomy (NCBI): domain Eukaryota; kingdom Metazoa; phylum Arthropoda; class Insecta; order Diptera; family Syrphidae; genus Neoascia; species Neoascia interrupta. The sequence continues at coordinate 147,899,291 of OX392462.1, forward strand.
ATTAACATTAACATTAACATTAACATTAACATTAACATTAACATTAACATTAACATTAACATAACCGGTTTTTGTGTTTAGCTTCCTGTTGCTACAGCCCTAACAGGCAATTTTTTCTTGAACCATTTTCTGCGCAATTTAGACTTTTTTTGTAACAATCTTTTACTATAGTTGCTCGTGAACACAAGCGCAACTTTTATGCACATAAATTAAATACGTGCTTAACCCCCAAAAAACTTTGGAGAAATCTTCATGAGATCGAGTGGGCACAAAAAACAGCAGAGGTTGTCACGGAAAATTAAACACTTTTTGCATTTGCTTCTTTGAAGCCTAAATTCACCGGTGAAGATGGTACACCGCTCAGGTTTTTACGGCTGATAATGCCCTAAATAATCCATCCTCTCACTCATGTGATAAGCTCATGCATCATGAATTCCTGACTTCTTCTTTTCCCGAAGCTTGGAAGTGTGCTAGAGTTATCCCGATTGCGAAAAAAGCCAATGCTTCTACAGCTAATGATAATGAGTATCGGCCTATTGGCATTCTGCCATGCTTATCCAAAGTCTGTGAGAAAGTAACTGCAAAGCAAATCTTAAACTATCTCTCTTTCAGAGGTTTACCTTATCCTCTTCAATCGAGTTTCCGTTTAGCCCACAGCTGCTCCACTGCATTCTTAATGACTTACGTCAGGGTAAATCCTTAAGGGCTGTGATCAGGTCTTATAACTATGCTCTGCTTCCTTGATTTCTCAAAGACTTTTGATAAAGTAGATCATGACATTTTATGCTGGAAATTAAAAAATCTTTTTGGTTGTAGCTAGTTTTGGTTTCGGTAGCTGTTAGGCTACTGCGAGACTTTCTTTCAAATAGATCGCAAAAAGTTGTCATTGGTCATCCGTATTTAAGCCTCTAAAACAGGGAGTACCCCAAAGATCTATATTGGGGCCAATCTTTTTCTTCATCTTTATTATAATCTGCCCACAGTTTGCACAATATTTTTGTTGCATATACTTTTACGCATGACGATGCTCAAATCCGTATATCCCTGCCTATGAATGAAATGTCCAGCTGGCGGATTTTTTAAATATCAATTTGGCAGTCATTAATGAGACTGGTCAGTAAAAAATTGTCTGTTTTACAGCCAAACAAATCCTTAGCGCTGTTGGGCAAACTGCTAGCTTCACCCCAGTTGATACTATATAAAAGCTTGTAAGTACCCTTATGATGCCTCTGATCACGTAATCGGAGGTAGTATATCCGAAGCCAAATTCCGTTTTGCTACATAAGTCTAAGGTAGCATTCAACGACATGGTTCGGTATATCCATGGTCTACGTAGGTTCGACAGTATATCGGCTCGCGTAAACAATTTTTTGGAACGATTTCTACCTCAGCATATAAATGCCAGGAATTCAGCACAAAATTATAACATCCAAGTCTCCTCGGTATTCATATGATTAATTCGATTTCTCACGTTCAAGTCGCGCCATGAATATAAATATTCCTCCCTTCAAATACTTAACTTCATCTCGGTTGTTTTTATACCCCATCCTATAGGATAGGAGGTATATTTAGTTTGTCACATAGTTTGTAACACGGTAAAATAATAATGGTAGACCCCCAAGACCTTAAGGGCATATGATCGAGACCGAATTCTGAATCGAATGAGCCATGTCCGTCCGTCCGTCCGTCTGTACGTCACATGTTTTTGGGCCTTAAATTCTGAGCTAGCGTGCTGAAACTTCGTACGTAAGGTCCGCGTCATGCGAAACAGTACAAGTGTAAAAATTTTTGAAATCCACCCAAAGACACGCCCACAATCGGTCTAAATGTGCAACTACCTCCAGAATTTTCAAAACTGTAAGACGTTCTAAAAGGCTGAAATTTAACATTTAGCATCTCCTAATAAATGTAAGACACAAAAAAGAAAAAATTAATCGCTAAAAACCTCCTCTAGTGGGATAGGCATCTATTTTAATAGTAAATTTTCAAATGCAGTTTACTCAATATTTTTGCTCAAAATAAAAAAAAGCCTACTATTTTATGTAGAAAATGATTAGTTCTACATTTTTTTCATACAAGACTTTGGGCCACGCCCATGGTTGGCGGCAGAATTGAAGAAAAACCTAAAATTTGCCTAAAAAACTTAATTTCGACTGGCCTTGAGCCTAATTTAGGAAAGCATGAAACAAAAAAATTAGCAGGTTAGGTAAACAATACTTCCTTTCAAATTTCGTTCATATAAAGTTTTTGGCCACGCCCCCTTTTAAGGGTCGATTTTTCAAAAATATTAAATTTGGAAAAAAAATATATATATGTGGTTTCTCATTAGGGGTGGTTGGACCACGCCCCTTTTCGAAGTTTGCATTACTTATAAAATGTCAAAAAATAACCATGTCAGCAACACTTTACAATGTGGGATAGGATGGGGTATTCAACGGTCCGTTTTACGGACTGTAACTTGTGCGTGCTACAGTGTCACTTACTCACTGGTTCATTCATGCAGTAAGGCTGTGGAACTCGTTACCTGCGTACATCAAAACTATTAGCAGCCCCGCAATCCTTAAGTCCACAATTTCCAATCACTTTTCTCAGTGGCATTCTCTAAAAATTACATCTTTTCTAAGCCTCTATTTTTCTTTTCTTTTAACATTCCTTTCAACGCTGAATCTTACCAGCTTTCTTTTAATATTTCTCACCTCTGTTACACTTATCTAGATTTTAGAAAAACTGTTTAGTTTTTGAAGGTCCATTAACAAATGTTGTATCAAAATGTACTTTAAAAGACCAGGTCTTAATGTACACCCGTATAATAATAATAATAACTTAAAATTGAGATCGAAATTTAAATGTATGTACGAGGACATACTCAAAAACATAATTTGGCCACATTATATGGAATAATTTCCTAAGAAATAGGCATTTTAAAAGGACAACGGCTCAAGACTTTCTTCAAACATCGTTTAAAAGAGATTTAAGGATTAAAAAAAAGTTGAAGAGATGGAATTTTTAACGTAGTCTCCCGATCTGAAACGCATGGTAAATTATTATAGACCGGACGAAAATTCGAGTCAATTGTAAAATAAAGGACCCATTTTCATTGTTAGACAAGCGGACTTGGAAGTTGCGTAATTTCAAAAAAATTTTAACGTACGCTAAGAATTAGCTCAGACCCAATTAAATACCAGGGACTTATAATAGGATATTGAACTTATAACAAAAAAAAACATTATTTTGTACGTAGTTTCTTTAGTTTTGGACACCTAAAACTCGGCGGCCAAAACTAAAGAGAAATTTACACAATTATATTTTTATTATTTTTTTTGCAAGGAAATATATTTGTATTCATTGTTTTGGTTTTTAGAACTATAACTAAATTAATGGAAAAAAAAATAGTGAAATATCTTTTATTTTTTAAGCCGTTTTGACCCATCACGTTTGCGTTTGATGAGACTTTGAAAGAAGTGTTTTTAGTATAAGTTTCTCCGAGCCCATAATATTGGTAGCTATCAATTTAAAAAGACTTTCTTGCGGCTTTTGTTTTTTTCAGATTATGCAAGATTATAACCTGAATTTTTTCCCCCAAAAACTGTTTTTTTTTTATTTTCCCCTTTATTATTTTTTTCCTAAAAACAAAGAAAACAGACGTACCCGTCCATTTAATGAACGCCTTAAGTGCATGATTTTTATTAATTCCATCTCATGCATACAAAGCAAAATCTCTTACTTCCTCACTACGCCTAAGACTCGGTAAAAAATTAAAATAATGTAGGTCAAAATCGCCAAGTTTTATATTCAAGTGACAGACACAAAAAAAAGATATACCATCACAATACGAACAACAGTATCTAATGATTTTTTGGTATATCTAAGTACTTGCTGCTCTCTTTCATACAATTTTATTTATTTTAAGCTTTAAAAGAACGATAGGTACATCACGAACTCGCGGAATGTGCTTCCTAAGATGTTGAGCGGAAAAGCGTGCTATGGAAAATTGACAGACCATCTTGAAATAAAAAATGGAACACTTATTCAAAGAAAATGTGACATGGGTAACGCTCCTTAACAATCAAAATTAAGGACTATTTTTCAAAACTGGTCAACAAAAATTTCCATCTGTTCAAATACAGCGATACAACAACTTTCACTTTAATAAATGTATATCAAATAATTTAACTCAACACAGACGTTAACATTACTTATTTATTTACAAACACTATAAATACACTTGGAGTAATGGACATAAAAAACTTATCCATTTGGATTTGCGAAGCTAGCTCTTAACTACAGCCAACTCCTGGTCAGAATTCGTCCCAGCGCTTATGTTGGAAGCTCTTCGCTCCACCAATCTGGTAACTGCTCCGGTGGCCTCGAAATGCTTGACCCAAGTTTTTATGGTACTGGCTGAAGGAATGGCATACGACCCGAAATGCCTCTTAAATTGCTTCTGCGCAATCACAATTGAATCGCTGTTCTTGTAATAGGCCTTAATTACAAATGCTCGATGCACACCGGTCCAATGCTCCATCACAACTGCTAGCGAGCGGCCCAAGTTCTGCGACTGCTATTCAAATCAGGGATAAACATAAATACAAAATGATTGGCAATGGCCAGGGTCGCCGAAATGACTCAACGTTGTCCTAAACGTGACTCGACATTCATGCATATTTCTGAAAAGATGACATTTCTGATTAAGAGGGCAAAAAGGTGACGAAATATTTTCTGATGGACGTGTATGCTAATCTCTTCACCTTGTTCAACAGAACAACTCATTAGCAGTCGTATTTTTAATTCATAAAATCTTCAGTGCCGTACGGGGTGGCCAACTATAAGGTTGCCAAGATTTCTTTTCGCTTTTGTTGACATAAATAAAAACAGACTAGATGGATAAATTTCTTCGAAGTCGGCAAGGGAGGAGCGAATATTGTGAACGAAAAATATTTGAATTTATAAGCAAATGTGAAAAAATCTGCAAATACTACACGAGTATTTAGTTTGGTGACTAATGTGACCAGATACATAATTTCATTCATTCAATTCACTAGGCGAGCATTGTAGTCAAGTACACTAAAAGAAGATTAAACACAGCCGATAATTTGAGATACAATTTCTTTTTGGGACATGTACAAGTACATCCTGCGGCGGGACGTATAAATGCATTTAGCGATTTCGTAAAGCTAGTTGATGAAATCCTGAATATGACTGTATGAGTCAATGAGTGTTGATCAAGAATAAAAGTAGCAACACGTTCCTGTAAAAAAAGGAACGTCGAATGCTATTGTTCTAAACGTTCTAAACTATTGTTCTAAACTAAATTACATCTTTTAATATTCCTTTTATATTTTTGTTGAGTTTACTGTCTTAATATGAGGAAAGTTTTAAATTTTGAATATCGCTCACTGGACTCAGAATTCAGTCTCGATCCTATCGCCCTAAAAGTCTTGGGGCATTATTATATCGGCATTATTTTTCTATGTTATCTTTTCGCCTGTATCAAACTTAATATACCTTTCCTGTGGAACAGGGTATAAAAATATGCGTGAACCCAATATCACGTATACGCCACAGGGTACATAAGATATTTTGTCAATTCAAAGGTCGAAGTATGTTGCACGAAATTTCATTATGAAGGTACTGATTAGCGGTTTGTCATCAATATCAGCATGTTCCTAAGCTTAGGTACAAACCAAGCTAATTAATACGTTTAAGTTATCATCATAAAACAACCAAATTTAAAAAAAAAAACAAATAAGACAAAAGAAAAAGCGAAGATAATTGTTACCAATAACGACAACATGTGTCAGATCGCTTCTTCTGTTTTGTAATATAAAGCTTTACTCTATTTTAAAGTTAAACTCTAAATTTTAAGCCGTTTTTAGCACTAAAATTTGGATCAAGGAAAGCATATTATAAAGTGCCATATGTTGATAAGGAGTGACTTTCTCAAGCTTACAGCAAGCCTCGTTTAAGTCTGATTTCTGAACCGATCGAAGCAACACAAAAACACAAAAAAAAACAGATTTTTGCATATTTTGTGATTTATTTCAATTTAGTTCAAAATTTTTTAAGTGGTTCGGCCCATAATTTACCGGTTACGATCGAAAATACTCATAACAATGTTTTTAGAATGCAAGAAGAAGTTGGTCTTAGAAAATTAACCTGGTCCTAGTCTCCACACCAAGTCTTGTCTCCACAACATGCTACTTTAGAGTTTGAGACCGTCGTCCTTTAGTGTAAAACAGCCGTATTCGAACCATCACCAGTGAAAAATATCAGCTGTTATTAAACGAAAAGATGTCCTCGGTATTTATTAAATCTGTCAAAATTATTGAATTTAGGTCAACATTTTAATCTTGAAAGCTTACAAAAGTCGAAAGAAACAAGTGAGTAAGTGCAAGAGTTTGTCTGTGACAAACTTCTATATACGATGTAACACCAAATCTTAAAGTTTTTTGGCCCGAATTCATATATTATTTTTATAGACCACGCCCCCAAAAGTGGGCATGTGCTTAAAACTAAAATCAATTAATTGTAATTTCGTTAGAATCATGAGAAAATACGGTAAAAGCGAAAATTATCTCAGAAAAAACTTTTAAAGAGCGTTTTTAGGAAAAACAAGTGGGAAAGTGGGGTTGGGGTCATAATTCTGAATGGACCAAAATTCTGTATTTCAAAATTCTGTTTTTTAAAATTCTGTTTTTCCAAAATTCTGGTTTTTAAAATTCTTTTTTTCCAAAATTCTGGATTTTAAAATTCTGGTTTTTCAAAATTCTGTTGAAAAGTGCGCACTTTTTGACATTATCAAATTCTGTAAATTATGCACAGAATTTTGCACTTCCAGAATTTAATTTAGAAGTATTTGATAAATTAAAAGTGAGCACACTTTCTTACATTATCCGATTCTGCAAATTAGCACCAAAAATCATTTTGGCAGCGTAAAAAAAATTCAAACAATTATTTTTACAGATTATTATACATACTAGATCTTGGCATAGGTATGAATTTGAACATGAGCTCAAACTCTTGGATTTGAGTCATACTGCTTATTTAAAAAGAAAAGCTAAGAAAATAATTTTGTACTAACGAAGTTGCTTAATTTTATTTTGCTCTGGACAACCGTCCCAATTTTTTTTTTTTGGTGAAGTTTCTTTTTTGTTAATTTTTTTAAGTTTTTTGATTGCACAATTTACAGTATTATGGTTTTGACTATCTTACTATACTGAATATTGTTAAAATAAAAGAAAACACCGAACTTTTTTTATTGTTTTTATTTTTTGTTATTATACAGTTTTACAGAATTTTTTTTACAGAAGTAGCATTTCCAGAATTTTGGGAAACAGAATTTTGGAAAAACAGAATTTTAGAAAATAGAATGTTGGAAAAACAGAATTTTTGAAAACAGAATTTTAGAAAAACAGAATTTTGGAAAACAGAATATTGACAATACAGAATTTTTAAGAGATTTCCAGGATTTTGTTAATACAGCATTTTAGAAAACAGAATAACGCCCCGCTCCCGGGAAAGTGCAACAGTGGGTATCCAAAAGCCATCTACGACGGATTGCAAAATACCCGACCATACCAAAAAAAAAGAAAACTGCCACGCCTCCAAAAAGTGGGCGGGATATAAAAATATAACTGTTGAATGCTTTATACTAGGTGGTTGCATACATTTCGGCCTAAAACTCCGACTTTTTAACTAAAAAAAATCACTTTTTTTAACGCTACGCCCACAAAAGTGGGCGGAGGCACATGCAATATGCACATGAAAGTTAGAAAATGCTAGTATCTACAACTTTTTTCATATAATTTTTTGTCAAATTTGTCAAACTATGCATCAAACTTAATATACCCTGGGTCGGGTATAAAAACTGCTCCTAAAAACGCTCCTTAAAAGTGGGTGGAGCTCAACACTTTGTGTGGGGCAAACTTAGCACATAGTAATACCTGTAACATTTGGCATAACATTTTTTTTTTTTGATTAGGTGTCAACTTTCCGAGAAATCGGGTTTTAGATCTTTAACATGTTAAAAGTGGGCATGGTCGATATTGTGGGCGGTCCAATTTTTGCCTTGTTAAAGGTCTTAGGCCAATATTGCTCAGTACCAAAATTTAAGTTCCTGTGCCTTGTCTAAAAAATGTGAAATAGAGATTGTCTCACATTGGATTGAGCCAATTTTCACACTTTGTCTGTGCAACAAAATAACCAAGCTGTGTACCTACTTTCAGCTTTCTAGCTTGCTTTTGAGGACCTAAAACCTTCACACATACAGACGTACGGACGGGCGGACGGACGGACATGGCTTAATCGATTCACCTGTTGGTCTTGATCATGTCTCTTATTGATTATTTCACCGTGTTACAATTTATGCACTAAAATAAATATACTCTCGGTTGGGTATAAAAATGTGAAACTGCGTCTAAGTCCAATGAAGTTGCGCCGAAGTGTGTCACAAGGAACTCTCTTTTTCTTTAAGGTTGCACAGATCACATAGAATAGGTACCTAGATCATGTCGGTGCGGTATAAAGAAGAGTGTTTAAATAGCAATAAGGATTTATTGTAGTTCTTACCGCTGGAGGGGGAAACTAAATAAAATGACCGTATTGCTGGGTGTCCAATGTGAACATAAAAACTTTATTCTATTCTAATGCCTTATATATACTAAAATAATGCTTACTGTACAATTTCTTATTCTAAGGTTTATTTACACTCGCTACACGTTTTGCTATCATGAGGTTCAATTACAATACGCATGGGAATGATAGAAATAACTTTGCGTTTTGAAATAATTCTCATGCATTGCTGGGAACTGCGAAATGTTCTGCGTCTTCAAATGTTGGACACAACATGCTGGGGCCTCTTCACACGGACGATATGCAGAAGTCGGCGTCATCAAGCGTTGGTTGTAGTGGTGGCGTGATTGATTTTTTGGTTTCATACAGGTGTTGAACTCTCGGGGATTGACCTCCTCTTTTTCGCAAGATGATAATGGCGATGACGATAACGACCATCAGAATAATTGCACTTGAACCAACAAGTGAATACTGATGAATCCTATGTATGCGTATTTCTTCCAGAATATGTTCCTGATTCTTTTGCAAATTAATTGCCTTTTCAATATTGGAAAGGGCTTGTTTGTTGCCGCTTCCTTGAACGTTTGCTGGGAGTTCATTTACTGTTGACATATTACGTGTCGGTAAATGGAGGGTCAAGTTGTGTGATGGCAGAAACGAAGACACAATTCTGCTGGTTATTGTCTGCCGGCCGATTATGATCATGGTTTGATCTTGAATCATGCAGTGTGAAGGCAACTTTATTATCCCGCTTTTTTCCAAGACTACTGGTGTTGGGTGCAAATCACAGATGATGTTGATGGTTGTCTGCTGCGGCATGCTGAATATCCATGTATTTATTTGGTGCATCTCTATCCAGTATGCCTTTGCTGGGATATTTCTTAAAACGCACGATGTTGACAATATTTGGTTGTATCGCAACATGTTCATTTCACAAGAACTGACCTCTGATCCATACATAAATAATGGATGTTGCAAGTTGCACCAATATCTATCAGTTGACCTTTGTTGGCATGACATGAATTCATCTTTGTTGATCGGGTAAAAGTGATCTCCTTGATGATTGACTAATAAATAATCCGAGGACGGAACAATGCATGTAAAATTTTCAGTGGTCCATGTGGGAACTGGAAGCAACTTGTAAATCTTGAAGTCTTCATTGTAGAGAAGTGGAAGTGAAATCTCTATTATAATGTTGCTGCTTGTAACCCTTCCTCTCGGGCGAAGATTCTTGTAGAGTTGAAGAATTGACTCGTGATGCCGTTCTCCAGGTATCATCATTGATCGGGGAATGTTGTCGTGAATTCTCGTAAGTTCTTCCTTCAACTGTTTCACCGATAGGATGAGAGGATGGATTCTTCCATTGTGTGTTGACAGGATGACATCTAACAGCACATTCTGAGTATTCTGATAGTTTATCATCATGAGAAGTGCGTTAAGAGCTGTTGAGCTAAGCATTTTGTACGTGTTGTACTTGTCGACTTCATTACTTAGACGGCTTATGATGTTACTAAGCGACTTGAGCTGTTTTTCAGTTTCTAACTTATCTTGTTTGAAAATGTTAACCGTAGATTCGATTATAGTTGTTTGGTTTCTCATGAGTTCTATAAGATGATTTTCATTCAGTCGCACATGTTCTATAGTCTCTTCATAACCCTGGGCGAATCGTTGGTCCAGTACTCCAAATAACTCATTTGCGACAGTTCCAATAAAGTCAAACGGAGAGCGTTTCGATCGGTGTATTTTATCGTTGTTTGCATGTAGAAGCACATCGTTATTCAGTTCGATTTGTTGAAGCTGGCGTATGAACTGACTTAAAGTGCCTTCACAAAGCAAATCTTTAACGTCTGTCAAATTCGTAAGTAGACATAGGTTTTTCATTTCTGTTACGCTGTTTTTGTATGCGTAGAACTCTGACCAGTAGTTGCTCATGTTAAAAAACACTATCGTTTTCCACGAGCTCGCGATCAAATTTGCACTGCCCGAATCTTCGAAGTAGATGCCAGGTTGACTTCTAAACTGGGTAATTTCGAATTCCTGTTTCATTGGCATCGCGATTGAGGAGTTCAGCAGTGCTGACAAACACCAAATCCATAGAAAGGAGTTTATATTTCTGTTTTTGTAAAGGTTTCGTTCCATTCTATGAAGACTTGCTGGCTTTTGGATATCTTCCGAAGTCACTGCAATGTTAACTTGCTGAGAAGATGCCCTGGGTGCTGTTGAGGAGCTAGCATCTTCTGACGTTTCTGTTTCTTTCTCCGTTTCGATCGGTAAGGGACACAACCTTGTAATAGGTCTCTTAACATATTTTTTGTTGCAAAAAACAGTTGCAGCTCTAACTCCATGATCTTTACCCGGGTGAACTTCAGAGACTCTGCCCATCATCCAAGCTGTTGGTGGAAGTCGATCCTCCTTTATCAACACGATGTCCCCGACTTCTATGTTGTCTTCCCTCTGTTTCCACTTTGTTCGTTGTTGGAGTTGGGAAAGATACTCCGAGGACCAAATTTTCCAAAAATCGTGGTACATTTTTTGTGTAAGTACCCAACGGGAGCGATAGCTTTTGGATTCTCTCACGATTGGTCCAGGAAGTGCATTGAGTGAATCTCCAATGAGGAAGTGTCCAGGTGTGATTGCTGGTGATTCGCCGATGTCGTTACTGATTGCAACTAACGGCCGAGAGTTCAGACATGCTTCGATTTGGGCCAGCAATGTGGAAAGTTCTTCAAAGGTGAGAGAGGTGTCACCAATAACTCGTTTTAAATGGTATTTCATTGACTTCACTGCTGCCTCCCATATCCCTCCAAAGTGCGGTGCCGCTGGTGGTATGAAATGCCATTCGGTTCCATCCACGATGAGGTTTTTCGAGACATCTATTTCTGATTGTTTTATGGCATTGCGCAGAAGGATTTGAATTTCCTTGTTCGCTCCAACAAAGGTGGTCCCATTGTCGCTGTAGAAATGCGAACAAATTCCTCTTCTTGATGTAAAGCGCCGTACAGCTGCTAAAAACGCAGCAGAGCTCAGATCGCTCACTAGTTCAATGTGAATAGCCTTGGTTGCCAGGCATATGAAAATTGCAATGTAACCCTTTGTGGTACGGTGTCCTCTACCCTTTGATATAAGGACTTGAACAGGTCCGGCATAATCAACTCCAGTATGTGTAAATGGCCTTGATGGAGTTACTCTTGAGGCTGGTAGAATTCCCATAAGTTGGGTTTTTCCTTGTGCTCTAAACCGATGACAACGCACACAGTTGTGTATAATCTGCCGCACCACACGTTTTGCGTGAAGGATCCAGTATGATTTGCGCAGCGTCGATAGTGTTAATCGAATGCCTCCATGAAGGGTGCGCTGATGTACGTTTTCAACCAATAATTTAGTAAATCTGTCATTGGGTGGTAGAATGTAAGGATGTTTCTCGATTTCCGATAAGTTTGCGTTTTCCAATCGACCTCCTACGACTAACAGATCTTCTTCATCCAAGTATGGGTTAAGCGATAAAAGTTTACTTTTACAATTTAAGCTTTTTCCTTCTTGGAGGTGTTTGATTTCTTCTGGGAACGTCCTTTTTTGAACTGCTCGTATGATGTTTTTGCGTGCTGTGTTGAACTCATTTAGTTGTAACTCTAAGCTTCCCGGTCGTTTTGAGTTTGGAGATTTGCAGTTGTCACTAAATCTTTTGCAATAAGCGACTGCTTTTATTAAAGTGTTATAACTGGAGAATCCTTCAGTGATATCGAACGAATCAGAAACAACGGTGTTTAGGACTACTTTCGCTACTCTTGCCTCTGTGACTTCAACTTCAGGTACGACTTGATTCGGCCAGCTATCTTCGTTGTGAAGTAGCCACTCAGGTCCATTCCACCATAACGGATGATGTTGAATCTGTTCTGGTGTAATACCTCTAGAAGCACAGTCAGCTGGATTATCCAACGATCGGACGTGCCTCCATGAACTTGGGCTCGTTACTTCTTGGATCTCCGAAACCCTGTTGGCTACAAATGTCTTCCATGTTGATGGGCACTTCTGTATCCAAGCTAATGTTATTGTAGAGTCTGTCCACGCAAATACCTTGCCTACTTGCGAGTTGTATATCCGCATTGTTTCCAACAAGACTTTGGACAGCAAATGAGCTCCACAAAGTTCTAGTCTAGGAAGCGAAATTCTCTTCTTAATAGGAGCCACTTTAGTCTTCGCAGTCAGTAATGCTGTAGCATAGCTACCTCCGCGCATAGGCACCCTCGAATATACAACAGCTGAATAAGCGGCTTCAGACGCGTCACAAAATCCATGTAATTCTATTTTTTTGGATTGATCAACTCCCAGCCATCTTGGAATTCTGATGTTTTCCAATACCACAAGGTTATTCTTCAGCTTATTCCATTGATCTTCTAGTTCAGTTGTGAGTGGTTGATCCCAATCCAGATCAGTTTTCCAGATCTGTTGCATTAAGATTTTCGCGCTAACAGTAACCGGGGCCAACCATCCGAGCGGGTCATACAGCTTTGCTATTTCTGACAATGTCGTTCTCTTCGTAAGAGTTTCAATTTCTTCTTTTGGTGGGCTTATATGGACTCTAAACTGAAAGGTATCACTTGAAGGACTCCAGTGGATACCTAGTGTTTTAATGGTCTCTTCTTTGTCGATTTGTATGCTGCTGAGGCTCTGAGACTCCTGTGGAACGTTCTTAAGCAGCCGAATGTCATTGGTAGCCCACTTACGAAGGTTGAAACCTGCCCCTTTAAGCATTGTTGTCAATTGCATTTGAGTTTCTTCGCATTCTTTTAAGGTATCTCGTCCAGACATCACATCATCAACATAGAAATCGTTTTTGACAATGTCTGCTGCAAGCGGATACCTCTCCTGCTCATCTAGAGCCAGTTGTTGAAGTGTTTTAACTGCCAAATAAGGTGCAGCGGCCGTACCGTAGGTCACTGTTCTGAGCTTGTACTCCCTTATTGGATGATTAATCGAACTTCGCCATAAAATACGCTGGTAGTCCTGGTCGTCTTCGTTCAGCTTTATTTGGCGGTACATTTTTTCTATGTCCGCAGTGTAGACATACTTATGTTTTCGCCAGCGCATTAAAATTGTTGTTATGTCCTCTTGAAGTTTTGGACCAACTAGCATTAATTCGTTTAAACTGACTCCTGTCGAAGTCTTTGCTGATCCGTCAAATACTACTCTTAGTTTGGTTGTAGTACTCTCAGGTTTCAAAACAGCATGATGAGGTATGTAGTAACTGTTGTTCATTGATTTCGTGTTGGGAGGTGCTTCAATCATATGTCCCAGTTCCAGAAACTCTTCTATCACCTTCGTATAGTCTGCTTTGAGTTGTTTGTCCTTACTCAACCTTGCTTCTAGCTGACGGAATCTTGCCACAGCTCTGTGTTTGGATTGTCCCAGCTCCAGTGATTCCCTTTTTTTCTGGTTAAAAGGGATTTTAACTACATATCTGCCATCTATGTCTCTGCGGTGTGTTTTCTTGAAGATATCTTCACATTCCTTGTCACTTTGCGTTTTGAATGTTGGCTGTGGTAACTCTTCCAGCTCCCAAAACCTTTGAAGTTGCTGATCAGCTGCTGTTTGTACCACGAATCCGTTTATTGTGCCAACTCTGTCCAGTTTTGGAGATGTGCGACCAGAAATAAGCCATCCTAAGTGTGACTCTTGTGCTATCAGCATATTACTGGTTTCTCTCCGTAAACCGTTGAGGATAATGTCACCATAAGCATCTGCCCCAATAATCATGTCGATTGATCCTGGAATGTTGAATGTAGGATCTGCCAATTCTATGTCGTCAAACTTATCCGTTGTAAGGTTGTGGGTTGAAGAGGATGGCAGCTGCCTTGTTAGTTTTGGTAATACAAGGGCTTCTAGATGAAGTTTGAATTTAGACGAGAAGCGTGGAGATATTGTCACGTCTACTCTGTGTCGTGCTGTTCCTGCGCCAATTGCACCAAGTCCGCATACTTCAACGAGTACTTTTTGCTTTTTAAGCCGCAACGATTGGGTGATTGCCTCAGTTATAAGGGACGCCTGAGATCCTGGATCGATCAGGGCTCGTATCCTCACACTTTTCATCCCATCACTGCTGCTTGCGTGAAGCATAGCCGTTGCCAGAAGGACGTTCTGATTTTGATGGCCATGAGCTATCTGTTTAGATTCGACCTTTTGTTGAACACTTGGTTGTTGAACTGCCGGTTGTTGACTCCCCTGAGTTTGTTGGACCTCCACTCTCTTATTTTGAGGTGCTTTTTCAGACCACTCCACATGTAGAAGAGAGTGATGATTTTTGTTGCAGTATCTACAGGTTCTTTTGCTAAGGCACTGACTCTGCTTGTCATGTCGTAAGCAATTATGACACAAATTGGCTTGCTTTATTTGCTGAAACCTTTGTTTTGGTGGTGCACTTAGAAACTTGGGACATGAGTATATCACGTGGTCCCCTTTGCATAAAGAACATTGATTTGATCTCGAGGCTACGTGAAAGTTTCTCACTGACGTGTGCGGTTCATTTTCAGTTTTGTGTTGTCTGTGCTTTGTTGGAGGTAGGACATCTAGCGCTTGATATCTTCTCGAGAGGAATTCGAAAAGAATTTTTATTGACGGCACCTTGTTTGGTTGCTCTAAACCTTGTTCAAACAGGTTTCTGCTTTCTGGATCTAAGCTTTTGGTTAAAAGATGTACGATTATAGGGTCCCACGAAGAGGTGTTGAAACCCATGTTGCTTATTGCTGACAACCCTTCCTTTGCTGCATCTAGAATTGCCTTGATTGATGTTGATGTTGGCTGATTTCCTTGATGTCCAGGCTTTATCATCTTGTCAATGTACATCGAGACAATTTTTCTTTCATTGTCATAACGCGCCTTCAATGTTTCCCATGCACAGAGATAATTAACACTTGATATTGTTAAATGTTGAATCAAATGCATCGGCTCGCCTTCCAAATGAGTTTTCAAGTACTCCATCTTTTCTGTAGCACTAAGTGATGACCTCTCGTGTATTATTGTAGAGAAAATGTCACAGAATGAGCGCCATTCAAGATAGTTTCCCTTAAATGTTGGAATTTTGAGCATTGGTAGTTTTGCATTTGAACTGGACTCTTTGACAACATTTGTGGAATGAGATTCCCTCAGCGTACATGCCATTCTATGCAGACATTGGTTAATGTCTTTTTTTATATCGTTATACTTAGAGTCTTTTACGTATGCAGTTTGAATGTCAGACTCTGAAGCATTTGCCATGAAGTCCTCATGCACATCCGTTAGGTTTCTCATCTGCTCCATGATTATTTTTTGCTGATACTCGTAAATCTCTTTCGAGTACTCAGCAAATGTGCCCTCAAACTCTTCCATGTTTTGCAGAATTGCCTCAATCTTCAAATGCAGTTTTCTTAATCGCTGCATTTGAGCTGTACTCTGATCGGGGCCTGAGGTTTGTGCAGGCGTCGTGACCTCTGTCTGTGGATTGAGTTTTTCCAGCAGAGTTTTTATCTCTACATACATTTCTTCCACCTTTCCATACGTATTTCTCTGCATATAATTGGTGTCTAGTTTCACCAGTGGTCTGATCTTTTCATGGTTCCGTTTAAACTCCGTCCAAATGGCCTCAACTTTTGTCAGTCGCTCTTCCTTATATTTCAGAGTTTTTCTGGATGGGCTGTCTTTCTTGAAATTGATAATAGTTTTTTCCAAATCTTCAGCGAGTGCCTTTTGTTTGGCTACTATGACGTATATGTCGATTTCATCCGTCATTTTTCTTGGCTTTTTTTTTGTTGTTGTTGTTTAATGTATCACTTTTTATTTCACTACCAGTGTCTTAGCCCTGGCAACGCTAATAAGTATTTTGTAGGTGTGTTTACGTTTTGTATTTACGCTTATTCACTACCAGTATTGTAGCTCTGGTAACGCTAGTAAGTAGTTTGTAGGTGTGTTCACGTTTTGTATTTACGTTTATTCACTACCAGTATTGTAGCTCTGGTAACGCTAGTTATTCAAAAAAGGCTCGAAGGACCAGTGTTTAAATAGCAATAAGGATTTATTGTAGTTCTTACCGCTGGAGGGGGAAACTAAATAAAATGACCGTATTGCTGGGTGTCCAATGTGAACATAAAAACTTTATTCTATTCTAATGCCTTATATATACTAAAATAATGCTTACTGTACAATTTCTTATTCTAAGGTTTATTTACACTCGCTACACGTTTTGCTATCATGAGGTTCAATTACAATAATTGTAATTGAACGCATGGGAATGATAGAAATAACTTTGCGTTTTGAAATAATTCTCATGCATTGCTGGGAACTGCGAAATGTTCTGCGTCTTCAAATGTTGGACACAACAAAGAGACTTGATAGTTCGCCTCTAAACTTAAAAATTGTACTGACCAAAGTTGAGCCGTTTTCAATAAGGTTAAAATTCAGCCTTCTGCCGGTGTTGCGATGCGCGCGCTTCATCCAAAAAACGATCAGGTAAGACATTGCCTGCTTTTATCAAATCGCTTTTTAACATAGGCTTTATCGATGCAAGTTGGGTGTTTGCCGAAACATTTAAGTTTTCTCCAAAGCTCGCAGCCAGCTCCTCCCACTTTTGTACCAAGATACCGTTTGTCAAGATTATGTGCTCCAGCACAATCCGCGGCAGCCTTCCTTCTTCCATCCTCGCGATTCTTGCAATGTAGTCTGCATGCAGCTTGAGTGTGTCCAAAAAAACGGTGGGACACATGTTTCCAAGTGAAGCATGTAGATTGCGGAACATGTTGGAAGATTTGCCTCAAAATATATCTTAAAAATTTTTCAACTTCCTCGAAAAAACATTAAACCCAAATTTGGGCACCGCATAGTACAAGTGGCGCCGGCGGCGGTTGCCCGAAATAAGTTGATTTTCGCTGAGCGCTCGATATACTTGTTGTCGATGCAGCGACCTCAAACAGATGAAATAGCTCTTTTAGCAGCTGCTAACTGAGAATCGAAATGTTTTTTCATATTTAGATTCGAAGTTAAAAGCACGCCTAGATATTTGTACCCTATCACAATGTCAACGCTTGCCCTTTGATAAAACCACTTTTCGTTGCGGTAGTATCTTCCGCCACCGTCTCTGAAGATCATCACCTTGAATTTCGATATATTAACCGTCAAATTCCACCCACGCTTTTATTATTATATTCAACTCCACTGAATAATGATAATGAATTACATACTTACTACACCAGCGATGGCGAACCAAAGCACAAAAAATTGAAAAATTGGCACGTAATCAACTGGGAAGCCTGCATGTTGGCACGCCAAAACCACTACAAACTATTTTTTTTCTCAAAATGGTACGAGGCTCTTAAAGGGTTTTCAATCCCTGAATCACAAATTTCTCAAATTAAAAACAGACAAACACTTAAAAAAAATATAATAAACGGAGAAGGAGTGATTATAGAAAGAGAGGGCCTATTCAAAGAAACAAATATTTTAATTGTTTTGAAGCCTGTCAATCAAGTTGGTGATTATGATCATAAATTCTGCCCCTTCTGGACGGTACATTGTCCGCTGATATGCTATTCTGTTCAACATACAAAGAGGTGGGAAATTTCGGAGGATAGTTAGGGCCGAATTTTTGGAAACCCACTTGGAAGTGGCAGGAATTGTAAGTAGGCAATCAACCCACGGTAAAGGTAGGAGAATCAATTCTTGAAAGTAAGAAAATTAATGCCTCGGCAAAATGTGGCCTTAATATGTCCACTACTATACTAGTCCAAGCAAAGTGATAAACTTCCTCAACAGTTGCTGCTCCGTCTTCAGACTCGGACATTTCACAAATTGCTTTAATGGTTGGTTCTCGTTACATATAACACAGCATCATACGCGTTCGATCTGAATGACTTAAATAAGTCACTACCTGCAAATGAGTCACTTCATTAATCACACTTAAACCATTTTAAATGATGACTAAATTAAAGGAACTCATTTAAGACAGCACACACATTTTTCACAAATTCGTAATCGATTCTAAATCTATTTGTGTTAAACAATTGTGAGCTGTGAATTTAGCTGCATTTCCTAAGGGGTTTTCCAACATAAAGAAAATCTCAAAAGTCTAAACAAAATAAAATACAACTGCTCCAACTAAATTTCAATGAACTCTCGTCATGACTATTTTAACAACTACATCTAGTGCCTCCGACATTAGGCTTAAATAATATTAGAAGCACGTCAGTCAACAATGTGTGTTCCTCTCTATATATAAACGTTCAATGCTGATCAAATACGCCTAACTGAACAAAGGATAATAGGTTAGGTGCAGGCACTTGTCAATTACTCCCTAGAGGATGTGCCACCAAGAAATGCATTCACACAATGCTTCGCTTTGATTGATTAACCACTCTGCAGCCGACATATGGACAAGATCTCAATGTCTTCGTCTAAAAATGATGACGGAATGTCGACGAAGGTTGACGGGATATCTTCAACAGACTCAAACCTCAACCATCGTTGATGACGATGATGACGGGTGGTAGGTACTCTGCTTATTTTTGCAGCGCAAAATCAACAATCGAATTGCAAATTTCTGACACACTTCCGTATCGGTCGGTCTGTTCGAGGCACCCAATAGAACTGGATGATGAACGACGTTGGACGCCACCGATGATAGATGCGCATACTATTCGCTGCCCGTATACTAGAGAGAAATGAGAAAATCTATTCTTCATCTTTTCGCTACGTTTAAGGGAAATTCCTTAGAAAATCGAGCGTTTAGTCAAAGCAAGACAGACACAAGAAAAAAAAAATCGCGCATGCAGACCGTCGCGTGCAGAAAATAGAAATCTCAAGAAAATTTCCCAACGGATGCCAACAACCAAAAAAATTGAGAAAATCATTTTGAAAAGAATGGCTCTGTTGCTTTTGACAGATTTTCACTTTCTTTTTGCTTTTGTTTCATGTTTTATTTTTTTTTACTTGAAAAATGTTCTGATATCGACACGTGTTTTTTTAGAAGCAGTTTCGGTCTAAAGGAAGGGAATTTGGCGCGCTTTCATCACAGAAAGTAGCTATAGATTCGGGTCTGTGGCATTGCGTTATTTTTCAGCAATCACCCGACGTGTGTGTTCTCGTCTGTAAAGCAGGTACTTAGTTAAGCTGAATACGTCACACAGATACTCAATTTATTTATTCAGATTCCTTTTTTCATTTTATTCTAATACACAACCTAATTAGAGGTTTAGAGCTACAATACTTATCGAATTATAAAATTACAATTAAGCAAACGGATGAAACTTTATGGACAATTATATGTAAAAGGGAAAGGAAAAATAGTACGTAGTTCAGTCAAATCGTTTTAGTTTTAATTAAAAATCGAAAATCGCAAAAAAACCTTAGAGTTTCGACCGTTTTTTAGTTTGGCTAAAAAAGGGCAAACATTATAGAAATTAGCACTTTTCGGTAAGGTCCGAAAGCCATAATGAACGAGAGCAAAAAAAGCTTCTGTGTTTTTTTCCTGACCAGAAAACCATCTGACTGTAGATAAATAAGAATCATAAAAAACACAAAAGCATGCAATTATTTCTTTTACAAATTTAGTAATTATGTGTAAAGTTTGTTAAATTTTATGTACCATTTTTTCCATTTAAAATAGTAATTGATTGCCCCATAGTAATTGTAAAGCTTCGAAAAAATTGCGCGTTATTTTAATGCGGGAATATCGACAGGAAATTCAACTGTCTTTCTTTTAAATTCAAATAAGTAGTTCATAAGTACCAATTGGCGTGGGTGTTTTTGCACATGAAAATAAATGTGTCACTTTGGTCCCTGTATATATCAGCGATAATTCCCGTAGATATGCTGAATTTCTCATTAAAGTAGTTCCATGTAACATTATCCCATGGGTGAAGAACAGGATAGCTATATAAGCCTAATTGTAATCTGGCTTTTAAAGGGCTTTCGAATGTATTTTTAAATCTACGATAATTCTTTACCGTTTGAAACTTTTGTTGAACAAAAATGGAACGTTATGAATCTTATTTTAAAGACTACTCACTTCTCTGTATAGCAGCAGAAAGAAATTACGCACACGCCAGAGCGAGCGGGGACGCTTGTACGGAATAAAAAAGGACTTAAGGAAAATATTGGAGGCTATTTTTTTACATATAATAGAGATGTAATAAAAATTGAAAGCAACAAATGGATTAGGTGGAACAAATGGATAAACGACTTCACTTAACAACTTTTTCATTTCATTTTAACAACTTTTTGTTGGAACTAGGAGATAATGATATTTGGGTCATCGGTGAATTCAACGAGTTACTAAATACTCAATGCGGAGCTGGGGTTTCAACAAGGCACGCAACAGATAAATGCATTGACGGAAATAATCGAAATGAGTGAAAATATAGGAAATAGATTTACATAAGTACCCGAATGTCAGAGCTAACTCATGGGACAGTAAAACTTTTTAGAAAATGCCCAAAGCACTCAACGGGGTGCTGGCTGTTTGAACTACGCTGAAAATAATTTTGTGGGTAATATTGACAAAAACTAATGCTTTTGTTAATTAAGCAAAAAAAATGTTTGTTCTTTCAACGAATGAGTTTTTCTCAATACAGAAAAATAATTTTTTGTCATTATTACACAATTTTGTCAATTTGATGGAACGGTTTTGTTGGACGTATTTAGATAGAAGATTTGTTGTTCCCACCTGCATTCTTGTCAATTTAACCAGGGTTTTATTTTCAGTGTGCGCATTCAAGTTGAAGCGAATATCTTAGCGGGCTATTTTGAACCAATTTCGAGCGCAGCCATTATCGAAAACCAAATATTTGTGTGTACGTCACGCCGCGCGCCGTACACTGAAGTTTTCTCATTTGGAGGAAGAAGTTTTTTCAATTTTACGAGGGTTTTGTTTTCAGTGCGTGCACATCCAAATTGAAGCGAATATCCTAGCGGGCTGTTTTGAATAAATTTCCAGCCCAGCCAGTATCCAAAACCGAATATGTTCGTGTACGTCACACCGCGCGCCATACACTGAAGTTTTCTCATTTGGACCATCACATAACTTTGCAGGACGTAACCAGAGTTATAGACAAGTGATCTTTAAATGAGGCTCCAGAAGAAGATCGTATTTCCTACGAATTCTTTAAAAACGCACCAAGCCAATTTCTGCTGAGACTCAAGGAAAGTTATATTTTCTCCAAACAGTCACCGTCTGTCCTTTGAACCGATCTTATCATTCTCTGATAAGTGTTTGCCTTAGCCCTTAGCTTTGGCCCACATTCCACAAACTGGTATCTCCCGTTATGCATACCACAAATCTCTCCTCTTTTCAGTTTTTTAACAAGTGCTAAGCTAATTGACCCTACCTAAGCTATTGGTGTACACAAGTGCAACATACCCCCCGGGCCATATAGAAATAATTGATACATAGATCTCAATGTAGATGTTGCGTTCAAAACTAAAAAAAAAAAATCAGCGTCTTCGGTCGATTTCCTCACTTTATCCAGCAAAACCAAAGTCAGTAATCCAAAATTAATAAGAATAGCTCCCAAACAGAGTGATAAAACCATAGTTTCTCTCAGCCAATTTCTTCTTAAAAAAGCAATAGAAAATGTTAGCACCGAATACGACCAAATATCCCAACTCCGAGATGGCAACTTACTTATAAAAACAAAATCGCAAAGAATTGCCGACAGGTTTATGAAAGTCACCTAACTTAGCCCTGTAGTAATAAAATTGCATGATCGCTTACACGAGTCCATAGGATGCGCTTTCAATTCATGCCTTATTATTAAAGTCTCCGGAACAGAAATAGTCACAGAGATGAATGCAGAAGTTACAGTCCGTAAAACGGACCGTTGAATACCCCATCCTATCCTACATTGAAAAATGCTGATGGCATTGTTATTTTTTGACATTTTATAAGTAGTTTAAAATTCAAAAAGGGGCGCGGTATTTAAAGACTATTAATTATAAGATATTTGCACAGATATTTACATGTTACTCTTAAATGTACGTAAAAATGCAATTTTTTGGTACCAATTCAATATTTTCGACTAAAAGGGGCCGGAGCTAAAAACTTTATATGAACGAAAGCTGGAATAAAGTCTCGTTTAGGCTTTAAAGGCTCAAGGCCAGTCGAAATTACATTTTTCTAAAAAATAAAACCTTAAATTTTCCAGAAAAACGACTGGCCTTGAGCCTTTAAAGTCTTCAATTCTGCCTCCAAATGTGAGCGTGGCCCAATGTTTTGTATGTACATTCATTAAGGAGATGCTAAATGTAAAATTCCAGCCTTTTATAACTTCTTACAGTTTTGAAATCTCTGGAGTTAGTTGCGCATTTAGACCGATTGTGGGCGTGTCTTCAATTTCCTAATTGAAGACGCGGATTTCAATAATTTTTACACTTGTACTGCTTCGCGTAACGTGGACCATACGTATAAAATTTCTGCACCCTAGCTCAAAATGTAAGGCCTAAAAACATGTGACATACAAACTGACGGACGGACATGGCTTTTTCAGTTCAGTATTCGGTCTCGATCATAGGCACTTATAATCCAAGACTCATCTACCATTATTATTTCACCGTGTTACAAACTATGTGACAAACTTAATATACCTCCTATCCTATGGGATGGGGTATAAAAACACCAAATCCCGTCTTATCAACTTATGCAATAACATTATGGACTAACAGCAAACATCCCACAAACTTGGGAATCAGCCACATTCATCTCGATTCTGACGCCAAAAAACGACAGTAGTTTAGTTGAGAGCTATCTTCCGATGTCCCTAAATCCCCGTATGTCCAAAATCTTAGGAAAAATTGTAGCTCAGCTCTGCTTCGTTGAAACAAAAAGGGTAATTTTACTCAATCAAATCGCATTCAAAGCAAATAGAAGATGTGTCGATGCTAACCTTCATGTCTACTACATCTCGAAAACTTTGTCCGCAAGAAACCATGTATCAGTCCTTTCTTTAGACTTTAAAGCATTCGATAAAATGGGTATCCACGTCGTACAACAAAAACTGAAGGAATCGGGCATCGGTAAAAAAAATGTGTGGATGTGTAAGAGCCTTCCTTACTAATAGAAAACTTTACGCTAAGGTCAATAACATCTACTAAAAACAATACCGTCTTCATAACGGAATTTTTCAAGGATCGCCACTGACGGTTGTTCTACTTATAATAGCTTTTGACGAGAGCATATCTCTAATATTATATATATTTTCTTATATATTAGAAAATCACACACACTAAGATTACTGTCTTTATGCAAACGGCATTTACACTCTCTGCAAAGAAACTAATCTAAGCATTTGGTAATATGTTTTAGCTAAAGCTGTTACTTATATACCAGATTGGTCAATGGTGCCAACAACTCTAAACATCATTAAACCAGCATATCACAGCAAGAAGATCTAATAATGCTTTTCCTACCAGCCCTATCAAAAATATCTTGGCCGAAGTTGAACTTCCTACAATAGATAGCAAAAAAACGATGTTATATAAAAGCCAGTTCCCAAAATAGTGTTTTCTCGAAATTCTCGGATCGACAAGGGCATCATGCAATTGAAAAACCATAACTAAAGAGAAACTAAAAAGAAAGTTCCTACAGCAATCAGTACTATTCTAGACTAGGCCATACAATTAGAGATTACTAATAGGCGCCCTTATACAACTCCAAAAGCTTTCCTCCGTGGGCCATGAAACCGGTTACAACAATAATGACACATGCAGAATACAACAAATATAACAAGTAGCCTGACATACCGGACGTTATTCTCCGGCATTGCATGTGTCCTCAGATCAGATGGATGGAATCTATTCACTGACGGGTCAAAAATCCTTGACCCGTACCTCTTTCGCGGTATTACTAGATGGTACCATTCTTAACATTGCAAACTTCTTCCTGAATGTTGAAGGGCAGAAGAAGCACTGAAACGATGGGGTAAGTTTACCATCTGCACCGGCGGCAAATCTATCCTCGCTGTTAACAGCCCTAGTAACAAGACAGAACTTGTGAAGGACATCCACAACCAACTCGTCAAGTCCCCAAACAAACTGAAACTTATATGGATCCCTGGCCAAACTGACATACAAGGAAACGAACACGCTGATCAAGCAGCCAATTCAACCTCATCCACCCCAGTTCTCGGTTTCAATATGGGCACCAGAGCCGATGTAAGGAGAAAAATCCAAAAATGCATCTACTGTAATCTCAACCCCAGATTACATCGACAATATCCAGTTCATGTTTCAAAGGCCAAAATCACAAATTTCGTTCGGTTAAGACTCGGACACATCACAGCAACGCACCAACATCTTTTTACTTCAGGTGATTGATGGCATATCTCACTAAAAAGTGGAACCCTTTCCTTGCATATTCATGGTGAAAGCAAGATTGTTGCGCTTGATATTTCAAAAGCATTTGACAGAGTTTGGCATCAAGCTCTTTTGTCGAAAATGTATGCATTTGGAATCGACGAATCTCTTATTCAATGGATTAGTAATTACCTTTCGGACCGTTCAATTCAAGTTGTTTTGGATGAGTTCAAGTCTGCAATTCACAAAATAAACGTTGGGGTTCCCCAGTGCTCTGTTTTGTCTCCGACTCTCTTCTTAATTTTCATAAATGATCTTTTGTCTGCTACTACTAATCCAATTCATTCCTTTGCCGATGACAGCAACCTCAGTTTTTCATATTCGTTCTCAGCTCCTCGTCCCTGCTCTTTGGACATTGAACTGGAACGGCAGCGTATGTCAAACTCATTCAACTCTGACCTTAATAGAATTGTATCATGGGGATCTCAAAATAGAGTAGAGTTTAATGCTTCTAAAACTCAATGCTGTCTTCTGTCATTGAAGCAAAACCGAAACACCCAGCCATTGTCCATGAATGGCACTTGTATCGACGAAACCGAAACGCTGTCCATTCTCGGTATGTGTGTCAATAACAACCTTAGTTGGAATGACCACATATTCGACGTCGCCAAGAACTCTGCAAAATGCCTAGGTTTCCTTAAAAGATGCAAGAAATATTTCACCCCTTCTGATTTGGCTATTTTATATAAGGCCTATATCCGCCCTAAAATGGAATATAGCTCCCATGTCTGGGCTGGTGCTCCTAAAACAACACTGCACCTGCTCAATGGGATCCAGAAACGCGCGATAAAACTCATAGGTGACAGAAATATTGCAAAAACTATCGACTCTCTCGAACATCGACGCAATGTCTTTGCTTGTCACTGTTTTACCGTTTTTTTTACAAACAGTGTTCCAACGAAATAGCCATTTGCATTCCACCCCTCAAATTATTCAACCGTAATACTCGCCAACGATCGAATGCTCATCAGTTCACCCTTGAGCCGACTTTCGGGCGTACTGTCAAGTTTAGAGGTTCTTTCATAAGCCGTACAACGCGAATGTGGAATGTCCTACCACAACTCTTTCCTACGCATTACAACCCACAACTGTTCAAAACAAGAGTGCACCGGTACCTCTCATCCCTTTCCCCTTCTTCTAATCCCATCCGCTCGTGAGATGCATAACATTAAAAGGGTAGCCAAGTCCACCACCAAACTGACCTATCTGCCACGTCAGGCTCATATCCTAGAAGACTGCATCACTATCAAAGCAGCTATCCTAAAAATATTCAGAAATATCTAGGAAAGTATCTACAAAACACTCAAAATACCCAATGTCACGAATATCAATAATAAAAGCCAATTCTTGATAGCTACTCATATTAAAACGTAAGTATTCCTACTTTGGAGCTAATAGCCTCCTCAGCTAAGCTCATTACTTTTTGTTGTTTTTTGTTTTACCATGTAAATTGAGCCTGATAAAAATTGTGGCTAAGCTTCTATAAAGTTGAATTTTATTTTAGTCTTATAAAAGTCTTACAAGAGTTATTTGGCCAACTCTTTTAATTATATGGGCACATAAACAATTTGTTTTTAAAATAGGCTTAGAAAAACTTAGGTTATTTAAAACCTTTTAACGCCAAGAAAATGTCCGAACGACATTTCATTGGCGTTAAATTTTCATGTCCGAAAAGTCATACAGACTTTCGCTACTGCCGACAATATCCAAGGTATTCGAGAAACTGTTGCTTAAAAGGTTGCAACCCATCATTTTAAGAAAGACGATTGATTCCGGACCACCAATTCGGATTTAGGAAAAAGGATTCAACAATTGACCAGGTCTATCGAATAACAAACGAAATCGAAAAAGCTCTGGAAGCGAAAAAGATATGTACTAGCGCTTTTCTCGACGTATCACAAGCATTCGACAATGTATGGCACGAAGGCCTGAAGTACAAGTTAAGGCTTAGCTTACCAGAAAAACTCTGTAGAATCTTAGAGTCTTACCTTGAAGACAGAATCTTTCGCGTTAGGTACAAAAATGAGTACTCGGAATTCAAAGCGATAAATGCCGGTGTCCCGCAAGGAAGCGTTCTCGGCCCAATATGATTTTTGCTTTATACAAGAGACATACCCCACGATGAAAGAACAATTTTAGCTACGTTCGCTAACGACCACTGCTATTAAAAGATAAACAACAAACCTTTATTCATTAACTCGGGACAAATCCCGTACTTTAATGAAGCGAAATATCTAGGAATGACTCAAGACGCGAAACTTAAATAGAAGCCGCACGTTAAAAAGAATCGCGACGAGCTCGAAATCATGTTAAGAGAAATTAATTGGCTTATCGGAAGATTTTCGAAACTAAGCATATATAACAAACTGCTTTTGTATAGGTAAGTGCTAAAACCATCTTGGACGTACGGTATACAACTCTGGGGTTGTACTAGCCCCAAGCAATATATCTATTTTAGCAAGTTTTCAAAATAAGACACTCAGAGCAATCGTTAATGCTTCATGGTACATAGGAAATAGCTATCTACACCGAGATCTAGGAATCGCAACTGTGACTGACGAGGTAACAAACTTTGCTCGCAAACTTAGAACTCGACTTTGCGGACATTGCAACAATGAAATTATCCGAACTTTGGATCAGACAAATCAAAAACAACGAACGAGACCGTTGGATCTAGCAGCATAAGATGAAACCCCATAAATTTACGGTATTGAAGGTGCCTTTGTTGGAAGGCAGCCTGCCACACACGATAATTACAGAAGCTTGAACTACTTGTTAAGGAAACTTAGTCGTAGTCTGACGGAAAATGGGAGGTTTTTAGTGAATAAGAACCTCACACTACTATCAGCCGGTCGTCGAAGTGCCTATGAAGGTTTTTTTACCCTAACTTTACTAGTAACTTCCTACCCACGGTAAAAAAAACTTTTAACGCAACTAGTTTTATTTCTGCATGTTATTTGCTTTAACTAAATTTCGTAACCAAAAGGATCGCTTATCCCGTTATGATGTTAGATGCTTTCGAGTTAAGTCTCACAAGTTTTTGAATCATTTCAAGTCAAGTCTCATAAGTTTTTGAATCATCAAAATTCTCTATAATTTTCCTTAAAATGCTGGATAACTTCTAATACGTGCTTTGTCCAAACTGCACCGGAAATAAGGGAGATGAGAGACAAATTTTGTCATGCACTAATCATGGTAAATGCGTGTAAAAGCAGCGTTAGTACTCATTCAGAAAAATATGACTTGAGCACTTGCTTTACTTTGATTTGCTCTATGCATGTGTTTCAGATCGTCTTTTTGAACTAAGGTTTTTCAAAACTAACACTTTAAAAAAAGTGTCTTTTCAACTATTCATTTATCAAAAATGTTTCAATATATTTAAATTTGAAATTAGAAACTCCACCCAAAAACAAAAGTAAATGCCCAATCTAAATGAAACCCGCAAAGGTGAATTTTTAAAATAAGTATTTCAGTCCTTAAAAAATGTAAAAGGTCCAATCTTTGTACGCAGTTAAGGCCACCAAAAATCTTGATTTCTTAATTATAATTTTCTTCCTTGACAAACGTTTGTATTTTATAGAAATATATTTTTCGTTTTTCAAATTCTTCGTTTCTTCGCAATATAATGAATTTATCACATGCCAGTCTATTCCAATTTCTCGCAAAAATCGGGGCTACCCTTAATGGAGCTTAAAAAAATCTTTCCTTTGCAATAGCAAGGCAATTCTAGATTCATTGAACCGACTGATTACCTTTTATGTGTTCGTGTCACAGTAATGGAATCTGAATTTACATACCACTCCAAATGACTGCAATTGGGAGTGCTTGATATCTGTCTCAATTCTGAGGTCCTTCTAATTTTTGTTGTATCTCTTGACGTAGAGGTTTCTTCGTTTTTTTTCGCACAAGGACGGCCCACACTGTTGAATGGCATTCCTATTTTCCAGTTGAGAAAGTCCAAAGAGAATGAACTCTTTTTTTGCATTTCCTGCTTTCTTCATCCTGTTTTTCAATTTAAAATCGATTCCTGCAAAGTGAGAGATACTCTTGCCTCGGATAGTGACTCCAGCGAGCTATGGCCTCTCGATTGTTATCGCTGGATAAGCATTTTGTGCACTGCCGACATAAAAACACCAAGTCACTTTTTGCAACCAGCCTACAAAAAAAACACCTTCTCCTTGCATTGCAACACTAGACGGATCGACTCCCTTGATGCAAATTAATCGAGCAAAAATGAAAAACAATTGCGATCCTCTTGGTGGAGCTAGAGCTTCTCACTGATAGTTATTTACGATATCCATCAGGATAATTAATTGGAAACTGCCACCACTCCCAGCCTCGCCCATAATAGATTCCGGAGGAAATTCGTTGCTCGCCCCCCAAGTTATGCCTCAAGTATGCCTTTTGGGAGCGTCTCTTGCAGTTGATGAGTGTGACCCGATGGCTCAATTCTGGTCAAGCACCGGTCCGCCATACAACCACTGCGTATCTGTACTTACATGTGTTTGTAGATTGCACGGAGCGCTATGACCACAACAAACCAAACACCATCATTCAGCATCGAAAAATAAGGATGTTTTACTCCTCTGCAAGTTGGGTCTCAGCACAATGTGTGTTAAAAAAAGCCATCCCATCAGAAGTTCCTAAATTTCCTCAGACCAAATCAAGTGTAAAATGGGTTTTTTATACAGGTCTTAAACATTTGTTTGTGAAAAGAAAAAAATATAAATTCTGAGGAAAATAGTGTACGTAAAGTATATTGCTTTGGTTCACTTTCAGTACTGATTCATTTAAGGCTCATCCGTGATAATCTTGATCATCAATTAAAGGTTTACACTTCGAGCAATGGAGGAAACTTTATGCAAACTAAGGCAAAAGATGGGAGGTTAAAGTTATTTCCATTACAAAAGCAGGGAAATCGAGCCACACGACTGCCAAGGACTTTAGGCCCATCCTTTATGCTAAAAACTCTTGAAAAACAAATTGATATACACATTCGCAATCAAATTGACCCTAAATTGATATCAGCAGCCCAACATGCCTGTACTAAAGGCAAGGGCGTTGATACAGCGCTGCACAAAGTTGTCAGCGTGATTGAAAAGTCACTTCCAGAGAAATAATATACCCTTGCAGCCTTCCTTGACATTAATGCTTTTAATAATTTAGAAAATTTAGGAAAATTTGGATATTTAGAAAATCTTAATCTTCCCCAGAGCAGCTTATAAATCAGCTGCTCTGGAGAAGGCCCTGATGTATGGTCTTGTGAGTGGTGCGGCCATTCCTAATATTGACCTTTCATTCTTTTTGCTTGAACCCGAAGCACACAATTTCTTAACAAGCTTATTGCAGAATTATTATTTTACTTTCACCAAGCCTTTCATTAATCTTGGTTCTAGGGCCACTTCTTCCAAGCTTTAAAGGAACCCACGCAAAAGAGTATATTAACGCAAAATTTCAAATTGTTAAATAGTAGAAAATGTGTCTACATTTTTGTTTCCAGGCTGGGGGGAGTAACCCACTCCCATGCATGCCTCACTGTCTTTATTCATAATGACCAGACCGTGTGATAAAATAATCAAGTTTAGATAATTACATAGTATCACTTTGCCCGATATAGCTTGTCATTATTTTCATACTGCCCATATTAATTACTTTGTCCACAAATTGAATATAAATCATTGGGAAGATTTTTTCAGTCACACTGTGTCCTGTTATGTGGTTTGAGTTAAACTCCCTCGCCCGCCCGCACACACGAACCAACAAGCACATCCATTCAAGCGATATTAGGTGTTCAATTAAAACGAAGCACATCAATTACAGCCATGGACACCCTATCGCCTTGCCCAAGGATGTAGCGCCTTAAAGAGAAACAACAGCCTCACTAAGCTTGCACCCAACGTATCTGCTCTGCCCAATAAATAAGCATATGTGGGCCAGTAAAGGGGACACTATACACGATGTTACACATAGAGCTTACAAAATGTGCTTACAATCTTGTTGCACGCACACAAAGAAAAACGATTCTGTTTAAACAGAAACGTGAACTTCATCTGAATATTAATTAAGATACGCAAGCAGGCATCGTTCCGGTCGTGTTGGGTGGTTGCAAGTTTTGCTTCAGCTTCACTTAAGCAGCGCCAGCAGGTGGTTCCATTTAGAGCTACATCCGTTTTGATGGTACATTGCATTGGAATTCCTCTCGAAGGATATTACCGGCAGATGTTTGCATTGCGTCCTAGATATATACAGCATCAACCTGACACCAATGGTTCGGGCATAAAAGTGGATGGTGTTGCAATTTTTATGGCAATTCGCACATTTGCCGAGTTGTTTAAACTGTATTTGCCTGGAACAGGAGTTAAGTGCATAACAGGATCAACAGGATGCACCAGAGGTACGCCCATGAATAAATCAGAGCCTAGTGTAGGCCCTCTATAGAAGTCGTGAATAATTAAGACCACGTGGTGTATTATGATGATTAATTGTGCTAAAAATGTGACTGTACCTACGCCAGATGGTCGCCATAATTGCCCATAAATAAAATTTTAGGAAAGTAGAAAAGAGAGTATAGAAGTTTCACGAGTGAGGGTATGGTATTTCGGTTCGGAAGTCAAATGCTTCGTGGATATAAGAAGTTTTTTAAATATTCTTCCAAAAAATTTTATGTTTAAACTCCTCAATTGCACACGGATGATAGATAATTCGTAGTCATAACCATGACAACGACAAATCTGTCGCAGCCCGCCTCTTATCGTAGTCACAAGTATGGATTAAATGGCTTAATAAAGTATAAGAAAATAGTAAGATCGTATGGGGTCCTTCTTCGACAGATCGACTTTAGAATACATTCGCATTGAAGCAATATTTGGCATATAAAAATAAAAGACCGTCATACACTTAAGCATATTTCTAATTCGATTTTAAGAAGATATATTCATAAGACCTGTGTATATGAGTTATTAAGTGCTGTCATTGCAGTGCAGTAAATAAAAAGAAGATTTTTGACTGTTTGCCCGGTATTCGGGTTTAAAATTCTTAAAATACATATTTTTTCATTAATTTTACTCCAGGTACTGTTCATATTTTTTACAAGTCTATTGTATTGAAACGCAGGGTGACAAATAAATTTTTTTCATTTTTTTTCAAGTGGAAGGGGACCTCAGCCAACTTCGCTTGCGAAACTGGAGACGGCTAGTTAGAGACAGAGCTGGCTGGCGAAGCTTGTTGGCTGAGGCCCAATTCCACCCCGGACTGTAGCGCCACCTTAAGTAAGTAAGTAAGTATCTATATTTTTCTCTCGAACCTCAAAAACTGTCTATGTTTGATATTTTTTTCAAAACAGTATATGTTACCCTTATCGAGTTAGTGTGCGGGGACACGCGGTTTTTTTTAGATTTTTTCTGCATATTTTTGATTTAAAATCCTTAAAACGTCTATTCGGAATACCTATGTTAAATGCGGTTATATTTTTATTTTTATTCTCAAATCCTTTGCACTAGCAACGGTTACTTTTTTACTCAGAGCACAGGTTTTTTATTTATCGGTTATAAAAGCAAGTTTTTAAGTTTGGTTTTTTTTAAAACATTTCGGAATATTTTAGTTAGAAACACAATTTTTGGAAGATCTTAAAAGTTTTAGAATTCTCTTCATACATTTTACATACAAACTAAATTTCATTATAATCGGTATCACCGTTAAGATTCCAGAATATTTTGAAAAATAATTTTTGAAATGTGTTTGAAGTTTTCCAGCTAAACCCCAGAATCTGCAAAATATTCGAAAATTTCTATATTTTTATAGAAATGAATGAATATAATAATCATTTTTAATAATATAATAACATAATAAATAATGTATTTCTATATTCACGATTTTTTTTCGAAAATACCTAAATTGATTTTAACCCTTACTAAGCCTTTGATTGCTTTATATGTTAGCCCAAAATTGGCTTTTTAAATAAAGTGATGCAAGAGTTATGACGTCAAACACGTTAAAAATGAGTATCTAAGAAAAAATTTAGTATTAGAAAAAATTCGACTTTATTATGAAAATCGAATATGTTTATAGTGCATGTTTCAATTTTTTTTTTCTACATGTAAAACTTGTTAAGATAAAGCCAAAACAATTTCTGTCTTTTTTGCCATCAATATTCAAACTGTAATTAAACCGTTATGTGTGTATATAAAAAATTGCCCTTGTACGCGTTCTCATTTTTTTCACGGACTATATATATTTGAGTGCATTTTATTTCATCTTTCTACGACTAACCGTTAAAAAGTTACAGGTGCGGACGGACAGACGGACAATGAAGTGATACAGTTTTTTCGTAGTTTGAAGTTTATATTTCTTAACCTTTAATTTTTGTTACTATAAAAGAAAAGGTGGCAAATAACTTTTCCTTCAAGTTTTCCTTAATATTATTTTCTTTAAAAAAAACCTATTATAGGTTTATTGTTTTGTGGCAACCCTAACACAGGACACTGCAGTATTAACACATATACAACCATCACTGCCAGTCTTATCTTAAGGTACCGAAATATCAACTTGAGTATGTATCTATATTGCTTTGGTACAAAGCTAACGCCATGTAGTATTCGTAATTAGTATTAGTATTAGTAATAAGTCAAAATTAAGTAATTAATGATTTAATTGAAGTAGATTATAATAAAAGTTTATATGAAGTAAATAGTTTTTTTTTAATTCGAAGTTGGAATTTATGAAATGAAGGTTCTACAATGGTGACCCCGTACGCTTGTTATATGAACAAAAGTTATTACAAAAAGTTATAACAAAAGCTGTTATCGAACGACGAAAAAAGGATTTAATGGATTTAACGTGGTTAACAGGCACAAATATATGGCTAAAAGATATACCTACTCAACTGAGATCTTACAACGTAGTAAAATTTTTGCGATGGTGAACAAAGGAGAGTCTTCCAATACTCAAAAGACAGAATCAAACCGCCCCACTCAAAAAATTAATCGCGTTTCAGTGAAGTTGCCACCATTCTGGGAAAAAAATGCGCAAATTTGGTTCGCGTAGGTTGAGGCTCAGTTTTTCAACGCAGTAGTAATCTCAGACTCTTCAAAGTTCAACACAGTTGTAGCCGCCATCGTAACCGGGATCCTTAGTCAAGTAAGAGATGCCATTTTCACTCCACCCGAATCGGGTGAGTACGAAAATTTCAAGAAGGTATTACCGGAGAGGTTTGGCGCATCAGAACAACAAAATATAAGATTACTGCTATCCGACATCAAGCTAGGAGACAAAAAGCCAATGCACCTACTTAACGAAATGCGTCAGCTTGGTGGCACGCACAACCTGCGGCTAAACCAGTTGCCATCCAATATCCGAGCGACTTTTCAACCCTCCACTGCCGACTTGCAGGGCAAAGCTATTTTAGCAGACAAGATACTCGGCAAGTGATAGCCATCAAGTGGACTTGACCACCAAATATGTTCAACCATCATCGAAACCATCCTTTGAGCATCGATTGAACAAATCGATCGTCGCTGCAAAACTTCCTATTGAGAGACATAGTTTTACACAGCGTGAACGTGTCAAAAGTCTCGATCGGAAACGAACACCTGCTCGGCACAACAATAGCAAAAATTCTTCAACGTACAGCTGGTAAAATTCTATGGTCTTCTTATCGATATGTCTGGAAGCAGAAACTCATCGATAGGAACACGAAGCTTGAGACGTCGGGGGCCTCGTGCAAATCAGGTCGAGTTTGCGAGGGGATGTTGGCGATGCTGTTGAGATTATAGAGCGTTTAATGTATTCACTGAACCTTAATCGATACCCCTTGACGCTTTTGCACGATATCGTTCACATGCTCCATGATAAAAATGTGTTTTGGACAATCTACTTGCGGAGTGCTTATAACCACCAGAACCAGTTCGGGAAAGTGACATTCCTAAGACAGCAATCACAACTCCATTCGGGCTTTTGGGGTTTGTTTTCATGCCAAACGGACTAAGAAACGCGGCTTTAACCTTTCAAAGGCATATCAACGAGGTACTAAAGGAATTGTTTGATTGCTGCTTTCCACATGTTGATGACCTGCTTGTAGCGTCAAGGATCATCGTAGACCATGAAAACGGCGAGCGGTAAGGAAAACTATTTGAAACTATATTTAACATCTTCAAATGCGTGCTTGGCAAGCAAAGTCAACTTTTTGGGGCACGTCAATGAGAAAGGTATTAAACCAACGATTGAAAAGGTCGCTGTAGCCGATACTTCCATCATTTTAATTCATTTTAAAGCTTGGCCTAACTTTTGTGTGGTTTGCGCTCGCGTCAAATTCGATCTATGTAAAACAAGTGTCTCAGAATTAACCATACATTTTGCTAGCAGCATCATTTTTGTCAACCAAAGTGTTTTCAAGCTACATCTCAGAAACCATTTGCTATTTCAAACCAGCTCTAGTTCTTTGTTTAAAACGTTAAAATCGACAATTTTAAAAATTATTATTGCAAATAGCTTTTTAGATTCAAAGTCTAGAGTGGATATGGATACCAAACGCCCTCGCCCGGAAAATCCACCCGCCAGGGACGAATCCACCCGCAGGTACGGCACAGCAGACGAGCACCGTGGCTCAGGTGGCCCACGGGGACCTCAGTAAACTTCGCTGCCAAAACTGGAGGCAGCTAGCTGCAGACAGATTTGGCTGATGAAGCTTGTTGATTGAGGTTCAGATCCAACCCGGACTGTAGCAACAGCTTAAGTATGTAAGCTTTCGTTTTGTGCTAAGATAATTTGATAAAAAGTGATGTTACCGTTAAAATGCTAGAAGATTTAGAAAAAATACTTTTTCAAAATGCTTTTACATTTTCAAGTTAAGTCTCAGGAGTTTCTCAATCTTCGCTATAGTTTTCTGAAATTCGCTATAGTTTTCTTAAAATTTTGAATGATTTCCGACACCTACATGTGAGTTTTCTCAAAGTTATGGGAGGGGGGAGGGCGCACACGTTTGTCATGCATTTGTGTGTATTTTTTTCGAAAATGTGTCACAATGGCATTATTTCAAATTATTCAGAAAAACACGACTTAATCACTTAAATACTTTTGAATTGTTTTATACGTGTATCGACTTTGTGCTTTAAGAGTTTCAGAAGTTATGGGCTCTAAAACTATTAAAAACGGCATCTATTTTCAATATCTTCGTTTCAATATGTCAACTCTTCTTTTCAATCAAAAAACCAAATTTTTTCATAAATAATCAATATTTACTAGACCTAGAGCTTCGCCTTTTCTAGTTCTTGTCGGAAAAACTTCCCTAAATAAGAACTGAAAAACTCTTTTCCATTTTCCCATTAAACTTCAAACTGTAATTTAACCCTTATATGAGCATAACAAAAATTGCCCCATTTAGTAGTACGTTCTCTTGCTTTTTATACAGTTTAAAAGAACATCAAATTTTGTGTTTCTATGACACAAAGCACGGACGGATAGACAACGTATAGTGATAACAGAAGGGGCCCGTTTTCCATTTTTTGACGGACCGCTAAGAAAACTTTGAAAACGGTTTCATTAATAAAATGATCCGCATTGGTCTGGTCCGGTTAACCCCTTCTGAGGCCAAGCTGATTAATCCTAAAAGCCAAAAGTCAGTTCCTGCTTAAATGGGAGGGTTATGATCCCCCAACGCAACCCCAACCTAGCCATACCCTGCAGTTCTACAAACCAAGCATTTCGCATAAATAATGGCGTTTAGTAACCACAGGAAAATGCATTGCCATTCTTAATTTATTGGCACTGAAATAGACAAGCACCTTCCGTTGCCAATTTCATAATTTATCTTTGTGTGCTCTACTCTGTCAAATTATCGTTTTTTCAAAATGTGATTTAGATATCCACCCCGAAGCTATTTAACCGCATACTCGCACGCAACAAGCTTGTCCACTCAAAAGTGCCTATCAAGTCTATCAAAAAAGTCTTGAAAATTGAGCCAATAAAACGACGAATAAACCGCCTCCCATTGCCAAAATGTTGCTGTAAATCACTCGAGAAAAAAAGAAATATAAAAAGGAATATTAAACTGTGGCTCGTCTGAGATAGAAAGATTTATGAGTCTGTACATACATACAGGGGGCGTGGTGTTCTATCGTTGGGCGGGCGAATATCTAAAATATATTTAGAATTCCTGTCACACATGTGAATTTGTTTAAAGTTTTGCCTGCACTAAGTCGGGCATCTTAAGTGCATTATCTCGTCCTAGGAAGAACAATGCAACAAATTCAAAAAAAAAATCTTTTCTTTTCGCTGGCTTTGATGTATAATTTATTATCGTATTGAGACTGCACTTACGATGAAACTTACCCCATTAAGGAGGATAAAAGTTAATGTACCAGCATAAGAAACCAAAGGACATGGTTCGTTATAAAAATAAAATTTATAACGTTTTGATGAAAAATGATGGGAAGTATGGGTGACAGAGTGCTGATATAGCTTTGCTGAAGCAACACACAAAAGAAGTGAGGCTTCGTTTAATTTCAATGATTCAAAAGTTTTGCAACTGAGTTTTAAATGCTTTGTGTGTTACCATTGTTGTGATGATATCAATGTTGTGTGTTGCTTAGCGTTGCCAAGCTTCAAATGAATGAATATTATAACTAATATAATAACGATTTAAAATAGTGTAAAGTGGGTGAAATCTTGGATGAACATTAAAACATAAATGGAAACTTGAGGTGTTCAACTTGAACTTCACTCAAAGTACATAACTTGATGACAAATATTGCAAGTCTTATTGAATCGAAACATAGGTATATATTTTGCTATGTGAGTCTAGTTGGTTTGTCTTTTAGGTGTCAAAGGTCGATTTGATTTCTAAATGGTTTGAATTACTTTTTTTAGCCATCTAAAAGAAGTAAGTATACCTACCCACTCTATGAAATTGTGTGTTCAAACGATTTTCTAGAATAACTAATAGTCTTTTTCCATTAGTGCATTAATGCATTCATAGGAGACATGCGATGTTTTACATGGTGCTGATGTTCAACGTTTAAATTTTGTTAAATACTGACAATTTACATTCGAATGACATTTATCATTAGAAACCTTTTTCGGCAGCTTAAGAGCGTGATATAATGTATTGTAGAAGAATTGGAAAAGCAGCCATTAATTTGGACTTTCTAACGTTATCTCCCATTTATTTCCAGTATCATCAAAAATGTCTTCAGGGCACTCTGCTCGTCCACTTCAAGCTGTGTGTGTATCTATAAACAGGGGTAATCGCACCCGATTTTTAAAAATTTTCCGATTACATTTCATTGCTAATACTTTGCCGTACTGCTAGGTCACCCTAATGACCCGTATCAACCACGTAATACCTTTGAATGAGCAATTTAAGGTGGCCTTTATCCACTTCCGTAGACTAACCAACTTGACGTCATCTACTCTGGGACAAGGGGCGCTCTGTCAATTTCCTTTTTCTTTTTAAATATTTCTTTAAGGCTTTAAGGCTTGCGCCTTCGGCCTGTAAGGCTTCTTTGCGCAGTCAATCGGTCAGCTCCTTCATTTTCCTATTCCTATTTACATGGAATGCAAACGGCCTTTTGCACAAAATTGATGAACTCTAAAGTGTTTTTCGTTACCTCAGGTGTACCTCAAGGTAGTCACTTGGGTGCCATTTTGTTCGTCCTCTATATGAATGATCTGCCCGCTGGTCTTAAATTTTCACGCATTCTTATGTACGCTGACGACGTTAAGATATTTAGAATTATAAATACTTTAAGTGATTGGTTAATGCTTTAACAGGACCTCGACTATTTTGTAAATTGGTGCAATAATAATCATCTCTTCTTAAACTTCGATAAATGTAAAGTGATGACATTTTCACGGAAGAGGATTTCATTTATAACTAACTTCTTACTAAGCCTTAATGTGTTAAACCGTGTTAGTCTTATATCTGACCTTGGCGTAACTTAAGATTGTTGTTTGGACTTCAAATCCCACATTAATGTAATTGTTAAAAGAGAAAACTCTGTTCTTGGATTTGTGAAAAGGTTCGCACGTGAATTTGATGATCCTTAAAATTATTGTTCATTAGTTTTGTTCGTCCTACGCTTAAATATGCGTGTATTGTGTGGTCTCCATATTATCGGGTTCACATAGACAGAATTGACATCTGAGAACAACTCGAACTTCTTTTCCTGTCTTTTTCTATGTGACGGGAGATTTGGGAGAAATAATAATTCCGTGAGAAGATTTTGACAACTTTACTGACGGAGCTAACTTTGCAATGCAACTCTCAGTTTTTTCTGCTAATAGCAGGTGAGCCGCCTGCGTCATGTTATGTTAGGGATGGTCATGTCTTGTCTGATTCTCAACTCAATATTTTAATATGTATGTAGAAGCTGCAGGTAGCTGTTAAAAGATTTTGCAACAATTAAATTTTTATTCCACTTTTAACTCTTTGTTCTTTTTTACTATTTTGGGTATCAAGTGAACGGCGGGTCTGAGAGTACAAATTTAAGTGATTTTTTTTATCGTGTCACAAATTTTTTTCTGTAAAATTTAAACATTAGTGTATTTTTTTAATTGGGCCGCATTTTTTGGCTCGGGCGACTTTTTTTTGAAAAATTTTCAAATTGTCCATCGGTACCGCTGGTCATAATGGTTACGAAACAAGGAAAATGTCTGAACAACAAAAATTCATGCAGACCTATTTCGCTACTGCCGATAATATAAAAGGTTGCAACCAGTCATTGAATCACCGGATTAAACCATCATTGAATCATCATTCCGGATCACCAATTTGGATTTAGGAAAAAGCATCCAACAAACGACCAGGTCTATCGAAAACCAACAAACGAAATCGAAAAAGCTCTGGAAGAAAAAGATATGTACTAGCACTTTTCTCGACGTATCGCAAGCCTTCGACAAGGTGTGGCACAAAGGCCTGAAGTACAAGTTAAGGCTTATAGCTTACTAGAAAAACTCTATAGAATCTTAGAGTCTTACCTTGAAGACAGAATCTTTCGCGTGAGGTACGAAAATGAGTACTCGGAATTCAAAAAGATAAATGCCGGTGTCCCGCAAGGAAACGTTCTCGGCCCAATATTATTTTTGCTTAATACAAGAGACATACCCCACGATGAAGGAACAATTTTAGCTACGTTCGCTGACGACACTGCTTTTCTCGCTATTGATACGACAGTTGAATTATCAACAGGGAAACTTCAGCGCGCTTTAGACAAAATATGAGACTGGACGAAGAGCTGGCGAGTTGTCCTTAACGAGACTAAGTCAACGCATGTTAACTTAAGTTATAAAAAGATAAAAAACAAACCTTTATTCATTAACTCTGTACAAATGAAGCGAAATACCTAGGAATGACTCTAGACGCAAAACTTAAGACGCATGTTAAAAAGAAACGCGACGAGCTCGAAATCAGGTTAAGAGAAATGAATTGGCTTATCGGAAGGTTTTCGAAACTAAGCGTATATAACAAACTGCTTTTGTATAAGCAAGTGCTAAAACCATCTTGGACGTACGGTATACAACTCTGGGATTGTACTAAACCAAGCAATATATCTATTTTAGAAACTTTTCGATACTCAAAAGACAATAACTACAATTAAATAAGACACTCAGAGCAATCGTTAATGCTCCATGGTACATAAGAAATAGCGATCTACACCGACATCTAGGAATCGCAACCGTGACTGACGAGGTAACAAACTTTGCTCGCAAACTTAATACTCGACTTCGCGAACATTGCAACAATGAAATTATCCGAACTTTGGATTAGACAGATCTTACGCGCTGACTACAATGAGACCGTTAGATCTAGCAGCATAAGATGAAACCGCATAAATTGACGGTATTGTAGGTGCCTTCGTTGGAAGGCAGCCTGCCACACGCGATTACTACAGAAGCTTGTAGGTTTCCTGTACTTGTTACGGAAACTTAGTCGTTGTCTGACGGAAAATGGTATGTAACATTGCGTTGTAATTGTCTTTGAAGTAGCCAAAAACTTTTAAACTTTTCATTGACCACGTCCACTTTTTAAGGGACTTTAGCTTAAAATGACTGTTTTTCAATAAATATATATGAAATTTGACAAAAAATTATATGACAAAAGTTGTATATATTAGCATTTGCTAACTTTAATGTTTATATTGTATGTGCCTCCGCCCTATTTTGTGGGCATGGCGTTAAAAAAAGATTTTTTAGTTAAAAAGTTAGTAAGTTTAGGATAAAGCATTCTACAGTTATATTTTTATATCCCGCCCACTTTTTGGGGGCGTGGCAGTTTTGTTTTTGGATTGGTCGGGTACTTTGCAATCCGTTATAGATGGACTGAAGCTTTTGCATACACACTGGTGCACTTTCCCACTTGTTTTCTTTGGGGTTATTTGAAAAAAAGGTGTACTTCGATAACCGTAGAACCACAGTGATGTAGCTGTAGCGGTAGTAGTAGCGGTAGTAAGAGCTGTCAAAAGTTAAAACACATGTATTCAGTGTATTGCGCACTGTGTGTCTGTGGCGGTAGCGCGTAGCTGTGGCGGTAGTAAGAGTTGGCCAACTTTTAACTTTCGTAGCGCTACACGGTGGACAGTTCAATACGAGTAAAGTAAACAATGGAGGAAAAGGACGTCGAAAAGTTTATGGAGATGGCTAAATCTAAAGAAATTTTATGGAATTTGTGTCATCCGTTGTACAAAAATATTAAATCTAGCTCAAATTAACTCAGAGTATCGGCCATTGTTTATAAACGAGGTTTTTGTTCGACATAGCCGCGCTACACCATTGTGTTCAATTTTTTTCCGTACTATGCCACATGGCTCCGCGGCTGTACTACGTACCACTGCTACATACTACCGCTACGGGCATTGTGGTCCTACGGTAAGCCAGCAACAATTCAAGAGCTAAAGGAAGATATAATTTGGCACATTAACGGCATAGAACCTCAATTATGCTTCAGCTTCATCGAAAATTTGAACCAGGTGTGGGAAATTCGGATGGAGGTGTGCTGCCAAGTTTGCGGCGGCCATTTGGCCGATATTTTGTTCCATAATTAAACTATACCATACCAATATTATCGTTATAAAAAGAAATGACAATAATTTCCTAAAAAATTTGTGTTTTATTCAAAATCAACATCGGCCCTTAAAATTTAACCGTCCTTTATATAATTGTATCACTTCGTTATCCCTCCGTCGATCCGTCCGTCCAAAAATGTTTTATTAAAAGTCAACTATTTTTATGTTAAGTGAATTCAAAATTTCGTAACTTTTTCTTTAAATTTTCATTTGTTAAAAGCTTAAAAAAAATACAAACTAGCTTTTTTCTGATTTTTTATCACATTTTGGCTTGACACTCAAGTGGTTTTTGCTTGTTTGAAATTTAAATAATAAAATATAAAGTGAACAAACTTTAAGGGCATTCCCATTCAGGAAACGAACGCAAAAGATTTTAAGCTTATCTCGGAACCCATAAGGTATTTCGGTATTTCAGGCCTTCATCAATATTTTGAGATAGTGAGATTTTTTCTTACATGGAGCAACCCAGGCTTTTTCTGGATTATTTACGAATTTTCAGGTTCAAAATTTAAAAAAGACTTTTCTTAGAATTTTCTTTCACAATTCTTTCACATAATTTTAAAGATAACCGTAAAAATCACATTTAATTTATGAACTTTTTAAGGAAAAATTAGGTTGGAAACGACATTTTTGAAAATTTATATTTTTTATTTAAGAATTATCTAAATACATTTGATTCTAAATAAAATTTAACCACAAACGCTATTACCGTTAAGATACGACAGTATTTTGAAAAATAGTTTTTTTTAGTTGTTTGCGAAGTTTTTGATTCCGAATATCAGAATTTAAAATTGTTTAGAGTCGCGATAACGTTCCAGAAATCATCATTCAACATCATCAAACATCATTTCTAGTGTGTGTGCCGTGGTTAGTGTGTAGGACTAATGTGCGTAAGCTCCCAGGCTCGATTCCTGACCGAGGCATTAAAGTTTCTCACGTTCCTACGTCGAGAGTATGACAAAACCTCCGAAAGTTTCAATTGCCAAGAGAGACCTGTCAATGCGCCCCCAATTGAACCTGCAGCCACTAACTACCTAATCACCATGCCTAATTCAATTTGATGCTTAAAATATACTTTTTGGGATTTCATAATTTATGTGATTGAAAAGCATTGACGGCACTTTTAAAAGCATTTAGAGCATTCTTTCTAGAGGAAATAGAAAAGCTTTTCCTTCTCGTTTTCATCTCCAACAGTAGCGGCAGTGTTGTTGTGGTTGTATGGGACTTTTAGTGGGGCCGCATATACTCTTATTGAACAAAACACTGATAATATTGCTGTCTCTATTTTCAGTGATCCTGAGACGTTCACCAAGGATGTAAAATGGAGCCAAGAGCCTCGATAGCGGCTTGGCTATATAAGGATGGCAACGTTTTGTTTAAGCGTTATGTCACGTCGGAGTCTCTTACGTTCTGCCTGAAATACGTTGACCCAATCCAGCATTAAGCAATATCCGTCCGTATGTGCGAAGGTGTTAGGTCTCTAAAAGTGATCGAGAAAGCTGAAACTCGGAGCGTGGTTTGGTCCTTATTTAATTCGGACAAAGTTTGAAAATTTATAAGATCCGCCCGCAATTG
Organism: Neoascia interrupta; assembly: GCA_947623515.1. Classification (NCBI taxonomy): domain Eukaryota; kingdom Metazoa; phylum Arthropoda; class Insecta; order Diptera; family Syrphidae; genus Neoascia; species Neoascia interrupta. Next base: position 147,942,859 of record OX392462.1, read on the forward strand.
ACTTAGATGTCAGACAACCTCCAATTTATGTATACATAATTTCAAAATGCTTTTAGTCAAGCTCAAGGAATGCGAACTCAAGGTATATATTTTAGTACAGAACAATAGTGGCCATAAGTCTTTCATTAGATAAAAATTGGACCGCCCACAGTATCGACCATGCCCACTTTTAGTAAGTTATATCTTTAAAAACCTGATCTCTCGAAAAATTCATTCTAAAGCAAAAAAAAAACTTTATGGCTAATTTGAAAGTTATAACCATTTGCTTAGTTTGTTACATATAAAGTATGTAACTCCGCCCACCTTAAAGGTGAGTTATTTCGGAAAAAACTCTTTTTAAAGCTTTAATATTCGCTTTTAACGAATTTTCTCAGGACTCTAACGAAATTAGAATTAATTGATTTTGAATTTCAGCCCTCGCTTATTTTTGGGGGCGTGGCCAATACAAATAATTAACTTACAATATACAGAATCTAGCAAAACGAACTTTAAATTTTGGTGTTACAGGGTGTAGCGGGTCGGGTATTTTGAAGTTCGTTACAGACGAACTCTTGCACTTATTTGTTTAATATAATTCGAAAAAATTAGTGTACCAGGGATTGGCTATCCTTTTGAAGTTTAGTCCTCTAGTTTGGAAAGGACTAGAGGAAGAAGAAAGGAATGAGAGGTATATGAGTAGGCAGGCAGGCCTCGCACGTTGCGTCGATGTTTCAGAAAGTCAATTGACTTCGCAATATTTCTGTCTCGAATAATTTGTATTATAAAGCGCCCTTTTGTATCCTCTCTAGCAAGTGTAGAGATGTTTCAGAGGTGTCCAGACCACACCTGGGTATTGTATTCCAGCTAAGGGCGAATATTAGCCTAATACAAAACAACTTAATCAGAAGAGTGAAGTATTTCTTACATCTTTTGAGAAAACCTAGGCATTTCGCAGCGTTGTTGATGACGCCAAGCACATGTGATCATTCCAAGTAAGATTTTCAATGACACACATACCGAGGATAGAGAACTTTAAGATTTCGTCTATGCAAGTGCCATTCATAGACAGGGTATGGATATTTTTAATGGTATATAGGCCTTGCTTTTATAACAGGATACAGCATTGAGTTTAAGAAGCACTTAACTCGATTTTGTTAAGAGATCCCATGTTACAATGCTCTTAATGTCAGAGTTATTTGTGTTTGGCATACGTAGCCTTTCCAGTTCGACGTCCGAAGAACAGGGGCGAGAAACTGTGATCGAATATGAGAAACTCAAGTTTTTTCATCAGAAAAATGAGTGGGTGGGATTGATTGGATTAGTAGTAAATCACACAGATCAATAAGATCGAAGATAAGAAAGAGAATCGGACAAAAAACAGAGCCCTGCGAGTATATTGTGAATTGCAGACTTGAAACCGTCCAAAACAGCTTGAATTCATCGGCTAAAAAGGTATTATTACTAGACTACTGGATAAGAGATTCATCGATTCCAAATGCAAACTTTTTCAACAGAGAGCTTTGTGCTAAACTCTGTCAAATGGTCTTGACATATCAAGTGCAACAATTTTGCTTTCTAAAGAAAATGCAAGGAATGGTTCCAGTTTTCAGTGGGATATGCCAAATCACAAGTGGACATCTTGCTACGAAAACCGTATTGCCGGGCATTAAGAAGTTAATAGCTCGTACTTATTCAGAACCTCATAGTTTGTCAGCGTTTCTATGATCTTAGAAAGAAGGAAGGTTAGTGCAATTGACGATAGCTATAGAGGGTGAAAAAGAATCGGTTTTTTTAGGATGGACTAGACAATTGCTGCTTTCCATCTACTCGGAAAGAGGCCTGAGGAGTAAGGTCGATGGCAAAACTTACGCAGTGGTCTTACGTGCGTGGAAGAACACCTCTTCAGAACAATCGGGGATATTCCATCTGCACCAGCAGATGTGTGAATGTTCGTCCTTCACTAAACATTACATTGTCTTCTTATCCACTAAGCCTTGGTACAACAAAATCTTCGTGTAAGTTTAAGTTTAATTCTTAAGTGTGAAAAGCTGTGTATTCAGGTGAAAACTGCACCACTACGCTTCAAAACAAGCCAAGGTTCAAAATGTTGCCGTGGCCATAAAAATCCATTCATAAAAAGTAAACTTCCTACCTGCGATCTGCAAACAAGCACACTTTTCGATCTAGATCATATGACCTAAAGGTCTTGGGATTTTTATGCGATTATTTCCCTATATTATAAACTACGAAACATGAATCAAACTTAATATATATCAGGTACTCTATGGGATGGGGTATAAAAAGCTTGTACCTCAATGAACCGCTTGGTGTATTGTTTTGTTTAAGCTCCTACACGGGATTGTGGCCTTCCTTTATCTACTTTTTTTGCACGCTTTACATATAAAATTCACAATTATGACTTCACTATTTCATACTGAATTTCTGCCTTTAATTTTACCCATTTCATCCCTGTATACCATAAAAAAATTCCCTTGTAGCGGTTAAAAATTTAAGCAAATTGCTCACATTGGATTCCCTCTCAATTGCATTTGAATTTGGAATGTAAAATTATGGTTCGCCGTCGTCGGTCGGAGCTATACCCAAAACTGAAGCAAAAATAGGTGTAAATTATTAAACCGCATATATCAGCCTCATATTCTCCCTTTTCTGAACTTGCGACTCGGTGAACGGAGCCGCAAATTGAATTTCCCAATTAAACGGAAGCTTTCAAATTTGATCAAGGATGGCATAAGGTTAGGGCGCACGCCCTTCGATATATCATCGAATTATTCTTGGTGAAAAGCGGCAGATGTCCAGCAATTAGATATTTCTCAAGAACAGCTATAAAGTCGGTCGGTCGCACATTGTTTAAACTACTGAATTCCATGCACATCCTTGGGCGGCTGCAACACAAGATGTTCCAACACTGGTTCGCAGTACATGCAGCGGTCAATTCATTTCAATTATGCAGCCCACATACCTTAACACAACATCCGACTATGCTTTTCGAAAATTTATGATTATCCTTTGTCCAATCAGATGTAGGTACTCCATACCCCCCGCAGAAGGATGGACACTTACATGAGTGCGATTGTATATTGATAGTGTGATAGCTGGGGCTACTCCATTGCAATTGCAGCTTTCATTAAACAATGACAGTTGGGAAATTATTTATGAATTAATCGATTGCTTTAAGGACCACTAGAGACAGGGACAAAGGATAGCGTTATAAACTCAATAAAGTCTCTATTACGATATTGTGCCAGCAGGCAAGTGTGCAACTGTTGGAATTTCAATTAGGTGGTCTCCTCAATTTGAAATACATTTGCCACCACATGCCGCTGTTGTATTTGCAGCAAAAACTATCTCAGAAAATACTATATTCAGCTGCTTTAGAACGCTTTGAGTTAGTGTCTAAAATTTGTTTTATTCGCTGGCTTGTGGCATGTTTGATACTTTTTAATAAGTGCACTTGCAAATTTCATTTAGGAAGAAACTCACAGCTTCTGTGCGAGCATATTGCACGTTCATGCTACCGGCGCTTTAGAGAAGGATTAAGTGGAAAAGTTAAGTATTTGTCGGAAGAAGGATTCACTGAGGAGAATCTCTGAGGCGTAATGACTGTTAAAATATTGAAAATACCAACTCAGTTTTTAGCATTTCCGGTTGGAAGAGAGCAAATGAAAATTGTTGGAAAAGTTTTATCTTGTTTTTCATTTATGGGCGACTTTGGTCGAAAATTATAATTGTTATTAGTCTTGCGGAGGCAAATTAGAGCGATGCATCTTATCGTGTTTCTGTAAATTATGGTATGAATATATTTATCCTACGAAATGTATGTTTAAGCGATACATTATTTGTGTAAAACAAGGCTTGACTGAGCAACGAACAACAGTTGAAAACAGTTCGTTAGAAAACAGTTTTCGCTTCCGTGGTTTTGTGTAACCAACCTTTTTCCACGAGCGACCAACAGACAGAGGAGTATCACTATCAAGAAACTTGGTCATAAGTAAAAAATTACTAAAAATGCGTTTATATTGTAGGTTTAATGTACATAAAGAAGTTAAAATGGGTTCAGCTTAAATTCTTACAGTATTATGAAACTCAGATATTTCTTTCAGGGTTTCCGGAAAAAAATATTCTGCAAAATAGGGCAATAATATTTGTTTTCAAATTAAAATTGACTGAATTGGCAAAATTATCTTAAAAACAATCTTTTAATTACCTTCATAAATGAGGGATCGGTGGAGATATCAAAGAAATGTATCCTCAGACAGGTTAGAGAAGATGATCAAAGGTACCAACGCTTCATGTGGTTTAAGCCTGTTGCTTCCGAGCCCGCAATCTTCTTGATGAAAGTGATGGCATTGGGCGCATCATGCACACCATCTTGCGCACAAAATGTCAAAAACATAAACGCCAAGGAATTTCAGGAACGCTATACGAGGACTGCTACTTGGCCTCTTATCGTTTTATGTTATATATGCCAAAATAATATTTCAAGAAACTTGGTGCTCTGGCTGTGGATGGGACTAGCCGATTCCCAATGAACAGCAGTCTAAATGTGGCTTAAACTTTTACCTGAAGTAGAAATCTTAAAGATATCACGATGCTATTTAAAAACAGACTTCAAACGTTTTCCGGATTTCGAAGTACACACTTCCGTTGAAGCCAGCGAAGATGGTTCTGCTAAAGTGAGTTACTTGCGGTGCACGAACGGCGATCGCACTGACTGTGACTGCATTACACTGGGAAGTAAAACTCTTTTCGCACCACTTAAAGCCGTGTCCGTGCCCCGATTAGATCAGGCTGTAGTCCTCGGTGTGCTCTTAATGAAGTACTTAACTCATTCGAAAGATGTGTCGACTCATATATTTTGGTGGTCAGATTCACGAACGGTGTTGGCATGGCTACGCTTTGACCAGTCCATAACCTCTTTCGCCCATTTGTTACTTTTCGAGTTGGTGAGATACTGGATCTTACGGAGCTCGCTGCCTAGCGCTGGACACCGTCCGCGGGCAACGTAGCAGATGACGCAACGAAATGGCAAAAGACTCCTGAGTTTTTCGACAAACGCCGATGGTTAAATGGATAATCGTTTCTTAAACAAGGCCCAAGAGCATGGCCACAAGAAGAAACCAGAACGTCACTATCACCGAATGAAGAACTACGCCCCAAATTTGCCGAACGATTCGATTCATGGCAGAAGTAAGTCCGAGTTACTGCGGCCGTTGTTCACTTCGCAAATATCTGGAGAGACGCGGCAAGCTGAAAGATATTAAAGCATGGTCCACCTTCTCAAGATAAAATTCATCTAGCTGCAAAAATACTTTGGCGGAAGGCGCAGGCTAGCGAGCTAACGGAGAGGATCCGGCTACTAATAAAACAGTTCTGCCGAAAAAACAATTCTAAAATAAAGCTCAATTTACAAGCTGTCCCCTTACATCGACGCGGACAATGTATTACGGCTTGGAGGACGAGTTAACATCGAACATAAAACAGATCCAGTTATCCTTCCAAGGGAGCATCATATAACCAATTTGATTCTTCTCCACTTTCATCGTAGATGTCATCACAGGAATCACGAAATTGTCGTCAATGAGATCCGCCAGCGATATTGGATCCCGCAACTAAAGGCCTTTTCGGTTGGCGATCCCGGATCAGGGCGTTCTTCTCCCGGATTGGGGCTTCTCTCCGAACAGCCAAACACGTTTTTCTTGATTTTGAAGTTTGTCTAGCTTTGTATTTGTGGAGCAGAAGCTATTCTATAGGGGAAAAATGACATTTATCCAACTTGACATTGACAAATGTATGATTATGTGCGTGCTTCTGGTAAGGATTCTGGATTCAAAATCAGAAGCAAATTTCTCTTCTATCCAGAAGAGGAACTGTCAAACGAGTCCAAGAAAACAGTTTCAGGAGAGTCCAGAAGTCTTCCGGACGCTCCTGGAAAGGAACCAACCGAAAAGGCCATAAGAACCGTTTTTAAGAAACTGTGACATCGCTGCCAGACTTGCAAGAGTCTCCAAGTTCAACCGAAGATGCGTCTCCAACATGAGCCTCCAAGTTTGGCACCGAAGATGGTACCGGTCCCACCAGCGCGTACCGCGGCATACCGCCGACCCTTTAGCTACGTTGGCGTACACTTTTTTGACAGTTTGGACCTTTTTTTGACGAATGGAAAAGTCGAAATGCAATACCTGGTGGAGAATAAAGCAATATGTTGAGACTGTTTTGACTGTTTGTTGACTGACAAAAACTTCAATGCTATTTTCCCGCCTTAGTTTGATTGGTCAGTTTTTGTTTATTTTTCAACCAAGTGATAAGTAAGTCAAAGCCGGATTATAAACTTGGAAAATTTTTAAAAGTTGACATTGTTGCAGGTCTCTACATATTCCTCTATTTCGTCTATGTCCGCCGGAGCAACGAAATAAGATATGGTGTGTTACTAACTTGACTGACAACAAGGGTCAAGGGCAGTTCATTTGAAAGTGGCGCACTCATTGTCAACCAACTCCTGCATTGTAACCATCCGAAACTTTATGGGCCGACAAGGATCTCAGAGTTCTGGAGCGACAATGACACTAACTTTAAGTTAGCAGAGCATGAACTAAGAGAAACAATGTTGCTGATGGATCGAAACGAGATAATAAGAGTTTCCACGACCGCGACCATGAAATGGAGGTTTTTACCGTGCGTGCGAGCGTGCGAGCGCTTAGTGCGCACAGTTAAGGACATACTGGACCGGATCTTACCATCTCGCAATCCAACTGATGAGCTCTTAAGCGGTGCTCTAATGGAGATTGAAAATGAAATGATCCTTAGTTCTTGACCCTTGACCCTTGACTTATGTGCCAATCGATAATAATGAAGATGAGGCCTGAGCCCCAAACCATTTTCTTCTTGGCGGCTCGAACTTCGCGAAGCCCCTGGATGATATAGTGGATAAACGGGTTCACCTGATGCGTAGAAACTGGCGAATCTCAAAACAGTTCGCAAATGTTTTCTGGAATAGGTGGGTCCACGAATGTTTGCCAGTATTTATGCGACGATGCAAATGGTTCAACATCGTGAAGTCGATTACAGTAGGTGATATTGCCTACGTAGCTTATCCGAAACTCCACTTAACCACTGGCCTAAGGGTCGAATAGTCACCGTCAGTAGTAAGCTGCAGATGGACAGGGGAGTACAGGCGTGTATGAGAGACCAGCTACGAAAATCGCAGTGATGGATGTCGGGCGGCTGGAGACTAGGTAGATCCTCAGGAGAATTTACCAGGGCAGTGTTAAGACCAACACAGCAGTGACGATCGAACAGGTCTAACTCAACGCTCTGTTCACTTTTTTAACCTGTCAAACCAAAGACACGACCATGAGGCTAATTGGCAAGGAGAAATTCTGGATTCGCTCCTTTTTAGTTGCTAGCCCCGTACGCTTGTCTCCACAGGATTGATCACGAAGAATTATCAAGAAGAAAACTAAAGTATAAGCATTCAAAATACTGTAATAAAACACACTAAATCTAAAATTATTTAGGATTTTTTTTCCAAAAAATCGTATTGTAAGTATTTTTTCTCAACAGCAGGCTGCAAAATAATTTTTTTATAATTTTTTTATCTTAAAAAAAGCTTAAAAAATGTGAAACGCGTTTTTTGCCCTCAAAATTTTTCCATATATATTTTAGCTTGCTAATCAAGTGCTTTATGCATTTTCTGAATTTAAAATGCATACGACTATTCGGGGCCCTTTTTTGAATACCATAAGCCGTTTTTTTTTAAAGTATGGGCACACAGTCTTAAGATTGGTAACGACTGAATTTCAGAAAAAATTAAGTAACAAACGACATTTTTCAAAATTCGTAAAAATTTTTGGAAATTTTTGGAAATCTTGCACACACGTTTTATACACAAACCGAATTTCATTGCAATCGTTACAACTGATCGTGTAACAGAATATTTTGAAATATATTTTTTGAAATGTTTTTGTAGTTTTCAAGCTATAAATCTCAGAATCTGATGATTTTTCAAAGTTCGCTATAATTTTTTCGAAAAATTCTTGATTCGTTTAATTCTTCTTAAATCTGTTGGCCTCATAGCGTCAGAGACAGTTGGTCGTGGGTACATAATTATTTTCACGATTCTTATCGATTTGTTTTCGAAAATACGTTTTAACCAAAATTTGATTTAAGTCTTTGCCAAAGCTGTGGTTGCTCAATACTTGCCCAATGTCAGTTTTTTGACTTAAGTCATTGAAACGTTATTGCATTAAAAAATGGGAAAACGACCTCTTTATGGTATCATACGTTGTCCGTTCGTCTGCCCAACAGCGTTGTAAGTTCTGAACGGTAAGTTGTAGAAAGACAAAATATGTTGTGCCCTCAAACTTCGGAAAAAGTCAGAAAACTCATACTATTGAAAAGTTTTTGAGAAACGAAAAGTTGAGAACAAGGGCGGTATTCACCAAGTAATCTTAAACTATGAGCTTCGTAAGTCTATGCACGAATGGTTTTTAGCGTCAGTTTATGAGCGTTCATAAACCTTACGAGTAGTCACAGCCACTATTAAGTTGAGAGCTGTACTGTTCGAAATTCGAAGTTGTGCAGAATGGTTAATGCTGATGTAGATGGGCCTGTCAAAAACTTTACACGATGTGACAGAATGGTCAGTTGATGCTTTTTTAGTTTTGCTTTGATGCTTTCGTTTACTTTCAAGTAGACTGAAATACTATCACCATATTATTTGAATTTTTTGTTTTTCAATTCAAGAAAAAGTAAAAAAAAGGTAGGGGCCGGGAAGGGTTGTAACCTAATTACATTGTGTGTGTGGTGTTATGCCAAATTATTTCAAGCTTGCAGCATCCGAATCAACAAATATGTCAGCGAGTGACGCAGCCCTTGAAATCGACTCTTCATTTGTGTGCCCATCATTTTTTAATTTTTTTTTAACATTCCGCATATTCGAATTTATCATAGACAGCCACCTATTAGTGTTTGGTGAATACACAGCAAAAATTTAAAACTAAGAGCTACTTATATTAAAAATCGGTTTAAGATTGCTTCGTGCATACCGCCCTTAATGTCCACCCCTCTTATCATCGGTGTTATTTGGACAAATCAGAAAAGGTTGTCACCGGTGTTGTTTTCAGAAATTAAGGAAAAACTATAGCGAATTTTGAAACCACAAAAACTTCTGAGATTTAACGCATGTTAAAGCATTTTAACACGGGAAACGAAGAAAGGCGTATAACTCCAGGTTTTACAAATTATTTTACTAAGTTTTGTTCAGAAAATCACATGTTTAAATTTTCCCGAGACTAATCAGAATTTCAGTGCGAACTATTTAAGTTTATTCACATGGCAAGAATTAAATCCACAGTTCGCACTACCACCTAGTTCGCGCGGTATTAACCTCAAATTGTTCAATCCAGCTTTAATTGAAATTGAATTGTTGTCAATAGAATTTTTTTTAAACTCTTCGAATATATTTAAATTAAGTTTCAGCTAACAGGCGCACAATTCTGCGACCGAAAAATGTGGCTGTGAATGCAACATTAATGTTTGTAAAAATTAGAACCATTCACCAGGTCGCGGTTCACTAGCTATGAATGGACCTTAATAACCAAAATCTTTACCTTTGCGTAGCTTTCGTCATGGTTGTCGTCTTTTTATGATTACTTATAAAGTACCATTGCCCACTCATTAGGTTCTCTATAAAAAAAACTCTCACCAAAAATAACAAAAGAATCCATAAAAAAATAAAACTTTTAAAATCTGCTCAAACAAAAACTTTTTCCAACCAACAACACCCCTGTACTCGACTGCATTTATTGCTGCTGTACACTGACTCACTGCAGTATCCCTCCTTCATAGAATTATGCATGCTGACTGACCCAATTTCACTCCCGCGTTGATTCCTGGCACTTGAAAATTTTGTAACTAACACTGATTTCATTTAAAATTCAAAACTGTTACTAACTACAACAACAATGCAACTACTACACGAAGTACTAGTGCAAAAGTTGTTGTTACATTGGAGCCGAACTTTTGACCTTGCATGTGCATCGAATTGAAAACATGAATTCGTAAAAAGTCCTTAAAGGATATTTTCAGCCTGTTTCAAGTAAATTGTAAATTTATCGCAAAAGGATGTATTTTTGTATCCTGGACCCGGGGAAAGAAGACATTCAAAATGGGGGAAAATATTTTATAGAAGGGGATTTCCGGATGCCTTACGGATTTATCCTTGAATTTCAATGGCGGCACATGCGAAGGAGGCAGACATCATATTCAATTCGATTTCAATGTGCCTGGAGATATATGCACATACATAGCAGATCCTACGTGTGCTGATATTCAAGAAAGATTCGAGTAAAATTGCGGTTAATGTGCACTTTAGATGGTTGAGAGTCAATTATGGAAGCCGGATGTAAGTGGGATAAGGTTTACAGCTTTTGATTTATCGCTCGATTGAGTAATATTTTTAACGACGTGTGGGTTTGGTATTAGCGTATTATTATGTTTGCGAAAGATGGACTGCTATAAATGGATATGAGGCCATGGTAATTCGTTTTGTCTTCGCAGAGTTATCTTTTTTTTGAGCCAATATTAAATATCTACTAACCATGATAGAGTGAGATATCATGTCTTATTTTGTCTTCGCAGAGTTATCTTTTTTTGATTCAATATTAAATATCTACTAACCATGATAGCCCAATAAGCCCAATAAGAATTGGGCTTAACGATTTTCATCGAGAATTCTTAGTACCTATACTGCAATGCTTAAGCTTCCTATGCTCATTATTTCATCAAGATGGCTCACATGAGTATAAAGATTAGCTTTTAGAAGTTACCAGCATAAAGAGGCAATTATAAATTCATATTTGTTCGTTGACCTGCCTTAAAAGCTAAGCAGCCTAGGCCTCAAAAAAATTGGTTATGCCTATGACCAAGTCATTCATAGGGGCTTAAAAGTCATACGAAGCTGTCACATATATGCGAAACGCCCTTAAAGCAGTACTTGGCGTGTGTACTAACGCAAAGCTTTAGATTTACCTTAAGACTGTCATTGTTCGCTACAATCAAAGACGAAAGATTAACCTATGAACAATCACTACACAATCGCTGAGTACTCCAATCAAGTCAAGTGCATGGAAGTTATTTTAGGCAAAGGACTCATTATTTTAGGAAAGGGTTAACATTATTCTGAAATAAGTACAGCAGTATCTTCTGCGGTCGGTGTAATAGGTGCTTTGGGAATGTGTCCAAACAGGATAAAGGTTGGACAAACTTTTGAAACAACGTTGAGTCGTAGAAAGATGTAATTATGGGTCACACTTATAAAGTTGTCGGGAAAGAGGTGTCGGCGTTCCATATAGCCTAGCTGAGCCTGAGACTCTACGTACTGCAAACGAGTTGAAAAGAATCTAACATGGAAGATGCAAGGGAGAACCCCGAGCTCATCATGTTTAAGGAAGAAAATAATAAGCCAACTGCACGAAATAATAAGCCAACGGTAGCTAGACTACCGCATCGAGCTGCTGGATGCAATCGATCTGTGAGCGACGTCACGGCAAGCACAACCAGCGTGCGAGTCAACGTTCGTGCTCCAAGACGATCTTCGGCTACCAAAGGTTTAAATATCGACATTCTCCGGTTCGTATAGTAAGTGGCGTTCCTTCCATGACATGATTGTCTCGATGGTACACAACAAGACAGAATCCAGCGGTGTTCGGAAACTGTATCACCTGAAGTCGGGTCTCACATGTGAATCGGAGCAACTGGAGCGACTGGATCTGGAAGCTGAAAGTTATAAAAAGTGTTGGGGGAAGCCAGGTAAGACCACAAGCGTCTTTTGGACACTGCTTTATACTAAAAAAGTTATTTGGTCAGCTAGTGATGACTAAGGATACATCGGAAGGGCTGAAGGCAATGATCGACACGTATAACGAATGCATTCATCAGTTAGAAAAGCTAGGGTTACTGGGTAGTACTTTGGGACGTTATACTAATAAACGTCCTAGATGTTACCCAACTCAACGCAGCAGTTGTGGGAAGGAAAATTTGGCAGCAACAGACATCTGCCAACGATAAAACTGTTTAAGAAGATTTTGGAAACGCGCTTCCCGACTTTAGAAGCGGCAGACAAGCAAAGTTCAACGTTGAACGCTTCTCGGTCCAACGCCAACATTAAGCCGTCGCCAAAACCTACTGCCTACGCTTTTTACGCCAAGGCACAAGCCATCTCCAGGGATGGGCAACCATGGGCAGCACTCGCTGAGGAATCCGTTATCCGTTGGTCAAAAGACTCAAGCCAGAATTTGTGAAAACTGTCGCGCCTATAGTCACCTCCTCAGCCATTGCACCAGTCAAAACCGCTGCTGTTCTTGCCACCAACGACATCAGACACTGTTTCGTCCAACGACTAACCCACAACACACTCAAGCGCATCCGACACACTCATTCAATTACAACATATACAATAAGACACAATCCCAATACGCACTCAAATACTCATTATGTAATTGTACTGACATTTATGCAGACATCGTTTTCCCTGAAACACCACGACAATCTGGCCCAGGTAGGGCCATTTGCTCAAAACACAGAAATGGGATGCAGGGCCCGACCTATTTATTTTTCCGCCCTGGGCAAAAATAGTATTTGCCGCCCTTTAATAATATAAAATTATAAATTATAAATTTTTTTTCAATGAAATTCAGTTCATTCAAACACTTTTTCTTAAATTAGGAGTGAGCTCACACATTAGGAGTGAGCTCCTTCTTCATAGTTAGGCAGCAAAAAAATTAAGCAAATAAGGCAGGCATTGAAAAATAAGGCAGCAGTTTATTTGGCTATTCAGCTTGCAAGCTTCCTGCCGCTGAGGACGAATAAGTAGGTCCATTTCGTCTACTAAGTCTACTGTTTCTTCATTCAGGATTCAACAATAAATTTAAAACGCTGGAAAACTTTTCTAGAATCGTGCTTGAATAGGTTCAAGTCGGAGATTTAATTATTCCTGCCAAGGTGCAGGAACAAGTAAATCTCTCTCTCTCTCTCTGTTTTTGGTCCACAATTGAAATCCCGGTAGCCACCTTGCTACCTTGACCATGCAAGTTTCAATTAACGGTATCATTTAAAATTTCCACAATTTTACCTTTTTCATGAATTTCGATCCGGAGATCGTCCAACACACCATCCTGGAGTTTGATGACGATTTTTTTTTTTTTTTGAGGTCTTTTAGATGTACTCGGATCTTAGGACGTTTTATGCTCGTACGATAGAAACGAACCAATTTCGCACCATTGAGCCTGTGAGCCTATTGCGCCAGAGCCTTTGTGATATTGTTTAGTTTTTCTTTGCACGGAACTCTTTTTTCCTATTTTTACCAAATACTAACAACCATTAAGACTTTTCGATCACGATTAAGACGGTAACGAGTGAAATATTCGGTAAATCAATCTGATTTTGTCTGCCTGTGGCTAAAATAAAATAAAGACATTGGAAGAAGACCCTTTATGCAATCTGAGCCACATCTAGCATCAAAGTTGTGCACTTATCAAGCAGCGTAAAATTATTTATGCCCTGCTTTATAAAATTAATATAAAACTACCTTTTTGGTAGCAATTTTGCCGCTCTGGGCAATTGCCAGCTTGCCTCTCCTAGATCGGGCCCTGATGGGATGGTTAATTTTGGGAAAAGTTACCAGAGTTGCACCACATCAGTTGAAAACCTTCACACAATTTGTTGACCTGGATATTCAGGTGCGGAAATTCTGGACCTGTTATTTCTGGTGCAAGGGACAAAAGAAGATCTCGCCTGCGAGAAAAACTGCACGACACTGACCAGGAGGTCAGACGAAAGATATGAGGTGGTGTTACCTTTTAAAGGAGGAAAGCAACCATTTCTAGGCTCCAGCAAAGAAAGAACCTTCAGGCGGTTTTACCATTAAGAACAGCAATTCCAGAGGCACCCTAACCTAAAGGTGAGGTACGGCCAGTGCATTATAGAAGAGTAATTGGCTCTCAGTCAGATGGAAGAAAAAGATTTGTAGCTCAACACCATCATATCATCGCTAATGCACTACTTCCACACCATGCAGTTTTTAAGGAAGCGAGCTCCACGATGAAGCTCAGAGATGCTTTTAAAGTCGGGTTTGACGCCGCTTTAAAACTTTAAAAGGCACGTCACTTAATGATCTTTTCCCCCCGCGTGGGAGGCGCCTTGTCGAGTGCGTCATCTTCTATGACGCCGGTGTGGGGGCTGAAGTTGCGGATTTTCAGCCGGCGTGGGTCGGCTGAGGAGCGACGAACTAAGTCCTGCCAAACCTGACTCCAGTGGTGGTGTGAGCATATTGCAAACCGTGCCGAAGGATGCAAGGCTGGGGGTTAAACCAGCCTCTAACGAGCTCTCTCAGGTGCCTAGGCGAAGACCTGCAGATAAACCATAGCCTTACCCCGGTATGGCGGCTCTGCCGGGGTGGACCACCCTTTCCGGCCATTCTCGTGGGACCAAAATATCCGAACTAACTAAAACAAATAAGGATGAGGGGGAGGGCACGCTATGTGCCAAAAACACGGACGACACCATACCGGTGGTTCCGTGCGATCCAAACGTGGTACTACCAGCCAGTTTGATCGAAACTGAGGATATCTCAATGGAAAGAGAGGAAGAGCTACTCGCTGAACACTCCGATGATTCCGAAGAGAAATCCGGCCAAAATAAGGAGACCAAGCACGGGAGCAAGGCCAGAAGGACCACTCCCGGCCTGGAGAGAAAGAGGCGGTTTAAGAAGGCCAAGCATATTTATGGCATCTTAACAGCTAAAGAAAAATCTTCCCTCACTCAGAAGGAACTATCTTCCCTTGAGTGGGCCCGGGAGACCATAGCTAACGACGTTGCCACGAGGCCTACGCCTAAGGCAGCTCGTTCAGTTAAAGGTACGGGTGGTAAATCGGGAAAATCTGGAAGGCCGAGGGACGATGCCGCTACTAGGACATCCCTCGGAACCAACAGAAAGCCTGTTACCGGAAGAGGAACTGCAACCCAAGGACCCAGTGACAAACCGGGCCCAAGCGGGTTGCAGAAAGGCAATGCCGGAAGGCATAGAAGAGAAGCGTTCGCCTCGAAGAGAACACGATCTTCTGAGGACACTTCAAGGACGCCGAAGAAGGCGAAATGGGGCGCCACCACAGTGGGAAGTCCCAGCAAGCCAAGTACGAGCCGGGCGGGCCAGTATAGCGAGGTGACAAGGAATCCACTACAGCTTGCTGTAGTAGACTCCAAGAAACCAAGCGGGCAGTACAGTGTTGAGTGTGGCAGGAAGATTGCGCAAGCCCTCGGGGCAGCTATCATCAGCCACATTCTGAAAAACACGGGTACTAGTGCCCCGACCTACGGCAGAATGAAATGGTCTAAAGGCATTACGTACATCGACTGCAAGGACCAAGCTTCAAATGACTTTGCCAAGGCAGTAGTGGAAGGACTACAGCTTTGGGATGGTGCGGAACTTAAAGCCGTTCCAATAGACCAGGTTCCAAACAGGGCAAAGGGTAGGCTGACTATTCCGGAGATGGGAATAGTTAAAGGTGACATCCTCCGCATGCTGCAAGCACAAAACCCCCAGATTCAGATGCAGGATTGGGAAATTATAAGCGAGGAAGAGCCGAGAAATGGTTTCAGGGGCTATATTGTCGCCTTCGGCGACCTGCCCGGGAACCTAAAGGCGGAAAAACAGCTTCTGTTGTCCTTTGCAGCTAGCGAGGTAACCCTCAAGCTGATTAAGCGGACTGCGGAAGCAACGAAGGCGACGGACACTGCGTTGGAGGTGGAGAACAATGATGAAGGTGATCCAAATAAACCTCCATCACAGTAGGGTTGCCACAGCCAACCTGAGGCTGTTCCTCGAGAGGGAACAGCTGGACCTAACCCTAATCCAAGAACCCTGGATTGACAAAAAGATCAGGGTTTTAGGATTAGGGTCGAAAAATTTCTCACTGTTTAATGTAAAAAATAAAGGTAAGGCGAGAACCTGTATTGTAGCAAATAAGAACGTTCATGTATTAATGTTATCTCATTTCTGCACAGGTGACCTAACGGTGGTGGAGGTTAGAGGGACGGACGAGAACTACACGGTAGCGTCGGTCTACATGCCATTTGACGACGGTACCTCGGTCCCCCCGGAATCTCTGAAGACGCTAGTGACAGCGTCCGAACAAGGTAAGAAGAACTTATTCTTAAGCTGTGATGTCAATGCCCATCATACGATCTGGGGAAGCTCAGACATTAACGCCAGAGGCGAGGTTCTGTTTGATTTTGTCCTTAGCTTCAACCTTCTAGTATGTAACAGGGGAAATGATCCCACCTTCATTACAGCGAATAGGAGGGAAGTCTTGGACGTGACTTTCGTGTCTCAGAACAGCTCTGTTCAAGTAACGAACTGGAAGTATCTAAGCAGGCATCACTATCAGATCACTGCTGGATACTCTTTGAGATACAGGTAGGCTCGCAGGCTAGGAAAGTTTTCAAAAACCCAAAAAGAGCAAACTGGGTGAAGTTCAACAAAGAACTGCGGAGGACTATCTCCCCCTGCCCAGACAGAGATCTTACTACCGCGCATGAGATCGACGATACAGTCGAATACATCACCGGGATGATCTCCAGCTCTTTCGAAAAATCCTGCCCAAACAGCAATACAGGAGGGAAACAACGCCCTCCCTGGTGGAACTCCAAGATCGCGGAGCTCATCAAGAGCTCAAGATCCAGATGGAACCTTGCAAAAGAGGGGCTCATCGAATGGACGACCTATAGGGAGAGCGTTAGAATCCTGAAAAAGGAGATCAGATTCGCCAAGAGGAGCTCATGGAAGAATTTCTGCGAATCAATCGAAACAATAACTGAAGCGTCCCGACTGAGAAAAGTCTTATCCAAAGCGCCTATACCGCTATCTTCACTCAGGAAGACTGAGGGCGATTGGACCTCGACACACAAGGAAACGCTGGATTTACTGGCGGAAACTCACTTCCCAGGATGCTTCGATACCTATGAGGATTACGCTACAGTAGCGCAAGGCTCGCGGAAAAAGATGAAGGACGAAAAGATCAGGGCTATAACCGATGTAAAAAGGCTGGCCTGGGCGATCAACTCCTTCGATCCCTTTAAAGCACCAGGGATGGATAACATCCGACCAATAATGCTCCAAAAAGCAGGGGAAACTATCATTCCATGGTTGAGTAACGTATACAAGTCCTGCCTAAAGCTGTGCTATATTCCCAAAGCTTGAAGAGAAGTCCGAGTGATATTCATCCCCAAAGCAGGGAAGGCAAACCACTCTACGGCAAAGGACTATCGACCCATAAGCCTGTCCTCATTTATGCTCAAGACGTTGGAACGGCTTATTGACGTGTATGTGAGAGAGCTGATTGGTGATAACTATTTATCAAAATCACAGCATGCGTACATGAGAAGCAGATCGGTTGACACTGCACTACATAGAGTAGTAACAGTAGTGGAAAAATCCCTGGAACACAAGGAGTACACTTTGGGTGCCTTTCTAGACATAGAGGGGGCGTTTAATAACATTGAGGCAGACGCGATATTGCGCAGCTTGAGAAACGCCCACCTAGATAGCAGTCTATGCGACTGGATCGGGCTCATGTTAAGCACACGAAAGATAAACTGCTACCTAGGCGAAGTATGCAGCACACGAAACGTCAGCAGAGGAACACCGCAGGGAGGTGTCCTATCTCCGCTTATATGGACCCTGGTAATGGACGAAAGGCTGAAAACCCTGGAGAGGGAAGGCTTCACTGTGAGCGCATACGCAGACGATGTAGCAATCCTGATCCCAGGTAAACTCCCACCAATCCTCAGTGACCGACTCAGCTACGCACTTCGCATTGTTGAAAAATGGGTAGAGGGTCGAGGACTGGGAATTAACCCCTCTAAGACGGAAGTTGTGTTGTTTACAAGGAAAAGGGCAGTTCCATCCTTCAGCAACCCGAGAATGGGGTGAGTGGAGTTACCGTTATCCAGATCGGTAAGATACCTGGGCGTCATATTAGACTCCAAACTCAACTGGAGGGATAATATAGAAGATCGTGTCAAGCGGGCATACGTGGCACTATACGCCTGCCGCAGAACGTTCGGAAGCATGTGGGGACTGCAACCAAACATGGTACACTGGATGTATATAACGGTTGTAAGACCCATCTTAACTTACGGTGCAGTTGTATGGTGGAAGGCTACGGAAAGAAAGTGTCATCTCTCTAGCCTCACCAAAGTTCAAAGGGCAGCCTGCATGGGTATAACAGGGTCCCTAAGGACCACACCCACCGCGGCACTGGAGGTACTACTCAACCTCACCCCCTTGGACATACACTGCAGCAGCAAGGCAGCTAAAACAGCTGTTCGCCTAAGGGAATCCGGACTGTGGTCCTCAAGATCTTATGGACACGCCTCTGTGGAAACTCAGTGGGCTGCCTCCACAAACACCCCAGTCACAGATTACCTACCTATGACATTCGCCTTCAACAGGAGATTCGCTACCAGAATACCTGAAAGAGGTGAATGGGAAGATAAGACCATTACAGGAGACGACGAGATCGCCGTATATACCGACGGCTCTAAGATGAGTTCGCTGAGTTCGATAGCACGTAGGTTAGAAACTGAATCCTTGAGTAGAACCAATCTACGTTGGACAGAACTTGATACGTGCAGACACACAAGGGAGCTATGGCCAGCGGTAAACAAAAAGAGATCACTATTTTTGATCGGACTAGCCCGCAGGAACATCCGAGTACTCACGGGAATCCTCACGGGGCACTGCGCTGTGGGTCTACACGCTGAGCGGCTAGGCATACCGCATAACGATTACTGCAGAAGCTGCAGGGACGTTGAAGAAATTGAATCTGTTCGTCATCTGCTCTGCGAATGCCCAGCCCTAAACAGCATCAGGCGTAGTATCCTCGGCAGCTACTTCTTCAACGAGCTCGAAGATCTAAATAATGTAGATCTAAAGGACCTCCTAAGATTTGTATACAAATCCGGATGGGTCCAAGAGGGCGGAACTCTGAGCTTCTAACAGCGGTCTATTTCTGTTTTCGTTCCAGGTATTAAGAAGGTTCCCAATGGACACAATGGACCCAACTGCTGGTCTAAGTGAAGCCGTGACTATTGTCAAAAGGGCATCCATCAACCTAACCTAACCTAATGATCTTTTACTCGTTGGTCCCAAACTCCAACGAGATATCATCGTCGATATAATCCTCAAATAGAGAAGATATTAGTTTACCTTCCGTGCAGATATCGAAAATATGTGCAGGCAGATTTCAGTCAGGGCAGAAGACAGAAACAATCAAATTATTTGTTGGAGAGATCAGGAACGATTTGAGGCATTCAGGCTGAAGACGGTCACTTTTGTTATGGCAAGCGTTCCTTTTCTGGCAATTTGCACAACAAAAAAGGTCGCGAGGACGAAGTACCCAAGAGGAGCATAAGCGATCCGAGACGAGATGTACGTCGATAACTTAATCAGCGGAGGTGGGATCATCCACGAAGCCCGCCGAAAACGTCACTAAGCCCTCGTCTGCAGGCTATAATCTGCGTAAATGGACAGGCAACACGAGGGAACTCATCGAGGACATAATACAATTTATTCTATTTAAAAGAGCTATGGGTGGATATACTTTTTGTTCTTTTGCATACTTTTTTATTAGTTTACAGTCTACTTTTATTTCTTATTCTTATATTAAGCGATTTTTTTAGTTTCGTTACACTGAAAAGTTTTAGCACAAAACTCTTTCTTAAATTTTTTTTAATTTTTTTTTTCTTTATTGCTTATTGTCTTCTTTTCAAAGCACGATGTGTCGACTTAATGTTCCTGTGGTTCTGCTTGCGTCAAATTGAGTTGATTCTGAAAAAAATGTAAGACATGCTTAGATAAAAAATTTCGTTTGCTTAAATGGGCTTAGAAAACTTAGGTTGGAAACGACAATTTTAACATTTTTAAGCGCAACTTAATTTTTTTTCGCCACCTTTGTACTTCAACCTAATCTAAACAAGACCGCTTTTCCGTTAAGATACTAATATTTTTAATATTTTTTTGTTAAATGAACCATTTAGTGTTAGATTTCAAAAAATATTAAAAGTTCAAAATTAGCAATAGTTTTCCTCGAAATTTTGGGTAATTTCTGACCCATGTGATTTATTTCATATCATTTTTCCAAATAACAATGATGAGGGCGAGGGGCACACTTTTTTCAGGTTTTTTAGCAATTTTTTTCTTCAAATTGCAAAAGAAAAATATGAATTGATTAATTTTGAGTTTCTGTATACGTGTGATAAATATCAACTATGTGCACTTATTGGTTCGAAAGTTGTGGCCTCAAATATTTTGAAAAACGCCATTTTTAACTCCCAATATCCCAAAAACTCTAAAAATGTTCATTAAACTTCAGCATTTACAAGACCTAAGTTTTGTTTTCTAATTCTTGCATTTAAAACTTCTCAAAATAGGTATTGAAAAGCATTTAATTGTGGGAAAAACCATGAAACTATAAAATGTAATAAAAAATGGCTCCAGCTGCCCTAGCATGCATTCGCTGATTATTTCCGCACTTAAAAACCACATCAAATTTTGTCTTTCAACGACTTACGGTTCAGAAGTTATTGCGATTGGACGGGCAAGCGGACGCATGGGTGGATATTATACTGATACCCTAGAGGTCCATTTCCTAAGTTTGAGGTGTTCTTTCTACACTCTTCACACATGAAACAAAGAGGGGACCTTAAATTTTTTCCCATTTCCATATCTCCAACCCCCACACATCTGTATGGTTCCCAAATGCGTAAGAGGCTGATGAAAGTTACGAGAACCAAGAGTAAAACCCACCCTGAATAGCATCTCAAAGTGCCATTCGGGTTTTGGAAAAGATCTTAGGTCTCCATGTATATGAAGAAAACAAAGGTTTTCAGTTGGAAGCCTCCTGGAGCCATTGATCAGCGTAGCACAAGTAAATAAAGCATGAAAAACTTAATTTTTGCTTCTTGGGCCTTACTTTCTGGCAAAATCCGGAGATTAACTATAGAAAACCCCTCGTGATAATTTGACGGAAATCGTGTTCTAGTTTCATTACCGTCCAGATATAAAGTATTTGAGCTGCCGGACGTTCAAAGTGGACCTAAGAAATCGTTATTCCCTTCGCCAGAAGAGCGGTAAATTACCTACATATGCATTGACTTAACCTATAAGAGTGGGGGGAAGTAAGTTAAGTGCTTGCAGTACCCTTGACAAGGCGGCCAATTAGCTGTCTTTTGTGGGAAAGCCGAAAGCCTCCCTGTAATAACACCGAGGGTGTAATATCGAAGCGACAATTTCTTCCCGGGAACAAATCGGAAGTATCGTTCAGCAATTTTCTGTTGCTATGGTTTTCCACAACTCATTATTGCTTAATCCACCAACCCACATATTTTCCTAAAAGCACACGTTCTTGCGGAACAAAAACAGTAACAAACGAAAAATCCAGGAGTGTCTTAAAATAAGCGGCATCCTGGCCGGCGTCTGTTAACCAGGTCAGAGACGGCCATATATTAAACACCTCTTTCTCTTCCAATATACAAATAGAATGGACTATAATTAGATGTATGCCAGATGTTGTTATGAAGTACTCTGATAGTTATACTATTGCTTTTTTCTCTAAAGGCATAACACTTGCGGGGACAAGCTTTGGTGTCTCAGTGCAGAGTTTTCATGTTCCGTACTGGCTCATCAGCGCTTGCGTTGGATCGAAAACTACTTTTTTCTTTTATCTTTTTTATCTTCACATTGCTTTCGCTCGCGAAGTGCTAACGCATCCTAGGGGTAGTCATAACCCTTGATCGCGAGCTAATTATATAAAATGCTACCATATCTGCGGCACCCAAAACTTTTTGCAGTGAAGCAAGGTATAGTCGGCGTAAGTTTGGGTCCGTTAAGAATCGAAATTACGGACTAAGAAGATGTAACAATCAATTTTTGGAAGGTTTTTAGAGTTGCCTTTTAGACTTTTTTAACACTTTAAATCATAATAAACCGATGAAGCTATAAGAAACGGTCAATCCATGCAAAGCCGGTTTTACTCAGGCAAACTCTTGTGAAAAGTGCATGATTTCTGGAATCTTTTAACTATTAAATTATGTACAAGTCCCCAGACAGACTTCCACTTATGAAATAGGAGAAAGGTAGGTATGCGAAAGAAAGAAAACGCGCACATAAAAATATAAAATGGCCACATTCCCCAACTCACATCTAAGACTTTAGAACTACTTTCGTCACTTTAATTTTGTTTAATTTTCTGAAAGAAACATGTTTAAAAGAAGTCTCTCCAAAACGAAAGTTAATGTTTGCCTTTTCGTATTTTATAGTAGGTACTTAGCCTCCTGCTTTTTGAGTATTTCTGATACCCACAGGCACATGTCCTTTTCACACGGTTTCTTATAAATTTCCTCATCTGAACGCATTAACAAAGAGAATAATATTCGAAAATATCTCTAAATGTCTCCTAATCACTCTTGTCAGCCAGGACTCAGAGGCGTTAAAATGGCATTGTGGGTGAACAACACGATTGTCTACTTTTTAATACCCTGTTCTTGGTCCGTGGTTTCTCTAGCATCGCATAAAAGCTGATAAAGCCAAAAAGCGGCAACAGAATAACACGCCCCCCACAGCACTTAGCAGCGAACATATTTATTACTTTCATCATCGCTATTCGGGGCAGCAGTACAAATCATTTCCCCGCGCACAGCAAGGAAGCCAAGAAGGATACTTCGTACCTAACATCTCTTAAAATGAAAATACCTTATCTAGGCTGAAAAACGAAGAAGCCACCGCACACAGATACGACATGGTTTTCCGTTTGCAAATGGCGAAGTACTAAGATGGAACGCGGAGCGATATATTTGTGCCTACATTTGAACCCATCCACCCCCGTGATGTAATTCTCATCAACGCTTTAACTGCACAGTTATGATTGCTCCTGGGCTGGTTTATTATTCATTTTCTCCGGTTTTATCATATCTCTGGCGGGGTGAACTGCAAATGTATTTCTGATGGGATTCCACATCCACTACAGCCAGGAAGGGATGAGTTAGTATAGTTGGTGCTCCTGGAACTGATTCCCCCAGCGTCTTTGGATACTTCGAGTGTGCTTCATAAAGGAAAGATGGAATCTGTATTTTCAAGGATAAAATGATGTTGCAATGTTAGGCATTTACAGTTACTGGTGTAATTTTTTTCCACATGTGTTACAACTTAACGTGTCATGACGCTCTGAAGAATTCGTCTAAATTTTTAATGAGTCTTAGGTGGGATAAGGGATGATGCAAACATTTCATCCTGTAACTGCCTGTTTTGTATCCAGGTTATACTGTTGAGGGGAAAAATGATGTCTATTTGGAAGACAAATGGCGGTTGTGAATTATTTCCAATAGGACGAAGCCTATGAAGAAACCTGTGGGTAGCTATATAGGTAGATGAATAAAATAGGCACCCAGAAATAAATTTGAAAAGGAATTAGGGAGGTATGCACCGGCATTAATATGAAGTAGCCTTCCCTGCTGGGTTGGGTACCTAGGTTTTGGAAGGTGTCTACTGTAATATTTGGAAGAAAAACCATTTCTCGCAAGTACTCAAATTTTTTCCGTTGATAAAATCTTAAAATCATAAGAAAAAGGAAAGTTCCTTGGTTTTCTCTCGAAGAAATATTAATTCCATGCTTACATGGTAACGACGCGTCGTTCTGGGTAATACCATCTATTTGCTAAACATGCTGGTAGCTATCATGCATAACAATCGCTCTTTCCTCCTTTGTTATGTAATTCATCCAAATCTGTCTTTTATTTCTACTCATCATTGGCCCATTATTGATTTCAAAGAAAACTTTATATTTTTGCATTTGTTTTCCTTTCCACATTAAAGTTTGATTAAACAAATTCATTAGCAAAATCGTGCCTCTTGAAACCCCAATACGAAAACTATTCTTCATAAGACTTATGGCCGTTGGAACTCTCGTTTAATCAACCACAGTGAGTATTGTAAGTACCACACGGTTCCTAATATCCTTCAGTAACTAACCGCGGTATACCGTATACCCTATTGTTATTCATATTATCATATTCTCCTTTTCGAACTCGAAGTTTCGTCCTCGATCGGAGTGTAATTACGCAGGCATACACCGAACCCACACACCCAGCGGTACACTGTCTGGTCGAAAAAGATTTTAGCTGAAGTAGTCGGCAATTTGAGGGATGTAACGACTACCGTTTTCAGTTTTCGGAAACAGGTCTGCGCTATCGACGGCGATCCTTTTAAATGTTAATTTGTACTGGTGCATTTAACCTCTGGTTTTGACTTGGGGTTGCTTGCCATCAGCAAGGTACACTTCCGACAGCAGCTTTCGACATTGTTTCTTGACATCGTACCTTATTCCAGTATCCACTTGATTCCCAAGGGCCAATGCAATTTCCATCGTGCATATCCCGTTTAATCTAGTACACTTTCGACAGTGGCACCACCAGTTGTCGCGTCGAATTTATCTGAAGCCATCTTCACTCCATCCGACGATACTTCTCTTCACTCCATCACATGTCCCAAATACTTAACTTCCGCCCTGAAGAATTCACATTTCTTAAGACTGAGCTTCAAGAGTGTGGCTCGGAGTCTTGTGAGTATATTTATTGAGTCAGTTCAATATTCAGCAAAAGTCTGTCCTACAACGAAGACATTATCGCAGTACCTACACTAGGCAGGTTGTAGCCATTTTTAAGGCTGGGGATGAAGAATCATTCGCTCTGGAGAGCGTATCCGAGGTTACGTCTATTCGAGTCGAAAAGTAGGCTTGTCCTTCTTTGTGAAAACGTTTAGCCTACGGTAATCCAAACAGAATTCCGGTACCAGTACAATAGGTGATGCTCACCGACCTTTTGAGCTTTCGCTCAAACCTACTTTTTCCATAGTCGATATTTGAATAACGACCCCGACCGTTTCGCCAACAGACGTCGTACATGGCAGGCTGGAGAATCGGTTTGGCATCTTCGGTGTTTACACAGTTC
Organism: Neoascia interrupta; assembly: GCA_947623515.1. Taxonomy (NCBI): domain Eukaryota; kingdom Metazoa; phylum Arthropoda; class Insecta; order Diptera; family Syrphidae; genus Neoascia; species Neoascia interrupta. The sequence goes on from OX392462.1 coordinate 147,967,918, forward strand.
TGTACTCGGTTTGTACGGCCGTAATGGCCACCATCCTGGAACGCAAGTACATGAGCAAAATTCTATGTCCAAGGATATGCAGGTGACATAGCTGTCCTTATCAAAGGTAAATTCGAAGACACAATCTCGAATCGCCTTTAGAGGGCTCCAAACCTTGTTGCTGAATTGTGCAAAAAAGTTGGCCTCAAAGTCAATCCCAAAAAGAGCACCATAGTCGCCTTCACCAAGAGAAGAAAGCGAGAAAGGCTTAGAAATGCTACACTCTTCGGCGAAACCTTAGAGTTATCAACGGAAGTCAAATATCTAGGAATCACACTAGACGAAAAACTTACATGGAACTCTCACCTTGCCAAAACAATCGACAAGGCCAGGTTGCCTTATGGATCTGCAAAAGTCTGCTTGGTAAAAACTGGGCACTTCCCCATACATCCCCGATTTTGTACACGGCAATAACAAAACCTATCATCAAGTATGCAGCCGCCGTTTGGTGGTATAAAGCAACGCAGAGGTCGGTACAGACTAAACTCAACAAAATACAAAGACTAGTTTGTGTTTTTGCAACTGGAGCAATGAAAACAGCACCAACAGCTGCACTTGAGGTTATCCTAAACATTCCACCACTTCATCTAGAACTCATGATAGAAGCAAAGGTTAACGCCTATATGTTTATCACAGCAGATGAATCATAGTCACACTGATATTCTACAAGAACTCAGGCAAAATGAATTACTTGGAATACACTTAACAGATAAATCTTACAACGCTATAACTTCCGCAACTTTAAGGTCACATTCCCAGACAGCAGTTCCGTATTTCAAGCTGAAATACATGCAATTGAACTTTGCATTCGAGAGAATCTAGACAGAGCTAAAACAAAAAGAACATTTACATTCTCTCTGATAGCAGGGTAGCTCTACTTGCAATTAACGCCTTTGAGATAACATTAAAACTGGGCCCTCATTGCGTAAGCACGACGATATCGTTTTCGATATCGTCTTCGATAGTTATGCTTCGCGTAAGCTTAAAATTCCACTATCGTCTAGTCGATATCGAATTGACGATTGACTGTTTGCTTCGCGTAAGGAAGAAATCTTTCAAGTACTATCGTCTTGTCGATGGCGATAGTGCGATAGCAAAATAGATATCGTTTACCTTGCATTTTTAATCAAATATGTTGTGCTCCGATGTGGGTTCTAAAGAGCTAAAAATATTAGCTCTTTTAAACATTAAGGAAATGTTCTGGCCAGTTCTGGCGAAGCGTATTTGCTTTTATTGAAAGTGAAATCAATAAATTTAAAATAAATTCAATGCATCCCTCTTAACTCAATCGTCACTTACTTTCCTGTTTTGAGCCAATTCTGCCGAAAGTTTTGAAATTTCCCCCTTTCCCCGATTTTTTTTCTTCACATAATTTTTGTCAATATTGGGATAGAGATAGCGTTGCAGACCTTAAAACAATACTTTTATTTAAGTTCTAATGTATTATTTTATTGCTACTTACATCTTCATGATATAATGTTACCATACGAATTTGTTCATCCGGTAATAAATACTCAAAACCACAAAATGAAAATGATATAATGACACACAAATCACAGTATACAATTATGACACATGGAGAAAAAACTATGTACAAAAAAAACCTATGACATCAGATCTGAATTTGAAAGCCAAATGTCACAACATGCTTATGGCGTCGCTTTCATTCATGATTCTGACAGAAGAAAACTAATCGAAGCTTACCGAAACCAGAGCGACGACGACACGATAGCGATAGTGTTTCTTGAAGCAAACTGTTGACGATAGCGTTTAGTGCTATCGCGCGAACGACTGTCGTCTGTAAAGTTACGCAATGAGGGCCCTGGTCTGGGGCTGTCTTCAAATCCTACAAATACTGGCCAGCATGAACTGGATGCCAGGGCATAACGGATTTGAAGGCAACCAAAAAGCAGACGAACATGCCAGAAAAGGATTCGCATCCCAAGACCATTCTGTGGACTACTAATTAACACCATAAAAAGTTGTGTGGAAACCTGACTGACAGGCAAGCCAAAGCTTTTAGTCCAAACAGCTCCTACCAAAGAACAAAACAGCTACTACAATTAAATAGAAGTCAGATTCGAGTGGTTACAGGTTTCCTCACAGGGCACTGTCGAGTTAGAAAACACCTGATGACCATGCGGATCGGGCAAGACAACATATGCAGACTATGCAACGAGGGCACAGAAACAGCAGAACACATATTATGTGACTGTAACTGCTTAATTAAAACACGTCAACGTTTTCTACGTAAGTTCTACCTCGAAGCAGCGGACATAGATGCCAGCACACCCCACGAGCTAGGCGCGTTTGTTTTATAACAAACTGCGTCATCATGGATGAGCTATAAATGGAGGACATCACAATATGCCCACTTGTTGCCGCAGTGATCTGGGATTTACTGTACCACCTCCCCCGTAAAATCTACAATCTACAATCTGCATGAGCAACAAATCCAATGAGATTAAGCGCTGAGGTTTGGCTCATAGTGTCGAAGTATAATTTTACTTAATTTGGCTAGTTGGGGAGACTGGACTTCCCAACTAACCAAGGTCGAACCGGTAGATTCAAGGATCACCCATCAAACGCGTCCAAAGAACTGTCTTTTAAAGGAACTTGAATCGACAGTAAATGAGCTGAGATATTTAAGATGAAACTGGAGTGTTTGGTGATAAGAAATACTCTGGCATCCAGAGTAAGCAAATAGGGCAGCTACCATGTTCGACAACATTTTCCCCCGTATCATTGGAACTGATATTATGTTATAAGAATTAAACAACAAATATATACCTATGCAATGCAGCTTAATCCAAAATCATACATGTAAAGGTAAACACTGACGATAACTTTCCTTTGTCGCTAATTTCCAAACCAGAGCACCATTAACAAGTGAGTAAGTGCAAGAGTTCATCTGTAACAAACTTCTATATACCCGACCCCCCTATATACTGTGTATTACGATATCTTTAAAAATTTTTGTCCCGAATTCATATATTATTTGTATAGGCCACGCCCCCAGAAGTGGGGCTGGGCTAAAAATTAAAATCAATTCATTGTAATTTCGTTAGAATCATTACAAAATGCCTGAAATCGAGAATTTTTTCGGAAAAAAAGAGTTTTTCCTGAAAACGCCCCATAAAGTGGGCGGAGCTCAAAACTTTGAAAGAACCAAACTTAGCAAATAGTACACTGAGGGAAAAACTGCAACGTAAAATTTGCTACAAAAACTTTGCTTTACGTTGAATGAATGAATGAATGAATGAATGTACTTTATTTAGCTTTGAAAAGCAATTTAGTTAACAATTATACATCTTTTCAATTATATCTAGATATACATGTTTTATATTATATAAATTACATATATTATTACAGCGTTTTAACATGTTCAATCATTTTTCTTTTAAATTCATTAAAATTGTTTGTATTTTTAATTTCCCTGGGAAGGTTATTGAAATCATTAAAGCCCATATAAAAAACTGTTCTTTGTCCTCTTGATGTTCTTGAATAATCTATTCTAAGGTCTCCAGTGTTTCTTAAATTGTATACTACCGTTTCATTAGTACGTACATTTTCACATAAATAACCGGGAAGCATATTGTTTTTAATTTTAAATACAAATATCATACATAACAGAAAAAGTCGTTGGTCTATATTTAACCATCTTAAAGCATTCAGCATAAATCTTATTGGCGTGTATCTACTACATTTTAATATATTTCTCATAATCTTGTTTTGCAACAATTGCAGCCTATCCTTGTAACTTTGAGGACACAAATACAATAAACTAGCACAATAATCAAAATGAGGTTTTATCAACACATTAGATACATTTACAGCAATACTCATTGAAATATTTTTCCTTATTTTTCTTAAAACACCAATTTTTTTAGAAATTTTTTTACAAATATAGTCTATGTGTTCCTTAAAGCTTAGGTTTTCATCCAAAATAACCCCAAGGTATTTTATTTGTTTCACTTGTTCGATTTGCTCATGGTTTATTTGTAGATTTACATACTCAGAATTGTTACCAAAAACCATACACTTCGTTTTGTTGACATTAAGCACCAGCCTATTCATTTTCATCCACGTATCTATTCTATCCAGGTCCGCATTCAACTTCTCCAAGCACTCCGCAATGTTTTTCCCAGTTATGTACAGTAGACCATCATCAGCAAATAAAATTAATTTTGCAGACATTATGACTTTCCTCATATCATTAATAAACAAGAGGAATAGCAACACTCCCAGGATTGTGCCTTGAGGGACTCCTACATTTACATCAATAGGAGGCGAGGTGCTGCCATTGACCGACGTTCGTTGCGTACGACCCGTCATAAAGGATTTAAACCATTTAAGCTCAACTGATTTGATGCCGTAACACATTAACTTTTTAAATAGTATTTTACGATTTACAGTTTCAAAAGCACGTTTTAAGTCTAAGAACACAGCAATCACCACATTTTTCTTATCAATCTCTCTCCTCCAATCATTGACAACAAAGTTCAAGCATGTTTCACAAGAGTGATTTTCACGAAACCCTGATTGTTGGCTATCTATAAGGGACTGACTCTCAAGATGTTCTTGCAGTTGTACGGCAACAATTTTCTCAAAAATTTTTTCGTAGACCGGCATCATATTAATTGGTCTATAGTCACTTAGATTTTTCGGGTTAGGAATCTTTTTTATCGGTATAACAAGTGAATCTTTCCAAGATTGGGGGAAAATACCCGAACTTAAGGATGCATTTACGATTCTTTCAAATATTGGGCCGATTATGGACAGAGAGTCTTTAAACATCTTGGCACTCATAAAATTGAAGTCACTTTTTTTATTAATTCTATCTATTGCACAACTTATAGCATCTATGTCCACTAGATTAAACTTAAAATCTATATTGCACTCCTCAATCAAGTTGGTATAATCACAGTATATCACAGCTCGGGTTATTTCATTTATTGACTCCACGAAGAATTTGTTGAATTTATCACATAATATTGCACTATTGTTTATCACAGAACCATCTTCCAATTGCACATCAAATATTGTTTCAGGACTTTTCTTAAACACATATTTCTTTAATTTTTGCCACATATCTTTTTGAGAATTCGCATTGTCAATTTTACTTTTTATAAAACGCGATTTATATAATCTAATTAGATTCTTGTAATGGTTTCTATATTGCCGATATAGGTTCCACGCATTTATGTCATTGCTCCATGTTGCCTGCCTATATAAATTAATTTTCCTTTGTTTTGCCACTTCGAGTTCACTGGTATACCATTCAGCGTTAACATAGGGGACTTGTTTTTCTTTCACCATGGACCCGACCACATTCTTTAGGCTTAACACGAATTGTTCACTTAGGATGTTCAAATTATACGGTCGTTCGCTACTCAGGCTCTCAAATAAAGGAATATCTGATAGTTTAGAGATGAAAAGGTTTCGGTTATATGCACAATATCTTATTTTCTTTTTCTTTTTAGACTTTTGCTGATTTTTTATGATTATATCAATCGTTTCATGATCACTTATTTTCAAACTTTTATCAACTTTCGCACTTATGACACTACAATTATTTGTTATTACATAGTCCAGTAATGATTTTGAGCTATTAGTTATTCTCGTTGGCTCATTTATAGCCATACGCAAACCATTATCGTTTAGAATGCTCGAGATGCGTCGCGTATATGTGTCCGTCGTATCAAGCCAGTTTATATTCAGATCGCCTACTAACATGAAATTATTACCATCACGGGATAGATAGTCTACCCAGTTTTCAAGCGCAGCGCAGAAATCACTTTTTGATGCCAGGTGACTAGGAGATCTATATATTGCACATAAGTAAATCACAGGATAGTTTTCAAATTGCACTCTTACGATTAAGCACCAAAATTGCATGGCAGTTTTAATTTTTTTTAAAACGCGACACTTAACACTATTTTTAACATAAACAGCTACACCACCAGTAAGTATGACTAGATTCACTTTCGCACATAAATGGAGGGTAGTATCCATCAAGTTGGAAATCATCTAGGTTTCTATTTTTTGTAACGTGCGTTTCGGACACTACCAATAAGTCAACATTTTCACACTGCACTAAAATTTCCAACTCGTTAAAGTTGTTTGACAGGCCCTGTGCGTTGAAATAAATACACCTTGCGGCATTGAATTGCTAGTAATCAGTTCTTTCATCAGCAATTTTTAGTTTTCTCTTGAAAACCGGACAATGTACATCACTTGCTTTATGTTTGTAGTCTAAGTCAATTTTGAGTTTTTCTTTGGCATTAAAACAATTAATACATTTAATATCACTACTTGGACACACTTTTACGTCATGGTTTCCCGCACAATTCATACAAACTTTAACACTGGAGCAATTTTTTGATATATGGTTAAAACCACAGCAGTTAAAACATCTTACAACATTAGTAAGCTGGTGAACTCTACATCTATCCCAACCAATACTAACTTTAGTACTATTTATTACTTTCGAAAAGGCAACACTGTCCATTTCCACTATTGCATTATAGCACTTGATTTTTGGTGACAGGTACACACGCACACACTTAAGGTCACAACTATTCAGATCGTTTTGCTTCTTCAGGGATCTTTCTACCTCTTCCTCACACAATTTCTCTTTCATTCCAACTATTAGCACTTGTGGCTTTCTTCGAGCCGGAATTTTGTAATTGTCACTGTTTTTCTCCTTAAACTCATTTTCAATTTTTTTTAATGACTCTTCATTACCCTTTATCAATACCGCACCATTCTGTATATCCTTTACATCACTAATTTTTAAAGATAAATTTGTTGGGTCAATAATGTTTTTGATTGCCTCTCTTGTTTTATTATTGTTTTGGTTTTCTCTTGGTTTTATTATAATGATGTTTTCTTTTTCTTTTACCTTATCCGCGTATGTTACCTGTTTCGCTTGTATTGTTGATGTTTTGGTTGATTCTTTAATTTGCTTCCACTCCTGCACTAAATCATCTTTTATTTCTTTGACACTTTTTATTGCATTATCATTTCCACTTTCAATTCTTTTAACGTCTTCACACATCTTGGCACTCTGCACTTTGAAGCATTCACTATATTTACCTATTTTTGCGATTTCTTTCACACCTTTTTCACACGCGCCCTGGGCAGCCTTCATTTCTTTTAGCCTATCAGCGTATCTGGTTTCAATCGCTTCTAATAAAGATTTTAATTCCAATTCACTTTTTTTTAATGATTGATCAAATTCATTTCGAAATTCTCGCAAATAGTTACCGTTTTTCTTCACAGTTTCTTGTATATCGCGCACCGCCAAATCAACATTGTGAATGTACGTAACACAGTCATCACACATAAACTTTAGCATTGTATTAGTCTCCAACACATTACTGCTGTAGCGGTCGAGACCACTACAAGCCACTTTAGCATGGAATACTTTTCCGCAAATGCCCGCACAATGTATTCCGGATTCACCACTAATTACTTCACCACTAATACACTTTTACATTTTGCACACTCCATTTTAATTCGCCTTCAGCCCAATAAATCCGTTGCGTTCGTCACTTTATAGTACAACACAACTGAGCTTAATGAATATACTTATGGATTTTCACTGGATTTTCTCTAAAAGAGTTTTCTAATTCGGAATCAAGAGCACACGTCTGTTCGCCACTAAAGATCGAACCGAACTCAATCAACTTAGCCATATCACTGTTGATTTTACTCCCAAACGTAGTTGATTTTACTATTTTATTATATTTACTGCTTCATAGTTGCGAACAAAATCGTAGTAGTTTCAAAGGTGAACGCGCTTATTTTAACGTTGAAGCAACGTTATTTTACATTTCGAAGTTGTTTCGACGTAGATTCAAAGTTGAACATAGTTATTTTTAGATTGAAGTATCTTGATTGATAAGTTAAAGCTGCATCAACATTGATTCAATGTTGAAACGCTCTTGGTCTTGGTTTTACTACGAAACGTATTTGGTTCTATTTCGTTGTATAGTTGCATTTCGGTTCGTGGTTGATTCTACTGTGCTGCAAATTAGTTTCAAAGTTAAACGCGCAATTCAATGTTGGTTCCAAGTTTGTTCAACGTTGATTCGAAGTTGGTTCAACGTAAGTTAAAAGTTGAGCGTATGAAATTTTACGTATGATATGTAGCTTTGGCGTTCATTATCCATACAGAGGAATAGCCTGGTGGATAGCGTGACAGCCTTTACTTTGATCTGGGTTCAATGACGACTTTTTGGCATATAATGCCATCGCCAATGAAAGGGTCCAGGCCCCGTTTGTATCGAAGGTGGAACTCCAAACTATCTTCGAATCATTGAAAAAGAAGAAATCTGTGGGAATCGAGGGAATATCCAACATTGTGCTTCGACATCTTCCTCCAGAAGCGGTGGAAATCTACGCCACTCTGTTCAACAATGCTCTGAATAATGCACATTATCCAGAACATTGGAAGATCGCTGTAGTACATCCGAACTCCAAAAGGGGAAAGGATTATTCCAATCCGGCAAGTCTCCGGTCAATAAGTCTTCTTCCGAATATCAGCAAGGTTTTCGAAAAGGTGATCAATAGAGTTTTGAATAAGTGGGTTGAGGACAATAAAATAGTTCCGGATAAACAGTTCGGTTTCAAGGCGGGACATGATACGATACATGCCGCGTCTAAACTGATATCAGATATTCAATGGTACAAAAGCAAGAACCAATGCAATGGTTCCAATGGTTCCAATGCCTGATTGACTTGGAGAAGGCCTTTGATACCGTATGGTTAGAAGGACTCTTTTACAAGTTGAATAGGCTAGGCATCAGCAAACCTCTTCTATACATATTGCTTAATATGCTCTCCGGTAGAAAGTTTGTCGTGAAACACGGCAATGTGACTTCTACTGGAGTGTTCAATATCAAAAAAAAAACGGTCTGCAACAAGGAGCGGTCAATTCGCCGATTCTCTTCAATATTTACACGGCTGAACTGATAGGATCTCTTCATTTTGCGATAGCATATGCCGACGATTTGTTCGCGTACAGATCAGGGCCTAAAATCGAGGTCATTGTAGCATTCTTGCAGCATGACTTCGACAAAATTCAGCAATATTGCGACAACTGGAAGTTGAAGATCAATTCCCAGAAGTCGGAAACCATTCTGTTCAGAACGCCGTTGTGTTTGGCATCTAGGGATACCAAAAAGAACTGGCGAAAGTTTTCTATCGTTGGACAGCACGGGCTTCCACTTGCGTGTAAAAATTTAGTCAGATACTTTGGACTCTGGCTAGGCCAATATCTATATTTTAACAAAAATGTAGATGTTGCTTTATGCAGAGCCCGGGGTGCCTTTGCCCTAACAAAGAGACTGATTTATAGCAGCCAACTCGATGCGAGGGTGAAGGTTATCTACTATATGGCCCTTATTCGGCCTATGCTCGCATATGGCTGTCCCGTGTGGCTTGCCTTCGCTTATATCGGACTCCGGAGTCCGAGTACACAAAGTACTATTCCAATGAGGTCCTGTACAACAGGGCGAATTTGATCAGAGTGGATAATTTCCTCATTAAGCTGACTCGAAGGCACATTGCAAGAGCAATGACCTCGACAAATAACCTGATCTCAGGGGCTTACTACCCAAATTTCATGTATCATGAGAGTGTGCGTCTGAATGGCTTCGTCCCCCCAGAGGCGTTCCTCTATTTCGACCGGCAGGTCTGATCCAGTATAGATCGGCAGTGCCCATAATCTTCCACGTTGCTCGGACAACTGTTGACAGGCGACTCAACTACAACCGAGACGTCGCACGGATCGCTGAGGAGCGTCTCCTATTCAGTAGGTCGGTGTCCTCCCGTGATGTTGGAGACGTTGTTAAACAACACCAGCAATTCTGGTGGCTACAAGAGGGAACTCCCTCGTTGATCTCTTTTGATCCGGGCTAGGGTTCTCTCAGATCGGCAAAGTCGATCGCCGTAAAGCCATGGCCGGCTTACATATCTCTTAGGTGTCTAGGTTAAGGTATTTTTAAGATACTATTTACAAAAAAAAATATAAAAACACAAAAAAAATCACAAAAATAAACAAAAAACCCAAAAAAAACTCATTAAACAAAAGAAAAACCAAACACAGCACTTGATACAAAAAAATATAAAACTACAAAAAACACAAATAAAGTGCAAATATAATTATGCAGGTAGTTAAGTTAACTTAAGTTAAGTCTTTATTTCTATTTTTATTTTAAGGTAGCTTTAAGTTTTATATATAAGATAAAAAAAAAAATATAAAAGTTCTGGAACTAAGTTTTTTTCAAAATATATATTTTTCTTAGTTTTAATTTGTTCTGTTATATTTAGTGTTACAATGTAAGTTAGTATAGGTCGAAAGACATAGTAGAGATAAGAGTTAAGTTTAGCTTAGAGCGCCCGGGAAGGGCCAGTAAGTTATATTAAGATATTTAAGTTATTTAACCTAGTTAAGCGTTTTTGTCTAGCATGTAAGAACTCAGAATTGAATTAAATAAAAAGCATTAACAAACGAAAAAAGGGGGGCAGGGGAAATAAATTTTTTTTCTTAAGTGTTTTTAAGCTCCTTTATCTTATATGACCCTTTCGGCTTGGTTTATACTATAACGATTTGGCCTAGTAGAGGGCTCTTCCGCTACCATGCCGGTAACTTAAGTTCAATTCCCAGCCGAGGCAAAGTTATTCTTTTTTTTGCATAAACACATACCTACAAAGGCGGAACAAACTGTCGCATTTGTAGGTGATTCAAAGTTGCGAAATGTCAAATTTACTATGAAACGTAGTAAGATCAATGGCTGAAAATAGTACTTTCAAAGCTGAAAGCATTTGATATGATGGTGAAGAGTAGTAGAATCGAAGCTTAAACGAAATAATTTTTACGTTGAAACAACTTTGTAGTAACGTTGTTCAACTTTGATTTAACGTTTTTCGTAGTTACACCAAAATCATAAACGAAAAACGTAAGATCAACGTGGTTTCCATTGATTTTACGTTGTTTTTTCCTTGGGTGTAATTACTTTAATATTTGTCATAGAATATATTTTATACAAATATTATTAATATTTTTTTTTCGATTTGAAGTATAACGGGTTTCCGATATATCGGGTTTTAAAAGAACTATCATGTTAAAAGTGGGCATGCTCGATATTGTGGACGGTCCAATTCCAGTTGCCTACTTAGAGGTTTCGGGCCATTATTGCTCTATACCAAAATTTGAGTTCCTACGCTTTGTCTAACTTGACCAAAAGCCATTTTGAAAGAAAACTAAATAGGGGTTGTCTTACATTGAAGCCAGTAGTGGGCGTGGCCGTTGGTGGATTTTACCAATTTTCACACTTTGTACAAAATAAGATACAGTCCAGAGTTTGAGCGTCCTAGCTCAGTTTTAATGACCTAAAAACTTCACACATACGGACAGACGGACGGACATAGCTTGATCGATTCACCTGTTGGTCTCGATCATAACTCTAAAAGGTCTTAGGGGTCTACGGTGATTATTTCGCTGTGCTACAAACATGCATTTAAATTAAAATACCCTGGATTGGGTATAAAAAGGAATGAACTGATTACCTACTGTATATGCACAGTAGGTAATTAAGCCTTCTTTTAAGGACACCCCGGTTCGCTTAAACCAAACTGAAATACTAGCAGACGAAATGTGGAAAGAAAAAAACGTGTGGGATTCACCGGCATGATGTGATCACTGTAACCTTCCATCTCAAGGGCTTAAACAGCCTTAAATTTTTCTCTGAATGAATAATGCACATAAGCCAATAACATGTAGTTAAACCAAATTGAGTTTCAGTGGGTTTGCAATGCGTGACAAAGCGGAAGGTCCTGTGGAGTTAATTAATGGTTATTCTTAAAAAAGATATTTTTAAAGAGTATATATCATGATATATGTACGCCTACTGTCCTTGAAGTAGACATATTTTAAGTAACCCAGAATTTTCATCAAGTATTTGGTCAACTTAAAAGAAAAATCCTTAAAATGTTTTTTTTTTTTAATGCAACACCCGACCCAGCATAATAATTATAAATTAAATATATCAGCAGCTGGCGTTAAGTTTGTCAAACAAATCATGACACGTTGCCAGACGACGAAGAATTATTTATCTTCCTCATAGCACTCTTTATATATATAGTTTTTTCCCCTAGGCCATCGCCACAGGCTATCACATCGTGCACTCCCCATCCAACGCCTCTTGCAGCCCAAGTGCAATGTGAAACGCTTCACAACTTTTAATTAATTTATTTCAAGACTTATGCGCATCCTCTGACACGCGTATTTGCATCAATTGTCCCGCCAAGTCTGCGTTTTTTTTTTCGTTTACAGGCAAACATCCGCAAAGCTTGTGAGCCACTTTAAGAGATAGTTTATGCCCAGAAATTGGACACAAACTATAAAATAATTTAGAAACTATTTGAAAATTCCGTCGTATCGTTTTGGTACACCTAAGTAGCATGTAAAATCGTATTTTTTGTCGCCACGCCGTATGGGCAGATTGAGATGCAAACGGTGTTGACGAATTGCCCAACTATTTTCGTATAGTCAGTTTACAGCGCCTCTATTTTCGGCTCCTACTAGAAACAAAAGAACAGGCACATCTACACTACACATAGAACAGAATGCATCGTAGCATTCCGAGGACCATGTTTAACACCAAATACAAGGAGAGAACGAACTAATTGCAAATTTATTTTAAGATGACGAAAAATGATTTTTTGCAGCTACATCACATGCCGAATCATCTTTAGTAAAATTATCTCTTGTTTATTTAAAATATCCAACAACGCAGAGGTATGCAATTATAAAGACATAACATTAATTTTTAATCTTAGGTCTTAAAATTTATGGCCCTACTAAATTTTAGTTTCTAGTTAATAATCATTTAAGGCTGATACGACAGAGTACTTAAGTTTAGTGGACTATGGCAAAATTCATTGGACTATTTGTCTGGGAATATTATGATGTTTATGGACATATAAGAAGGGGACACAATCGACGCCCAGTATTGTCCTAGTATTGAACCCAGGACCTTTCAAGTGTCTACCATCTGCACCAAGCACCCTCTTTTCATATCGGGAGATCAAAAAGCCCAAAAAATATTCCTCTCTCTGCTTAATTAACACTCCATAACCCAACAAGCAAACATGAGTGAAATTTGAGAGTACTTCTCGTATACGTCTGTGCGCCATTTTTGAAAAAAGAAACGTTTTTTTTGGCATACATAAGGAAAAAATTGATAGCTGGCCGAATTTGGACAAAAAGTAAACCGGTCGCAGATACATTAATAAACTGGATAAAGAAGTGCCCACGATAGCCTCTAGCCTAGACGAAAACAGAAAACAGGTGTGTATAAACAAGGTCAACAGCGTTCAAGCCCTCGAGCCTGATAACTTAACAGCCATGATAAACTATGGACAGTCGAACCAGATAAACCATCCATAAGGCATATTAGACAGAGCTCAAAAATTTCTTATATTAAAAAGTTAAAAAAAACTATATGTATACAGAAATATATATATATATTTGTCAAGCTTTCTTATTTTTTTGAATACATTTACATAAATATTTTATATAAATATATACATGTATATGTATATACATGCATGTATTACATATAATTATATATATATATATATATATATATATACATAAATATACGAAGTTATATTATTATAAAATATATTTAATACGTTTTAAAAAAGTTTTAGGCCAAGTGACAGATAGCTTTGCGCGAGAACACCGAAGTGTTTTCAAGTACATATTATGTACATCTCGGAAACCATTAACTCTTTTAAAAAATCTAAATTTTTTATTTTAAAGGTGCACAATGCCCGTTATTTATTGCCCGTTTTTTTTTTACATACCTATTACTGTTTAGGAGATAGAGTAAATATGAATAGAATGTCATACGTTATTCTTTTGGTTTTTTCCATTTCTAAAATTTCAAATCCATTAAACAGCAATTTAATATTTTTGTTATAGAACAACCTGCGCTAGCATTGGCTACGGCAAAACGGTTAAACACTATTCAAATTGCTTAGTTGGGCTTAACAATTTAGGTTGGAAACGGCAGTGTTGGAAATTTTGCTAGCCTTGCAAACGTTTTTTATTTGCTTCAACCAAATCTAAAAAAGGTCTTCATTGCCGTAAGGATACAAGAAATTTAAAATTAAAAAAAAATCGTTTTCGAATATGCTTATACGGTTTTCACACCGAGGCAGAATCTAGATTCAGAGTAAAAATGTCCCAAATCTAATTAAAATCTATTAGATTTCCCAAACATGTATTCGATTTTGTGGAAATCATAGGAAAATAAAAGCAAACACACTTTTTTAATTCAATCAAAAGAAGACATGACAGCTGATGAAGTTTGTTTGTAAAATAAGAAGGAGAGAAATTTTCGTTTTTTTATACTATTTCATTATGCGGTGATTTTTATGTATTCTTCAGTGCTTCTTTAGTTATCCACAATTGTTTTTTACTTATTTGAAGCTGTTTAACTTGTGACAACTGTGAAAAATTGGACAGTTGGTGTTCAACTGATCGAAAAGTCAAAAAAATCTAGTCAAAATCAGTTTTTGAATATTCAAATATGGTATAGTTTCAATAACTTCAGCATTATACTTTACACCGTTTGTAAGATACCGACATCGACATCGCAATCCATCGGCCATGCCCTCTTTTACAACTTAAAAAGGTTGATTTCTCTCAAAATTCCCTTTAAATCAAAAAAATATTGCATGATAAATATTGAAAATTTGAACATTCTCTAAGTTCTTTAATACAAAGTTTTGAGCTTTGCCTACCTTAAGGCGGCGATTTTAGGGAAAACTATTAATTTTTTTGGTGGGGTGCCTCGGCGTAGTGGTTAGTATGTGTGCTTACTACGCCGGAGGTATGGGTTCAAATCCAACCCTCGTCACCTGAAAAAAAGACTCGTTCTTTTTCACGGTCCCCACTTCCGCGAGGGTCTGACAAGCCCTCCGAGAGTAGCATTTGTCTTGAAAAACTTTTCAAAGTGCCGTTAGGATTCGGAAAAAAGTTGTAGGTCCCCTTGTATGTGAAGAAATTAACACACAGTGCCGTTAGGATTCGGAAAAAAATTTTAGGTTCCCTTGTGTGTGTAGAAATTAACACACACTGCACACGTTGTTGAGAAGTTGGCCCTGGATCACAACGAGCTGTTGCGCTACTCTATTTATTTTATTTTTATTTATCTATCACCCCTCCTCAACAAATAAAATTTACTCCCGCCCACCTTATACCACCGATGCCCCACCTTAAATACAGCCCTAGCTACGGTGCTGACCGATTGTAATGGAATTTAGTTTGTACATAAAGATAATTCTAATATATCATGGGTGTTTTTGCCAGACTTGTTTCAAGTAATATTTCTGTAATTGTTTTAATACCACTGTGAAAATTTCACCCAGACTTTTGCCATTACCACTTTTTAATCCAATTTAAGCATGAAATTAAATTTTTCCTTCCGATTTTTTTTTTTTAAACAAATATTGTGGCAAAAACCCTTTGATTTTTTTCGCATGCATACCATATGTTTTCGCCTTCTTGGTTCTGGCATGGATTTTGAAAAAGCACTTAATTTTTTAAAGTTAAAAATGTTTCAAAAGTAGGAATATACATGAAATAGTGAAAAAAAAACACAAGAAGGGGAGAAATGGCACCGGTGCCAAATATCCCTATTCATTTAGGTGCCATATCTCCCTTTTGATATTGTCTCCTTTTTTCTTTATTAATTAAAAAGAGATGTGTTTCCTCAGCTATAGGAAACAAGCAACCACAAGCAACCACAAGCACACAATGTTCACTCTTTTTTAAACTTCCAAATTACGCCAGGCATCAAATGGTCTCGTATCTGCACGTACTTCAAGAAACCACTAGTAATCTTTTGAGTTTAAAACGCGCTCAAATTTTTTTTGTACTATTTTAAATGAAATATATCAAGAGCTACTACGATTTACCCTGCATTCGTGGGCATTTTACGTATGACGGAATGATATGTTGATCTATATACTTCAAAAATAATTTGTTAAGTGGAAGTTACTGAAAGGGTACCATATCCCCCAAGGTACCATATCACCCGACTTTACCCAAAGTACAAGAGTTCGTCCGTAACGATCTTTCTAATATATTCTAATACAAAGTTCATATTCTGTATGTCAATTATTTGTATTGTCCACGCTTCCAAAAATGGGCTTGGGCTAAAAGTTAAAATCAATAAACTTTAATCTCGTTAAAATTATGAGGAAATGCTTAAAAAGCGACATTTATTGTTAAAAAAAAACAGTTTTTTCCCTAAAAACGCCCCTTAAAGGAAGGCGGAGCTCGATACTTTGTTTGTAACAAAGATAGCAATGTATTGGGAAAAAGCCAATGCGTGCGGTAAATACTTGAGAGTCAAAAAAAAAGTGTATGGGTGTTCGAAAGAAGAAGCTAAACTGTTGTTTTATGGCTTTTAAGCCCAAAAAATACAAAAATAAGTTAAAAAAAAAAAAACGCGTCCACCCCCCATACTATATCGTTAACGGTAACATCTACCATTTAGAAAATAAATCTCAGACGTAGACATTTTCTGCGATTTGGAAAAATTAGCGAGGCTGTAATATTGTACATCGTTTTTTAGATACGCTTAAAACCATTAAGGTTGCTTTATTGAAATGGTAGTGCAATAAAATGCCTATAACTTCTGATGTGCTTTTATCTTATCAAATTCATTTTACGAAGACACAAACCACTTAAGAAGAAAGCCCAAATGAGCTGAAATTTAAAAACAAAATAGTTCTTAGCAAAAGAAAATAAATAAAAATAAAATATTTGTCATCCTGCGTTCCAAAAAACAATTGAGTAACTAAACTAAAGATTTGACTAAAATCAGAATAGTAGGTAAAAAAAACCCCCCCATTATTAACTGCTTTGCAATGGCAGAATTTGAAAACTTGTACCTACAGGTTTCATGCACATGTTTTTTTTTAAATTGCGTTTGAAATATTATATAAATACCATAACAAGCAAAACAAACGAACTATCGCGATGCTTTTGAAAATATGCCACGAAGGCGGAAATTGTCATTGAAAAAAAAAGAAAAAGAAAGTCACAAATATACTAAACAACATTTAATATATAAACTAGCTGACAGACGTTGTCCTATCCAAGCTTTGAATTTTCTATTCGTACTGGAATGAAAACTACTTCAAATACGTAATTTTTTATTATAAATATTTCCCTTGGTCCCGCAAAAACCTGAGAATGGCATAACCTACCGATTTCATTCATCTTTTATCAAAACGTTTTCTTATACTTTGTCTTACCAAGAAAATTGACCAAAAATGTGAGTTATTTAAAAAAAACTTATCTTTTTGAACTTAGCGATTTAAAACAAATAAATTTGAGAACGGTTTTTTTTGTAGCATAACAATTTTGTGTATTTTTTTTTCAAATATTATTTGATAATGATTATTTGATAAATAAAAAATATTTTATTTTTTTTATCGTTACGGTAGTAAATTTATTATGGCACTAAGTTACCTGCAGGGCGGAGTGAAATATGTTGGATTTTTGATTCTAATAATATGGATTTGGGTGTCCGGATTCCGAATATACCATTAATAATTGTCGGTGTCGATTAACTTAGAATTTATAGAGAAAAAAGGTAAAAAAGAGTGGAACTTTCATATATCCGTATGTAGCAACAGGCACCTGCCAGACAGCTGACACCCGCCCTAGCTGACCTGGCAGACATTATCCTGTCCAAGCTTTGAATTTTCAATTCGAACTGGAATTGAACATTTCAACTCTCTTTATAGGCTGAGCCCCGCGATAAAGAGGATTGAAATTCTCCAAAGGCACACTTTTTTTTAGAGATTTTATTTAGTTTTTGTTATTTTGATTTGATTAAATTAAAATATCTTAAACAGAGTGAATGCGCGCAAGTTGGATTGGAAATTTTCTGGGAATTTTATTTATGGACCAAAGTCCTTCCTTGGGCCAATACAACAATTTACATAACATAAATCTTGTTAGTGGTGGAAATTTGGACCAAAACCATACATTTCTACACTTTGTCCTTCAAGCCGTGCTTATATAGTTAAATGTTAAAAAAAATCCCTGTAGCTCTACATACATACAGTCTATTCAGATCCCTAAAATCTTTTACGCTGCTTACAAGTTTTTCGAGTTTCATCTAACTATGACTCACCACACCAGACACCACTTAAGTCAAATCAGACTTCTGACTATACGGAAAGAGACCTTTCGATCCAGAATCGTTCTGACTATACGGAAAGAGACCTTTCGATCCAGAATCGTAAGGCGAAAATGCGTATAATAACGGTATGGTATTGTAGATGCTTTAATGGGCGTCTCCATTCGACAAATTAATGCCTTGCCGATTTCCACGGTTGGAAAGTGATTGGAAAATGAATTGAAAATATCCAGTGGAGACACTTATTGTCAGGACTATATTCAGTCACTTTCCAGTAATCTTCCAATCATGGAAATCGGCATATATTACTTAAAGCCATTATTATAATGTTTGTAGGATAGTAAGTTGTTGTAATTTTTCACTTTTCAATATTAAATTTAATTTTGTATGGCCTTGCCTTCGGGGCCACACCCCAATATAGCAACGATCCGTTTGGCTTTTTTATTAAACTATGTCTATCTACTTAAAGTTACTTATGTGGAAGGCAATCTGTTTAACACGAAACTTACTCATAGTCTGAAGGAAAGTTCAATGTTTTTTAGTGAGTGACACTCTCATACTATAGTGAAAAGGATTCAAATTGAATCATAAGGGAACTCTTTTTTCAGTCGATTTCTTCACTTTTGTGATGCATTTAAGATTCAATTCTGAATGAAAATGTTTGATGGGTGGGTACTAGGAGCACACACAGCCGGTCCTCGTAGTGCCTATGCAGGTTTTTACCTGCACAAAGAAAAAACATCTGTTAACTATAAGTAGGTTAGGTGTATACACATGTATCCACTTGAGTTTCCCCTCGTGGTAGTAAACTATTGCTAGCCATATTCCTGTCATGATCTAACAAATTTGACAGTTTCGTCGGTCAACCACCAATGCATACATTAATCGTTTACCTACGCTTAAATAAAATTAATCAAACAGAATTCAACGGATCTCGCATTTATAGCTATATCTATATTTACTGTGCCACCCTCTGTGTTCTCAACGAGCTATAAAAACAATTTGATTTCATCCAAACATAAACACAAAGTTAATCAATTAATTAACACTCTCACAACAAGCCATTAGCATACATCAACAAAGTCGCGAGCCGAAAATTAGTTGATACACAAAATTTATTTTTTAAATCTACCAATGAAAAATAATATTATTTATATGGTGACAAAAGTCTGGCCTTAAGTCTTAAATAAATTGATAAACACCCCCATTCCGAACGCAACCACTGCCACCGATCAGAAAAGATCGGTGGCAACCGCGAACAAATTTATGATCTCCGATGGAACTCTTCTGCATTGCCGGATCGTTTCTTCCCAGGGGAGTTTTTCTGAAGAATTTTTTTTGAAATTTTCTTCAGAAGTTTTTTCATCGCACCTAGGATATAAATTTATTATCAAGGCACTGTCAGGTTGGCAGTCTTGATCACGTTTAGAAAAGAGCGCTAAATAGATCTTGGGCTATATACAAGACACTAATGACCCGCAGACGCTTGCGATGAGTAAATTACGGTATAAACTGTGGGTGGCTCCCCAGTGATTTACTAACAAATAGGATAAATTTTCTTTGGACATAATGTGACAAGAAGTGATCGGGGGCTTCCATTTTATACAAGTTTAAAGTGAATTATGTGAGCGAATCATAGAAATGATGCTGGACTAATTAACGTCTGATCCGAGCTAATGAACTGCTTGTGTAACTTGATTTCAAAAGAAGATTTATTTCTACTAGATTCAAATGCGATTCAGCCTTAAAAAATGTGTTTTTAATAGGCAATATTGTGCGAGCAGATTAATTGATTATAGCTTTGTCATTAATTCATTACTAACAAAAGATACTTGCATAGTCAGATAGATCTGACCGATCATTCAACGATCGATTCATAATTTCCGCGAAGTGAAAGAATCAGAGGGAAGAGCGGAGAAGTATGATGCATTCGGTTTTGAATTGTTGAGGACTAAACGAAGGAGGAAATAACTCATATGGAAGCATGTTGCATATTCGTGATGTTGCGCTCAGAAAGGAACTTTAATAAAACGCGGCACGCCTAAAACTAGGCAGAAGGGTGGTGAGCACTTGTTCTTCGGCGAGTATTGCGAATTAATTTTTTAAGCGGTGTATTCTATACAGCTGGCTTTTTCACTGGAACCAAGTTTCTCCTTATAAAAGTTCCGACTAAACGATGAGAGACAGGAAATATTACGTCGATGCTCCATAGAGTTAAAGGACTTTGCTATGTGCAAGTCGCCCAACAGCGATCGGTGTTGAATGTTGGATCCTTTCATGAAGAGGTGGTCTTTGGTGCACCTGCCCATTTATGGGAACTCTTTTTCAATTTGAGCCGTATGCACGTCTCGCAGGTGATAATCTTTAGCTCTAAAGAATTTTTCGCGTCGCTTTAGGAATCCTAAGCCTTTCGTAGCATTTTTCGTAGCCTTTCGTAGCCAAAATAGCAGGCTGCTATTTGCACACATTCCGAAAAAAAACCCTTTTCGGTTTGAGCAATGCAAACGCCAGTAATAAACAACGGTAGCGGGCTTAGGTTTTGCTTAGAGGTTATTTCATTAAGCTTCAGAAGACTCATACGGAAAAACCCAATTTTGCTATGTTATTCAGGTCGGGATTCAATATAATTTAACAAACGCGTTCCTTTGTCCGTTTCAACGTTTCTAGTACAAGGACTTTAACGGGAAGCAAAAATGTATGAGTAGGTACAACCCAGCGTTATTCTAAACTGCCCAATCTGGAAATTATGCAATATCTTTGTATTTTCGTACGACGTGATTACACGATGTGGTTCTTAATATAGAAGGGTCACAGCAAGTAAAGAAATACACCCTCGCAGCATTTCTCGACATAGAATGAGGAGCCATGAAAGATGTTTGTGACTTTATAATCGCAATGCTAAAAGACAGAAAAAGAAGAAGTCTACCATCAGAGGAACCCCGCAAGGTGGAGTGCGAGTCAAGATAAGGCTTCTTGTTATGAACACATATCTAATGAAGCCCATCTCTTATGCTACGAGTTTGAGCTCATAGGACGTGGCACATTCTTGCCAACACTTCTTTATGTAATTCAAGATGCACTACACGGAATCAGCCGATGGACCGGATAATGCGGCCTTAGGTTCAACCCGTCAAAAACGGAGCTTAAACTCTTTAGAAATAGGATGTAGAGCTACCAAGAATCGAAGGCTCCGCTCTTCAATTATCTAAAAGCGCTAAATATCTGGGTATCATCCTGGACAGTAAGCTCTGTCCTGGACAGTAAGAACCAGTCAAAAAAGCATATTCAGCCCTATATGCTTGCAACAGTATTCGCGGAAAAAATGAGGTCCTTCCCCTGGTATAACAAACTGGCTCCACACAGCTATTGTAAAAAGGATACTCACGTACATGGATGGTGCGTTTGGTGGCCAGCTATAACCAAACAGAAAAATCTCAAAGCCCAAACTAAGGTCCAAGGAATGGCTTGTCTCCTTACCACAGGTGCTCTAAGATCCACTCCTACCTGGAGTTAGAGACAGTCCTAAACCTAACGCCCATAAATCGCTTCGTTAAAGAAAGCGCTACAAGAAGTGCAATAAGATTTCAAGGGACAAAGCAATTGGAGTACAACATCCACAGGACACAGTTCAATCAACACCACAGGCCACCTAACTTCAATCAAGACTACATCATTCACATTCCTAGCGTAAAAGAGATAGCAATCTATACAGATGGCTCTAAATCAAGTGAGGGTATACTGGAGCAGGTGTATGCTCTGAGAAACTCGGCATCCTAGCAAGCAGAGGACTGATGAGCTTCTGCAGTATCTTTCAAGGAACTATTGGAACTATCGCAGGAAGATATTTCCATTTACGTAGACGGCCAAGCAGCCATTATGGCCCTGGCAAAATTAACAAAAAAAAACTCGTGTAGTTGGACTCTGTCGCTCAGAACTTAAGGCTGACAGGATAATGTCCGCATTGTTTGGGTATCAGGCCGTAGTTTCTTCATCGGATATAAAAAGGCTGACGTGCTAGGGAAACATGTCTCACATCTATGTATCAATTCACTACAGCGGACAAAGGGGCTTATCCTCCGCTCTCTTTAGAAACAAGCAAAATGTCTACAACCATTCAAAATAAAACCCAAAAAGGTGAGAAAATCTGCAGAGTTCCGGCCATACAAAGGCGTTACGGCCATTCATAGACAGCAGCAAGTCAAAAAAGCTTATAGCACTAAAAAGGCCAACACTGGCCATAGCCACAAGAGTAATTAAACGCCACAACCTGTTGGGAAAACATTCTGCAAAATTAAGAATTATTAACACTTACTACATTTGCAGGGGCTGTCCCAATCCCGAAGCGAAAGAAGGTCTTAAACACCTCCTCTGCCCATGTCCAAGTGGCAGCAGGCAACGTTTTAAAATTCTAGGCCAATTCTTCTTAGAAATGAATGAGCTTGCATGAATACCGCTGGCGAATATCGTGAAGCTCGGCAGGGTTACCGGCTGCGCCAATTTTTTCTTCGAAGCTTAGGATACTTCAACTAACTAAGTATCATTTTTATACTAACATTTCTATCCCTTACAGATTGTCCCCATAGGATAACGCTAAGGGACCTCGTAAGCTTATGCGAGCTGCTGGCCTTGGATGCTAGCAACCCGACCTTGTATTTTGGTACTTTTCCCTAAAAAGATAAAATTTAAAAAGTTCGTGTTTTAGTGCCCTTAAAATTTCCCCAAAATTTTTTTTGGTCGAAGAACAATGCTGTACTGTCACCAGGAAAGGAATGTATTGGATTTGATGTAGCGGTCAAGTCCCAGACTAAAAAATAAGTGCTGGAGATGGGATACCAGAATTTTTATGTTGGGTGTTAGATTTAAAGCCGTCAATAACCACTTGAATTGAATGATCAGAAAGGAAATTAGTGACCCCATGAACCAAATAACCGTCGACTGCAATTGCATTCTTTTTAGACGAGAGAACTTGAGCCAAACTCTGTTGACCCCTTTAGAAATGCCGAACGAGATTGCCTATGTTTTGGCCCTTTTAACCCTTGCTTTAAGGGACTGAATGCTCAACAATCGATCAAATCTAGAATGAGGCGCGAAATTGAAATGCCCCTCATACCGCATGGGTTATCGTCAGTTAGGCAAGAATGCGTTTATTTGTTTTCCTTAACATAGGTAAAAAGTTAGTGGTTTTGATTAGTGATTTTTTTAAGTAGATTTATTTTTGTCTTTTAGCTCTTAATACTGTTGATGACATTGGAAACCATAGTAACAGATGGGCATTAAATGACAAATCTTTCTTATGGTAACGATCTTATGAAGATCGCTTCAAAACTAATGTCTTTCAAATACAAACTTCTTTCTCATTGACGCGCATGTTGGCTATCCCTGCAAATGCTCATGCGAGACGACTTCAACGACCGTGTCAAGCGAAAGCACTTAAAGCGCAATTTAAAATAATATAAAGCTGTATTAACGCTCATCTTATTCCCTTTCATTGTGCGGTGCGCTGCTGTCACATTAGTGCGAAAAACTCCCAATACCACGTTCACAGTGCCGCCAGTAATTCCATATCTCAAATGAATATTGGTAGTGGTAGATAATTCTGCCAAACTGAGCGCCCTAATCGAATCCTTCTAAAGTGCAACAAACCATCAAGGTTATGTTTAGCTCTTATCCGTCCTCTTATTGGCAATCATCTTACGCGAAAGACCATTTTTGCGTTCTTAAGCCCCAACATAAAAGATATTTTCCCACACACATATACCGATGCTCTACATTCAGTTTTAAGGACCTTCTATACTTATTCCCACCCCTCATGAGGACAAAGTGCAGCTTACACAAAAGTGCATGCGACACAATGATAAGGATTTTCAATTCAATGGAATGTGGACCATTCTTTCGAAGTCATGTTAACAAGTTGGCATCCTTGACTTTGTATGTCTATATGTATGTATATATGTGTTGGTTCGTATAGTAATTCCCATCGCGTAGTGACAATATTCTCCACACTGACTGGGCGATAAGACCCAAGGAAGCGCATACCGAAGACAATGCTCACTTGTCCGCTGAGCAGCCAAGACGATAGCAAGAATATCCTGAAGAAACACCCTGCCTGGAGTACTGTTTATTTTAGTTTTTTGTTAAATTGTTGCTGTTCGCTGTCATGGAAAAAGAAAAACCTTAAAATTTACTTTGAGTTGGTAATCCCCTTTTGTGGTTGTGAAACCAAGTTGTTCATGTCAATGAAACGAAGACTACCACGACGACAGGAACAACGAGTGCAGTTATTTGTAGGATGTAAGTCGTAATTTTAAAGTCATTTCCCGGCAATAACTACCCAGCGCACACCCTCGTTGAGTATCTTTTGTGGAGCGTCAAGGACATATTGTTTGCAAATTTATTGAGCGACGTGTAGGAACATTCTTCCGCGAAATTAGTTTGAGTAGAGAAATTTATTTTAAATTTTGTCTCAGTCTTGTCGTGCACAACGCGTCGAAGGACGAACGAGGAGAGATTCATTTCTTAAGAAGCCAATATGTACATAATGGCGCATGAGTTACTCGTGTTCTCGTATTCTTGTCCGCTGTAGTCAAGCTTTGAAATGAATTCTATATTTAGAATGATATTAATCTGAATAGACTGTTTAGATTACAACATTGCATCTTGCTATTTCCCGCCGGGATATAGACTGGTAGGTGTCGATCTCGATTGCATGTATCGCTTGATCAGGTCGAATTTCATCATTGGAGGCGACTTTACAACACTGCATCACTGGAGGCATTCAACAAGAGGCAGATAACTGTACCAAAACTGTATGAAGCGTGGGGTGGACTTTTTCTCCACGGGAAGGCCAACATATTGGGCAACCGACAGGAATAAAAAGTCTGACCTTTTCGACTTCTTCATCGCTAAGGGGTACCTTAAACACCTTACGCGAGTCGGAGAGTGTTATTATGATCTTTGCTAAGACCACTCAGGAGTAGTCTTGAAGACGGGTGGAAGACTGGCGAAAATAGAAAGAGCTCCCAGATTAGCTAGCAAAAACATGTACTGGGACGCCTTCAGATAGAACTGTAAGGTGGGTGTTGGCTTGAATGTGCCATTGAGAACTCCTTTCGAGTTAGAAACCGCAGTTGACAAATTCATTGAAGCAAATCAGAGCGCTGCTTGGAACAACACTTCGTCCCAAAAGAACGCAGTTAGCACCGACTGGCATTTGCGTGCAACATATCCGCTCGAAATCGAAGAATTGATTCGTGAAAAGAGAAGAGCGCCTAGAAGATGGCAAGGTACGAGTGCTCCCCAAGACAAAACCCTCTTGAACCACCTCTTTAACAAACTGAAAGAAATGTTGCAAGATTTTAAAAATCGTGAGACCACTGAATACCTTGAAGGCTTGTCGGCGGATAGGAGCTCAAACTACTCGCTGTGGAAAGCAGTTAAGTCTATCAAGAAACCT
Organism: Neoascia interrupta; assembly: GCA_947623515.1. NCBI lineage: Eukaryota > Metazoa > Arthropoda > Insecta > Diptera > Syrphidae > Neoascia > Neoascia interrupta. The sequence continues at coordinate 147,993,649 of OX392462.1, forward strand.
ATAATGCACTTGGCACGAATAAAAAAAGCTAACGGCGAATGGGCAAAAGAAGACAAAGAGAAAGCGGATTTGTTTGCTGAACATTTAGAAGAAACATTCAAGCCTTTCGATTGTCCGCCGTTGGCTGAAGTTAAAAATAACAACGCGGAACCTGATAGCTTTAGAATGAAAAAAGTTTCGTTAGTTGAACTCCGACAGACAATTAGCAAACTTAAAAATAATAAGGCCCCGGGTTACGACCTGATCACTGGCGAAATATTAAAAGAGCTACCAAAAAAGGCATTAGTCAAGCTACTTTATATGATAAACGCTTCTCTTAGACTTCTATACGTTCCAAGACAATGGAAAGTTGCTGAAGTCATTTTGGTTCCTAAACCGGGGAAATGCGCAAATGATAAAAAATCTTATAGGCCCATATCGCTTCTGCCGATAATATCGAAAGTATTCGAGAAACTTCTGCTGAGGCGATTACAACCAATAATTGTAGAAAGACGTTTGATTTCGAATCATCGATTCGGTTTCAGACCCAACCATTCCACAATAGATCAAGTCTACAGAATAACGCATGAAATAGATAAAGTCTAAGAAGGGAAAAAAATATTGTTCAAGTGCTTTTCTCGATGTATCGCAAGCCTTCGACAAGGTATGGTACGAAGGCTTGAAATATAAGCTACGGCAAAACTTGCTGGAAGACATGTTTAGAATATTGAAAATCTATCTTGAAAGCAGACTCTTTCGTGTTAGGTGTAGTACTGAATACTCGAGTTTCAAGCAAGTTCGAGCTGGCGTACCCCTGGGAAGCGTCCTCGGTCACAGAGAAGCGAAATATCTAGGGATGACACTAGACGCTAAACTTAGGTGGAAGCCTAAGAGAAATGTATTGGCTTGCAGGAAAATTTTCAAAACACAGCATATATAACAAACTGCTCTTGTACAGGCAGGTGTTAAAGCCGTCCTGGACATACGGTATACAACTTTGGGTTTGTACCATGCCGAGCAACATATTCATGTTGCAGACTTTCCAAAACAAGACACTAAGAGAAATTGTGAAAGCTCCATGGTATATTAGGAATAGTGATATTCACAGAGATTTAGGAATAGCTAAGTGCTCGTCTTCATGTTCATTGCAACAATGAAATGATCCGTACACTTAACGGAAGAACAAGACCGCACGAACTGACGGTTTCAGTAGGTGTATTCACTGGATAGCAACCTACCCAATGCGATAAAAACTACTAAAGCGTAAACTACTTGTTAAGTTAACATAGTTGTAGTGAAGAAGAACTATGAGAGAGCTAAAATATTCTAATATAACGAGCTTTCTGGCAGTTATCATAGTGTCTCTCATAAATGGGTGATTTTTTTAGCACGTGGAAATCGGGCATAACCAATATCGTCTACTTCGGTATTTTTACCGGTTATAGTGAGCATATTGGTGTCTTTGAAAGACTTTGGAGTTTATCCCTCCGTCCACCCTAGTTCCAACAAAAAAAAATTTTTGGGCAGGAGCTTCTAAGACAAATGTTTACCTACTCGATAGGGTACAAAAAGTTTTTCCTCGTTACTACAGTCCCCAAAAGTTCAAAGCCAAAATGCATCAGTTCCTCTGCTCTTTCTCCTCTGATCCTTTCCATTCGCGTTATGTAAACTCAGTATAAGAGTAGCCAAAACCCCTTGAATGCTGTTGAATTATAAAATGAAGTATATCTTGCCGGAATCACCTAAGACTTTCCAACTAAAAAACTTATCAGTTTGTATTTCTGGACAATAGCGATATTCTCTATGGATATTGAAATATTTACTCCTTTGAACCCTATACAAAAAGATACTTCTAAGAATCAATGTTTAGCACGGCTTCTCGACAATAACAAAAAATATCAAGCTTAACGGCTCATGCATCACTCAAATGTGACAAAAGCAGAGCCTACTTCCAGACTCAGTCATGAACATATCTTAAGCCTAACGCCTAAAGCTATGCTTCATTGTTTCATAAATTTCTATGTCTTCGGTTCCCAAGATCACCTGTTTCCAAAAGCCTTGGCTTAAATAAATTTATGCTCAGTTTATAACAGGATAAACAAGAATTTGCAGTATTCATGCTAAAATATATTAAAAAAATTCGATTAGAGAAGGCTAACAACTCACTTTTGTCAGTGTATCAAAAATTTTATGTCCAAACACACACTGTCCAGATCAGATCTCGTTTTGGAATCGTATGAAAACTTTTTGTCAATTTTAAAACAGGGCTTGTGAGTTTTGGTTCGGCGTGTCAAAAGGACACAACCCACCATCCAAATTCCTCATCTTTGTGTGATAATAACGAAAAATTTAGATTCGCCCTTCTTCGAGGTAACTGAATTTTTGCACATTTTAGGTAAAATGATTTTTTTTTTAAAACTACAAGTTTGCCACACTTTGACTCACCTTCAATCATTCCACCTGTCATTAAAAATTCACATCCCTCCGTGGATGGGGCTGCAGAGAATGTCGAACCGTAGCTGTGTAAGGCAATGTCGTAACCCCAATATCTTTTCGAAAACAATGAGAAGATTTTTTTTCCCATTGCACGTCGTCTTATGAATTTTTAAAGAATTAACGAGGACAATTTGCATTTAAGAATCCTTACGCGGGCGGGTTGCACGGGAGAGCAAAAGAAATTTCCAGAAGTAAAAGAATGAATGGCAGCGAATCCTTTTCAGTTTTATCGCTCTCGTTTGGTAATAAAAAGAAATTTTGAAATTTCAATTTCAGCTTTATGACTGTGTGGGGAGAGTGCTGAAGAGCCGTTCACATAAGGCTTAAATGTATCCTTGACAGGGAACTAATTTCATAATTGAACGCATGGAATTAAAAAGTAATTTGAAGATGAAACGCACTGGGGGAAAGATGAACTGGTAAGTGTGCATGATGCGACTACTTGAGATTTTACAGACTTGGGTGGATTGCTGGATACACAGATGGTAGTGGGGATGGTTTATGGCGTATTAAGATTTTTCTGAATAGATTGACACTGACCTGGAAATAAGTTTGTATGGAAAAGTTTGTTTTCAATGTTTGGTGAGATGTGGCTCACCAAACATTGCGGTCGTTGCTCAGTTCTTTAAGAAAATACGTTACAGAACAGTTTTCACCATATGTGCTAGCATTGTAAATTTTGCAAGACACTATTTTATGTAAAGTGGGGTGCCGTGGCGTAGTGGTTAGTGTGTGTGCTTACTACGCCGGAGGTCTGGGTTCGAATCCTGCCATCGTCACCTGAAAAAAAAAGACTTGTTCTTTTTCACGGCCCCCACCTCCGCGAGGGTCTGACAAGCCCTCCGAGAGTATCATTTGTCTTGAAAAACTTCTCAAAGTGCCGTTCGGATTCGGCAAAAAATTGTAGGTCCCTTTGTATGTAAAGAAATTAACACACCAGCATACATTGTTGAGAAGTTGGCCCTGGTTCACCTCGAGCTGTTGCGCCACTCTATTTATTTTTATTTTTTATTTTATGTAAAGGGTTTTACAATAAAAACCATTGAGTAAGTGCTACAGTGTGTACGCAGAAGTTACAGTCCGTAAAAGAGACCGTTGAATACCATATCATATGTATAGATACCCCACATTGTCAAATGCTGATGTTATTGTTATTTTTTTGACATTTTGTAGATAGTGCAAACTTCGAAATGGGGTTTGGTCCAACCGCCCCTAATTACAAACTATCAATTTAAGCTCAGATGTTTCTAAATTACGCTTAAATGTATGTAAAAATGTTTATTTTTGGTTCAAATGCAATATTTTTGAAAAATCGACCTCTAAAAAGGGGCGTGATTAAAAACTTTGTATGAACGAAGCCTGGAATGAAGTCTCGTTTATTTTACCTGCTAATTTTTTTATTCTTTTCTTAATTAGGCTACAAGCCAGTCGAGATTACGTTTTTCTGCAAAATTTTAGGTTTTTATGCAATTGTGCCTCCAAAGTCTTGTAACCTTAAGCAAAATGTAGAACTAAACGTTTTCTACATAAAATATTAAGTGAAATTTTCTACAAAGTGTTTTCTACATAATTGAGAGAATAATTTTTTTTCGATTTGGAACAAAAAGGGAAGGGTAAAGTGATTAAATTTTTATTTGGTGTATCTTGCAATTAACATTTAACATTTAACATTTAACATTTATTTCTTAGATTTGATATTACGCAAGAACAGTCAGTAAGGGATCTTCTTTCTTAAAAAAAGGGGGGGCCTCAACCCTGTTTCAATAACATATTTTTTTATCATATTTTTTATCAGATGTGGTTTACACGTGTTGATCGCTGTTTTATATTAAAAATTTGATTTTTTACTTAAAAATGTCCCCAAAGGTGGGCGTGGCAACAATTTATTAATTTAAGTTGATAGCTTACGCACATAGCCGAACATTTTATGGTGCAAGTTTTTTTGGATTTAAAGCAAATATAGCAAATAAAAACCGTTTATTAGAATGCATATTAAATATGAACACGCCTACAAGGGGGCGGTTTTCGCATTTTTCTTAAATGCAAATCACAATATACTTAAGCGGGAATATCGCAAGCTTCCTAAGACAACTTTCATTTTTCATGTTATTAAGTAAAGTGAGCGTGTCAGACAAAATATTTTGCACTTGTTCTGTTTTGGCACCTGGTAAGAACAGATATCAAGTTTCAAGTTCCTAACTCAAAATGTAAGGCCTGAAAACTATCGACAGACGAACGGATGGACGGACGGACATGGCTCATTCGACTTACAATTCGGTCTCGATCATATGCCCTTAAGATCTTGGGGTCTACGGTGGTTATTTCTTTATGTTACAAACTATGAATCAAACATAATATACCTCCTATCCTATGGGATGGTGAATAAAAAAAAATACTTTTGAACTGTAACCAACAATTTAGTAAGGGATTTATTACTGCTTTGGTAAAAAATTTCATTTTTTATGCTTAGGGCGGTATTCACGAAGCAATCTTAAATCAATTTGAAGTTTAATAAGCTCTTATTTTTAAATTTTTACTCTGCATTCACCAAAATCTAATAGGTTGCTGTCTATGATAAATACGAATATGCGAAAAGAGGTTTTCGAAATCTTTTTTGAACTTCTTTGTTGTTAAAATGTTTAAAAAAATGTAAACAGACTATTTTGGACTGTTTTCGTTGTCCTAATTTATTTTCAAAAGGAATAAGTAACATCTTCGTGGACACCCATGTATATGGTTTGCCGTACAAATATTGTTGTAACACAAGGTGACGCTTGACTAAATCAGTTATTTTTCAGACTGCTTATCACTTCGATTATCATTATACAGATCACAGTTAAACTCAAAAGGTTGCTCAAGAATTTGGTCATTTGAAAGGACACGAGGTCTTCAAATCGGGCATGATATTAAGGAAATAAAGCGTATGAAGCATGAACAAGGTTGAGGGTAACAAAAAATAGAGGAACACCAAGATGAACGTTCTTCATTTAACAGTCCTTCGTCCGCAGGCATCAAATATATAGCTACCTTTTTGGAAAAGACAAAACGCTAAATAAAATATATCAAAAAAAAATAGTCCACGAATGAATTTTCAGGCTTTGTATTTAAAAACTCTTTGTCGAATGAAAAGTGAGAGAAGCCTCTACCCCAATAGATGTTTCACATGGGACGTGACAGTGTGATCATCAGTTGGGCATTTAAAGTACTTGTACTTAAATTAAAGTGCAAAAATGTATCGTTAATTCGCCAGAGTATATAAAAATGCAAAAACATTTTTAAAATAAAGTTTGACCTACGATGATTTGGGAGGAATTGGCGGCCATTTTGATTTTTTTTAAGAAAATCAAAAAAAAATGCGGTCAATCAAAAAAAATAGTATCTTTGTATTTAAAACGTATGAAGACATTTCTAAGAATTTTAAGATCTTTCAAAAATGACGTTTCTAACTTCAAATTTTCTGAACGCGCATTTAAAACCGATAACTACAAGACCTGTGCCACTGATCAGATTATAATCTGCTCAGTGCCTGTGCCCTGAAACATAAACCACTTGAGTAGCAAGCCAAAATATATAAAAAGGTTTTAAAAACCCGTTCGGAAAACCCGTTTGTCATTTTTTTTTTAGTTTTTTTATAAAAAAAATCAAAAAAAAAATTGTCACTCTGCGTTTCCATTAAAGTTTTCGTACCTTTACTAAAAAATTCGCCCAAAATAAGGACAGAAGACTTACAAAAAAATCATAACTGACGTTAAAATTAATAAAAGGCTTATTTTTAAGAATTTTAGATCCAAGAGATCAAAGATGTCCCCTTTATTTACTACACTGCAATGGCAGCATTGGCGGTTCCCGGGGGAGGGCTAAGGGGCCTAATCCCATTAAAACCGAAAAGGTAAAACTGTTGATATTATAAATAATAATTTAAATTTGAAACAAACTTGGTTGAGTGTCAGTACTTGAGTGTCAGTACAATGTGAATTTTATATTTATATAATATTTTATAAAGGGTCCGCCATCAAACGTTTTTTTTCAACTTGTGCTTATTTCGTGAATGGTAACACTTAGCTCATGTCTGATTCGACACATAATTAGTTTTATCCTTCCGCTAAACGAATATGGTTGTGTATATGCTTGAACAACGCTGGGAAATATTGCGGCATTACTTTGAAAATCATGGTAATGTACGAAAATTGCGTACGGATTTTGGATTACGGATTTGGCGGGTATGTAAACAAGCAAAATTGTCGCATTTGGGGCACACAAAACCCGCACGCATACATTGACAAGCCGATACACCCAAAACAAGTCACTGTTTGGTGCGGATTTTGGTCCTGAGGCATAATTAAGCCATTTTTCTTCGAAAATAATCAAGGAGTGGCCGTTAGAGTCAATGGCGATCGTTATTGGGCCAAGTTGAACGAACTTTCGTTCACAAAATTGGAGAGGGAGGATATTGGCAGCATTTGGTTTCAACAGGACAGCGCTACGTGCCACACAGCCGAAGCTACACTCGATGTTTTGCGGCCTGTTCTTGAAGATCGCATTATCAGCCGCAGAGCATGTCGTTTGGCCACCTCGGAGCTGCGATTTGACACCGTTGGACTATTATTGTGGGGTGCCGTAAAAGATAAGTGTTACGCTGACAAGCCAGAGACAGTTGACTCTTTAAAGGACAATATTCGTGAAGCCATTGGTGAAATACAGCTGCACGCAATCGATAATGTGCTTAAAAATTTGACCGATCGTGTAGGCAGCCGGGGCAGCCATTTGAATGAAGTTATTTTAAATTGATAACCGGAAGGATAGTACTTTTAAATAAAAAAAAAGAAATTTGAGAAAATGTTCAGTAGTTTTTTTTTTATAGCATTTTCAAAACAAAAAAGTTATTTGGCGGACCCTTTATATCTGTCTTATGGGTTCGAATTCTACCATCGTCACCTGAAAAAAAAAGACTCGTTATTTTTACGGTCCCCATCTCCGCGAGGGTCTGACAAGCCCTCCGAGAGTATCAACTGTCTTGAAAAACTTCTCGAAAACTTCTCGTTCGGATTCGCAAATAATTTTAGATTCCCTTGTTTGTATGTGAAGAAATTAACGCACACAGCATACATTGTTGAGAAGTTGGCGAGCTGTTGCACTACTCTATTTATCTAGGTCTTATTGCATTTTGGTATTTCTTATAATTTTATCGAATGTTTTATCCGATGGTGATATTTATAAAATCTAATGCTATCATGATTTACCTTAAAATCTGTCTTTAAAAACATCGGTTTTTGCATTTTTAAACTTTTCGAAAACAAAAATTTGGAGAATGTTTTACTCCTGCATGGCTCCGGACCTTTCTATCCCCTTCTCTTTAGAAATTTGAAATTCTAAGAATATAAGAATAGAATATTCTTCTCTGCTTTGTTTAATTCAACTAAGTTTTCACAATTTTGTATTTAAAAATTCCGTTCAATACTCCTGGGGTAGTAAGATAAGATATTATTAACTCCTTCCTGTCACGAAGTCGATAGCGTCAGCTTTAGCTACACATTCGGATTATGGGTTTACGCTTGAACATCGTCGGGAAATTTGTAAAATGAGAGCGCTGTAGCTCGAGGCAGTGTTATTTAAAAACAAGAAAAATCATATTTTCTGACGAGGCGCATTTTCATCTCGGCGGCTAAGTTAAGGAATAATACTGCTGCATCTAGGGTTCCGAAAACCTCGGTTTTGGCATCATTCGACCATTGTTCTTCGAAAATGAGGCTGGGAACTGCGTTTCATTCAACGGCGAGTGTTAAAGAGAGCCATGTTAGCCAACATTTGTTTAACTCAAATTGAGGGTAATCATAGTCATAATTCCTTGATCGCGAGTTTATTATAAAAAAAAAAAAATGCCGATGTGCCGCAAGGAAGCGTTCTCGGTCCAACACTATTTTTGCTGAACACCAAAGACATACCGCAAGATGTTGTAGTCACGCTCGTCCACGACACAGCTATCCGCTTTTTAAATAAGACGCGATCTCTTTGGATCAACGCGAAAACAGCAACACGCTTTGGACAAAATATACAAATGGACTGAATCATCCTTAATGAGACTAAATCAACGTTTGTAAATTGTACTAACAAAAGGGTAAACAAGTTGCCTCTCTTCATTAACTCGGTTCAAATCCTGTACGAAATGAGCCGAAATATCTAGGCATGATCATGACACTAGACGCAAGGCTTTAGTGGAAGTCACACGTTAAGAAGAAAGGCGACGAGCGCGAAATCAGGATTCGAGAAATTAATTGCCTTATCGGACGATTAGCGCAAGTGCTAAAACCACCTTCGACGTACGGTACACAACTTTTGGGTTACAAACTAAGCAATGGATCTGTTATTCTTTTCAACAAAGAATCGTGAAAATGGTGTGGAATAGAGGAAAAAAGTTTTCTTTTCTCGCACACCTGAACAGCATCGTGCTCATGTAAATGTTCTTTTGAACTCCGAACTAGTTCGGTGTCCACACCGAACTCGTATTTTCGCCACCGTCGTATTTGACGGTAGAGGCTGGGTGTAGCTTTGATTGTGTATTTGAAGTGACATTTCCACTCAATTTTCATTTGTTATTTCTTAAAACGCGACTTTCGATAAAAAGTTACTAAACATCACACACTCAAGCTAACAAAGTTCCTTTTTATGTTAAAAGTACAAAAAACCGACTCCAACAAAATTACACAACGAAATGCAAAAAAAGTATAAACAAAATGAAGTCAAAGCAATTTGACATTTTACGTGATGCTTGCACCGATTCAGTAATAGTCGTTCTGTTCACAATAAAACCGAGTGCACACCACGCAAGAATTGCCGCAAACACCGACTATTATTTGACAGCTCAGTGTGGCAGTTCGGTGTTCAAAAGAATACGCCATTAGAGTAATCGTGAATGCTCTATAGTAAATAAGAAATAGCGAATTAAGTACATCAGTTCATCGAGGTCTAGGTCTAATTCAGACTGTAGCATAATTCGTTTTCTAGAAGGTTTCTTAGTCAGTAAAAATCTCATACTTCTATGAGTAAGCGCGGGCGGAACCCGTTGTGACTATGAAATTTCTTACCTACCCATAAAAAAACATGTATTTTTTTAGCCTAATTGGCTTTTTCATCAAAGGCAATTTTTCTGATTATACATAAATATCAGCACTTAAGTTGCACAAGTTTTAAACAGCCCTTACTTTCGAATTAATTCCGCTAAAAGTTCAACAGCTGTTTGCCTTAAATTTAAGAAAACAATTTTGATATTTTACAGTACACTCTTTAAAAAAATATATAGAACTATGCATCCGAACACCGCTTTCATTCGCATTTCAGTTTCACCTTATCGGTCCCTAAGAATATTTACAAGTTACCTTAAGGCTTAAGCCCACCCAACGACAAAATGAATCGTCAAAGAATAAGCGAAGAAGGCATTGGAGTGCAGATTTCCATGCAAGTCGGAATGAACTTATCGCACCACAGCATGACACATTACAAACCTGCTGTTCCACCATCGTGGCATCCACATAGCCAGCCGACCTAGTTTCATTGGAACACCAAACGAGGAAATTCTCCTTCGCTTAATATCCTGCATAAGCGGGAAGATTGGTTAATTAATGAAATAAAATAGTTGACTTCTAGCACAGCAGGAGGACTTTTGCTTAGATTTTATTTTTTTTCGACGCCTTCGTAATACTTTTTCTTCGCCTCCCCCAGTAAAGGGTGCAGGAAAATCCCATTTATAGTTGCGGTATTCCGCACAATGCACCATGTCACAACTATTTAATATGTTACACTCCGTGCCCAGCCCATATACGGTCCTTATGGTGTAGTCCTTCTCGTTGTTAAGTAAATCTCGGGTTTTGTATTGCATCTTTTTTTTTGTATTTCTGTGGAAGTATTCTGGCTGTATCTTTTTCTACTTCCGAGAATATTTCATGACAGAGCGACCTTATAAAGGATATTGCACATGTGTATGATACTTCAGCAATAAACGTCTTAAATTGTTGGAATCCAGCTGCTGTGGTACGACGACAAGGACTTGTATGAAATAGAGTTTTAATATTGGAGGCGTGTTGACATTGGATCTTGGAGCTTTTCATGGATTTTTAATGTGAAAAATGTTCGATAAAAATGTAACAAGACTTTCTATTTAGGGAAGGTTGTCAATTTGAGGGGTTGCTTTCACTTTAAACGTCTCAGGATGGATGATTATTGAAGACTACATTTAACCCGTATATACCTAAGTCATAATTGCTTTCCACGAATAATATGAGAACAATATGCATGGCTTTACATTATGCCCTTCTACCTATGCATTTAGGATTAAACATTATCCAACGTCACTCCTCTTTGTTTTATGCTTAATGAGCGTGCTCAACTATTCTGACTTTTAGACCCAACATTGCCAATTAAAATGACAAAGAGTCAAAAGCCAACGGAAAATACCGGAAACTTGTTAGCACAAAATGAGCATACATGGCTCTACAACTGCATTATACCCAAAGATCCTTCTTCGCCAGGATGTGAGGAATCATCCAGTGCACCTCGTCTATTCCAATGTTTATTTATTCTTGTTGCTTTTTTCCATCTCTTTGTTTGTCCTCTTCATGCCATTCTTGGACAACATCACTGACGTTGCATGATATCTAAATGCATTTATTCCATTCATTGTCGGACAGACGTTTGGTGTCCTGGTCTCGGTCTTATTACATTTTTCTTGTGCTTGTCACTGTGAAAGGATTTCTCCCATTCTGATGTTGAAATGCATCCGCATGACCAACACCCACTCCCTTTGTATTGTCATTGTGATCAATGCTTTGGTTTGGTTTCGTGTTTACGAAATACAGAAACTTTTTCGAATGCATCGCCTCGTCTGGGGAGGATATTAGAGTGTATATATTGAAGGTCAGGAACGGATTCATGGCAGAGGATGCTGGCTGAGTTAGGTTGGTTTGTGCATGTCTATGAATTGACATTTGAAAGGGGTGAATCCATTAAGATGCAAGGATATAAAATAAAATAGAAGCCATATTTGCATATCTCTGATGCTTGCTAGAGGGCAGGACCCCATGCTGAGAATTAATGGTGCTCGATGAGTACTAAATTTTATATCCTCCGAACACAATTTTTTTTAAATATTTTTCTGGATGACAAGCTTTTATTTCGGACAGGCTTTTGAAGTTCAACTTGAGCTAGTTCAATGCTGAGGTAAAAACTTAACTATTCGCGTCTACAATATGTTATTAAATATTATCTCTTCCTTATAATAGCCTTAAATACCTTAATCCTAAACATATAGGTTGTCCCCCTCGCAACCGGTGTTGGGACTTAGGCCAGCTCATCTTACTGATTTTGCTGATGGATCAGAATATTACCAGTGCCTGGTGCACTTGCAAAAACTTCTGGCAAGGTTGGTCCTGGCGAAGGACGATTAGAATGGGAACATAGATACCCCCCCTTATCGAGGGTGGTATCCGTACAAAGATACCTTTTGGATGGTTTGCAGAAAAGGGTTTGCCGACTGTATTTTACCGGAGCCTCTCTGATACCGGGCTACATCGGAGAGCATTTTTGGACTTACGACACAAATGCGAGCCTTTGGTGTGGCGGACTGTCTTCCCCATGCTTCTCGCAAATAGTGGGAATGCAAACCGCTTGGAAAAAATAAGCTAAAAATCGGGATCATATCGCGAGAGATCATCTGGATCAAATGGAGCAGGATCTCCGTGCTGATGATTCATTGGCACAGCATAAATGCGAGATCAAAATGGGGGGGGGGGCTTCGGCGGGTGCAACCAGGCACCAGTCAGAAGATCAACAAAACCTTGAAGTAAGGTCCGGATATGTTACAAGGCAAGAAATCGGCGGAGGCAGGTGAAAGCCAAGCTCTAGCCGACCCCGCCGTGAAAATGATTGAGGAGCATAGGTGAGAAGGCCGGGCACAGACCGAGTCCTTTGCTAAGACAGACCCCGTCCTTTGCTAAGCATTCAACTATTAGAAACGGGTGTTCCCAAAATGCCATCCCCTGGGAAATCAGTAGCTAATGCCGCCCCTTATAGAAGGCGAATTAGTGGGGCGGGCATCCGCCATATCTCCGCTACAAAAAACTTCATGGCTGCAGCCAGTAAAATTAGCAAAGCCCAAGTGAACATCCATGACGCTGTTGCGGCATCAGCCGTGATAGCAAGGATGTTTTCAATAAAAAAAAAATTTGGGCCTCGCGCTAATTCAGTACCCAAAGATCCTGAAAGGGTTAGTTATGGGACTAGCATTCTTAACTAACAGACATAATTCTTTAATGTAAGTTTTCGTTATCATTTAAGTTTGGCTTAGCTGGGTTGGCTATGGCAGCCGCTCAGAAAAGCCCCTGAGCGTTAGTTCTTAGACGAAAATAGGTCTATTGGGTTCCTACTTTTAGCCAATGAATTACCAGTACGGCAGATCAATATGACTGACTCTCAATTTTGGCAACGACAAAGGCAGATTCACAAATATCCTTCGGCAAGAACTGCCGTAGTTGTGTTGTACCTTCCCGAACCGAATGGGATATTGAGGTCAGTTCACAGTGTAACCAAAGAAAAAAAACCCAACAAGTGGGAAAGTGCATCAGTACGTATGTAAAAAGTTTAAACCGTCTGCGACGGATTGCAAAATACCGTACTCTACCCAAAAGGAAACTGCACGCCCCCATAAAGTGTGGCGGGATATAAAAATATAACTGTGAATGCTTCATGATAGGTGGTTGAATATACATTTCGGACTAAAACTCAGCCTTTTCAACAAAAAAAATCAAATTTCTCGAAAACACGCCCACGAAAATCCATAGAACAGATTGCGTTAAATGAAAACAAGGGAAGATCGCCCACAACAGATGCAGTGTTGTGGGCGATCCTCGTTGCAATCTTGGAAAAACTTGATGATCAGACTTAAATTAACAAACTTGTATTTGACAAATTAAGCAAGTTTGAGTTCCCCACGGGAAAGTCAAAAATTAATTGCCTACGGGAAAGCCAACGTATTGGCCCAGAGATATACCCCTATAGTTAGAGCAATCTCTCCTGTCCCCTTTTTTGAAAATAGGCACTATAACTCCTGTTTGCCAATCGCTAGGTGCTTTTCCGCTTTCCCAGGCCACCTTAATGACACGGGTTAGCCATTTAACACCTTCGTCACCAATTGTGTTGAGCATTTCTGGCCGGATATCATTAACTCCAGCAGGTGTACCAACGATTTACTCGCGGCAGTAATTCATCTACTGTAGGACTATTCTCCGCCCTAATTTCGTCAGCAATGGCGTTGCCTACTTCAGTGCCCTGTTGGGGATTGAGCAGCTCCAAAAAGTGCTCGCTCCATCAGCGTAAGACGTCGTTCTCATTTGAAAGAAGTGTACCGTCTTTGGATTTAACCCCTTGAACGATTTTCATTGAATGTCCTGTTTGCAGGTCTGTAATCGTTCTCCAACCTCTCGCCGAACTTTTTCCATTGGAAGTTCTTTGCGCCTCTGTGTACTGGGCTCGAGAAATAAATTTCCTACATTGAATCCACACAATATATAGGCTCTCTTCTTCTCTTGATGGCTTCTTGAACTTCAGGAGTCTTAAGCCACGCAGTTCTTTTCTTACCATCAGCCGCCAAAACAAGCCGCTTCAAAAAACAGCTTCCTCTACATTCAAAAGGTCAGGTGGAATTTGTTCAAACTTCTCCGAAACGTGCCGTGCAAATTGCTCCCTGCAATTAGACTCAGCATCCTGATCACTCTGCCTGATGGCCAGACCACTGCTTGCTTGCAGGCATATAAAGGGTGATTTTTTAGCTGGTTTGGTTTTGGCAACACTGGTTTTGACAGCTGACGTGTGTTTAGTACCTTGTGTCACTGTCAAACAGCTTCAGTTTGGTTTGCAATTTAACCATGGATCGTCTTACAAATGAACAACGCTTGCAAATTATTGAATTTTACTATCAAAATTCGTGCTCGGTTCGAAATGTTCATCGCACGCTGCTTCCATTTTATGGTCGGCATTCTCGACCTTCTGAGCATTTTACGTTTCGGGCCGGTCAATTGGCCGCCTAGATCGTGCGATTTGACACCATTAGATTATTTTTTGTGGGGGTATGTCAAGGCTAATGTCTATAGGGACAAGCCCGCTTCGATTGACGCACTGGAGGCCAACATCCATGCATTCATTCGTGAGATACCGGCCGATATGTGTGAAAGAGTATGCCGAAATTGGACTCAGCGGATGGGCTACCTGAGACGCAGCCGCGGTCAACATTTGCATGAAATTATCTTTAAACATTAAATTGCAAGGTTCAAACTATCGATTCAAATAAATATTTCATTAATTTTTTCGAATTTTTTTAAAAAAGTTCTAAACCTCTTAAAAAATCACCCGTTATTACCCTTAGTCCTAACATTAGTCACTGTTTAACATCAAAAGTGTCTAAAATGTCTGTGATCGCTCGCTCCTTGATGTTGGTAAACAAAGTATTTTGGCAGACAGACTGACTCCATTGCAAAGAGGCCGCCAGAGCAATTCACACTCAGTCAGTTCAGTACCTTCGTCCTACCGCTACCGACCATCTTTATCAATATTTTTTAGCTGAGAAGGATTTCTCTTTGGAATCCTGCTTTTAAGTCGCGTTCGCGTCACGGATACGACGAACGCATGCTCACGAAACCCAAGAAATTTTATTGCTTTTGGTAAAAGCACTCGAAAGCTTCAGTTGATTGAAATCGAAACAGTGCGTACGAATGAAACACAAAAAGCTCTGAAACAGTTTAACGAAACTTTGAAACAAACCGTAGGCTGCGGCTGCACACTATCAAACGACAAACAGTACAAGTCGGTACAAAAGTGAATTGAAACAAAACAAACTTGATGTACACAAGAGTGGACTTCACCGAGTTGTGCCGATGTGTGGGTGCCTTCGATGTAGCGTTATTGAATGCGATGAAGACGAATGAATATTGCGGCGCATGACTGTTTTATGTACAAACAGAAAAAAATTAACAAAGAGAAATTTTTTGTTCTCGCAAGTGAAGTGCAATGTGCAACAGAAACTTGCTATGCTACATGCAATGCAATACATGCATGTGTTACTTAATTTAAGGGAGGCCGATAAGAGAACTAAGTTGCAAGAGAAATAGTTGCATGAAGGTACACTGCAAAAAAAATTGTAGGTGCCAATGTCATGCACAGTCGTCATGTAATGTTTGTTATTTCCAACAAACCTGAAGTTATACAGGGTGTAATCTAGGAAATATTTTTAAAATAGAAACAATGGACCCAGAGAAAAAATGCAATTAAACAGTCGCATTTGTTAAAACTTCCCGTAAAAATATACATCTTTGATGTTTGATGGTGAGTCGTACCGACCCAGACGGAGCACTTTTTCACCCACCCATTTTTGTTCTTCTTCCAATAAAACCGATTTCTTATATAAATTTGCTGGTTTTGAGACTTTTTGAACGTGCGTGTCGAGGTACCTACATTACTTCCACAAACGCTCTACACAAATTTTAATTTGGCTGTATGTTTGGGATGGTTTTCTTACTGAAATACTCATCATCATCACTAATTAATTTTTCAACATTCGGTGACATTTTTTTTCATGGAATTTTAAATCGTAGATGTAGCCTTACATCCCAGACCATAAACCTACCACCTCCGTACTTAACTACCTTGTTGTAGCCGAGGTACGGCTGCGGATATCCCGACCAGCGCCAAGTAATGGAAATACTGTGAGGAAGTTTAACGTCGGCCGACTACAATCGCTACAGATCGCCAGGTCCTTCTCCAATCGAGTCTTTCAAAACCTTCTACGAAGTCCTATGCAGCCAGCATCAAGTATTGATAGCCAGGGGAAACATTGCCAATATGCCATCAGAGACGCCGCCTCTGAAGTGCTGGGTTTCACACGGCCACCACATCGAAACCACTGGTTCGACGATGAATACCGGCAAGCACATGGCTCTGCACAGAAGGACTAGAGCTGCTCGCGAGCTCTACGAGCAGAGGAGGAGAGAGGAACACCGGCTTCTCCAAAGGAAAAAGAGAGAGCACGAGAAGTGCGGTTGAAGAGATAGAGAAATGTTACAACAGGAATGAGTTTAGGAAGTTTAACCAAAGAATCAAAACTTCCTGCCAAGGGTATAAACTTTGAACTGAAACCTGTAAGGACCATCAAGGGAAGATCGTTGTAGAATCGCAGTCGGTGTTGAGGATTTGGAAAGACCGCCTCTGTAGACTGTATAACGGCGAGGACAAACCAAATACCGCTGTCAGGCAGAACGAACCATTAAACCCGGGCGAAGATGTTACCGACGACGCATACGAACGATACCGCCCACCCGTACAGGAGGAAGTGAAAGTAGCTGTGTCTTAGCTCAAGTGCAACAAAGCAGCCAGAGCAGACGGCCTAGCTGCCGAAGCATCCCTGCTAAGTCGTCAGTCTGTGCAGGACGACAATCGACCCGCTGTTCCGTCGAGGTCGGCAAAGACCTCACCGACCCCTTTGATGTCAAAAAAGGATTTAGACATGGCGACGCGCTGTCATGCGACTTTTTTAACATCATTCTTGAGAGAATTGTGCAGAACTTTCGCGCAAACACCAGAGGTACAATCTTTCAAAAATCCGTTCAACTACTCGTCAGTGAAGCCTTCGTGAGTATTGGGACGGAAGCGGCGAATATGGGTTAAGCAGTCAAGGAGGACAAAACCAAGTTTATTCTGAAAAGAGACACGCAACACCGACGTCTGGGACAGAACATCACCATCGACAGCTATAACTTTAAGGTGGACGTCTGAGATGTCGGATTTTCTAGGTCAACCGTCAGCTATAGATTTATGTATGAAAATGTCAGCCAAAGGCAATAAGGCATGTTGGAAAAGGCATAGACATTCATGACTCCAGGGACTTGAGGATTAATCAAATTAAGACGTCATCGATTTCAATGTTAGTAAGTTTTTTTGCTAGTTAGCTTGTAAGACTTTCAGGTCTCAAAAGAAATGTACCTACGATATCTATGAGCATCACTTAAATTGTCTCCGCTATATCATTGATTCATAATTAGGTTTCTGTTTAGGCGTCTGTAATCAGGCGTCTATTATCCAAGTTATAGGCTCGGCCGAATGATCTTTTTCTCATCCAATATGAAAATAAAATGAACACCAATTGGATGCATGCCAGATTTTGTTATGAAATACTCTGCTAGTTATAATATTGCTTTTCACCGTAAAAGCATAACACTTGCGGGGGTACGCTTTGGTGTTTCTACGCAGAGTTTTCATGTTCCGCACTGGCTCATCAGCGTTTGCTTGTTGGACCGAGAATAACTGTCTCTTCAATCTTCAAATTCTTTCCGCTCGCGATGTGCTACTCATCTTAAGGGTAGCCATAACCCCTTGATCTCGATATGAAAATAAAATGTATGTATTGCATATTGTTTTTTATTTCCTCAAACTACTTTTTCTATAGTCTCTTACCAGGCTGTCATCGCATTAGGTAATTCTAGCAATACTTACTAAATAGCGCAATGTCTAGTTTTGTCATCTCTGCCAAACCCGTCAGTCTGTGCAGGATTACGATGGATAAATCACGCTGATTTTCCAAGGTCGGTAAAGACGTCACCGACCCCTTTGATGTCAAAAAAGGGTTTAGACAAGGCGACGCGCTGTCACGTGACTTCTTTAACATTCGCGAGAATTATGTCATGTGACTTCTTTAACATTCGATAGAATTGTGCAGAACTCCCGCGCTAAAACCAGAGGCACAATATTTCAAAAGTCCGTTCAACTACTTGCATACGCAGACGACATTGACAAAATTGTAAGAACAAAGCATGATGTCAGTGAAGCTTTCGTGAGTATTGGGACGGAAGCGGCGAATGTGGGTTTAGCAGTCAACGAGAGCAGAACCAAGTATATGCTGTCATTAAGAAAAGACACTCACTCAACACCGACTTCTCGGACTTAACATCACTAACGACAGCTAGTTAGTGTAACTTTGAGATAGCTAGGGACTCTGTCTACCTGGGTTCCGCTATCCTTTCAGACAATGACACCAGCGCTTAAATCAAACGAAGGATAATTGCCTTCTTAGCCCGCTAATTCTTTGGGCTAAGAAGGCAATTGAGTAGCAAAGCCCTCTCTCGAGCAACTAAAGTGTCCATATGTATAAGACCCTAATCAACCCAGACCTGCTTTACGGTGCAGAAGCATGGACCCTGTCAAAGGCGGATGAAAACACTTAAGGCTGCTTCGAGAGGAAAATTCTTCGGACGATTTACGGTCCCGTCTGACGGAGAGCCGAGGAGGAGATATAACATCGAACTGTACGGGATGCACAGCGATACCGACCTAGCCAAAAGAGTCAAAACACAACGTCTACGATGGCTGGGTCATCTAGAGCGGATGGACACCAACGCCCCGGACCAGAAATCTTCGAATCCACACCGCAGGGACGGCGCGGTAGAGGAGCACCGAGACTCAGGTGGCGCACCCAAGTGGTAGGGGACTTCATCCCACTTCGCGTGCGAAACTGGAGACGGCAAGCTGGAGAAAGAACTGGCTGGCGAAGCATGTTGGCTGCGGCCCAGGTCCACCCCGGACTGTAGCGCTACCTTAAGTAAGTAAGTATGTTACATACCAAAAATGAATGCGCTAGCGCCAACATAGCTAAAATTTGGAAAAAGTATTTTTTTAAATTAGAGATGGTCGCATGTACAGGCCTGTAGTGTCTGTGGGCGGATTCAGCTAATTTCCAAACTTGGTCTGAAGGACTTAACTTCCAGCCAACCCACCAAATTTCAGCTCTTAAAATTTAAGGCCTTAAATTTGTTTACATACGGACGAACGGACATGGCTTAATAGATTCTCCTGTCGGTCCCATTCATATCACTAAAAGGTCTTAGGGGTCTACGGGATTATTTCACTGCGTTACAAACTACACATCGAACTTAATATACCCTGGGCCGCGTATAAACACATAAAATTTGACTTACAAGTCCAAAGGAGAAACAACCAAATAATTAAAGAAAATAATGCTACTACGTTCTGTAAGTTATATTTACACGAAAAACTAACATAAAAAAACGTTTTAATTATTTTTCCAATGTTTTAATTATGAGAAGCACTAAATCTTAAGATTTGGACTTCCTATATTCCTTTATTCATTATAAAAAATATTGTTTATTTCATCACTTCATATTAATTTAATAAACATAGGTAGGTACCTATGTACTTTTTTTAAGTTTGTCTGATGAAAACTTATATATCGGTCAAAAAATTTGTTTCTATTATTTTTCCACCACCATTATGTAAATCTACCTTCCTAGCTATCCTGGGTAGGGTATAAAAATGCCGTTCCTGTGTGAAGGTCAGGTATAGAGCCTAAGAAATTGATCACCCTTAGGGTTTCGTTCACGAGTTCCTGGAATAAATACAAAATATATACCTATTAGTTTTAGACTTGAAGCGCACTTTGTCAATTGAAATGTGCTACACTAAATGCCACCCAAATGCCAACCATGCAATTCAACACCACCCACCGCCACCACAGAATATTAATGTAAGCCAACAACAACATTTTGCTCACTACCTACCTACCTATTCTCTTTAAAACAAAACATCATATGTAAGGTTAGGAAAGGTAATTTAGGTAGGTATAAACCTATTCCTTATGCTAAGTTTTCACTTGTCGATTTGTAATTGACAAACGACGCATTTTGAGGTTATATTGAGAAATTGGCAAGTAGAAAAAGAGTTTCTTTGAATTGACATACCTATGAATTGGCTTATGCTGTGCCAATTGTGTCCTTAATTGACAAAGAGGAGAACTGTCAAACTTTGTCAATAAATCGACAAGTGGAAACTTAGCATTAGGCAGTAAGTAACCTACCTACACCTAGGTACCATTTGGTCCTACCTCATACTTACCTACAATCAATTTCAAAAGAAACTAAAGATAGGTTCTTGCATAGGTTACTACAAATGTACCTATGTGGATTAATGCCGACACTGCACAAAAATAATGGGTAGGCAGGTACCTTCTTTGAATAGGAAGCTAGGTAATCTTATGTCAAAACAATTTCGATGCAAACTCAAGTTCGAACGTTGGTCAACGAAATATTGACAGCCAACCCACGGGCAACGAAACCACCCTGCGCCACCGTTCAGGGACACGTTATGCACATCTTTATCTTCCACGTTGCTTGGATGTTGGATGCAAACATAGTGTTGCATCTTGCAATTCTCTCCCCAGAGAGAACATCTGTATAAATTTAATGCAAACGAGCTTACTCTATCTACCTATGTATGCAATGCAGCCATCATACAATAACTATACCTACTAACTGAGTCAAAAGATTCAAATGAAAATTTAAGCAGTCCACCTTAATCCCGCCAAACATCTCCTCTCCCACCAAAAGAGAAATTTTACCAACTTGATTATGTTTATATGTTCACAAAATGCACTTGATAGCAGACAAGACACACAACTACATTCTACATCCCAATGCCATCGCCATTCGCCAACCCAAGAACAACAACACCAACAAACTCTCTGCACTTGCGTGTGCCCCGTTTTCGTCACGTTACCTCGCTCACTACAGTGGCGCACATGAATTTCATACGCAGAACAAGACAGCAATTATGTGTGCGAAAGAACGGTAAATTGCCTTTTGCTATGTTTACCGTTTTGTTTCACTTCTGTTTCGCGTTAATTTTTTCGTTTCTTTTTTTACTGGCTGGTCTGGCACTGGCACTCGGTCGTCTCGTCCGTCACACACAGGCAAAGGCAAACGACGGGACAGCACCACAGCGAAATCAGAGGAAACAAACAAAAGCTCTCCGTACAGAGAGCCGTGTTTCTCTTGAGCATGACAAGTACTGTTTGTTTGCTCACAAAAGGGGTGTACAACGGCAAGGGCAACGGGTATTTCTGTGTGTAGCGGCGGCGGCAATGGCAGCATGCCCATAAGATAATTTATACCGCGCGCTCGCTCTGGTAAGATACAAAATAATTGAAGATTGTGGAGCGCAATCCCCAATCCCCCATCGAATAAAGGCGAAAAAGGAAAACAAAAATTGTTCTCTTCGAACCTACTGCTAAACTAAAGGCAGGCAACACTGTCAGAGGCAGAGCCATCAAAAGTACTCTCTGTAATTTTAGTACAAATTGTACTTTGAAGCGGCTCGGAGGTGCTCGGTAAAATTAAAAAAAGCACATCTTAACGGGATAACTTAAAAAGTGTTCATTCATAAACTTATTTGAACCTCTATCGGTGCGATCCAACTCCAACTGTGTTTCGGTTTAACGGGCTTTGACTTTGGAAAATCCATCTCAACGTAACGTAAGGCTAAAATGAGTTTTTACCTAGAGTTTGTGATTTTCTGTGTGTTTGTCGCGTAAACGGTTCTTTTTCCCGCAGTCGTCGAAACGGACATGGTCTTATGCTAAGCCTAGCCGAAGGATATTGGCTTCCTTCGACGAAAATTCGAATGTTACCCTTCTCTTTGGATTATTATCTTTTCTGCTTAAACAGATTTTCACTCTCTCCCTCTCAATGGTATAGTGGTAGATACCGTTGCTCTTTAACAGTTTTGCGTCGTTAGAAACGCCACTATCACTACATCCACACACTTTGCTCCTTCGTCAATTTTCAAAAACAAAAAAAAATCATCCCATCGAAGTGAGCTTTGAAAACAATTTTTCAAACTTGAAAGGGAAAACAACACATTCGCGTTCTTCTCCCAGAGTGGTTCATAGCTAGTGTAGTGCGGCGAAAGAAAATCTTCCAACCATTTCTCATACATTCATTTGTTGAGCCATTGTACAAGGAGTCCAAAAAAACAAACAAAAATAGCTCGCAACATTTCGAGGATAATCGAGAATCCTTTGAATTCTTTTTCAATTTCCTAAACAAACAGAAAATTCACAAACTTCTAGCAAACGGGATTTTTTTCGCCGAACTCGCCGTAGGTATTACTCGGTTCGTCGTCGTCGTCGCCCCACATTTTCGTCCGTGTGTGAGAAAAGTGCTGGTGAAAAGTCGGGAAACATTTTTTTATTTATCCTTGTTTCGGGTGATTACGTGAAAAATTTCGTTAAACCCTTTGAAAAGCCTCGAAAATATTGTAAAATTCAAAATTCGCCACACAACGCTGTGAGGAGAATTGAAAGAAATAAAAATATACAAATATTCCTTGTTTTCATTTGCGATGTTGTGAAATTTCACATTTTCCATATTTTCTTTTCTTCCCCCTTGTTTTGCGAATAATTTCGTCAAATAGGCAAAAGTCCTTGTGAATGTGTGCTTTGTATATCGAAAAGGAAAAATCATCTTCCTCCGTACATATCAGCTGATTGTTTCCGGTTTTCAGTCGTGTTTTTGTCGCGCGTGAACTTCTGTGGAATTGTATATTTCCAAATTTCTAAATAAAAAAATTTGGCAACATTGTGCTAAAAAAAAGTGTTTTTTGTGGTTTTTTTTACTGGAAATACTCCGAAAGTAATATATTTTTCGATTAAATCGTGTCGTTCTTAATCGTGTCCTTATTGACATCTCGTGAGGTGCTATTTATTCGGTGGTATTTTGCCTGCAAAAAACAGAAAACAGCTTCAAAACGGCAACGATTATGGCGTATAACGGCGCTACCAATGGTAGCAGTGTTGGCGTCGGGGTGGGTGTTAGCAGTGCCGGCGGTGGCGGTGGAGGCAGTGACGGCCCACAAAACAAGAAGATACGCACGGGTGGTCAACAACCTGGCGACCAGCTAGATTCGCATCAAATTAATAGGGTAAGTCCGAAGCTAGCCTGAAACCCAGTGTCAATGAAAAATTCTCAAAACTTATCCTCCCAATGTGCCTACCAAACTTCCCTTTGACTAAAGAGCTTGTAAAGTCAGATTTACTATCTGGAAAAACAATTTGTATGTGTCTGTGTGTGGGTGCCGATGGGGGAATGAAAATCGATTTTTACCAAAAAAATCGCGTTTCGTAGTAGCAAACAGCAGTAGCTACAGCAGCCGCCGGAATCGAATGTGTAATAACGTCCCTTACCGCCCCCACTTCCCATAACCACGAACAAGGGTTGGTTTATTCTTGCTCGAAGAGCAAAATTAAGGGTAAGATGTGGGTCCTCAAGTGGTGGTTGATTATTCTCGTTGTAGTTGATGGGCACAGCGACAGTGTTGCTTTGGTGTAGTTCTCGAAGGTAGCAGAATAGGATAGATTAGAAAGTTTCGGCATCCTTGGAAACGAAATGCTATGCAACTGTTTTCTGCTTTCTTGTTAAAAACTTTCGGCGAATTTGTTTTGTTTTCCAAACAAAAATGTATGTCCACAAAGAACGAACTTACCTGCATCATTAAAATAAATAAGACATATTGATTGCTTTATTTTACCGAATAGGTAGGCAAAATTGTTCCTTGCTCTAAGCCTGACAAAAGGAAGATTGGGGAGTTCTGAAAAGAGTTGAGATGCATTTTAATGCGTCTTCCTAGGTACTTAGTTACATATTAATCTCTAACAAGAAAAAATCGGCTTAAGTCACGAATTGAAAAATTCTCACAAAGTATAGGTATTATTCGAAGTACAATTTCGAAGGATTGGAAACAAAATTAGCATTTAAGTGCCGATCTATACAGTTATGTATAAAATACCGTTCGATTGTTAGACCCCGTTTTTAACATTTTCCAACAAATAATTGGGAAGTGGTTTCACCCTGAAACCACTAGGAAGCAAAGGTTTAATATATGGTTCACTTATAAGACAAGGTGAGAACACTTGAAATGATATTTAAAATTAAATAAAACCTTTTACCTTATTACTTAAAAACACCTACATCTAACAAAAGCTAGTCTACAACTACAAAACTTTAGCAAAAATAGCCTAAATGATCAAAGTTTTAAAAATTCTAATTGAAATTGATCATAGTACTTACATATTTAAGTTAGAAAATGCTAATATCTACAACTTTTGTCTTACAATTTTTAGTCAAATTTCATATATATTAATTGAAAAACAGCCATTTTAAACTAAAATCTCTTAAAAAAGTGGGCTTGGTCAATGAAAAGTCTAAAATTTTTTGGTCACTTCAAAGGCAATTACAAGGCAATGTTACATGCCAAAAAATGAAGGCGCCAGCACTATTCTAACATAGCTAAAATTTAGAAAAAGTATTTTTTTAAATTAGAGATCGTGGCACATACAGGCCTTCTGTATCGGCTAATTTTCAAACGTGATCTGGTCCAATGGACTTCCAGCCAACCCACAAAATTTCAGCTCTGTACCTTAAAATTTAAGGCCTAAAAGTTGTTTACATACGGATGGACGGACATGGCTCAATCGATTCTCCTTTCGGTCTCATTCATATCTCTAAAAGGTCTACGGTGATTATTTCACTGCGTTACAAACTATACATCAAACTTAATATACCTTGAGTCGGGTATAAAAATATGGGATAAATTTGTTTTTATTCGCATAAAAAACATCGATCAATAAGCCCGCATGAGCAACAAATTCACTAAAAAGTAAATTTCATTTATATTTATTGAAAGACAGTCATTTTAAGTTAAAGTTAAAGTGCCTTAAAAAGGGGGCGTGGTCAATGTAAACGGCAAACTTTTTCTGCTGCCTCAAAGACAATTACAAAGCAGTGTCACATACTAAAAATCAGTGTGCTAGCACAATTTTAACATAGCTAAACAGTGAAAAAGGTATTTTTTAAAATTGGAGATGGTCGCACATACAAGCCTGTAGTGGGCGTGTCTGGGGGCGGATTCAACTAATTTTCAAACTTGATCTGGTCCAATGGACTTCCAGTCCACTTGCATATTTTCAGCTCTCTAGCTTAACATTTAAGGCCTAAAAGTTGTTTACATACGGACGGACGGACGGACATGGCTTCAACTATTCTCCTGTCGGTCTCATTTCATATCCCTAAAAGGCCTTAGGGTCTATGGTGATTATTTCACTGCGTTACAAGTGGGGTATAATGAATAATTACACTGCCATTATTAGATCTTACTTGCCCATATTAACGAGTTTTGTTGAAATATTGAAACTTTTTTTGCTTTAGTTTTCTTGAAAAGTTTTGCAGCGTGGAACTCCAAAAAACTGAGGGCCTAATCATAGCTATCATTGGTTTGCTCTCAGTGAAATTCATCTTTTCGTGCTTTTAGACGACTGTCAAAAGCTGGTGACTGTATAAATACTTTGATAACACAAAAATCTAAAGATCTAAAATATTTAAGAATTACCATCCCACGTTTTATAGACAAACCGAATTTCAATTCAATCGGTCTTACCTAATATCATGTCTCCATCGGGCACTAATCCGCGATTAATATAAATATTTATTAAATCCTTTACAAATCACGCGATTTACCGTACAAATTCAAATCCTCTCGGCAAGCGATTAAAAATAAAACCTCTCATAAATCCCATTCACCTTATTCACAAACCTTTTTTCTGCAACTTTTTTACAGTTTGAGAAAAGGAAACTGAAACTGTCTGTCACAAGGACGTTTTCTATTGTGATTTTTACAGCGAAAACCGTTTTTTGCTCCTGGGAAATGGCATCACCACTTTTGAGAGCCATCACTCTTTTGAGCGCCAAAATGACAGAAACAGAGTGTTCGTGTCAAATTAATCCTATATTTGGCCGGTGGAGCCACCTTGCGATTTTTTTTAAATCGTCTCCTGTTAATCCTCTTTTTATTGCCGGTGGAAGACATAGTATAAGATTACAGAAAAGCTTAAAAGAAATTGTTTTAGTCTCAAAGCTACTAACTTATGAAGCGAAATTGATTCTCGACAATTTCCAGTTTTATAATATTCAGCTAAACTACACCTCATTATAATTTTTTGTATTAAGAAACAAGCTCGAAACAAATAAAAGCAAACGAAGTCAAACATTTAAAATTAGCGTATCAGTTGACCTTTGAAAAAAAATGTTTCCAAAATTTTCCGCTAATCTCCAAAGAAGCTAGTAGTCATGTTGGCGACAACATAAAATAGATAACCAGCAGGCCATATCTAGTAAGTCAATGGTGTGAAATGGCATCCGCTTTGTATGTTTCTTGTGAAAAATGATATTTAGCTCGAACTCCTTTGAAGTAGCATCTGAGCCGTTAATTTCAAGAGCTGAAGATTTCCATAACTTTATTGAAGTAGTGAGAGGTCTGCACTGAAAAACTTATCACTGGATTAATTCGAGATTTGTTTTGAAATAATAGTGGTTGACCCCCAAGACGTTAAAGGCATAATCTCTGCTACCGAATCGTGAGTCGCATAAGCAATGCCCGTCTGTCTGTTTGTCACATGTATTCCGGGCTTTAATTTTAGCTAGGGAGTTGAAATTTTGTGCGTAGGTCATCCAAAACAGTACAAGTGTTAACATTTTTCAAATCCGCCCACAATTCATGTAAATGTGCAACTACCTCCAGTGCTTTCAAAACTGTCTCAGCTTTTTCTGTTTTGAAAGCTGAAATTTTTACATTTAAGAAATACAAATAACGATTTAAAGGTAAAATTTTCAAATGCATTCTATTCAATATTAATGTTCTAAAAGTACTAAGTAACTAAGCATAAAACACTTAGTCACACATTTTGTTCACACAAGGTTTCAGGCCACGCCCTTATTCGGAGGTAGAATTAACGAAAAACCTTGAATTTTCAAAGAAAAAAACCCTTATTTCGACTGGAATTAATCCTAATTTGGGAAAGAATATGGGGGAAAAAATTGATGTAGAACATAAGGTAAACTAGTCAATATCTAGATCTCGTTAAAGCTTTTTGGCCACGGCTCCGTTTGGGGGTTGATTTTATAAAAAAATTGAAATTTGAAACCAATCATTACACTTTTGTGTGCATTGAAGCCTAACTTGGGTATATGTATCTATGTGAATGTTCATATTGTGTTATAAGAGGTGTCAGACCATCAGCAATTTAGAATGTGGAATAGGATGGGGTATTCGACAGTCCGTTATACAGAATGTAACTTTTGTCTTACTTATAATTATATGCCTTATAAACTATGATTATGGCTGATTATTAGAGCAACCAAAAATATGCTCTGAAAAACTATTGAAAGCTGAAAATTTTTAAATAATTTTTATTTGAGCAAACAACTAATAAAAAGCAACTAACCTTTTGTTTTTTTTTTGTGTCGTGTAAAAATAGCGATCGCTTATTAATTAATAAACGATCATCTTACATATCATCTAGTCAATTCTTAATCCCGCAACCATTGTATTCTGGAGCTCCATCCTGTTGTTGATATGACGGAACTCGTTGAATCGGCGGAGATAAAAAGCCTTATCTTTTGAAGAGCGACCTTTTTCTTAGATCGTTCCCAAAAATCATTTTCCAAAGCTTTGACATCGAATCTGTACACACCCTTTATGCTTACTCCATTTTAGATTGAATGTGGAGTGCGGTGCGGTGTGGTTAGTCTGTGTGCTTACTACGCCGGAGGTCTGGGTTTGATTCCTACCTCAGCCAACTAAAAAAAAGACTCGTTCTTTTTCATGAACCGCACCTCCGCGAGGGTCTGACAAGTAAGGAACATTTGTCTAGAAAAACTTCTTAAGCCGCGGTGTCACAAGAAACAGAAACAGGAACAGAATTTCATACATCAGCAACGCAAAAAGCATTCAGCGATTTTAGGTTTCAGTTGCTAATGTATGAGATTCTGTTTCTGTTCCTGTTTTACGTTGCTTGTGACAACGCGGCTTTAGAGTGCCTTTCGGGTTCGGCAGAAAATTGTAGGTCCCCTTCTATATGAAGTATTCAACACACACAACCTACATGATTGAGAAGTTGGACCTGGTTCACCTCGAGATGTTGTGCCACTCTTTTTATTTTTTTATTTTATAAGATGGGATGTAAAAAAAAATTTCAAAAATTATTAAAAAAAACGTTGTGTACCTAAAAATGTATAAAATAAACCTTCTAAGGATACTAATAGCCTGCATCATTTGACTATAATAACTTGCTATATTATACAGGTTAATGTTTGAACAAATTTAAAATTTATACCTATTCCTACTCACCATTTTTCAGCAATAATAAATGTTACGCAATTAGCTTTCCCAGTAACTATTCTAAGGCCTGTTTGCATCACATCTACTTAAGATATTACCTAAGTTCTAGTTTTCTTTTTTCTAAGTCTAAGTTTTTAGTTTTTTTTAAGTTTTTTTTTTCAGAAGCACGAAATTTAGTTTCAGATTTATCGTACATGAATTAAGTTCAGGAAACGCATGTACTTAAGCATCCAAAATTAAATTTTAAAAATTAACTACACACCGTTTGAACCTGGATGATTTTGGAAAAGACTTGGAGACTAAAAAAGTGTTTTTGTCCGTTTCCAAACAATTAAAATCGCGCTTCTCGATTTAAGTTATAACAGTGCTACTAAAAATGCAATAAGAAAGAAAGTAGGCAAAACCTGTGTGTTCTGTATTGAAGCAAGATTTTTTAGAATTTAAGCATTCTTGCTTGTCTTGCCCGTTTGGCTGCCATAAGAGTAAATCTTCGTGACAGCATCCATACAGACCACTTTACCGGGGACAACGTGACAGTTGTCCATCCACGCTGTCCTGACGGTTGCAATAAAAAATTGCAATCTCATTGGTGTGGAGAGCGGCCTTGACCATTGACAACATCCCGAGTTCGGTGTCTTCAAGGTAAAGTTCTCGTCTTGCAGTTATGCAGTTGTCGTTGGTCAAATCACTTCCTTGGTACAAGAAAATCACCTCCTTGGCACATCTTGACGCCGAATCCCTTTTCGTGTTTGCACAAAGCGCGGAAATTTTGAGCAGTCTTTGGGGCGATATCGGAACGCAGTTCCATTGCAATGCAATCCACAGGCTGATAATAAGCGGTTATATTAAAGAACACACGAGGTAAACCCGTTTTTTTGTAAATTGCTTGTAAATTGATAAACCGAGCTTGTGGTTTGATTGATTTCTATCCACTTTAATGTCATAAATGAAAGCAAAACCGGGCGAAGCTGCTGTCGATTTTCAGTTAAGTTATACTTAGCTATGAATAATTATAAAATGTTGGTGCAAAGGACTTAAATTTAAGTAAAACATAAGGTGTAGTTTTGACCTGACAAAATAATAGTTTTTTGAACAGTTGTTGCAAACAGGACTAAATATACGAAAAATGAAGTGTACGGTCAAATGACAGACAGCTTAGATCTCTATATTATCTCCTTTGTTACAAGGAATAGTTCGATCTTCGTTGATTTATCGACCGAATGCCGATGTAGCGAAATCTACGCGATACCTACAACTTGCGAGATTCGATGGCCTGTAGCGTAGGTACCACAGAGCAAAGCGAAAGCTATTTAGCGAATTAAAACGAAATGTCAAGAATGAATTTAAATACAGCGAATTACCCCTAAGGGTTGGATAACTATAACATTAAGTTTTTTTTTTCTTTGGTATTTTTACAATGATTTTTAACGGTCTTTTTTTTTTTCAATTTACTGAGCGAGATTAAGATTTTTGAACTTAAGGTGAATTCAAATAACAATTAAATTATGTCTGCTTGCCAAAAAGAAGCGCCAGATTCAAAATTAGTATATGATGTTTGTTTAATGAAAACATTTAATAAATGTTAAAAGAATTTAAAGGCGATATTGGCTTCAACAGAAAGTTAAAATTGTTTTGCGTCCTTGATTCAAAATATGATTTCCCACTGTGAATTCCATTCAACATTATCTTTTATTAATTAAAAAGGTAACCGAACGTATCGTTGTTTATATTGGGGAGCGTCCGCTATGGCAAAGCCATATAAAATTATATTTAATGTTGAAAAGTGCAAAATTGCAAGAATTTACAATTCTAAACAATACAATTTGGAAAAGTAGAATTTTTTAAACTAAAAATGAATAAAAAGAATTTATAGGCCCCAGTGGAATTTTGACCACTCCAACCCCATGTTTTATTATGACTTTTAGCTGCTAGATTAGGAAACCTTTTGCTCACATCACGAGTAAAACGTACCATGTGCAAAATTGGTCAAAGTTTGTATTTATTTTGCAACATTAAGCGGTTACCTAATGAATTAAGGTAGAGCACAGCCTTAATCTCCTAATCATCTTTGTCTTATCAGTCATTGTGAAATTCTCCTGCAGTTTTTATATTGTCGCCTTCACAAACTTACAAAACACTGAAGGATACAAACTTCTACGCATAAATTCGTATGTAACCAAGTATGAACCTATATCTAGTCTAGTCATTTTAGGTTTTATCTGCGGAAAAATTCCTAGTGAGCTGAATTTTTGTGTACGTCTTTATTACGGAGGTGCGAGGAACATGTGAAAAATCAACATTTATGTCGTTCCGGCTTAAAAAGTTTTAATGGTACAAATGTCACCAAAAACAGTTTTTCGCATATATTTCACGACTTTATGCTCGGAGGTCAGTAGAGGTCAATATAAAAATTTTTCTTCGTAAAACTATCTACAAATAGTGCCTTATGCATTCGTCTGTAAAATTAACCGTTTGCGGCGTGGAGCTTCGACACCAATTGCGCAGTTGGTTTTGAAAATTGATAAACATTTTGATGCGACATACTGCAAATAGCACAAGTTGTAAGAGTCTTAACTTAAACTGGGCTACCTACTAAACTGGGCTCAACTACTCAGACCAAGTCATTTCTGCATTCCTATATGTACTTGTAAGCTTGAAATACTGGCTTTATTTCGAAAACTGCTAGATGTGATAGTCATCTATCCAAAATGGCGACTTGCCAAGGACTCTGTTAACTGGAACGACTATCCTTTTTCACTAGTTTCCATGGAATAGAGATATTTCATAAAAAAAACCTGTTTTTAGCTGACCATATTTCATTTCATCCTTCCAAAAATCTATCATGCATGAAAAGGTTCCAAGTTCCTGGTATTAAACTCTTAGCTTTGAAACGCAAACCTACTCCTATGGAAGGAAAAAATTTCTACGTCACAAGTCGTCATCATTCACATCACTAGCGACCCTTCAAAGAATCTCAACTTGTTCTAAGAGCACTAAGTACCTAATGCGTCTCTTTAACACTTAATTTCTCTTTTTACAAAATCTTCATCGAAAGAAAATCGACACATTCGTGTAATTTTTCACACCGCCATCAGTAACACTTTCGAACACAATGGGAAAATTTATTTGTTGCATTACAATTTGTACACCATTTTATTACACCTTTAGGTGTAATGTCATAAGAGTCTCTCCAAAGGACAACACGAACAAAATTGTATGCAATACAGATACAGCACAGCTAAATGATACACAGCCTTCCTTTCTCTTTGTTAATCATAACACGTCCTTTTTACTCTTCAAGTTGTTGTTATATTCTCATCTCATCGTCTTTAGCATCTTTTCGCCTTCGTTATAAATCTACAAGTACAGCGATGAGAATTTAAACGTCGCTCATACACAACTTTGTCTCCGAAAAGCATCCCCGCACAAAGCATCTACTTCCCATGTTTTTGAAGAGCAATCGTTTAACTGTGTTGAGAGGTAACACAAAAAAAAACGGCTGCATCTTAGCAAGGCAGCAGGACTTTTGCCGTGCTTTTTTTTACCCCCTCACGAGGTCCTTATCCGGCCTCCTTCCACCAAAATTCGAAGGCTCTTTTCTTGCTCTTTTGTTTTCTCTTCCGTGCTGGGGCTTCGTACCACTAAGTTAGGGAGGATGCAAAAAACGCCTTCCACTTCACAAACATATCCAGCTAAGTGGCATTGTGCTTACCTGCTGTTGCTGTTGCAACAGTCGCCCAAACAACCTAACCACCACCCACTTCTTTGAGTGTACAATGCACGGCTATGTAAAAAATTTGTTGCACATGTCCACGTCATCGGCACTACAGAAACTGGTTGCATTTTGTCGTCCTTTTTCATGGGCGATACCGGCACTTTTGAAAGCAGACACCATGATTATTGGAAAATCAAATTAACAAAATTAAAGCTCACACTGAGTTGGAGTCCTTTGATGTTTCATTTTGGTTTCTAATCCAGTGTAGACAACGCGTTAGTGCTCCGGGTCTGTGCTTTGGGGTGAATTTTTTTTATTCAACCGAAAACAGCGAAAACATGCCATCGCGCAATGTGTCAGTCGCTCTGACAGGAAGGATAAACGTGGATTTCAGGGAAAATTTTTCCCTCTGATGTTTTTGCAATCGTGCCTGCTTGTAATCATTCCCAAAAACAAAAAGAGAGAGAGAGCCGTATGAGCACTATTTGGAGCTGTCCAAGCACAGGGAGGTAACGTTGTTCGTATAAGTAGTTACTTTCAATCACAACGGGTTTAAAACCGTATAAACGGTCTAGTGCTACCCCAAAAGGCTTCTTGCGACAAGAGAATAACTTTGAAGCGATGAAAGAAAAGGTTGATTGAAACATTGCAACAGGCAATCTCGCCTTAAGAGGTGCACAGTTTAATTAAGATGAAGGCTTGAAATTGTTAAGCGAAATGTGTAGCTTAAAAAAGTCGAAATCCTTTTTTTGGAAAGGGAATCCATCTTTGTACCGTATTCAGGAATGGAATGTATTAAATTTAATATATTTTATATTTTAAGTTTAATACAGGCGAAAATCGAGCATTTTTTTTTTAATGTCTTCTCTCAGGAAACAACACTGAAACAGATGTAAGGAGATACTTATTAACTTTATTTTTAAAAATTTGCAGTTAGTGTTAAGTGTTAGGAAATATGTAATTAGGAAGTGAATTCCAAAGTGTACTTGTTCTATAAAAGGGAGAATTTTGAAACAGTGCAGTGCGAGGTGTTTCGAGGTGAACATGGAACTGATGAGCGCTTATCGCTTGCCTTGTAGATCAAACAAAATAATAATTTTCAGGAATGCAAGCGGATATAAAAGCGATAGAGACGCCTATGCTCGTCTTCCCTATATACTCGATCATATTATAGACGATCGAGCATATAGGGAAGACGAGCATAGAAGAGAGCAGGGAAGAGCAGGACAAGGAGAAAGGAGTACCTGGTGCAATAAAAAGGCTGTTAAGCATTGTCAAAAGCCCTGCGTGGCATCACCAAAGTTTCCCAAGCCGTAGGTGTTTTGCCTTTATGAGAATACAAAAAAAGGGTATACCTAGCCAGTATGAGACAACCTATCGCGACTCTCTCTTCCTGCACCTTCTTTTTGGGAAAAAGTAATTTAGAGGGCTTATTTTATGCTGAGATTGCGATCAGGGGCTATGACTACCCTAAGAACGTTAATGTACAAAAACTTACAACAGAAAAAGTGGAGGGCGGAAATTCCTGATGTGAAATAAGAGCTGCTTAAACAGGACGGATCATGACAACCCTACGCAGAAACACCAGAGCTTACGCCATTATAGGGGAAAGCTATGACATGGCCAGTTGAGTATTCAGTTTCAACATTTGGCAAACATTTATTGAGGTATTGGACATTTTTTATTTCCATGCTTGGACACTCTGTTTTGGGGAATAGTTTTCAAAAAATTAACTTTCAAACTCAAAATATTGAAGAAAAAATTTAAAAAAAAAATAATTAAAAAGCTAACCGAACATATCGTTGCTTATATTGGGGAGTGGCTCCTATAGCAAAGCCATACCAATTTAAATTTAAAATTGAAAATTGAAAAATTATGCAACAATTTACAATCCTACAAATACCACAATAATGGCTGGCTTTGGTTGTTTCAAACGCTGTCAGGCGAACGTTGTCAGGAATCTTTACATTATAATGATGCTTACATTTAGTTACAATTGTTTCTACGGTTTCGCATAAGAGAATAATTATATGACATAAAAAAAAAGCAAACCAACAGTATCAAAACACACAAGTGTGGGGTGGTTACCAATACCGCGAGCTACCGACTGCAAACTTAAGAAAAAAAGAAGTAGAAAAAAGTAATACTGCTGCAGTTTTTCGGCTTTGATCCATTTCTCTCTCTGAGTTTTTTGCAGTTTATTATAGTTTTGTATAAGATTTCAGAAAATAGAATACCTTACCTATGCCCGTTATACAGGGCGTTTTAGTTAGGGTGTGACAAAAAGCTAGGGCTTATAGGTTGGGTCGAGACAAGAAAAAAATTGTATGAGGGGCGGAGGGTCTATTCCCCTCCGTTTAGCCGGGAGGGGCGATTTTCTAGAAATATGACGTAAAACAGAAAAAAATAATAAAAAACAATGGCAACACTGGCATTTTCAAGATATACCTTTTCGGAAAGCCAGGAAATCTCTTCTTTTTTTTTGCTTTTAAATAAAGCTGTTTTAGCGTACAATATTTGAAAAATTAATTTTTAAGCAATATTAAAAAAAAAATTAATCAAATTTTTTCTAATTTTTATGTTATTAAGTTCAATTTTTGATTTTTGAAATATTGAATTTTTTTCCAGTTGTAGACTTTTTTCAATGCAACTTTTTTCAAAACAATGCGACTTTTTTCAAAACTTAGGTTAGAAACGGCAATTTCAAAAAATTTTAACGCAGTGTGTTTCTTTTTGTTCGCTTCAGCTTAATCTGAACAAGATTGCTTATACTAGAAGATTTAAAAAAATTGTTTTTGAAAATGCTTTTATGTTTTTGAGTTAAATCTGACAAGGTTTTAAAACTTTAAAATTCTGTATAATTTTGCTTAAAATTTTGGACAAGTTCTAATACGTATTTAGATAATTATTTAAAACGTATTTATTTTTCTTATGATTTTTCTCAATAAAACTGGAAATAAAATAATGTGTGTTTTTTTTCATGCACTTTTGCCTTTTTTCGATAGGGGGCATTAGAAAATGCGTCAAAACGGCATGCTTAAAATTTTTTTTTAAAAATATTACTTAAGCATTTCGTCCACTTTAAGTTGTTTTATACCTGTGTTCTCTATTGGCTTTGTGCACTAAGTATGTAATTCAAAAGTTATGGCCTCAAGCACTTTGAAAAACGTCATCCATTTTCAACTCTTCATTTCTCAAAAACTTTCCAAAATTTCTTAAAAAATGGATTTTTTCGTTGTTTCTTTAAAGTGTTTCTTTAAAGTAGTTACTTAACTTAAGTTTCGTTTTTCTAATTCTTGCCTGCTAAACTTCTTAAAAAGAGTATTGAAAGACATATGACCCATTTGCCCATGAAACTTCACACTGAAATTAAACTAAAGTTATTTGTGTTAAAAAAAATTGTCCTCATTGGGTACCCTGACTTTTTCCGCAGTTCAAAAGCGCACCAAGTGTTGTCTTTCTACGACTTACCGTTCAGAAATTATAACACGGACAACGTAGTGATACCCATTAGAGGTCCTTTTTCCATTTTTGGATGGACCGCTAAAAAATTTATATAAGCCTAGAATCTTAATAAAACAAACGGTCCAGTATTTTGTACTCTTCTTTTCATAATATTAACCCTAAACTTAAGACCAAAGGCTTAATAACTATGCAACCAAAAAATATTTACTCGTACTTCTCACTCGTACTACTCGTTCACTCTATGCTTATGTTATCCTTTTAACCGCTAAAGCTCTCTAGTCTCCATTTGCCAGGGTGGATACAAGTATTCCTCCATACTGATTGCCATGTGCACTGTGTATACCTTCACTCCGGCTGGTAAGTTAGAATTGAATAGAATATTGATCAGCGCTATTCTCTCATTTATAAGTTTCTCCCGTCGTCATCAGCTACATCCAGCCAAAGGGTTGAATCAACCCCACAGGAAAGGGGTTGAATTTGCTTGCAACTTTGCTTCGTTGCTTATCCGTGTATGACATGTGTTCATTTGCATTTTGATTGATTTTTCTTAGATTTGTTGATTCTTCACACAACCAAGCACTATGCTGCGTTGCTGCGCTCTTCTTCCATCATAAAATGACAAAGGAAAACATGCCCAGTCTACGGAGTTGAAACTTAAGGGATGACTCTTGTCTGTGTATACTCAAAGGCCTTGTCATAAATCATAAAAACAAAAGAAAAAAAAACCTCTAACAAATTGTTTTGTAAAATGAAAAGCTAAAAGGAAATGCCAAAGTCGATTCGAAAGTTAAATATGGGCAAAACTTGGTTTATTATAGAAATGATTTTTAGCAAGTCATTAACTTTTGGAAATATTTATCAAAACTTCTCTTGTTTTGGTTCGTGTTTTTAACGGTTTGCTGAGTATTTATTTGTGTACGGAACAAATGTACATCGACTTGCAGAAATGTGCCTAATTGAGTGTGAAAGAGTTATGAAAAGCAATCGAAAAGGCGTAAGCGTTGAAAGCGATGGACAGTGACTGATTTGTTAAGTCGTCCGGCTAATGAGAAAAGGTAGCCCCCGATAAGCTGGCGGAAAAATTAATTAAGTTTTCGAAATGAAGTGACTGAAAGGCTAAAGTTCCTTTCTTAATAATAAACTTGAATAAGTAGGTTAACTAGGGATTATACAAAGTATGCGATTTATGTGCCTACTTGGGTCATATAGATTCTAAAAATGTAAAATTTATGTTTTGCAGTCATGGCGGAAGGCTCTGCATAGAGCTAAAAACTGGTCGTTGCCGACAATCCAGTTCACAATGTGAGCTAAATTTCTTAAAATCATTTCAATATCATCTAAACCAGTTGAAAGTTATGACTTGGCGATAAGACAAATCCTTTCATGGCCGGTAAAACTTTTTTGTCGCAAATTCCAAATGCATAGAACGAGACTTAGGTTATCGACAGTTGGCGCTAAAGTTTTTGTTATTCTTATACAGGTGTTTTTCTTCAATTCGGCTGCTCTGGTCGGCCTACAATTTGTTCATAGCAAACACTTTCGGACCCTATTTTGAAGACTTCTGTTCTTGCTACGGAAGTCAGCTCGCAATATCGAATCTGGAATCCGATGTTGTCCTCTCCACTAATTGCCGCCTTGTCTAAATCACTTTTCGATATCATATGTGTCGGGACCGGGAATTTAATGTCTTTACTTATCTTGACGAAGCTGAAAGTATCTGTCTAAATAAAAGAAAACATTTAAAAAAAAAACGGTCCTTACTTTGTTTATATTTTTAAAATTTATTCTATTTTTAATTAATATCACTAACAAGCTCTTATCTCCCATTGAAACTCTGGCTGTCTGACTGATGTGCCTGGCACCCAAGTCACAGCATATTTTCTGTCGCGATTAAATTCGTAGTTGGACGTAAACAGGTACTCATTAAATTGCACATTTTTTATATAACAATGATTTGAATTAATTTCGACATTCCAAGCATACTGATCACTATCAATGCCACCACCATTCACCCATGTCATGACGTACCGCCTATCCTTGTCGCGTTTGTACATGGCCGCATACAAATATTCATTGTTTTGTAGTAAATTCCTAAAGTAAAATTTTTCTCCAGACTTTTCAACAAACCAAGGAGCTTGTCGCACAAATTGTCCGGGACCCCAGGTGAATACGCGCCGCCTGTCGGGATTCCATTTGTATTTGCTTGCGTACAAGTATCCTGCTCTGCCAACATTCCAGAGGCACACGGCGCGGGCGAAAAACAGATTTTTCGCACACGTTGGCATTTTTTGAATGACTAGACAGACTTGGTCTCTTAACGTTGGCTCGAGTTTGACGTAGTACGGCGATTTCTGGACGGCTTTTAGGTACTCAGCAATGCTCAACACAGCTTTGTTATTCAGATCGTTGACACTTTCCATTTTCCAGAACAAGGTTGCTAGGCCCGAGACAATTTGTGAAATACGTTTGTTGCTGTTCATACAGTCGGCCAGTGTGACGGCGGATACAGCTGGATACGATTCGGAGACTACGCGTTTCATAACCTCTTCGGAAATCGCAGGTCGGAAATCGTCTAAAGCTATGGCCAGTGCTTCCACTTGGACGTTTTTCTGGTACCGGTTCGAGTAGATAGCTGCTCTTAGAGTCTCAGTTGCGGCAGATGTAATATTGCCGTCAGTCTCGCTTGAAAGTCGCAGTGCCTTCATTTTTACCTCCGTCGAAATATTCTTTTGCCCAAGTACCGCGCTGTCTAGAGTCTTCGCCAATAGGATCAATTTAAAGGGATCGCGATGGCCGTTTGCTTGCATTTCGTACTTAAGTGCTCGAAGAATGTCGTACTTAAGATCAGTTCGGTTTAGGGCCCTAGAAAAATCCAGCAGGACATCAGTGTTCCCTTGAGAATGAGCGTAGACCTCGTTTACAATCAGTGGAATCTTCTCATTGTAATTAGGCAAGTTGAGAAGAAGCAGTTCAGCAGCAGCGAATCGATGACTCCGCACAGCCTCAGCAATATCCATCGGCAGACGTCGAGCAGCATCTTCTTTAGCCTTATTATCCATTGAAAGCTGAAGCGACCCCAATTGGTTATCCAGTGTATTGTAATAGTTTATTAGTGTTGCGATAGTGTTTTCAAACTTTCCGTTTGTATCAGAGCTCCGACGTTGCTCGTCTGCGAGCGTTTGCTTTATACTTAAAAAATCAACTTCTAACGCTGATATCCGTGTCTGGAGAATTAAAAAGCTTTCGTCGGATGAAAAAGCTGTCCTCAAAGACAATAGTTCTGTTTGTATTTTGAAAAGTTCGACTTGAATCATCCGGATGCGCTCGTTTGTTTGATCAGACGGTCCCCGAAAAATCCCCGTGCTTTCGATTGCAAAAATCGAATGCAAACTTGAAAAAATTATAAAAATCGCGATGAAAATCGCGTGTGTCCGCGTTAGGACCGTAGCCATTCTGAATCTGACTAGACTATGTCACTAAAGTATTAAAACTGGCGAAAATTTGAGATAACGCATATTTATATCTAAAGAATCTGTGGACGAGTACGCGCTACCTTATCTTTTTCTTACAAATCAATGATTTGCTTCACTGTTTTTGCTAAGATTTTTTTTGCAAGCTATGCAGTTAGCTTTTTTCTATTAAGATCCTTAATCTTTTGCAATTATACCAACAGAACAAGATCAGAAGACGTCATGTTACCTTTGTGCCTGATTCATTGAGTTTCTGCCTCTGACTAAGGTGAGCAAACGGGCTCAGGTACGTCAATAATAATGCAAACATTGAATGTTTACATCATGCTACGGTATAAAATTTATCAAAAGCTCGAAAAGATGCGAAAAGAAAAATATATCTTATCGGGGCTTTTGCAACCACACGTGATGCCATAAGAAGATAAGGAAAACAGAGAATGTTGCTTGGTATTTCGGCCCGCACCTAAAACATTACACATAATCAAATAAAGTTAAATTAAATTAATTCTTGGCGTTAAAATTAAGTCCAACACTGAATTATACCCAGGTATTCACTATTTCTATTCTACTTCTAATTGCCAACGATATTTTTTTTTCATACCCTTTCTCGTTGCGTTTTATGAATTAACTAAGTAAAATTACTTTTATTATTTATAAGGTTTTTTCATCAATTTTATAAAAGGGGCGTGACATGACCAGCCCCTAAAACCAAAAATTAGCAGAGAAATATCCAAGTTTGCGGCTTAAATGTACGCAAAAATATTATTTTTTGTTTCAATTCGAAAATTTCAGCAAATCAACACATACAAATGGGCGTGCCCAAAAATTTTTTACTTTCAAAAACTAGAATAGAGCCTGTTGTATTCTTTCTTAAATTAGGCTTGAGGGCAGTCGAAATCGATGTTTTTCTGGCCAGTTATAAAATTTTTCTAAAATTCTGTCCCCATATATAGGTGTGGCCTGAAACCTTATAAAAACCAAATGCAGAACTAAGTAAAGGGTTTTTCAAAAAGAGCGCTATAAAAGTTTTTTTAAATAAAACAAAAACGGTTTTGGATATCAATGAAATTCTTTATTCCTGTGAAAGTACGTTCAATGCCATTATGAATGGAACTCGATTTCTTTTGCATGGCCACCAAGGGCACGCTTGCAGAAGTCCAGACGCTGAACCCAATTTTCGACGGTTTTCAAGCATAAATCGGCCGATACTGCTGCAATTGCACGTTCGATATTCGAACGAATTTCATCAATCGTCGCTGGCTTGTTGGCATAGACCATAGACTTGACGTAGCCCCACAGGAAATAGCCTAACGGCGTAAAATCGCACGACCGAGGCGGCCAAGCGACTGATCGCTCAATTGTTGATCTGCTAAGACGATTATGACGACCATAAATTGGACGTAGCGCTCTTAACGTTGAGGCCACTGACTCCGAATTTCGGTAGTAAATTTTAATGATTTCGACTCGTTGTTGGCTCGTGTATCTTTCAATCATGGAATGGCAAACGTAACTGAAGAGAAATGCCAAGGTTAGGGTTAGGTTAAACAGGGGTGTGGTGAAAAGGACCACACAAACACTAGGCACCAAAACGGGCCCATCGCGATCCCTGGGGAACTAGTTGAACTTAACATTCAAAAGGCAAAAACAACCTAAACATTATCCCTCGTGACACAGCCGATTTCCCTGTAAAAGCCAAGGAGGCCTTTAAAGTTTGTGCCGTCTACTTCTAAGCTTTCGAAGAAATATTCCCCTAAAAATTTCCTGCGCATACGCGAAATTGCCTCACATTCGCACAGATCTAAATCGCCTGTAGATCACTGCAGAAGCGACAAATATCCGTGTCAGAAAGCCTGAGCCTCTTTGCGTGTTTACGCAGGTCTGTTTACGCAGTCCTGTCAGAATTCGCACTAAAGCCCTTAGCTTGTCCCTGCTCAGTTTTAATAGTCCCTTCGATCCTTTTTCGTCTAGTCGTGGCCAGAGAGCCCTAGATACCCCGTGTCCAGTCAGACGAGACCACCTTTGGTTGGCCATCGTTTTAATTTTTTCCTCAATAGTGCCTCATACTACGCACTTTTAAGGGGCGTTTTAAGGAAAACACTTTTTTTCTGAAATAATTTTTGCTTTTACCGTACTTTCTCATGATATTAACGAAATTACAATTTATTGATTTTAATTATAATCCCATGCCCACTTTTGGGGGTGGCCCATACAAATTAAATATGAATTCGGGCCAAGAAACTAAGATTTGTTGTTACGTATATAGGGTCGGGTATATAGAGTATTGCCACAGACAAACTCTTGCACTTACTCACTTGTAATTTTAAGACCATGTCCACTTTTGGGGGCGTGGCTTATACAAATTGTATATGAATTCGGGCCAAGAAACTTTAAAATTTGATGTTACATGTAATAGGGTCGGACATATAGAGGTTTGTCACAGACAAACTTGCAACTCACCGTTGACTTTTGCTCTAGCTGACCCATCCATCGCAGTCATTGTACCAGTCATTCTACGCAGTCATTCTACCCCGAAGAACTTTCCCCTTGAAATAGCCTAGAGCTTTTTCATTCTACGGAGCAATTCTACGGCCTTTTAAAAGATTGGGCCTCTAGTGTTGGCGCGGGAGTTCTGCCCAATTACCTCTGGTATGATGTGAAAACAACGCGTCGAGTTGCCTAAAGCCTTTTTTTAGATCAAAGTGATCGGCGAGGTCTTTACCGAACTTGACGGAACAGCGCGAGTTTTCCGTCGTCGTCCTGCACAGGCTGACGAGTTTGGCAGGGATGCCAAAACTAGCTACATAGCCCGCCTCTATAGATGCTGTCATACGCGGCCTTTAAATCGATGAACAGGTGGATGGGTATCGATTTGGAATTCCTGGGTTTTCCCCTAGATCTGCCGTAGTGTGAATGTTTGATTGTTTGACTTTCCTCGCCCAAAGTCACACTGCGTTCACACAGTCACACTAAGGCGTTCACATAGAACAGCAGAAAATTTCTTTTATGCGATGTTAAGAAGACGGAATCCTCTGTTGTTGGCGCAATTCAGAGAGTCTCCTTTCTTGAGGATTGGGTAAACAAAGCTGCGCTTCCATTCATCGGGCATATTTTCCTCCGACCAAATCTTGCAAATGAGTTTGTAACTTGCTCCTTACCAGATCAACACCAGCGGATTTGAAAAGTTCGACAGCAAGTCAGGCCTAAGCTAGGCTCCGGCTTCTTCAACCGTATTAAATGTTGAAGAAGTTAATTTTGCCTGACTGATCCTCATTCCTGTGCCTTTCATACTCTCTTTTTTCCTCTTGAAAAGCCAATTTCCTCTATCCTCCTCTGCTCGCGAGCATCTTTAGTCCTTCTGTAGAGAACCACTTTAGATGCTTCTTGAATACTTGGCGGCATTCATCGTCAACCAAAGGTTTCGTTGTTATCGCCGTGTGAAATCCAATACGTCAGGAGCGGCATCTCTCTTGCCACTGGCTATCAAAACGATGCCGGGCTGCATAGAACTTCGTAAAGGGGTTTAAAGAGACTCGATGAGTGGATGCCAGTATGCGGGAGCTGTGTGTGTACCAGAGATCTGCATCTGCAATGATACACCGCAAAGGTTCGTACTCTGTTTGTTTTCGATAAGTCCTGCGCAAATCCATGCGCAAATTTGTGGAGTGTGGTGTGGACGCAATTCATTTGCGGTGTTTGCGGTGTTTTTCATATTCGAGTGCGGTGGCGGTGCTTACTCCAACCGCTTTAGAGATCTGCATCTGCAATGATACACCGCAAAGGTTCGTACTCTGTTTGTTTTCGATAAGTCCTGCGCAAATCCATGCGCAAATTTGTGGAGTGTGGTGTGGACGCAATTCATTTGCGGTGTTTGCGGTGTTTTTCATATTCGAGTGCGGTGGCGGTGCTTACTCCAACCGCTTTAGAGATCTGCATCTGCAATGATACACCGCAAAGGTTCGTACTCTGTTTGTTTTCGATAAGTCCTGCGCAAATCCATGCGCAAATTTGTGGAGTGTGGGGTGGACGCAATTCATTTGCGGTGCTTGCGGTGTTTTTCATATTCGAGTGCGGTGGCGGTGCTTACTCCAACCGCTTTAGTTTACGAACACGTAGTAGTACAGCAATAAACAACGACTCAAATGCATAACACTCGAGTTTAAAAGAGAAGCATACTCATGCATTGCATTGTACTGCATTTTTTTGTCAGTAGATTTTAAGTCGCGAAATTGTGATCACTCGCCAGTCTCTGGCGTGTGGGGTCGCCCTGCAGCAAAGTCGATCGGCTGGAATCAGTTAACGAAGGTCGTTTTGTGCAGGCTGAACTTTCCGACCGTATGGCCAAAGCTGTCCACCGTTTCTAGCTGGCATTTAAATCGCCTACTACGATTTTAATATCATATTTAGGACATTTCTCATACGTTTTGCCCGAAGCTCGTAGAACATTTTGCGTAGCCATCTTTCTCCACCGTAGGGCATGCACGTTAATAAGGCGGCTTAGCTGTAGGCGAATCTAAACTTGATGCAGAATGTCGAAAAAAGCTCGCTCACATACTTAAAGCTGAGAACATTTTGCCTAAGTTTACCTCCAACTCCGACGACGAAACCATATCGAAATAAGAGTAGCTTTGGTTGCAAGTAGCAGGTAGCAGTTACGTTGTTGTTTTCCGTCCTTCGTTTGCCCGCCCAACCGCATTTTTTGGATAGCACTGATGTCTGCCTTGTTGTCGTTGCACCTTTTTCCAATCGACTTCAAACCAAATCAACGTAAACCAAACCAGACTAATTCTTATTCTACTAATTTTATTTGGTTGCGTTCAGCCTTGGTTGCTTTAAATCTTACAACTTTACACTAACTTTTTCGCGAGTTCATTATCTAAAAATCATATACCGACTACGCCAACCTGCCCTCCGTTTTGACATAGCTTTGCGAAATGCGTCAGACCATAAGGTCAATGGCCGCATAAAAACGAAGTATAAAAAAGACACAATCCAATGGCTCCTACAACCGAGATTTAATTTTTTCATTTTGGGAATTTTCGACTTCCTTGTCAACAGAATTTCCACTGATTTCCGCTTCCAACATCAATCCGCACGCAACCAAAATATTTCATCCCCATGATAAGTCAAATCTTACAGACACATCCACTTCAGTGTCAAGAGGATTATCGCGAACAAGCACTTGAAATATTCAACTTGAAAGTAAAAAAAAAATAAGCAAATGTCTAACTAGATACACAAATACCCTGACACAAATAGCGACTGACTATCTCATTATAAATAGGCTACTAGAGCGTTCACCGTTTTCACTTTATATCGGCTTCGTAATATCGTATCTAACCCTATAGCCTGGCTCCCTTGCCTTTTCGTCAAACATTCGTCTTACATCACGATAAGCGACGAATGTCAAGAAATAACACATGCAAAACGATTTGGTAGTTTCTTTTATTATAGACGAACCTAAACATAAAGAACGACCGCTGACTGTTCTAAAAAATAAAGAAAAAAATAATAATTACTTTTCGACAAATGAAACCAAAACCAGAAAACCGAAACGAAAGACGAGTCTTATTCTACCTACCTCGAAGAAGTTGCTATGTGGATGAGCATTCTGAAGAAGTATCTAACTTTTCGGGCGGATTTCATGGCTAGGCGCATTGGCGACGACCGGCGCGTTAGGACGGTAAAAAAGACCTGATT
Source organism: Neoascia interrupta (assembly GCA_947623515.1). Classification (NCBI taxonomy): domain Eukaryota; kingdom Metazoa; phylum Arthropoda; class Insecta; order Diptera; family Syrphidae; genus Neoascia; species Neoascia interrupta. The sequence continues at coordinate 148,038,523 of OX392462.1, forward strand.
CATGGTTCTACCACACTCTTTAATTGTTTCCGTTCTAAAAATATTAATTTTGTTTTAAGATTCGTATTTTTAAAGCAATCAAAGAGTTATCACGCATCAATGACGGGCATATGTTTGCCGTGTTCCAACGCTTTGCAGGGAAAACCAAAATTTCTCAAAATATGAACTTTGTTTTCTTCGTTTAAAAATATCCGCTCCATGCAATGTATTATGGATTGTTCTATTAATTTTCATAGATTAATGAGGGTCTGACGTAACAGCTTGTGGCGAGAACGAGTTCTCAGGTGGCGCACGTTGTTGGTGAACTTTTGACTTTGAGTGCGGTTTGGTTAAGTTTGCCTGAGGCGTTATAAAATTTATCTTAAACTGAATAATAAATATATGGAGGACCTCTTTCGGTTGTGTGCAAAATTAATGAATAAAACCGGTTTTTAAAGACCTGTCAGCTAATTTCAACTTCAAAACTGTCCCAAAGCCTTCGACTTCGGTTTGCTTTAGCGGGGGTGTTCCCGATGGCGCCAAGTGCACCGCCAGTCTTTTATTTTGACAGAACCTCACACCCACTGACGAACAATATAGGCACATAGGTGTACAGCAATTAGCGTGTAACCTTGAAAAAAAAAAAAACAATAAGTCAGGCCCCCTGGAAAACCTAAAATGAATGAATTCGTTTCCCCCCTTTGACGTCGTGACTTTGAAAGTGCTTTGTAAAAGGAAACAGCTGTTTCGACCGTAAAACCGATTAAAAGTCAAAAAAGAAAATTACAAACAAAACAGTTTGGTAGGGAGGTATAGGAGAATGCAATATAGGCGCATAACGAACCACACACAAACGTGTATAATAATCACCTTAACATGTGTTTTTAACGAACACAAAACAGAGAAAAATAACAATAAAACGTCAGACATCAAAATCGAAGAAAGTGTGCGGTTTTTTTTCAAGCCGGTATGTACCGATTCTCTTTTGTAGATGAGGGCGTTGATTGAAAAGTTTATTGATTCATATATATAGCTTCTATATACATTGCTTCCAAAACAAGCAAACACATGTTTGAATTCTTTTTCCCCTGTGTAAGTATTCTGGTTTGTGAATATTTTACAGAAACCATGATGTGAGGCAGAACGATCTTAGGGCATTGTCGTAAACATAAAAATGATGTTCTACATGGGAGAACTGAAAATGTTGGCCCGGATCTGCTGGGAATATTTAGCAACCCGCAAAATGAGTGCCTGGAATGGGATGAGTTACTTTGGCGAATTTTATTTCTTTTGGGAATCCAAAAAGCTATATATAGGTAACCAGCAAACATTTTTATAAGGTACATAGGTATATCAAGTTAAGGTTAAAATAAGGTATAAGAAATTGGCAAGTCTTATTGAACAACCACCAAACCCTTAAGGTAAGCCTTATTATAAGGGAAGTGACTTATTCAGATGCGAAAAATCACATGATTGAAACGAAATCCTTATTTAAAGTCTTAGTTTTTAATAATGCTTAGGCTATGCAATAAATAAGGTTTGACAACTTATACCGTATCTCCTAGGAGATAGCCTGTGTTTGAATTGAAGGTATAAAATAAGGAATGCTTTTACCCGACCCAGGGTACCTATATTAAGTTAAATGTATAGTTTGTAACGCAGTAAAATAATCACCGTAGACCGCTAAGACCTTTTAGAGATATGAATGGGACCGACAGGAGAATCGATTAAACCATGTCCGTCCGTCCGTCCGTATGTAAACAGCTCTTAGGCCTTAAATCTTAAGGTAGAAATTTTTGTGGGTTGGCTGGAAATCCAGTCCTACAGATCAAGTTTGAAAATTAGCTAAATCCGCCCACAGACAGCCACTACAGGCCTGTTTGTGCGACCATCTCTAATTTAAAAAATACTTTTTCCAAATTTTAGCTATGTTACAATGTTGTTAGACATTGCCTTGTAATTGTTTTTGAAGTAGCCAAAAAATGTTGGCCTTTTCATTGACCACGCACGCTGGCACAAGGCTGGCGTAAAAATCAAAAGCGGGGAATGAAGATTGTTTTTTTGGACCAGTATTAAAACTTAGTAGTATTTTTGATATGCATTTTCGACGGCTCTATTTTAAATGCAGCTTCGTCCCAATGTTTCGTCGATTACTTCTCCATTTTTTAAGGGGGGAGGGGGGTTCCCCAAAGTTTGATCAATTGTCGACTTTCTCAGGGGAAAAAAATCTTCGATTCCATTTTCCCCCAACGTTTCGTTAAAAGACAATTGATTTTTCATAAAAATGAAAAACCTTTTATCTTTTGATATCTCCTTTTTTGACATACATCATGCCTGAAGTTGTTTGATTTCAGCTATTGCCTGCGCCCTTAGGAGAACATGGTGTTATTCATTTTTACTCATCTGAAAATGCGCATTCTGATCAGAACTTTATAATTGCTCTTTTTGACTACAAATAAGTTACGGTAACAGGTATCTTATGTCTCCTCTGTATTTTTTATTGCGTTGACTAAGTTATTATTATTATTATTATTATGTTGCATCAAAGACACTTCCCAACCAACATCAGTCTGCTAGCTTCAGGCTTCGGGAAATAAGCCCTTAAAATGAAAGTGAAATAACTCCCCTAAATTTGAATGGAGGCGGGGATTTATTTAATATGAAATATACCCCCAAAATAGGGGACCTTTTTCATGGGTTTTTGGGGCTCATTTCATACTTCAAATTGGGGGTTTTTTTCAGCCTTCGAATTCTGCTATGAAAGTTTTTGGGGGCGCGCCCCTGCCTCTGTTTTTTTTTACCTTTGCTTTCATTATGTACTGAGGGACTTATTTCATACCTATTTAGGGGGTGATTTGATAATTTTTTGGGGACTTCTTTCATCTTCGATGGCGGATGAAGATGACTAAGTCGTGTCTCCTGTCGCCCTCGATCACATCTCTCACAGGTCTTAGGGGTCTACGGTGATTATTTCACTGCGTTGCAAACTATACATTAAACCCGGGGTAGGGTGTAAAAACATTGCTTAATTGTCTGTGCATGCTACAAAACCCACTACTGACATTCTAAGTGCCATATTTCCGGGTCGTTTAATCTCTGGTATAAGGTAATTTCTTACGGCGACAGGATTGGCTCTTAGACTTCTTGTTGTGTTATTTTCTACTGAAAGCGCCCTGAAAGGAATATCGGTCTAAAATGCGATGACCTTTCGCCGGAAGTTGGTAAGAGTGATGGAAGTCATATTTAAATCGTGCTCAAATTTTACCGACTTAAAAGAAAACAAAGTTTAAACAAAATTTAACGCCAACTAAAAATAAATACAATTAAAAATAATTTTCATTCAAAAAAAAAGTATAGTCGAACCTATGATAATACATCTGTTGAACACTTTACTGCCACATGTTGCTACAATACCTATATCACAGCAGCTTTCAAGTATTTCTGCTAGTTTTTCAAACATGCAATTTGAGGTCTATCGTCTATGTAATATATTTAAGTAAAAAAAAAACAAACTTTCTCTTAACATTTTCCGGCATTATAATATTTATACTTAGTCCAAAAGGGGTCATGTGGACGAGTTCTGTGTAAAACACTGCACTCTTTGATTCTTTGCGATCCTAGGCTCACTGATTTTCCTTCTCCGGACTAAGCGCTCAAGCATTCGCACTGGCTTGATAATTAAATTTGTTGTCCGGTCTTCTAGACTAGAAAATTGTGTGACTTGCGGGGATTCAAAGATCCTCACAGCTGAAGGGTTTAAATTCATGGGCGTATTGTGCCCAATTAGCTGTGTTTTGACTCTTGTACCTGTCGATTTTATAGAGACATCAGCCAGGGTGATTTATAATTTAACTATGTATTATTAATAGATTTTTTTATATCAATGAAACTGCAAGCCTTTTAAATAAAATTGAAACGTTTTTGACATAGTCAAGCCTTTTTGTCAGGCAAATCTCTAAGACAGTCGAACTATGTGCTTGAGAATATTGATTCTTGGAGTTTCAGGCCTTTGGGTTACTAGGTGACTCAAACATGTTTGAAGAGAGTTGGAGCAATGACTCAGCTCAAGTTGGAATACCAAAGTCTTTTCTTGCAGTCAAAAAAAAGAAAGTCTCGCATGCATATCAAACAGTACGTTAGTCGGTAATCAATAAGATTGATACCAAGTTTCCCTACATCTAACCGTAATCGTAAGCAGCCAAGAGTCTATCTATCGTTACAGAAACGTCAGTTTACCAAACTATGCCGTGGGTCACGTTCATTTTATTTATGCTACACAAGCGGTTGGAATACACAAATATGCCGGCGAAAAAGAGGAAAGTGCCTATACAACTTCACGTTTCATGCAGCAAACTGGAATTATCGAAACGACTTATGTGGAAAGGAAGCTTTTCCGCAAAACATATTATGCAAACGCCCGGTTTGCGCCGCCACCGTCGCCGACATCATTATCGAGAGAAATACAGAACCCAACAAAACATTCCCTTTCGAGCAACTTATGCAACTCCATCGCCTCGTTAGGGAGCACCTTCCTAATCTCCAAAAAAAAAAAAAATTCGCCCCACAAGAGGGACGAGAATCATGAGAATCACGAAGAACCATTGAATGCTTCCTTCAGTGGCAAGGCATTCTAAAATGGTAAACAAGGAGTCGTATCTTCTCATATCGATTTCTTTAAGTATGTGCTCTATGGTTGAAGATGAATGAAGGTGACGAACGTGTAGAGTTTTCCAATTCATCGGAGGTGCTCTTTGGATGGTATTCCGAGTGGTGGCATCAGCGGAGCGGCAGACGAGGCAATGGCCTAATGTTATTTGGTTGCAAAGCAAACAAATACGACCTAGATTCTCTTCTGGGCCTTGTGTTTATCGGTCCAGGCTATTAATTTGGACTTTCACATTTGATCGGAAAATATCCTGTCCGCGTTGCAGTTACTGGCAGGAAAGTTTTTCTTTTCTTTGCTTTTTATTTACCCTTGTGACACAGACTTTTCTAGGGGTAGGTTGTATCGCCTTGCAGGCAATTAAAGATGGAAATTTTTCTTGTCGTATTTCTTGATTATTGGCCTTTTGGAATTCTGAAATCAAAAATTATTGCTTCTCCCTGGCAAAAAACTGCATAGAGCTGCAAGACTTTAATAACTTTCTGACAGCAACTGCAACACTCATTTAAAAAAAAAACGCTTAATATTGTTGCGTGCTTGGCAATCGGACTGTATCCTGTATAGTGACACCGTTTGTGGTACTTATCGAGACAAGTTTGGCCCGATCAGGTTCGTCACGAGACAAGAACTACTACCTGTCCATCAGATTTAGCATGAGTTGCATGAAGAAATTCGTATGACTGAGGAGCCTTTTTCGTTTCCGACTGAGCTAGACGAGATGTAAGAAGCTAGCCAGCTGACGATCGGCATGGGTCGTATTCACCTAACCTTGGAACATATGAAAAATCTTTGAGGGGACGAAAAAACGCGGACGGAGAACTTTTTTGAGCTTAAGAGCTCATCCTTCATCTAGATTCTCAAGCTCCGGAAGTATTAAAACAATTTTTACCACAAAACGCATATATTTGATACAAAAATGATATGCTATGCTAAAAATGTTTTCAGTAATCACTTTTTTGCTTCCTTTAAACAAAATGAATATTTCGATAAAAAAGGGGGAATCGATTTTTCAAAAACTTCTCCATTTAGCACTTGACTAAAATCCAATAAGCCTATAGCCTTGCTCAATCAAACCTAAAATTCTTGTGGTTAGAACTTTACGCCACAATTTTTAAAGAAGTATTTGTAAACAAGTTTACAAAGCAATCTGTTTTCTGCAAACGCTTACTTTTTGCATTAGGCACTATAGACTATCGCTATAAGCACTTTGATGCTTGAACACAATAAGAAAAATAAAAAATAAATAAATAGAGTGGCGCAACAGCTCGAGGTGAACCAGGGCCAACTTCTCAACTGTGTTAATTTCTTTACATACAAGGGGACCTACAATTTTTCGTCGAATCCGAATGGCACTTTGAGAAATTTTTCAAGACAAATGATACCCTCGAAGGGCTTGTCAGACCCTCGCGGAGGTGGGGGCCGTGAAAAACAGCAAGTCTTTTTTTTCAGGTGACGATGGTAGGATTTGTGTGTGCACCCCACGAAAACACAATAAGAGCAACATTTCTTCGCTTCATGTAAGTATTTGTGGCGTTTGCTGGTACGCAATCGCCTGAAAACATTGGATAGTTGTTAGTTGCATAAATTGTTTCCGACAAACATTTTTTTGTACACAGCTCTTAAAACTCGGCAAGTGCGAGGCTCGTGCTAAAAATATAACCTTGAAACTTTGAATCCCCTTATTATTTCGGCACGAAAGTATGAAAAAGTGGGGAATCGCAGAATTAAAAATCATGATTTAGAAATTATGACAAAGTGGGGTCACCGTGTATCCTCAGAGAGGGGTGAACTAGAATTTATGTGTGTGGGTTGGCATGGCACCGAAATCCCAGAATTAAAAATCTTGATTTAGAAATTCCGACAGTGTTTGGGTCGTTCTTACAAAAGGACTTCGACTCATACAGCGGCTGATCTTCGGCTTTGATTTGCGGGATTTGATTTGATTTCCCGGATTTTGATTTGCGGGATTTTTGAAAATTCAATTCTTCAATGGGGCTTTGTTTCATTATGAAATTAAACTCCAAAATCAAAACGAAGCAAAGCCCCGATACTGTCAAATATTGGCAGGCAGAGGGCAGCATGCCCCCTAGCATTCTAAATTTGTCACATTCTAAATCAACACATAACCTCGCACCATTCGAAATTCGAGGAGTGTGCCCAAGCCAGGGGTTGCAGGGTGGTGGTTTGTCCCCACATTCATAGTGAACAGTGCAATGAACAGTTCTTTTCATAGGAGATGAGGACGCAATATAAAAATTAAATTATGCCCCACAAAAATGAGATTAGGCCCAATTAAAAATCTTCAAGTTCTTATTGCATTCGTGTTTTTTCACCTTATTTAATTTTTGACTCTGGGGCCTTATTTCCTAGGGCCATTGTGACACTTGGGATTTTCCTCCCGATCTCGATTCGGGAATTTTGACTCGGTTCGGTCCCCGGAGAATGTAGAAACCTGGACACGCTAATTTTGACATTTTACGTCCCGAGTTTTATGCTTGTATAAATATCCTTGTGCGCGATGGGCCTTTCAGGTACTACGAGCTTCTATGAACAGCAGGCATATAGTACTTGTAGGTGGCTTTCCACTTTATTGAAATACAAACCATAAACAAAACCTACGACTTAAGGGCTTCATGCGTCACATACGCTCTTCTCATTCACTTTCGATAGTCCTCGGCCGACCTTATCCCTTTTTTTTTAATCTTATCTAGATGAAGTAGAGGTAACAGAAAAAAATCGATCGATATTACGGTAGATAGTATTCCAATTAGTCGTTACATGGAATTTCACTGTCGCCGCTTAGATAAATATTTAGTCAACACATCGTTGTGGTTATGCAATGCACACACAGGGATGTATTGCAATTCAGTTGGTTTGAGTAATTGGCTACACTGTATCGCTCTCTGATAAGCGTTTGCAGTTACAAATGCATACAGGGTAGAAAATTAAGGTTAAAAACTAAAAATAAAACACTTTGGCTAATCTGTTTTTTTCTTTTTTTTTCGACCAGCAAATGCCTTGAAAATTAATCATGAGGTTGTTTAGTCTCTTGCAAAGGCAGCACAATTGTTTTTCTCGTTCTAGTTTTCTTTTGGTAAAAAAAAATTACAAAAAAAAAATCGATTGAATTCTATTTTCGATGACAAGAGGAAAGGAAAATACTGAGCTACGTCACTGCTGCGGGTGGTTCGAGTCATTTTCTCTTTTTATATTTGTGCCTCAGGTTGAACATTTCACCGAATAGGCATGCTTTAGTAGAGTGAGGTCAGTGAGGTAAGCGTTTTTTGGCATCAATGCAAATTTTTGTCATGCTTTTTTTTCAAACTGATTGAATGACATGTTGCAAAAGAGAGTGGTCAAAAGATATCCGTACAAACGGTGGGTTGAAACAGAAACTATAAATGAACAGCCACATCAGGTTTATCATAGTACTTTCGCTAACTAGCGATTCCCATCTGAACAAAACTTGTTTATGTAAAAGTGTTGTAAGAGCGTTTACTGATGAATCATTGCAGTTGAATAAGACCACCGGGTAAATGTTTTTTCGCCAAAAATTTAAACTATGTATGCAATTAGTGAAGTTTGTGGAACTAGCGTTTTTTTGGCAACTAGGCAAGCTTAACGCATTGTACTTGTTTAATGAACTCTATTTAGTATAGATATTTCAGAAGAATATGGTCCGGGAAGTTGTCCAAAAAAAGTGCTGGGAAATCGTGCGTGCATTAGCTTGTGAACATATGTTTTTAATTTTTTTCATTGAAATTTTTGCCTAAAAATGGCTGTATAAAGTGGTGCTTGCTGTACTAGAATGTGGTGTATCTCGCCCCTCCTTAAATATTTCGTCATAAAAAAGATGTTAATATAATTTTGTTCAAGCAATCTCTGCTCAGTCACTGCTTTACAATTTTTCAAGTACCTACTAGGACCCCACGATTGAGTGAACTACTCAAGGCCTACGACTTTATGAGCAAAGTAGGACCTTTAAAATTTTAAAGTGCTCTTTCGTCTTCATAAATAAACAATTCGCATCATCTTCACTTGCATACAAATAAGTCGACCAACCCTGTTGGCGTCGATTTGGAACAGTTGAAGCTCGTAGGTACTATTACGTATCGGACGAGTCCAAAATAAATCTTCAGGAAAACGATGTACACAGAAGAGTGAGGGAGAACGATTTGCACGGGCTTGTAGTTATAAAGGAAGGAGTGGCATTTCTTCGGAAGGCAAAACTGATCTTCAATTTGTAGAATTGAAGGGCCTCGAACTCTAACTGTCGAACGATATATTTACGAGGTGTAGAGGACCTTGTTATGCCATATAATCTTTCGAGCCGAAGATTTCATACTGAAGCAGAACAACGCCCGACTACATACCGCAGCAGCTACAGGGCGTGGAACTATTAAATTTCCATTGAATATCCATGAGGTGAACTTCAAAGAAGGGTCAGGGCCAGAACTCAGCCCGTAGAAAATCTCAAGGAACTAATTGTATCTCCAAATCGAAGACAACGAAGTTAAGAGGGTGTGCCGATATTTTGGTGAAACTTACTTTGAAAGGCTTGGTGTTGGTAACCGAAAGTGTACCTCCAGATCCAGGCGATTTTTCGATGCGGCTGAAGCATGTTCTTGAAATTCTAGTCTATTGGAGAAAATTCCTTTATAGTTTCTTAAGTTAAAGAAGGTTGTCTTCTTGGCTTAGATCTAGCACCCAGGCATCCATTTGTCGGTAGTGATTTGAACCGGTTAGAGCACTTAGCCACTGGTTCAGTGTACTACCTTGCAGGTGCCTTTCTTCAATGCACTTAGTTTTCTTACTTTGGCGTTCACCACTTCAGCCCCGAACATCAGCTATTTTATGAGGTCAAAGGCTAGACATCTACAGAGGAAGCAGTCCATCCTCACAAAGGCAGGAAAAGTACGAGGGTCTCACAAACCCTCCGAGAGTATTTTTTGTCATGAGAGACCTCTCGAAAGAGAGACCGTTCGAAATCAGCAACAAATTTAAGGTCTCTTTCATGAGTGTAAAACCACCTGAAACGCACACAACATACATGATCGTAAGAAAGGTCAGGCAATGACTCTTCTGAGCTGCAAGTTCCAACTAGTTTTTATACCCCATCCAATAGGATAGGATGTATATTAAGTCACACAAGGAAATAAAAATTAAAGACCCCCAAGTCCTAAAAGGCATATGATAATTCTAAATCGAATAAGCCATGCCCGTCCGCTTGTATGTCACGTATTTTAGGCTATAAATTTTGAGCTAGGGCGCTTTAAATTTCGTATATAAGCTCCATGTTATGCCAAGCAGTGCAAGTGTTAAAATTTTTAAAATCTCCCCACAGAACCGCCCACAATCGGCCTAAACGTGCAACTACTTCCTGGTGCTTTCAAAATGTTATCAAATCGTGTTAGAAGCCTGAAAATTGACATTAGCCATCTCCTAAGAAGTAAAAAGAAAAATGAAATGTGGAAAAATGGAAACGGTGGAATGATCACATATATGACGTCGCTAAAAACGCCTGCGAAATGCTTAGGATTTCTAAAGCGATGCAAAACGTACTTTACACCTTCAGATTTAGCTAGCATCTACAAAGCGTTCATACGCCCTAAATTGGAGTATAACTCCCACGTCTGGGCTGGTGCACCTAAGACCACCTTACATATTCTTGATAGGATACAAAAACGAGCGTTTAAACTATGACCTTATTAGAGATATGATCGACACCGACAGGTGAATTGATTAAGCTATGTGGACGGGCGGGTCCGTCTGTATGTGTGAAGGTTTTAGGCCTTCAAAATCACGCTAGAGAGCTGAAACTTAACAAAGTTTTAAAATTGGTTAAACCCGCCAATAGCCATGCCCACTTCTGGCTTCAATGATAGACAACCTCTATTTTACATTTTCTTTCAAAATGCCTTTGGTCAATTAAGACAAGGAGTAGGAACTCAAATTTTTTGTACATGGCAAAGTTGGCCAGAAACCTTTGACACGACAAAGCCAAACCACCCACACCTTCGACCATGCCCACTTTTAACATGTCAGATCCTTAAAAACCCGATTTCTTGGAAACGTTACTCCAAATCGAAAAGATATTACTATTTGCTAAGTATGTTACATATAAAGCATTGAACTCCGCTCACTTTAAGGGGGCGTTTTTGGGAAGGAACCAATTTTTCCGAAACAATTTTCGCTTTTAACGCTTTTTTTCTTATGGCTCTAACTTACAATCAATTGGTTTTAATTTTTAGCTTTCGCCCATTTTTGGGAGCGTGGCCAATACAAATAATATATGAATTCGGAGCAAAAAACTTTTAGATTTGGTGTCACGGGGCTTATAGGGTCGGTCATATAGAAGATTGTTACAGACAAATTCTGGCACTTACTCACTTGTTTTCATTATTTTAGTTCCAAATCGAAAAAAATTTACTTAACGTGTTATGATATTCTTAACACTTAAGTCTTTATTTTGAGCACAGAAAATTTTGGGCCACACCCGCAGTAACTTGCGACTCTATTTTAGATTTCGAAACTTTCCTACAAAGTTTCTTATAACGCCGTCTTATTTTTAAGAAGTCGAATTAAAAAAAAAAAAAAAAATTTGAACCAAAAAATTGCATTTTTGTGTACATTTCAGAGTAGCTTACAGATATCTTGATAGTTTGCTATAGGGGTTGGGCCAGCCCTTTTCAAGGTTTACAGTAACCACAAATAGTCAAAAATAAGAACGATACCCAATTTATAATGTGGGATAGGATGGGGTATTCAAAGGTCCTTTTAACGAGCTGTAACTTCTGCGTACCTACTGTAGCACTTACTCACTGGTTTTTAGTTATATTTAGCCCGACATAAGATTTTGAAATCGAATTTTTAGATTTCGTCCATTCTAGACTTTTATCGTTAAAACAAACGGGGTAATCCCTTGAGGAATAGATTATTAATTAAGTGATAACTCCTGTTTGACCTGCCCTTAGTATCGCTTCCTCGTGCTAACTCATTTTCTAATGGAATTATTGACAAATTAAATCTCACGTGTGACAGTTCTTCGACCCTCTTATGATGGCACGACATAGTCACATAGTCATAACACAATGATAGAATCCATTATTCATTCTGTGGCACTTTTAAGTCACAGACTGAAAATCGTCAGATTCAATCTGTCGCCAAAATTGTCGATGGCTGCTCTTTGAGTGTTTTTTTTAGTTTGCATTCGTGTCAAAGTTTTTCCGTTTTATTTAAGAATCATAACTTTTTCATCTGCTCATTCACACCAGGCCGCTTCACCCCACAAACTCCTTAAGAATGGACGATTACTGATCCTAAGTTTTAGCATGGAAGAAATGTAATTTGCTTTTGAACTTTTTTTGAGACGTGCTGAGAAAATAATTTCTTTCATCATTGAGCTTCTAAAAAATTGTCATAACATTTTAATTAATCGATAACGTTCGAAACGGTTCTCTTTTTTATATCCGTTGATTCATCAAAAATTATTTAGTCAGCTGATGCGTCATTTTTCGAATAGTTTATGAAGAAAAAAAAATTCCTTTACGGTCATAACATAAGACATAATTACAATAAACTATTGTCTACTGGATTTTTTTTTATTATTTACTTCAGTGTAACAATGAGCCACACCCTTGCGATTAATAAAGTCAACCACCACAGGATTCACATTTATCGGATACATTTGGTGGGTGTATTTTTTTATGGGTTTTTGTTGCGATGTTATCATCGAATTGGCTCATATCTTATAGTCTTTTATCGTGTCACGTGATAATTTTAATTGTTTAGTTACATATACAAATGCGTTGCCTTTTGTTTGAACTAAAGTCCGTCGCCTTTTGTTGTGTGAATCTGGGGTCATACACTTAAGTATTCTTTTAAATTTATCCTTAAATTATATCCGTCTATGTTGCGATTGTTCTTTAATATGTTACCCTTTTTCTTGTTCATTTCAGGTAAGCGACTCTTGGATTACTGTACCTGACGTGTTTAAATTGGTAGTAGATATACTTCATTAGTTAAAATTTTTTAGTGTTGAATGGACTTATTTTAAGGGGAATATATATGACGATAATCTACATTACATCGAAAGTACTAGCCCAATGTGCTGTTTGGGAAGATGTGCCTCTTAAAAAAGATCTACAAAACTAGTTAAAAGACTTCAGAAGATGCTGATGAGCTTATAATTTCAGGCGGCTTTGGCTGGAGGCTGCTGCCGCCCTTTTGTTTTTTAAAGTCTGATGTTGAAAAGGACATATTGTTTGATGAAGATTCGACACCCCGCAGGAACCTTTGTTCCTTTCCATGTTACTTCACGAAGTCGTACAAGAAGCAGTGACAGTTCTCTATAGCCCCAGTGACAATAAGCCTGTGTTATATGTATAAGATGTGGAGTAAATCGTTTAGGGTAGTCCCGCAATAAAAATATTAAGACACAAAACGTGGTCAAAAAATTAACTCCTACCCTTAAATTTTTTTGTCTAATTAAAATGGGCTGCCTTTAAAATGGTTTGGTTCTTTAAAATTGTAAAACACACCAGTGTAATTTGCAAGGAGGAAAAAGGACTGTTGTATTTTGAAAATATTTTTCTGTTATGAAGAAAATATTGCGCTAGTCCTGGACTGGAAGTAACACTATTCAACGTCAACCCAACCCAATTTGTGTTATGCAAAAGATCAAGCTAAAAACAGAACTGGAACAGATATAATTCATGGTGTAAGTAAGGACACCAGCAAAAGTCCTGCTGAAGATTCCGCTATGATTCTGAAAGTTGGGCTTTTAACTTTGTCGTATTTGGTGTTCTTACTTTTAGTTTTTCTTTTTTTCGGTGGAGTGTGAATACCCCTATGATTTTATGCGGACTTTTGAAGTATAAATAAGCAACATGACTGAATCAGGTGGATTGTGCCGAGTGAATTTTATCAATTTCTAAAGGCTATTTCCTAATCTAAGAATCATGTTATATCCTAGCTAGTTTCCTAGCTAGTTTGTTGATCTCTTTATGAAGTTATCTGCGGTTGGCTAAGACTATTTGGCTCCTGAGTGGCTGTACCTTTTAGATTTCCCTAATTCGCTAAGTTCTGCAAAATCGCAAAAATCGTCCAACAATCGTTGTGGAGCCAGGTTAATGAATTTCACATGCAATTTCACATTTCACATGAAACTATTTTGTACATGCTTGAGTGTACCGAATTCGAGAATTTTGGCTGCCACTTTAAGTAAACAAAGCTCCACCATTATCTACTGCCGAGCCAAATGCATCGTATTTGTTGAACCTATATTCCCGTGCTTAGGGTGAGCCAACAAAAGGCTGTGGATGCTGCATCTCAATAACCGTCAAAAACTGAACTCAGTTTCAAGCAAAAAGCTAACCGAACGTATCGTTGCTTATATTGAATGGCAAAGCCATACAAAATTAAATTTAATATTGAAAGGTAAAAAATTACAACTATATTTGCAATTCTATAAACATTGTAATAATGGCTAGTCCCATGATCATTTCAAACGCTGCCAGCCAAACATCGTCGAGCACAATCTTTGACAATTAAATTCATTTACCATAAAGCACTACATTCATGATATTTTCGGTCAACTCAAAACTTTTTTTCTGCTCTGAAGGTGCTGTTGTCTCCTGGATCACTCACCAGACATTGTGGTTATTTACCAGCGTTTTCGTTGAAGTAAAACAAATAATAAAGGAAAAATCTACAATTGCAATGTCTATCTCGAATTTGAGTACTGGTTTGTCAGAGTTTGTATTGGCCGTTTAAAACACCCTCTTCTCTTCTTACCCGCCAACATAAATATTAAGCGGATGACATTCAAATGCAAGTTTAATTTTTAATTGAATACTCTCTTTGTTATACCACTAATTTCTTTCGTGTTGACGCTAAACAATTGTTTGTGTCTGCTGTTGTTGCGTGCTAGAAGATTTAAAATATTTGCTGGAAGCAAAAAAAAGTTTCCTATGCCTCGCAAACAACTAAGTGTTTAAAGCAAGGGTGAAATCGACTGTAGTGATCTGTGATTTTCACATTTTGTGACAGTCAATGTGATCAAACCATTTAATCCGTCTGCATAAGATGATCACAAAAATATTGATCCGAATCGTTGCTTTATTTAGGCTTGTGATGTAAGAGCACTGATTTTTATTCGTACATGCAGAAAGTCAGCCTAAGGATAGGCAAAAACACCACCTAAGCAGAAAGTTTGAAAACTGGTGTCCAGCTAATTTTGATCGGGAGCTGCCACAAGAAATTGTGATGATCACAGTTTACGCAGACGAATTTTTGTGATTTGTGACATCACTGATCACTTTAGCCGATTCGACCCCAGTTTTTTTCTAAATTACCTGAGCAAAAAAATTATGCGTTTGTTGGAAAATCAATTATTTTTGTGGAGCAATTAATTTTTTGAAATTGCGATTTTAACAGTTGCAATTTGTATACCTCATCCCATGCGAGTGTACTAAGTTTGTCACATAGTTGGTAAAACTGTGGAATAATAACGATAGACCCCCAAGATCTTAGGGCAAGGGCATATGATCTAGACCGGATTCTGTATTGAATTATCCATGTCCGTCTGAATATGATTGTCACATAAAACCAGGTTTTTTGATTTTAGTATGTACATGATGTAAGTTTTTGGCCACGCCTCCGTTTAGTAATCGATTTTCCAGAAAAAAAAATTGAATTTGAACCAAACATTTTTTACCTAACGTGAAAATATTTATGCTAGTATTCATCGGTGGTTAGACCTTTGTAGGATATGACTTACTCACTGGTTGGTTTTGTTTTTGGCGCTTGTTGGAAATAATTCCATTAAGTTTACATAATTACATAAATTGCTTAAGAAATTTAAGGGGGAGCAATTTTATTTTTTATGAAAACATTTAATTCGTTTGGAAAAAACAAATAACTGCTTGCTGAAAACATTTTCAAAAACACTCTTATTTTCAAATATTTTTTGTTGCTGATAAAGGGGAAAGAACTTATAAACGATACAAACTTTTACATTGCAAGGCAAAAATACACTGGTATTCACGACAAATATTTTGTTCACGACAATTATTTTTTAAGTGTTGGTATAAGGTAGGTAGGTAGGTTGATTTGATGCTTTTCACACCTAACTTGGACTATCAGTTGCTTCTGCTGTGTTGATATGAGAACCTTCTCAACACCTGAAAAGAGCCACAAAGAATGCACTGGCAGAAAATCACAGTGTCAGTATTTGAAATCATACGGAATTGTATATTAGGAGGTAGTTCCGCTCTATTTTTCCTGAATCCTGTAAAAAGATCATCGAAAAAGTAACTGCCGAGGGAACTTTAGAAATCATACCGTCACCACGTCTGACTACATAGTCGCTTGGCTGTAATTCGCTCTGCAAATGGTGTTGTTCTAGTTTTCGAATTTATACCTCTTTAGTTCCACATTTCCACAGCCGCCTTTCGCCTTAAAAGACACTGCAGTGGCGATTGACCCTGATGAATTTGCTTAATACTAGAGCTTCACAGAAGATATACCTGCGCCTGTTCCGAAGTCCATCATAGACGGCAATCTAATCTTCCCCTGCAGCTGTATTTTCAAACCAGTGACTACCTTCCGGTGCACTCATCGAATCTCCTGCTGAAAACGAACGTCGGAGGTAGGCTGTCCGTATCACTGAAGTATCTATAGTGATACACCACTGAGAATCCGTAGAGATGGGTGCATAACGACTGGAAGGGAACCACAGTCCGGATTTTAGTATGTCTTCCCGTTTTTCTTCGTTAGGGCATAAAGCTTGTGGCACTGATCAGACTATAAAGAGATAGCCAACTCTGCAACCCCCAACTCTGCTGCCCGCTAAAACCCGCAGAAACACCTACAGGGAACGAAACGGAACGTATTGGAATCTGCCATGAATTTGCCATTGATTTCCCGTCTGTGTGAAACTGTGTGAAACAGCTGAGAGTGTAGTAGTGTGTCAGGCAAAACAGAACACATATGCAGTCCCCAGTCAGTGGAAGCTTGGGGGCAAAAAGAGAATTCTTGTGCTGAGTTGGCTTTCTCTTTATAGTCTGATCAGTGGCTTGTGGGAATGATGGTGGATGACTGTAGTTTCCGCGGCGGGTTTTCAAGAGCCTTACCGACTCAGCAATGCTCGCCTACCATCGGAAACTCATTTTCTCATCATCATCATCATTTTCGGTGACCGCTTATTCTTTGAAGGGTGGCGGAGCGAGGGCGGCTAAATGGTCCTTCCATCATTACCGATCATCCGCCACCAACTCAAGAGACACAGGAAACTCAAGAGTTATCACTCATTTTCTTATCACTTCTGAATTCTGTCCACTCGCGGTATATAATACCTAATACTTACGCATTTCAAAGTTAGTTGTAACACCTTGATCGGGAGTTTGTTATATAAGAGAACATAGATTCGATATCGGATAAAACTCCATACCAACCTGCTCGTCAAGACCAAGCACCTTGGCTCGTCGTCGAAGTCGAATGTTGGGCTGCGCTGACCGGCTACTTTCTTTTCAATATTGAAGCAATTAGCTCCAGGTTCAGGGGGATTGTGCATACTTCCACATACATGAACCATCAACTTGCAGCGTACAAAATTTAAGCTTTAGGTGCATTATTTTGGTTAGAGGAGAAGTTCATTGGCCTCCATGACCATTTGGTTTGTCTCCCTAAGACTTTTGCCTGTGGTTTTTTTCCAGAGCAAATCGTATGCCAATATTTTGGCGACATTTTCAGATCGCTATCGTTGAAAATTTAAATTCTTCATTCTTATTTCTAAAAATATGTATGCTTTGGAACTTGTTTACTCAGTAAACACATATCTTCTTACGTCGCGGAGCACTATTTCAGTGTTATTACAAGTTCCTAAGAATATATTCCTAAGATATGAAAAACCTTATTCTTCAAAAAACGTGGATGTTTTTGATTTTCGATGATCGTTTGCACGAGGAGCCGTGGCTAAAACAATGTTTTTTTTCTACTCATAGTTTTGTTGTCCTGCCATCGTCACCTGAAAAAAAAGACTTGTTCTTTTTCACGGTCCCCACCTCCGCGAGAGTTTGACAAGCCCTCCGAGAGTATTAAATGTCTTGAAAACTTCTCAAAGTGCCGTTCGGATCCGGCAAAAAATTGTAGGTCCCCTTGTATGTAAAGAAATTAACACACCAGCATACATTGTTGAGAAGTTGGCCCTGGTTCACCTCGAGCTGTTGCGCCACTCTATTTATTTATTTTAATTTTGTTGCAAGCCGAACTTCATAAGTCAATAAAGTTTTATGTGGAATCCATGAAGAACGTATTATGTTTAACTTAATAGATACTTCCAACTATCTGTTGGCTCACACCATACATGCGAGTAGCGCTTTTTATATTAAATGAGAAAATTCAAATCTTTGTTTGAAATCTGCATCAGCACCCTGTTGCGTTTCTTAATTCGGTGGCAACTGCCGTTTGGGAACACCAATAAATCTCCAAATCAGCCCTCCCGAAACGAAACTTGACGCATTCAGTATCCATATCTGCTAGCTTTGCCATATTCCTAACTTAAGAAGAGTTTAAAAGGTTTACACCAAAGTTCAATAAAGTTATAAAAAAAGTAAAATTTAGAAAACGGCCCGTGGAAAGACCGCGAACCTCAACGTCGTACGTATCCTACCTAAGAACTGGATTGCTAACGCTTACTAGTACTACTTCACACCTAAGAAACCTTAAATATTGAACTCCTAGATCAAATTGTAAGTCTGCAATAATAAATTGGCTACACATAGCGGGGCGGATGGCCACGAATGACTTAAGCTTTAGTCTCAAACATTACAGGCCCCTTATAATGCTCTGCTAGTCTATGGCAGGCTGCTATTTTTTTGGTATTGCGAGATGTTGCAAATACAACAGAAAATTCGGGTGCTTGCCATCAGTAGGAATGCCCATTTTGGGAATGACGCCTTAGAGGTTTTAGCTTAAGTCCGACCATTTATGGATTTTCAAAAAACTCACATGAAAACCCCGCAACATCTGTGTGCTACAGCAAAATTATTAGTTCAAGGCTAATTGCATTTATTAACTGCAACAGCAACCGACCTTATATGGCTATCTTTGCTCTTCTCTAAAAGGAGTACACCTAAGTGCACAACCGTAGATGGCGAAAAGTTACAACTTCAAAGACATAACAGAATGTCAAGTTTGTTTCAAATAAATTATAAGAAATTCAATCAATTAAATGATTTCAACAATGTATGAATCTATGATGCACATTTTGCATTTTAATTTTTTTTTGCCATTTTTTGTCTCCAAGTGTCATTCTGACTGAAGTAAAATCGTCAATAACCTGTTGGGCGAGTATGTTTCTCGATTGAGATTTTCCAAAGAGAAATGGGTGTACACAGCCCTGTGCATGTAGGGGGCATCCCCTAACCCACCTCGCGACCAACAACAGCCGTTAAGTGTCGATTTAACCGCGAAACATTTGTTGTGGCCGCTGATTGGTTCTGGTGCTGTGCTGGATGTTGTTTAACATGCAAACAGGTTCCACACTAAAACTCTTAAAGCAAAAAATAAATGTTTTACCAAAAGAAAAGAACACAAAAAGAGTGCAACAGTGTGTACGAGGCATAACATTTGGCTTAATGTTTATTTACTGCTGCCTTAATTATAACGGTCTTGTATCGTATCGCTTCCTCTTCGGTCTGCTTCTTTGGCGGGGAATCCAAATTGTTCAATGTGTACATAAATTGGCTCGCATTTCTTATGGTCTTGTTCCAATTAGGTAATTTTTTTTTAACCATGAACCATTGAAAGTGCAACACAGTTTTATAGAAAATCGTGAGGCGAGTTTAATATTTTTTTTACACTCATAGTTGCGACACTTGTTGCTTTTTTCAGCTTTTTATTTTGATTTGCCATAGCTTTTTACCAGAGGCTCACAAAACGAAAGTAGATGCCGTACATATTGTACTGAGCATAGCGAATTGTTTCACTTAGGTAGGAACCTACCTGAAGTATGTTTATGGAACTGCCTCTGGCACGGTCTTTAACCTCAACGATACCATAACCGCGGTGATTTTAGTTCACGCTTTATTCACCTTGATGTAATTTTACAGACGCATTATGAACTTTAAAGTGGTAAGATAATTACTTAACTTGATGTTGAACAGTCTTAAGGCAGTCAAGGTCTTGGAAATACCTATGTAAGGACAGAATTTTAATTAAGAACACAACAGATTTTGAATTGTTTTTGATTTTAAATAATGAAAGATTGACATACCTGTTTTATTCGACAGAATAGATGTGTTTTGGGACGATTTCGAATGGTTTTTCTAAATTCTTATTTTGTAAACATAAAAAAAAACCAAACTCAAACTGTCAGATTTCTTCCGTCAGATGTTCAGATTGAATTTTCAGTTAATATAATAACACTGTAAAAGTGGGCATGGTAGGTAGTGTGGTCGGCTCATTTTTCGTCGTGTTAAAGATTTTTAGCTTTTTGTTTAACTTGTTCCAAAGGTATTTTAAAATGAAATGACATTGAAGCTAATATAGGGCGTGGCCGTCAACGGATGTAATTAATTTTAACCCCTTGTCTGTGCAGCATAAGAACCAAGCCGTGTCCCAAGCTCTAGCTATCTAGCAGTATTTTGAAGACCTAAAACTTTTACGCATACCGACGGACGGTTGGACATGACTTAACCAATTCAGCTGGAGGGATCGTGTCAAGCGGGCATACGTGGCACTATAAGCCTGCCGCAGAACGTTCGGAAGCATGTGGGGACTGAAACCAAACATGGTACACTGGATGTATATAGCGGTTGTAAGACCCATCTTAACTTACGGTGCAGTTGTATGGTGGAAGGCTACGGAAAGAAAGTGTCATCTCTCTAGCCTCACCAAAGTTCAAAGGGCAGTCTGCACGGGTATAACAGGGTCCCTAAGGACCACACCCACCGCGGCACAGGAGGTACTACTCAACCTCACCCCCTTGGACATATACTGCAGCAGCAAGGCAGCTAAAACAGCTGTTCGCCTAAGGGAATCCGGACTTTGGTCCTCAAGATCTTATGGACACGCCTCTGTGGAAACTCAGTGGGCTGCCTCCACAAACACCCCAGTCACAGATTACGTACCTATGACATTCGCCTTCAACAGGAGATTCGCTACCAGAATACCTGAAAGAGGTGAATGGGAAGATAAGACCATTGCAGGAGATGACGAGATCGGCGTATATACCGACGGTTCTAAGATGGACGTCGGAACCGGTGCGGGCATTTTCTGTGGAGATTTGGGTCTAGGTAAATCTTTTCGAATTAATGACGACTGCAGCATTTTTCAGGCGGAGCTGGCAGCCATAATCGAAGCTGCCTCCGAGCCGAAGAAACATTGCCCCGCAAACAAGACCATCACCATATACTCTGATAGCCAAGCGGCAATTAAAGCCTTGGAATCAGACGTGGTAAAGTCAAGGGCTGTGAAACTATGCAGGGAAATTCTGAACGAGTTATCACTTGGCAACACTGTAACTGTGTGTTGGGTGCCAGGTCACGCCGATATATCGGGAAACGAAGAAGCGGACAAGCTTGCGAGATTTGGGTCTGGAATGAATGCATCTCTAGCCCTCAAATCTATAAGAGTCCCGCTGAGTTCGATAGCACGTAGGATAGAAACTGAATCCTTGAGTAGAACCAATCTACGTTGGACAGAACTTGATACGTGCAGACACACAAGGGAGCTATGGCCAGCGGTAAGCAAAAAGAGATCACTATTTTTGATCGGACTAGCCCGCATGAACATCCGATTACTCACGGGAATCCTCACGGGGCACTGCGCTGTGGGTCTACACGCTGAGCGGCTAGGCATACCGCATAACGATAACTGCAGAAGCTGCAGGGACGTTGAAGAAATTGAATCTGTTCGTCACCTGCTCTGCGAATGCCCAGCCCTAAACAGCATCAGGCGTAGTATCCTCGGCAGCTACTTCTTCAACGAGCTCAAAAATCTAAATAATGTAGATCTAAAGGACCTCCTAAGATTTGTATACAATTCCGGATGGGTCCAAGAGGGCGGAACTCTGAGCTTCTAACAGCGGTCTATTTCTTTTTTCGTTCCAGGTATTAAGAAGGTTCCCAATGGACACAATGGACCCAACTGCTGGTCTAAGTGAAGCCGTGACTATTGTCAAAAGGGCATCCATCAACCTAACCTAACCTAACCAATTCACATGTCGGTATCGATCATATCGCGTTTTTAAGGTTTTATGGGTCTACGGTAATTATTTCACTGAGGTTGCCAACTATGCACTAAAATTAATATACTCTGGGTCAGGTTAACAAAACCTACAAACAAGTTTGACTTGTTCCCTAATGCAATTTTTGACAGGAAGATTTAAAGCAAATGCCATTTCACTTGAAAAAATTCCATACACGGAGCGGTCCGCAAATTCTAAATATAGGTGCTGAAATTTTTATCAAAACGTAGGGTGACAAATAATTTTTATGATAGTTTTTTTTTTGTTAAAAAAACTTAAAAAAAAACAGAAGGGTTTTTGTTTTCAAAATTTTAACACTTTTTGGGCTGTTACCGAAGTGATTTGTGCTCAGAGTCATATTAGCGTGTTTGCACATATTTATACACAATTTTAAACCTGCCATCCGAATAACCTCAATTTTTTTTTATTAAAAATTTTGGCTTTGGAAATGGTGCAGGGTTCCATAGCGTTACTCTTTATCTGTATCCAAACTCGCGCATCGTTAGCAAAAACTGGTAAAACGTTCTTTGTAGTTACTCGTACAAGCTAGAAGTGTCTTAGGGAAGCTGACCGCATCTTAAATAGCTCTAGAGTATCCTTGTAAATGTCTTTGAAATATTGGAAAACTCATGATTCTATATGCTCTTATGTAAATTTTGGTTCAAAGGTCTTATCTTCACTTTACAACTTTCCCAAGACTGAAAAATGTAGATTAAGAAATTTCAGCAGACGGCAGAAGCTGCGATTGTTTGTCATAAGATGCACAAATATTTTCTAGAACGTTTTTTTTTTTTTTCATAAAAAAAAACTTGTTCTTCCCAAACATCTTTCCAAAAATTCTTTGTTTAAAGTATGGGAGAAATAAATAACGTGTATATGGTAAAACAAATTATCTTATTATTACCTATACTGTTTAAGGGAGCTTTTTCTGAAAAACTTTTAATTTTTTTGTCATGGAAACATTAAGGTATATCTACTTTGTTTGGAAAAAGTAATAAAGTATTTGCTGCAAACTTTTTTAGCAAATCTTTTTTATTTTAAAATTTGTTGTTTCTTGCAAAGCTTGTTTTTGATAAAAAAAACATGTATTAATGTAACATTTGCATTGTATGTAACATTTATATTAAAAATTATATTAATTTAAGGCAAAAAACACTGGTGTTTATTCTTCTTTTCACTGCAGGCGTAGAATGTGATTTTTAATGCAATTGATTTATACCACGACACAACTGCCGAACACTAATTTAGCAGCAGTTTGAGCTGATGTATATGCCTTGAAATTGTTACCTACTTGATAGACCTCAGTGCTTCTCTTGCCTACGTTGGTAACAAAGCTGCGACAAACCTGTTGAAATCACCAATGCACAATAGGCTTTAAGTTGGTGAAGGTACAAGGGGAGCGTTAAAGGATAGCTCTTGAGAATTGTTTGCGTTGCTTAATGAATTCTTGCTCCCTTTTTCTCCAAATCTTTTTTTTTAGGCGTAGTCTTAACTCAAAACCCTATCAAGATCCAAAGCTTATATAAAAAAAGTTATGGGCCATAGCGATTTTCTAGCCTAGACAATTCCAAGTCGACTAACTAGATTAAAACGCTACAAGCTCTCAAAATAAGGTAACCTTTATCTTCCGATTGGGAAACCGAAGTCATATAAGCTGGAAGCAGTAGGTGCTATCTTATTAGAACAATGCCTATCTGATTAAGAATTTTACCCATCGCTTGGTCGGAGGGAAACTATGTAATGTAATCGGCCGCATACAGCAACTGTCAAATGCACTGATTTTCGATCGAAAAAAGTTTTTTAAAATTTGTGTGCCAATGAATTTTGAGAAAAAACAAAAAATAAAACTTAATGGTTCGGCCCATTTTTACTTGAACCCGTGCCAAGAGCCAACCCCGTGTGAGAACTTCGTGGCAAATCTGGAAATCCTTCTTGTTTTCGTTCAAATCTTCTTCACCCTTCTCAAATTTCTCGTGTCCAAACTGAAATCAATCGACAAATTCGTGTTTTCACAATCAATTACAAAATTTCCAGACACAATACTTCTTCATTTAGTCTCCCACCCCAAGTTCGTCAGAACCATCAATACTAAAGGTGTCTAACGCATTAATCACCATCGTCACACGTTTTTTACTTACGAGAAAAAGAAGAAATTGTAACAAAAAACCATTCATTTTCCAAGGAATGTTGCTCTGTATGTTGCCAGCGTAACCTGTCCAATGTCAAAGCATGTTGTATAACAGAAAACATTTTAAGGAAATAACGTCAATTCCATCTTGACAGTCCATCACTTGACAACATCATTATCATCAGCAGGCATATTGTCAACTGGCACATCGTGTCGTCGTCGGGGAGAGTAGTTTCACTTTTTTTTTTCTTTAAATAACGAGTTAAATTCAATGGTATATAATACAAAACAACTGCGAGTACTTAAATCACAAATTAAGTATTTTGTCTATACTTTTTTGAGTATCGAGTTACATTGTGTCACTGCAGAGAGAGCATCGCATGTGAACACTTTTATCAAATCTATACTATGTGTATAGATACATTGACACATTTACTCATTAAGAGAGTAAAAAAAACAACCTGCGAAAAGCCATATTTCTATGCAAACAACGAAAAAATTATTCGTCCAATTATAAATAGTTTATCTACATATTTCAAAAAGTAGGATTTTGTATTTGGTTTTTTGCATAATAAGCAACTTTTTTTCACTTGAACTGCAATCAAATTGTGTTGAAAAAAAATTAAACCCACAAATCAATTGTGGAAAATTTCATAAAATCGCTACACGAATAGTTGGAAATTTGATTCGCTTTCAAATGAAAATATGCCGACTGCTCACAACGTATCGAATTTCCACAAATGGCTTGAGTAGAAGGTATAAGTGTACGTACCTAGTACATACACCACATGGATGGTTGGTGTGCGCCTTTTGTGTTGGCACGTCTCACATCATTCCAAGTGCAACCAGGCATTAAACATTAATTTAATTGAATAAAAAATGCCGGAGAAAAATAGGTTTAACAGTCGGTCTAGCAGGTGGGATAGGTACTCACATTTCCAAACCAAATTTTTACATTCACATTAGAAACAATGTCAAGCTTTGGTACAATAAGTCTCTTGTCTGTCTCCTGATGTGAAATGTACAATTAAAATGGATCGCTAAAGGTGACAAAAATATCAAACGCTGAATGCGTCGCGCTGCACAGATTCGGCAAAATCAAGGTCGTGTGCGTCCATTAGATCTTAAAAAGCAAAACTACAACTTCCAAATTAAAAAAAGTAACCATGCCCAAAAGACACGTAAAGCCGCGTTGTCACAACCACAAGGAACAGGAACAGAATCAGAAATTCATACATTAGCAACGCAAAAAGCATTCAGCGAATTTAGGTTTCAGTCGCCAATGTATGGGATTTCTGTTTTACGTTGCTTGTGACAACGCGGCTTAGCAAGGAAAATTTCATCCATTTCTAACCCTTAGAGCGGTTTTGTGTCTTCTCGGATAAACCGCCAAAATTTTAAAATGTCACAGCGCCAAACGTCATCCCCTATAATATCGAAGCCTTCAGGAAAAAATTCACAAACTTTTTGGGCAATAAAAACAATAATGCCCGAAAACGTGGAAAAAACGTCGAGAACTCCAACAGTTAGTAGACCGTGTGTGTGTTTAGCTCAAAAATACCTAATTCACGAATTTTTTTGAGTCTAATGTTAAAAGAATAAAACCACAGAGCGCCTGTTTGTCGGAACCCTTGTTAAGCACTTCAAAGACCAGTGATGTTACTCCCACTGCACATTCTCCGTCATACACAAAAAAACGAGGAGCGAATTTTTGTTAATAACCAAGACTCAAATAACACTTTAATCTAATATTAATAACTGTCACTTAAAACTGTGGCTTTGAGAACTCCTCGAGTACTAAATGTATCGGCATGCTGTTTACACAAAATTAACGTGTGGTTTATTACGTTTATTGAAAGTTCTTACTTTTATATTTTTACTAGGTTTTTTTTTTCAGAGATAAGAATAATTAAAAAAGTTGAATCCTCAAGCCACTCACCCCTTCCAAAATAATTAGAGATCATGACCTTATTTAAAAATAAACTAATTCTACAGCCAAATACCCCTGAGGAAGTCAACAAAAACCGACGAAACATTGCGTCAATGATGGATTTAGCTTTAAATAATTAAACAAATTCGTAGAGTTGTAGTTAGGGTTGCTTTAGGCATATATTCGACCATCCCACCGGGAAAGCAGTTCATCGAGTGTGATATTGCAAGTTTTTATCTGTCCTGGCAAGATCTTTAGTTCCGGATTTTTGAAATAATACTAATCTATACGTCGAAAATACGATAAAAACAATTGGCAACCCTTATTGTAGAACACAGTAGCAAATAGTCCTTAAATCCCATCTAAATTAGGAAATTCACCATATGAATTCAAGAAGACATTTATCGCGTAATAATTCTCTTCCACACATGAATTCGTTCTGTGCGTTTTTTAAGTAAAAATCAAACAAAACTTCTATTGTCAGCTGACTGTCATCAACCCGGTGTTTGTATAAAGGCATGCGCAGAACGGTTAAAAAGTTAAATGCGTTGAGGTGTGCACACTGCAACAGAATGGTGGATTTTGTTCATGCTGCTGGTTGATATTGATTAAGTTGGTCTACTACCGACTTTGTGGACTGAAATCCCATGAATATCTTAAACGTTTTTTTTTGTATTTTTTTTTTGTCATTTCGTTTCGTATAATCATAAATTCGGTGGCAGTTAAAAATTAATTTAAGTAATTCTTTCTGAATCTGACAGAATATCAGAGCTGTCGGGAGCAAGCAAAAACTCATTTTTACAAGTAGATATGCAGAAGACCTGACGGGCAGGCATTGCCTTTTAACACCACAGGATATAATTGAGAAATGCCAAAAATAAAAACGTAAAGTTAATCTCCTTTTTTCGGTGGAGTCACATTGGTTTTAACTTTTAAGCGTGAAGACACGAAAGTTCTTAAGTTTTTTTTTCGACTGGCTTAGACTGGGCCAATGTCCCCAAAATGTGAGGTTAGTTGTGTCCTCGCAGCTTCCATAATTGCCCCATCCTCTGCAGCTGTTTTCATAGTTATTTGTGACCAGCAAGTATTGCTTATGAAAAGGACCAAGTCTTTCTATCTTTCTTCAAGATGAACTGATACACTCACATCTTAAATTATATAAATAGGCCACCTTTGCCAAGAGATTTTACCGGCAGACGAAGTGGTCTTCCGAATCTTATATTCCATCCGCCTGAGCTGGGTGCTGGGGTGTAATCTATTGAAGGGCTTGTTGAGAATCTATTGCTTTAGTGTTGACGTCGAGACTTATTAGCTTTGTCTTTGCGTTGAAATAACTCGTGGCCTGGAATACAGCACACTTTTACATAGTTCTGTTAGCTAAAAACCAAAAGCTTTTAGCGATAACTCTCTTAAGCTAGAATTTGAACTCTATTGCAGATATAGACTTCAAGGCCTGACTGTCGATAAATAAGGCGATTTTGACTGCAAGCACCCCCACTCACCCCCACTTATAAAAATCTTATTGTTTTTAGATTCCATTTTCAAAACCCAGTTTCAACGAGTTGTTCCGCCTGAGAGTAATCAGAGTGCCTATAGGTGCCCTGCGACAGAGGTTTGGGTCCGACTCCCACTTCGGTAATCTAAAAAAGACGTTATTTTTCACGGTTTCCACCGCCCTGGCTCGCATCGAACTACTGCACTTTCGGAACAGATTAGCTTCGTTAAACCAGGGCTTTTTTGTGTAAGCTTGCGACAAAGTTTTGTCTACCCTTGTTTGAATGAGCAGCCCATCCCCAGCGAAAAGATTTAGAGGAAAGAGGAAAAAAAATAATGAAATACCAACGCTAATGAGCTAGTACGGATCATGAAAATCCTGCACAGAAACATATCTGGTGAGCATTCCCCTATCCGCCACCTGGGGATAGGAGCCGATATTTAGGGACTATCTTTCCCAAAACTAAAGGCTAAAGCCAAAATGGAAGGCTTTGTACGGACCCGAACTTTTGCCCGTCTTACACGCGAGAACTTCCTATTCTCGGTATTCGGCATTCGAAAATTCGGACGCTTTACACCTACCAAAAACGGTTTATAGGGTCGTCAAAAATATCTCATTTGCACAATCGTCATGCCGTTACAAGTGGATGGTTTGATGACGGATCTGGGTCCCCTTAACCACTGGGAAAAATGCACCTAGTCTTCGATGACTATCAGAGGTACATCCATCTACTGCGCTTTATTTCAGTTAGCACCAATTTGCATGACATGTCTATTGCCTTTTAAGGTAAATGCAGCCCCTTACCCGCGGACAACGGATTTCTTCTTATCTTCCAAATCTTATTCAAATATTTTCTGGTTATTAAAACAGTAATCAAAAACATTTGAATCCTCAATCTGAACATGTTCCTTTTAAAAAAATATATAACACATTTTTACACCATAAGTGGGCAGTCACCACGCGCAGCCTTGGACAGTGTGCTGCAGATTACAATGCAGAAGGACGCAGGTTCAAAGCCCGATTGGGACAATCGTGCTTTATTTTCCCGGCTTTGTAGACGTTATATTGTACCTTAAACATAGAAATAAAATTTTATGCAAAACCAAATGCATTGGTGTTTCCATTCTTGTTGCACATACTTTTGGAATGCAATTTGTTTATACAAACCTACTATAGGCTATAAGCTATAGAAATTCAGGTGTAACACTGACACCGGCATTTCACAGTCAATAGACAGGCGATTGCGGTAGCGGAGTGGCGCGGTGGTTAACTTCTATTTAGATCATTTGTTGCGTGCAGCAGGTTGATGGAACAACTTGAGAGATAATGTGTATCTGTGCCGATGTAAACCGCAAATCTCTACTCGAATGTAGGTCTTCACTTCTTATCTAAAAAGCGCCACGCTATGACTCTACGAACACTATGGACAAACAATTCAGAGCACGGTGCGGTTCAATGAAACAGCTCCATATATCTTTGTGCATTTGCCTGGAACACATGCAATTTTATTTTTTGATTGCCTAATGCCTAAGTGCTTATGAAATTGGATTGCAAATGCGCCTAACAAAAAATTAAATAAAACATTTGGACTGTATCTTTTAAATTTTTTTTTTCTCTGGCATTATCCTTTTTTTTTACATTGGTGAAAGGTGAACAAAAGTGAATAAATTGACTGACATCGTGAAATTGCCTTGACTAACACACGGCAAAACGCCAGAAGAACAACATCAACAAAAGGCCCAAACAGGAATGAGGATGAAGGCAAAAAAGGGAAACAAAAACCCAAAGAAAACAGGAAAGTTTGTCTTCCAGGTTTATTTTTTTACTTTTTTGTTTTTGCGCCGCGCGCCGGTGACTGTTGTTAGTAGGTCAGTGAAATTCACTGCCATGCGATGCAGGCAATGCAGTCGACGATGTTTTGATGACGGTTGTACAGTTATTTTTGGGCGAACAGGATTTTTTCGTCGATTACCGACCGCTATCGTTGTTCCTTCCTCTTTTGGTAAAGTTTTGTTTTTTAAGGCCGTAATGAAATAAAAAAGAGAACCGGGATGGAAAGGCGAAATGACTCAGGAGATCGATACATGTTTGGAGAAGTAACCACACAAAAAGTTCAATTGAAGGGAGGTAAATTTTTCATAAGACTTCCATATTTGGATTGCGCTGTTGGAAAGGGTAAACAATAAGGCTTATTTGGGGTTTATTTGGACGTCTGAGATGTCGGATTTTCTAGGTCAATTGTTAGCTATATATTTATGTATGAAAATGTCAGCCAAAGGCAATAAGGCTTGTTGGAAAAGGCTTAGACATTCATGATTCCAGGGCCTTGAGGATTAATCAAATTAAGACGTCATCGATTTCAACGTAAGACTTTCAGGTCTCAAAAGACATGTATCTATGTGATCTATGAGCATCACTTAAATTGACTCCGTCATATCATTGATTCATAATTAGGTTTCTGATTAGGCGTCTGTTATCCAAGTTAGACATTTCAGATGTTTTTATAAAATACCTACTCTGCTTGTTATACCCTATTACACAGGAATTGAGTAATTAAGTTTGGGACGGGCGAAAAAGTAACATAGGGAAATAATAACGATAGAACCCCAAGACCTTAAGGGCATATGATCGAGACCGAATTCTGAGTTGAATGCCATGTCCGTCCGTCCGTTCGTATGCCACCAATTTTTAGGCCTTTTATTTTGAGCTAGAAAGCTGAAATTTCAGACGTAGGCTCTCTGTCATGCGAAGCAATACAAATGCTAAAATTTTTTGAACCGGCCTACAGACACGCCCACAATCGGTCTAAATGTTGAACTATCTCCAGTGCTTTCAAAACTGTAAGACGTCGTGAAAAGCTAAAATTTGGCATTTAGCATCTCTTAATGAATGCAAGATATAAAAAGTAAAAACGAAATCGGCAGACCGCCCCTTGTCGGCGTGGCATCGATTTAAAGAGTAAACCTTCAAATTTGTTCCAAATCGGAAATATAAAGGCAGAAATCCATAAAAACCTATAAATTTCCAGAAAAACATTGATTTCGACTGCTTTTTAGCTTTAGTTACTATGGATAGAATAAGAAATAAAATTTAGCACATAAAGTACACCGGAAATTTTTTTAGATTTCGTTCATCGAAATTTTCGTGCACGCCCATCTTTAGAGGTCAATTTTACAAAGTTATTGAATTTGAACTAAAAAATACATTTTCGCGTACATTTTAGCCGCAAACTTGGACATTTCTATGCTTATATTGATTTTCGTTAAAAGGAGTAAGGAATCATATTTTTTTCTAATTAAAATGATGCATGAATGTTAACGGAACGGGGATGGACAACAAGCAAATAAACGAATGGAAGGGAGATAGAAATGGAAAGGAAAATAGAAATATGGTATACCGCAGTCCGTTACAGACGGACCAGTGTCAGTATCTTCCAAGCCGAAATTCTAGCCATACTGATGCCAATAAAGGATTTAGACAAGGCGACGCTTGGTCATATAATTTTTAAGATCATACTCGAAAGAATTGTGCAGAACTCCCGCGCCAACACCAGAGGCAAAATATTTCAAAATTCCGTTCAACTACTTGCAGACGATATTGACAAAATTGGAAGAACAAAGCGTGATGTCAGTGAAGCCTTCGTGAGTATTGGGACGGAAGCGGCGAATATAGGTTGAGCAGTCAACGAGAGCAAAAGCAAGTATATGCTGTCATCAAGAAAAGACACTCAACACCGACGTCTCGGACTAAACATCACCATCGACAGCTCTAACTTTGAGGTAGCTAGGGACTTTGGCTACCTGGGTTCCACTATCAATTCAGACAATGACACCAGCGCTGAAATCAAACGAAGGATAACTCTAACCAATCGCTGTTTTTTTGAGCTAAGAAGGCAATTTAGTAGCACAGCCCTCTCTCGAGCAACTTAAGTGTCAATTCAAAAGACCGTCATCATCTCAGTCCTGCTTTACTGTGCAGAAGCATAAAAAATAAATAAATAGAGTGGCACAACAGCTCGAGGTGAACCAGGGCCAACTTCTCAACAATGTATGCTGGTGTGTTGATTTATTTACATACAAGGGGACCTACAATTTTTTGCCGAATCCGAACGGCACTTTCAGAAGTTTTTCAAGACAATTAATACTCTCGGAGGGCTTGTCAAACCCTCGCGGGGGTGGGGACCATGAAAAAGAACAAGTCTTTTTTTTTTCAGGTGACGATGTCAGGATTCGAACCCAGACCTCCGGCGTAGTAAGCACACACACTAACCACTACGCCACGGCACCCCGTGCAGAAGCATGGACCCTGTCAAAGGCGAATGAAAACACTTTAGGCTGCTTCGAGAGGAAAATTATTTGGCCAATTTATGGTCCCGTCTGCATAGACGGAGAGTGAAGAAGATATAACATCGAATTGTATGGGCAGAAGAGACAAAATACAAAGGCTTGTGAGTGGATGAAAGGCATCTTGAGTGGATGGAAACCAACGCCGGAAAATCTTCGAATTCACCCCGCAAGAGGTTCACGACGCAGTAGAGGAGAACCGAAACTCAGGTGGAGCGTGCAAGTAAAGGGGACCTCAGCCGACTTAACGTGCAAGCCTGGAGATAGCTAGCTGAAGACGGAGCTGGCAGGCGAAGCTTGTTGGCTTACAGGCCCAGGTCCACGTCGTTCTGTAGCGCCACTTTAAGTAAGTAAGTAGGCTGGGTGTTGGACTCTCAGTTTCCATTTCTGTCCCACCTGTCAAAGCAAACAAGAAATAGACAGCAGAAAAATTTATTTTAAGTCAGTCCTTATTGTTCTCATAGCCAGTTTCGGTGGATGTGAAAACTAATGATAAAACCTATTCGAAATTCGTTTTAATTGCGAAAACGCGATGTTGTCCAGCATTTTTTCTACTACTTTTGCATAAATAAGTATAAACACCAGTCGCCAACAACTGGCTGATGAAAATGGAACATGAAAAAACAATATCGTTAAAAAACGCGCTCTTTTTTCTATCTTTGTAACAAAACAAAAATTTTGCTCAGGACTTACTTACAGGCGTTAATTTTACTTACTCAAGGACAAAAGTGGCCCTTTGGTTTCCAACATCAGGCGCCGAAGAGTAGATAACTGCGCAAACACATTTTAGTTCGAAATTAGTTAAAAGTGCGTCTTTAACACCGCTTTGCCATATTATCCGACTTTACACTAAGAGTATAATACTGTTAAATAAATAAATAGATTGGCGCAACAGCTCGCGGTGAACCAGGGCCAATTTCTCCACAATGTATGCTGTGTGTGTTAATTTCTTCACTTACAAGGGGACCTACAATTTTATGCCGAATCCGAACGGCACCTTGAGGAGTTTTTCAAGACATATGATAATCTCGTAGGGCTTGTCTGACCCTCGCGGAGGTGGGGACCGTGAAAAAGAGCAAGTTTTTTTCTAGGTGACAATGGCAGGATTTGAACCCAGACCTACGGCGTAGTAAGCGCACACACTAACCACTAGGCCACGGCACTCCACAGTATAATCCTGTACGTTTAACAAAATGCAGGTTGATTGGAATAAGTTTGAAGGGCGCAATTTTTGACGCTGCGCCATATTATCCTACCCCTTTTTCTTTTAAAAAATCGAAAAATCGAGTCTGTTAAAAATCGATCATTCAGTTTCCTCTTTGTTGGTGGAAATAACTCTCAACCATTTGTGGGTTGTTCAGTTAGATAAACTTATTGGTCAAAAGGAACACCTCCTGATAATCTCAATCAAAAACACGCAAAGTTTAGACATTCAGTTTCAATAGCTCTGCCCAAGTAGTCAATTCCACCACCAACGCCATTGAATCTAGATATTTCCCTACCCAACCACCAATCACATTCAACTGCGTGCCGATCTAATAAAAATAATCCCACCGACTACTGCGACAGATAATTTATTTGCATAATGTCCCGCTCTCTTCATAAATAAATTACTAATGACACATCGTGTAAACCAACGTTCTATCCATTGTCAAATAGAATATCATCGCGCCCATCATCGCGCCCGCACACACACGTAACATCGAGCGCGAGGTTCACAGCACTCGCATTCGTCTCATCTCGAAAATCGATTTGTTTTGTATCTCGACGAAAATGAAAAATCCACAAAATTTTTGAGAAAAAATCTTTTTGGGTGGAAAAGTCTACTATCCTACTCACTTAGTCATCTCATGGCAAAAGTCGTCTTCATCATTCGTCAGCCAGAGCCGCCGGGCCATCGCATCGGTGACTGGTGTCGCTCTCTCCATCTCACTCGAACCGGCGCACCTCAACACGAGATCGAAAGTGAAAAGAAAAGAAAATTTATTTTCACAGTCGAATCTGTCATAAGTCATCAAAGTTCTGTCTACGTCACAACGTGACTGACATCCATGGCGAAACCATCAATCACCTCCGAACGAAACTGAAATAAAATAAAAAACCTGAGCGTGTGCTAGTGTGTGTCTCTATGGCTTTTAAGTTGGATATTTTAGTAATTTTTCGAGTCATGTACACGAATCCTAATGTGTCTCCAAATGACGAAGCAATGGAACAATCTAACTGCACGACCGACAAGCCATCGAAATGGGCTTCAAGCGCATAACTACCGGCATCGGTTTGGACTTGTCTGGCCCATGGAAAATTGTATTTATAGACTTCGTGTAAAATCCGACAAGATGAATTTTGTATCTTTTGGTAAAAATACCAAGCAAAAAACTCTTGCCCTTACGCATACAAGCTATCCGACTTATTCTTATTTGAATTTATTTCCATTTAATCGACTCGCGCATGCAGCTAGAAAAGTGCAATCGCATCTAAATATATCAATAAATGTTGTATCTTCAGCTAAATTTTGTGTGGTTTACGCCAAACGCATTTTCTTGGCAAAGACCAAAACATTGTTTGGTCTCCGCACATGTCGATGGTGTGTTGCTGCTTCCTTACCCCACTGTAATTCCCTCATTTATTTTTTCTTAATTTTACGATGTTCTGTACTTTTTTTTTGTTGACAATTTACAGTGTTTGAAGAAAGATAGTTTTTTCTGTGTAGGTATAGATACAATACACCAGACCTCAAGATTAGAGTGAGGGTTTTTTTATAGCCTCTCTGTGGGGTAGGGTTGGGGCAATTAACGAAATGTTATATTTTTGTATCTATTTGCTTCCCAAGTGTGTTTGTGTGTGTATTTAATGATTATAAATTCATCAAAACAAATCATGGAAATTGGGGGGTTTTCAAGTGACGTTTAATGAGTCCTCCATTGTGCGTTGTGATTTGTGGCAAAGTGTTGGGCAGATAGTGTCTGCAATAGATATAAATGTAAACAAACAATTCAGATAGAGATATAGAGTTGTGGAAGAGGTGCCTATATGTGTTTAGTTAGTTTTAAAGCTTTGCAGTTGTTTGTTTTTTCGATAGAGATAGCTGGAATTTCGATCACAAAATTCGTTGCGGCTTATTTGAATGAAACTTTTTGGTTTTGCTGATTCAAAATTTGTATAATAACTTATGCAAATAATGTGCTTATTATCAGCTGGAAAACAGACATGAAAAAGCAGACAGTCAACGAAATGATGAGCTCAGTCGGCGCTAATCCACTGGATCAGCAAAATTATTAATCAAAATGCAACACGGGATGGATAGGTATTCCAAATCCCAGTAACATAATGCCAGCATGTCTGAGAATACTCAAACCATGCAAAAATGCAGCGAACTACGAAAAATTGGAGACAAATCTAGTACTGATAGGTTAAGTAAGACGACTGTCTCTGCACAGAAGGGACACACTTAGACCAAATGAGGTCCATTGTGATACAGCTTTTTGGTAAAACTGGAAAACCTATATGATGACTTCCCGATTGAAGCGAAAAAGTCAAGGCTCCCAGTCTCGGTATGTGCTTGTTCCAAAGGTGAATTAGTTTATAGGCGGAGGTCATTGATTCGGTGTGAACCTAGCCAGCAAAAAATAGGGGACCAGTGAAGTATTTTCTTAAAAAGAGGGCGCAAGTTGGGCAACAGTTGTCAGTGCTAGCGCTTGGCTACTGGAATATATGCACAAATTTTCCTTCACGATGAGAGATGTGGGTTGCGGGGGCAACCGTTTTCAGTGTCAACCCTCGCCGACAAAATCGTGTTGGGACCAGTGACTAGTGAGGAGCATTCTTCAGCATTCGAACATTCTTCTTAAGCGAGAAGCCTAATCTGGGTAACCGTTTTAAGTGTGCACCCGTACCTTTGGCGATTCATGTGAGAAGTCGCCTCGGGGAATGGGAAAGGAAAGGGGTAACCGATGCTGTATGAGTCCATACCATGGAAAAGATGGTATTTTGAGGGTTGGAGAAGTGGGGGCGACCGTATTCGGTATAAAACCCGTACCCTACCATAGTCATAAGTATGTTAAGGAATACCTTTGGGCGAGACGGTAGAAGTGTTGGGATTTTTGGAGTTTATTGTTCGTGCTCTACAATTAAGTTTTCTAGTCCAATAAGGGAATATGTTTTCGAAGAAGTGTTCACTTATGTCTGGGTTTAAATCCTACCTCGACAAAAATTTGCTTCACAGAACACTCTCGTCATCACCCTCGTTTCGATCGTTTTCCCCTTAAGATAAATTTCGAAAAGTCAAAAATGTGTTGCCATTAAAAATAAATTGTCATATCCGAGCTTATATTTATTTTTAAAAGTGCATAAAAAGATCCCTAAAAGAAGGAAATTTATCAAGAATTGTACGCTGACCTCAAACGATGCCGTCGCTCTTACGCTATGAGGCTCCAGGTCTATCGAATAACTATAATGAAATTGAGAAAGCCTTAAAAAATTATATGTTCTGCCGCATTTCTTGACGTATCCCAAGCATTTGATAAAGTTTGCCACGCAGGCCTTAAATATAAGATGCGGAAAGTTTTGTCGGTAAAAATGTATGAACTATTGGAGTCTTATCTTGACAATAGAATCTTCGTGTGAAATACGGTTAATACTCAGAATTTAAAGAAATAAACGCATGTGTTCCACAAGGAAGCGTACTCAGTCCAACACTGTGTTCGCTTTATACAAGAGACGTACCTCAAGATGAGACAACGATTGAACCCACGTTCGCTGACGACACGGCTATCCTCGCTACGGATCAGACAGTCGAACTTTCAAAGGAAAACTCCAACGCGCTTTGAACGAAATATGTGCAATAGACAAAGACCTGGCGAATCGTCCTAATTGAGATAAAATTAACGCATGTAAATTTCACTTACACGAGGGCTTACAACCTACCGCTTTTTATCAACTCTGTACAAATTCCGTACGCAAACAAGGCGAAATATCTAGACATGAACCTAGACGCAAAACTTAAGTGGGGTCATCAGACAAATCTTACACCTCGACTACAACGAACGAGACCCTTGGATCTAGCGTCCTTAGACGAAATCGCATTTAGAGACGGTATTGTAGGTGCTTTCGTTTGAAGGTAGCCTGCTAAACGCGATAACTGCAAAAGCTTGAACTACTTGTTAAGAAAACCTAATCGTAGTCCGATGGAAAATGGGTTTTTTAGTGAGTAAGAAAAGAATCTCACACTACTGAACACGCGCGGCGCCGGTCCCCGTAGAAGCTATGAAGGTTTTTAACAACCCTCGAAAAAAAAACATCCTCTGAAACTTCTGCAGAAATCGTTGAACGGAGCATCTAAGTTGACTGCCATGTCTCCCCATACCACACAGTGGCTGGGAGCCTCGAGCTTTTTCCTGAGATTTAGCCTAGGAAAAAAGTCTTCTTGTTTTTCTACAATCGAGCTCTGGCCAGTCTTGTTTTGAAGATGATGACGCGCTGATGTTTTTCGCCCTGCTTATGGTCCATTGCCTTAGCTTAAGTGCCCAGTTGATTTCCTGATTTTCCTATTTCTTATTTTAGCCGTCAGCTCTGCAGTTGCCTGGAACGTCCCTCTGGTCTGAAATCAAGTACAAGGATGAGCCATATGCGCCCATACAGGAATATAAGTCGATCCACAACAGCGCCAGTTTTACTGGGATAAGGCACTCATACGACAAAACTTGCCGAGGGCACTTGAGGGACCTCGTTAGATTTCACCCTGTAGTCTTGCATCCTTTGTCACAGTTTATTGTCAGCTCACACCACCACAGGCTTCACAGACCTCAGTGCATCAGTCCTCAGCCAACTGTATCCGGTTGAGTTATGGCGATTTAAGCCGCCGCTGGGGCTTCATTGATGATAACGCTCGTCCCAAGATGTCTGCCGAAAACGAAGGTACTTCTCATGCTGCGAGTTGCGACACTTTCAATGGTAGCCTAGTTTCATACAGGGATAGCCTAAAGGTTGTGACAGTAGGGTAAACATTAATACTCGCGAGAGTCTTTACGTTTACCCTGTAGACACACACAACCCCTAAACGAGAGAAGTGCAGAAAACTTAGCTCGTGGCTTTTCAAAACGAAATAAGATAAAAACTACTTCTAAATCTAGTAGAGCAGCATAACAAGTGTTGTAGGTATACCAGACCGTCCGAAATAAAGTAGATAGGTATATCTATATATTGAAATTGTTGAAAAATATGGCCCCACATACAAAGCCCCTTCTCAGTTTGCCCTTATGCTTGAACACTATCCAGTTTCTATGAAACTTCCAATTATCGCCATCTACCGAAAATGGGCCCTTGCACCCGAAAACCTTACTGCTGACAGATCCCCCTGAAGAATTCAGAATAAAGGGTTTTCTACTGAAAAAACCTCAGCTGCAATCTACGGACCTAAGTTCCTAAACAGAAATTCTGTCAGCAGAAACGTTCTTGTATGCCGTGGCCCTAAAAAAGTATGAACAAAAAAATCCTCCATGGGCTTTGTATCCTTTAACCTAATCCATTTTGATCTGGATAAATATTTTCTGTCTGTATATAATATAATTTTATAATATATATTTTATATAATACATATATGTAATATAACATAATATTATGTATTATAATATTATTTAATATTATATAACATAATATAATATAATATAATATAATATAATATAATATAATATAATATAATATAATATAATATAATATAATATAATATAATATAATATAATATAATATAATATAATATAATATAATATAATATAATATAATATAATATAATATAATATAATATAATATAATATAATATAATATAATATAATATAATATAATATAATATAATATAATATAATATAATATAATATAATATAATATAATATAATATAATATAATATAATATAATATAATATAATATAATATAATATAATATAATATAATATAATATAATATAATATAATAAAATATAATATAATATAATATAATATAATATAATATAATATAATATAATATAATATAATATAATATAATATAATATAATATAATATAATATAACATAATATAATATAATATAATATAATATAATATAATATAATATAATATAATATAATATAATATAATATAATATAATATAATATAATATAATATAATATAATATAATATAATATAATATAATATAATATAATATAATATAATATATAATATATCTATAATACCCATACATATATTATATATAATATATTTAATATATAACAAATATAAATATATTATATATATAAAAATATATATTTAAAAACATACAATTTTCTTATGCGCAATGAACCCACGAAAACCATTAAAAAAGTAGTGTACCGTTACCGGCTTTCCATTCTTTATTGTGATTTAGATCCCAAACCCATTACAGTCTGGTGTGGACCTGGATTTTAATCCACAGGCTCCTTCCTTAGCCTACAGTCTTGCAAACGAAGCTGTTTGAGTTGCACACTTTGTATAACTACCTAACATTAGCAGCCATCATGGCTCTTGCACAACACGTGCATCAGCATCCAACCAGAGCGGACTCGTCAACTTGAGACTACAAAAATCGTTGGTTATACACAATGAAAGCGGGAAACCGCAACAACTGCTTTTGACAGCATGTGACAACTCACAATATCGAATGACAGAATAATCGTCAACCTCGGCGAGGGTTTTTCAATTTCTCGAAAAGGCTGGCGTGCAAGGCAGCAAAAACGCCTGTGTTTTCAACCTCCCAACAGCCCACATTGCCATTGATTGATTTGACAACTCGCCCGAGTGTTCTTGCTTGCTCTCTCGCTCTTGTTGTGAAACAGCCATCACTCTGGTAAGGGGCGGCGATTTAAGTTCTGAGGTCGTTGACTGTGTACAGCCAATTCAGTTCTTCAAAAGCAGCTTAATTACTTATTTTGGTATCATTCGGCTTTAAGGCTGTCACGTCCATTAAAAAAAAACATCAAATATTTCTTCAGACAAATGACCCTCTTCCCCCTTTGCAGGGCTCAATTCCTTCGTTATAAGTCTCGATTATATTTAGTTTTGATGTTTTTTTTTTCGAGTAAAGCTTCTGGATGTTGTTTTTTAACGGGTTGGGCCAAAATTCTGTGTTGGGTCAAAACTTTTTTTTTACAAAATTCTGCTTTCAATATAATGCTTTTCAAAATTCTGGAAATGCCCACTTTTACAAAGCGTGACACAGTGAAATTTGTGGAAGTAGATCATAATTCTGTTTTTTTAAAAATTCTTCTTTTTTTTAAATTGCTTCTAAAGCAAACTCTTCACTGTTTTGAGTAGAGCAAAGGTACCTGAGCAGAATTTTAACCGCGCCGCCTGCTTGGTTAAAAAAAAATTAAAAGACTCGGCATTAATATAGAACATTTCAAATACTTGAAAAAGATTGATAGGTATGTTTTTGTTCGCAGCTCCTCGCAACTTACTGAACTCCTCGAAATTAGTCAAGCACAAACCGGACAAGAGCATTCAACCTTTTATTTGAACCCGTTACAATCGAGGTTCATAATCTCATTTCCCTTTCAGTTGATTTTTGTCAGACTATCGGCCAATAGTTTATTTACCAGACTTTCAGTCGAAACTAATTACACGCAAACTGAAACCTGACTTATCTCAGAAGCTAATCTTCCGTCCGCTTTTCGTCGTTTGCTAATTTCTCAATTAAAGTAGCTAATGCAAAAATTACATAACTGCGATGAGATTGCCATCTCCCGTTTGGGATATAATGTATACAGGTATACATAAGACAGGGTATTCTACCTACTCCTCCCGTCTTTTACACAACACAATAGCCGCGAATCGTTTTCTTTTCCTCACGATCTAATTCCGTCATGAAATCGCACGAAATAGCGAACCATTATCGTGGTATCTTTAAACCTCATTTATTCGAAGAGAGGCGGAGAAAGAAAAAAGCCGTCTGCTATTCTTTTGGCTTTAATCTGCCCACCACTCCCCCTAGACCTCGTGCCAAAGCCTATGCTATTTCCATTCGTTTTGTAAGCCATATACCTACATACAAGACCAGAAGTAGAGTTGGTAGGAAGGTAGGTATGTACCTAGATACAGTACACACCGAAAGCAATCCCTATAACATGCTCTGCCAAAAAACAATTTACATTCTATTGTTATCGACGATGGCGCACATAGCGCATAGTACCTTATACCCCGCCCATCATCTCGTGCTGCTATCCGAGCATTTTATTCAGATTTTCCCTTCGGCAACGAAACCGCCATCCAAAGCAAACACCATTCCGCATCCGAAAAGTCTGTCTGTTGAACTCGCTGCTCAACGATGAGATGGTCGCTTGTGGATATAATAGTATCGCAGATACACAACTGTTTCGCGTATTTTTGGCAATTGAATTTTCCACAATTAAATTTGTCTATTTGGCATTAGTCGACTCATTTTGCATCTATCACGTTGCACACTGGGCGCAGCGACGAATGCATAGCAGACGACAACTGAACGTATTACTTATGGCCTGGTCCCTTTGGATCATAGTTCTTCCGTGCTGTTTCATCCACAGATCGAACACACACACGCTCGGAGGAACGTATTAAAGGAAAGAGATTTGGTTGGTGCTGCAATTGCCTGCAAGAGTTATTTGTATGAAAATATTTGGAACCATACCCCACTTCCCTTGGTTTTGCGTAAATGTAGATACATACGTGTATCTGGTACTGCAAGACTTAGATCTCTATACGTTCGTTGGATGTCACTTGTTTGTTTGTTTTGCAATTTGGAACGCCGCAAATAATTAGCGATTTAATTTGTCTCATTTTTTTTCGTCTGTGCAGATAGATACTTGTTGTGGATGTTGTTTCTTGGTTACTTATCGGTATCTGAAGTCGTTTCTCATTTATGTACGCATTCTTTTTATGGCGGGAATTACTCGGAAAATGTCGGTTTTAATCCCTTAAATGTTGCTGTTGAAGCACGTTTACATATTGAGAACAAAAAACTCGTTTTAAATGATCTCACTGAAGTGGCATTAACAGCTAGAAGCACCCTTGGAGAGGTATTTCGTCAGATTTAAATTAAAAAGGAAAAACATAAGCAAAAAGCGCTTCTTCAGAAGCACTTTCACTAACTCTTATCAGGATCAGCTTAAAATGGGATTTAGGAGGTAGCAAATTTAAGAAAGAAATATCGTAATCGATTTTAGACATCCTTGGACAAATTCATTTATTATTTTATGTGTAGCTACGAATATTTTTTCTTGTATTGCGAAATCGGGGGATATGGCGAAGCCTTTTTGATTTTCGAATGTTTTTAAATGTGAGAGGGCATACCGCGGTAAAAATAATCACAAATCTAAAAAAATAGGCTTAAAAAAATAAATAATGAGTAATTTTAAAAAATTTTCTATGTTAAGGCTTAGGCATCTTTCTGGAGTTTTTTTTATGTTTTTTATTCTTAAAATTAAACTAATATAAGTTAATTGTCTTTATTTTTTCAAATCTATTTTGTTAGCTAATGTTCATGTGGTTTTGATGGCGTCAAATTTGATTGATGTTCATAATTATGTGGCTTAAAAGTTACGATACAATATTTGTTAGCAGCATAATTTAAATTAGTCAATTTAAGTGTTCTCAGCATATTTAGTAAACCATTTAGTATTTCAAAACTGTTCAGAAGTTAATTTAAAATGTTAATTTAAAATTAAATTTAATTTAAAATGTATAAAATATAAATACGTAAAATGCAGCAATTTAGAATTTTTTTTTTCAATTACCGTTCGACTTTTTTCAATTTTACAACCCCTACGCTAGCATATGGCACTCTTCTTAAATTCTGCGGACATGGATTTCTCAGAAAACAGTAAAACATTCTGTTTTTCACTTCGTTTGTTTAAATGGGCTTAAAAACTTGAGGTTGGAAACGACATTTTTGAAATGTTTTTAATACAATGAGCTTACCTTTTAAACGTTACATACTTCAGCAGAATTAAATCAAGATCGTCATCATTACCGTCAAGGGACCAGAAATCTTTAAAAATCGTTTTCGGAAATACTTTTAAGCTATTGGGTCAAATCGTCGAAGTTGTTGAAGTTTATTTGAAGTTTGCTATAGTTTTATGGAAAGGGAACTAGGCCTGATATTGATTTAAAATTATATTTGATACCGTTTGGGAGATAGAGGGGAGACATACGTTCTTTTGACCTTTATTATACTTTTTTTGAATTTAATATCCATAAAACAAATATGTATTTTGAATGTCATCTAGTTCCCGTTCTAACGGATGAAATTCCCTCCCTGGTCGACTTTGACACACCGTATGAAGTCATTTATCCAGCGAGGGTGGAATGGGAAAATAGTGCAATTGTCAGTCCTAATGAAATTGCAATTTATTATAACAGGTTCCGGTATCAAATTGCAATTTATTATAACAGGTTCCGGTATCCTTTCAAAAGGCCCAGAGCCAAAAGTATCCTTAAAACTACCGGATACATGCAGTGTCTTCCAATCAGAGGTTCTGGCTGTACTTAGGGCGACCGAGCTTATGCAGATGAGATCGATATCCGGCAGAGATATCGCCATTTACTTCGATAGCCAGGCTACGCTCAAGGCAATGGAATCGATCAACATCAAATCTGATATAGTGAGGGGCTGTCGCACTATGCTTAAAGCATTGTGCCGGCAGAACCGGGTGAGACTGTGCTGGGTGCCAGGACACTGCGGTATAGAGGGAAACGAACAGGCTGATGAGCTTGCAAGAAGAGAACGGATCCTTGGAAATAGTGAGGTTTCTAACATCAAACCACCCCTCTGCGTAGTAAGAGGCACTATTGAGGAGAAAATTAAAACGATGGCCAACCAAAGGTGGTTTCGTCTGACTGGACACAGGGTATCTAGGGCTCTCTGGCCACGACTAGACGAAAAAGGATCGAAGGGACTATTAAAACTAAGCAGGGACAAGCTAAGGGCTTTAGTAGGAATTCTGACAGGGCACTGCCTCTTGCGTAAACACGCAAAGAGGCTCAGGCTTTCTGACAATCGACAAGATATTTGTCGCTTCTGCAGTGATCTACAGGCGGTTGAGGATATAGCACACATTCTGTGTGAATGTGAGGCAATTTCGAAATTTTTAGGGGAATATTTCTTTGAAAGCTTAGAAGAAGTATACGGCACAAACTTCAAAGACCTCCTTGTTCCTCCTCCTTGGACCTCCTCTAAGTTCAACTGGTTCCCCAGGGATCACGATGGGCCCGTTTTGGTGCGTAGTGTTTGTGTGGTCCTTTTCACAACACCCCTGTTTAACCTAACCTAACCTAACCTAGTTTTGCTAATAGCGCATTGCACAACCATCTGCGCTAGAATTGGATGTTTTTCTTTAGTTCTAAGGCCACCGGTTTTTGTATAAACGGTAAAACAAACTCCTTTCTATTTCGCTTTTTGAATAGGCTTCGAAAATCTTAGAAACGGTAATTTAAGTTTTTTTTTAACGCAGCTCGCTTTGTCTTTCTATGCTTTATGTTTTAACCAAATGTGAACAAGATTGCTTTAACCGTTAAGATATAAGAAGAGAACTTAAAACAATTGTTTTTGAGAATGCTTTTATGTTTTTGAGTTAAATCTCCGAAGGTTTTGAGACTTTAAAAGTAGCTATAATTATGCCTTACCCAGGGTATTTTAAGTTATTTTCATAGTTTGTAACGTCATCATAATATACGTTACAATATAAATAATCACCCATCAAATAATAAAGACCCCAAAGACCTTAGAGCTTTGAATGGGACCGACCGGAGAATCGATTAAGGCCTTAAATTTAGGTCTTAAATTTTAAGATAGAGAGCTGAAATCTGGTGAGTTGGCTGGAAGTCTAGTCCTTCAGATCAAGTTTCGAAAGTTGAAACCGCCCTAAGACGCACCCATTACGGGCGACCATCTCTAATTTTAAAAAATATATTTTTTCAAATTTTAGCTATGTTACAATTGTGCTAGCGCACTAATTTTTGGTATGTATGTAGGATTGTCTTGTAATTGTCTTTAAGGTAACAGAAAAAGTTTGGCCTTTTTATTGGCCATGCCCACTTTTTTAAGGGTTGTTAGCTAAAAATGACTGTTTTTCACTAAATATATC
This sequence comes from Neoascia interrupta, assembly GCA_947623515.1. Classification (NCBI taxonomy): domain Eukaryota; kingdom Metazoa; phylum Arthropoda; class Insecta; order Diptera; family Syrphidae; genus Neoascia; species Neoascia interrupta. The sequence goes on from OX392462.1 coordinate 148,083,427, forward strand.
TGAAATTCAACTAAAAATTATATAACAATAGTTGTAGATATTAGCATTTTCAAACTTTTTTGTATGTTAGGCATATGCCTCCACCCACTTGTGTGGGGGTGGCGTTAAAAAAAAGTGATTTTTTTAATTTAAAGAGCGGAGTTTTAAGCCGAAATGTATGCAACCACCTAGTACTAAGCCTTCAACAGTTATATTTTTACATCCCGCCCACTTTTTGGAGGCGTGGCAGTTTCATTTCTTTGGTAGGGTAGGGTATTTTGCAATTCGTTACAGATGGATTGAAGTTTTTACATACGCACAATTGCACTTGTTTTCCTTACGATTTCGGACAATTTTTGATACGTGTGATTTTTTTCATGATTTCTCTTTATAACACCGAAAATAAGGTTGAGGGACACAGGTTTTTCATGCTTTTTCCAATTAGGCAGTTTTAAGACTTTTTCTTAAAAATATGACTTAAGCACTTCATTTACTTTGAGTTTCTCTACGCGTGTGCTTAATATTGGCTCCGTGCACTAACGGTTCAAAAGTTATGGCCACAAACACTTTGATAAACGTCATCCTTTTTCAACTCTTCTTCATTTCTCGAAAACCTTTTAATATTTAATATTAACTTAAAAATTTACTTAAATTGAGTTTCGTTTTTCTAGTTCTTGCCTGCTAAACTTCTTAAGGAAAGACATTTAATTCATTTTTCCGTGAAGTTTCAAACTGTAATAAAACGATTATTTGTGCTTAAAAAATGCCCTCATTGGGCTCTCTGATTAATTCCGCAGTTTTAAAGCACACAAAATTTTGTCTTTCTACTACTTACCGTTCAGAAGTTATAACGCGATTGGACGGGCGGACGAACGGACAATGAGTGATACCTTTAGGAGCGCTAAAAAGGTGAATGAAATCTGATAATGTCGTTCTTAAGTTATAGCAATACCAAGGAAAATAGGGATGTTTTATATTTAGTACAAGCCAATAAGTCAATTGCGTCTACATGATAAGAGTGATGAAAACAACTGATAAAAGTCTTCACAAGTCCATTATAGTAAGACTGCTTCGAATGAATGCTTTCCCCTTTAAGGAGTGGAATCAACCAGCTCTATCCCATAACTCCAATCTTACCCTAGACGTCGTCCAATCTTACCCCTCCAGTCACCCTAGACGTTGAATCTAGACACAACACAACGTACACGAGTGGCGGAGAATGTTTGAAGTTGTTATAACCAAAATAGATGAGGAAACTCACAATCGTAACATTGTTATTACAAAAGTAATAAATACAATCGAGCTTCCACCTATTTTTCATCATTTTGGGCTTCTGCATCCTGAAATTTTATTTCCAACAATCAAATTTTTTATCGTTTTTTTTCTTGTTATAACGCTTTAATGTTTATCCAATTTTTTAAATAAATATTTATAATTTGCTAGAAATAAAAATAAATTTGGCAATGTGTCGGACTCGGCATTTGACTTTTGAATGAGGAAATTACATATTTTCCCATTCCTTCTTTAGTAAAATACAATCTTTGACGCTTTAACTCTGAGCCCCACTCAAATCATTCATGAAGCTAATAAAAAATGAAGAAGCAGGACATTCTCCACGGCCATTTCCAAAATCCGGCTAGGCTCGGTATCCGCTTCTTAATAGGCTTTCAGCTGACAAAAAGACAGTTTCAACAGCTTGCGATGAGAAAAGGACGAAGCCGTGTGTACCTTGAACGTACATGCATATGAGGGGACCTCCTGCTGTCAAGTGTTACTCTCTGGAGTTACCCAGACTTAAGTATAATATCTAAAACTGGTAAAATCTGGTAAAAGAGGCCCAAACACATTATGCTTATGGCTGTAGTTAGTTATCGAAACCTTTGATGTCTGATCAAATTTTTGTCTTGATCGCACCATAAGACACCACCGAGTTGGCTATCTCTTAATAGTCTGATCAGTGGAAAAGTTTCAATTGGCTAAAGTGCGCTTACATGTTCATTAGTTTGTAATTTATAAACACTTTTTCAAACAACGAATTTGAAATTTTTCCCACCGTAATAAAATTACAACTGTCAGACGCATATCTGTTTCTCTGACAGGAACGATGACATCGTGAAATGGTTTAAATATCACCGACTAGATAGACTTACACCTGCACGAGCTGGTAACAGAAACCCGCCCTAATGCAGTCTGTGCGGTGGACATATGATTCGCTTGGTGGGCGCTTAAATGCTCATCACTTACACCAAGTGATGATCAAAAGAGAATGAAACAAAGACACCTACTTCACTTGTTTTTTGCATAAAATTATGCCATTCTGGCAAGTGAAGTTTTCGTGGGAAAACACGACCGGGTTGAGACCAGGTCTTGATTGGGATAAGATTAGTAATTTGAATTAGGTATGTATATGCTTCAAGTGAGAGGGTGATTTATGTGCCAGAACTTTTTCTGTTTCCGTTGGAACCTACAACAAATTCACAATCGAGTGTTCTTCAATCGAATATCTATCCAAAGAAGCTTTCAACTAACTCCCTCACTGACCGCAGCGAACAATTGTGCAAATTACGTGTGAAAGTGCGACCAAGCAAAGACCATGTGACCGAGAGAAAAACAAAAACTTCACTACTAGCCCCGACCGACGTCTAATTTACATAAACATCATGTGTGCTGAGAGAAAAATCCGGTAACCCACATTTTCACAATTGACAGCAAAATTAATTTTCTTACTTGGCCACCATGTCAAATGTGTGTTTTTAGTTTTTTTTTTTTTTGCTCGTGTACTTTTCTTTTTACCTCGAATCCACTGTGCGCATTCCTTTCAACGTTTTTTTTTTTTTTTAATTACTCTCGGTTTTGTTTTCTATTTCTACCTCTTGCCGCAAATGAATGACATGAAACGATTCGTAAGATACTTCCTAATCGCATAAAAAGCAAACAAACTCAAAAGAAAAAAAAGATACATTTCTCGTTCTTTCCGCGTATGATTTAACACCTTACATTAAAAATAGCATAAAAAATAGATTTGCGTTCTAGCAAGCATTTTTTTTTCTTGTCTAATCAGTTTTTAAGTAGTTTTTAGAGATGTTTATTCCCAAAAAAAAAATCAGACTTGTGTCTTTCTACATATTATCTTTCACCTCTCTTTTAACGACTGGCTTTTCCCTCCAAAAATTTAAAAAAAAATATAGGAAACATCGCAGACAGGTATATGTAGAGCAAGGTGGTTGAGTATTGGATTCATGCACTTAAAAAAAAAACATGATTGGCAGAGAATCGGTTAAATGACAATAAATACGTCACCGTGGTGGTGTCAACGTATTTTATAAAGAAAACCATAGGTACTTGCTCGTATTGGTTGACTGTGGTTGTGTCAACGTATTTTATAAAAAAAAAACCATAGGTACTTGCTCCTTTCAAATAGAGGCAAAAGAGTGTCGAGAGGAGAAATAATGAATTTCAAAGATCCTCAAGGTTGTTCGCGCATAAACCAATTCCTTTATATTTCCACAAAGGCGTCTATTCACTTTTACGCTTAGTTTGTGCACCTTTGAATACAGAAGCAAAGGTTAGTTCGTCCTTGTGGATTTTTTCTTTCTTTTGGTTCATTAAAATGGTTTCACCAAACAGTGAATAACATATAATGTTCTATTAGACCTTGAGTTTAAGAGAAAAATTCAGGCAAAAAACAGTCATGGAGACAGTTGCATTAAGACCAAGAGCAATTGTCAAAAGTAGGAAACAAGCTGCAGAAATTTTTATTATAATTTTCTGTCGTTGATATTGAAAGGTATCAAAAGGCTTTTTGACTCAAAAACAAGAAAGTGTACTGAAGTTTTTTAAATACTTACCAAACGTATCGTTTGGGAGCATTTATGCAATATAACATTTCATTTTAATTTTTTTATTTCTTATAAGACTCCATGTCGTATCCTTACTGATTGGGTGCAAAACCAAACGTTTTAACAGATGCGGGGTCTGTTCTGCCTTATAGCTCGAGCCCGAGGTATTTCTGTTTAATTCTTTATTTGTTTCGGATCCATAAAAACATCGGAACCGGAACAAGTAAAACTTTTTTCTTGTGCAGACTGTTAAGACTGTAGAAGAAAGCCAGATTTTGGTTGGCTGGGTGGGAAAATCATTGAAATTGTTAGAACAATATCATTGAACCTTGAAACCAAATCTACTGCACCTTCATAAAAAAAGTTTTTTTTTTCAGAATTTTTCATCAAACAGCGACGAAAATCGACCATCTGAGCTAAATATTTGATGATCGTCAAGATCCAGGATCGACTACGATCGGCATATTTTTTTAGTCATAACAATTTTTTATGCCACCCAGAGCATATTAATTTTAATGCATAAATTGTAACACAGTGAAATAATGAAAGAAATATTATACATAGAAATATTATGGAGACCGACAGGTATTGATTAAACCATTCAAAATTAGGCGAGAGAGCTAAAACTTGGAGTGTTGGTTGGTCATCATTTGGTTTTGGTAGTAGTAGGAAAAATAAGAATTTGCGTGGATCCACCGACAGTCATGCCCACAACTGACTTGAATTTAATGCAACCTCAAATTAAAATTTTATTTCTAAAGACCTTTTGCCCAAGCTAGACAGTAAAAACTTTAATTTTGTCGTAAAACAAGTGAGAAGTGCAAGAGTTTGTCTGTGACAAACTTCTATATACCCGACCCTATATACTATGTCACAACAAATCTTAAAGTTTCCTGGCCCGAATTCATATATAATTTGTATAGGCCACGCCCCTTAAAGTGGGCATGGGCTTAAAATTAAAATCAATTAATTGTTATTTTGTTAGAAGCATGAGAATATGAGGTAAAAGCAAGAAAATTATTTCAGAAAAAAACAGTTTTTTTCCTTAGGGTGCCCCTTATAAGTGGGCGGAGCTCAAAACTTGTATGGAGCAAACTTAACAAACAGTAATATCGTTAATATATGTCATCTAATTTTTTTTCGAAAAGTTGAAAATTGGAACGCCCGCAACTTTACCATCCCCACTTATATCGTGTTATGTCTCCGGAATAACGTGCCAGAACTGTCAACCTATTAAATTGTTTTAGATCGAGTTTTAGTTTTTATACCCCACCCAGGGTATATTAAGTTTGATGTACAGTTTGTAACGCAGTGAAATAATCACTGTAGACCCCTAAGACCTTTTAGAAATATGAATGGGACCGACAGGAGAATCGATTAAGCCATGTCCGTCCGTCCGTATGTAAACAACTTTAAGGCCTTAAATTTTAAGGTAGGGAGCTGAAATTTTGTGGGTTGGCTGAAAGCCCATTGAACCAGATCAAGTTTGAAAATAAGCCTGTATGTGCGACCTTCTCTAATTTAAAAAAATACTTTTTCTAAATTTTAGCTATGTTAGAATTGTGCCAGCGCATTCATTTTTGGTATGTAACATTGCCTTGTAATTGCCTTTGAAGTGGCCAAACAATTTTAGCCTTTTCATTGACCACGTCCACCTTTTTAAGGGATTTGAGTTTAAAATAGCTGTTTTTCAATAAATATTTATGAAATTGCACTAAAAATTTTATGACAAAAGTTGTAGATATTAGTATTTGCTAATTTTCAGGTATATGTAGTATGTGCCTCCGCCCACCTTTGTGGGCGTGGCGTTAAAAAAGTGTTTTTTTTTCAAGTTTAAAAGGCGGGTTTTTAGGTCGAAATGTATGCAACCACCTAATATAAAGCATTCAACAGTTATATTTTTGTATCCCGCCCTTTTTGGAGGCGTGGCATTTTATTTTTGGTATGGTCAGGTATTTTGCAATCCGTCGTAGATGGACTGAAGCTTTTGCATACGCACTGTTGCACTTTCCCACTTGTTACCGCAAGCCTTTCCAATTTTAAGTTGTTGATTTGTAGACTGACCATCCAAGCCCTCATTATGGCTTAGCAGTTATATATAACAGTTATATTTTTGTATCCCGCCCACTTTTTGGAGGCGTGGTATTTTTTTTGGTATCTCCGAGTGGAACGATCAATTCTTCGATGGTTTTGACAGTTGTTTGCATGCCCCCCGTCAGACTTCCTAGACAGGTTATTTAAGCCAAGAGGCAAGCTCGTCGCCCGCCTGGTAGGACAAGAAACAGGTGTTGGGATCAGGTAAGAAACATCTCCGAAACCCGTCTGGGGATCGCGCCTGTGTCTTGAGTGTCCTTGAAAATAAGGATTTACTTATTTTGTATCTAGATATATGATATTAGTAATATATGATATAGATAATATAAATATATTTTATATATTATATAGATATATTCAATTCAATTCAATTCAAAAAACTTTTTATTTTCAATTCGACAAGTTTTACAAAAAGAAGTTTACAAAAAGTTGTATACAACATGGCTTAGAGCCGTCTGCCGTTGAATGATAGGACCGAGAAAGTTAATTAATAATTAGTGCTTATATTAGGTTTTTTTTTTTTTTTTGGTTAATTTAATTTGTAATACAAAAGAAAAGATTGTGACTTCTTTGTCATCTATACTTATGGGATTTTGGTTTAGCTTAAAACGGAACAAAAGGGATTTCTTCGTGGATAGATCTGATTTTGCTTTGCTGATTTAGCTCACGGAGACTGATACAAATTACGAAAAGCAATTGCTTCTTTTAGATAGCATGTAAGTATCTTCCAACCAAATCCGCCGTTTAGTAAGGAGCGACATTCCTGGATCGAGAGAAAGCTCTTGGCAAAAAATAATCTTCGGATCTCTTGAAGGATAGGACATAAAGCTAAGAAATGGAAGGTGTCTTCGTTCTGATTGAGGTTGCAGAGGTTACAAAGCGGGTTTAAGTCATTTCGGTATGGTCTGAAGTTAAGATCAAGCATTTCAGTGCGTGCCTTAAATACTAAACTAATTTCGGACGCGTTCAGCTTATCACAAAAATAGTTGGCGGTGTGTAAATCGTGAGTGAGGCTTTTGTAAAGTTCTCTTGTAAGTGATGTTCTCGCTCTGCACAAGGACTGCTGATAGAGCTTTTCGTCAATGGCTGCCAGGCAGTCATAGAATATACTTCATTTTCTATGAAGGCAATTTCTCTCGTCAAGATTTAATTGACAATTATGGTTACCAGCAAGCTCACGCCATTCCTTAAAAGGTGAAAAGCCCCCTTCTAGTGCAACCAAAAGAACTCTACGTTGCAAGTTATTCACAGATCTTATAATAACTTTGGACAAATAGTCGGCACTTGATTTGGCATTTCTTATTATATGATATATTTATATCTATATTATATTTCATATATTACGTGGGACATAAAATAAAAAACTAGGAGTGGGACAATGTGATGTGGCGATAAGACGTAAAAAGACATGCAGGAGTCGCTGAATGCACCAATCGAACACACCTTACTGTCATTCCAGTCAGCTGTCAGCAAACTGAGGGGCGAAGAACGAATGTCGATATCGAATTCCCATCCAATGGAAAAGTACTTAAAGGAAAAATATCAATGGAAAGTTACCTAGGGGCAAATATATAAAGTGCTAGAAAGTGCTGAATTTGTATAAATAGATGAATGGTAGGCTCGAACGGGATAGTTGCCTATATTTAAAACGTTGACATGAGAAAATCAAGAGAAAATCAATATTTATTTTAATAAATAGAAAGCGATTGAAATGAAATAAAGTATTGAATTCTGATTATTTAAGTTGAATAAAGTGTGATTTGAATGGCAATAAGTTTTCAAATTGTTATTATAAAAAGTAAAAACGAGTTTTATTCAACGAATAAAACTCGTTTTTACGAATTTTCAACGAATTTTACATAGGAGGGCCGCTAGAAAGCTCTGATGAGTTAAGCTGTATAGCTGACTTTTTTTTAGCTTTATAGGTGACAGTTAGGGACGGCTATTTCTCGCCGCGCCGTCCTTCAGTTGTGGATTCAAACAATTTTCAGGCCGGATAATGGGTGTCCAGTGATTTCGACCAAGCATTGCACCTGTTGTATTCAAGCTCGTTACACCTCCTCGAATCCTGTTTGTGCAGACGGAACTTAAATTCTCCTTAAGGATTTTGCTCTTGAAGCAGCCTTAAGTGTCCTTATTCACTTTCTACAGCGTATCTATCTGCATTCTAAAGCAGTACGGAGATTTTGAAGGCCTTGCAACGGGCCCTCTCTATGCTCGGCAGGGTCCCGCAGAAAGCACAGTACTCTTTCGATTATGCCAAAGTCGTCTCTGATGTTAGCGCTGCAGATTTGAATAAATCTTGCAGATGTGATATTAAAGAAGTAACATGACAGCAGCGAGCTGCCTTGTCTAAATTTTCACTTTGACGTCATAATCGTCGGTCAGGTCTTAATCGACCTTATCGAAAATCCATAACAAACTTTGAGAAATTTTATCAGGTCAGTCAGCAACTCCGGCAGCTTCATAACAATTAAGCTGAGACACAACTACTTTAATTTTACCCAGGTCGGGCGAAATGAATGGTCTTCTTTGCCCATAAGATTTGAATCTCTGCCTCCGCATCTTGAATTCCCAGCACCGACTATAAATTTTCTACGATGTTCCGACGTTTGTGTACCCTTGACTGGTCCTTTACATGTAAGCAAAACCCTCCAACCCCATTCTGGTGTATCATCTGTGTAATTCTTTAACCATGCGTGCTTTTTTTCCCTTATAAAAAGGCAGTTTTTCTCTCTTCTCTTCTGCCCATACAGATCGGTAACTACTCTAGAGTCATATAACTTTATATGGTTCAAGTTGGGCTACATGTACTTCCCGGCATCCATCGTCAAACAGGGGGTCTCGTTGTGGTTGTTGTGTAAAACCCAGCACTTCAAAAGCGCAACTCGGATCGCATTTTGGTGGGTATAAAACATGTTGCTGGCGTCATTGGGTTTGAGAGAGGCGATCTAAGAGACCTGGCGTTCTCTTGCGTTTGTATTTGTTGGGATATCCCACAGCCGCACCACAGCCTCAGTGGGGTGCTGTTGAAAAGCTCACAATGTGTTTGCTTCTTAATTGAGCGGAAGCTCAGGTCTGGGTTTAAAATAAAACTTTAAATCCCTCCTCGGTCATTAAAAAAAAAAAAAAAGACTTGTTCTTTTTAACGGTCCTCAAATCCACGGGGATCTGACAAATCCTATTACAGCATTTTTAAGCCGAATCTTATCAGTATTCCTTAACTTTCTCTACTCTAATCCTGCCAAGATGCATTTCGGGAAGAAGGTACGACTTAGTTGTCGGTGAGACTGTAAAAACTAGGACACGTCGTTAGTACAGTTCCTATACAATGGCAGTCGGGTCTAAGATTTAGTTGGTTTAGGTTGGTCAAGAATATACCTACTTAAACTAGTTTAATAAAGTATGCATAGTAATTAAGTATAAACTTTTTGCTGGTCCCATGGAATAAGTGCAACATGAAAATTTCACAAAGGGGCATGATGAGAAACCATGCATAGTAATATTTCATAAAAATACCTGACCTTGCGTTGAATGTTATTTTTTTTTCATGAACACAAGTCATTAACAAGCCTGATGATAAATAAAAAATTTTTTGTTTTAACTAATTCTTTAAATGCGAGCACAGCACATGCAATCGGCTGCATTGTACACTTTCAAGCAGTTGTATCCATCAACGTGTTTACTAACAATTAATTAATTGCCTCTCGTTTATGAGCTGACCTTTTGCGTCAGCTACTGGCTCCCATCAAGCACTGCAGATACTTTAGATTACACCGCTCGCTGTTGTCGGTGCTAATTAATAGTATCTACCTTTCGAAATCCATCTGGATGTAGTTGATCATCCATTTAATTTGCTTTTGCCCTACCCCCATAATACAAAATGTTCTCTTTGCACTTTCATTCATATAATATTTTTTCGAGGTGTGATTTCAGATTCCGATTTATTGTTCTGAACAGAACAACCGATTTGCTATCTACTAAATTTCTTTTTGCAAAGTTTCGTGTAAAATTTAATTAAAAAAAAAATTAGAAATTTCCTTTGACTTTAAAGCCACATAGGGAATTTCGGTGTCTTTAAGGGAAAATACAAATTAAAATTCTTACCTTTGCAGAGCTTATTTCAACCATAGAATATAGACAACAAACTTTGTTTTTATTCTTTTCTTTTTGCTCTTCCTATTTTTAGAAAAGACAGAAAAGGGGAGGCAAGAACTTTGGTATAATTTGAAAATTCCATATTTTGGTTTTGTTTAACTTACCTCTGACGTAATGAGGTATACGCGCTGCGTAAAATAAAAAAAAGCAGTAAAAACAGAAATATTTACATTAATTTAAATTTTGCAACAGGTTTACATTCCATTTCGTTTTTCTCACTTTTGGCATATTTTTCTGATTTCCTTGTCGGGTTGGGCTCATTTTGATATTCTGTAGGCTAGTCAGGCACCGAAATTGGAAGAAAAATGGGTCGTGAGCGACAAACAGGAAATCCATAAGGAAAGAAAAATAAATAAAGAGCTCAGTTCGGTTTAAAAAAGGTAAAAACATTTCTTTGTCCTTCGCGGAATGGGATTAACATTGAAAGTTGATTGTGTACGAATGTATTTTTTTTTGAAAATTCATTGCCTTTTCCTAATGGTTTCGTTTTTTTTTTCTTCGTCGGTATTATAAAACATGAAAAACGACGTGTTCTGAAGTTTTCTTTTATTTTTCCATAAACAAACATTTTTAGCCCCAGAAAATGCGGATGTGGCTAAAGCCTCAAAGCCTTTGCAAAGCTACCCAATACTCCAAAAGCCAAAATGTAGCTAACCATTGGCGACGCTGCGTGGGAGATTTATAATCTAATCCAGTGGCCTGTGCCAATTATGTATACCGAAATGGCTTACAGTCATACATCATGTTGCTTAAATGTTGTTTAATCGAAGTTCAAAGCTTGTTTCTTGTAAATAATCATAAAACTAGTGGCTATGACTACCCTTAAAATTAGTAATCATCTTGTGAACTCTAATGGTTGTGCCTAAAATAGAAAAAGTCTGCAAAGAAGCAATAATATTGAAGAAGCAATAATATAGCAAAGCATCAAAGCATTCAGTGAGATTCGGAAGCTTCCTGGTCTATTTGAATGTTAGAAGTAAGGAAGGCAATTTTTTTTACTTATCTGCCAAATTTAAAATCAGCTGACCTAGTATGGAGAAGCTTGCCGATTTGAGACAGTTGCTCCTTAATTGTTGTTGTGATTGCTGACTTTGTATTATTTACTACTAAAGTACCTACTATCTATAGTACCCTATAGATAGTAGGGAAATCTTTATGCAGGTCTTTACTCTAGACGTTACCATTCGCGGTCTTGCTAGACGTTGCAAGCTTTATCAATACTCTCTTCGCGGTTATTGGCATTTGATTAAGAGCCTTAATCTGAGTTGTTGAATTTGGTATGGTTTCATCATGCAAACGTGGAATTGTAGGAGAGGGAGCATAAAGTACCTCTTAGAGATTTTATTAAATAAAAACTTAAATGAAATGTGAACATGTTTGTAGAATTGTAAATTGTTGTAATTTTTCAATTTTCAATTTATTTATTTTTTTGAGCAACGACACGTTCGGTTAGCTTTTTATTCAAAATGAAATGTGTTTTTATCGGTCGTTCCAAAAATGCTAAAAGGATCTCCTATTTTCACTTCGTTTTCCGTCCGTCCGCCCCTAACTTTTGAACGGTGAGTTGTAAAAAGACGAAATTGGGCGCACTTGTAAAGTCCGTGAAAAAAATGACAACGCATATAAGGGACATTTTTTATACGGAAAAAATTAAGACATACACTAAACTGAATTGAAAAGTTTTTTAGAAATAAGGAATGGGAAATATGTGCCGGTTTTCAACGTGTTGAAGGGCATAACTTTTTTATAACTTTATGGTGGTTTCACATAAAGAGCGAGAGAGCGAGCGAGGGTCTCAGACGAGCTGTCAAATGAATTTCAATCAAGGGCAATGTATGGGGTGGTTGACAATACTGGCGTGATCGCTGTCTCGCTCGCCGAGCTTTTCGAAAAATTGAAAAACCCTCGCCGAGCAAGTCGATTATTCTGTCAATGGCTGTGAGAGTTATATGGCACGCTGTTGAATGGAGGTTTTTTTTCGAAGCTAATAGGTAGTTGTTGTGAAATATAAACCATACATTTGCAATAAAGTCGACAAATTTCAGTAATTTCTTGAGTTTTGTCACTGTGCAGTCAAAATAGTCGTCGCGGTGTCTCGCTTTCATTGTGCATTAAAAAACGATTTCGTTGTCGCTGGTGATCTGGTTTGCCGTTCTCGCGCTAAATGTGAAACGGCCATTATTCATAAAGCCGATTTCGGGCACACATATAGAACAACCATAGATAAAACAAAGGCTTAAAGAATATCTTGGTTTACTTTCTGTGCGTCGAGCGCAATAGTAATATGGACATGAAAGAGAGCAATTTGAGGGATCCATAAATAGTTTAACAAGCATTTATAGTTTTTTTTTATGTTTAACTGCTTTTTTAAAAGTTTTTCTGCTATTGCACATAGCTAAGTCTTATGTTTTAAAACGCATACAATTTTGACGCGGATCACAGCAGTTTCGTTCTTGCTCACTCAGCTCACTTAGGTTCAAGGTTGGTTGTTCGAAAATTTGCGGTCTCCATAGCAACTCATGAATTATTGTTTTTCGCACTTAGCTTAACATCCAAAAACTAGGGCAAACCTCAATCCATTCGGTATACGAATCAGACTTGAAACTTTTATTCAACAAACCCCACTAATTTTCGGATGACTATACTCTTGCGCTGACATCCTGACACAATTGACACACCGGTCACCTTCACACCCTCGAATGACAGCGTTATAATTATGTTCTCAGGCTAATTATCATCCATTGTGTCCATCATCAGTGTCACAAGACCAGTTCGAAAACATGCCACCGCCAGTGTTTTGCACAAATTGCACAATGGGCACATCCATCATCTGGGGGCCAAAAAATGTGCAACAAAATTCGCTCCCCTGCCACCCCGTCTCCGACACACTTCAAACGAAAGTAATTTAAATTGCAATTCATGTTGAACAAAATTTGTTTTCTAATGATAGAATCAAAAAAAAAAAACAGAACTTAATTCGGGATGTGGGAATTTTTTAATTATTATTTCATTAGTTGGCAGCGGGTTGGCTAAGAAACCCTAAACCGTTGCGGTTGCACACTTCAGCGGTATTTAGAACTTGTAATGTCTGGGTAAAGTATACGTATTACATTTTTTTTTAGTTTAGTTTAGTTTTCTAAATTATGCTCAACACTTTATTATTAATTATCGGGCAATTTTGAGTTCCATTCAGTAAATTAACACTTGCCTTGTGCGAGAAGAGTGATAAATAAGTTGCAAACGCTTCGTGTTTGGGCACCGCCGCCATCGCGTGACATTTTGTCGCATCATTTGTCACTTTTGAGTTTCTCTCGCTCAAATTGGAGGCGCTTAGCGGGCAGTGTTGTGCGCAGCCTTTCTGCAAGGCAAACACAAAAATTGACTTGTCACCGGGGAGTCCAATTATTTCGACAGCCAGGACGACCACGACGTATGCTGCACAGAGGGATATGCGCTCGGCAAAACACACACTGTGCAAGGTGACACAATCGCTGTTGTGACTTTTCAAGAATTTTGATTGAATACATGGGCAAGGCTGTTGTAATGATATGTGTTTGCCGGGTGTTGGCAACTCAACGGTGGCTGCCGGCGCTGGGATTAAGACGAGTCAAAAGAAATTCTAGTGCGACGCCATTTATAAGAAGAATTTGGCACAAATAGGAGACATTTTAATGAGAGTCGACTAATATGCAATGTTGAAACTTTTGATTTAGGGATTTGTTAAATGCTTAGGCCTTTAATTTATGGATCCTTACGCATTCTATTTAAGCCTGTATGATGCAGCAAATCGTAACCGCAAATAGCCGACACGAAATATGTTGCAAAAATTAATCGACCTGTTTCAAGTCTTTGGAAAACAAGTAATGGAGGTACCGACAACATCAAACAGATAGTTCCATGGAAAAGTACATAATTAATTTGAAACTTAGCATAACTCAGAAACTTCCGAGCTTTGAATATTTTTCTGTTGTTTGTCATGATCCTTTATGCAATCTACTCCAATCAACTATATTACACCAAAACTAAACTTCAACAAAAAACTTCAGCGTAGGTTTTCCCGGTCATCAGGGATCAGTAAAAGGAAGACGTATTGAAAGACCTCGACACAATACTCTACACAGGTATTTCAGAGATCGGCTGTGGTGTAGGAGTCGGTGTCTACTCGAAAACCGCTTACCGGATTTTGCAAGTATATTTTAGGCGTGTTCCAATAATGCGTAATAGAAAACCGTTCCTGTGAGAAAATCGGTAGGGTTACACCTACCCAGAACCATGGAGATGAAATGCTGGAACAAGCATTTTATTGAAAAGTTGCCTAGCAGACTAACACCGCTGTGGGCTTCAAGGCACAATGACTCGAAAGGAAACTAGTTTGCTGTTGAACTAGCCAGGCAGAAGTCAAGTCTAAGTGACACATGAGCGACGAGGGTCTATATTCCTCTAGGTCAAATTCAAGGGTAAATCAAGGGCAAGTAAAGGAAAATGTGACAGACCTAAAGTAAAAGCAGAACGAAAGATTTAGTAAACAAAAGTCGATTTTGTACAAAGATTTTATCGGGTAAAACCGTAGCTCAATTGGTTTAAACCATACCCACGAAAGATAAAGGTGGCAGGATCATCGCAAACGGGTTTTGCTAGTATTTTAACTCCACTTCGATAAAATGTCAGAGTCAAGGGAGCGCCTGTATGAGTTGATGAACATCAAAATTTTTATAATTTAAGTACTTTACAAGACATTTTAGAAAAAAGAAAAAATTGTCAATCTTCGGTGCTATCACCTGCACCAAAGCTCCACTTCGGTCTCTTTATTTTTGACCTGGGAATATGCAAGACCTGTGTTCACATGTTTTACAGATTTAAGAGTGGCTTACGATCTAGAGCAACAGCATGCGCTATTCTGAGAGTGAGACTCTGCTGAGAGCCATTTCCTTAAGTGTGGATTTCTCCAGGAGTGTTCTGTCACCTTTTTTCTTGAAAATATGAATGTAGTGTTCCAGTGTTCCACCTTTCAAATAAAAGACATAAAGGTAAGCCGTCTGTTTTTGAAATGACTGTAAAGAATATCCTTGCATCCTCTGAACTTCTATTGTCTTTTTTCGAAACAATACCATTTAACCATACAATAAGCCTGGCCTTCCCCGAGTGACGAAACAATTTTTAATTTTATTGAGTCTTATCGGTTTCCACAAGCGAAAGCTGTCGCCGCTAATCTCAACTTTCGAAGGTTAGGTTCTGTTCTGTCGCTTGTTAAAATAGTTTCTTAAGTGCGACATCATTGTTGCCACTACATTTTTCCAAAAGATAGCAACCCCTAATCAAGAACCTAAAGCTGCACCAGAGCATGTCAAGCCAAAAAGCTAACTAAATAGATATACCCTTTAACCGTTTTAACTTTTTTATCCTTCTGTGTCCTTAAAAATATCACCTTCACTGTAGAGGACAGAGGTTCTTTTCCTAACCGAGTTAAACCAAAGTCACAACACCCACACCACGCTCACCTTTTCCTGCTAGAGCATAATTGACCCACTTACCCGAGCGATAATTCAAATAACCCCTATAACTTACAAATATCTCCCAAATAAATGTCCCAAAAACACTCCATCGAATAATTGTTGGATGAAACCCGCACAGCCAAAGAGTCTCTTGAAATTATCTCTCGCTCTTAATGTGAAATAATTGTTAATTACTGTACCTGGACCGCCCAAAACTTTCCGACCATCCACCGAACTGTCTGCAATTTCGCGTCGTTTTTTCCGTTCGTTAAATCTCATTCCTTCTGCTGTTGATATCGTTTTGCCAGGTTTTATTACGCACTTAGGCGAAGCAATTTATGGTGACACCTTTTAAAATTACTTTAACCTTACCACAAGTCAGCGAAAAAGACTACTACTGCCACCCATACTTGTAAACTTCCACCTGCGCGTACCATTTTGTTGGATAATTTTTCACATTTTTCCCGCTGCTGCTCGCCGTTCGTACGATTATTTACCCGTAAAGAAATATACGACTTGTCATGCCATTAAGTTTGTCGAAAAAAAAAACACGTCGGTATACAACTGAATAGCTGAAAGTAGCTGAAGTTTTTAACCCCAGCAGAACTTGACAGATGGAGTAGTGGAGTGCTCTCAAGTTTATTGTAATGGAACCGATTCGCCATCATTAACTTTGACGCTGCCAGGTTGTTGGATCTCTAAACCTCTTTCATGCAGAGACTTCCTATTCTTCGGTCGTGTGCTCGAAGAAATTATTAAATCTCCGCACAAGATTGCTTGTTGTTCAAAATTATAATTTTGGTTTCTATCTGTGCGGTGGAGAGTGCTCATTCTATTAGCAGATTAGTCAAATCTCGTTAACAGTGTGTACTACAAGACAAAAGCTTATATTTTTTCAGATCAGTTTTTTGCGACTGCTAACTGACAATAGTAAGCGTCAAATTTAAATAGATTTTGTAAATCGAAATCGGAAAAGGTCAAATTTAAATATTTCGAAGCATAAAATGTAGATAGAACAGGTGATTTATCGTTCTAAAGGAAAGTTGCTCTGAAGGTTATCTGACTAATGGCGCAGTCGGTAGTTTAAACTTTAAATACTGAACACTGAGAGAATTCTTAGATAATATTACACATATTAGTTAATTAGTTATAAGTGATAAGTTATAAGTAACATAGAGAAATAGAGACCGTAGACCCCCAAGACCTAAAGGGCGATATGATCGAGTCCGAATTTCAAGTCGAATGAGCCAAGTTTGGCCGTCTGTCGGTAGTTTTCAGGCCTTTAATTTTGAGCGAGTAACTTGAAATTTTTAAACTCCCTCCACTGACACTCCTACTTTACTTAATAGTATGAAATATCAAAGTTGTAGAACTATAAAATTTGGTTTGAATACATTTTTGCCAGGCCCACTTTTGGAGGCGTTCTTAAGTGTAAACTAAATTTTTGTTTAAGAGTGCAATCAAAACGTGTATAAAACATCTTATTAAATATCTAAACAAAAAAAAACAAAGTTCTTGAAAAGGTGTTGATGCCACGCCTCTTTTTTATTAAAGAAGATTCTTGACGAAAAAATTATAAACACAATTAAGTTAATAAAAATTAAAGGCTCAAACATAATAGACTTGTGCAGGATTAATCTTATGTCGAAATAAAACGAAAATTCCACTCAAGTTCTGCCAAAAAAGTTGTGGTGCCCATAATAGACTCAGCAAACGATTTGAAAATCTTATAAGATTTCACTGTGAACGCCTCGAGCATCAATTTGATGAAAATTGTCTTGAAAATTTAAAATCAAATTTTGAAATTATGTCACTTTTTTTTAACTTTGGATGTTAATATCTCCAAAACCGATTGTCAGATCCTAAATGTGTTTACACTTTTGAGGCCAGCGTACAATTCTTGGTACATTCCCTTCTTTTACTGATTTATTGAAGCACGTTTAAAAACAAATATGGGCTTAAATACATATGACAATGAGTGAACTAATGACATGCAAAAACAAAACTTTAAGCCAACAAAAGTTAACGAAAACCTTACGAAACCCAGAATAAGGCTAAAATGGTCGTGGCATACGAATCGCGTGTAATGGGACTTTTCGGAAAGCCGACTTAAGCTTATCAAAGTCTATTATGGTTGAGCCTTAAAATTTAACAACCAAGATCTATGACGGAATTCGAAGCTAGACAGGGGTTAATTGAGATGGGATATCCAACGATTCGCCTAAGCAAATTTTAACCCGCCCACTAGTTTTAAGTTCTAATTGGCCACACCAAACGTAGAGACATAAGCCTATTTTTCAGTTCTCCTTGATCATAAAAACCAATTATCTGTCTAAGGAATCGAGCCATTGAAGAAAGCTCTTGATGTGGAATCCGTGAAGGCTGACGTGACTAAGACCTTACCGAATTTTTAGTCCTTCGGCATGAAATGCAAGTTGTTTAAAATAATAGTAGAATTTACTGAAGACTTTTTTTTTATACCTTCCATCGAATATTGCTAGAGGTTCGAGAGAACAGGTCTACTTAAAACGACATATCTGACATCTGAACAAATACCCTTATAGAGAGAGGGTAATAACTAATCCAGCCCGCTTAAATTACTCTGATTACTTCTTTTTAAACATTTAACAGTCGAATATGAGCGGAGGTAAGGCATGCTCGTTCGTGTTGCGAACCCGCTTTGCTTAAACATTTAGGTTCAGCCCGACGATTTTTTCAAGGTAGAACGGGGTAATTTTTACTGATCGGTTTAGGGACTTTATCCATCCCTAAGGGACCCTTATGCTTAATGGGCCCTATATTATAATTATTATTATTATTTATTAAATCGTATATAAATTATAGTTTAACTTAAAACTAATCTCAAACACTTGCTACGACCAGAAGGGCCTTCGCCTAAAGGCGATCTAATACAACAAAACGGTGGGGAGGGACAAGAAAAAGAGTAGAATACTCTCACGTACCATGTCACCATAGTATCTGCTTATGGACATGCCCTCTGACGCAATGACTCTAGAAATCCTTTTGTTTCGATATGCTCAGGCAATGGTATGGCTTTCGAAAGAGCCAGGGAAAGTATGCCGTTTAACAGATGGCTCCAAAACCGGACGGGGTTCTGGTGCTGGAGCCTTTGAGGAAAGCGAGAACATTAGAATCCACTACCCTTAGGTAAATATGCGTCTGTCTTCCAAGCGGAAATGTTTGCGATCCTCATGTCTATGCGCTATATAGTAGCAAACAGATGGAGGGCAAGAAGCATATATGTGCTTGCAGTGACAGCCAAGCCTCTCAACTCTGTTACCTCGCCCAAGTTCGAGCTCAAGAATTCGGGAGGCTAAATACAGTGAATATTGTTTAAGTTCAGGTCATACTACTATCCAGGGAAATGAGAGATCTCTGATGAGCTTAATCGACAATGTTCAGAAGACATTTTGTCAGGACCCGAACCCGCGCTATAGGGTCGCCCGTATCAGTTGCCACGTCTGCCATGGCTGGTTGGCGTGACTGCGATGGGTGCAGACAGACTAAACGACTACGCCCGGACACCTGTGAGGGGCCAGACTCTTTCCATCTGTCTTTCAGGCGAATTGATTGCGACTTCAGGCGTGCTTACCGGCCACCAAGCTTTTGCCAGGCACTTGAATGTTTTAGGCTTGAGCGAAACCACCACCTGTCCTGCCTTTGGAGAGGACGACGATGCAGCGAAGCACTTTCTCTGTATATTTGTTCTGCATTTGCTCGCATAAGGTGCCGGCTCTTTGGCTCTGACATGGTGAGTGCCGAACTTTTAAGCTTCTCATCTCGGAAGCTCCTTCTCGTCTGTCTTTAAAGACGGCTAAACTTAGTATCTTAAAGTAAAGTGTATGAATGGAAGTAAAATGAACCAAGTGTTGTGTCTCAGTGCACCATCGGATAGTAGCAACCTTCACAAAAAAAGTCATCAAGAGTTCGTTCACGATCAAGGGGGTTATGACTACTTTTCACTTTTGTTCACTTATTAGTTACAGCCCGTTTTAGGAAAGCTGCCAGGTTGCTTGCAGCCGATTCTCTTCTACGAAAATGGTGGCTGGTAGCTAAACCGTCAAATAGTTTTGTCCACCACTAGAACAAAGTTTTTTGGTTTACTTGTAAAAACCTTTTTGCATGAAATTTTGTAATCGGCTCCGCCAACTTATGTGTAGGGTTCTCTATGAATTTTAATTCATAGTGTCGGTAGGAAGCTTATTATGTAGTTTCCTTTTTTTTTATTAAAAGTTGCCATCTGGGTAATTTTAAATTCGACTTTAAGACTTTAGTACTAAAGACCGGAGCATTTTGTACCTGCAGCACAGACTGTTGTCAAATCTCTCCAATTAAAACGAAACGATTGACATTCATTTTAATTACTCATTCATTATAATTAAAAACTGTCATTACTTAAAAACTTTATTTCCCCTTTATCTCTTGCAGGCACAACAGCAGCAACAGAGTCAACAGCAACAGAACGTTTTGAACAAGTCCAACGATGACCTACGAAGAAAGAGGCCCGAAACAACAAGGCCCAATCATATACTGCTGTTTACCATAATAAATCCATTCTATCCAATTACAGTGGTAAGTGTGTTTGCCTATGTACAGTAATGGGCTTGCATTTGAGTTCTTTATCGTAAAAGTCCTTCTCCATGGGTGCACTAAAGAGGACGCTATGCGTAGGGTAAAACTTTTTGCTCCTAGACTAAGACTGATATGGTGGTGGCTTTTTAATTAAAATGCCTCGAGACAGTTTTTGGTTTTGTGTCATCTGCGTGTTTCCTTGTTTGTCTACTAGCGATCGTTGCACACATGTGATAGATATACATACAGGGACAAACACCCTCCCGTCCTGGATAAGTCTTGTCCTGATGACTATAGGAAAGAAACAGATTCCAACCCTCCTTGAATGGAGTACCAGAAATTCTCGTAAGGTATGTCAGTCGGTGGGTTAAAAACTCAGTCAGATGAAATGGAATGAAAATGTACGACGACCAGACAGGTGGGGTCTCTCTATACGCTCGTTGTGTGGATCACATTGCCTTGTGATGCAACCTAAGGGTTAAATTACGATGGCTTTTGAGGGGTTGTTGGTTGGTTGATTTTTTAGACCATCCTGGTGCATTTCGTAGAGCTCGGGATTTTTATTGCACATTGGAGGAGATTTGCAACAGCAAAAGTTTGCCTTTGAAAAATGAACGAATACGTATTATACCTACCCACAGTGTGTGCGAGTATGTGTGGAAAAGGAAGGAAATTACGGGCTTTAAAGTTGGAAATGAAAACGTTTGAAAGTGATTAACTTCTTTGGGGGTAGGTTGATGCCTCTTTGAAGGCATCATTTATCATCTAAACTGCACTTTAGAAAAGTTAATAATATTGAAATTGTTTTGTTATAATTTTTAAAACTTTTTTTTGGGGAGAATGAAGTTAAAAGTTGAAAGTGGCGCAAAAGTCAGTGACTGATTTAAAGAATTTTTATGTTCCGTGATATTTTTTTTTTTGCTGTTTTGTTACATATTTGGTAGTTTAGGAAATATATGTAAATACATTAGAGATAATTTTTCGTGGATGTAATGATAAGCATACATACTTTCGAATAGTGGAGTAAAAATTGCGAAAGATATAAGAAGATTTTTTGGTACATAATATAAATATGGTACATTTTATGTCCCAGCAAAAAGTCATTATAAAACTCTTAAACTGCTGGGGCTTTCGCAGACGTGTATACTCGATTTCTGAAGCCAAACTTTATAAGTTAGATTAATCGAGAATCGCCACTGGAATTGAAAATATATACAGGGACATATTAGCCCTAGGGTCCAGTGTGTCCCGGGCCCAAAGGGGCAAATTTCGGTGGCGGCAAAATGAGAAGACAGAGATTAAAAGCAAAAAAAAAACAAACGCTTATTGATGAAAAAAGCAAAAGCAAAATCATACAAAAACACCATTTTACAATACGCCATTTTCAATATTTTTTTTTTAACTGAGAGAAGATCTTTTGCCTTTTCTGGGTTATCAAATAGGCGAAACCTTTCGCACGGTCTTGGGCATAACCATGGCCTCTGTCATCTTAAACAGGAGTTTTCTTTTAACTCTCGAAAGGCCTTATACCATCTCATGTGACCAATAAGTTGTTTGTTAAACTATAGCGTTAATGGCAGAACCCCAAGACCGGATATAATGATCGAGACGGAATTGTGAGTCGAAAAAGCCATATTCATCCATCCGCGTGTTTCTGTGCCTCATATTTGAAACATGTCTAAAACTAATCTGGATTTTTTAAGTCGGAGTAGACAAGCGTAAAGTTTTAGCGATCCACCCATTGGCATGAAACTAAGGCGACAGAAAAGTTGTTGGAAAATAGTCGCAAAAAGCTATAACTATGTCAATAACATGCAAAGCCAAAAATATTGAGTCAAAAAACAAAAAAAACAAAACGAAAACTCGCACCCTAGTGGACGTGGCCTTAGAAAATCAAAGAACTATTTCATGGGTCCTGCCACAAAATTTTAGTCACGTTTCTTTAGGTGTATTTGTTGGTAAATGTTTCCGGGGGCGGCAAAAATGTAGGGCCCAGGGCGGCACTTTACCTTAATCCGCCTCTGAATATATATATATGTAAATCTTGAAACAGGCTGATAAAAATTGTCCATTTAATTTGGAACATGACAGGGAGTGTTTAAATGATGCGCTTTTCACTTTATCGCAATTATACCAATTTTTACTATCATTTTTGATGAGCACATTTCCAAATTCCGAAGTCGGCTGAATTACCTCGGGCCGTCCATTATTCCTAAGTTCTTCTTGGAACTTTTTAAGAACGTTCGTTGTGTAAAAGGGAGCGAAAGATGAATCTGGGAAACACAGTTGTATTCAGTGGTTCACCCATGGAAAAAACAACGAGAGGAAATTATGTTTATTACTGTTCATACTGGCTGCCCGTAAGGAGGTGGTTTGTATCCTCTTTTATGGAGCAAGACTCTCATCTATCAGCTTCCAACGATCCTAGAGCCTGCACATATGCCCTCGAGACATGATCGATAATTGGTGCACCAGCAATTGACTATAAGCGAATCCTCTTAAAATGCCGCCCGGTTTTTCGCTTCACGAAAAGGAAGAAGGTCGTTGGTTTTACTCAACTCGTGCTTAAATGTCTCACTATCCCGGCACCGAATGAAGGTCAATACCGGGAGTAAAGCTTGATAAAAAAATGGTTTGAGCTTACTGCTTTGCTTGTGCTATCTTGACGGCTTAGCTCGATATTGTGACCAACTGGTGGAGGGTAAGAACCATAGGTATGCGTTTGCAGTAATGGCCAAGTCGTACTTAAAGCGCTGCTAAACTGTTACCTCGACCAATAGAGCTTGAACTTAAGCTTTCGCTGTTCTTTTCGCTGTTGCATTGAATCTTGTTAATGTTCTAGGCTACACTAGCATCTAGGCCTAGGGAAATTAAATCTCCAGATGAGCTACGTCTATCATTGATTCTTGGGTTTCTGATGAACACAAAGTCGATAGTAGACCAACTTGATCAACATCAACTAGAAGTATCAAAATTAACATCCATCATTCCGTTGCTGTGTGCACTCCTCAGTGCTCAACTTTTTTTTGACCGTTCTGCACATCCCTTTACACAACATAATAAACACAGCTGAGTTGATGATACCCAGCTGTCAAAAAAAGGTTTGTTTGACTTGTTTCGTCAGAAATCGGAGAAAATATGTAGAATTATGTACGGTTTGATTTAAGGCTATAGCACAAAAGTGCGTTGCCGATTGTCTTACAACCGCGTTGAAAATATACCATTCGAAAAGACCATTGAAAACCATAGAAAATGCCACCAATTCAATAAAAACACAAAATAACGCGAACGTCGAGAATTCCAGCTATACAGAAACTTCCAAACGCGCGCAAAAATTCAGCGCGTTGAATTTCGTTGCTTTCGCAAAACCTTCTTACTTAAAAAAGCGTAACAAAGGAAGCAACGTTGGGTAGCTCCCATTGGATTTAAGAGTTTGAATTTAATGTGTTTGAGTTTAAGCTGTCAAATCAACGTTGACGCAACAGAGCTTTGTGATATAGCCTTTACGAATTCATTCGTGGAAGAGATTTATAACGCGATTAAATTTTAATCTCTTCGAGAAGAGATTGAAATTCGTATGGTTTATCTCGTGAATTAGAGGGGATTCAGCAAAAATTAGTCTTAATCGCGGACTAATGTCCAGTGGAAACACTTTATAAACTCGACGAAGACAGTTTATGCTGGCTCTCAAAGGTACAATCGGGTTTCTTAGTTGATGACATGCCGACACTATTTCGTTGTGCCATGGTTCGCCATTGCTGCCCTGGCGTAACTTGAAAATGTAACTGTGAAATAATACCGATAGACACCAAGGTCTTAAGGCGAATTCTGAGTCGAATGAGCCATGTCCTCCCATATGTCACCAATTTTTAAGACTTAAATTGTGAGCAAGGGAGCTTAAATTTTGTACGTAGGCTCCGCCCAAAATCGGTCTTAATGTTCAACTACCTCCAGTGCTTCCAAAACTGTAAGACGTCGCGTCGCCAAAAGATCAAATGAAAATGAGAAAAAAAACGAAAAATAATAACATTTAGAATCTAACAACGATTGCAAGAGATAAAAAATAAAGTAAGTAGACCTCCCCTACTGGGCGTGGCGTTGATTAATTTAAATTGTAATTTTTCAAATGCATTTTATTTAATATTTTTGTTCCAAATCGAAGTATTTGAGCTCAATATATTATGTAGAAAATACTTAGTTTTACTTTTTGCTTTAGCCCACGTTTGGAGTCAGAATTTTAGAAATAACTGCAATTCGCTAGAAAAACATCGATTTCGACTGCTTTTAAGCCTAACTTGGGAACGAACAAGATATAAAATTTAGCACATATCGTACTACACTCGAGTCCAGATTTTGTTCGTAGAAATGTTTTGGCCACGCCTATTTTTAGGGGTCGATTTTACAATATTATTAAAGTTGAACCAAAAAATTACTTTCTTGCGTACATATTAGCCGCAAACTTGGATAATTCTATGCTAACAAGGAATAAAATATTCTTTATACTTGACCGAGGGTATATTAATTTTAATGCATAGTTTGCAACACAGTGAAATAATCACCGTAGACCCCTAAGACCTTGTAGAGATATGATCGAGACCGACAGGTGAGCCGAATAAGCCACGTCCGTTCGTCCGTCCGTCTGTCCGTATGTATGCAGTTTTGAGGTCTTTTAAATTGAGCTAGGAAACTGAAACTTGCAGCGTCGCTGTGTTCTCATTTTGGACAGACAAAGTATGAAAATTGAGAAGATCCGCCCCCAGTCACGCCCACAATTGACTTGAATGTCAGACAACCTCAAATTTACATTTTATTTCAAAATGCCTTTTGGTCAAGATAGACAAAACATGAACTCAAATTTTGGTGGAGAGTAATATCGACCAGAAGCCTTTAATTAGACAAAAATTGGACCGCCCAAAAATATTGACCATGCTTTTAACATGTTTTATCTTTGTAAAACTGATTTCTCGGGAAATTCATTCTAAATCGAAAAAAAAAACATTTTTTGACAAATATTAAAAATATTAAGTTTGTTGCTTATAAAGCATTGAGCTTCGCCAACTTTTAGGTGGCGTTTTTGGGAAAAAACTATTTTTTAAGTATTAATATTCGCTTTTAACGAATTTAGAGTTAATTGATTTTAATTTTCAGCGGGCGTGGCCAATACAAATAATTAACATTCAGTATATGAAACAGAACAAAAAAAAATTTAAATTTGGTGTTAACGGGTAAAGAGGGTCGGGTTTTTAGAAGTTCGTTATAGACGTAATTTCTCTCTTGTTTTTTGTTTTCCTTTATTAATGCCTCATAATTCATGAATGGTGCGTTACAGACCGACATGACAGCAGCTATTACATACGCACTGTTGCACTTACTCACTGGCCTATTTTTGTTTTAATTGTTCTGTTTTTCCCATTAAGTTTTAAAATTAAAAAGTACCAATATGGTGAGTGTTGACCTATGATTACAATTTCAAATTTAGCCGATTTCGTGGCATTGCGATATATGCCATACTTTAGATTCTGTCTGCTTTTTAGTCTGCTTTTTAGTTTGATTTACCTTGGTGTCCTCTGTTTTTAACCAGTTTCCACCCGTTAGCCATTAGCTATTTCTCAAGTTAACCTTTATCAAAAAAAAATTAATATCATTTGTACATGAAAGTGTTAATACTCCTGACGGCAGTCAGTTGGGACCCATATCTAATTTTGTGTCCTTTGGTGAAGAAAAATAAAGTGCAAAACATGCATCACAAAAAAAAAAACTTAATTAAGATGAAATAGTTTCAATAGTTTTTATATTAAAATATTTTTGGAGGTATGTTTTGGAGTAAAGAGAGATAGCAAACCTACCTTTAAAAAAGATAATTTTTTTTTGAGCTCACATGCACCAATTAAAAGCGAAACTCATCTGTAACATATCCCACAAAGCAAAAAAAAACAGGACTGGTTTGACAAAAGTAATTTGATTGACTTGATATGACTGTAATTAACTTTGACATTTACTAAATGTCACATTCAGTGTTAGTTGTTATGGATCTTTGACCCCCCTCGAGTCAAATTGAATCAGCAAAGCAAACCGAATGCCCTGAAATAAAAATTTACATCGGTCAGTGGTTTCGCGTTGATATTTTTATCATTTATCAACCATTCCCTTGAAAATTTTACTCCCGCCGCAGCAATCAATCTGAAGGGCACAACAAAATACACTTTTTCCTGAAGGCCGGGGAAGAATGCTTATTTAATCTGTACGCCATGGAATAACAATTGAATTGACTTCATTTCCCAGTTTGATGGTGTAACTGAAAAAAAAACAAATCGATTTGAAAATATCTCATTGCTTGTCAGAACTAGAAACACCAATAAATGCGATGCAAATTAAATTATAACACTTGGTTATCAAATTTGAATAAAATGATTTACTGGCAATTGGATTTTCAGAAAAACAATATCATTCGTTATGCAGAACAATATCCCAGTATAATAAGGTGAAGATAGCAAGAAACTCCTTGGAGGACAACAAAATTATTTGTGTTTTTTTTTTTCGTTTCCATTCTGTCGAATTTGAATTTTGAAATTGTGAGAGAAACCTTCAGTATTGCACTAGAAGTGGATGCTCCTAAATAAAAGGGATTATTAGAATAAAGGAAAGCATGGTGAGAATGCTTTAGAGATGAACACCCAACATTCGCTACTGGACACGGTTGTTGTCATGGGCCGTATTTGACTCCATGACGGTATTTCACTGATATTAGAGTCCTAAAGGGGGCGGAGATTATTTGAAAATTGTAAAGCCACCATAAAATAACAGGACTGACTTTGATCTAATTTTACGTTGAATAATTTTTTTCTAGACTCGAAGAAAAGTCTTGAGCTTAGAGAGATTCTTAGCGAAGCTGACATTGTACATCAGATACAGAATTCATTTGCCACCGTGCAAATCAAAACTCATTGTGGAAAGGGTTATATGAGGCCTATACTCCGACCTTGCAGAACGATTTGCATACAGCACGTTACGGAAAGTTTACACGAAGTCCAACCTTGTTCAAAAAAGACAAACAAAAACGCAATAAAGTTCATCGAAGAAGTTCAACCCGTGACCAAGAACTTTGCAACTTGTAACACGCTTGAAACGTCGAAAAAAAAAATAAAAAGTGGCGCAATAAGTCCAAATTTTCCTCTTTTTGTACGCGGCCCAGGGCATATTAATTTTATTGCATAATTTGTAACACAGTGAAATAATCACCGTATACCCTTAAGACCTTTTAGACTTTAGAGATATGATCGAGACCGACAAGCGAATCGTTTAAGGCATGTTCCGTCTGTATGTGCAACGGTTTAAGGTCTTCAGAATCAAGCTTGAGACCTGAAACTTCGTAAACAGCTTGGCACTTCTGTTGCACAAAGTGTGAAGATTTATAAAATCCGCCAAAGGCCACGCCCACTTCTGGCTTTAATGTAAGACAACCTCTATTTCACATATTCTTTCAAAATTCCTTTTGGTCAAGGTAGAGAAGGCGTAGGAACTCAATTTTTGGTGCAATACTGGTTCATAACCTTTAAGAATGCAAAAATTGGACCGCTCACAATATCGACCATGCCCGGTTTTCACACCGAGCCAGAATCTAGATTCAGAGTAAAAAAGTCCCAAATCTAATTAAATTCCATTAGGTTT
Source organism: Neoascia interrupta (assembly GCA_947623515.1). Lineage (NCBI taxonomy): Eukaryota > Metazoa > Arthropoda > Insecta > Diptera > Syrphidae > Neoascia > Neoascia interrupta. The sequence goes on from OX392462.1 coordinate 148,111,250, forward strand.
CCCATACATTTGTAGAATTCAGAATCTAGATCAGAATCTAGATTCCCACAAAATCGAATACAATACAAGTTTGTTTATAAAATAAAAAGAAGAAATATTTTCGTTTTTTTTATACTTTTTAATTGTGCGGTGATTTATATGTATTTTCCAGTGCTTCTTTATCTACAATTGTTTTTTACTTATTTGAAGCTGTTTAACTTGTGACAACTGTGAAAAATCGGACCGTTAGTGTTCAACCGATGAAAAAGTCAACAAAATCTAGATAATATTCGCTGTGTGAAAGGGGTCAATTCGATTTTGAAATCGAATTGCTCAGAATCTAGATTCTGGCTTCGGTGTGAAAACGGTATTAGATCTTTAAAAAACTCGTTTTCAGGAAAAGTTTACCCCAAATCGAAAAAAATATATGACAAATATTTAAGATGTAATTTTTTGCTAAGTTTGCCCCATACAAGGTTTTGAGCTCCGCCTACTTTTGGGGGCGTTTTTAGGAAAAAACGTTGTTTTCCCGATATAATTTTCGGTATTATCGCATTTTCGCATGATTCAAACAAAATTACATCATCATCATCATCATTTTCGAATGCCGCCTATCCTTTAAAAGGGTCGCGGAGCGAGGGTGGCTAAAAGGTCCTTCCATCTTTCTCGATCCTCCGCCACCAACTCAAGAGACTCCGGCGCAATCCCCAGGCGGGACTCAGAGAGGTTCTTTACCTGATCCCACCACCTGTTTCTTGGCCTACCAGGGTGGCAACGCGCTCGCATCTCGGCTAGAATGACCTGTCTAGGAAGTCTGTCAGGGGGCATGCGAACAACGTGTTCAAACCATCGAAGAATCGATCTCTCCACTCGGAGAAGTAGCTGCTCAACATTAAGATTCCTATGAATACTGACGTTTCTCACTCTGTCCCTTAGAGTAACACCAGCAACGCACCTCAGGAATCTCATTTGTTCTTACTTACTTAAGGTGGCGCAACAGTCCGGGGTGGACCTGGGCCTCGGCCAACAAGCTTCGCCAGCCAGCTCTGTCTCTAGCTAGCCGTCTCCAGTTTCGCACGCGAAGTTGGCTGAGGTCCCCTTCCACTTGCGTGCGCCACCTGAGTCTCGGTGCTCCTCTACCGCGTCGTCCCTGCGGTGTGGATTCGAAGATTTTCCGGGCCGGGGCGTTGGTGTCCATCCGCTCTAAATGACCCAGCCATCGTAGACGTTGTGTTTTGACTCTTTTGGCTAGGTCGGTATCGCTGTACAGCCCGTACAGTTCGATGTTATATCTCCTCCTCCACTCTCCGTCTATGCAGACGGGACCATAAATCGTCCGAAGAATTTTCCTCTCGAAGCAGCCTAAAGTGTTTTCATCCGCCTTTGACAGAGTCCATGCTTCTGCACCGTAAAGCAGGACTGGGATGATGAGGGTCTTATACATGGACACTTTAGTTGCTCGAGAGAGGGCTTTGCTACTCAATTGCCTTCTTAGCCCAAAGAAACAGCGATTGGCAAGAGTTATCCTTCGTTTGATTTCAGCGCTGGTGTCATCTCATTTGTTCACATCTCCGATTTGTTCACGTTTACTTTCATCCCAGCATCACCACCGATGGCTGCAAACCTATCCAGTGCTCGTTGAAGTTTCTCTTTGGATGATGCAAGGATGGCCAAATCATCTGCGAAAAGCAGATGGCTCATCCTGATGCCAGCCAATTCGAAGCATTGCTCGCCAAGACTGCGCCTCACCATCCAGTCCATATATGCTATGAAAAGGAGCGGCGACAGAACACAGCTCTGGCGAAGTTCAACGCGCACATCAAAAGGACGGGATTTGACGCCATTTATCCGTACACAGCTTCTGCAGTTTCCATACAAAGACTGCATGGCTCTCAGCCCATGCCCACATTTGTGGGCGTGGCCTATACAAATAATATATGAATTCGGGCCAAAAAACTTTTAAGATTTGGTGGTACTCGGTGTAAAGGGTCGGGTATATAGAAGTTTGTCACAGACGAACTCTTGCACTTACTCACTTGTTTTTTATAATGGACTCGCGAATTAAGGGACTGTTTACCCTTTTAATTTTTCACATTTCACGAGCGGAAAAGATTAGAAGAACAGGAAAAGGAGAAGAGGTACCAGTGCACTCGTGTAATTAACTGTTGCAGGTTGTATTGCGTAGGAAGGACTGATCGTGAGGGGACATTCCAAATTCGCGTTGTACAGCCTATAAAAAACCTCTCAACTTTACTGTACGTCCAAAGGTGAGCTCAAGGGCAAACTGATGTTCATTCGTTTTTAAGCGAATAGGCGCAGAATTCAATTGGGTATTTCGATCGGACGTTGTTTGTTAAAAAGGCGATGAAATATGTGATAGGCAAGACACATTACGTCGGTGTTCTAAGTTAAAAGACTTCGCAATATTTCTGTCTTCAATTCGTTTCAATGCCCCAAGAATGGTGCAGCACTGTCTGAACCCGGCTAAGGCAATCAAAGTACCATTCACAAAGAAAAGAAATACTCAAATGAAGCCTTTAAGACTAGATGTGATGCGAACGTGTCCGACCGTACTCATTGAGGTGCTTTTGGAACTAGCACCACTATACATCGTGGTTGAGGAAACGGCTAGGAAAACGATACTTAGGATGGCTAAAAAGGTGATAGAGAGGGAGAGGTGCATCGGGTCGAAGGAATTTGACGCACTTCTAGATAAACTCCCCCTTCTGGAATCCGTAAGGATGACAGTTTGAGGAAGTTTAGCTTCGTAAAGAACTTTAACACAAAAAAGAGTTGGAATACCCTTCATAGGACCTGAACTATTCTGCGGGATAGGGGATCGCACCCATAACGAAGAATTCAGGTAAACCAAGAAGGTAAACCGAGTTAAGACCTTGAAGTTAAGCCGAGTTAAGCCTTCAAGGGCTCAGGCAAGCTAAGAAGATCCTAGCTCTAGAAACTAGAACCAAAAGAGATTTAAGGCATGCATCGGCCTTAGTAAAAATAACTTACAGGTTTCCTAACGGGACATTGTAAACTCAGGGAATACTTAAGAAAAATTGGTGTAACGGACAAACCCTTCTGCGGATTTCGCGATGAGGCTACTGAAACGCCAGAACACATTTTGCAAGCCTGTGTGCCTCTGAACCACAAGAAGTTAAAATGTTTGGGCACTAAGGGCGCTAAGGGTGAATTCTCTCAGCCAAGATCAAACATAAGCACCTACCCTCGATATAATTTAGTAAAAAATATTGTGCGAGGAGGGGAGCTTCTTTGAGGGAATAAACCTCTCCAAGGCTTACTAGGGGGCACAATAGTCGCAGTACAAAACCCGAAAGGTAAGGAGCACCAGCCCAGACATGGGAATTGTATTCCAACTTAGGGTAATATAATATGGCTTATACAAAATTCGTTGTTGGATTATGTGCATTATTGATGCAGAGAGAACATGTGAGCCATTTGGACACCCGAGATGAAAGTGGGGTGTGGTGCAGGTGGTAGCACCTATGACATTGGAAGATCATGGGGTCGATTCCAGTTCCAACCAACCATCTTTTTATTTTTTTCCAACATGTCTTGTTAAGAAAATTATAACATTTATGATGACAACTTAGCCGTACAGGCCCCTCTTTTATTACGTTGAGTCGTAGAATGGAATTGAAATGTTACCGGACGGAAAGTCTAAAACTATTCTTTGCCCATGTAAGGGAAAAACTAGTGAGGTGGTCGAATCTGGACAAAGAATCAATCGTGTTTACTTTCGGTCAAATGGTAGAGCATGACTCGCTACAAGTAAGGGCTGCAGTATCATACCCTGCCGGTGAGCCACACACGGTTTTTTATTTCGACATTTCCGTCCCTTAACATTTCAACCACTAACCGTAATAAGAGAGGGGCCTGTACGGCTTAGTTGTCATCATAATTGTTTTAATTCTATTTGAGATCCCTATGATACAATTCTGTTAAGCTCAGAGTTCAATGAGTTTGACAAACGTTGCCTTTCCAATTCAACGCCCGAACTTGAAACCATCCAAAACAACTTGAATTGAACGGTTCAAAAGGTAATTGCCGACCTATTGAATAAAAGATTCGTTGATCCCAAATGTATGCATTTTTCACAGGAGAGCTTTTACAATATTAACTGCAACAATCTAGGTTCTACCAGGAAGATGCATGAACTGTTCTAAGAAAAATGGATTTTTTTTTAAACGGCAATCAGTACCTACTTCTGTTAACTGCGGTGTTTATAGTTCGAAGTGGCGGTTGTAAGGTAGGGAATATAATTTTTTCCAGGATTTCCCCTATTTTCCCCAATAGGCATGTCAAATGGTAGGATGATAGTCCCCCTCCTTTATTTCCTTAAGGTAGCAAGCTGCCGTAAGCCCCATTCTTTGGGAGACGACCAGCTTTCATCGAAACGATTTCGTTAGTGGAATCACCTACCTTTCTAACCAGTGTAAGCATTCTAAAATAACTGGCACTTCCAGCTCAGAAGAGTCTGCATGAGGGAAAGGGATGTACAGTTCTTTGCCGATTCCGGACGGCGAATTGAGAGGTCTCTCAAGACAAATTATGTTCTCGGAGGATGGAGAATAGTAAAAAAACTTTTGGGCCGATCGGGACTCGAGCCTGAGACTTCGTGCACAGTGATCCTACATACTAACCAGTAACCACTGCAATAATATGCCCACATTTGGATTAGGAATCACCTTAAATTGCATACTAAAAATTTGGAAGTGTAACTTTAAGAGTCTGATAACACAATTTAATTTTGCCTCCTTTCATAAGCGTTCTTCTTTAAAAAAACATTTCTCTGAACATTACGCATCAACGCCCGTCAAGAAGACATCAGAACTCATACAGACCTGACAACTATTTTTTTTCTACGTGAAACGCGGACATCTTCTTAAAGCCCTACACATAAACGGATTTTGAAAAAAGGAAGAACACGAAACCCCCGCTATGCACTCAAACTTTCATGAATTTTACATGAGCTTTAAGCGAGAAAAAAAAAATAACGAACTTCAAACTACACTCAAAGTAAGAGTTCACTGTACGACGGCATATGCCAGGACGATTTTTGCATAAGGGTCTCGCCTCCTCGTGAACATATACACATATATATATATTCACATAAAACGCGAGCAAAACTGCACATAAAAAAGCCGCCTACATCCATTAAAAGTTAACGTCTTCTGTTTGCCGAAGAAACGACGATACGCGAGATGAGTTTCGTTCTTCTAAGTCTTTACTTCCCGGTCCTTGGCATATAAAACAAAGGTAAAATATTCGCATAACATTTGGCATATGTCTCAAGTGTGGTGTAGCGCATAATATTTCGCAGCGAAATGCAGGAGTTATATCCTTTATTCAGCACATATGCTGGCTTCGATTGAATTTTTCTTTTAAACCGTCAAAAGTGCAAGTTATCCGGATTTGAAAAAGTGTGCTGCAGTGAATGTGGTGGCGTAATAGTGACATATGAGCAAACCCCATTGAGTATAGAATCAGGAAGGATCGGAAATAAAAAGCTTCCTTCTAGAGGAGGTAACTTTAAATTGAAATGGCCAAAAGTTTGCATTTGCGTTTGACAATGGCAATCAAATTATGACTCGGAAGTGGGCTGGGGAATCATAGGCTCCAACTAAGCGAATAATTGGTCATGGCGGTGTCTGGAGTAAGTATGTTTTTTTTTTAAGAATTAAATGTCTTAATTCAATTTGAATCCATTGTCGAATACTTATATTTTAATTTTCCGATGTTGGTGACATATTTTTTAGCTGCAATCTTACATTTTTTATGCCTTCAGCCCAATGAATCCGTTGCGTCCGTCACATTGAAGTGATGACTGACAACTGAGTGAAATACACACGTTCTTATGGAAATCGACCGACGTACGTCACGAAGCTCTTCCATAGGACGCTTACCATAAGAACGTGTGTACAGAACTTAGTTGTTTACTGCAACGTGACGGATGCAACGGATTCATTGGGTTGAAGGCCTTACATCAAATCAATCTTATACATACAGCAACATTTAATTTCCTTAAAAATAATGGCATGATTTTAACTGACCATAGTTTCCTATTTCCTTTAATCTCAGTTCAGTCTAATATCTTCAATCTTGTTTGCATTTGCTTCTTACTAACACACATCAATAGAACGAGAATGCATTTTATCGAATCGATAATTTAAGGAATGACAGACAGTTACATTCAACATGTTAAACATGCACACCCTTGACACATTCAACACCCAACATCCACTCCGACAGAAGTTCTCAAGAAGTATCCTGGACAACAGAATCATATGGAAGTGGTAGAAACAATAACGTTGGCTTATTTAAACCTCTTTTTTGATCTGGTATAAACCTAACATGGAGGCGATTTTTTTTTCAATAATCCAATTTTATGTTCTGTCCATGAGTACATTGTGTGCAATGTTTAAACTTTAAAGCTTTGTGCTCTAGTTAATGTGCAGATATGTGCAGACTTAATAAGTGAACCGTAAAAATTTTTTGAAAAAAGTCACAAAAGATAATTAATGCTTAATAAAATATAATCATTAAAATAATAAATGTAGAACATAATTTCGAGCATGCTTTGCATGTCTGCGCAAGTGCACGACAAAGAACAAACGTGTTGTTCGAATAGGGTAGTTCAAAGTAATTTCTATCACGAACACTGCCAAGAGACCTAACTAACATTTTTGACACGATCAGCTAAGAGAGAACATAAAAAATCCAAATAAGAACATAATTTTTTGTGTCAGGGCAAATGTATTAAACATTCTTTTATACTTGAGCGAGATGTAAGGGTAAGTTGAAAACAGCAACATAATTTGACACCTCGAAATATGGGCTTTCATTGGCTAAACACCATTTTGCTAGAGCATAGTTTTCATGCATGGGCAAATGCATCTTAAAACTTCAGGAGAAATTAAAAAAAGGAAACCTTTTGATGGATTCGGTCGATCTTTTACAAACTTTAGACACAGAACAATAAATTAGGACATACGTTTTGTGTCTGAGTAAGTGTGCCAAAATATTTTTTTACTTAATTGAGGGATTCAGAAGCCAACACCAAAACTAATTTAATCAAAGCACCGCCGAGAGTTATACGACTGTTTGGAACTTAACCGCATATTTCTAACAGAAACAACATTTCATGTCTGGGCAGGTGTATCAGAAACTTTTTGATACAATAAGCTCTAGCGCAGTTCAAGAAAACAGTGATTGACAAGAGCTATTTTGGTCTTGATTTCCGAATGATGTAAGATGCTTTCGTCAGACGCCGTAAGAGATGCTTCGGAAATATCAAATTTGATTCGCCAAGAAGATTCCAATATGTTTCTGTGGCTTCCTGTTGGAAGTGACTGTGAACGCATCGGCAGACACAAAGCTTTCAGGAGAGCGGGTCAAAATTCAGCTTGTTCGCAAAAATAATTCTGCGACTTCAAAATTCGAACTAAAGTATACTTTTTAAGCAAACCTTACGAAACCGAAATTTCCGACCCAAATCTGCCTCTAAAATGTTCAAAGTTTTCGATTGTCTTTATTGGTTGTCCAGCCACCTTTTAAGCTGGAGTCGAGGGATTCGCTAACGCGTTGATAATTTTATTTGTTGTGGTTTTATTGATTAGTTCCAGTACGAAAAGCAGAATTTCGGCCAAACCAAAATTTTTATCCCAACCCGCTTCCAACATGTTCAAATCTATCGAGTGTCTTTAATTGCTGTCCAGTCGGCTTTTAAGCTAGAGTCTAAAAGTTCGATAACGCGTTGATCATTTGATTTGTTGTGGTTTTATTGATTAGTTCCAGTACGAAAAGCAGAATTTCGGCCAAACCAGAATTGTTACCCCAACCCGCTTCCAACATGTTCAAAGTTATCGAGTGTCTTTAATTGCCGTCCAGTTGGAGTTTGATAACGCGTTGATTATTTGATTTGTTGTGGTCTTATGGATTAGTTCCAGTACGAAAAGTAGAATTTTGTAAAAAGAATTTTGACCAAACCAGAATTTAGACCCCAATACGTTTCCAAGATATAGAAAGTTTTCGAGTGCCTTTATTGGTTGTCCAGCCACTTTTTAAGCTTAAGTCTAATGTTTTATTTATTGGTTGCGGTCATTGTGTGCTTTAATTCATTTTAAGCCCAACTAAGTAACCAGACACTTGCCAAACCTAAGCTAGTAGCGCTTACAAACCACTAGGAGATTCTGTGTTTTTGACCCTTGATGTATTTTGGCATATCCCAGGATCTGACAGAGTTAATTAGTTTTGACCATTTGCTGTTGGCTTTAAGAAGGATGTGCAAGGATATCGGAAACTTAATCTCGCTAGCTGGAATGAGTACTAACTCCGATTTGTATTGTTCAAGTTCATTTTAGCATTCTTCAACCATTTTGGGGAAGTAATGGCTGTCATGGCTTCAATAGCTGCAAAACATCAATGAAAAAAGCGATGCCACTTCGTTTTGTAATTTTTCGCAGGCCTTTTGAGGAACCATCTTGAAAAACAAGTGGGAGAGTGCAACAGTGCGTATGCAAAAGCTTCAGTTCATTTGCGACGGATTGCAAAATACCCGACCCTACCAAAAAAAACTGCCACGCCTCCAAAAAGTGGGCGGGATGTAAAAATATAACTGCTGAATGCTTTACGCTAGGTGGTTGCATACATTTTAGACTAAGACCCCGTAATTTTAACAAAAAAACACCTTTTTTAAAGCAAGACCCACAAAAGTGGGCGGAGACTTAAAAAGTAAGAAAATGCTAATATATACCACTTTCGTTTTATTAGTTTTTTGCCAAGTTTCATAAATATTTACTAAAAAACAGTCACTTTAAGTTAAAACTCATTAAAAAGTGGGCGTGCTCAATGTAAGCAGCAAACTTTTTCTACTGGCTCAAAGACAATTACAAAGCAGCGTCACATACCGAAAATCAGCAGCATTGTAACATCTAAATTTGAAAACAGTATTTTTAAAAATTAGATGTGTCCGCACATACAGGCCTGGAGTGGGCGTTCAAGTCCACCTACCAATTGTGCTTTCAGCTTTCTAGCTTTAAATTTAAGGCCTAAAAGTAATTTACATACATACTGACAGACTTACATGGCTTAATCGATTCCCCGTCGGTCTCATTAATATCTCTAAAAGGTCTTAGGGGTCTACAGTGATTATTTCAATGCGGTACAAACTATACATCAAACTTAATATACCCTGGGTCGGGTATAAAAATGAATGTTTCCTATTCCAGCTATCTTTCGGGCGAATTATTTGCTGTGGCTTCGATTGGCCTATAATGCGGATTGCATAAATCTTATTTGAATAAAAGGAAGCGTGTACAGAGGGAACCATTTTTGGGCATAACCTGTAACCATATTTCAACTACTTGCAGGAGCCGATAAGTCACTATATTAAACCCGCACATTTAAAAAAGGGACCCACAAAGATTCGAACCATGTCCCACCAAGTCGCTTCGCTTCGCAAACATCTTCTACACCGGCTATTTATCAACATTTCTTGGACACCGTATAACCACATAAATGAATGAATTTGTCTGTCGCTAATGCACTGTAAAACATATTCAAGAACAAGTCCTAGTACGGTGGATTGAATTACGGAACAAGTTCTTAAATGTAGGAAGAGCTATTAAAAATATAGGAATCGGATAAGTGATGACATGCGCTTCAGTCGAAATAGCCGAATATGTAAAGTTTTTCGTTAAAGAAAGCTAAAACCTTAGCGCAGCTATCAACCTAGTCGCAATACTAGAGATTACGTCAAACATAGTTCTTAAATGTTCAAAATGTTATGAACACGTGAATCGTGTCTTCGCTTCAGCGATTTAAAATTTTATTCAATCATCATTTAGATACTAGAATCCAACGATTTCGCCATTCTTTGCCCCATCTAAACGTTGCGACTCACGGCGGCGGCAATGGCTAAGGCAGAAAATATCAAAAAGAATTTCTGCTTCCGTAAGCATTAGATCATTAATTCAATAGTTCACAATGAGCACCAGGCTCTCTTCAACTGCGAAATTTTATGAGCTTCTCTGTGACTTGTCTCCGTCTGCTCCAAAAACTTAATCGTCCAATTATCAAACGCTTTCCAAGTTGGTAGATGTCTCCGCGATACACACACCCAACAATTGTCTTTTGCTGTTGCCCCGATTTCCAGTGAGGAAAAGTTTTTCTATCGCTCGCATTCTAGATAGTTTTTGGCTTGAATCTCTTTTATCAACTGTCGTCGTCGTCGTTGTGCGAGGAGGCTTGCGTGATTTTCCAGCAATTAACTTCATTAATAGTCGAGCAAAATTGTTATATGTGGTGCGGTGTTGCAGTTGGCGTCGAGTGTTTCAGAATTTGTTGGACTTAGCAAGTTGCAGATACCGCAGCCGGGCGTTTTAAAACGCGCGCTCTTCAGTTGCGCTGTTTTATAGCAGCTTTAACATGTTGAAGCAACATGTAACCTTTCAGTGAAGAGCCTATACACATCTCAAGCTATCTTTCAAGAAATAATTATGAGATACGACCACTCGTAAGGGTGTGAACTTTCATGCTGGGGACTTGTTCTTCACTCCTTTTTTTTGCTGAGTGCATCGTGTTAAGGGATGCATTAAGCACACCAGAATAAATGGTTCTTAACTTTTTCTACAAACAGAGCATGTAACATCATCTGCTGAAGACAAGTATGGCGTTGAGGAGGAAAGCATGTTTTTGAAACGGGTACACATAAGGGAAGTGCGAGTTTACCCCAGTTAACGCTATAGTCTCCATTTAGCGAGTTATCCCCTGGGGTAACATACTACACAAGGCTTGGGTGTTTTGCTGTTGTTGCTGTTGCTTTGTCTCGAAGATGCCTTGGATGTGGAATTAGTTCTTGGTCGCGCAATAGAAGAGCTTATTCCAGGGGTAGCTATAGAAAAAACAATTGGGTTAGCGGAAAAAGGCGAATAGAGTGCAAAATAGAGGTAAAGCAATTCAAGATCTACCCCTTTTTGTCATATTAGCAATTAAGGCTTCATTATAGGGAGAAATCCACATACGAGCTAAATGAACCTAGATTGCCAGCAGATAAAAGGCAGCACAGTCAAAACTACTCTCCGAAGAGATTAAAATCCATATTGTTGGCTTATCTAGACCCACTAAACTCCTCGTTCAGCTTTCATCGGTCCCGCATGTGGGAATGTCACAGAAACTAACTGCCAGCGAAGTGTAGCACAATGAAGCACCTACTCTAAAGGCTCGTTGATTGTGTATACACAAAGGCTGGCATACATGCCGGCAAACACATCAATTGATTTGAAAACAGTTTGTGTTGTTTAATTGCCCTTAAAATGCAGACGACACCCACAAAAGGCACATCGACTAACGAGGAGATACACTACTATTTGTTGTGGGCCTGGTGCTTTGCCGTCTAACACTGTTATCGCAATCGGGACGTTTCATGTAAGGTGGAGCAAGAATACTCCACCAGACATTGAGAGACTAATTACATACAACGCAAACCAGAAGCTCGGGATGTAATTACTGCTTTAATCTGAATCTGAGATGGCATGTTGGCACACATGCTATCGATTTCGGTCAAATCATATGGGCTGATAGCGCCATTAACAACTACCTGAGTTTCTGTACGGACGGCAAGGATTTAATCAAGTTTAGGACAGCTAATAGAGCGTCACTGATGCTTGACATTGAATCCTCTTTTAAGTTAAGAACTTTGTAAGTGCTGTACAGTCGGCAAGGATCTTTATTACGATGGAGACGCACTGATGTGATTGTTGAATCTTCAGACACAAAATACATCACTAGAGGCTTCATTATGGGTCTTTAAATAAATCTACCGTTCAGCCGATTATGTAGCACGATAAGTGAAGTTGGTGTAGAACCTTTGCTAGTGCTTGAAATAAGGCTATTGTCCAAGCAATTCTTATGTATAACTAAGGTTCGATAAAACTTACGCGTTTTCATAGTTAATCAAAAACATTGAACCCTGGCTTTCGGTGTTTTTTCTTCATCCGACATGTGCACGAGCCTCCATACAAGAAGTTGAATCAGGCATGTTGGCGGACGGGAAAGTGACCTTTTTGTTGACGAACCTTCAGACCGACAAAACAAAGTGATGACTGCCGCATTGAAGTGTAAATCCCTAACCATAACTTGGCGCCTCCATTCGACAGATTAATGCCATGCCGATTCCCACTATTGACAGTTTACTGGAAAATTACTGGAAATAGTCTTGGCGATTGGTGTCTCCATTAGATTGTTCTGCATCTGTCGAATGGAGACGCCAAGTAACAGACTCAGATGAGCATCAGAAATGTCAGCTTCCAAAAATGTCCCTTCAAAATACGCAATTTGTATGACCATAATAGCCTTTTTCGATTTCGTTAAGTTTTCGTTAACCTTAATTAGTAAAATGCTCGACGTGAAAATTTGACAGCTGGTGAGAAATACCCAAATCTCATTCGATTTTCGGATCGTTTAATTGGAATCAGGATCAAGAGGCACCTTCCGGATCACTTCCATTTCTTTAAGGGTATTTTTTGTAAATTTTATTAAGCATAGGTTAGGTTTGGTTGCTAGCAGTTGAAGCCCCAACCGTAATAGACTTAAGAGAGATTAGCCTAATGTCAGAACACATCGAAAATCCCACTCAAGTTCTGCAAAATGCTTACGGTGGCCATAACAGGCTTCAGTATATCGGTATATCTACCCATCGGTCAAATTTCTGTGCTTAACCTCTCAGCTCTCACTTGATAGGACTAAATTTAAGAAAGCAAAAGCTAACGAAGACCTAACGAAACCTAGCAAAAGACTACTATGGTCTTGGCATACGAATTGCGTGTAGTGGGACGTTTATGAAAGCTGACTTAAGCTCACCTAAGTCTATTATGGTTAGGCCTTAAGGCAACCAGCTTAGTTAGACCTATGAGAGCCCTTAGTATCAGCCTATAAAGACGACCTTATTTAAGTCAAATTATGTTGAAGTAATTTGAAGTATCCTTCGTGGAATCGGTTAAGCGGTGATCTGTGATAAGTGATGTTACAAATCACAAAAATTCGTCTGCGTATACTGTGATCATAACCGTTTTCTTGTGTTTCTCCCAAGTTTGTTTTCAAACTTTCTGTTCAGTTTTTTTTTTTTTTGCCAACACTTGTGCTGACTATTTGCATGCATAAAAAAAAATAATTCTTACATCCCAAGCCTATATAAAGTTCCAATGACTCGGAATGATATTTTTGTGATCACCTTACGCAGACGGTAATCATATTTTGTATGATCACATTGACTGTCACTGAATGTGAAAATCACAGATCATCTTAGCTGATTCCTCCCCGGAGCTTCGATGAGAAACTTCGCTCAGCCGGAGTTCCTGCTGAACTTCACGATATACGCCACTGGTTCGCTTGCAGGCTCGTTCAGTTCCTCACAGAAGAATTGTCCCAAAAGTTGGAGTCGTTGTGTTTCACTTCTTCTGTCGCTTCGCGATCATGACAGCCTCTTCAAATGGTATTGAGGTTGATGATTCTTAAATTTCCTAAGCATTTCCCCCACAGGTTGTGACCTGTTATTACTCTTGTATGGCTAGTAATGACCTTAAGAATGTTAAAAGTTTAAGCCCTTGTAAATATGACCGCAGCTCTGCAGATTTTCCCATCTGTTTTGCGCTAATTTCTGAATGGTTTTAGCGATTTTTTCTGTTTCAAAAGAAAGCGGAGAATAGATTCTTTTATCCGCCCTTTTAGCCCTGCTCCGCTATTTGGTCAGCCTTTTCATTTCCAGTTAATTCACTATGGCTTGGTTCCCAAACAATGCGGAAACTATTATCTGTCCATAGTTCTATCACTTAGACCGCTGTTCACGTGGTTCTAAATTATGAGCGTCGATCAGTCTTTTCAGGGCGCTTAATAAAAAGAACGACCGCCTGGTCGGGCAAAAGGCTTTAGGCGCCGCGTTTGAAGTCTCACTACCAATCTGACGTAAGTTCAAAAATTATCCCTTTTGACAGCCAAGGTTCTTGAAAAAGAGCAACGTCTATACTGCTCCCGGTGACTTTGAACTAGCAGGTTGGCACAGGTTACTTTCCTGTTGCTGTTGGTTAAGTTGCAGGCGGATCGATACCTTGCCTGCTCAGCCGATCACCCTTTTCTTGGCAAAGCTTAAATCCACCTTCAACCTGTTGTTCACCTGCGGGAGTCTGACCAGTTTCTTTTTCTGGTTGTGTAACGACCACAATTTCCTGTCCGCGAGCGTTGTCTCTTCCAGTGTTCTAAGGGGAAACCGCGATTAAACCTCTTAAGCGTTTTTTAAAAGCGTTTAATCGAATAGCTGGCCCAGCTACCTTATTTGGTTGTCATGGATCCTTGTCCTTGATTGACGACATATCTTTGAATTTAATGAGACAAAGATCAGCACCCTCCCAAAAGTTGGACTGGTTAAAAAAAGCATCAACTCGTTATGACCCCTTGTCATAAACAAGGTGCCTGAAAGATGGCTCGAACGAAAGAACTGAACGAACTGAAAGAAGCATACGAACGATACCGCCCACCCGACCTGGAGGAGGTGAAAGTAGCTGTGTCTAAGCTCAAGTGCAACAAAGCAGCCGGAGCAGACGGCCTAGCTGCCGAACTTTTTAACTCCGCTGGCGATGAGCTGGTTAGGAGCATGCACCAGCTCATCTGCAAGATATGGTCGGAAGAAAGCATGCCCGACGAATGGAACCTCAGCATTGTTTGCCCGATCCTGAAGAAAGGAGACCCTCTGAGTTGTGCCAACTACAGAGGCATAAGTCTTCTTAACATCGCATACAAGATCTTTTCTGCTGTACTGTGTGAACGCCTGAAGCCGTTTGTCAACAATCTGATAGGCACATATCAGTGTGGCTTTAGGCCAGGAAAGTCCACCATCGATCAAATATTCACACTGCCGCAGATCTTGGAGAAAACCCAGGAATTCCAAATCGATACACACCACCTCTTCATCGATTTCAAGGCCGCGTATGACAGCATCTATAGAGACGAGCTATATAGCGCAATGTCTAGTTTTGGCATCCCTGCCAAACTCGTCAGTCTGTGCAGGATGACGATGGAAAACTCACGCTGTTCCGTCAAGGTCGGCAAAGACCTCACCGACCCCTTTGATGTCAAAAAAGGATTTAGACAAGGCGACGCGCTGTCATGCGACTTCTTTAACATCATACTTGAGAGAATTGTGCAGAACTCTCGCGCCAACACCAGAGGTACAATCTTTCAAAAGTCCGTTCAACTACTTGCATACGCAGACGACATTGACATAATTGGTAGAACAAAGCGTGATGTCAGTGAAGCCTTCGTGAGTATTGGGACGGAAGCGGCGAATATGGGTTTAGCAGTCAATGAGGGCAAAACCAAGTATATGCTGTCATCAAGAAAAGACACCCAACACCGACGTCTTGAACAAAACATCACCATCTACAGCTATAACTTTGAGGTAGTTAGGGACTTTGTCTACCTGGGTTCCGCTATCAATTCAGACCATGACACCAGCGCTGAAATCAAACGAAGGATAACTCTTGCCAATCGCTGTTTCTTTGGGCTAAGAAGGCAATTGAGTAGCAAAGCCCTCTCTCGAGCAACTAAAGTGTCCATGTATAAGACCCTCATCATCCCAGTCCTGCTTTACGGTGCAGAAGCATGGACCCTGTAAAAGGCGGATGAAAACACTTTAGGCTGCTTCGAGAGGAAAATTCTTCGGACGATTTACGGTCCCGTCTGCATAGACGGAGAGTGGAGGAGGAGATATTACATCGAACTGTACGGGCTGTACAGCAATACCGACCTAGCCAAAAGAGTCAAAACACAACGTCTACGATGGCTGGGTCATCTAGAGCGGATGGACACCAACGCCCCGGCCCGGAAAATCTTCGAATCCACACCGCAGGGACGACGCGGTAGAGGAGCACTGAGACTCAGGTGGCGCACGCAAGTGGGAGGGGACCTCAGCCAACTTCGCGTGCGAAACTGGAGACGGCTAGCTAGAGACAGAGCTGGCTGGCGAAGCTTGTTGGCTGAGGCCCAGGTCCACCCCGGACTGTAGCGCCACCTTAAGTAAGTAAGTAAGTGAAAGATGGCTCGGTAAGATTGAGACTCTCATCCAACACAGTGTCCTTCTGATAAAAATTCTGCTGTGGAGAAGTATCCACTGTTTACTACTGATTCGCAGCTCCAGGACTTGAATTATCAACATTTTCAACTCTTATATGGTCACTAGGCTTTAAATGGATACTGCCCACCGCAGCTGTGGTCATTTTTGCCTTTGACAGAGCTGATGCACCATCCGCTCTGATTCTTTCTGCGTGACAGGAGCCAGTAAGAACTTTTTATACTTCTTCATCCCGCTAGGACTGGGCTACTTGCCTGGAGCTTGCCCATCTCTCGTCTCGCGGCTGCTGGACAGTGTCCCGTGGATACTTGGTTTCAGGCAGACACACTAACTGGTTTTCTTTTTGATTTTAGCAGTAAAAGCAGGCCTGAGTGCCCGAAAATAACTGGGCTATGGCACGCTTCGACGGCAATATCACTGGCAAAGTAGAGTGAGGCGAGTTGCCCGCAATTACCTTCACTGAAGAGCGGTTCACCAGCGAAACTTTCGGCAAATTAGAGGAGGACGAGGTGACCGCAACTGTCGATCGGATCCACTAGGTATTCCCTTGCGAGGTGCTCGCATTTGCCGGAATCCCGAGTTAAACTCAGATTAACCCCAGAAATTAATTTTTCAGTAAATATTGACCTGCAAACAGTATCGGCTTAACTCGCTGAATTTGGTGGGAGTTAATCCCGGGAGAGTTAAACTATGGTAAGCAGTATGAACTTCTTAGAAAAAAATTTCTGTGCGAAATGGCAATGGCTTTGCGTGTTTCTGTGAAAAATGACATCCGAAAATGCCTCGAACTTCTTTTCCTGTGTTTTTATGTGAAGTGAGAGCTGGGACTCTCAATAATTTCGAGAGTCAAAGATTTAGACAACTTTACTTACGGAATTAACTCTGCACTGAATTATTTTTGGCTAAGTTCACTCTAGAAGGATCAGGGCTTAAGTCAGCACTAAAACCGGCCCTAAGGGGTTTATGCTCGTCTGCTCGCGATGTCGAATTAATATTCTTAAAGCGGCAAATCAAACGTCTTGTGTTCCGTCTTTCATCCGCATGAATGCATAATCTCCGCGGTCGTGTTAAAGGAGCAGGGGCGCACTTAGGTAAAATGCCGCCCTGGGCCCAACTTTTTTGCAAAAAGTTTGAAAGAAAAACCCTGTTTCGTACCTGATGGCGGCGGCAATCGTTTCGCCCTTCATGGTGCTGAGTTTCTAATGTTGACAGACGTGCTGGGGCCAATTGCGATTAACTTCTTCGTGAGAATCGTTGACTCACTATAGTTGCATACGGCCGAAAAAGCATGTTTGCAATGGCAAAATGTTTGCCCATCTTAAATAAAAAAAACGGAAAAAACTTCTTCGAGAGAACATGAACATCGTTACTAGACGTTAATAACAATATTAAATACATTTGGCCTGTGTTAAGTGTAATGGCATTTTTATATTTAAATTAACAATAAAATATCTCTTATTATTTTGTATTCAAAATTTGCCGCCCCTTAGAATTTCCCGCCCCGGGTTTGGGCCCCATGGGCCCCTAGGGCTAATCTGCCAATGTAAAGGAGGTGTCAATGGCGTTCCCACAGGCTCCGACACTATATTCATTTTGTTTCCGTAGAGCAATAAGCCATTTTCGTCCCATGTGTCGTTGCCCGTGGGTGCAGCAGCTCCGCGGTCTCAATGCATGGTATCAGAACCGCCTGTTCAATTGACATCAAAGAGCTGCCCAGCCGTCCCTTGATTTTCTTGACACAGTATTACCCGGTATTATTACCCTCTGAAGGACGGCTCCGGCGCCTACGCACCCCATTTGACTTGCAGTAATTACTTCTAGCCTCTGTTTTCGGACAGCTGGAAGAGGTACTATGTTCATCCTTAAGAATTTCGTCCTCTCGGATCCACTGTGTCTGTGCCTATCTCCTTTCCACCCAGACCAAAGAGGAGTTTCTTTTGGGATAATGGTTTAGAAGGTCACCTTCCAAACACTTTTTTGAAGTTTTTCAAAGTCTCCTTTAAGCCGACTTGTTTATATTTTTGCACATAAGGATCCCACTTGTAACGTGGAAAAGACGGCCCATCAACACAGATCCCGTACGTGGACAAAGCTAAAACTAAAACCAAGAGCGCCCGGTTTCCGGAATATTCACTCCTTTAACTATAAAAACCGTGAAAGCTTTTTTTGCAAAACTTATGGTTTTCCTTCTTTTTGCACGAAAAGCAGCCCTCCACCGAAATGGAGATGCACCTTTAAAAACAATTTAGGATTCGTCATTTTCGATAGAATTGAAATTGGTCGGGACTTAAACTGGAGAATTTTGTGTTAACCGGGACACTAAACACATATAAACCTTAAGCTGGGCTATTTAATACTTTTAAAAGGTATAGCGAAAACTTTTTGTCTATTATCTACTCTTTTTGAAAATGTTTAAATTTTTTTTTTTTAATTTTGAAACACATGTTTTTGTCAAGTTCATTGCGAGTGGGGCGGAAAATATTTCAAACAAAAAAACGCTTGACTACATACTGACGAAAAAAATGACAATATTTGCCCTATTTTTTAAACAGCCACTTATTAAGAAAACTTACCAAGGGCAGGACCAATTTGAAAAAAAAAAATCTATTTTCCGTCGCCCAAATCGTTTTGGGCCATTAACAGTGGATATCAAATAAATACATTCCTCTCAAACCGACCTCATCGACTGACTAATGAACTTTTTCGAAGACTGCATCATCATCATCATCATCATCAAGGCTCTTTTTTATATCTTTCACTCAACCACTTCCGTGTGCTTGATGATAAATTCGACTTTTGACACAACCGCACGGCCGCACACATTCACATTTAATTCGATTTTCGTTGGGGAAACATTTTATTTGTGGTCCCCGTCGATCGTCATTCACGGTGTCAATTGAAATATCCTCTTCCACCAGTGTCAAAGCATCGTTCATTCAGACCCGACCGAAGGAAGAAGGATATTTCGTGATAATGAATAAATTTACCATTAGTGTGGCTGTCGCAGCTATCACCACATCCGGAGCACTTTCTGTCCATGTCCTGAATCTTTGATTGCTGTGTGGAACTGTTGTAAATTGATTGGGAGGAGGATGACCTAGTGCAGGGTGTGCGTTGAGTCAGCACCTTTTGATCTCCCTAAAAAGGATATGCATGTGGTCTATTGAAATGAATAGCAATTCGCTCGTGGGTAACCTGTGACCCATATTAAGTATAAAGGTTCCTTTCACAACATCGCACCATCCCTGGTGGAAAAGGGGATGTTATATCGAAGCACAAAGCAAGGTATCGATGATGATGTTTAATCCCACTCTAGTCTCATACAGATCACTATCGCCACCCTTACAGCCAGTTTGATGGATAAATATTTACGATAAGAGCTCTTCAAAAGCATAGAGATCTTGGCTCTCTATCCTACGATGTTGCCATTGAACTTTCGCTTGGAGCAGTTCCTTATTTGCATGCACATGTGTGTCGGTGGCAATTATAGTGCCCACAAGCAACAGCACTAAAATTGAAACTGAGGCAACCATTGTTCGTTTACGAGCTACTTAAGGACATTGCCTTTCATATTCAGACAGAAAGAAGGAGCGAGAGCTTTATACTTACCCCTTTTTTCGGAGTATTTTAGATTCGCACATGTAGGTTTGGTTAATCCGCCTTCAAGCCCCCCACAAAACTCTCACAATAAACTTGGCTCAATTTCAAGCAAAACTGACTGTTCATCCTTTTTTGTTTTGTTTCCGCTGTAGGACATGTTATACTCAGAGATGCCCATTCATTGGAGCAATATACGGCAGTAGGAAAAAAAACTCTAAATTCCTCCAGTTTGACGAAACGTTCCTATTCATGAAAGCGAAACAAAAAAAAAAATCATTTTTGATGAGTGCACCCTGAGGATATGCAAAGGCACAGAGTGATCCCAAGTACGGCTCTTAAGTGGCAGAAAGATAGTAAAGGAAGGCGAAATATTAGGCCGTTAAGGATGTCCTTAGTGGGTTATGTGATTTTTTTCTTCACCCCACAGCCTGATTATATATATACGAACGGTTCTTTCTGATTTGGTTAATAATAAAGTACGGAAAGATTCGCTCTATTTTCGGGTTTGCAAATATCCTGTGTACACGGATGTAGCCCTTACCGGCGGGTGTTTTAATTTAGTTTCCTGAATATTAAAAAATATCTTCTTCCTTATTCGTTTTATTTATTTTTTTTTTTGGATTTGTTGGTTTTTGCGGAGGCTATGTGATTTTGTTGCGGCATGGACTTTGTTAAGCTGTTTTCCTTTTCTGTATTTGCTTTGAGTGACGAATTGGAATTTAGTTTATAAGAATCCTCATTGGGATAGTGGGAGTAAAGATATTTCTTAAGCTTGAATTCCCTCAACAAGTTGAAAAAAAAACTATTTCGCCATTGTTGTTGGGCATTAGGGAAATCAAAACTTCTTAAATGTATTCTTTGACAAAAGCCAACAGATTATCTAAATAAAACTCACTTTTGAACATTTCTGGCATCATTCTAGCCCAGTGGGAATATAAATCCTTGATTAGGTTCCTCAGAAAAAAAAAACGCTGCACTATGGGCTTTTTTGAAACGTTATTTTTGTTTCTTTTTGTCACAGCACAAATGAATGTAAGGCTTTGGTTTAAATAATTTTAATACTTAAGTCTTTGGAGTCTCGTCTGCTTGTTTCATATCTTCATCCTATTGTCGGTAGATAAAAGGTGACCTATAGTGTCCCGGAATTTGTACATCAAATCGTAACTTCGGTATAGGACCTATTAATGGTGATAGTTTCAGCTTTCAGGTACCGTTTCTTGGTTTTGTCCAGGTGGAAAAAACCAAATCATGGCTTCATCTTTAGGAACAGTCTTTTCAGGCAATGCTTTAACATCTTCCTTAACCCTCGATTTCGTTGACTGTTATTGGCTCCAGCTTCCGTTCTTCTCTTTCCGCATCACCTACACAAAAACTGAACAAGGAATAATTTTGGTTTAAAAGAAAGTAACTGAATCCGTACGGAAGTCAATGACGCCTGCCAAGACTGCAGACTACCGATAACTTTTTTCTCGTCTTCCTTGTTTCTTTTGCCTTTCTTGTATATTTATTTCCTTTAAGGATTTTTATGGTTTTCAATCTTTGATAGTTTTCAGCAAAAATCGCTTTTGCGAAAATGATATCAGTGGGCCACACGCACGTCATAACCGATGAATATTCGGGCCAGCTTTATGACATCTTCCACAATTCTTGCCAGATGGAAATTGCCAGAACTTTCGGCGATAAATTCTCGCCTTCTTGACCGGTGTTTTTTTGAAGAGTTAAAAAAAAACACAAAAATAAGTCTGGAAAAATTAAATTAGGCGATCTTGCTTACCAGTGATAATTGCCAATACAAGAGTTAAGAAGAGCCGGTAATGCAGTCCTCAGAACTTCTGTTCCGAGTCAGTATATGCACCACATACTCTGTCTTGTTGGAACTATCATGTTTTTTAGTCGCAATTCATCCATTCAAGAAAAGAAGATAATCGTTAATAGTATACCGAGCGCTTTCCGTTCAAAGCTGTAGCTTGCCCCTAGGCGTTTTCCTTAAAACTAAGGTCTGAGCTGCATCATATAATACCGTCTGGAAGTTGTAATTCTAATCAAGGTGATAAAAGCTGTCTGCCTTACGATGGCTTTTAATGCAGCCATAAAACAAGATGCTTCAAAAAAGGCGCATTAAGCTTTTGTGGACTTATTTTAACCTCACATGTATTTTAACCTCCGTGTAAAGAGCCCATGGGTGACTAAGTTATTTTAAACTTAAACGCTCCATCATGCTAGGTACATTGTGTTATTCAATTCTAGGCGCCTCAGTACGTTTCCCCATTATTTTTTTTTTGTATAATTTTTGAAATTTCCCAGAAGTTGATTGACAATACATACTTCCTTGCTTCAGACTGCGCCAAAACACAGTTGTCGACGATGCAAACAATACAAACAATACACTGCGAAAAAATCATAAAAGACAAAACTTTTACAATTGCCCAGCGCTTGACAGCGCCCAAACTTGTTTTTTTTTATGATCATTTGAAACATATGAAACATACGAAACATTTTATGAAACATAAAATTGCATGTTTCGCTCCTGAGATCATAGCTGTGCTCGCCAGAAGGCGACTATGATCTCATGCCTTGACAAGAAATTTGATCGATGTTTATCGATGCTCCTTATAAACTTCATTGCAAACACATCGATAAATATCGATCAAATTGCATGTCAAGGCATGAGATCATAGTCGCCTTCTGACGAGCCCAGCTATGATCTCAGGAGCGAAACATGCAAATTTTTTGGAGGAGAGGAGCACTCTTTAAAAATAATTGATGAAAATCAAAAACATGCAAATTTTTTGGAGGAGAGACCACTCTTTAAAAATAATTGATGAAAATCAAAAACCTTAAAAATACTTACACCTTGCACATAAATTAGCAATAGTTTATGAGTAAGGTAATTTTTGTTTTTAACTATTTAATCATTTCAAGAAAATCTCGACTGCGCCAAAACTTACTTCTTTACATTTTTTTCGCTTCGTATTGACCCATAAAGTGTCGAATATTCTTACCGCAAGTCAAATGTTCTTACCGCAACTTATTATAGTAAGAAGCTAGATTATCTTATAAGTTATTTTATTTTAATTGTAAAAGTTGACAATTGTAAACCACCCACAGCTGTAAAGGTTAAATTTATATTCTTTTGATTTAATTCTGTTCTAATTAATATTTGCTTCAAAGAGGTTTCTCAAGTCAATATAATAGTTATTTATGCGCTTACCGACTGCGCCAAAAAAAACATTAAACTTCTCAAAATGTTTGATGCTTTACTTATTTCACAGAAACTATTAATTTATCAGTTACTTCCTTACGTTCTTTACGTAAGAGCTTTTGCAAGTTGAAACTAACGAACTAAACTCTTGAGAGCTAAAGTCTCAGAGATTTTTCTCTTTTTTCTAAATTTTTCAATAATCTCAACCTTTTTTTTTCTAAATGACTTTCGTTTTGTGCGGTTTTATTCCCTCAAACAATTTTCACTTCATTATGAAAACCTACAGCTGCTGCAAACTTCTATTACACATTGAATAGAAAAAGTTTCGTTTTTTACACGCCTCGGATTTAAAAAAATGTTGCTCATACGCCCCCGCAGGCGAAAATAAAAAAATCATTTCGTACCCGTTCAGCAAGGATGCTTCAATCCACATTATTCCGAACCGTATTTACCACTCCAACATTGGACAAAACGGATGATACGCTGGGTGGGGACGATTATCCTTTTTTGTGTGTAAATATTTTGCGGATGTACCTTTTGCCCAAACTATGGCAGCCTGGCACCCACCGTGTGCCGCATCGGGATGATGGCTAAATGAAATTATTGAAATTTTCCAAATTGGAACGTTTTTGGCATATTCCAGATTTTCGGATAGAAAAGAGATTTTCTCATGGGTAAACTAACACGATGTGCGTGGGTCTCAGATTTTGTATTATTGTTGTTTGTGTTGTTGCTTTGTGGGCTCAAGGATATGCGTGCACAGAACACAATCACATGCATGTATGTATGTGCTTTAATGGGGATTGACACTTAAATAGGATCAAATGCCTGATGGACGTTC
Organism: Neoascia interrupta; assembly: GCA_947623515.1. Classification (NCBI taxonomy): domain Eukaryota; kingdom Metazoa; phylum Arthropoda; class Insecta; order Diptera; family Syrphidae; genus Neoascia; species Neoascia interrupta. Next base: position 148,135,016 of record OX392462.1, read on the forward strand.
GCATAATCTGTTGGGTCATTATAATCGGGATAAAGCAATAAACTGCAGAAAAAAAAACTTTCCGAAGTTTTTTCATTCTGTGATGAAAAGACTCAGAAGTGAAGAAGAGGATATCTCGGTTTTGTCTAGGCCTTTTCAATTTTCGTTTGAATTGGAGTTCTGGATGGAATAGTTTTTTATAGGTTATCTCTGTTTGCATTTAATTTTTTAATAAGCTATTTTCAGTCAAATTTTTCGTTTATCCACGAATTTTTATACTTAATTTTTATGAAATGAGTCGGAAAAGTTATCTTGTATCAAAGCCATGGCTGAATATGGTCGCTTAAATTTCAAGGCAAATATCAATTCTTTTAAAGCTACCAAGAACAAAACCAAGTAAAGAACTTTTCAATCCTATGGACAATGGAAGTAAAGAAAAATTATTTTCTGTGAAAAAGAACTTTGTTTCTTTCTCTAAATATATTGAAGATGGTAAAATAAAAAAAGAGTGATGCCTTAAACTTGATATGAAATCTATATAAGAAGAGCAAGGATACTTAAACAGCACATGTATCCTTACAACCAAGCACGCAGAGCAAATAGACATTGAAGAAAGTAAAATGACGTGTACCTACGTGAACAGTGTCAGAGTTTCGATTTGGTTTGCTTCTTCCATAATGCAACGTTTAAGGCAGTCGTTACAATGAGTTCAACCGAGGTAGAAGAAATGTCAGTCTTATAAAAGAAATTGTTCGAAATTCAAGAACGAATATTAATAGCACTATTATAATTATAATTATTGTATTTATTTAAACGTAATGAACTACAGTGTAACAATAAAGCCCAACGAGCTCCTAAGATACTTAAATTTATCTTAATATGTACTATTTTACAAATTACCAGCTTTTTGCGAGTTTTTGTGTTAACTTGAAGAGCTATTAGAGTACCAAGGGCTTCCGCGCGCCGTGAGGATGGATATGAAGTGTGGTAGAGTTTCAAGCTAGTGGTCCCATCTTCAGTTGTCACAGCGAAAGAAGTATTGTCCACCCATAAAAATAAAACTCCAGGCTTTGGCCTTGAGTTCCGCTAAGACGCACAGAAACTGTTGACGGTATGTCTCGTTGCTGGTGTTCGATTTACCATGTAATGATAAATGCATTATAAATAGGTCAGGATCGATAAGCCAGGGAGGTTGCGAGGCTGCAGGCGCGATAAATTTATGACTTGGGGGTTCGATATCTTCATCGCCTTGATGATAATTGAGATGTAAATGGAAGAAATTCTGTATCTACGTTTGCGCACCAGCGTAAGCAATACTTCTTTTTCTATGATCGAGTTGTTGGGAAAAATAATTATAATGTACAACTTTCTGATCACTGCATCTCTTCGTGCATCACTTCATCTCTTCCGGCGTCGTGCGAAACGCCCCAATCTAGCTGCTTCATGATAAATTGGTTTTACAATTTTTAGAGGTGCCTTGGAGTCGATTTTACTTAATATTAAAAATCAAGTTACATTGCAAAGCTCTTCTTTTCGTACATAATAAATACTTAACTATAGTTGACCTTGCAGCCAGTGATTTCTTAAGTTGTAGGCAATGACTGTTCCAACTGTATCTTTCATTAAATACTAATTCCAGCATTCTTAAATTTTTAACATTTTCTAACACAGTGCTTCTTATACCCGACCGAGGTTATATAAATTTAAATGCATAGTTTGTAAGACAGTGAAATAATCACCGTAGACCCTTAAGACCTCTAAGAGATATGATCGAGACCGACATGTGAATCGATTAAGCCATGTCCGTCCGTCCGTATGTGTGAAGGTTTAAGGTCTTCAAAATCAAGCCAGAGTACTGAAACTTGGTACACGGCTTGGATCTTTTGTTGCACAGACAAAGTGTAAACATTGGCTTAAGCCGTCAACGGCCACGCCCACTACTGGCTTCAATGTGAGAGAAGCTCTATTTCACTATTTTCTTCAAAATGCCTTTTGGTGAAGCCTTTGCCTGTGCCTTTGTCTAAACAAGGCACAGGAACTTCAATTTTGACACTGAGCAATATTGGCCTAAGACCTTTAGCAAGGCAAAAATTGGACCGCCCACAATAGCGACCATGCACACTTTCAACATGTTATATCTTAAAAAAACCGATATCTCGGAAAGTTGTCTCCAAATCGAAAAAAAATTATATGACAAATATTAAAGAAATCGCTATTTGCTAAGTTTGCTCCCTACAAAGTTTTGAGCTCCGCCCACTTTTAGGGGGCGTTTGTAGGAAAAAACTGTTTTTTTTATGAAATAATGTTCGCTTTTACCGTATTTTCTCATGATTCTAACTAAATTACAATTAATTGATTTAAATTTTAAGCCCATGCCCACTTTTGGGGGCGTGGCTTATACAAGTATTATATGAATTCGGGCCAAGAAACTTTAAGAGTTGGTGTTAAGTGGTATATACAGACAAATTCTTGCACTTACTCACTTGTTGACTTGCACTTACTAACTTGTTTACTTAAGGATGGTGGTGTGCAAGATATTTGCGATTAACATGTAAGACTTTACACTTTGGTAACGAAAGCTTAGCTTTAGAGGAGATCGCCCATTCCAGAATGTCTTTAAGTGCGTTAGTCAGGTATCTTATTATTTCGCCAGTATTTAATTTTTGCAAAGTGTGTATACGTCCTCTGTAGAGACAGCAGTCTAAGTACTTGTGTTTTGATAAAATCTCAAAAATCACTTCGAAAGCAACAGAAAATAGAACAACGGAAAGGGTGACCCTTGGGGGACTCCATTAGCAGAGTGGCAGAATAGGAATTGTTTGCTTTAATGCAGAACTTTCTTTCACTAAGAACGCTTTAACGTAGCTAAAAATTTTGACGCCGACAACCCCTTTTTATAAGTTGATTTAATGTGTACTCCTGTTCGATCAAAGGCTTTTATTCGCTAAATAAATTTGTTACCTCACTTCTAAAGACCTACCAGTTCGCTAAGTCGATTCGGAATTAAACTAGGGGAACATTTTGATTGAATGATTCTAAATTTACGGTAGTCAATATATTGGGAAGTGGCCGCTCTTGTGGAGGTCATCGGAAATAGTCCAGCGGGAGAAGTTCTGGCTGAACAAGATATATTGGAATTGATAGCAATTTCTCTATGCGGAATACTTTATATCAGTACGTTAAGCCCATTATAATTGTTAAGGTATTCTTTAAGGTTCCTTTAAATACCAGGTCTGTAAAATAATGCAATAACATATTTTGGAATGTATGTGCTCCAATATTAATATTTGTTTAAAAGTTTGTTTATTATGAAGTTTTTCAAAAAGTATAAACGCAAACCGAAAGCCAAAGGGCTTTCGTCGTTTCACAAAAACAAGGTTCGATTTAGTTAAAAAGGTTTCTTGTGCTTCCTGTCTAAGTCAGTCGGGCATTGCACATTCAATCCAAGAGAAATCTGGCTGATACCTCACCTGGACGCCTGTTAAACCGTCACCTAGAGCATACTAACTACTATGGAAGTGGGAAAATTGGCTGTCAATCAACTTGAAGCTGTCCGCGACGAGTACATTGCCTCAAATCTTAAGGACAACGCAACCAAACAAGAAGTTTAAGCTGTCGTATCAGCGATTACGAACACAAAATACCCTAAAATGGGGCCATGCTTGAACTCACTAATACTTCCTCTGATAGTTGTCGGACTTGTCTTTTGATAGTTCCGATTCTATGAATGTATTGTGCCATGTTTATGTGTGTATATGTGTCAATACGAGTCATTCCTCCACTTGCAGATTCCTAGTCAATCACTCATTGGGTCTTAACAATTATTTCACTCCAGAACTTAAAGTTCACCAAATTAGCGTAATTTTTAAAATTAGGACTGAAACTCTTAGCCTGAACTAGATCCCCCTTGAAACTATTATCAAAGCAAACGCAGTATGGAATCAAAACAGTCGTTAAGATATCTTTTACCTCCTTGCAGTGTGTCCAATTTTACACGAAGTACCAAGTTTTTTTCTCAAGGAGTTATCTTAATCTTGGGGAAGCTAAGCTGATTTTCAATTGAGCCAGGGTTTGAGGTCACTGTACTTATTTTACAACCGTGGTGTACCGTAAAAGCTTTCATCAGGGAATCTTATATACTTAACAGTACCTGTATAAAAAAAAAACACTTAAATCAAATTTTAGCTATGTTACCTAGCGTCAGAATTGTCTTTTAGCCACAAGAAAAAAATCTACCCCAGCATTAACCACGGCGAGCGTGGTTAAAACGATTTTTTTTAATGTAAAGTGAAATTTGGACGCAAATTTTAATTACCAAAAAATTAGGTGTAAAATTTTTTTTGTTTATGTCTCCACCCACTTTTGTGGGTAACCACGCCCAAAGGTGCTTTTTTATAAAAATGGCAGAGTTTTCAATCCAAAATGCAGGTAACAGCGTTGCATAAAGTACCTTAAGGTTAAATTTTTTATCCCGCCCACTTTTTGGAGGCGTGGTTGTTTCTTTTGCAAGCAGGGTAGGATATTTTTCAATCCACTTGTTTTAGTTTCTTTCAATTGTTGGTATCTTTCTTTATTTGTAAAATTTCAATTTTTGTTTTTCTTTTTATAAAATCTTTATTTCTAAATTTTTTAACTTTATATTGAAATTTTGATCCTTAATTGTAATGTTGATTACAATTACAATAATGTTGAAAACGCTCAGATTAATTAATAAACGCTCAGATGAGAAGCTTAATTAATTCATGAGAATCTCTTCACGGAGGGGCGTAAACGTTTTGACGTAGGATCCGAGTAACAATCGAACTTATTGTAACTGACGCGAACAGTTACCTGACTACCTGAGGTGAGAGAAGCCTTGTTTGTTGTAAAAATAAAGTCGTCCCAGCGACGACACCCTAAAATTTGTCAAATAATCAGGCTGCACTTTCCCAAACGAGAAATAGGTAACCCATTAGACAAACGCACCCAATTCCCAAACCTAATCTTCCGTGCAGCGTCGACAAAAAACAGAAAGTAAACAAAAGTCCCCCTTTTCACTGCATAATAAATTCAAATCCCTCTTAGTGAGAAAATCTTACTCATGAAAAGGAACCAGCAGAAAACACACACCCAAAACCCACTCGCGCGCCCAAAGGACAACGACACGGCTATAGGTACATTGCACTGCATATTTTTGCTCACACCACACGTGAGAGTCATTGTAAGAGCTACAAACGCGACCAAACTACAAAAGGAACAAATCCAAGACATCAAGTCAAGCCTTGCCTGGTTTTTTTTTGCATCCACATTCAGATATCGCATCCACTTTCCATAATCCAGTTCCATCGAGAAACGGAATCGTGAGTATACGACAAGAACCGTTCCTCGTTGGTGCATTGTTCCATTGCTTGCAGTCATTGGTTTTTTCAAGCTTAGCTTGCCGTCGCGCACAAATGTAACTTTTATACACTACCACTGGGGCACATCCATAAAGGTGTTGTACCTTAACGACGAACCGGTTGATTCAACACTCCCAGTCCCCCCGGTTATCATGGCCGCATGTGTGTATCGTAATTATAATCAACTCTACTGCCCCACAGAACGACAAGAACCCAAGCGAATACCGAGAGCGAGAGAATCTTACAAATGCGATTCTTTCCGCTTGCGAGCTGACTTTATGTATTTGTATCTGAAGTTGTGAAAGTAGTATCTGAGAGGTGTTGCCCCCCATTCGCTTTTGTAAAGAATCGGGTTTTATTATCCCCCCAAAGATATCGCGTTTTGCAAGATCTTTGAACTTTTATCTCCCTCTCAGATACAAATATTTGTGAGATACATTAGGTACATACAACTTTTCGGATTTGGAGCAGCGATTCTGTTTCGTCGTTTTTTGTCTCCCCTTTTTACGGGGGGGGATTGTGCTTCACTTTAGAGTTCAAGACCGGTTACTGTGCTGAAGTTGAAATGCACAACTCGAGGGCATTTAAACAATTTTTCGTTATGTAAAGCAGTCAGGCGAGAAATTGTGATAACAATCATCACTGTTGCACTTTTACACACTCGTAGTGTTGGATGAGTGGCACGTGCTTTCGATGGAATCATATTATTTTTGGGATGACCCTGGTATTCTGGATGTAAAGTATTTTAATGAGAATCTCATTTACGAAATTCGTAGTCTTGCCGATGGGAAACTATCATTTGTTTACCGAAACATCCTTTTGACACACTCACCGTTTATTTTTTTTATAAGACCAACAATTTTTTGGACAAATTTTAGCAAGACAAATAAGGAAAGGTACAGTAGTCGAGTCAGAGTGCTTGGTAATAAAAGATATAATGTGCCTCTCGAAACATATAATAGAGCTATAAGGCGATAGTTCTGAGGTTAACATTTGTATTCTGTCACAGATTTTGAAGTCAAGGTAACTAGTTTACCAGTCGAAAAATTGTAAAGGACCAAATTGAATGAAAAAACCTCCTAAATGAAATTCTTTTTAGTAGTTTAAATTTTGTTCAATATTCACGTACCGACATCGGAAATGGTGCATCCTGTTCAGAATAGGAATCGAACGACAAACATTTGTCAGTAACCAAAATGGGCTTAAAATAAATTCTAGTTTATAATTCGATTTTTTTTTTACTTACTTTAATTTTTAAATTAAATCTGGACAACGCTTGTCCATCTTTGATCTTAAAAAAAGTTAAATTCTAAACTCTTCGTAAGAGCCGATATGGTCCAAAAATTTCAATCTTTTGTTTATCCTTGACTTGATTACTTTTTGTTTTCTTAATCCCGTGCGAATCAATTCTCCGTAATCCTAGAAAATCCATCGATAAAGGCGAATAACCTCAGCACTTTGTTCATTTTAGCAAGCTCTGAATGCGCCTACTCTCCCTTCGTCGACTACTTGGCAAGGCCGTAGCAATAAAACATCAACGCGCATTTAAATCATAATTCTCTACCCCTCGCATATCCTTGAGTTGCCTGCCCGATAAGGTCACGCACATTTCATATTTTTTTATAGCCCCCTCCACCCCACTTTGCTCGTCCTTAGAATTTATGTGTGTATCCATCCATCCATTCGGTGAGGTAATCATTTTGGAATAAATTAATAATTTTTGATCTTCCATGAGAGATGAGGTTTTGCGTAGCGTCGCAAGCCTCTTGGACGACTATTGAACCTCCTCTCGTACAGTTTATGGGCTGTCATAAAATCCCAACCAATATGATAAATACACGCCCCCACAGTGTCCCTTTTAGTTTGTGTATAGATATGGCCGTCTGGGTGAAATGTTTTCTAATGACGGTTAAATTATTATCACTCCACAAGATGTTTTGATATGAAATGTGTCGTAAGGGAAATACCAACCAATACGATGGCCCGTAGGGAGGTTTAGTATCGAAAGCAGATATCATTTCTTTAAGCTGTATATATTGGGCCCACGCAATGTCTTTGATGAAACATTCGTGTTTGACAGGATCGATAAAATAGATTTTTTCGGGACCTATGATTATATAGAAAACAGTGTTTTCCCTTACACTTGAGAACGCCATTAGGAATGGAGTATAAAAAGGTAGAACTATTTTTGTGACAATACTGTGATTGCTTTTTAAGTATAGGTGTCCTGAAGAACTGTAGCGTTTTGAAAAAGTAATAAACTAAACGAGTTTGAGCTAGTATTAATCTTAGTATAAGGGACATCATGGCATTTCTGAAAGCGCGGACTTTTCTCTGAAACCTTTTGAAAAACAGAATGCTATAATGCTACATAGCTTATTATACCTGCCGCCCAGCGTAAGATGCTTAGCCTCAATAGATTTAGGTGCAAAATAATAATAGGCTTGGACCTTTGGAAAATTCTGGAGGTTCAAAATTCTTAATACGAAATTCAGCTTTCAAGAAGTGCCACTTTTACAAAGCGACACAGTGAAATACGTATGTAACTCCCTGCCGCTTTCTTTATACCCCATCCCATAGGATAGGAGGTATATTAAGTTTGTCACAAAGCTCGTAATACAGTTGCTATAATAATAATGGTAGACCCCCGAGACCTTATCGAGACCGAATTCTGAATCGAATATGCCATGTCTGTCCGTCCGTCTGTCTGTGTGTCATACGTTTTAAGGGCTTATGTTTTGAGCTAGAGAACTGAAATTTGTGCATGAGCTCCTTTGTCATCCGAAGCAGTACAAGTGTTAATATTTTTCAAATCCGCCCACAGACACGCCCACAATCGGTTTATATGTGTAACTACCTCCAGTGCTCTTAAAACTTTGCGACGTCGTAAAAGGCTAAAATTTGACTCTTGTCATCTCCTAATGGTTGTAAGAAATAAAAAGGAAAAATTTAATCGATTGACCTCCTCTAGTGGGCGTGGCATCGATTTTAAGGGTTAATTTGGAAAATTATGCATTTTATTCAATATTTTTGAAGCTTTAAAGCTTGCCCTGCTTAAAATATATATAAAAAAAAAAAAAACAATAACATCAGCATTTTAGAATGTGGGATAGGATGGAGTATTCAACGGTCGGCTTCACTGACTGTAACTTCTGCTTACACACTGTAGCACTCATAAACACCTAAGTTTTAGTGATTTTACATCGCCTCATTTTCGCTCATTGAATCCTGACAGACAATACTCACTGATACCTGACATACACGTGTAAGTATCATGGAAGAGAGCATATAGCTTTTTCACACAGTCTTACATTGGTCTTACACACGCACTAAGTTCTCTACTATCAATGATCGCTATAAACACTTTTTTGTTAGGGTGGAATACACTTGCTTTGGTCTTGGCTTTCCTTACTGTGATGTGATTGTCAGACCGAAAGAATTTTTTCAGTTCAGTACAGCAGTCATAGAGTTGTTGTTGCGGAAGTGCCTATGGCTAGCTTGTCGTATGAGAATTTTATGCACTTCGAGCCATTGAGAAATTTGGCTACGATACAAGTGCTGCGGAACCCCTGATAGCTTTTTGATAAATTTCTCAAACGTAGATTCAAGAAAAATGCATCCTATTTGATTTTAGACACTTGAGTTTAGTTTGAGAAATTTGTACATAAATTAGTACGAAATGTTTACAGACTTTTCGCCGCTAAGACCGTCTTAACGCACCTTTTAGACCAAGAGTCAACCTCGACCGCTGTTTAGGACTTCTCAAAGGCTATCAAGCGAAACGGAGCTGCCCGTAAAATTCTCGCAAAATGATGCCTGTTGCACAGAGCACAAGCGCGAGAGAACGAGCGAGAGTCTCGGGCGAGCTGTCATATGACTTTCAATCAATGGCAAAGTATGGGGTGGTTCAAAATACCAACGTTATCGCTGTGACACAAACCGGCCTTTTCGAAAAATTGAAAACCGTTGCCGAGGTCGACGATTATTCTGTCAATTGCGGTTGCGAGTTATGACGCGCTTTTGAATAGACTTTTTTTCTCGAAGGTTATTCTTGTTGTGAAATATTAACCATTTAAGTGCAATAAAGTCGACAAATTTTAGAAATATGTATGTTTTTTTTTCTATTTCAAAACAGTCGTTGCGGTTGTCCGCTTTCATTGTTTAGTAACAAACGATTTCTCTGGTCTCGCCTTGTCGCTGCCACTCTGGTTTGACGCTCTCCCGTTAAATGTCAAACGGCCATGAGGCAGAGGAGAACTCGTGGTATGACTCGAGTTGTAAGGAGGCGATTGTAAAGTTCTTCTACACTGTCCCAAGGCGATTGTAAAAAAACTACACTGTCCCAAGAATGGTAAAAACTTTTGGTCTTTCGTTAAAAATAAAAAAAAAAAATTACTTCATCCTCCATCCTCACTCTCTTTTGCAATGACTTTTCAGCTGTCACCTGTCTTGGCAAAGCAAATTTACTTGCAGCGGCTCCATGCTCTATGATTCGATTTCCTCACCTGTACTTAGCGCACATATAGTTAATAGAGTCCTCCAATTGTTCTGAGGTGTTTTTGGAAAAACCGTTGCATAAGCTCTTACCGAGTATTTGCTCAAAACCAATGTTCTTATGATGTTTAATTATAGATTAGACGAGAGTCTATCCTTGATACCGTTCAGATTATGTATTTTTTAAAATCTTGTTTCTGTAAATGCAGTAATGCATTTAAAAAAGTAGTACTTCTACTTCTACTGCAATTTACTGCATTTACAGATCCACATCACATTGTGGGAATCCTCTGTTATAACTTAAAGGATGATGCTGTTCCTCCTCCAAAGGATTAGCGTGCCTTCGTCATCTTCATTCTGCACAAAATGATTAGTTTCTTCGTATTTCTAATAGAAAGTCTTCTGTAGGAGAGTTGCTTTTGAATCAAAGAAAGGTTTGGAGGTCGATTTAAAACTCTCGTTTTTTCCAGAATCTTCAGATCATTGACTTGAATATTTATCCCATATGGACTTTCGATCCTAACGCCTCACTGATCTGGTGTCGAGCGCTTCACCCATTAATTTGGTTGTTCGAAAATGGTTTTTAGGCGTGGGTGATTCAAGTACAGTTTCTTACTCATTCTTAAATTGACGCGCTATACTGGAACAATCCAGTGATCGCAATGTGGTCGATTTGGTTGACAGTTGCTTTAGCTGACCGGGAGATCGCTAAGATCCTTTGTGGATGCCAAAAACTAAACAGAACTTAATATCGTCAAAAGCAGCAGTTTGTATAAGTTTTTATGTGTTACACACGTGTAAATATATAGATCTTGTCCCAAGAATATTTTCGAGTTTCTACGCCACCAGCAAAGCAGAAGGTTGTACGACTGTGACTTACGACGCAGCTTTAACATACTGTCCAAAATTTCGGCACGTAAAATCATCGTTTTAATATTGATCGCAGAAAACATGTCTTGAGGCATATGACTGTATATTTTACCCATTCTCCCCCTGCAATTGATAGTTTGTTGTCGTTTATCTATCGGGTCTGCATACATTTCCGGACTAGCTGCATACATTTCCGGACTAGCTCCAAAGTGTGTCATGGGTTACCAGGAGGTAGTTTCTTTTTTATACCCGACCGAGGGTATATTAATTTCAATTCATCGTATGTAACACAGTGATATAATCATCGTAGATCCCTAAGACCTTTTAAGAGATATGATCGAGACCGACAGGTGAAGCGATTAAAAAACTTGGTATACGGTTTGGTCCTTCTGTTGCACGGACAAAGTGTAAAAATTGGCTTAATCCATCAACGGCCACGCCCACTACTGGTTTCAATGTGAGATAACCTCTATTTCACAATTTATTTCAAAAAGCCTTTTTGTCAAGTTAGACATGGCGTAGGAGTTCAGATTTTCGTACTGAGCAATAGTGGCCCAAGACCTTTAACAAGGCAAAAATTGGACCGCCCACAATATCGACCATGCCCTCTTTTAATGTTAGACCTTTAAAAACCCGATTTCTCGGAAAGTTTACTTTATATTAAAAAAACATATAACAAATATTCAAGATATTACTATTTGCTAGGTTTGCTCCACACAAAGTTTTGAGCTCCGCCCACTTTTAAGGGGCGCGTTTTGGAAAAAACGGTTTTTTCTGCAATAATTTTCGGTTTCAACGCATTTTGTCAAGATTCTAACGAAATTACAATTAATTGATTTAAATTTTAAGCCCATGCCCACTTTTGGAGGCGTGGCCTATACAAATAATATATGAATTCGGGCCGAAAAACTTTAAGATTTGGTGTTTCACGGTATATAGGGTCAGGTATATATGTAGAAGTTTGTCACAGACAAACTCTTGCACTTAGTCACTTGTTATATTTGACTTTGTTTAGTTGAGGCCGACACAATTTTGACACTAAAGTAAGCCAAGACCAACCTCAGCACCTACAGAAATAAATTATTGGGGTAGGACGATCGCAACGCCCAATAATCGATAACGCCTAATACCTTGAGATTAGGCAAGATCGGGGTTTGGTAGCCTTAACAGACTTGCACCTATTCTATTGAATTTATTGTATTGCTTTTCTGTTTTAAGTTTTTAATAAGGAGTAAAATTTTCATAAAAAGCTTCCCGACATAGAAAGGTGTGTCGGAACATACAGCTTTTTTGTCATTGCTGCATGGTTTTGATGTATTGATTTGTTTTGTTTCACATTAAAGAATAGATTATTGACTTCAGGCTGCGTGCTTTGATTTAGCCCACAACGTTTTAACCGAACTGACAAACACATTATCGCGTGGTTTGGGTAGTTGCCTACCTTTAACGTTAATCTTTTATTTGCTTTGGTAATTGACTAAAAACATGTACACAATCATTCCAGCTATTAATTAACCGCAACCAATGAATCAGATTAATCGTGATGTGTTTAAACCAACCCTTTTTTAGGGATGTTGACGCTTCACCCATTGTTTTACCTAGGCTGCTCGAAGAACCATATACCTCACTGCCATCCAGCAATCCAAATTAATACGCTCCCTTATTTCGAACAAAAACTACCAATTCATCTGTTCCCGCATTCATTTGCAGAAAACCCCCATCGGCTCAACTCATCCATTCAATCATTAGTCCTGAACCATATCCTGGCGTAATTACATTTTACTATTCTACGAGCGTACATTCAGGCGAACACAAAAAAAACACTCCTCCCGCTGCATAATGATCCGTGCCATGTTGTCGTCGCCTACTCATGTGTGTGTGCGAACTGCACCGAAGGAAAAGCCAACACTGCAGCCATTTGCATTATTACATTTTATCTCATTCATCCGTCGAAAGCCATAAAACCGAGCTCTGTCGAGCTGACGCGCAACACACCACCCAAAAAGCCAACCAATTATCCTCACAAAACCCGTATTAGCATTATAAGCCAAGAAAAAGTGAATCAGCAGGACATCGATATCCGCCTCAACGGCGCGGCGGCGATGGCATCGCGCATCCAAATAGATAATGATGGTGATGATGTTAGTGCTGCCTAGTTTATAGATGCGGTGCGTCCTCAATGTTTGTCTGACGTAAATATCCCGCATGGGTGTCCTTGTTTTTAGGCAACCAGTTAGTTTCCTAACATTTTCCGCTGTAGCTGCAAATCCTTGCAAATGAAGCGTGAATTAGCACACACCGAAAGAGTAAAGACGCACGTCAATAATATTTGCATATATACGCGTATGCAAATCCCATCCTCTAAGGACAACGAGAAGCCAAAAAACCAGAAAGCCTCGTCCTGTTTGCGATGCATTTTAGAGCACGAAGAAAAGCCTTTCCACCATTCGGCGTTTCTCTAGTGTCACATCGTTTGCCCGTAGCCCTCTGTAGAACCGCACAATGATATCGTGCGTTACATTACCACACCCGAATGTGTGTAGAGCATGCAGCACATCCTTTCTAAGGGGAATTAATTGACATTGGTTTGTTTCGCGTTTTGGGAATATCCTTTCCACTAAACTTTTTTCTGCTCCCTTTTTTGTGTGTGTTTGCATTCATTTGAATGGATTTCGTGTCCTTGCTAGGAATAAATTGTCTAAGCCGCAGGAAATCGCATAGGGACTAGAGAAAAAAAAAGGATTTGTTCTGTGTATATTTGGGTTATATTCGTACTGGGATTTGCACCGTGATTTTGCTTTATTTTTTGTCTACTTTTCGTTTAAACTAAAATGAGTTTTTGAGTTACTAACGGGATTTGTTTACCTATTTCTTTTATTTGCAGGATGTTCTACACAAAATATGCCATCCACATGGACAAGTACTGCGCATTGTTATATTCAAAAAGAATGGAGTACAAGCTATGGTTGAATATCCTTTTTAAACTTTAATTAAAAACGAAAATTTCTTTATATTTTTTTTCATTTCTTATTGTAATTTTCCTTAACCAGTAGATATCGATATTTTTTTTTTGTCGTCGTTTGGGATTTCACGTTTGACAGCTTAGAAGCCGCCACAAGAGCCAGAGAGAACCTAAATGGTGCTGATATATATTCAGGATGCTGCACATTAAAGATCGACTATGCCAAGGTAAGTGAAAGTATCTTCTTTTAAACCATAATATTTTAAGGTATTTAACTAAGACTTGGATAAAAAAAAAACACATTGAAGTTAATTCTATATAAAGACACGAGGCACATTTCCATGGGACCTATGGGCATTTTAAAAACTGCCTATAGGTAAACTACCACGAAACCCTAGACGTGCCAACCAAAGGCATTAGGCTACAGTGAAGGCATTCCTTTGCTTTCTAATTTGAACTGATTAGGGGCTTTTTAGAGCTAGCTTTAAGCGACAAGAAATAACTCTCACTGTTTTCACTACAAAGGAATATCCGCAACGGAATCTGGCTTGTCTTACCTACATTCAACGTTATCTTCGAGACGGTATAAGATGATTTGAGGCACTATAAATAACTTTAACTAGCAGCACGCGGTAGACCACCAGTTTTCGCAATAAATAAAATTTACTTTTTTTCGGTATAAGTTTTTGTGACTCACTAGAAAAAATTCGACCCTTGAAATTCCCTCGAGACTTGTTCCACACTTGTAAAAATGCTTTGCTAATCTTGGGGACGTTCCAGGCTTATAAAATTCTTTGAGCGATTAAAGCGCTTTAAAAATTTGTTCCTTCCGCATTGCAACTGGTTACTTTGAAAACCATATTTTGGGTTTCCATCAATCTCATCGATTCAATCACTCACTTTAGTTAATACACATGCAAAAAGGAATGCTGATGAATTGACACTTGAGCCTACTTTCGGGAGTACTGAAATTCATTTTTTAGAAGAAGTTCAAGGATGTGGAAAGAACTTCCACGCGTGGTTCTCTCTCGTAACTTTATTTTTGTGCACAAGTGAATTTGTGTCATCCGGGAACAAGCCGGGGAACTAGTCCACATGGCCTTAATTCACGTCATTTATAGTTGTTAAAAGCGGGGCTTAAAATGATGTTTTTGGTGAAATATACCGAATTTTATTTCGCAACTATCAAAGTTTTCGTTAATAAAAAATGCGTTGCTCTAGAATTGAATTTTTTGTGTTTATCCGTTCGAGTTCAGATCGAAGAACTGTGAACCAAACTTTAAATGCCCATTAAAAAAGAAAACTCCCATTTAGGTGCCCCGAAACAGCTTTTTTCACCAGAAATCTATTGATGCCATCCAAATTGATGACGTTTGTCAGAGAATGATTTGGAATCTTAACTTTTGTTCTGTTGTGTAAACGTAAATATAAGATTCGCATGACAGATTCGATTTTACTGGCCAATATCCTTCTCCGACAATATAGTCAATTTGAATTCTGTTTGCTTGTTGATAGCAATTTCCATTGATGCACCATCTCCAACTTCTGTTAAAATAGGTCTATGAAATATTGACACACTCTTTGTACTATTTCCTAACAAACACCGTCTTATGTTTGTATGTTTTTAATATTCGCTTCCTTTTGGAAAAAATGGGAAAAAGGACCTCTTATGATATCACTTTCTTGTCTGTCTGTCCGTCAGCATCAGTAACTTCTGAAAAGTGAGTCGTGGAAAGCTGAAATTTAGCACACTTATAGAGCCACTTATAGAGATTATTATTACAATTTGGTGGTAAAAAAGACGACGTTGGCCATGATAACAACGTCGTCGGCGTATGCCACCAAGTGAATTCCTACACGACCAGAAAAACTCTACTATACTCTGTCCGAAATTAATAGTCAGTGCAGGCAAGATAGAACTTTTGCTTCTCCCTCTATCTTTAACGACTTTCATAAACTTGTGTCTCTTTAAAATTCTTTAAGGGCTGCCACTATGACTAATTTAAACCTTCACAAATCGTAAGAAAAACAACCACTGTGTTACCATCATGTTCTTGCCAGCGCGTGCACAAGTTTTTATGCTAAAATCTTTAAAAACCACAAATTGTTAAAGCTCTTTGAATAAAATAACAGAAAGATCCGAAGGATTGTCGAACTGGTAAGGTAATGCTCTTGCAAATGGGGGTTGATTTCGATCGAGCGCACATTCAAATTCAATCAGCCTGCCTTCGGCTCTATAGTGTGTTGGTCACGCAGGGATATGACGCAAAACTTCTCAGTAAGTCTACATTTTAGAGCAAATTACGTATTTTTTTAGTCATCGTGGCACACTTAGAAGAGGTAGTGACCCAACTGGAAAGAGCTTTCGCTCCCCGTAAGCGCTGTACTGACTATTAATTCCAGACAGAGTGTTAAGCGGCAACCACAAAGCAGCCTGGGTTTGGCCTCGGCCTGGCGCTTACAACTTCAGCCAATGAAGCTCGGCTTCAAATTTTTGTTTGCAAAGAGAAAGAGTGCGTTAAGAGAAAACGTAATACTATGTAATGAGGCTCCGCAGCCCAGCCCGAGTTCAGATGTGCTGAACTTTTCCTTCGTGTGAAACAAATGGAGGTTGATTTCAATCGCACACACAAAGTCAATCAGTCTACTTGGTTGGGCTCTATTTCTAAAGTATGTTGATATGGATGTGACGCAGAATATCAAAGTGAGTCTTCACTTCAGGGGAAATTATCATTATTTATTAGTTGGACATGAATGTTCTATGTTCCACATAATTATGTACACAGCACTTGCACTAATTACCAGGGCTTTCGGCTGTGTGTGCGTATTTTTTAATTCATCGTGGCATACTTAGAGATCGTAGTGATTGCACTAATAAAAGCTCTCTCTTCATAGGCGCAGCGTCATTGCAAAGCCGGTTCAAAGCCGATGTATCGTAACGGGACGAAGCCAAAACTTATGGCTTCTTTGTGGTTCCCGCATTATAGTTACACATATTATTGCTTTTCTCCGTAAAGGCATAACACTTGCGGAAGTAAGCTTTGGTGTTTCTGTGCAGAGCTTTTAAGTTCCGTACTGGCTAATCAGTGTTTGTGTGTTGGATGGAGAACTATTCTTCTCTTCTATCTTTTTTATCCTCAAATTTTTTCCGATCGCGATGTGCTATGCATCGGGTAATTATAACCCCCTGATCGCGAGTTAATTACATAGAAAAAAGAGCTTGGTCAAAGGTAAGATTTTCTAAATTTCGTTTAATTACGCAGGTCCTTACATTGTTTACTCACGTTATGTTGGCTCAATTAAAGGTTGCCAAGCCATAAACCCTTTATAACCCGCTTCTGTTGTAGTTCCTCCTACATACAGCCAGCACATTACAAGAGGACTCAAGCTCACTTCTTTCTGTTCCCAAAAGAGCTGCTTTATGAACTTTTAGTTTTCTTACATTGTTGATCGTAGGCCTCGCGCTGTTTCTCCATCATTAACTATTACATCAGAAAAAAAAAGAATAGAACAAAATGACCCGATATTTCTAAAAATGACCCGATAACTATTTTCTCTTCGAAGTTAAATCTGTTGGGATAATGAACGATATTGCTGGATGTTCTAACCTGTAATTAACATAGCACCATGTCACGATCCTTCATTGTTCCAGATTGTCGGTAAAGACCTAACTTATACGAGGCTTTAAGTATCTTTTTCATAGCTTGTAGGATCATGATTTTGATTTCAGTAACACTGGCAATTATTGCCCTCAGCCAAAGAGAGAAAAAAAAATGCTTACAATGTGAGCTTTAGTTTTAAATTTAAATTTTAATAACTAGTATTTTTCTAGATATACATAAAAAATATTCAAGAATTTTTTTTTCAATCTGCGCGCTTTTAAGAATGACTGAGACTGCTTTTCTCTAACGATTTAAGAAGTAATAATTCTTTTTCCTCGAGCCTGAAATTTTGGATCTATATGAGGATTATGTTTAATTATTCAAATTTTAACAGGATTCTTTTAAGCCATACATTATAAAGCAGATATTGAAATAGCCTTCTTTCAAACCTCAAAAATTTCAAATCTTGATATTATATTTTTGTTCTTCTTTTTCAGCCAGAAAAATTGAACGTCTACAAAAATGAACCAGACTCCAGTTGGGATTATACACTAACCGCAGGTGAGTCTCTCAAATAACCTCCCTCCAAATAACAAACCTCTTATTATACTACAAATTATTGAACAAAACATTTTACTCTTTTCAATAAAAACAAAAAAACCAAAAATAAACTCCAGGAAAATAAAAATCCCTCGAAAGTCCCATAAATTTCCCTAACCCTGTAAACTCATCAGAAAAAAAAACAACTTTTTCATTCATTTTTGAATCACTAACATCTACATTAAAATATGATTTACACATCTTTCTGTATAGTTGATGTCTCACAAAAACTAATTCAGCTTTATAAGATAAATATTTGAAAATCAGGTCAAAAAGTTTATTTTTTTCTAATGTTTCTGTTGCTATTTAAATTTTTTTTAACTAAGGTATTATTTTTCGTCTTCGATAATACATCAAACCCTTCATGTAGACACAAAGTAATCACTAATTCTCACAAAAAAAAAATGTTTTTAAACCTTATCGTTAAACGTTTTACATTTTTCATAAAAAAAATAGTTTTTATCTTAGAGAAACCCAATATAATATGAATATAAAAATACATCATTATATATTTCCTTAAATATAATGATAACTAATTATGCAAGAAATTATAACGCATAACCTATAAATATATAAAAATAATATAAAAAAGCAATTACCGTTCCATCAACTTTTTACCTGATTGCACACAGACAAACAACAACCAAAAATATTAGCAAAGTTAAATATTATACGTATGAAAAGTTATAAGATAAACTTGTTTCTTTTTTTTTTTTGTACTTTAAACTTACTATACTACATTAGCAAACATTAAAAAAAAAAGAAAACACCCGCTAGAGCTACACTATTTTTATTGTACATACTTTTAAAAATGTTACAGAATTTGCATGCTTTGGATTTTTGATAAATTCATGTTAACACTTTTTTGTATCAATTAAGTAGTTTTAATACTCCCAATATTTTAAGTCTTCAATTTGTATAGAAAAATTCTGGTGTAGGTTTTAACCAATTTCTTTTTTGTGAACAAATCGAGATATTTTTTATTTTTTAAATTCTGCTAATGTGAGTGCTTAGTTATATGTGAATTTGGTGGATTTTAAAAAACTTCAAGTTTGCTATTTCTTAGTTGGCAATGGCAACTTACAACCCAATACGATCACATTACTGGCGTTTGTGCGGGCTTGAGGTATATTGCAGAGTCTTTCGTGTAGGCTCTCTGTAAACTCTTGCTAGGTCGAGTTGAAAGGTCGACGTTGAATAAAGGGGTTCAACGTTTGAATTTTCTCACATCTTTATAACGGGTGATTTTTTAAGAGGTTGCGAACTTTTTTAAAAAAAAAACACAAAAAATTCGAAAAAATTAATGAAATATTTATTTGAATCGATAGTTTGAACCTTGCAATTTAATGTTTAAAGATAATTTCATGCAAATGTTGACCGCGGCTGCGTCTCAGGTAGCCCATCCGCTGAGTCCAATTTTGGCATACTCTTTCACACCGGTATTCTCTATCACTCTATTTCACCGGTTTCACGCCGGTATCTCACGAATGAATGCATGGATGTTGGCTTCCAGTGCGTCAATCGATACGGCCGCAATATTTTCTTCACTACGCACAGTACGTAAACGTGTTGGTGGTTTAATGTTCAACAAAGTAAATTTGGTGCGAAATTTGGTCACAATCTTCCGAATAGACTGCTCAGAAGGTCGAGAATGCCGACCATAAAATGGAAGCAGCGCGCGATGAAAAATTCAATAATAAAATAAAATTCAATAATTCAATAGTAAAATTCAATAATTTGCAAGCCTTGTTCATTTGTAAGACGATCCATGCTTAAATTGCAAACCAAACTGAAGCTGTTTGACAGTGATACAAGGTACTAAACACACGTCAGCTGTCAAAACCAGTGTTGCCAAAACCAAACCAGCTAAAAAATCAACCGTTATTAAGCGGGTGTCTCGCTTGTCTTTACACTTTTATTATTTTTCTTTTTCATGAGGTGTACCTGCTAAAATCAATACAAAAAGAATAGCTTGAGACAATTTTAAACCATAGCACTTGAAATCTGTAAGAAAAGAAAACTTAAGAAAACTTTCCCCAAACTCTTCTAGGCTCGAAGAGGAATAATAATGATACTCCTTCAGCCTTGGTGTGTGTAATATACCGGCGTTGTAACTCAACCCGTCTATAACTTATTACTAATTAAGTCAATTAAAATGTCAACGCAGCTGAATACCGCCAAGGATTTTGTTTTCGCCGCAATCCTTTTGATAATGATAACGAAGGTAATTTAATTACGTCCACCCACGCGACTGTCAAAATCTGGAAATTTAATTAACATAAAGAAATCGATTATAATCCCGAAAAGGCAACATTGAATAATTTGAGCACAATTAACTTAATTTACATACTAATGGTGGGCGCGGTGATGTGAAAGGTGGTAGGTACGCTGATTCGCGCGACAGCTATAGGTATAGGTGGGAAGCTGCCTCCTGATATTGAGACTTGTATCGAAACGTGAACGCGAAATTTTGTTTTTTAATTAAACGAAAATCGTTAATTACAAAACTCCGTACGCACTGTACACATACACTGCTTTAATTGCAATTAGTGTTGCCTCGAGGATGTATCATCTACCAGTGAGATGAATTGTAAAGTTATCCCATCAACACTTATCTCGATCTAATCAGTCATTCCCCAGGCAAAGCACGTATAAGCCGGGCTAACAAAATTTACGGTGTACCTTTATGTGCTGGGGAGGATACAACTTTTTTTTTGCAAGAACCCGCACGAAACTTTGAGTGATTTTCTAACAACGGATGCAATTTATATTTGCTTTCCAAGAGCTAGAATATAGAAATACGAAAACGAATTTGTAATGAGTATACAAGAGGAAGCTTATCCTCTTTCGGTTAATTTTGCCTTTATTTTTCCCTCTTTGACCATTGTGTTTTATTTCGATGCAGTGTGCAAGCTGAAACGTGATGAGAAGGATAATAGAATTACGTAGGTGGTGCTTAAATGTCGGCGAGAATTTCCCATTTCAAAAAAGTGAAACGGAGCGAAAGGTCAGATGGAAATAAACGTCTTGTATGTTAAGGATACCAGTTCCCCATGTTTAGAGCACTGATTTCGATTGCTATGATAGAGGTTGGCAATAAAAGCTCCAGAAGTAAACGACCGCTTGATTTTTTTTTAAGAAACAAATGGGACTGTCGGATGTATCGTTAAAAATAATGGCTAGAGGGAAAAACTATCCTCCATCCACTGGCTCCTAGAAATCCTCTAGCTTCCGAAAGACAGTCTCCTATTTTTTGAGTGTGCAACGACTTACAGAGTTACTTGCTCGGTGTCACTAGGAGCTTAGAAGTAAGCTTCTTAAGTCTTGATAATCCTTGGCATCCGTCAATAAAAGAAAACCAAATCGAATCATGCACTTTTTTAATCCTTTCTTTCTTTAAATAAAAAAAAAATATTTTTTTTAGTTTGACGTGGTGGTAACGCTCATGGACTAACTTTTGAAGGAAGGTCCAATGTTATAGGTGTAGCCAGACCTGATTACAGGAGGGTGTGAGTACACTGGTGCCAACATATTTTACCGAAGTTATTACGTCTATATATGGTTTTACTTTTATAGGTAAACAGAACCAATTGATTTAATAAACACTTTCGTTGAGACTTCATACTTCATTCTGTAAAACTTTACTGAAGGGTTACCTCAGGCTATGAACATGGATCGAAATATGTTTAACCTACCCATAATAAACAAGCTGGATGTCGCATGTGCGGAGCAAGAGAGCGGAGATTATTATAGCCCTTTTTGTAAGATCCAGTTCGGAAATCACGTAAACCCGCCGACATACACGCTCACTACAGGCGTGTACAGATGTACTTACACCTGTATTTTTTGAATAATTTAAAAGCAGTAAAAATAAGTTATACTACTCTGTTTTGTAATTGTCTTCAGATGTCTTCAAAAAAAAGTCACTAACTTTGACCACGCCCACTTTTTATTATATTTTTATTTTGTATTATATATAGTACTTTATTTTGATACTTTTCGTTTTC
The DNA here is from genome assembly GCA_947623515.1 of Neoascia interrupta. Classification (NCBI taxonomy): domain Eukaryota; kingdom Metazoa; phylum Arthropoda; class Insecta; order Diptera; family Syrphidae; genus Neoascia; species Neoascia interrupta. The sequence goes on from OX392462.1 coordinate 148,156,908, forward strand.
GTCTTCCTCTTTAAATCGAGAGGCTAAAATTATTTTTAACTTAATTCTTATCTCCGCTCGTTAATGCTACGTTTTCTCCCTTTTTAGCCATGGTTTAAGTTTTTTTGTTTATAGAAATGCCTGCTTCTCGGGTGTATCGGCCAAAGTCAGATTCAGGTCAAAGCAGATTTTCGCGAATTCACTTATTTAGTTGGTGAACTTTTGAATAAGACCTAACCTCTCCTGGTGGAAAAGAAACCTGAAGTCCAAATGCAGGTGCAGACCAGGTGCACAGCGAGAAGGTGTCAAAGGATTTGATCGCGGGATTTATTCATGAGCCGAATGCGGAACACAAAAACGGACATAAAAAAACTACTTTCAAGAAAAGAAAAAAATGCATTCGTACCAAGTCTTTTCTAAAAGATCTAAATCCTGCTTTGAATCACGTAAGCTTCTATACTCTGTTCGCGAAAAACAGTCAGTAAAGGGAAGACAGCAAGTTTTCCTCTCACTCTGGCTTTATTTCTTTGCGTAAACTTGTCTGTTTTTCAAGTTTTGTTAGAGCTACCGTAGTGTCAATTATGGTATGTTGTACATACGCTGATATTACGAAAAACCTATCTGTAGGTCTACATTTCGCGGGGAAACTTGAACTTGTGTTTATATACTGTGGCATACTGAGAGAACGTAGGGTCCCTGCTGGAAAAGCTCTCTTCCCATAACCGCTGTTCTGACTATTTTTTGTGAGCAGAGTATAACAAATCCCAAAATCCAAGATGTTAGCCATACAAAAATATTTTTCTTCCTTGAAGCAAGAGGCGACCAGCTGTATTCATTAGGAATTCTTTCGTTAAGGGACCAGATGCCACATACATTTTATGTTTTTTTTTTATATAACATTTAAGTTTAATGCATAGTTTATAACGCAGCGAAATAATTCCCGTAAACCCCTTGAAACATCTAAGAGTTAAGATGGACCAACAGGAGAATCGATTAAGCCATGTCATTCCCTTTGTAAAAATCTTCTAGCCTCTAGTGTTCAGCTAAAGAGCTGAAATTTGGTAGCTGAGTTGGAAGTTCATTTGACCAAAGCAAGTTTAAATATTAGTCGAAGCCATCCATAGACACGCACACTACAGACTAGTATGTGTGACCACTTCCAAATAAACAGAAAATCAGTGAGTAAGTGCGAGAATGCTTTTGTAATAGCTTCGGTCCGTCTGTAACGGACTGCACTATATTTCTATTCTACTTTCCATTCCTATTCTCCTTTCCATTCCTGTATTTGTTATTTATTAACTAAAATCAACGAGTAAGTGCTACAGTGTGTACCCAAAGTTACAAAGATACAGTCCGTTAAACAGACCGCATCCATCCCACGTTGTGAATTATTGCTATTCACGTTATTTTTTAGACAATTTGTGGCTATCTTAATACTTTGAAAAGGGGCGTGGTTCGACCGCCCTTATTACAAGCTATCAATATTATCATAGGTAATCTCCAAGCTCTGCTTAAATATAAGGTTTTTTTGGTTCAAACTCAATATTTTCGTGTATTCGCCCCTTAAAGGAGGCGTGGCTAAAAAATTTGCAAGATTTTGTTAGACCGAAATCTCGTTTACCTAAAATGCTATTTTAATTTTTTATGTTTTCTTAAATTAGGTTTGAGTCCTGCTTAAATTGCGTTTTTATGGAAAATTCAAGGTTTTTTTGTCAATTCTGCCTTCAAATGTGGGCGTGGCCCAAACTCTCTGTGAATAAAATGTAAAACTAATGGCGTATTCTTTTCAACACCGAATCGTGAAACTGGTGTGGAATACAGAAAAAACTTGTTCTTTTCTCGTACACCTGAACGGAATCGTGCACATGTAAATGTTCTTTTGAACTCAGAATTAGTTCGGTGTCAACACCGAACTCGAATTTTACTGGGTGTAGCTTTCATTGTGTATGCGAAGTGATGTTTCGACTCAATTTTCATTCGTTATTTTTAACAACGGGACTGATATTGTATGAAATCGATAAAGAGTTACTTAATATCATAAGCTGAAAGCTATCAAAATTCTTACTCACTTATGGCGCTACAGTCCGGGGTGGACCTGCTCCTCAGCCAACAAGCTTCGCCTGCCAGCTCTGTCTCTAGCTCGCCGTATCCAGTCTCACACGCGAGATTGGCTGAGGTCTCCTTCCACTTGCGTGCGCCACCTGAGTTTCAATGCTCCTCTACTGCGCCATCCCTGCGGGGTGGATTTGAAGATTTTCCGGGATGGTGTGTTGGTGTCCATCCGCTCTAGATGACCCAGCCATCGTAGACGTTGTGCTTTGACTCTTCCGGCTAGGTCGGTGTCGCTGTACAGTCCGTACAGTTCGATGTTATATCTCCTGCTCCACTCTCCGTTTATGCAGACGGGACCGTAAATCGTCCGAAGAATTTTCCTCTCGAAGCAGCCTAAAGTGTTTTCATCTGCCTATGACCGGGTCCATGCTTCTGCACGGTAAATCAGGACTGGGATGATGAGGGTCTTATACATGGACACTTAAAATGCTCGAGAGAGGGCTTTGCTACTCAATTGATTCGTTTGATTTCAGCGCTGCTGTTATTGTCTGAATTGATAGCGAAACCCAGGTGGACAAAGTCCTTAGTTACCTCAAAGTTATAACTGTCGATGGTGATGTTTTGTCCAAGGCGTCGGTGTTGAGTTTCTTTTCTTGATGACAGCATAAACTTGGTTTTGCCCTCGTTGACTGCTAAACCCATATCCGCCGCTTCCGTCCCAATACTCACGAAGGCTTCACTGACATCACGCTTTGTTCTACCGATTATGTCAATGTCGTCTGCGTATGCGAGTAGTTGAACGGACTTTTGAAAGATTGTACCTCTGGTGTTGGCGCGAGAGTTCTGCACAATTCTCTCAAGTATGATGTTAAAGAAGTCGCCTTGTCTAAATCCTTTTTTGACATCAAAAGGGTCGGTGTGGTCTTTGCCGACCTGACGAGTTTGGCAGGGATGCCAAAACTAGACATTGCGCTTTATAGCTCGTCTCTATAGATGCTGTCATACGCGGCCTTGAAATCGATCAAGAGGTGGTGTGTATCGATTTGGAATTCTGGTTTTTCTCCAAGATCTGCCGCAGTGTGAATATTTGATCGATGGTGGACTTTCCTGGCCTAAAGCCACTCTGATATGTGCCTATCAGATTGTTGACAAACGGCTTCAGGCGTTCACACAGTAAAGCAGAGAGGATCTTATAGGCGATGTTAGGAAGACTGATGCCCCTGTAGTTGGCACAACTCAGAGGGTCTCCTTTCTTCAGGATCGGGCAAGCAATGCTGAGGTACGATTCGTCGGGCATGCATTCTTCCGAGCATATCTTGCAGATCTGATGCATGCTGCTTACCAACTCATCGCAAGCGGATTTAAAAAGTTCGGCAGCTAGGCTGTCTGCTCCGGCTGCTTTGTTGCACTTGAGCTTAGACACAGCTACTTTCACCTCATCCAGGTAACGTCTTCGCCCGGGTTGAATGGTTCGTTCTGCCTAAAGTCAAAGCGATTTGACACTTAACGTGATGACTGCACCGGTGCAGAATTCATCGTTCTGTATATTATGAAACTGAGTGTACGCCATGCTGGAATTGTCGCGAACACCGAATATTATTTGACAGCTCGGTGTGGCAATTCGGTGTTCAAAAGAACACGCCATAAGTGTTTTCTGCATAAAACATGAAGTCAATTTTTTTCAATTTGGAGTAAAATATTGAATAAAATGCATTTGATAAATTTTACCCTTAAAATACATGCCACGCCCACTGGGGGAGGTTTACAGATTTAATTTTTTTCATTTTGAAACAGACGGACAAACATGGCTTGAACATATGCCCTTAAGGTCTTGGGGGTCTTCCGTTATTATTTCACCGTGCTACAAACTATGTGACAAATTTTTTATACCTCCTATTCTATGAGAAGGGGTATAAAAAACCCCTCCATAAAATTTTAGCTATGCAACTACAGCGTCAAAAATCAATTTTTGGTGTGAAGCACAGACTTGAAATTGTCTCTAAGCCACAAGAAAAGAATTATACATTTTTAGCCAGTTTAAAATAAGAATTCAACTTTTTTTTTTAATTATAGGTCAAATGAATCTTTCCCAAAACTTATATTTGGGAAAGATTTATTTGACCTAACGTAACCTGACTATATGTATCCGCCCACTTTTGTTGGCGTTGTTAAAAAAAGTATATTTCTTAGTCCAATGGCAGGATTTAAAATTAATGAAACCGCATTGCACCTAGAGGTAACATTTTTTATCCCGCCCACTTTTTGGAGGCGTGGTAATTTCTTTTTTAAGTAGGATAGGGTATTTTTAAATCCATCGCCGACGGCCGGAAGCTTTTACGAACCACTTGTCTTTTCATTTCATCTCAGAAAATTGTCAATAATTCGGTTGCACTTGCAGATGATGTTCTTCTCTGATGAGAGGTTTCTAAGGTTTGGTTTTAATTTGTCTTGTTTGAGTCTTTTTCGTGGATTTTAAATATAATGGGTTTCTGAATAAACCCAGGGTTTCTGTTCTGCAGGACAGGTTGACAGGCAGAACAAGTGGTGGTTTCTCTCAAGACTAACATACTCAAGTGTTAAGCCAATGACGTATTCTTTGAATAAGAGGCTACGTTCTACGTTGTTAATAGGGCAAAGGGAATCCCATGTACTTTTTGCTAAGGAGTCCACCTGCTGCACCGAGACCGGATTGAAAAATTAGGAACATATTAACTTTTCCTTTCAGTACGTCAATGTTCAATTACAATTATGCACTGTTGTAAAGCAGCCACACCCAAATACAGGCTCAAATTGATAGATGCAGACCATGTATCTATTTTTGGGCCTAAAAAAATACCTCAAAAATGGGCTTTAATTTAGCGTGAGGTAAATGCGTTGATGGACTGGACACCTTCCTATAAAGCAGTCAACTAGCATGTCTGTTTCCAGCAAAGACGTAACCGTAGCTAAGGCTTTCCAACAAGTTGCGTCGAAAACATTTATACGAGAATCGATAAATACCAGCCCACGAATATTTGCTGCTGTCGTTTATCTGCTAACTAGCCCACGCATATGCACGACATGTAGTCCAAAACGCTCAGTTAAATTAAAGGCCAAACAAGCTATTCGTTTAATCATAACGTAAGTGACTTGTTACCACAATTACAACTTGAATAAAAGCTCTATATAAATACCTGTGCACTTAATGTGAACAAACAAATTCGTAAAACTTCTTGCCTGTCGTTATAATCGCTAACCGCCTCGACACTCGAAAGAATTGACAAATCCTCAGAAATGCCAAAACAAGGAGTGGGTCGCAATACACAAGCCCATCACAACAATCTAATTCCAAGTTTCTCCCACACACTTCCGTAATCCATTAAAACCAACCACGTCCAATGAATAGGAGAATGAACCCAAATATCGGCAAAACTTTCCCAAAGAATCGTTTACAAGTCTTCTTACCTCGAACGCGTTTCCTAAATCAACATGAACCTCTCGATCCTGGCGTATCACGAGTGGCGCACAGACAGCAAAACCAGGTTCATAAATTGATTTCCGTGCCTCACCCCTAGGCATGTGCTTTCTTGAAGATAATTTCATATCCTTGCTTCTGCAAGTAATCAATTCCGTGTCCACCCTACTCTGGCACCATTTCACTTATACACACACGCGCACACTCGTGACATACAGCCAACAATTACCCAGCTAATTACGATTAATGTGGTACCCTTGCCCCTTAGCCGTTCATCCAGGCAAACGTGGCGTAAATTCCAAAGGACTCTCGGGTGAAGTGCTCCCCTGCATACACACGCACATTTGTATTCATACGTGAATCCTAAAATTAGACAAACTCCTTGGTTGGCTCCAGCCACTGTGCGCTTATGTGGACCCCACAGGGGGATTCCTATTTGATTTGGATTGCGTGACATTTATGCCTAATGCGATTCGACAGCGGCACCACACTGGGGGAATGGGTGAAAGAAAATCGAACGTCCTTCAAAGGATTTTTTGGGTAGAGTCATGTGAATTCAGGGTTGTTGCGTTGGGGAAACTTGTTTTTTTTTTTGGTTTCTCAATAATTTCGACATGCGCCCTGGAACGCAACAGCACGTGAAATGGCAGGAGCCAAGATATATTTAGCTCCGTTGAACCTTTAGGACCTACAGGACTATATACCTAGTTACTTGAAGTGAATTCGACGTGAATTGAATGATGCGCGTATACTCGACTCCCGTTCGACTATCGCTCTGATAGTTATTGTCTGATACATTTGGTTGGTTTTTGCTGAGTGCAAGTCGGAATACAAAGCCACAACACGTTTCCGTGCAAAGCCCTTTAAATGGTTCGTGTAATTTTGGAAATTGAATCGAATCGAGCGGAGGAAATAAAATTACATTTTTTATTCAGTTCGTATTCAATTTGAATGATTCGTCGTCTGTTACCGAGCCTTGGAATGTCAATAAAATAAATGAGTTGGTTTTTAAGGATGTAGAATTAAGGTATTCAAAAAAAGCACGGTGCAGCACTGTGTTCTTCGATGGAGAGAACGGAAAAAGTTGAGCTAAGAAATTTTGCTAAAATTCGAAAGTATGATAGAAGTCTTAACTCCTAAAGGGATGGTTGTCTGCTGACAACACAAAAACATTCTCAGACGTGGTTAAGTAACGAATTCGTATAGCGATCTTATATCGAGCAAAGGTCTGGAGTATACTGGAGGTTGGTTTAAAAAGGGGAGGACGTACTAATAAGGAATTCTTCCTTTTCCTTTTACATTTTATGATGTTCTGCATGATGTTCTCATTCAATAAGTATTAAATCTATATATATAAAAATGAATTCTTCTATGTTGGTCCGCTATATTTTCCTATACCATTTATTAAATTTCAATGAAATTTTGGTGCTGAACCCAATGAAATTTTTTTTTTAGCCTTGTTTGGCATACCCCCAATTATTTCTGCATCAAAAAACACAGAATTAGGAAAAATTTTTGCCAGAAAATAAGTTCACGATTTGATTGTGGTGAAACATTCTTGCGGTTTTGTACACATGTAAATTAAGGTATCTGCAATGAAAAAAAATGTATCTAATTGGGTATTGCATTTTTGCAATAGAAATCTGAATTTTTTTAGTTGTACGTTTTTTGCGACCCGTCGAAAAAAAGAAAAAGGACCTCTTATGGTATTACTCCGTTGTCCGTCCATCCTTCCGCGCCCAAAACTTCTGAATGGTGAGGCGTAGAATGATGAAATTTAGTACACTTATAAAGTCCATAAGAAAATTGAGTACACGTACAAGGTAAATTTTACATACACATCATGGATGTGTACATTTTATGTACACATACACATATATTATGTACTTTATTCATAAAGCTGATATTGGACAAAACATATATAGCAACCACAGCTTAAGCAAACGCTAAAATTAAATTTTAGTAAAACTATTTTAAAAGTGCGTTTTTGACGTATTCTCGAATAAAAAAACTTAAAAAAAATGTTGTCCCCACCATTATTTACGATACTATGAGGCTAAATGATTTTTTAAAAAAAATCACACGCATCAAGAATTGTTTGTAATTTTCGGGAAAACTATAGAAATTTTTTAATATCCATCAGATTCTGAGATTCAGCTCGAAAACTTCAAAAACATTTCAAAAATCAATTTTTCAAAATATTCTGGTGTCCTAACGGTAGTTCCGATAATAATGAAATTTAGTTTGTATATAAATCTCCAAAATTTTTAAGTTCTTTCAAAAATGACGTTGTGTAACTTTAAATTTCCTGAAACGGTTTAAAAAGCAAATTAAAAAACCCGCATATATAACCGATACTCAAAAAACCTGTGCCTAGTATTGGGAAAAAAGTCATTACAGTAGATGAGAATCAAAAAAATTTACCGGTACTCAAAACAAGATTCTGCATCTGCATTGTAGTTTTATGGATTTCAAATAATAAAAATAAAAACAGAATAAAGCTACAAAACCGCTCGCCCCCCGCCACAATATTGGTAATGGTAGTATATATGGTAATATACAGGGTGTTTCCTAATTCGATGCCAATACTTTGGGATATGATTCTTGGGTATAATTGAAGAAAAAAATCGTTCGACAGCATGGGCCTGTCTCTTATTTTGATATCATTTATTGGGAATTTAAGAAAACACCTACTTTGAGGTACCTTGACCCATACTAACACAAATATCTCCGCTAGTACTTACAACAGGAACTTAATTTAGCATTAAAAATTTTAAATTTTAGAAGAAAAAGCACTCCTTTTAACAGTGTTAAAATAAAATTGATGGCTTTTTTAACTTTTGAGATATTTGCTCTTAAGTCGGATCCTTTTTTTTTTCCTGCCCATGACATTTTTACTATTATGGATTTCTTAGTATGTGGGAGAATGAAAGAAGTTGTTTACTCTACCGAAGTATCAACTTTGAATGATTTAGATGAGCTTATTCTCCAAGCCTCGTCACAAGTAAGCTTCAATAATCACAATCCAAAAACGTGCTCTAGCATGCATACAAAATGGAGGGGGACACTTTGAGCACCTGATTTGATTGCTTGGTCACCTTAATAAAAAAAAGATAAATTATAAACCAAACACATTATTTTTATTCCGAATAATGGGAATTGAAAACTATGAATCGACTTTTTCTTAATTTTCAATGCTACGGCTTTTCCCAAGAATCGTTATATCTTGCAGCAGTTTTTGTTAAGTATTGTTAGGTTCACCACAAAAAAAATTAACGATTTGTTTATAACGTATTTTAACGCAAAAAATTGACTTGAAAGTCAAAAAAATGTCATGGGCAGGGAAAAAGGATCCGACTTAAGAGCAAATATTTCGAAAGTTAAAAAAGCCATCAATTTTATTTTAACACAGTTAAAAGAAGCACTATTTCTTCTAAATTTAAATCCTATATTAAGTTTCTGTTGTAAGTATTAGCGGAGATATTTGTGTTAGTATGGGTCAAGGTACCTCAAAGTAGGTGTTTTCTTAAATTCCCAATAAATGATCAAAATTAGGGATAGGCCCATACTGTGGAATGATTTTTTTCTTCAATTAAACCCAAAAATCATATCCCAAAGTATTGGCGTCGAATTAGGAAACACCCTGTATATGGTTTGAAAAAAATCTCAGACATAGACAATTTTTCGAGGTTGGAAAGAAAAATAAAGCGGGCCGACATATTGTTTGGTAAGCTAGATTTCGAATCCATTCTTAATATTGTCCCTCTGAATTTAGCTCTATAAAGTTTTTCTAGAAGTATGCTAAGGTTGACCATGTCGAAGGCTTACAACATTCTTTTTTCTTAACATTTCACTAAATTTTTCGGATAAGCCTCGTATTTTAATATATTTTAATGAGCACAATACTGAAACTCACCCCAAAGTTTCGTATCGAATTGCATCGATCGAAGATCGGCTTCGTAGATTTAAGCGGTGCTTTGACGGTACTAACTCATCCTCTTGTTGGCGTTGAGGTGCGTTTTGTTGTGAGCAAACCATGCTCACTACACCACAAGGTGTTTTAGCCGCGATTTAAAGTGGGCGTGCAATGTCGATTACGGGGTCCCGTGCGAGACAATCCCGAGGCAATTGAAATTAAACGGCACCAAAATTTTAATCGCGATGATAGCTTCAAATTGTCTCGCACCTGGGACCCCGTAATTGATATCAAAATGGCAAGATCGTCAAACGCTATTAACAAATCATTGTTGTATTCTTCTACTTTTCCAAATAGTTGATGGATTGATTGTAGATGATCAGTTGTAAAGTAAACCGACCGAAAACCTGCTTGTTTCTTCGGTTGGTTCCTATTTAAAAAAAAAAGTATACATCCTAAGAAGGCATTTTGCAAATACCTTGTATATTATCGATATGATGCTTATCAGTCGATAGTTTTTTACGTTGTTATACCCGACCGAGGGTATATTAATTTTAATGCATAGTATAACACAGTGAAATAGTCACCTTAGGACCTTTTAGCGATATGATCGAGACCGACAAGTGAATCGATTATCCGGTCCGTTCGTCCGTCTGTAGGTGTGGAGGGTTTAGGTCTTCAAAATTAAGCTAGAAAGGTGAAACTTAGTACACGGCTTGGTTCTTTTGTTGCACAGACAAAGTGTGAAAATTGGCTCAATCCATCAACGGCTACGCCCACTACTGGTTTCAAGGTAAGACAACCTCTATTTCACAGTTTTTTTTCAAAATGCCTTTTGGTCAAGTTAGACAAGGCACAGGATCTTCAATTTTGATACTGAGCAATTTTGGCCTAGATCTTTACATGTTAGATCTTTACCACTTGACCACTTTTGACATGTTAGATCTTTAAAAACCCGTTTTCTCGGAAAGTTGACTCCAAATCGAAAAAAAATTATATGACAAATATTAAGGATATTACCATTTGCTAAGTTTGCTCCATTCAAAGTTTTGAGCTCCGCCTAATTTTAAGGGGAATTTTAAGGAAAAACTGTTTTTTTCTGAAATAATTTTCGCTTTTACCGTATTTTCTCATGATTCTAATGAAATTACATTTAATTGATTTAAATTTTAAGCCCATGCCCACTGTTAGGGGCTTGGCCTATTCAAAAAATATATAAATTTGGGCCAAGGAACTTTAAGATATGGTGTTTCATGGTATATAGGGTCGGGTATAAAGAAGTTTGTCACAAACAAACTCACTTAGTCACTTGTTTTTATTTTGTGAATGTTTGATTTCGTTTGATTCTGTCCATTGACGTGGCAGCTTTTCCTGAATAAAAGTTTAGTTAAATATGGGTGTAAAAGTACCTACCTATGATCTAAGCTTTTTGAATTTTTAGCACTTTTCCACTTGGATCCCGTCGCTACCGAAACTTTTTCCCGATTTTAGTTCATCTATTGATCATCTTCAATATCAGATTTTAGAACATAGGAAAACATTAACTTCGGTCTAGGTCTGGCATCGAGGCAACTTTTCATTCGCAAGTAAGCGTAGATTTATAAAGATCCGTGACACAAGGGTGCAAATGTTGTTGGGAGATTTCAGACGACACAACAAGAGAAGCTGAAGGCGAGCAAGTAGTGAATGTCAAAATATTTAAATTTGTTAGTTACTTCAGAGGCCCATTGGTTAAAGCTTCTCTTAACCCAGGGACCGCGATAGGCCCGTGTTCAACAAACTCCCTCTTTAACTTAACCTAGCCTAGGTTTACCCAATGGCATTGATAAAATTTTGCGTAAGGCGATAAAATATCATGATACCGTGATTCTGGTGAAAATAGAAAAAAAAGGGAGCATTGTGCAGGAAATCCAAAACGGAAGACTTTGACTCATGTTCATCCACCGATACAGCTTGATACGAAATCAAAGAACAGATACCATTCGAATGTGACTTAAAACAAAAATAAAAACTCCATTACCCATTGTTAGAGCCGAGGTCTGCTACAAAATTCAAATATTCACTCCCCTCTGTACCAGGACTCATCTCTCGTGTCCAATGAATAACAAAGCAGATATATAAGCGATTTTTTTTTGTTTACAATCACAAAAATGCCCAAGGAGAGCAAAGTGCTTGGTCTCAGAGAGATTTTTCATTTCAAACGTCCTTTGCCCCCGAAAGGAGGAAACAAAAACTGTAACTACAACATTTCATTAAAATGCAACAAGTACTTTGGAGACTGTGGAACGAAAATAAAAATAAATAAAACATTGAGATGCTCAAACACAAATATACACTAGGCAAGTGAAAAAGGAGAGAAAGAGGAGAATGATACTTCAGCCACCAACAACAAGAAGCTGAGTGCGAGACTACATGGCGCGCGGAAGTTATTTTCTACCTCCAAAGCATTCGCTATCCACTCACCTTACAGCCAAGGTAATATCAAATTCAGTAAGAGCCCAAAGGTTCTACGGGTATGGGGCTTTGGCAAGAAAGATATATCCTTGTTCTTCCTGTGGAATGAAAAAGTATAAATAAATCCTTTAACTTATGCTCATTCAGCTGGTGGGGGAAAGCAATTGAGGTGCAGTTCTGTTTCTTGAGTATATTTTTCTGTTTTCTTTTTCATTCCCTCGAGAGATTAAGGATTCTTTCATTATCCGTTGCACCTGCTGTTTGTGTTTGTTGGGCGCCATTTTTTTGTGTGTAGTTTTGTAGCTTGTGTGGATTTCTTCAAATCCTTCCATGCATTATGTGTTTCAAATTAAATAAGGGGGAAGTTGTGAGTTAAAGTTTGCCTTCGGTATCCGGACACCGTAGTACGGAAAGTTATTCAAAGCCAATAGAATCCCTGCAATATCAAGTGCATGCAAAAAGTAGCAGTGGCGCCTAACACAAGTTCTCGTCTTTACCCATCTCAAAAATTATTGTTTTGTGAGTTTTTTTTTCTCCAATGAAAATTTATTACACCGCAAAGGGACATTTTTGTTAATTGCTTGAGTGTGAATAAATAAAAAAAAGAATTTTTTACTCTTGCTGGCAATTACTGTGATTGCTAAAAACTACAACCACGTCCATCACTCTACTGCCAAGTGCACTCAATACAGCAATGACGCTAGAAGCAAAAAAAAGAAATACTGCAGTAGATACATCAATAGAAACCCCGTTGCACAAAAATATTTTACAAAATGGATGTTGTATTGTTTCCGCTTGCTTCTCCTGCTTTTACTATGCTTTTAACGATGCAAATTGGTTGTGATTTCCTTGAGGGAGGAGGGTGTAGTCTGCCTGTATATACTTATGCAGTTGTATGACGATTTTTACTGGGCGCATTTGGATTTAGAAAAAAAAACGTAGACACATCCTACGAATGGTGTGGGCACCATACCTATACAAGTTTGTTAAGTACTCCAAATGGACAGAGATTTAAGCGACCATTTTTACATTGGGCAGGATTGTAAAGAATGTTGTCAGGAGTTCAACTCAATGTCATTTGTAAAGGGTGAAGCTGGGCGAGTAGTGATGGAGCCAAATTGTATTTTGCGATTGAAGGACTTTAGCAAATTTACTTACAGGTTAGATTTTCAACTGGATGATATTTTGTATATTATTTTTCAACTATGTATTAAACACTATCTTGGTCTTTGAAAAAGTAGAGCCTATGTATTAAACACTATCTTGGCCTTTGAAAAAGTAGAGCCGTGGAAATTTTAACACGATTTCGACGGCATGCTTTTTACTGACGGTGGAATCGAACCTGGTATTGCTAACGAGGTATAGGCAACCCCAAGTATGCGCTTATGGGTTTTTGTTCAAAGGATACAAAACCAGCGTAGTCAGTTTATCCCACTGTTATAACACACTAGTCTATGAAAAAAACACTGTAAAAAAGTGCTGGAGAACCTACATATAATAATGTTTTATAGTACTTTGAATGGCCTTTCCGGTTGTTCTTTTTTTAAAGGCGAAAAAATTAAAGCTTTTATTCCATTTTTTCCCCTACGTTTTGTCGATTATTAGTCGACTTCCTCAGGGGTATCGTTTATTATTTTAACTAAGATGACAGCTTTTAGTAAATTCTTATATTTTTACAAGTCTTTGCACTTACATTTTGAATTTTGATAAAAAGTTCTATTAATGATAATAATTGACACCACAGCAATAAGAAAAAATGAAATTTAAGTTAAAAAACAATCTGGAATAAGTTAACACAAAAATTAAATTAAAAAATAAATTAAAAAAAAAACAACATTACAAAGTACAGAAATATCACAGTCTCTTGCACACTTGTAAATAATTTAGTTTACACAAATATTTTAAACAGAACAAATTATTTGAAATGTAAGTGGAAGAACTTTTAAACTTGTTAAAATATTAGAAAATACTTAAAGCTATCATTTTAGTTGAATTAATAAACAAAAACAAAACCTAAGGAAGACGACAAATAGTCGACGAAACGTTGGGGGAAAAAAAGAAATAAAAGTTTTTTATATTTATCGCATTTAACAAAACAATGACCGGAAAGCCCATAAAATATTAAATTTTTATACTGATAAGTAACTGGGTGACTAAAAACAATCCACAGTCGTTATACAAACAACGGCAAGTGGCAACTTTTAGCGTGAAATTCACCAGCTAAAAAACTGAGAACGCCACCCTATAAACTGCTTGGGAAAAACCAGCTACAAAATGTTCAAGGTAGGAGGGTATTATGGACATTCAAGATGAGTTGCTGAAGAATACAACAAAGGTTGCTCTCTCTCGACGTTGGCTCGATTGGGGTAATAAATAGGGACTCTATAATCAGACTGAAACTCAAAATAATTGAAATTCAAAATAAAAATAAAAAATCAATATGAATGAGCATTATGAATTCCAATATGCCTCACAGAATTCGAGGTCTAAGATTCCCGAGTCCGAGGTCTAAGATTTTGAGATATTAAGAGATAAAAGTTTACATCTAAGTGCTTCTTAAAGGCTTGATCAGAATCCGTAGCTTATGGTGCAACTGACGCTGTCGCTGTGGCTGGAGCTTGCAGCGTCGCGTGCCGCTTATATCGATCAGAATGCGACGCTGTAGCTGGGTACAAGTTTGCCATGTTTGTCAAAAGGTTTTCATTATCATCAACTCCATTTTTGTCAAACCTCCCTAAACCATGGTACCTCCTCTTGGGGAACTTCGGCCACTGTAGTCAGCTAAACAAAAAAGACAAAAAAAAAACATTAGACTGAATTTGTTCTTCCTTGAAAAGCATGTGTTTCCTCCTTGAAATTTTTGTCACTTTTGAAAAATTTTCAATGTTTGAGAAACTGCATGCTTGAAGTTGAATAATTTCCGATACAACTGTCAGCTTCAGCTTCACATATAGTCTGTCTTATGCGAATACGTTTATTAAATTTTTTAATCAGCTTCAGCTACGGATCTCATACCTTAAAAATCGTTTTGGGCTTGATGTCTAAATTATTTGGACGTTATCAAATATTTCGAAAGCGTCCATTCATTTTATTTTATTTTCAAAGGATAGGTACAATGCAGGCACGAGGCGTGACTTTTCGGGAAGCGGAAGCACTCAGTTCTAAAACAAAAAAAATAAAAGCCAAAATTTATAATATTTAGCTTTTTTTGGTTAAAATTAAAATGACTCCAGTAGACCCCAACGCACTTTCTTTTTAACCATCAAAGCCATAATTACACAAACACGTGAAAATCACAGTTATCTTTTCATTTTACCCCTTCGTTTAGAGAAATTGGACTCATTGGCCTTTTGGCAGATACAGACAGCTGACAATAACTCAAAAGTGTACCTGCAAATTTCAATAATGAACCCACTCAACTCATTCCTCACTAATGAGTCGAATGGGAAAATATTGAATGGATTCTAATTTGACTTTATGAGTGGATTTCTGTAAGAATGCGATGCGTATAAGAAAATAATGGAGTGATGTTGTGGGCATTCTCTGGTGGGTTAGTGTAGTAGTGGGAGAGTGGGCCGTCGTAGAGAGATATTCAGTGTTGTCAGCTATTAGAAAGAGTTGTGTGGGTTGTGTCGTTATTTATCCTGAGTCGAAGATTTGGAATGTATTGTAATGCCTTGAAGTGATTTTTTGGCTACGGAAGCACTCATTCAACTCATTATATGGACGCTTCGTCCCTGGTACAATGTGAAAAAAACGCACTTACCCTGCGTTGGTCACTATTTTTTGCATCAGTGGCATCTTATTGTTCAATTGCTGCTATAATATTTTGACCGTAACAGTTGGTTTCCTTTTTTATATCGGTGTTTTCCAGGTGAACAATATATTAAGGTGTACGAGAAAACCAATGTGTCTACATAGGTTCCGAAACACTTTTTTCAATTTCTTTGTTCCTATTTAAGTTTTACGACTTCCCTTAAACTGGGTGCCCAACTGTTTTAATTACGCATACAACGCATAAGCTGTTCCACCAATTGCAATACCATGCTCCACCAGCACCCAAATTTCACGCCGCAAACAAATTAAAACACGTCCAATACCGGAAAATGTGCGTACATAAAACTTTTAGCATGCGTCGCGTCAGAGGCACGGCATCAGAAAAATGCCAAAAGCCGCAATCCTAACCACCTGTGCAGCTATTAAAAGTGGCAATTGGGGGCTTATGATATCTAAAAACTTACAGCCACCCACTCACGATGTAGAGATACACTTTCAAAAACGAAGTCAAATACAACTGCGGCTAGACAATACAAATTGTGTGCGTCTCCACTGTCTGGCTGGTTGGATGGCTGGCCGCGAGCAATAAACGTGTGCCAGCTCTTGTACCTGTCAACCACGATAAACGGAGGTCGGCACTCCTAGCCGACATACGAGACTTCAAAAGCGCACTGCGGTCGGCATGTGCTTGAAAAGTGCATGCCCGCAATCACTGCCGCCGCGCCGTCACATCATCGCCCACACTTGTTTAGGGGGTGCTATTGGCCCGGGACATAATGTGAGTGACGAGGAGTAGGTAGGTAGGTAGGTATAGGTATTCCCGGGCTTTTTGAGCTCACTGAAAATTCTTGGAAAAATAAACAAACAGCCAAAGGAGAGGAAGACCTTGGCAATTGTGTATCTGTGTATAGTCTCTTGATTACAATTTGATTCACGGTTTAATTTGACACCTTTGCGCGATGTACATGCCACTGTCTGCGGAGAATTTGTTGGTGTTTATGTTCAACTTGAACTTACATTTTGGCACAAGTGCATCTGCAAGGTGTCTGTTGTATATCTGGCACGTGAGATGGATACACTTCACATGGAAGTAGAAGATCTCCACTAAGAATGTTTGAGGTGGTGCACAATGAATACGAATTGGCTTGAAGACGAGCAGTCTTCACTGGATGACGTTTGTTATTGCTTTCGTTTCGAAGAAGATTTCCTTTGTTTAGTCAGGCTATGGGATTTGGTGTATATACATATTTTCAATTATTATGTCTTTTTCAATACTTTTTTATTATCGTAGAACATTTTGTTACATTATTTGTTATATTATTATATAGCAAATATTATTATATAGAATATAACAAAAAAACAGTCCCAATTCCGAGGAATGTTAACCATGTCATTTGATATAAAAACATCTCTTCTGTGTAACCCAACATAACAACTCATAACAAACTTTACCTCTTTAACCTTCTCGTGAGCTCTCGCAGGCAATCGTCAGAAGTTTCAACCTAGAGGAAGTCGCATTCTTGAAATCTTTATCCCTTTTAGTCCTCCTTCGTCAAGTATCATTCCTAAGGTTACACTACTAGCCTTAGCTAAATGAGAAAACTGTCAAAATTTGACACCTCTTAAGACAGTCCTTTCCAATGACATGCAAAATTTTTGGTAATATGACCTCTCCCAAAATTAATTGCATGCTTTTACAATATCTGAGCTTTATGTTAATTTTGACTGGAAATGGCAAAAGGTTAGAAGCTTGAGGAGCATAAAGGCGCTTGTCCACTTGAGAGTAAAACTAGTGTGAGTAGCTCTTAGCCCACTCTTAATAGTCACGACCACGAGAGTAACTCGGCAGAGAGGGACTTGCAAGTAGTCGGGAATTCGAGAGTAGAAAATCAACTCCCTGCGAATACTCTAGGAGCTCTTGAAACTGGCCTGAGATCAACTCGCAGTAGCTTAACTCTCAAGTGAACGCGCACCAAGCGAGGGTACTGGAGCAGGTATAAGCTTTGAGAAACTTGGTATTCTCACAAGCAGAAAACCGCTCAACTCTTGCAGTATCTTGCAAGCCGAAATTCTAGCATAGCTTACACTTTTCTGTCGAAAAGGTAAAGGTGGCGTCTCAAGAATGAACCCAAGTAACACTCTAACGTGCCCTTTCGAAAACACACGAGGCACGTGTGACCTGGTATGTGATGGCTGATGAGGTTTTGAGCAGTCGGTGTCTATATTCCAAGCTGTAAAGTTGAGGACGCGGCTAAGGTCTTCTATCTTTTCATCCGAGATCTCACTAAGGTCATTGAAGAATGGTTTTTTCAGAGCTAGCATCAAACTCTTGCTAACGCTGGCCGTGAATTAGACAGGAAAAGGGAGAATCTTTTTTTTTTCATTTTCATTCCTGCAACTGCGGCAGTGGGGGTTGTATGGGATATTTGTCACATGCCTTTGACTGCATGGTCTCCATTTGGCCAACACTTCTTAATTTTTCCCTTAATTCTGGCAATGTCAGTGGGTTCTGTTAAGTAGGTCTTTTGTTCAACTTTTATTGTATGTAGGCCATATATGCCTTAAAATGACGACATTGGTCAACGCCATCCATCTAAAGTTGATTGGATGTGTTCCTTAACCGCTCCTAGCGTAATGTCAACCCCTGTCGTCGCGAGTGAGTCAATTAGAGCTGAGTCCTGCCTTGCCAACTCACCTGCATGATCGCTTCCTTGTCACTATGCGCTGGAACTGGAACCACACAGAGAAGTGTGACCCTGAAACGTGCCACCAGTCGGGCAACCTGATGTCGGCATTCCGGCACCAGTTTGGAGGATGTTTGTTTGTTTTTGTTTAAGGTGGCGCCACAATCCGGGGTGGACCTGGGCCGCAGCCAACAAGCTCCGCCAGCCAGCTCTGTCTCATGCTAGCAGTCTCCAGTTTCGCACGCGAAGTTGGCTGAGGTCCCCTTCCACTTGCGTGCGCCATGAGTTTCGGTGCTTCTCTACTGCGCCGGCCCTGCGGCGTGGATTCGAAGATTTTCCGGGCCGGGCGTTGGTGTCCATCCGCTCTAGATGACCCAGCCATCGTAGACGTTGTATTTTGACTCTTTAGGTTAGGTTGGTGCCGCTGTACAGCTCGTACAGTTCGACGTTATATCTCCTCCTCCACTCTCCGTTTATGCTGACGGGACCGTAAATCGTCCAAAGAATTTTCCTCTCGAAACAGCCTAAAGTGTTTTCATCCGCCTTTGACAGGGTCCATGCTTCTGCACCGTAAAGTAGGACTGGGGTCTTATCCATGGACACTTTAGTTGCTCGATAGAGGGCTTTGCTACTAAACTGGCTTCTTAGCCCAAAGAAACAGCGATTGGCAAGAGTGATCTTTCCTTTGATTTCAGCGCTGGTGTTATTGTCTGAATTGATAGCGGAACCCAGGTAGACAAAGTCCCTGGGTAGACAAAGTCTCTTTACCTCAAAGTTATAGCTGTCGATGGTGATGTTTAGTACGCGACGTCGGTGTTGGATGTCTTTTCTTGATGACAACATATACTTGGTTTTGCCCTCGTTGACTGCTAAACCCATATTCGCCGCTTCCGTCCCAATGCTCACGAAAACTTTACTGACATCACGCTTTGTTCCTCCCATTATAACAATGTCGTCTGCGTGTGCGAGTAGTTGAACGGACTTTTGGAAATTTGTACCTCTGGTGTTGGCACCAGTTTGGAGGATATCGTAGTAAAAAGCTTTGATCCCGGTTTGGCTGTTTATAAGTGCTGTATCTTTGGTGCGTAGGTTTATACGCACCAAAGCTGGGAATAGCGAAGGACGCCTAAAAATAAATTCCAATGCATTACACAAACATAAGATTAATTTGACACGAGCACCTTATTACTGTCATTTTGGCTCTTAAAAAAACTGATCTTAGAGCGAGAAAACAATTTCGTTGTAAAAATCCCAATAGTAAAAGTATTGCAGAACTGTTAAACGTTCTTCTTCAATTTCCATTTTGGAGTGTCAAACTGTTATAAAGGTGTGCGAAAAGTGTTAAAAGTGGCATAAAAAAAGGTTTGTGAAATAGCTTAATGAGATTTATTTTTAATTGGTGCGTAGGTTTATACGCACCAAAGCTGGGAATAGCGAAGGACGCCTAAAAATAAATTCCAATGCATTACACAAACATAAGATTAATTTGACACGAGCACCTTATTACTGTCATTTTGGCTCTTAAAAAAACTGACCTTAGAGCGAGAAAACGATTTCGTTGTAAAAATCCCAATAGAAAAAGTATTGCAGAACTGTCAAACGTTCTTCTTCAATTTCCATTTTGGAGTGTCAAACTGTTATAAAGGTGTGCGAAAAGGGTTAAAAGTGGCATAAAAAAAGGTTTGTGAAATAGCTTAATGAGATTTATTTTTAACTATTTGTCGAGAGGATGTAAATTTTTGTGGTTAATTTCGCGATTTGTAGGAGATCTGTTGAAGCTCATTGTAAATCGCGGATTACTGTCCGGTGAGCACATAATATACAGTTATCATTGTTTGTTTTTAGTGTGTAATATGAAGAAGCTCTTCCCATCTTTGGGTGATTTGGGTTTATAAGAGGCAGTTAGATTGCAAGTTAAAAGAAAAACAAAAAGTGACTCACCTATTTCATTATCTTCTCAGCTTCCGCAGACTACATGCAGTCTTTTTATTGGGTACTACCGCCTAAATGACTGGCCATTCTAGTCATCAAGCAGGATTCACACTCTTAGCTGGTGCAATTCAGGTACATTCATTTTGTTTCTAAAAAAAATTGACTCCAATCCGAAAAGCTGACAGTCACTGAAAACTGTCATTGCATCCTTAGATCTGCCGTCGCTAGAAAATTTCTTATGCTCTGTTCGTAAGTCCGCTGGCATTGATTGCGCTGTCGCAAAATTGAAAATTCTCGAGGATCGACAATTATGTTATCACCTTTTATGATGGCCTCCGATATTATTCTTACTTACTTACTTAAGGTGGCGCTACAGTCCGGGGTGGACCTGGGCCTCAGCCAACAAGCTTCGCCAGCCAGCTCTGTCTCTAGCTAGCCGTCTCCAGTTTCGCACGCGAAGTTGGCTGAGGTCCCCTTCCACTTGCGTGCGCCACCTGAGTCTCGGTGCTCCTCTACCGCGTCGTCCCTGCGGTGTGGATTCGAAGATTTTCCGGGCCGGGGCGTTGGTGTCCATCCGCTCTAGATGACCCAGCCATCGTAGACGTTGTGTTTTGACTCTTTTGGCTAGGTCGGTATCGCTGTACAGCCCGTACAGTTCGATGTTATATCTCCTCCTCCACTCTCCGTCTATGCAGACGGGACCGTAAATCGTCCGAAGAATTTTCCTCTCGAAGCAGCCTAAAGTGTTTTCATCCGCCTTTGACAGGGTCCATGCTTCTGCACCGTAAAGCAGGACTGGGATGATGAGGGTCTTATACATGGACACTTTAATTGCTCGAGAGAGGGCTTTGCTACTCAATCGCCTCCTTAGCCCAAAGAAACAGCGATTGGCAAGAGTTATCCTTCGTTTGATTTCAGCGCTGGTGTCATTGTCTGAATTGATAGCGGAACCCAGGTAGACAAAGTCCCTAACTACCTCAAAGTTATAGCTGTCGATGGTGATGTTTTGTCCAAGACGTCGGTGTTGGGTGTCTTTTCTTGATGACAGCATATACTTGGTTTTGCCCTCATTGACTGCTAAACCCATATTCGCCGCTTCCATCCCAATACTCACGAAGGCTTCACTGACATCACGCTTTATTCTACCGATTATGTCAATGTCGTCTGCGTATGCGAGTAGTTGAACGGACTTTTGAAAGATTGTACCTCTGGTGTTTGCGCGAGAGTTCTGCACAATTCTCTCAAGTATGATGTTAAAGAAGTCGCATGACAGCGCGTCGCCTTGTCTAAATCCTTTTTTGACATCAAAGGGGTCGGTGAGGTCTTTGCCGACCTTGACGGAACAGCGTGAGTTTTCCATCGTCATCCTGCACAGACTGGCGAGTTTGGCAGGGATGCCAAAATTAGACATTGCGCTATATAGCTCGTCTCTATAGATGCTGTCATACGCGGCCTTGAAATCGATGAAGAGGTGGTGTGTATCGATTTGGAATTCCTGGGTTTTCTCCAAGATCTGCCGCAGTGTGAATATTTGATCGATGGTGGACTTTCCTGGCCTAAAGCCACACTGATATGTGCCTATCAGATTGTTGACAAACGGCTTCAGGCGTTCACACAGTACAGCAGAAAAGATCTTGTATGCGATGTTAAGAAGACTTATGCCTCTGTAGTTGGCACAACTCAGAGGGTCTCCTTTCTTCAGGATCGGGCAAACAATGCTGAGGTTCCATTCGTCGGGCATGCTTTCTTCCGACCATATCTTGCAGATGAGCTGGTGCATGCTCCTAACCAGCTCATCGCCAGCGGATTTAAAAAGTTCGGCTGCTTTGTTGCACTTGAGCTTAGACACAGCTACTTTCACCTCCTCCAGGTCGGGTGGGCGGTATCGTTCGTATGCTTCGTCGGTAACATCTTCGCCCGGGTTGAATGGTTCGTTCTGCCTGACAGCGGTATTTGGTTCGTCCTCGCCGTTATACAGTCTGCAGAAGTGGTCTTTCCAAATCCTCAGCACCGACTGCGATTCTAAAACGATGTTCCCTTGATGGTCCTTACAGGCTTCAGTTCGAAGTTTATACCCTTGGCAGGACCTTTTGATCCTTTGGTAAAACTTTCTAACCTCATTCCTGTTGTAACATCTCTCTATCTCTTCAACCGCGCGCTTCTCGTGCTCTCTCTTTTTCCTTCGGAGAAGCCGGTGCTCCTCTCTCCTCCTCTGCTCGTAGAGCTCGCGAGCAGCTCTAGTCCTTCTGTACAGCGCCGCTTTGTATGCTTCCTGTTTAGCTGCATGTGCTTGCCGGCATTCATCGTCAAACCAGGGGTTTCGTTGTGGTCGCCGTGTGAAACCCAGCACTTCAGAGGCGGCGTCTCTGATGGCATTTTGGCAGTGTTGCCACTGGCTATCAATACTTGATGCTGGTTGCATAGGACTTCGTAGAAGGTTTTGAGAGACTCGGTTGGAGAAGGACCTGGCGATCTCTTGCGATTGTAGTCGGCCGACGTCAAACTTCCTCACAGTATTTCCATTACTTGGCGCTGGTCGGGATATCCGCAGCCGTACCTTGGCTACAACAAGGTAGTGATCCGAGTCAATGTTGGCCCCTCGGAAAGTTCGGACATCCATGATACTGAAGGAGTGCCTTGCGTCGATCGCAATATGGTCAATCTGGTTGACGGTTGATTGATCGGGAGATCTCCATGTCCCTTTGTGGATATTGAGATGCGGGAACTGTGTACTAGCTACCACAACGTGTCGCCCCGCAGCAAAGTCGATCAGCCTGAATCCGTTATCGGAGGTCGTGTCGTGCAGGCTATGCTTTCCGACAGTACGACCAAAGATGCCCTCCCTTCCTAGCTTGGCATTAAAATCGCCTAGGACAATCTTAATGTCGTAGCTAGGGCACTGCTCATAAGTTTTGTCCAGGAGCTCGTAGAACATATCTTTGGTCTCGTCATCTTTCTCCTCTGTGGGGGCATGTGCGCATATCAGGCTAATGTTGGCGAATTTAGCCTTGATGCGGATCGTCGCGAGGCGCTCGCTTACAGGGTTGAAGCTCAAGACTTTTTGCCTAAGTCTGCCTCCAACAACGAAACCACATCCAAATAGGCGCTGTCTTTGATGCCGGTAGCAGTCGCCGTAGTAGATGTCGCAGTTTTTCATCCTTCTTTTGCCCGGCCCGTCCCACCGCATTTCTTGGATGGCAGTAATGTTTGCCTTGCAGTCGTTAAGGGCCTCCGCTAGTTGCTCGGCTGCACGTGGTCTGTTAAGGGACCTAACATTCCACGTGCAGATCCGTAGCTCGTTGTCCTTTTCTCGTTTGCATTGGTCGTCAACAGTAAATCCGTCCGAATCCGAGGCTTGTTTCTGCTTCGTGACTGGTGTTTCTTTACGTGGCCGGGAAGTCACCCCGACGGCACGACCCCCAACCTGGAGGACCAGATCCTTTGCTTAGCTCTAAGGACGGAGAGCCGGATAGCCCGCTCCTTATAGGCCTGAGCTCCGAATACGTCGTAGTAGCCTATATAAGGTGTTCACTAAGTAGTTCGGCCTGACTGGAACTATGGACGCCACCGTTGATTCCATCTGGGGAGTTCCTCCGCTGCCGTCCGGATGCAAGGAGAAGTGCCTTAGTGGGAACACTCCTCCCCCCCTCTCTCGTCTGCTACCCCCAACAACCTTCCAAAGGGGTTGGAACCCAATCTCCAGTTGAGGTACTAGGCACCCGGTGTTCACCACGGGGAGGTGAGAGTAGGAGTTGATAGACAGAGGTGGGTTTAGAAAACCTGTGGATGCTTGTATCCTCTTGAGTGCACATGTCTATCCTTTGACCACCTCTCCGATATTATTCGCCTCATTAAAAATTAAAATTCACAGAACAATTACGCTTTACAACAAATTCCTATAAGATTCAACGAAAAATTTTCTCCAACCGACAGAACATATCATATAGTTTGAAAAGACCTAAAATTACATTTCTGGCGAAATGCCTCGTTAAAGCCTTCTTAAATTTTAATCCCCCGGCGGTTCATCCGGAACTAAAAGCGGTTTTATTTTCTCCCCTTCTAAGAACTAGGGAATACCACTTTCCTTATAGCATGATGTTTCTCGTTTATTTTTATTTTTGTTTTGAAGCCCAACCGAATCGACCCTTTTAATGAAGCGTAACACAGCGGTCAATAAAAAGCACATCCTCTTTATTTTAAGTAATCCCACGGTATGTGACAAAAACTAAGGTTATTTTCCAACCGCAAAGACCGCCTCCCAAAGGGTCGTCCTATGCTATGGTCTCCCTTGCAGTATCATCCCAAGATATCTTCACCTCGCTCCCAACCCCCTTCGTATGCATGGTATAATCTTCTTTTCCACTTTATGGAAATTGTGTCCTGAAACTTGCTCACTTCGTCTATTATCGACATTAAAGCTGCTTGTTTGGGTCCTGTATCCTTTTTTTTTAATTTAATTTCCCATTATGCAGAAGTATGCACGCATACAACTTGTATATGAATATAAGGCGGCCGTGTGTGTGTATGAAAGGAGTGAAAATGGAATTCCAAATAAGCCCTTAATGTATGGTGAAACTTAATAATCCAAAAATCCTTTTTCATACACAAACACACTCGCTACAACGAGCCCTTAACATTCGAAATTGTATAATGAACCTTAACTTTGTGCCAGATATACGGTGAAGCGTGGTAACACACGACTCATGAATGTTGTCCCAAATGTAATTTTTGGTTATAAATTTATTAATTATTCATTAATTGTTTTAATTTAGGCTCTTGTGTCGGTGTGCTGTGCAGGTACACCGGTAAAGTAATTTTTCAAAGTAACTACAGCAAGCTTGCGTCTTACTTAGGGGGTTGAGTGTTGTGCGTCTATTCGGTACTGCGGTTTGAAGGTTTTTGTTAAAGCAGGGGTTGGTTCTTATTCAGCTTTTTAAGACAGTCGTATTCATTATCTTGTTAAAATGGTTTCTCAAATCGATTTGTTTTCGGCACCCAAGTTGCTCGGGGTTGCATGAAGCGATTGTGGAAAACATTCTATGCATGGTGAAAGGCAATGAGCACCTAATTTAGTCTTTTTTTCATGTAGCAAATTCAACGGAATTTATTGAAGTGTCATTATATGGAACGGAGCATAATAATTATATGCCCCATGTGGTTATCAATGCGCATAAAAAAGGTGAAATAACCACACATGATGCACTTTTTGTGGATTTAAAGTTGGAGTTTTTGAATTTGACTTTTTTAAAAATTATATTAAAAACAACACCGTTTTTCAAAATGTTTAAACAAGCCCGTCATATTTTTCTTTGTCCGAACAACTGTTTTAAAATACACTCAAAAAACCTAATCTCACTTTCTTAAAATGATCCGTGAATCCTTAATTACTTAATATCCCACTGCCTTTATGTCATGAAGCGGTACCGGAAGTGTCCATTTCCTGGCCAAATGGACCAGAAAAAGCTTTTCCCCCCTCTTAGTTTGGGCCGCCAGCCGCCCGGATTTGTATAGGTCACGCCCCAAAAAGTGGCATGAACTTAAAATTAAAATCAATTAATTGTAATTTCGTTAGAATCATGAGAACATACGGTAAAAGCGAAAATTATTTTAGAAAAGTTTTTTCCTAAAAACGCCCCTTAAAAGTGGGCGGAGCTCCAAACTTTTTATGGAGCAAACTTAGCAAATATGTAGTAATATCTTTAATATTTTTCATATAATTTTATTTTCTGTGTCCGCTGGGCAGGGACATACTTAGACCAAAGGAGGTCCATTGTGATACCACTTGTAGGACCGGAGTTACCAGCCCGGGACTTAAATGATGACTACTCGTTTGGGTGGGAGGCAACCTTTGACAGTATAAACCTATACCGAAGGTCACCAACCAGAATTTGATTGGTTGAGACATACCCGAGGGTAATGAAGGCTGGGGGTAACCGTTGCGGTGTGAACCGTTGTCAGCAGAGTTGAGGGGGGCAAGTGAGTGACAGGGGTAACCGAAGCGGTAAGAACCCGAACCGGGGAATGGCAGAGGTAGGGGTAACCGAAGCGGTATGAGCCCTTACCCGGCCGGTCCTGTTGGGAGAACCTTGGGGAGATGTGGTGGGGTATATTTGGCGCTCCAATGTAGGTGCTCTCCACCCAGATAGAGTTTCCATGTGGTGGAGCGATGGGTTGTGTGATCACAGTTAGGCGTTTAGCCAGTTTGACCCGCAGATAGAGTTTATTAGCGGGTTCATTGAATCGAGTCGCGCTAGATCATTTAGATCATCAAAGAAGTATTTACCTAAAGTTTTCCTTCTCAATGTCGGTAGGGCGGATCAGTTGCACAGAAGGTGAACCATGGTCTCTTCTTCTTCAACATCCCTGCAAGTTCTGCAGAAGTCGTTGAAGGGAGCACAAAGTCTTCTGTCATGTCTCCCTGTCTGATGCAGGTCCTAATGCAGGTCCTAACAAAAACCCGATAAAAATAAAATTTCGATAAATGTATTTTTACGAATATCTTTAGTAAAAAAAGTTGTCAGGTGGTGCAAATTTATATACCCCATCCCATAGAATAGGTGAAATAATAATGGTAGACCCCCAAGACCTTAAGGGCATATGATTTAGACCGAATTCTGAATCGAATAAGCCATGTCCGTCCGTCCGTCTGGATGTCACATGCTTTTAGGCCTTAAATTTTGAGCTAGGGTACGGAAATTTTGTTATTAAGCTCCACGTCATGCGAAGTGTAGCTTACACTTTTGCACAGTACAAGTGTAAAAAATTTTTGAAATCTGCCCAAAGACGCCCACAATCGGGCTAAATGTGCAACTACCTCCAGAGCTCTCAAAAGGTTGATATTTAACATTAAGCATCTTCTAATGAATGTAAAACACAAAAAAAGAAAAAATTAATTGGTCAAGCCCCTCCAGTGGGCGTGGCATCTATTTTAAGGGTAAATTTTCACATGCATTTTACTCAATATTGTTGCTCTAAATTGAAAAAATTTTGCTTAATATTTTATGTAGAAAACACTTATAAAATAATTAAATAGAGTGGCGCAACAGCTCGAGGTGAACCAGGGCCAACTTCTCAACAATGTATGCTGTGTGTGCTTAATTCCTTCACAGAAAACACTTAGTTCTTCATTTTGTTCATAAAAGACTTTGAGCCACGCCCTCATTTCGAAGCAGAATTGAAGAAAACCCTAAAATTTTCCACAAAAACCTTATTTCGACTGGCCTTAAGTCTAATTTAGGAACGCATAAAACAAAAAAATAGCAGGTAAGGTAAACGAGATTTTATGCCAGATTTCGCTCATACTTAATTTTTAGCCCTTTAAAGAGGTCGATTTTTCAAAACTATTGAATTTGAACCATAAAATTCATTTTGAGGTACATTTAAGCGTAACTTGGAAATGTCTGTTAATATTGATAGTTTGTAATGAGGGGCGGTTGGATCACGCCGCTTTTCTAAGTTTGCAATACATATAAAATGTCAAAAAATACCAATAACATGAGTATTTTACAGTGTGGGATAGGATGAGGTATTCAACGGTCCGTTTTACGAGCTGTAACTTCTGTGTTCACACTGTAGCACTTACTCGCTGGTTTTTTAAGCTTTACTCAAAAGTCCCTATCGATCAATGAAAAAAAAAACAGACCATGCCTCTCCGCACAAGGTCAAATGACTATTCGACTGAATTGTATGTAAGCCCTGCGTGTGTTTCTATGCCTGTTGTGCGAGATTGTGACTTCGAAGAAATTATAAGCCACCATATAGTCCAAATTTTGTCCCTTTTTAAGAGTATTACATATTCAAAACTCGTGTGCATTAATATCCCTGCCTTTTAAGAGTTAAAAATGGGGCTCTATGACTTTTGTTGGTTGTGCTATTATCTACACATTGGATTTTGTACAATACAAGAAAGTTTAACGTGAAAAAAGAGCAATGCTATCGACTCTTTTCTATATCGTTGATTAGTCATAAAAGCATAAACTCTGCCTCTATCTCCATATCCCCAGTCATCTACAAAGATATTCAAGATATTCAAGCTCCTTAGGCAACACCAATCTGCTTGCAGATCCAGTTTGCTACCAGTTCTACACTTCTTGTTTGCGCCATTTATTTACTTGCACCTGATCTGATTGAACGATCTATGGGACAACTTTATTTCCATTGGCTGAGGGTTTTGAGTTTCAAAATCTCCACATAGGTATACACAAATTCTTTGGTCCAGAAGAGGTCTTCAGTTACAATTCCAAAGGCACTGCGTTGGCTATTCGTATGTTCGTAGTATTTTCGTACCTTCCCAATCAGTTTGAAAGCAGCGTGAATTCAGCCCGTAGCGTCCCCAACAAAGGCAGTTTCTTACATACATCTTACAACTACAAACGAACTCAAATGGTGCACCAAACTAGACGCAGTGAGTCTTGTCCTTCGTGTTACACAAATTCTTTTACACACATTTTTCACGTGAATCGGTCAGCTGCAGTCGTCTGCTAAAAGAATTTTTGGATGGAGAAATCACGACGGAGCAATGTTTTAAAAATTAAAAAAATTATTATAAAGTGCCTCACCCAATTTTTGCCTCCTATATATCGCTTGTCGTACATTTAACTGAGCCGATTTTCACTTCAATCATATCGTCAACTCTCTCGATGTCAAGCTATCCAAAAGTAAAAAAATGCATTTCAAAACTGTCTTTAGCAGGGCATCAGGTTTGTGAAAAAGGCTTCCACAGGACATATTAAAACCTTACTCCAATTGTACCCTTCCAGTTTTTCTTCGCTTTTATTAATTTGAAATATTTAGTAAAACTTTTTAGGCTTTCTTTGTTTGCTCGCGCAAATCATTAAACGTTAGGATCTTAAAAACTTCTTCGAAATGACTTGCTCCTATTTTTTTTACTGCTTAGCGTTGACACAATATCGCAATTCTTGTATGACTCCTAAAACTTCTTCGTTTGTTCTAAGAAACTGGAAATTCTATAAAATTTAATTTTCTATGCCAAGTTTTGAGAAAATTCAATTTAAAAATATATACATTTTTTTATAATTAGTTGGTGCTTTTATTGATGGCCTGGTATCTTTTTAAAAACAATATCTTACAACTGTAATTAAAATAAGTCTTTTATTTTCGATTGTTCCTAAAACTAATGGTAAGTATTATTTTTAAAATGCACAAACACGCGCTCACGTATTCTTTATTACCATTTTTTATATCAACTTGCTATTTGAATTCTTTTTTAAATTAAAGTTTGAATTGTACATACTTTACTTTAACTTATGTGCCATTATGTATGATCAATAACTTATAATTCATTGCTTTAATACTTGACGAAACTTACTGTAAATCTATTGTTGGATGTATTATACACAAAAATTCATTCGTTAAATTTTTTCTGTATATAAATATTAAATTTTTTTTTACTTTTTATTTAAAATAAAGTTTTAAGTTCCAAATAAAATACAAACTTCCGCTCAAGAAACAACAAGATTTATAGCTACAATCAAAAATAAATATAAATAAATAAAAAAAAAACATCAACAATCTCAGAAAAAACCTACAGAAAAACAAACATCAAATAAATCTTTAAAAATATACTAATATATGGACACAAGCTACACACCTCTTCTGGATAAAATATATTTTGCAAGAGAAAAATTCTGAATCACACAAATAAACAATATAAGCAATTTTTATGTAAGGACATTCCAATAATGCAGAAAAATAGAAAATTATGCAGAATCCAAAAATCACAAGAGAAAAACTAACCCCCTCTCCTTCAGCCTTCAGAATATTTTTATAAATATACATGAAAATACATCCACGAAAATACAGACAGTAAAGAAAATAGAAAAATTAAAAATACAATTTTTTTTAAAAAAAAAAATATGTATCAGAAATAAAAACTAATACTACTACTACTATTACTACTACTTTTTACTACTATTTACTACTACTACTACAACTCAAAAACTACAAGAAAAACAGAAAAAATTCCAAAATTTTATAAACCAAAACCAATTTTTTTTTCAAAATCAATTTTGAAAAGAAAACCAAAAAAACGATGTTTTACTGAAAAAAATCCAATATCGCTTGTTTGTCTGTGTGCAGGGTTTACGGTCGTGACGTGTGACGGGCTGAAGAGTGTCCTCCCCGGGTACCTAAATTCCTCCCCCCGTGCAACAACATCCACAGCGACGAGGATTCGTTTTCGGCTATATCGACTAGTAGCGCGCGTAGTGAATCTCTCTTGAACAGATCAGATTGTAAAAATGCTTTTTTTCAAAAATGAATTCATTGAAAAATAATTTTGAAGCGAGATTAAATCGAATTAATTGTAGTTTTTGATAAGGATATGATTGCCAATCTGTCGACAGAACAGACACAAGGGTTTTATCATTAAGTTAATGTTGGGTATATACTCCTGGAGGAGTACAGGCAACAACCCAAATGCTAAGTGTGTGTGATGAAGGCAATCTGAAGGAGAGTGAGAGGTGCGAGGAGGTGTGTAGTAACTACTTGCAATGAAGATTTGTTTTATATTGATGCCACAATGATTGGATGTTCAATGGAGCAATTTGCAACTTGAATGAAATTCGAAACAACAACAAAAAAATCAAATAATAATCTGATCTGTTCATGTTCACTACACCCAACAGAAGAAGGATGTGCAACAGTGGAGTGGGATGGAAAGCGCAACGTTGCAGTGGATTGGAGCTGAAAAGGATAAGATTGTTGGTTCGTCTTACTGGCGGTGAGTTAACGGATGTATGTTTGTAATATCACTGTCGTCATAAATATTAGTGCACACTGTTTTTTTTTTCGTTAAGTTTTATTTATGAATTTTCTTTTAATGATTAAAACTATTTTTTGCACATTTTTAAAACTATAACCTTAGGACATTCCGAACTAAGCATGTTTTCTTCATAACATATCAAATTTAAGCTCAATCTAGAAATTCATTTTTAATCCTGCTGTTAGGCTGTGTGTGAATTGGCTGAAAATTGGTGGTAAGATTTTCCTAACAAATTTTTAAAATGTGATTTTCCTATTGGGGTTTGACAGCGACATATATATAGGGGAGCTCAAATCTACATCATTGTTTGTATCATCAAGTGTATATTTATTGGCACACGATGATTTGGAAAAGCACAGGAACTTCTTGTCTACAAAAAATACAGTCGTATCTATAAGAGCTACTTTAACTAACTCTGTCTCTCATAAGGAAGAGTAGGGTTTCGGTCGAAATTTCGCTGGGGTTAAAACTCTTTTTTCAAAATTCTTCTTTAAAAACTCAGCTTTTCTAAATTCTCCTTTCGAAATTCGGCCTTTCAAAGAAATTAAATCTAAACGAAAAGCTGCAACTTTTTTTTTTGAAAAAAACTGCCCCCGAAAGAGTATCTATTTTAAAATGCTTTTTCAGAGCCTCGCCGAGGTGGGGCCGTGAAAAAATTAGTTTTGTTTTCGTTGGGGCCCAACTACACCAGGTCGGTGTAGCCAGGACCCCGTCTACACCAGCCAGAGACTCTATCCTAATAAACAGGCTAATCTACTAAATAATGTTGTGAAAATTCTTTCGTTACCTTTTAAAGCCTATTTCGGAAAGACTTTTTTCGGAAAGGTTTTCAGCTTAATCCCGACAAAAAAAAAAAAAAAAAAAACTCATATCTGCACAAAAGAGCAAGTCTTTTGCAACGTTTTTGTAATCCCAAAACAAAGCCTGTATCAGGTGAATCTTTCGAACCTTAGTTCAATATTCACCTTCTTATTTGTCTGCAAAACGTGATATTCCTCAGGCATGAACGCTCCGAGACTTTTACGCCTTAGACAAGTTATACTAAATAAGCCTAACCTTACACTAAATTTTAGTGTCACAGGAAAAGCTTCGCCGAAAATAAATAGACTCAGAAGACGTGAGATTTCAATGCATTCTTAGCTAACTTTTTTACTACTCGAATATTGTACAAAATTTCTGTATACGTCTACATTCAGGGCAACCTGACAGGGCAAATACGCCTTTAGCGTGCTCGTCCAACTTAACTAAAGTCATTTTTCTGCATCGCAAAGTATGACTATAGGCGGGGCTCTAAATATTTTTTTATCGAAAATAATTGATGTCAGTGGAAGGTTGCAAGATTCTGAGGCCCTTTTCATTTTTAAGGTCTAAGTTTGACCCATTTTTATACGCCATTCCATAGAATAGGAGGTTTATTAAGTTTGTCACATAATTTGTAACACGGTGAAATAATAATGGTAAACCCCCAAGACCTTAAGGGCATATGATCGAGACCGAATTCTGAATCGAATAAGCCATGTTCGTCCGTCCGTCTGTATGTCACATGTGTTTAGGCCTTAAATTTTGAGCCTTTTGAACATGTGTTTTGACTTAAATTTTGAACATGTGTTTTGACTTAAATTTTGAGGGTACTGAAATTTCGTGCGCAAGCTCTGCGTCGTGCGAAGCAGCACAAGTGTAAACATTTTCTTAATCCGCCCAAAGACACGCCCACAATCGGTCTAAATTTGCAACGACCTCCAGATTTCAAAGACGTCCGCTGTAAGACGTTCTAAAAGTCTGAAATTTGACATTTAGCATCTTCTAATGAATGTAAGACACTAAGACACAAAAAAGAAAAATTTAATTGGTAAACCTATTCCAGTGGGCATGGCATCTATATTAAGGGTAAATTTTCAAATACAGTCTACTCAATATTTTTGCTCCAAATTGAAAAAAATTCTTTTTTTATGTAGAAAACGCTTAGTTCTACATTTCGTTCATACAAGACTTTGGGCCACGCCCACACTTGGACACAGAATTGAAGAAAAACCTAAAATTTTCCGGAAAAGCCTTATTTCGACTGGCCTTGAGCCTAGCAAAGTGTTTAGCAAAGTGTGAAACAAAAAAGGTAGGAGATTAGGTAAACGAGACTTAATTCCAGATTTCGTTCATATAAAGTTTTTAGCCGCTCCCCTCTTTAAGGGTCGATTTTTCAAACATATTGAATTTGAACAAAAAAACTGCATTTTTACGAACATTTAAGCGTAACTTGGAAATATCTGTGGAAATATCGTATAATTGATATTTTGTAATTCGGGACGGTTGGACCTCCGCCCTTTTCGAAGTTTGCACTGCTTGCAAAATGTCAAAAAATAACAATACCATCAGCAGTTTATAATGTGGGATAGGATGGGGTATTCAACGGTCCGTTTTACGGGACTGTTTTTCTTAGAATTGGGCATAAATTGAACATATTGAAGGTAGGTGGACGGCGGCAGAGAAGAATGGGTCCCGGCTAGGCCTACCGGTTAGGAAACGAGATCTCGTTGCCTCAAACCTACCTACAACAGTGCTGCCCAACGTGTTCCCCTCTTAATTTCACCGTCATGGGCTCGTGCTTCACGTTGGGCGCCATTGTTGAGTGTCAGGGCCGTCTTGCGGGAGGAAGTTTTGATGATGTCTGCTGCGAGTCAGGTTTTGTCCGGGAAGTCAACTTGATGGTAGGTATGTTATGCGATTTTATCAAGTCCATTTAAGGCTGGATACTTTTATCTACTTTTATCGTAAATACCATGCATGCAAATATGTCATATTAAAATGGAAGCTGATAGTACTGAGCTCTGAAGTTTGACTTCAAATGGTTCTGTTTATAAGTAAATTTACGCGATAAAGAGCTAATCGGATTATTCCTTGTTTAGAAGATCAACGAACATCTCTTTCTCAAAGAAAAATTTGTTCATTCACATCGCATCCTAAATTGTTCCTTACTATTCCAGTACTATTAGGACGACATATGAAAAAAAAGACTTGTTCTTTTTCACTGCCTCCACCTCCGCGAGGGTCATACAAGCCCTCTGAGAGTATCGTTTGTCTTGAAAAACTTCTCAAGGTAACGTTCGGATTCGGCAAAAATTGTAGGTCCCATTGTATGTAAAGAAATTAACACCCACGGCATACATTGTTGAGAAGTTGGCCTGGTATTTTAGTGATGGCTTGTGGGTTTTGCACAATAATTTTGACTTGACCGATTGCATGACAAGGATTTAATTAGTCAAAAAAAAAAAAAAGATGAAGGCAATTACATGCTGCTTACTTGATGTTAGAACATTCTAAATTGTCATTTTTCAATAGCTATAGCATATTGATAAAAAAAAATCAAAGATTACCAGCTCTAGTATGAGCCCAGGCTTTAATTAATTCCCAGCCTTATTTTACCCAGGTAGAATGCAACAAAGCTTTAACTATCGGCACCGGTAAGGTTCGATTTTGACTCTATCAAGATATTTTTACTGTCTTGTGGAACTAAAGTACAACATTGAAAATATTGGCCACATGATTCGTGTCTTTCCAGAGGAGTCATTTCCGGTCCTATTAATACCATACCATACCTCAGGTTTATTATTATCTCAATAGTATACTTTAAAACAAACCCAAGTTACCTTGAAATACTTACAACAAGTAATGAGTTCGTTAAACGATTTTACGTCAAAATCTAAAAAATAAATTCATCATTTTTGTAAAATGAAAACAACATACCTGAGAATTTAAGCTTATTTATAATCCAAACGAGCCGAAACATGCCAACCTCCCAGCCGATTGACATGGTTATCAACAGCATCTGCTGTTCAAATAACAATTTTTAAATACACAACAAAAATATAAATATCTACATAAATACTTCAGCTTACAGAGTGCTGACCTTTCACTTCAATTTACTTTCGTCTTAATAAAATTTTCTAAATATACACCAAATAAATTGAACAGAACCATTAGATGAGCCGGTTTTCATCAAGCTCAATACATCTGTGTATGCATCTGAATATTTTAATTTAATAAAAAAAAACGTATTTCCCATACCGGGAATCGAACCCGGGCCTTCTGGGTGAAAGCCAGATATCCTAGCCACTAGACCATATGGGATATGTACGTGTACATCTCGGTAATAACATCTTATTGTGAATAGATATTCAAAGCCTATAAATATCTTCGAATTCACGTCATTTATGCAAAGGTAAGATCCACTCATGAAAAGTACGACTAATTGCTAATTCAATTGGAAAACAGAAATGAATAGAGAGATAATGGCACCTTCACTGTTTTTCACCTAGATTTGAGTTCCATTCAGTGGTTGATGTACCTATACCGGTGAGAGAGTAAAAGCTTTGAATACCCCTGTAAAAATCAACATGGAGGAGGTAATAGATGCAAAGTGTATAATTAATTTGGTATTTTTGCATTTACTGCAATTTTCATTCAGAATATTATTCTCTGTGCATTGAGATGCCGGCAGTGAACTCTCTGTGAGGTATGATGTGCTGTAAAAGTTGAGGGAGGGGGCGTGTAAGCGCTGATGATCTCTGACGTGGATGATTATTGGATTTTGCATTTATCTGCTGATTGAAAAGCAATGGTTCCTGGGCTTGTATTGTTTTTATGAATTGAAGAAGAGTGCTTTTCTATACTTTATCATCCTACTTCACATCCAAACTAAGGCTACTTGTTGAGTTGAGAGTTGGTCTTTCGTGGGGGTTCAATTGATTGCTTAATGAAAAAAAATAAAAAAAATTTTTTTAGATAAGCTTGGGAAACTGCTCTTCTCGTTAAGAATAAACCAACTGGGAGACGGTAAGCACTTTCGAGACTGAAATTTGGTAGTAAGTACCTCCTTGTGATTGAAAGTGTCAACCCAGATATCTAGAAAAAAAAATCCCAAAAACAAAATCTGAAATGAAATTTTTTTTTTGAAAATTTAATAACTTCATCCTTATTATGTGGATCACCCATATTTTGCGACTATGCGGTCCCCCATACATTTTCCAGTTTTGAATATAAGGTCCATGGAACTTGCAGTGGGATAAGTGTGGGGGAGCATGTGCCACCCTGCAACCCCTCTGATTGGGCTCATTTTACATTCCTTTACTCTTTGGGTGATCTTTCATTTTATTTTGGGTCTTTTTGTATAATTTTTTGAGAGTTTATTCATGAAACTGCCCAAAATTATTGGGTGATCTTGCATCTTTTGGCTTGGCCGATTTTTCGCATAGCCATATTTAGCTTCAGATAGATCTCTATGTAGGTATGGCAAGCAACCCGGGAGGGGCAGAGTGCCAATCGCGAGACTGGGGGGATAGGATTTGGGGTAGCTCGTGCATTTAACTTTTTGTCAAATGTTCTTTTTTAAAAATCTCGAAAACATGTGCGTTTGAGACTTAATTCCAGATTTTTGTACTGCTAGATTTAGTTCAATTCGAGATTTTGTGAATTTGAGATTTTTGAAAGCGGTTTTCGCGATATTCTCCAATCGACATTTTTGTCGTCCTGCAAGCGATGTGATATCGATTGTAAGACATAAGCAAGAAATATAAATTCAGTATACCTCCTGCAAGGGACGTGTCACCGATTGAAAGAGGAATTTTCCACATGCATATTATTCAGTTTTTTAAATAAAGAAGTGAGTAAGTGCAAGAGTTTGTCTGTGAGAAACTTCTATACACCCGACCCTATATACCATGTAACACCAAATCTTAAAGCTTCTTAAACCGAATTCATACATTGTTCATACATTATAAGCAACGCCCCCAAAAATTGGGCATGGGCTTAAAATTAAAATCTATTAATTGTAATTTCGTTAGAACCATGAGAAAATACGGTAAGAGCAAAAATATTTCAGAAAAAAAAACATTTTTTTTCCTAAAAACCGCCCCTTAAAGGTGGGTGGAGCTCAAAACTTTGTATGGAGCGAACTTATCAAATATCTTTAATATTTGTCATATAATTTTTTTTTTTCGATTTGGAGTGAACTTTCCGAGAAATCGGGTTTTTAAAGATCTAACATGTTACCTAAGACCTAAAACCTTCACACATACAGACGGACGGACGGACGGACGGACGGACATGGCTTAATCGATTCACCTGTCGGTCTCGATCATATCTCTAAAAGGTCTTAAGGGTCTACGATGATTTATTTGACTGTGTTACAAACTATGCATTAAACTTAATACATCCTGGGTCGGGTATAAACATCACTAAGACACAAATATCACAGTCTCTTGCATCTTTTAAACTATTAGTGTAAACTAAATTATTTACAATAGAACAAATTGTCAAATGTAAGTGTAAACAATTTTTAACTTGTTAAAATATCAAAAAACACCTTAAGCTGTAATTTTAGTGTAATTTTAATGAATAAAAACAAAACCTGAGGAAGCCGACAAATAATAGACGAAACGTCGGAGGAAAAATGGATTTTTTTTTTCTTCGCGTTATAACCGCGTTTTTCCTAAACCCTTTTACTAGGAAAAAAACTGGGTGGGTAAAAACTATCCGCAGCCGTTGTAAAAAAAACGGCAAGTGGCAGCTCTAAGCGTAAAATTCACCGGCTAAAAAACTGACGCCTCTTATAAACTGCTTGGAAAAACCATTTATGCCTACTGCGAAATGTGGCTTATGCTATTAACAGTCCAAGGTAGGATATTGTGGGCATTTAAGATGAGTTGCTAAAGAATACAAAACAAGTTGCTCTCTTTCGAGATAGGCTCAATGGGGGTAATAAATAGAAACTACATAATCAGACTGAAACTTAATTTCTTGTTAAATTTACAAATCTGAAGGCCCATTCAATATAAAATTTAGAAATCAATATGAGTGAGTGAACATTATGAATTCCAATAAGCTTCACAGAATTCGAGCATATCATACCCAGAAAACACCGGTAATGTCCGAGGTCTAAGATTTTGAGATATTGACAGATAAAAATCTACATCTAAGTGCTTCCTAAAGGCCTGAT
Organism: Neoascia interrupta; assembly: GCA_947623515.1. NCBI lineage: Eukaryota > Metazoa > Arthropoda > Insecta > Diptera > Syrphidae > Neoascia > Neoascia interrupta. Next base: position 148,194,927 of record OX392462.1, read on the forward strand.
CAGAATCCGTAGCTGAAGTTGAAACTGACGCTGACGTTGAAGTTGTCGTTGTGGCTGAAGTGTAGCGTGCTGCTTATATCGATCAGAATGTGACGCTGTAGCTGGGTACAAGTTTGGCATGTTTGTCAAAAGGTTTTCATTGTAGAACAATAAGCGAAATGCCCTTACAAACACACTTTGATGTCTGCATTTACAATGTTGGACAAAACTAAAGAAACTCTAGAACAAACGCAAAGGCACATAATTGGCTAAAACAGCTTAAAATAATATTTCTTGGCAATGTCCGTCCGTCCGTCACCAAATTTTAGACACTAAATGTTCATGCAGAAAGTAAATCCGTCCACAGCCACGCCCGTAATCAGTCTAAATGTGCAACTACCTCCAGTGCTTTCAAAACTGAAAGAATTCGTCTGCATCGAACTTCTTAATTCCCGACCCTAATTACCCAGCAACACCAAAATATGAAGTTTTTTGAATTTGTTTTGAATTCTATCATTGGAAATTTGTTATGTGTATGGACCACGCCCCCGAAGATAGGCGTGCACTCAGAAGAAAATTTTTATACCCTATTTCACAGAAATGGCGTAATATTAAGTTTGGTACAGGCGAAAATGTAACATAGAGAAATAACAGCGATAGACCCCCCCCCCCCAAAAACTTTAAGGGCATATGCTCGAGACCGAATTCTGAGTCGAATAAGCAATGTCCAACCGCCCGTCCGTATGTCACCAATTTTTAGGCCCTAAATTTTGATGTATAAAGAAAATCCGTCCACAGCCACGCCCATAACCAGTCTAAATGTGCAACTACCTCCAGTGCTGTCAAAACTGTAAAACGTCGTGAAAAGCTGAAATTTAATATTTAAATTGACATAAAAAATAAAAATGAAGTCAGCAGAGTAATCCTTCAAATGGAATTTATTCAATATGTTTGTTTCAAATCGAAAAATTGTCACTTAATGTATTATGTAGAAAATGCATGGTTCTTGGAAAATACCACGTTTACATTTATAGGCAGAATTTAGAAAAAACCTATAATTTTCCAGAAAAAGATGGATATCGACTGCGTTTTAGCCCCTCTAAGGGAAGAATAAGAAATTAAGTTTAGCACACAAGGTACACCGAACACTTTTAGGCCACGCTTATCTTCAGTTTTAGGCCACGCCCATCTCAAGGGGTCGATTTTACATAATTATTGAATTTGAACCAAAAAATTTAATTTTTGCGTACATTTTTACATACAAACTTGGATATTTCTATGCTAATATTTATCTATTTTTGTTTATAGGAGCTAGACATGCCACGCCCTTTCTAAAAATTAGAATAATTTTTTCAGTTTTTTTTTTTCCGTGGGTAGGAAAAACCTTCATAGGCACTACGAGGACCGGCCGCGCGTGCTCATAGTAGTGTGAGATTCTTACTCACTAAAAAACCTCCCATTTTCCGTCAGACTACGACTAAGTTTCCTTAACAAGTAGTTCAAGCTTCTGTAGTAATCGCGTGTGGCAGGCTGCCTTCCAACGAAGGCACCTACAATACCGTCAATTTATGCGGTTTCATCTTATGCTGCTAGATCTTACGGTCTCATTCGTTGTAGATGGCGCGTAAGATTTGTCTGATCCAAAGTTCGGATAATTTCATTGTTGCAGTGTCCGCGAAGACGAGTACTAAGTTTGCGAGCAAAGTTTGTTACCTCGTCAGACACGGTTGCGATTCCTAGATATCGGTGTAGATCGCTATTTCTTATGTACCATGGAGCATTAACGATTGCTCTGAGTGTCTTATTTTGAAAAGTTTCTAAAATAGATATATTGCTTGGTTTAGTACAACCCCATAATTGTATACCGTACGTTCCAGATGGTTTTAGCACTTGCTTATACAAGAGCAGTTTGTTATATATGCTTAGTTTCGAAAATCTTCTGATAAGCCAATTCATTTCTCTTAACTTGATTTCTTTTTAACGTGCGGCTTCCATTTAAGTTTTGCGTCTAGAGTCATTCCTAGATATTTCGCTTCATTTTGAGTACGGGATTTGTACCAATTTAATGAATAAAGGTTTGTTGTTTATCTTTTTATAAGTACAGTTAACATGCGTTGACTTAGTCTCGTTAAGGACGACTCGTCAGCTCTTCGTCCAGTCGCATGTTTTGTCTAAAGCGCGCTGGAGTTTCCCTGTTGATAATTCAACTGTCGAATCAATAGCGAGAATAGCAGTGTCGTCTGTGAACGTAGCTAAAATTGTACCCTCATCGTGGGGAATGTCTCTTGTATAAAGCAAAAATAATATTGGGCCGAGAACGCTTCCTTGCGGGACACCGGCATTTATCTCTTTGAATTCCGAGTACTCATTTTCTTCTGTCTTAAAGGTAAGACTCTAAGATTCTATAGAGTTTTTCTGGTAAGCTAAGCCTTAACTTGTACTTCAGGCCTTCGTGCCACACCTTGTCGAAGGCTTGCGATACGTCGAGAAAAGCGCTAGTAGATATCTTTTTCGCTTCCAGAGCTTTTTCGATTTCGTTTGTTATTCGATAGACCTGGTCGATTGTTGAATGCTTTTTCCTAAATCCGAATTGGTGATCCGGAATCAATCGTCTTTCTTCAATGATTGGTTGCAACCTTTTAAGCAACAGTTTCTCGAATACTTTAGATATTATCGGCAGTAGCGAAATAGGTCTGTATGACTTTTTGTCGTTTGGACATTTTCCTGGTTTCGGAACCATTATGACCTCGGCCACTTTCCATTGCCTTGGAACGTATAAAACTCTTATGGAAGCATTAATGATATAGAGTAGCTTGACTAAAGCCTTTTTCGGTAGCTCCTTTAGAATTTCTCTTGTAATTAAGTCGTAGCCAGGGGCTTTGTTGTTTTTCAGATTATTTATCGTTTGACGAAGTTCAGCCAATGACACGGTTTTTATTCTATAATTATCTTGTACCGCATAAGGATTGAGCTCCTCGACCAACGGTTCCCCGTCAAACGGTTTGAATGTTTCTTCTAGGTAATCTGCAAATAAATCCGCTTTCTCTTTGTCTTCTCTTGCCCATTCGCCGTTGGCTTTTCTTAATGGCGCAGAGTGTGCTATAGGCTTCTTAACGGCTTCTTAACGGACTCTCCAAAGAGAGTAGTTCGAACCTTTATCGGCAGTCAAACTTTCAAGGTAAGCAGTAGTCTCGCGACTTTTTAAATCTTGAAGTTCGTGCCTCAGTTTGTTAGAAAGGTAGTTCAAGATGGTCTTATCCGGGGGTGCTCGCGAACGTTGCCATCTCTTGCGCGCTCTCCTCTTTTCGCATATTAGCTCTTCTATTTCTCGCGGATATATTGTTCCGCTGTTCGATAATTCGGACCTCCGAAAAGAAGTGTTATTCCACGCAGCGCTCTGAATAACTCTCACGAGTTTATTTCATGCATAGTTTTCACAGTGTTACAAACTATGCATGAAAATTAATGTACTTAGGTCAGTTATCAAAATACTAAAAAACAAATTTTGTAAGAACACAGAAAAATGGTTTGTGTAAGAAACACCTTATTCTACGATTCACACCTTCTTCTAAGAATTCGGCTTTGAAAACGCTTGATACATTTTTTTTTGTCGAAAGTATGGATTTTAGTTTGCGTTAAAGCTAACAAAGAATAATAAACGCAAATAAGCATAAAATTAGACTTCATCCTAGTTTTTGACCACTGATAGAGAAAATTGAGCCTCAAGGCCGACGAGGTGTGAAATTCGCCATGTAGGCGCCTAACCATTTTGTCTCGGAAATCAAACTCATTATCTGCTTTCAAGTAGAGTCTGGCTAAATCAATCAGATCTTCGCAGGAGTTCGTGCAGTTGCGTGGCATAGGGGGGTGTCGCAACTGACTGTAATCTTGGAGATCGTGTCATTGTTTTACCAACTTTGAAGACCAGGACCCAGGCCGCGTGTTCTCGAACAGCTGCTACTTGAAATATGCTACAGTGATACAGAGTTCATACCTATTCATTTGAAAAGACACCTCTCCGTGCCAAATGGTGTTTTCGGTCTGTCTGTGAGTTCGTAGTTTAGGAGCATTTTCCCAATGAATGACTAAAGAATGTCTTGAGTTTCACTATCGGTCTTGCTCTTATTACATGCGATTATAGCTATTTTTAAATGACTAAAAAAAGCATTTTATTCATTCTGGCTTTTCGCTCACATTGGTCCATCCATCCCATCATGAAGACATAAGTCTTGGACTTATCTTCTTATTCAGACAAGCAATGACTTTCAGCTTGTAAGTTTCAAGTTTACTTCAGTTATCGAAGAATAGCTAAAAAATGGTCGCTGTGTTAACGTTTAAGCAAACTTTTGCAGGGTTAACCCAAAGCAGGTTCATCTACGAAAAGATTCTAAGATACTTCAGGCAATTTATCGTTGACGCATTCCATTTTTAATTTTCTACTAGGTCACATCAAATTAGCTCTTTTGTGCTTTGTTCCAGGCACGATGAAAAAAAATGTTGTTTACCTATGTTACCCACAGCACGTGATATTCTATTTACTCGTTCAACCAGTGGGTAAGTGTAAAGAATTTCAATGTATTCTCTCAGTATGAAACGATATCAAGGTTGAATCTAGTACAGAATAGACTAGTACGAAAAAACACAACAACGCATTCCTTGTTTACCATCTGGTGTTCTACAAAAAAAACTGCAGTCTTTTTACACTTGTTGTTTTATTGCTTCTCCCGCTTTCATTGTCGTTTGAGGTTGTATCTTGTTCTTTTTTCTATTAGCTTGGCTCCGATAAGGAGGTCTACACACATTCACACGTTACCATTTCGTTCCTAGGCATAGACTATAGGCCATATTGAATGAACACTGCCAGATGGTAACGACAATATTGGCTTGAATAGGCAAGGTTTTTGCACGCTTCTCGTAATGGTCGGGTGTTGGTTGATTAATCACGCTTTGTCGATGCCATGGCCAGTGGATAGAAAGATGTATCTTTTTTTTATTTTTATTATTTTCTTTTTGCCTTCAGGGTAGGCAGTTGTGGTAGCGTTTTGCCGTTTTAGGATTCCATGAGTGTGAACAGATTGATTTTGATGTTCATCTCGAAAATAGGAGACTATTATCCATAGTAGGCCTCGAAGACATTTATTGCTGAATTGAGATTTGTAGACCTGCTATTTTCATAACGTTAAGTAGACATCTAGGATTTGTCACTAGAAACTTGAAAACTGCAAGAACTTTTACTTAACTGTAAAATGGAAAAACTCCGTTTAAGACACTGCGAAAGCAGCATCTAAATTTTATTTATTTATTATACAGGGTTTTCTTTGCAAGACGGCAAGATGGGCGGACAGTTTCAGTTTCAAATGAAATCCTTCGCAGACTTACTAGGCCCAAAGTGGCTTCAACCCCAGATTGTGCAGTAATTATATGACAGTCGGGTCTAAGGTGACTGTAATCGGTATGTTTAAGTTGAAGCTTCAAATACGAGGTGATTTGTAAGGACTTTCATTACTTTGTCACATTTTTTGGAAGCCTTGTAGAAAATGAAGAAAAATATGTAAGACACAACTCCTTGACGAACCAAAATGAAAGATTTGAAATAGGTAATCTCAAATTTGTGTTAACACTTAATCAACTCGAAATCGCCCTGAAATCTAAAAAATAGTATTTGCTAGTTTGCTCTTGAAATAAGAGGATTCTCTCTCTGGGAAAAATCCCTGAAAATTAAACATCTTACCTACTTTTTCTCAGGTAAGAGTTCAGTTTGGTGAATAAACTGAGGATAAAGATAAAAAAAAAACTAGGGTGACTGTCATCGGTAAAGGGATAAAAAAGTAATAGAAGACATATTTTAGGAAAATAAGGGCTTTGATTTCGACCGAAAACTACATTGGTAACGCTATCGCGCATTTCATATAAGAGATGTGACACTACTAAGAAATCTTACAACTGATATAACACCTAAGCTTTTTATACAATAATTCAATACACTCGAGTGATAGAAAACAAATTGAGTTGAAGTGAAACTTGTAAATATGTGAAAACTAAAACTATGATTACAATAATAAAAACATACAGTAAATATAATGATAATAAATAATAATATAAAAAATTATACATAAATAAATCACAACAAATAAAAAAATAGATAGCAACAAATGATATAATAAATTCCTAAAAATGAATATTAAAATAACAATATTTAAATTATAATTTCAAAATAATAAAGACAAAAAAATACAAACAATACATCTAGAATCTAGAAAACAATAAATTAAAAATAGTAAATTAGTTAGTTTAGTTATTCATTATATATAACATATTATACATTTAAAATAACTAAATTAATAAATTAATTTAAGTAAATTTGATTATAATAAAATTTTAAATAATTAGTAAGTAAATTTGTAATAGTATCATCAAATTTACTTAAATAATTAGTAAGTATTTAAGTAAATTTGATTATAATAAAGTTTTAAATAATTAGTAAATTATAATTTATAATTTTCAAATTCGCCATATCATTAGCAAAAACAGTTTTTTCGTAGTTGAAATATTGACCTAACAATATAGGCCCATGCATGGACCCTTGCGGCATACCCCAACAAAAACTTAATCTACATCAGACTCACTGACGAAAATGTGATGCTACGACCAGAAAATTTTTTTTTATGATTTTAACTGTGTAAAAAAGGAAACTTCCATTCGACCACAAGGCCAAACAGTGGCAAACGAAACGGGTTTTCTGTGCCAAGTATTGCAGAAGTATTTGCAAATTTTAAACATTTGATGCGACGTAATTTTTTCTTTTTGGATTAAAACTGTGATCCGTTATGAATTTTAACAGTTTTCTTTTTAGTATTCTTTTATTACCAACATAGCAAATCTAACTTATTGGCCTTCAACTTGCAGGGTTCTCTAGAGGCTTTTAATATGGGCATCAGAGATCTGTTTTTGTAAATGATAAATAGAGGCGACAAAGTGTAATCTGTTACCTTTCGAATAAAATTTTTATGCCCGACCCAGGGTATATCTATTAATTTTAATGCATAGTTTGTAACACAGTGTAAAAATCACTGTAAACCCCTAAGACCTTTTAGGTCTTTAAAATTGAACTAGAAAGCTGAATCGTGGAGTGTATTTTGGTTCTCATTTTTTACAGACAAAGTATGAATTTTTTTTTTTTTTTTTTTTTTTTTGTTGAATACTAGGGTGGACGGAGTCTAAAACTCCAAAATCTTTCAAAGATACCAATACGCCCACTATAGCAGGTATATAATACCGAAATAGCCGATATTGGTTATGCCCGATTTCCACGTGCTAAAAAACCACCCATTTATGAGAGACACTATGAAACTGCCAGAACGCACTTCGTAGTAGTAAATTTTCGCTCTCTCATAATACTTCTTGACTACAACTAAGTTAACTTAACAAGTAGTTTACGCTTCCATAGTGTTAATCGCATTGGATAGGTTGCTTTACAGTGAATGCACCTACTAAGCCGTTCATTCATGCGGCTTCAACCTACGTCGCTAGATCGAAGGGTCTTATTCTTTGTAGTCGTCGCTCGTTGTTTACATCGTTAAGAGTCTCGTTGAGAGTACGTATCATTTCATTGTTGCAATGAACATGAAGGCGAGCATTTAGCTTTCGAGCAAAGTTTGTTACTTCTTCGCTCACGGTAGCTATTCCTAAATCTCTGTGAATATCACTATTCCTAATATACCATGGAGCATTCACAATTGCTCTTAGTGTCTTGTTTTGGAAAGTCTGCAACATGGTATGAATATTGATAAAATCGTCCCACATTTGATAAAATCGACTCTCGAAATGACTGACTCTCCCAGCTCTCATTTTACATAGAAAAACCCAGGAAAAGAAGTTCGAGTTATTCTCAAATGTCATTTTTCACATCAACGCGCAAGTCAACTGACATTCCACGCAGAAAAAACATTCAAAAAAGTTCATACTGTTCTCCAGAAATGATCCGAGACTAACTCACCAAATTTGGTGAGTTAAGCCGAGATTAACCCAAGAAAAACTCGGCCTTAGTCTTATTGCTTTTTAGTAATTCAGGTGCAAGCGCACTCTGAGCTGGTAAGGTCAAAACTTGAATGTTTCCCTTCTCAAACAAAAGCTTCATAAAAATCGTTCCATTCCGGAATGTGTTTGCAAAAAATGTATCCATTCTTCCTTCAAGACGCACTACAGGGCCAAATCCACGTCAGAAAAACTTTCCTTTACCATGACATTAACGCTAAAAACCCTAATATCCTTGATATTGTCTTGTGGGTAGGAGAGGTATTTTCAGTTGCTCTCTCATTTTGAAAAAAAAAACTTTCTGGAACGAGGAAAGGAAGATGAATATTTTTTGTTCTGCATTTATAAATTGATTTCATGCGCAACTTTTTTAATTCTTTGTTTCTCAGTAGTAATAAACTGAACTCGAATATTTAAACTACAAATCCACCAAATCAGTAATCACCAAAGCTGTAATCAGTAATCACCAAAGCTGTGCTACGGTGTTTGAAGCAACCGATAACATTGTTTGCCTCAACCACCTCGTCTTCAAGTAGTCTAGCACTGCAGAGCTAACTTCACTCGACAGTCGGTATTTTATAAAATTTCTTGATTAATATTATTAAAAAAAACTGAGATTAATTTGTGTTCGACCTCAGGTTTCTTTTTGAGTGGATGAAAAACAGCAGTTTTTCAGACTGAGTACAGCCCGTCAGTAAACTAGGCGATTCCTCTTCGCCTTCTAGCTATCATCCAATTGCGCTTACTTCCCTTCATTCTTAGGCCATGGAAACGCTGCTAAATTTTTTAGAATAATTATAAGATATCTTAAATCACAAAAACTTCTTTATGGCCGGCAATTTAGTTTTCGTAGGAAGTGGTCAACTCGTGATTAGATGGAACGTCTGTTCTCTGATGGCCGCAAAGTGGAACTATTCCAATTATCTTCTTGTTGATAGTGAGGTTGTAGCGCTTGATATTTCGAAAGCATTTGACAGAGCTTGGCTCTAAGCTTTTCTGTGTAAATGCGTGCATTTGGAATCGACAAATCTCTAATTTAATAGATTAATATACATAGTTACCTTTAGAACCGTTCAGTTCAAGTTGTTTTGGATGGTTTTTAGAGTACATAAAAGTAACGATGGAGTCGCCCAGGGCTGTGTTTTGTCTCCGACTCTCTTTCACGTTTTCATAGACGATCTCTTGTCTGCTTTTGGCTACTGCGATCTGGCGACTTCAAAGGCTCAGCTTGTGACAGCAGAAAAACAAAAATTTGGAAGGGTCTCAGAAAAATATGTTAACCAAATTTTCTTTAGAACAGAAAATTCTTGTCAGAAAACTCTCTTCAGTTTCTTGTTTAAAAAGTTTCTTGTTTAATTTTTTTTTAACCTTTTATTTCGTTTACCAAAGGAGGGAGGAGTTACATCTTGAACCTTCTTTTTAACAGAATTGCAAGACAGTGTTATGACACCTCTTAAAAGTGTTCCAGGCGGTCGTTATGTTGGATTGCGTAAAACTGTGCACCGGGCTAAAATTTTGTGGTTCTAAAGTTACAATCTTATAAGGTCTAAAGTTACATTCACGTCCGGTGAAAACACGCGAATTTAAAAATATGTAGACTTGGAGCTTAAAACTAAAAACTTAAAAACTAAAATTGTTAATTTGGTTCTTCGATCCTTATTAATTCACTTGGTCACAGTTCGTAAGTCTTAAGATCGCTGGTTAAAATAAAATCTCGTGATAATGTTCCTGAGTATAAACAGCCGTATTAAGGTGTTAAAATTTTGGCGTATTAAAAGTTTATTTATTTAGAAATTTAGTTTTTTTCTTATTTTAAAATCTGTCACAATAAAATGTCTCAGAAGACACCTTAACTATTATTTCGCTATGTGCACTCATGCTTTGGTCTTTGTCTTTTTATTATAAAGCCTTGTCTTTAGATTGACACTAAACTCATAAGCAGCGCTCCTTCTCAGTAAATATTAATTTATCCTTCCCAGTATCCCTTCCCTTCGGTGTTTAAGTCATTTAACATCGAAAACTTTTAATAGAAAAGAGTAAAAATTGTTAAAATAAATTTATGTAGTTCCTTTTTTTATAAATTTTATTATAAACGTCTTTTCTATTTTATTGTAATTTTACTTGCAGTCAAAGAAATTGGCAACGGTCGATCGCCGTTACTGCAGGAGCCACTTTATGGAACTCGTCCTCAGCCATATAGTGAGTACCGCCCTTAGGTTAATCCAACTCTTATCCTTAAGTCTCTATTTAAAAAAATCTTGTTTTTTTTTTGCATGCCTCAAAGTATACAACGCACAAGGGTACGGTTTTTTTTTTACAGTACGAGCAAATCTTCCTTGTAATTGTCCGGAAGAAAAAGGAAGACTCAATGAATTCACTTTTGATTTCAGTCATTTTAGCCCTTGAACGATTGCAATTCATATCCTGCGCCCCAAAAAAAGGCACTGTTTACTCTTTCGTTTACTTTTTTTTACTTTTTAGAAATGAAAAATAAGGATCAAGTGCTCTAGGAGATTTTGTCATTTGAAATGAACAATGAAAGGAAACAAAACAATACAAAAAACACCGAAAGTCCAAGTCCAATGCTTTATTTAACATCCTTTCAACGCAAAACTCTTGTATCCTGATGATGATAGTGTTGGAATGAGATTATTTCCTTTTGCGCTTTATTTATTCTCTTTCTTTTATTTTTTGGCTACAAATATCCTTGAGTAAAATGGCCTGAAGGGACCCGCTGCGTTAAGGACGATAGAGAGCATAGATTGTGGACTGGACACAATTGTAACAACCTATCATAGCCCCCTGGAGGGTGCACAAGGAATAATTTTCATTTACGCAAAAGAAAAAAACGAAAACCAAACAAAAGCACCCAGGCTGTGGGTGTTGTTGTTTAGGGACATACATATGTATACCGACTTTGGCTCTAAGGAAAATGACAAAGATCCTGTCATTCGGAGGGGGAATTGGTTTCTTTTTGGGTTGTGCTTTTTGCCACCATTAAGTGTTATATACCAGGGAGCCTTTCCTGTTTCGTTCAAGTTGAATTTTATTTTTTCCTTTAAACTGTCCACGAGAATATTCTTAATAGCTCGTTGTAAATATTGGTGTTATTTGGGTGTGTACATCTTTGGTGAAAAGTAAAATTTAGTTGACACAAGCGCCATAAGGAATTTTCTTAATTTCGCACACGGGAATTGAAGGTTGAATGATCTCCAAACAAGGTTTCACAAAGGAAAAATCAAGCAGAGATACATTGACTTTCACCTTGGAGGGTCGTCTCTATGTAATTTTATATCTATGACCCTACAGAGCAAAAAAAAAGGACGAAGAAAAGGGTAAATTTCTCATTTTCATCATCCTCATCGGTAGTTCTCCTCTGTATTCATGGCTACAAACTTGGGTCCTAATGACAATTTTACACCGGTGGGCTATAAAACACATTCTTTCTACACCTTGTTACCGATTCACAAGGATATTCGACTATACAACGGAAGTTTCTCATTTTATTGTCACGTGAGAGTTCATCGAATGGGTGGCAACCGGTAAGGTAAACTATTTAATTACGTTAAGTGGTGGAGCCCATTACTGAAAGGATATAGCTGTGGGACCGTTTCCTTAAAAACAATAAAGGTACAACGAAGATTGTTGGTTTGTCGTCCTTTTTTGACGAGCATAGTTCATTAATTATGTTTAGCTGACTAGACAATTTTAGTTAATGCCATGGGGAATGTCGGCTTGTGCGGGACATCTTACGTATCAGCTGAGGTTGTGTCCTTGTAAATTCTCCTTCGGGAACTCGGTCTGTTGTTTATTTTAAGGGAGACTTTGTTTTAGTCAATGAAGCTGGTGTTCCCAGGAGTACAGAAATCTCGACAAATGCTGCTTAGAGGGAAATTGCCTTGGGGTTTCTTTAATTTGCGTCTCTTTGTGGGCATTGTGAATGAGGTTAGTCTACTACTTTATCTGCATTGTCTCACTTAATGCGATATGTTCTTTTAAATGTTATTGATTTAGCACGTACATCTGTACTATGACAGCAATCAGCCAATTGAGGCAAGATATTGTTTTTGCCTTTGAAATCTACGAATGGCTTCTGCAAAACATTCTTTTCCACTTCTGACACCAACGGTTTTAATTCTCTAACTTTAAAATCTAGTAAATACATAATTTTTTCTAAGGAAAAAAAGCCTGCATTACAAAAAAGTCAATTCATAGCTCGTCTGCCATTCAACATCTTAGTTTCTTAATCTTTTTGCTCCACTTCTGACACCATTGTTAATTTTTTTTATTTCCTGTATTTCATCTACAAAACTCTTCTTGGAATCATCAAAATTCTTTTCAAGTGAGTTAAAATATTCAACACTAGTCTTTAATCATTTGTGGTCTTATTTTTTTTTTTAGCTTTTTTAAGTCCCTTTTTGACACCAATGTTAATGGCTTCCTATCACTGTTGTCTGCATTTGGGAGAATCGATTCAAAAACAGGAAAACTGTCTTAAACTGAACTATGAATATTGATTATACCTTCTAATTAGCTTTAAATCATTTGTATTCTTGTTTTTTTTTTTTTAATCTTGAATCTTTATCAATCTAGCATCAGAAGTTTGTATTGAATACATTTTTTTTTACATTTAAGAAACCCATTTTCAATGCTTTCGCTACGTTCAATTTAACTTTTTACCATCGGTTAACTTTTTACCATCAGTCTTTGGCAATAAAAACCGTTAAAAAAACGCAAGCTAAAAGCACTAACTATTATCAAATAGCACTCAGCGTCCTCGTTACCCGTAACAACTATAGTCATTCCCTTGCAACCCAATGGATCCATTTGAATTTCATTTCGAAGTTTTCTTACAATTCACTCTGCTTTAATCACCCTCCACTGCCGCTGCGCTCACTCCCTCTCTCTCTCTTTCAATGACCTTAAGTATTCCTTTTAATTAATACTAAAGACACATCCTTTGTACTGGGCAGGCACTATCAAACATTGTTGCTTCGGTTGGAAACCAAATAAAGTCCGTGCTTCAACAAGGGACAGCTTGTCGAGAAAACTCTGAATAGTAGTGCCAAGAAAAAAATAAAATAAAAACGCACGCGGAGAAAACTTTTAATTGACTTCTTTTCATTTCCAATGGAAATGGATAAAGTTTTACCCGAGAGGATAGCAGCAAACAACAGCATAGCAGTTATATCCTGCAGTTTTCGAAACAACAATGAACAATATTTATTACACAAATGAAATACCATAAAAGTAATAATACGGTTTGGTTGAGTTGAGAAAAAATACATTTGGCTTTATTGATCCTGACAAAAGCATTCGTAATAGTCTTTAATGTGGTTTATTACTCCATTTAATGGCCACTGATTCTAGTTCAGTGGATCAATTTGTCTCAGAGCGCTATCTGATTCCATTGTCTGCCTTTTCGAGTTTTGTTAACAGTATCCTAGTCGCCTTTGTCAGTTTCATGGAAATCATCATTTAATTATACCTTAATTATACCTATACTACACTTTGTATATGTGAACCTTAAGAAATGTCGCCTTTTTTAGTGAGCCTGAGGTTTTGAAGTAAATATAGCATCAAAATTTAAGAGGGTCATTTTAGGTGTAGCATTCTAAAAAAAAAATAGATAGAGTGGCGCAACAGCTCGAGGTGAACCAGGGCCAACTTCTCAACAATGTATGCTGTGTGTGTTAATTTTTCCACATACAAGGGGGCCTACAATTTTTTGCCGAATCTGAACCGCACTTTGAGAAGTTTTTCAAGACAAATGATACTCTCGGAGGGCTTGTCAAACCCTCGCGGAGGTGGGGACCGTGAAAAAGAACAAGTCTTTTTTTTCAGGTGACGATGGCAGGATTCGAACCCAGACCTCCGGCGTAGTAAGCACACACACTAACCACTACGCCACGGAACCCCAGGTGTAGCATTCTCCAGTATGTTATTGTCACATCAATGCACCCGGGCCGGGACTGTCTGAATCCTGCTTTATCCTAGTTTTGTCAAAGTGAAAAAACCATGTGCTACATCGACACCCATTTCCGCTTATAAGCGGTTCTTGGTATTCTGAAATTTTTTTTAGCAATTTTTAGGTTTCAAACATTGTCTTGAGCTGTCATCCGCAGCAGCATAAGGGTCCATCTTTAATAAGGTGATCTGCTGCTGCTGTAGGCGAGACAAGACTGCCTCGCGTGGGATATGATTTAATTTTAATAAAGGATTTTTTTCCTACGCAAACTTTATCACAGATAAAAGAATCTAACCAGGGACATGTAGCAGGTTTTTTTTAAATACCAATTGATGGTTATGCCTCAAACTTAGTTGTTGTTATGTCTTATTTAAACTTGCATCTCAATTCTATGATCTGAAGTTCCCCGAAGTTAAGTGTTCTCGCTCTTTTTTCTAAAGAATTTTCTAAAGAATTTTGAAGCCTCTTCTAGGACTTAGACACTTTTTGAATGGGCTAGAATGTCAGTATCAACTGTTCGAAGTCCCAGTTCCGAAAAATAAAATTCTTACACTGATGATACTTATTATGTGCAGTTTGCATCAATGTTTTTGGGGTAATGAAACAACATTTTGCATTTCACTCTAATCTTTACTACACCTTCTGTCGCCGATATTTTAATAAAAAATTTATTTAACACATTTTTTAGTTTTTCCACAAAAAATCCTCCGAAATTTAATTAAATAAAGAGCAACACTTCAGCCAGGTGACTCACACCATTCAATTGTCATTGTTTTTGACACTTGACTTTTGATTTATATTACTTTGTGTGCGTTTTTTTTAAATTTTATATTGTGCTTAATTTTTTTAGTCGTATAGAAAATGAGACAACCTTAATGTAAACATATTTCTACTAAATTGCACAATTCTGCTATTTTTTCTATTGTTATTCTACTAAATCTCACGATTCTGTCAGCATTGTGTCCTTATCATGTATAATGTGATTGAAAACTGTCTTGAGTTTTCATTAAATGAATGTTAATGAATGAAAATGAAAGTTTAATTTTCAACGCTTGACAAGCCTGTTGTACATGACTGTTTTGACCGAGTTGGAGTCAGAATTCCAGATGGATCTAATAAAATCCAACTTCCAAATTCTGATTTCACTATTCTGTTTTTCAAAATTCTGTTACAATGAATTCTGCTGTGTGAATTTCTGAATATAAATTGAGAGAAAAAAGTTTTTGATAAATATAAAATACTTTGACAATTATAAGGCGTATACAAATCGATACAATGGAACATGTTTTAGGAGGCATGTCATGGGAACGACGAATTTTATTTAATCTGGTTACGAGGAGAGGAGTTACAATAACCTGGTATTTTGAAAGTTTTTGTGGGACAATCTTCTCAAAATATTAAAAAAATTTGTAAGTACTGCTTTTTCGAAACGACAAAACACTTACATACGACAGGACAGCAGGATATTAATGATCTTTTTTTATTTTCTTATGCAACATGTATACCTACATAATTATAAAAGAAACAATTTACAATCTACCCAAGGTGTTTGAAAGTCGGACGCCGTTACGCCCTGTCCAAAACACAACCTTCACTCGATTTCGCGCGAGGTTTAAAGAAATTTAGTATTTGAGAATTCAATATTGAGATATAACCAGAAATTTAATATTGAGTTTAAGGCTGGTATGTCAGTAACATTCGTTTGCACCGACATACCAGCTGCTTCCGGCAAGCCATTCTGCTTGCAGCTCGGTGCCAGCACTACGCTCCCAGATCATTCCATGTCTCTACCTGCAACTTTCCAACGTTAAAATTATTTTTTTCAAAATACACTTTAGTAGGTACTTGTACAGCATAGCAAAGAGTTTGGAAATATCTCAACAAAAACAAATCCGGTGGTCAAGTTGACATTCACCCATAGTTACTGCGTTGGCTTTTCTACCTGTCTTACTGTGGTCTCTGTGGTCTACTGTCTACTGTGGTCTTACTGTGGTCTCTTTCCGAGTTGATTTAACATCGTCCCTCAAAAAGCTTTGATTCCACTTTTGCGGCCAGTTACCCTCCAACTTCACTAATATCGATTCTTTCGCAGGTCATCAAAATGGAGATTAAGTGTCAGCTTATAATAAACCTTGAATCCTGGAAGGTGCTTAATGACCGTCAATGCGCTTTCCGTGTCAAAAGATCCATAACAATCTCAAAATAGCTTTTCTGTGGATCTCATGTGGAACATCAAACATGTTTTTGGTTGAAGCCAGGGTGTTAAGTTTAATATTTCCAAAGCATTTGACAAAGTCTGCCATCAGGCTCTCTCGTCAAAAACTTGTGCATTTGAATTCGATGATTCTTTTTTTCTTGAGAATGAGAAATTTGATTCCGAACCGTTCAATACAAGTCGTTTCGGTCCATCGTATACAAATGCTGGCGTACCCCAGGGCTCACATGTTAGTTCATATCTAATCCAATTCGTTATTTCGTTGATCACAGTAACTCCATGACGACCTGCGTTAAGTGAATTGACTTCTTAAAAAAATTGCTGAAATCTGTTCTTCATTGCTGTAGTGAAAAAGGCAGCTGCATTTCACCCCCCAAAGAGGAAATGTTCATCAATGAAACCTTGAGCTCAATTTTGGACCACACCGGTTTGTGTTGAAGTTAGTTTTTTAGCCGAAAAATATCGTATGTGGGAAAGACTTTCGCAGGACGGCCTTTCTTGTCACTACAATCCCCAACAAAGTCGAAACGAAAGTGCGCTAGGTCCTCTCTTCTGTTTTATTGTATTTTTTTATTAACTCGGTTAGTGTAAGTTGACTAAAAAAAAAGTCCCAAAGTTCCTTTGTATTTTCTCAGCAGTTAAATATAACCGATTCATGAAAGTATGGATTATCTTAATAGTTTCGGGGTGGACGGCAGCACTCATAGCGATCCTGACTCATAGCCTTACTTCCTTATGGGATCGTTCCCATACTGTAGATGATTAACCTAGGAAGTTGCTCATGAGATATGAACGAGTTTTATTGTAATGGATCATCGCTTAAATACTCACAGAATGTGCATCAGAAATTAAGTTATCATCGAACCTGGCATCAAACTGAAATCGACTTATGGCCTGACTTATATTGACTTTGAGCTCCTGCTTGTTTCTAGCTAAATAGTTAAAAACTGCAATTTAAAGACTGCCAGAGGTAAAAGTCTAACGGAGTCAAGTGATAAAAATACTGTTGAAATGACTTGTGGATTAAATAACCATTCGCCCAAATTATTCGTGCAGAATTTCTACCTTGGCATCAACTGTGTGTCACGAAGCGCCGCCTTTTGGGTAGCATAAGTCGTTAACATTCATATCATCAGATTATTATTGAAATAAAACAAGTGAGAAAGTGCAACAGTGCGTATGCAAAAGCTTCAGTCCATCTACGACGAATTGCAAAATACCCGACCATACAAAAAAAAAAATCTGCCACGCCTCCAAAAAGTAGGCGGGATACAGAAATATAACTGTTGAATGCTTTATACTAGGTGGTTGCATACGTTTCGGACTAAAACTCCACCTTTTTAACTTAAAAAAAATTACTTTTTTTAACTCGACGCCCACAAAAGCAGGTGGGCACATACTACATACACATGGAAAATAGAAAATGCTTATATCTACAACTTTTGTCATATAATTTTTAGTAAAATTTCATGTGTATTTATAGAAAAACAGTAATCTTAAGCTAAAATCCCTCAAAAAAGTGGGCGTGGTGAAATGAAAAGGCCCAACTTTTTTGGCTACTTCAAAGACAATTACAAGGCAATGTTACATACCAAAAATGAAAGCGCTAGCACCATTCTAACAAAGCTAAAATTTAGAAAAAGTATTTTTTTAAATTAGAAATGGTCGCACAGGCCTGTAGTGGGCGTGTCTGTGGGCGGATTCAGCTAATTTTCAAACTTGATCTGGTCCAATTGATTTTCAGCCAACCCACAATCCTCTTACAGCCCCTTACATCCATATGATGCAGTTGTTCTTGATGATATGTTGATAAGGTTTTACCTTGTGGCAATGGTGACTCCGTTACTGTTTTCATATATATAAGGACTCATTGTACTGCCAACCTACAATTCAAACCGAAAGGGCCTCGTTGCGGTTAAATTTCCACTAAGTGGATTTTATGTAAAGTGGCGTCGTCCTAATTTTGCTTGTCGACGAACCGAGACGATCGCTGTAATCATCAATGGTGAATCTTAAGCTGACCTTGACCTTAAGCTGTTCCTTGTAAATGGTCAAAAATGGATGCTAGTTATCATTGTGCTTTGTGTTGGCCTTCCTTGTTCGTTCTAATAGAGCGTCTAAATATATTGACTTAGACTCTAAGCTGTACCTTGTTCAATTTTATTAGCAGCCCGAGCCATTTCGCTTAGAACATGCTCTTTTAGTACAAACCTCAAAAGACCCTTTATAGAATGATTAAGACCTCAGCTATGTTGTCATCATATCAGTTTGCTGCTTGCTTGGACACAACTTGACACAGGAAACCAAGGTACTTTTTTAACCAGAAAGAAATCAGAAGAAAGCGAAAGGGGTACTTCTTATTGTGACCTAATTAATTCACGTTCATCTTAGCATATTACTTTAATTAGCTCATCAATTTCTATCAACCTCAATTTCCTTTCATCCTACCCACCCATTCTCTTTCAATCGATCTACTAATTGGTACAACTCGAATCCTAAGACGAAAGCATCTTATTACTTAAAAAACGTTTCCATTTATTCCACTCAGACTTCTTTCCGCCTTCAGCTTGCTGCACACAAATATCTTGATTAATTTTGCGTCATTGCATTTATGCCTTTCGCACTTCTCTAAACATTGGCTTCGACGTTTTCGGCTTCTTCCACCTAACCTAATTACAAAACAGAGTCAAGTACGGCAATTATACGAATTTCAACTTCACTTACTACAGGTACATATATATGTATCTAAATCAGTAATTGATACAAAAGCGCACACATTAGATCACCTCAGCCACCACCATTACGGTTGTGTCGCTTGTCGTATAGCATAATATACAATGCTTCAATCCACATTCACTTCGACGATTATAGAACGCAAATCCAGCTAAGCATTCCCCCATGTAGCAGCGCATTGTTGTTGGCTCTAGAATATCTAATGGGCTTTCGCCTCGAGGTACCTGTACAAGTTCCAGCAAAGTTTACCGCCTCCTGTCCCCATTTCACTTCTTTGGTACACTAATGTGCATAGATAAACGACAGTGTTGAGGTTATGGCTAAAGCTGGAATATGTGTATAGAGGCACAAGTGTGCCCTGTACACATACGGGCATGTAGACAATCGAAATTGAGTCAATTCCGTTTTTCCACTCTCTTAGGCACGTTAGCTATCTTCTGACTGCATATGGCACATGCCTTAATTCCTAATGAATGTCACGTATATCGCTGTGGAAGTTGTATTTGTTGTATGGTTTACTCGCAATAGGCATTCTTTCTCTCACACGCCTTAGAAGTATCTTTAGCTGCGGAAGACGATGAAAGTGGTTTCTAGTTCAAGAGGGGTTTTGAAAAATATCATTGAATTCGGCTTCTACAAAGACCGAAAATCAATTTCTCATTATACAGCAGTGAACTTTGATATTTCAAGAAATTGGGGGAAGTTTTGCTGTGAGACGAGTGAGCAGTTGTTCATAGGTATACAACAGCAGAATGGAAGGAATACTAAAACAGCTCACAGAAAGTCCATGAAGTCCAGGGTCGGCAGATATATTGGTCTTAGTCACCTCACACCAACCGAGTACTCTCTTACTCAGCTGTAAAAATTGTCACGTACTCCCGGGGCTAATGATGAGAAGAAGGTTAGCCATTCCTTTTTAGCCTCAATTAACGGATTTTCGAAGGACCTCTTACTCTTTTGCGTCAATCCCATCCAAAAACCCTTGCTTGGTCCTTCGAGCCGGGTGCAAAAAATCAATTCAATCAAGTCGCCAAAATCCATTAAGGGAAGAAGACAACTTATAAGTAATATTCGATTGATTTAATGAATCAATCAAATGCAATCTCATGAATCTCAAGTATGTCACCATTCTCGTCTTAAGTGAGCTGCCAGAGTTGCCCCCCAAATACTTCCAACAGTATCTTCTTAATGAATATGCAAATACGAGAAAACACCCGAAGGAAATTTCACAAAATTCCTTTTTGCAATAAGTTTTCAAGATAATCACTTGATTGACACACTGAAGGCTTCATCCTTTCTGCCGATGCCCCCGAAACTTGAGCGAGAGACAACACTAATGATATAATGCCATTGAAGAGATAAATCAATCAATCTTCTCAGAATTTATATGGGTTTGTTGCGTTCCATTGGCTGCAAACACTTGAAACTCGAACTTGTAAAACTTCAAACGAAATTTGCCCAAGCGACTGCTGTGCAAATTTTGATAGAATTCACTTAGGACACAAGTGACCGGAAACTAAATGAGGTTACCTTTAAAGAAGGGAGACACCTGGGGCTCAAGGAAGCCTCCTTAGGTATGCTGTTTGGCTGTATGCTGTGAGCGAATTGAATTTGTAAAATAGATTTGATAATGCAAATGAGATAGATTTTTTTTATGAGATGTATCGCACTAGGAAGTGAGTTTGAAATGGTTCTGCTTGCAACCGAATAAGGAAGTAGAATTATATTATATCGGTTGTCTTATTTTTGGCTCTTAACACGTTTTTGAGGTGCAAATTGACTGATTGGAAGCAGTCAGGTTCTGCGTTTTCGTTTGGAATCTTATTCTGATTCCAACTCGAGGTGAACTCAAGCCTTTATAAATTTGCTCTTCATACAACTGGACGCACCTGGCATGTTACTGATTCCGAATGGATTGAGATGTTTTTCAGTATCTCGCACAGTGGAGCAATAAAAAATATTTAAGACTGCGTCCTATGTTGGTTTAGTGAATTCCATTCAAGTGCTTATTAAAGGGACTGTCATCTTTCTAAAAGAGGTTTCTTATGTGCTTGCGATTTCTATCTTTAACTATTTTTTTAAGAACCTGGCCCGTTCCCAGATAAAGTTGGTCGTATAAGTGATATGATTTGGCCAAGAAATTCTAATGATGCTTTAGGACACATAGCGATAAATGCATGCAGTTTTATGGAGACATTAGAGGTCAATTACCAGGTGCTGCACCCATACGTAACATTACCTACAAGCTTAGAATTTCAATTCCCGATACGATTGGAGAAATCTCATTCAATTTATTACGTAAAAATATTTACGTATGGGCTAACTTTCGACACAATTAGCCAACTAGATTCAGCGCCTCCGGAGAAAAATCTTTATTATTTCTTTGAATCTGACTGAATAGTATTTTAAAAAACGGATTTTTTTGGCATTAAAAGCTGCTTTGCTGACTATTTCCAGCATTTCAAACCTTCCAATACTAAAACGAAGCACTAGCTTTTTCTGATTACTTTATTGCTAAATTCCGTGCTGAGTTGAGTAATAAAAGCTCAGATTTGATTTTGAGAGTTTAACGCACCGATTCGCACAGGCTTATGAGGACTCGGCGTTATTTTATGGAACGATCCTTTTATGACAGAGTTAAAGGTAGGGAGACATCCTTTTATGACAGAGTTAAAGGTAAGCGCCTTCTACTAAGAGTATCGTCTAGCCTAGTTGTGTTACGATTTACTTACTCGCTCAGCTCCCGAAAAAAGAACTGTCCTAAAAGTTTGAATCCCTTTCCGCTGGTGAGGGGTAGTTTATAATTTTTGTCATTTTATGCGGGGTCCTGGTCAGCATTGGAAATAAAATGGCTTATGAATAGAAAGAATTTATTTAATTAAATTAAATAGGCAAACCAAATCACGTCGTGCGTAAGAGGTCACCGATACACATATTAAAAGAACGATTTATGACTTCATGCATAAAAAAAATTCATTTTAACGGAGATGTCCAATTTGCGATTTATTTCTCTGTTGGGAGAATCAGATTACTTGGACAATCAGATTACTTGGGCATCGACTCTGTGAGAATCTGCCATTTGCGGTTTCTAGGCAAGGTTGATGAACGTCCATCATAAAGTAGACACATCTTACTTAGACCAGCTTCAGCAGGTCAATATGTGTCTATCTGAAAACATTAATCACACCTGAAATGATACAAAAAAAAAAAAAAAAACTGCGTTTAGAAGCTCAAAGTTCTTGGAACTCGCCGGGTTTGTATACAAATTTTAATAGGTTCTTCAGCTCTACATAGCTTAGATGGCTTCTAGGCGTAGATATGCGATTTGTATTACAAAAATCGGAGGAAGTCTTCATTTAAAGAACCCATCTGTGGAAAAATGGGACATGACCAGCTCAGTTAGGAGCCTATGTTCGATCCTACGAACCTTGTTGTAAAGGCAATGTACTTACAAGAATCCAACAGACGCCTTTAAAAAAAGGAACGCCCAAAAACTTAAGAATCGTACAAAGGGAACATATTCTTAATACTTCTCTTTTGGTTGCCTCTGGTATGCTGACTTAGGCTTTTTTAGCTCGGCAGACGGGAAATTTTACCCTTTCCAAGCGTTTCAAAATCATTCAAGTTTGTACGCGTGAGGTAGTATTCGCCTGCTATAATTTTTTTTTTATGTACCCTCCTTACCTCTGTAAGCTTACTTGTTTCAGTAACCACCCTACTGAAATCTTACTCCTTTTCCGAAAGTTTTTTTCTTTCTTTACCTCTGTGGAAAGTTCTCAGTAATGAAGTAATCCAAAACTGAGTGGCCTGGGCAAACCGGACCCCATAAGCGTACCAGTATGAATACAGAAGAAGAGAGGGATGGTGAGGGAGTCTGCACAGTACAGATTATCCTCCAGTAATTAAAAAAGGAGGCAACTGTGCAACTTTAAGAACCTCTCAAACGGAAAGTGTAACCTGGTGATGTCTCACGCGGTGGCTGGTTTACTTTGCCTATTCCTCTGCATGGGAATATTCTGCGTTCAAATCAGTTTTGTGGAATGCCTGCCACATTGTATTCAGCTGTGTGGCATGTAGCGCCTTAGTATGAGAAGTACCATGCTACTTAGTTATAAACCTCTCGGTGGCTAATTTACATTGCATCTGCTTCTGGATGAGAACATTCTGCAATCGAATTACTTTTGCAGAATGCCTACCTACATCTGCCGTGCAGCAAGCAGTGCTGTTGGCCGTATATCCTTCATGTCAATCGTGACTTCAATGTTGCATCATTGGTTTTAAAGAATTTTAAAATATCCATTGTATCATCACTTGTGTGGCACATGGCACTGTTTTATTAGAATAACATGTTTTTCACATCATCTGAATGGGGCAAAATAGCATGTGCTGTCATTGATCCTACCGCTCTCCATGATAATGCTATCGTCCTTTTCGAAGCGTTTCAGAATGTCCATTGTATCTTCAGCTTTGTGGCATGCAGCCCTGACCCATTACAAGTACTAACTTGTCATTCGTATCCATATAGTTTGATTAAAACTAATAAAAAAAAAAAAACATAACAGCCATGAACTGGTGTGTCATTCTATTGTGCACGAGGTCCCGGGTTTGAACCTCTTCGACCGAGGAGTTTCATTATTTTCAGTGGCGCACATCTTCTAGAACAATTGGTCCCCTCCATGTGTGTTAGCACACTTGAATCAATCACAGCATGCATAGTTGTGGGATGTCACACCATGACTTCTCTGTGTTAAAGGCTTCAGTTAACCTAACTTAACTCCGACCTAACCTAACCTACACTTTCATATCCATTGTATACCAGTATTCCTATCCAAAAAAGAGTTCGATATAATTGATAGATCTGATGGCCTTTATTAAAATAATGTTGGCTACTGCACTGGCGCACTGACTTCACCGAAAATCAGCAACCGTCAAGAACACCATCCAATTTCGGACACGTTTTTTCGCTTGGAGAAAAATCTTGCAAATTGAGCTTTACAAAACTACGATAAGTACGAAACGTTGAGATATTCTAAAATTGTGCAGATTTATTATTTCGTAAGCGCAAAAATGTCGAACGTTACGTTCTACAGAACTAGGTTTACCTATAAACTTGTACAGTATCTGTCCTTAAGCAGCATATATAAAGCTGCACAAATAGTTTTAAAAACTTGTCTAGATCCAGCTGTTCATAGTACGCCTAGTAAAACCTAGTAGTAAGCCATTCAGAACAAATGTCCGTAAAACAAGGCCAAAAACACAACCTTGGCATGGCGCATTTTGAAAGAACTGAATGCTCTGCTTATCCGTGTTACATCCTTCCTTCTATGCCTTTTGTTTAACGTAGCTACCAACAGCTCAGTGTTTCACCTTCGGCATTTTTCAAAAACTTATTTACTATTTTGTTTTTACTATTAAAACTATTATGAAAGTTAAAAACCTCATATGTTGGCCTTAAGGCGTTTGGTAATAGAAAGATTTCGTATCTCTATTGCAAAAGAGATATCCACCGCACCGGTACTGTAAAAAATTCAGCTTCCATTTACGTCCTGATGAAAACAAAAACAAAAGCTTTTCTAAACACATCCTGTGCAGCGAGTAGCCTTATCTACAAAGTATGAATAAAACATTACACAGCTTCGTCGGAAGTTGATCCTGCCACTAATATCAGCACGGCTGTCGTCGTCTGTCTGCCAACAGCCATTGCATCCACAAAAAGGAGGAAACACATTTGAAAGGCTTATCTGATTTTAATTGCCATGGATTATTGGCATCAATATAGATGGATATTGCTTGGAAAATATAGTCGTCCTTTCTTTGTCGACGCTCCAGAATTTTATATTAATTTGTTGCTTTTGTTTACTTTTCTATGGGGATAAAATTCTGGCATTAGCTCTTCCCCGTATATTCGACTAACAAGCATCTAAAAAATCCATCAGGTTTTATTCATAAATTGATTTTCCCATCCTTGACGAATTGAAACCCAGTGACAACACAGTCATGATGAAGTGTCCTGAATCTAAATTGGCCACTTGATTGCAATAGAAAAACCATAATCGGCTGTCATTAGAAGAGCAACAACCCCATTCTAAAAACTTCACTATGGGAAACTTGTTTGCAACGGGCCTTAACAAATCTCCTGTCATCAGGTTAATTAAAATGTTCATTCATTTCAATTAGGTATTCCCAACAGGGAATCTCGGCACAAATTAATTACAATCCAGAACTTGGCACAATTATTTGAGAGAAAATTCTCATTTCGACAAATTGGTTCAACTTGCTTTTAGTCGTCAGACTTTACTCCTGCACATACACACGTGTGCCCAACTCTGCCTACGCAAGCAGGCAGGCCCAGAAGCACTGTGCCTTAATTACTTTCATCTGGAAATTCAACTAATATTCGAGAGAGAAAAAAAAAGCAGGAAAAACAGGAAGAACATTTCCACGTAGTTACATCAAACAAATAATTAAACTTCTGGTCGTAATGTTCCTTAGATACACTCCGAGTATGCCCGCATACTGGGTTGAGGACTAAAGTCGGGTAGAGCGCAGCCTGTGGAAGGAAAACAGAGGAAACATAGTTTTCGCCAGACACTCAGACTCCGTAGGGACTCGTTGAGTATGCAAACGACATAAGTGGACTGGCACACTTAAACGTATATAGGCTAGCTGCGTGTTGCCTACACTATTTAATGGCTAGTGTCAAACATGTCATTAAAAAGGCTGTTGGGGCCTTTCTTATAGTTTCCGGCTGATTGCATGAGAGTATACTGCTATCAAGAACGTGTTAAAGAGTCTCCACTTCCGGTGGAAAATACGATTTGCAAACGAATTTATTTTTGATAACATTTGTGCTCATTAAATTTTTTCGAGTACCTTTTCGAGTACCTTTTGACGTACTTCTACAGCATAGCTTTCAGTAGAGTAGAAACCACCCAAAGCCAAAAAGCTGTGACAATATGCGAATGTCAATGCTTAGTTCCTGTGGCATTGTCAATGCGCTAATGTACATTTTCGTGTGATTACACGACACGATCTACGTTAGACGTCCAATTTCCACGAGCAAATATCTAAATGATCGCGCGTTGACTGCAAAAATTAAAGCCCATTCCATATGCAATCACAGGGTGCGTGATATTAGCCTTCACAATCATCCGACGGAATGAGGCTTTGCATTCGGGCAAATAGATAGCACCAATTTGCGTGCTGAATACTTTTTAGGCGGACCTGAGTTGGTCTTAAAGCCCAAATGTATTTCATACCTACATGTGAAGGCAAAGCGGGTGTTAACCTATCATGAAATAATGTGGGTCAGTTATAAAAACTCTTAATCTTATCTGTTAACTATCTGCCGTCTATCAAAAAAAAAAAAATTAAGCTAGCCATCAGGCAGCGCTAAAAAACGAAACGACGACGTGAACGACAAGACGTGATGCAACGAGGAGGGTGATCTCTACAAGCTTAGATCGATGATAATGACTTCATTTAGGTACCTTACGGAGTGCTAGGGCGGGCGGGTTTATGACAGGCAAAAGCTTGGACACTGGCTCTGAAATAGTGGCGATATCTGTTTCGGAAGCTGCCACCCCTACTTTTTCTGCCGAGACCTGAGGGAGTACTGTGGAGGGAAACGAAATTTCGAAAACGCTCTGCGCCAGAGTATAAGCATCGCTGAACTGCGAACTTCACCCTCCAGCCAGCGCCTCCTAGAAAAGAGCGAAACGAGTTTAAGTGAGATTGAACGAGAGTTTGCCATTTAGACGAGTACGCGTATCGCGAATAGTTTTGCTGTGAAAGGACGCTCTGGTAAGAGCTTGGTAAAAAGGCTTCGAAGGGCAAACTCTAGGGGAAGGCCACCTGCCTAGGCGAGGCATACCCCTGGGCTAGGTTAGGTTAGACTTAAGTGACAGTCGGGTCCAAAGAAACCGACACACTTCGACCTATATAGATCCATTCTGATACCACGTGGATCTGGGAACTCTTTCTACTCGTCGAACCATTTTGAGCTATTAATGATGCGTGAGATACTTTTTGGGTCGGTCGTGTTTGGATCGCTAAGATCATTATAGATGAAAGCTTCAAAGTGAAGAATAAGGTTTTAGGGAGAGCGGAGTCGTTGGAATAAACACCAAGCCTTGTTGCATGCTTGCCTATCAGAAACTGTCCTGTAATGACACCGATTGTAGCACTGATGTGCCAACTGTTAAAAGCTATTAAACTCTTCGAGCGTTTAAGATCTAGCTTTGGCCATATCTGTTTCGTCACTAGACAGGTACTATCACCTGTCCGTCGGAGATTTGTTCTCTCTATTGCACCAAGTTTTAGCATGAGTTTGCTTGAGGAAATTACAACGCCTAAGAAGTCTTTTTCAGGAATGATTGAGAGAGTAGTACCAAGTTTGGCGAGTTCGTCAGCCATACAGTTACTTGAAATGGCATACTCATGCTGCTAAGAAAGTCTGCTTGTTTAGGGATGGCTCTTATATAGCATAAAGCCGAAGTCCCAGGCACCCCGGTCACAAGACCCCGAAGAGAGCCAACATAACCAAAATTCAAGCCCTATTCGCGAGGCTGCAACTTTCATCTGACCTTTTGTATTCAAGATCAAGGCAACAAGTAACGACGGTGTCGTGGGGATAACTGGAGGCCCTAAAAGGCTCAGCTTTCTTCAGGCATTCTAAGGAAGTGTGTTGCCATAATCTTACGCCAGCGCTATCGATCTACAGAGATGATCGATGGCATCAGACGGGTGTCTAGCTTCTTATTTGCATCAACGAGACCTCGGCTGAATAACTTTAGTCGTCAGTTTTAGATGTCTGTGCTGTGTGACTTCGTGCAAATCTGGCCGTACTCAAAACTAAAATTCCACTCATGCCGAGAGCCAGGCTCTGGATTCCTCCGGAGTCCGCAAAGAGATTTTTCGGTTTATTAGAGTAGAAAATCCCGAAGAGTGTGGTTTACAGTTAGGTGATGAGAGATTTGTACTCAAATGTAATATACTCGTCATCTTCGCTAAGTCGAGACTGGCTAGATCCTTAAGTTCTTCGAAAAAAAATTCGCTTAGGGTTTTATTTCTCAAAACGAGAGGGCAGGACAGGCGCACAGAAGACTAACCCTGATTTATTTCTCTTTTTTCGAGAAAATTGTGTGTTTCCTTAAACACTATTTTTATTTAAACCCACGTTAAAAAAGTTGAAAAATTTAAGATTGACTTAAACTCGACAAAGGTAAACTCAGTTATTCATATAAAATTGCTTCTTTGTCCCTGGCTGGATCCAAAACACGGGCGAAAACTTTCCATTTTAATTTTTTAATACACTTGAAACTGTAGTCAACACCGAATGGAAACATTACCGACTTTCAAGCGAATAAAAACTATATCCATTATCCCCCGTTGTGTGTCGATGCCACCGACCGTCCCTCTTCAACACTTATTTGCAACATCCCTGCAAATTGCATTATGGAATTGAATTCCCCCTTTTTCCTCATCTTCATGGCTGCTCTCGAACAATGCAAAAATTATGCACGGAATTGAGCTCTTGCCAAAAAAAAAAATAATAGAGGAAAGAATAGGACACCCCCAGGAAGTGCTGCTAAGGAAATAAGGTTACCAATTTGCTGCTATATAAAATGTGCATCCATTCAACAGAAAAAATAAGCGAGCAGTGCGGATACTGGCCAATAAAATTTGAAAAGAAAAAACTTTCTCCACAAAAAAAAAAAAACTTAAGAAGCCTGCTTTATTCCATCCCTACGGTGAGAATGTGTGAGGTCGAAGGATATCGCTTTTTGCATTATTGAAAAAAAAAAATATTCACTTGAATCTGTTTTTTTTTTTTTTTTGCTATGAACGGGAGGAGAAGTTTTTTTCCCTACGATTTATTTTGTTACAAAAATGTTCCGATGGAATTCAATCACGATAACTCACTCATGCCAGCCGTCTTGTGCCACCTAGGCATGACTGTGTAGTCTAAGGTTCTATAGGAGTGTGATAAGAAAGTTGTAGCAGGCAAAAAGTTTTCATAACTCGTTATGGTTCCAAAAAGAAAGCAGCACTGTAGCCGATGGCGGAGGGAATACGATTATGCTACGATAATAACAATTCCGGGGATTTTTCTGGAGAACAAGTAGATTTTCTCTCTGTTCTGGAACAGTGCTTGATCTGATTTAAAAGATATTGAAGGAGATGCGATAATGTCTCTCATAATGCAACCGTACGAAAACTTCGGCTTCCTACCATCCAAAGCATATTTGGCTTTCGGCTATCCCGAGCAATGGCCAAACTGTTGCAAAAAACTTTAGTTTTTGTAGCATCCGAGTAATGATTTAATTTCATAATTGTGTGCCAAGTTAAAGGTCCAAATATTTTCTATCCAAATAGGTTGTGGCTCTATTTTAATGCGTCACATGCTATGAGGGCTTAAATTGAAGTTTTGTGCGTAAGCTCGTCATTCTAAGCGGGTACAAGTGCTAACATTTTTCTAATCGGCCCACAGACACGCCCACAATCGTTACAAGACTGCAACTACCTTCAGTGTTTTTAAAACTGTAGAACGACCTGCAGAATAAATATAAAATCCCCAATGTGCAATTTTTTAAATACCTTTTTAAAGGGGTAAGTTGTACAAAATTTAACAGAAAAAAAATTGTGTAGATATCTAAGTGTGCAAGTATAAGAATTTTGAAAGGGGACGACCTCCCCTTACAAAATATTTATACTTTACGTCCGTTTTTAAAAAACAAGTCTATAAGTCTTATAAGGAACTACGTTCGTAAATTGGCGGAACAAAACCAGAAACTGATTGTTGCTGGTTTTGGTACACCCGAATTATTTTCATGCTTGTACCGCCCATATTATCTGGGGAGCGTAGTCATTCCGTAAACTGGGAATGCGCCCGCTGGCAACAGCAACCCCAAAAGAGGTGGCGGCTCAAGAATGAACCCAAGTGGCACTTGATGTGTCTTTTTGATACCAAGATTTGTGTAACCTGGTGTGTGATGGTTGTTGAGATTGTTATGAGGTCGGTGCCTATATCCAACCAGTGGAGTTGAGAAACTGGATAAGCGCTTGTATCACTTTACATGAAATATCACTAAGGACAACCAAGCAACGTTGGTTCAGTGCACACAGTCTGGCTTTTGTAAGTGCCGGACATTTCCGCAACTTCAGCAGTGGGGTTTGTATGGGATAGCCAGTTTGGCCGCATCATTGACCACTGCCCCGTTAATACAGCCTTGATTCTGGCGCTGTCAGGGCGAGTTTTGTTGAGCAGGTCTTTTGTTCTATTTTTATTTTACATATGTCATTTCTACCTGGATATGGCGTAATTAGTCAGCCCCCTCCATTGGGAGTTGGCCTTTTCTAGGAAATATGAGTGTATTTGTTCCTTAATTGTTCCAAGCGGAATGTGGACCCTAGTCGCCAGTGAGACGTGCCGAGCTGAGCCCTAACTGGTCAGCTCATCGGCGCGTTCATTTCTTTTTATGTAACTATACTCTGGAACCCACAGAAGTGTAACCCTGAAACGTTCACCCAGGCAGGCAAGCTCGTGACAATCCTCCTGCACGAGTTTATAGGACATGGTGGCTGAACCAATAGCTTTGATGGCAGCTTATCTGTCTATAAAGATGGCAAAAGTGCACCCGATCATGATACCCAGGTGCTAAGCGCTGGAGGCTAAGGTGAGAGGTTGACGGAGGAGAATAAAATCTGGTACTTTGGTTTTATAAAATCAGTTCAGTTTTGTTCGGGTTAACGCCGAGGTCACTTCTTGCTGCCGAGGCGCTTACCATATCTAGAGCAGCGTCCATAATTTCACTTTTTACAGAAGGTTGAGAAGAAAGCCGAGGCGCTTACCATATCTAGAGCAGCGTCCATAATTTCACTTTTTACAGAAGGAAACTTCCCTGAGACTAGTATCACCACATCATTCGCATTCGAGGCAACCTTCACCAGTTTCCTGTCAACTTAAACGAGAATTTTGTTCATGACCATAGTAGAGGATAGATCACACCACTCTGTGGCGTTCCTCTATAGCCCAATTCACACATACCCGGGCTACCCGGTCATTGGGAATACGTTTCTATGGGCGCGTGCAAACCAAAACCGGCAGCGGTTAGCTGGCTGCCAGGTATGTGTGAAATGTGCCTATGGGCAAATTTTGCTGAGTGACTCTTACCTGATGCCTGGATAATTCTTGTTCCAAGCAAAGAGGCTATCCCATTGCTTTATAGATTCCTCAATACCCAGCTTGATCAGAGATTTAAGAATAACATCAGTATGAACTTTGTTGAAAGTTCCCTCAATGTCTAGGAAGGAGGCAAAGGTGTATTCTTTGTAGTGTATGTACCTGTCAATTGTCTGAGCCACCTTGTGGAGAGCCGTTTCAGTGGATCTGCCCTTAAGGTAGGCATGTTGTTGTTTGGATAGCGATGATTCTTCTGGAAAGCTTTGGATGTGGATGTCTAGGACACGCTCTAGGGTTTTAAGAACAAAGGAGCTTAGAGTAATCTGCCTGAAGTCCTTCGAGGAATCTTGACCGTGTTTGCCTACCTTTGGCATAAAAACCACTCTTGCGTATTCCGCCTGGGCCTGGAGACTTAAACGGTGAGAAGTTGTTAATAGCCAAGGAAATCTTTTTCTCGGAAATGATTGGGGGTAGTGCGAAAAAGTATTTTCCATGATGTTCCTCAAGCTTAGTTTGCTCGTAGCTTAGGTTTGCGTTATAGGTGGCGCCCTAACATGGGGCTAGGTAGTATCGTACGCGAAATTTGTTAGACAAAAACTAAATTTTAAACAGTATAAAAACCACTGCACTGAGACACGGTTTCAAAACCACTTTTTAAATCCCGTCTTATTAAAACTGTACTTCGTATTATTTTCTTTTTTCATACCTTCGACTGTTGCAGCACTCTGTTTGCATTGGTGAGACCATAGTGTTGTTTTTGCTGATGACAGTGGGCGGGTTCCATACCCTGCAACTGAGTTCCATTCTCTGCAATTGAAATCAAGTTTGATTTGTCTTTCTTATAAACACTTGTTGTCAATAATTCCGCCGTTTCCGTCAACAAATTTCAAAATATAATATTTACAAAAAGACTTATTTTCTTCTGCCTTAAGTTCTTTTATAATTCAGACAGAATCTCGTTTCGTCTGGCCTCCTGTGGCGCCTTGCGTGGGGCAATGTCATAGAAACATACAAACTAACTTGACTGTCACAGTGTTGAACCTAACCACACAATTGTTCTAAATTCATAAATTTTTGACGACTTCCAGTAAGTCCTCTATCAGAGCCTGGTGCTGACCACTTGATCTCCGCTGCATGAGCGACTTCAATTTCCAAGCTGTAAAATATTTTTTGTCAGGTGTTTAATGACACAGTGGTACTTTATTAGAAATTTCAAGTCTTTGAAAATTGTTTCTAAATATACTGCCAAAAAATAAGATTAATTTCTATTCTGCCTTCTTGAAGAGGTGCCTTACGTGGAGCTAAATTATTGGTGTTTTTTGGATTATAGCGACAGTTTGAAACGACTTCGACTTTGGGACTTCGACTTCCTCCAAAATATTCTATCAACAAACAAGTTGAGCTATCAACAAACAAGTTTAAACACGTAAACCACGAGTTGCGCTTTACGTGGAGCTAATCGTTAATAGCGGCGTGTTATTTTGGACTAAACTGTCCGGGATAAAGCAGTTTTTTTTTGTACGAAAGTTGCTCCAACTTAGTAAAGCATTCAAAAATCATTCTTTCTGCAAGACTTGTTATGAGTCCTTCAAGTTACAGACAAGGTGATTTAATATTAAAACTTTTGCAACCCAAAATATATAAAGTATTTGGGGGTAGCTCTCATTATTATTGGTAGTGTCAACAGGACCCGGATAAGAATGTTAAATTGTTGTTTTAAACTAGTCCAATTTATACACTTCTGCCCGGGGGTACTGAGCTGGAATTTCTGCCACGTCTCCGAGTGCATAGTGATGATTTCCTTTTGCCATCCTTCTCCTATAAGCAGCTTTCAAATGTAATGCTTAGAATTGGTCCTATACACTGCCATTTTGAATTCAAATTGTGAACCGAAAAATAATTATTTCCTCAAAAAAAAGAAAAAGAAAAGACAAACGTTCCAATGCGCCTAAATTGTCCTTCCATTCTATTGTC
Organism: Neoascia interrupta; assembly: GCA_947623515.1. Taxonomy (NCBI): domain Eukaryota; kingdom Metazoa; phylum Arthropoda; class Insecta; order Diptera; family Syrphidae; genus Neoascia; species Neoascia interrupta. Next base: position 148,228,014 of record OX392462.1, read on the forward strand.
AGAATCTTGACCATGGCTTTTTCGTTTCATTAATTCCATTCCGTATTGGTTTTCTTATGTTCCATGTAACTGCAAAACGTTCAATTATTTACCAATCTCATCCAATTCTTCACTCTGGTATTCGTTGTTCAATTCATCTGATACAGTTGTCTCAGATTTGCAAGGACAAAATCAAAACAAACGAATCCTTCGATTTCCATCCATACGTGCCCTGCAGCTTCAAAATATTCAAGAAGCAGCCTTTGGTGATTTTATTTCCATACCCACCCAACCCAAGTCTTAAAAGAAAAGATATTTTGCAATATCATAGTTTACGTTGCACTCTCCCTTCTTGCACGGCTTTACCCAATGTTTTGTGCCACTAAGGCTCCTTAGGAAAATCCTCATTACTTCCAGACGAGAAAACAAAAAACTCAACATGTATGCAAACATTCAATTCACGCTTCTCCAAGTGAAACAACAACATGACGTGAATATTTGAAAATGCTTTTGTCTACAGGATAACAACACAAAAATATTGTCTCTTCTCAGAGGCAGAAAAAATGGACTCTTAAGCTTGATACTCACATGTGCGTTCTAGGGAGAAAAATTCACATCTCATCGGAAAATCGCATTTCCTCGCAAAGAAAATATGACGAAAACGAGACAATAAAAAAGGATTCGCATAAGTGTCCTTATTGTTAGATATAAAGTTCCTTTTACTCTTTTGCCTCTCTATACTGTGCGTTCTATAAAGGGGAGAAAATAAAATCCATGGGATTTTCTTAAACCGGTGTTTCGCCTCCCTTTTGTTGTCTTGTTGCGATATCTTCCAAGGGATGAAACAAAATCCAAGGATACACTAAAAAATTGAATGAAAATCCAAAATCCAATCATATTCGATTGAAAATTTTCTTCAGAAAAAAAAAAACCGACGTGAATGAGTTTGTAATTTTTGGAACATTTTCGAGGGATAAATAGGATGTTCTATACGAATTTCATAAGGCAAAACCAAGGTTTCGTTAGTCGCTTCCTTGGAATTGTGAACGCATTTCTTTACCCAACATTGGTGTAGGATTTGATGACACAATATACCCTGTTTGAACAATGAGATCATGTTGGCTTTTGTGATTGAAGGACACACACAATCACTCTCTTATTTTGCTCAATAAAATTGCAATACGCTTCGATGCATTTTATATGTATCCATTTTTTTGTCGAACGCGCTAAGCCATCTCACTTTTAGATCCTTGAATTTCAGAAAGAATTTCCAGTTAAACCTTTAACAAAGTCGTATCCTATTCGAAGTGACGAAGCAATTATCTTAAGTGGTTTTGGCATGCGGATGACAAGAAAGTTTCTTCTGTTGTTTTCCATGTGTGTTGACTTAGTGACACACACAGCACGTCGACGTCACACATGTGTATCCCCGTATCCTTATTTTATGTTTTTGTTTTACAAATTTAGAAGAATTTAACCGTCCATCCCCCGCCCTTTTGCGCAGTCAACGACACATGAAGGACCACAAATCGTCTGAATGGAAGTCATTAGATGAAGCAGCCGAGTTTGTCGTAAAAAAAACGAAGGATGCTGATGCAGGATACACTTGTTGAAAATGTGGGTCAGTTGTTGCTGTCGGTGCTGTAGCAGCACGCGGAGGCGGTGGAATCATTATCTCATCATGTGTGTGTATGTGTGCGTAGGCATCGAAGCTTGTTTTTGATGGCAACCATGGGATAGAACGGCTGATAGGACAATTTTGTAAACTTTATGCAGGATATTGTAAAGGGATAAATGCTAAAAGAAACACACGTCATCAGGCTTCAATGCACGTCATGTTTTGATGTTGAAAATATGTACATATTTTCTAAAGTGCTTCTACTGTGTGTTTTGTTGTTGTGCGGGGAGCGAAAGGATGCGGGATGTACTAAAGTTTATTGTAGGAATGCAAATTGACAGGGTCGGTACTGTTTGAGATAGCTCGTGTTTTTTTTTTTTGTTCCACGGCAAGGTTCGATAACATTGCTTTTGATCCTGAAATTTTATTTAGATAAACTAAAAATCCTTTATCATGTTCATCTCGGTAGAAGGTTATGTTAAGGGGTGTGACTTTAAGTATGACAGAAAAAGAGGTCCCTCACCTCAGGTTGTTCCAACACTTTAATTCCGTCGAATGGTACTGCAGGACTTTGACGACGCAACTCACTCTAGTCCAGCAGGTATTCGAAAACATCCATCAATTGGTATCTATCATATGGTCCGATTGGGTTCTTAGTTCTATGTAATTGTGACGTTAAATATTCCTGCATGTAATTTACGCGTGACGTTTCTCTCCAGTTCTCCGACTAAATGTCACATATATTGTGCCATTATCATATGAGATAAAGACACATGTTTGCATGTGGGCTTCGCATGTATGGGCTCACCTGTACATAAATGCGGCTTGCACAAATATGGTGTGCACAAATATGGGTGCACAAATATGGTGTATTATATATGATCTATATCGACTCTTGTGACAAATTTTGACATGTTAATAACTTATGGTCTCACATTTAACGCTTTCCATTCTACGTTCTAATCAAATGGCTTAGTTTGCCTTTCAGAACGTTGAATATAGAGAAACAGTGCTATTTACCTTCACGCAGTCAGTTCTATTGACTCAGAGTGTCCAATATATTTTGAAAAGCTGTCGTAAATTTTCCCAAACGTCAAATTTCTGTATACTTATTCACATTCTGCGTCCTTCAGTTGTTATATCCAGTTAAGCAACTCGAAAAGAAATCGCTTCCTTATTGCTAAAAAAAACCAGACATTATTGCCCCATTACGACACATCTGCATGTGACATCTCTCAAGCGCATCCTTATCTCACCCCTTCCTTTACATTATTGAATATATTTGACAGTTTTATAATTTCATGCAACTCGCGTGGACACATATGGCCATATGCTTTCCATCGCCAATGTCATACTTCAATGACAGGTGTCAGAAGTTCCTTGGAAGCAAAATCTTGAAATGGCATCTCACATGGTCACGTGAAAGTGCATACATCTCTCTATGGACGAAAACTCAATATCGATATTGTACCGGATATATAATACAATTTGTGTAATCCTGCATTACATATTCCTGTGCTCTCTTTGTCCTGTTAATAGATTTAATGCCGGACGGAAATCAGAACACACACAATCGGACGTCAATAAATCAGGCAATAAATCCTGTATGAAACGTGAAAAGGGATGTCTTTCATTTCATGGTTTGACATATTGTGTATATATATATTTTTTTTTGTATTTTCTCGTAAACTCAATCCTTCCGCAAGGACTATTCTTTATTTAATAAAATTTAATAAATCATAACGTGCGAGGAAAAATTCACAACATTCAAGGATGAAATCCAGGGCAGGATGTCCTGCGAATGAGAAATTATTATATTGGCACTTGACATGAGTCGAATTGGACGAATGAAGAGATTAAAATTGATGTCCACATGTGCTTTTGACGAGAGGCTTTTCTTTTATGGGATTATAACATCAATCGAAGGTGATGTTGGAAACAAAATGAGTATAAGCCATCAGAATGGCGAAGAATTACCAGCTTTCCTTTTGTGTGCAACAAATTTCAATGACAGGTGTCTGTTGAAGATGATGACGAGTGCGGTACGGTTTTACTTTTGCATGTAGTTCATTATCAAGGATTTGGTGTGATTTTAACTGGCACCAGTTGGTGAACTGTGTTGCAATGAGGCTTTAATTCTGTGAAAAATAATGAGAAAGATAAGATCTGAAAGCAAAAGCTCACAGTGCAGGAAAAACGTCTCTCGTGATCCTTTATGTGAAGTCGATCCAAAAATATCGACTTCAGAACGACACAGATCAAGGTTGTTTTAATTATCATTTGGAAGTACCTTATTTAGTCCAAGGAAAACTTCTGTCGAAGGAGTTATCATGGTTCGAGACTGGTTGCTGCTTAAGATGCACTCTGATTTTTTTTGGGACAGCATTGCGTGCCGGCGCATTCCCTGCTTGTCGCCAGGCTTTTCTTAGAAAGAAGTTGTTACCGGTAGCTTTCACATTACAAAGTCTTTCTGTCAATCTTAATAACTTTATCAGTCTGAGACTAATTATAATAGGGCCACCTTGTCAAAAAAGGTCATCCATTTATTCGCCTTCATCCGTAAGCTTTCTGAGCTCACAGAGTGGAGATTTGATCCATTAAAGAGGTTTTTTAAGGTCTTTTGCTGATTCCTGGCATGCAAACTCGCCAGTTTGGCTTTGCCTCAAGAGTTCCTATTGCCATCAGAAGTCTTACATTGTTCTGTGAGCCAAGAACAATAAACACTGGCCCCATACTTAACCAGCCTTAGTTTGCCTTAATGTCTGTATACATACATGATCTCGTGGTGTCGCCCTTATTTACAGCCAGCGGGCTGACTTCTTCACTGCAGCCCTCTTGATTGCAAGAGGACAGACTCCAGCTTTTGAGTTGCACCTGTTGTGTACTCTACATACCAGTTCCTATGTTCCAAGTGCAAACTCTCAAATCGGGGTCCCTAAACTTTCCGTATTCTAGTGTTGGTTGAGTTCCATTGTTAAATTTATCCGAGGCTACTTGTTCCCTTCTCATAACCACAATTTTTTACGTGTCCGGGAAGTTACCCCTGTGGCACAACCCCCGAACTTGGAGGACCAGGTCCCTAACTCAACCCTAGGTCAGCGGGCCTAGTGTACCCAGTGTCAGTAACCCTTTTTGGCGACGTGACGGCTGCCGTTGACCACATAAGGGCTCATCCGCCACCGTTCCAGACCCTGAGTATTTTACTGGAAATCCTTACTGACCTTTGCCCCAAATTAATCGAGGTACTTAATGTTATTAACGTTATTGTTGTCCTGACTGTTGACAGCACCGTCAATGATTCTTTTTTTTTTAGAACTCCTTCGCTGCGCACGTCCTCCTTCTGAGGCCTTCAAAATTGACTTCTGAGACTCAATCAGCCAGACATTTTTGACAAATCATAGAGTTGCTATTCTCTTCTTGCTCGACACTCCCACTTATTAGTTCAGCACGCCAAGTCCAAGGGAAGACAAGGCCAGTATCCGGTGGCTACTACGCGGAGATATAAGAAGATATATAAATATAAGCACTTGATGTGTAGTACCAGTTACAACCCTGGGCATCAGGAGGTTGACGTCGATCAGTGCCTACCCTGTTCTTACAACACCCAATCGCCAAAGCTAGTCTGCAAATTTTTTTTAGCCTGAACGTGAATCAAAGAGCTAAATGCCTCGTCTTCGTGTCTTCGGACGCCAAAAGGCCAGAATACAAGCGCACAACTTTAATAATCTAAACTAATAGAAACTAACTGGAACTTCCTCTCAGAAAGGCCATTGCCTGACCTCTCACAATTATGCATGCTGCGTGCGTTTCAGGTGTTTTTACACACAGGCAGGGGACTTACAAATTTTGCCCATTCCGATCAGGGAATTGAGAGGTCTCTCATGACAAATAATACTCCCGAACTGTTTGTCAGACCTTCCCGGTCATTTCTTGGAAGAACTTATTGCCCCCCCTACACAATCGGCACTTTGTGCACAGTAGTCCAACCACTGATGACGGGACCTGGAAAGACCTGATGACGGGACCAAATTTAATAAATTACCTTTTAAAAAGTTCTCCACCCCAAGATGTGCCGCATTACGGCTTTTTAGAAATAGAACCGAAACTAAATTAATTTTTATCCGTCCGCTTTGTTTTGATGATGCTAAACTTTAAGTGTTAAGTGTTAATTTCTCAGGATATGTAAATTTTATCATAATTCTTTTTTCATTTATCACCACCCCTTAAGAACTTGATTGTCTCCCGATTTAAACATCTCCTGAAACTTAAAGCGGGACATCACCTTAGATGGCTGTGTAATAGCTGTAGCTTGGCAGCCAAAATTTTCAGTATAAACGTTAGTCCCTTTTCGTTTGATGCATGTGATACCCGATAGAACTCTCTTACCCGAGAATGTTATTAAAGGGTCGCTTTTACAACATACTGCTCGGAGCTTACTCCTTGACTGTTGGCAGCTCTATATGTTCGGCATCCTGGTTTTAAGAGGACAGCCTCTGTCTTTGACGGGTTGACACTCATGCCGCATGATGTGGTCCACCTGCTTAGTTCTTTTAGCGCAGCTTGAAGCAGATCAACAAGTGTTAGCGGGAATTCGGCGCGAATCACCCACCGAGGTTCCGAGGTCACAAGCGTAAGCCATTGGTGTTATCGCTGGGCCCCTGGGCTTTATTAGATAAGTGGCAATTACCTCAAGCCATATGAGAGGTCAAAGTCTACCCCACTTGTGGTTGGCATTATTTTTCGACAGTCGTGCCTTGTCATGGTAAAGAGCTGTGGCCAAAGAATGCAGGCAACTGTAGAAGAATTAATGAAAGAGCTAAACAATTCGCACGGGTCGTCGTAGGATTTTTAGGCCTATTATAACTGCACAATAACACTGTTCAATGGTGACTCTAAAAATTCAACCAAATTCCAACCAGAAACACCAATGCTTTTTGTATCACAAATCTAACTAGACATGACGGTTTTTTCAAATCCATTAAAAGAAAGTTGATCGTAGTTACGATAACATTCGATGACGTTACAATTGCATAATTAAATTTATATCTGCCTAAGCTATGACCACAAACGTTACCATTAATTTCCAGCTTCTTTCTCTTCTGTAAAACTCGCTCAAATGTCTGTCTCATGACTAAACTGCAATTTCCCTCAAAGTAAAGCCTCCAACAGTTATTGCAATCTCATCAATTCACTTAGTCCCAGATACCTTTCTACGAATCGTATATTTTTCCATGTCTATCCATTCGACGCTGACGTTATAGATACTTACACGTCTCTAGACAAATACAATTGCGATCCATTAAATCGCATGTGATTGCAAATAAATTTACAATAGTTAGAGCTACGAAGACTACTTACAAGAACTACGTAATGACGTTGTTGACGTTGATGTTGTTACTTAACATCATTCTACGCGGCTGGGCTTTGTGTGTACCGTCGTCTTGAGAGCCAGCGTTGGAGGAATAGGAACGTTTCGGAGCTTCTCTGTATATTACCCACAACTACATGTGTTGAAGACATTATTATCATTTGTTTCCCTCGATGACATGACGATACTTTTCCTATTTTCCTTATATCACTGCAACGTGGCTTCTCCTTGAAAGCAACCTGTGTGTATCTTGTACTTCATCTAAGGTATCTAAGTATCTAAGTGTGTGCAATTTGATGGATTTTCTTGTATATTTTTCTTCATGCACTTTCATTTTTCATGGTGTGTTGTTGACATTATGATCTGTCAAGGGGCGAGGGAGGACTCTGGAAGAAATTACTTTGCTTATTCTAGTGAGAGGAAATTTTTTCTCTACCATAACCCGTGTGGGAGCGAGTGCATTTCTTTTAATTAAATTCTCTGCGAAACCATAAATGTTATGCAACCTATGTTATATGTCATGCAACATGTTGCAATTTTGAGTGCACACATATGCTGTAGAGATACGGCAGAGCTTATGCTGGTAAATGCAAATGTGACTACCCCGCACTACGGCCAATAATTATTATTATACAGAAGTCGTTTGGTGTATCTGCGCTGGTGTATCTTTTTGAATAAGACTGCATCTGTACCCGCCTGCTGTAGCCGAAATGAAGGTCGAATGTTTTTCATATCTTGTTTTTTGTCATGAGCCTCTTGGGATTTTTTTTATCTTCTCACATGCACATGTATCCTCATATCTTTAGAAATTAATGAACCATCAGAGAGAATCTAAGCGTTTAGCTTATGAATGGCCTCTTCAAGGATGGTGCTAACGTGTTAACATCGACATTGAAGTCAACGCTGACTAAAGTCGTTAATTATGGAAATAACTTGTATAAATGTTGAACTAGACCGTAATCAGAGGTGAGTTGATCATTTTGCAAATAAATCTAATTTAACGGGGTCAAGAGGTAAGAGGTCGTGATGTGCTGCATGTGATGGATTCGTTTTTGCATATGATATGAGGTGAGGTGTGTATGAAGCTAAGTTGATGTAGTCACTCCTTTTGAGAGTGCACTTATGCTTTTAGTCTCAACTGAATTGGCAAATATTAAGCTCTTAAAAGCAGCGACGTACTTGATCCTTTCGAATTGAGTTGCCTTTGACCATGTTCATAAATGGGGTAATAAAGTACACATTATGGTCCTGGTTTAGAATATTTTATATCAATTCGGATCCATGTTATCACTATAGTGGACGAGCAGTTAATTTAAAGTCACACTTAATTGAAACAAGGATTAAGTTATGGAACTTTTTGATATAAGCTAGGGTAAAAAAATGCTGATGTCTTTCTACCATCCTGCATTATATTGCAGGTATTATTACACCGTAGAAATAGCCTTAGATTTTTTGACAATTCCAAACAAAGAATCCAGAAGTCAGCCTAGCCTCTAAGAAGGCATTCATGTTTGAGTCAAAAGGATAACGCTGTTCAAGTTGTTACAAAATATTTATTATAAAATTTGTAAGAGCGGGTAAGTCAAGTCGTACGGATATATTAAGTACGTCTTTTCAGGCCTTACTCAAGAAACCAGATAAACAAAAAAATATTATGTTGTTTAGCCCCTTTTTATACAAAAGTTTGAGCTTAAGAAGTCGACCAACTCTCGTTTGTTCATCTACTCTTGTTCCGCAAAGTCACGGTCGAAATTCTCTGCAATAATAATATTTAACCAAATTCAGTTAAAGGCTGAAGCAAATCGTGTCGCTGCCCTTGATTGATTCGCAGCAATGGCGCCCAACGTGGTGCATCGATTTTGCAAGACCAGATAAGGGCCGCTGAGGCTTTTTCACAATCGTCAAATTCTTGGCCAGCAACCGATGGAAAAAAAGTTTAAGGTCATCAACTCATGCGAGCACTGGCCAAAAATTTTACCGAAATCTTAAAGGCCACTATTTCTTACGTGCGTTGTCGGCCACGAGAGAAACAGTAGTGTCTTTAATGTAACCTGACTCAAAACAAGTCTTTCAAGGATCTTTAATTCAAGAACTTCATTGTGGTTTTCTGAGATATGTTTGCTCACTCTGTATGTACCCACATATTAATACGAAAATTAAACTGTCAATCAAAAGCACTTGAAGTTGTCAAGCCGAGTTCGAGAGAAAAGTCTTATTAATTAATAATTTCGAGGCGATTTCAAAGAAGTCATAACCGTTCGCCATCCATGTGCCTGTTACTTCGACTATTTGTATTAAAGCAATGATCATTGAATCAAGCATTATAACGCAAAAAAAAATGTCATTGAGCTGTTGCATATTGAACTGTCATCGCAAACTGTCAAGCACAAAATTATCGTGCAAATGCAGCTGTGTCGAAGCTCAAGAAGAAAAATTTTACATCAGGTCCCCAGAGTTCTTTTTAGAAATGTTGATTGGACGAAATAGTCTTCTATCCTTTGATCACTTAGCTTAAAGGCAGAAAATAATCGTGTGTGTCAAGGCTTTTTTCGTCTATAAAAAAATGTGCTGTGTACTTGATGCTCTTAAGAAATCGTCCTTATTTAGATGTCATTTTTGTCTGTTGTTCTAAATTTCGTCAGAATTTCTCATCTGATAAATCTAGCTGCAGGCGTAAAGTATTTGAAAAAAAAATAGAAAATAGGTTAATTTTTTTTTATTAGGAATTCAACAAGCTCGTGATTGTTGTCATTGTAAGCATTTAAATTTAATTAGCGGGACCCTGCTGGTAAACCACAATAAATCCAAACTTAGCCACAAAGCGTTTTTCTAATTGAAATGGCAAAATCTCAATTAATTCCATTAATCCATAATAGACCTTGATATCCTTTCTAACGCGTATTAAAGCACAAAAATTACATTTTCATAACTGGCACTGTTTTTGTTGTTAATTTTTCTCTGCATCCATTACCCTTTCGAGCGTTAAAAAAAGACTATAATTCATTCAAAAGATCCATTTCACACGATTGAGATGGAATTTTAGCGCGAATTAAAAAATTCAGCATTTCCTTTGACAGCACACACACACACACACAGTCCTTGCAACATATGGATGCGAGAATTGTTTATCATATTTTTCGCAATCCGTTTTTTTTTTGCAATTTAATTTTGCTTAATTGCAATATGGGGTGAGGAGGAGCAGCAAAGCACTGGGACTCTTTCATATTCGCCCAGCAAGGGGCTCATATAAATTGTCCAATCTCAACACTCTCGCCGCGCGCCTCCGAGGGGAATTTATTCTCATTTCATTTATTTTTTTTTTCTTTTGCTGTCGCACTTTTTCATTGCTTACGCTTCAGCTAATTATGCAACATAATTAATTCGCTGGCATGACATTGATTTATATACACCCTCGTGCTGGCCCGTAAATCCCATGTTTCCCTTGCGGATAACGCTCGGCACTTAAACAATAAACACTATGACACGACGACGCTCAATCGAATATTGGGGACGCATTGCCATCGAAAAGCCTTTCTCTGGATGGAGCTGTGTGTAAATGCCCCCATCTTGACTAAATTTGTGTTGTATAGATACATAATTCTGGTTCGAGCTGATGGATATGAGGTTTCGTTTATAATATTTATGCAAACGCACGCATATTTGTGTTTTAGTTTTGCATATTTGACAGGGAAACCATTAATGGAATTTCTAGTTGTTTTGTCTGGGAATTGTTGCAAAACTCAACACCAGACGGAGGGAGCTCAATCCAGTGTAGTGGGAGAACCTTCTAAGTGCTCCTGACAGTGCTTCAAATTCGGAAGGTTAAAGTTACCACTTTTGAGGGAACTTTGTTTAATTAGTTTTTGTTGTTTGCTCAAGGCACCTGCAGCTTAACCCCTTTAATATCGGACGACTTTGTTATTTGAAGTGTTTTTAGCTCAGGTGCAATTTGAAATTGTGTCACAAAACTTCTAGGGCTGTTTTTCGCTTTTTTTTTTGTTTATCAATTCAATTCAATTCAATTCTTTATTGAGGCTTTTGAAACACAGTTTTCTTATGTGTAATGATTAATAATATGTAAATCTTATATGCAATTATTAAGTGGCCGGCTTAAGGATATGCCAGGCAAAGCAATTGTAGGAAATAATTTTTATATAATAATTATTAAGCAGTTAATTGTGTTAGACTATACAGTGCTAAGCAAGTTTGGGTGCACGCTTGCTCCCGGCGTACGTTTAATGTTTATTTTATATCTTAAATTAGTGACTAGGATTAAACACAAATGGGACAACACAAAAGATGGTTAACATGCCATTCAAATTAATATATTCAATTCAACTGGTATATAATATACATGTCCTGCATATACGTGACTCTAGTATTATTGGATGATGCGAGTGTGTACTTTGCGTAACATTGAACTTCAGATGCTTGGGCTTTTATCCTCTTAAATTGCAGCATGACGCTTTTTCATAGAAGGGTATCAAGCAGTTCCTGCTACTGACAGGCTCTGTTAGCGATGTTGATCTCTCGTTAATAATATTGAATGGGGAAAGATAATAATTGTCTTCTAAGCTGTCTGTTAGGTTTGAATCAAATAAGGATCTTATTAAGAGGTTTGGGTGGTGTTCAATGCGTTGAAGTTTAGTTTTTGCAAGGTTTATTAAATATTGCAGAACTGGAATAGTTTTGCAATCTTCATAGATTGTTTTATTTGAGTAATATTTCTTATTCGCTCTTCTAAATTTACCGCAGCAGAATCTCAGAATTTTCCTCTCGAATCTTTCAAGCTCTTTTGCTATCGTGGGTGAGATAGTGAACCAGGAGCAGAATCCGTATGCCAAAATTGGCCGAATCAGAGTCTTATATATAAGAACCTTTGTATTTTTGGGCATTCCTTTTGTATGCAGTACAGGCTTAAGTCGTGCAGTTACAAATTTTGCTTTACTAAGTGTTTTGCGAGCATGATTGTTAAAAAGTAGTCTGTTATGAAAGTGAATACCTAGGTATTTAAATTCATTTCGCAGTGGTATAGGTACGTTATTAATTTTAAGGGAGAGGCTTTTACTCTCCTTAACTGCCAGTCTATGACCTTTTCCACTAGCATTCCGGAAGCATGTTAAACTACATTTTTCGGCATTTATATTTAAACCCCACTTTTGGAAATACCCCATTAGTAATACTAGTTTTTGTTCAATTTTGAATAAGGCTTTTTGGGGCCTCACGTCACTGGCTATTATGGCGGTATCGTCCGCGAATAGAATTCCATTAGGTTCCTCGCCTGTTTCAAAATTACCAAATGGAAAATCATGCAAATATATATTAAACAAAATTGGTCCTAATATTGATCCCTGAGGTATTCCTGATAGAACTGGGAATGGGTGTGATTTTTCAGATTTTACAAAAATTGAAGCCAATCGGTTTTGAAGAAAGTTTTGAATAATTTGCACTAGCCACCTCGGAAAATTAAGTTTTATCAATTTATAAACCAGCCCTTTGTGCCAAACAGAGTCAAATGCCTTCTCAATGTCTAAGTTCAAAGAAATTGTACATTTTTTAGCTCTTAGGTTATGGGTAATTTTGTTGCAAAGAAGAAGTGTGGCATGTTCTGTGGAGTGTTCTTTTCTGAACCCGAATTGAGTTTGGGGTATAATTTTTTTATCCTCGCAAAAATCGTTGACTGTTTCAACTAATATTTTTTCGAAGAGTTTTCCAATGTTGGAAAGCAAAGATATAGGTCGAAAGTCTTTTATTTCTGTACTAGATCTAGTTTTAGCTATCGGTAATAATTTTGCTATTTTCCAAGCTGAGGGAAAATAGCCATTATTAATACAATGGTTAAATAGAGATGATAGCAAAACATCAAGTGAATGGCAGCTTTTTCGCAGGATAAAGTTAGTTATTCCATCAATCCCTGAGGATTTTTTATTTTTAAGGTTTATTCTGCACACTTGGACATGTTCGGGCGTTGTGAAAGGTGTAGTAGCTGGATTATATGACTGCCTGTCGGGAGAAAAGGTAACAATTTGTGGGTTGTTTTCAGGTAGACAAAACTCAGTTACTTTGGAGTGGACCTCATTATTTAAGTCAACATCGAAGGAAGGATTTTTTTCTGTGTATAGAGCAGAAAAGAAATCACGGAATGCATTAATTTTTGATTCAGTATCAACTAATTCCGAACCATTATTAGTAAGAACATCTTGGGAAATATCTGCACCGAAGAATTTTCTTCCGGTGATGTTGTCAATTTCTCTAAAAGCTTGTGGTGACGGGCGAATGTTTTGCAGTCTAGCTTTAAAGCTATTGTTCAGGTCGATGTTTAATCTTTTTGTTTATTACTTTTGATAATGGACCGTGGCCTTAATATTTCAATAGTTCACAGTGAAATAGTACCTAATAATGTTATATAATTATATTGATTAATTATATTAAAATTGTATTATATTGATAAATATAATATAACATAACATAATATAATATAATATAATATATATGTAATATATAATATAATATAATATGTATGTAATATGTGTAATAGTATGGACATAGATCATACCAAATGTGTACGTTTGCACACCGCCTTGCAAAAATGTCCTTGCAATATTGGCGAACTGAAGCAATTCCCCATTTAGGTAAGTCCAACCTAGACTTGCTTTGTTGCAGGCTCATACCGCATCTCGTTACCTTGAATTTTTACCCTAATCGGAAGGTGAAGAAATACGTCTCTGACTCTTGTGCTGGTAACTCGGTTTCCAAAAAAGGGTGTACATTGTACAAAGCATATCTTTTGCTTTACCCAACTTTGGTATACTTATACACAACTTTAAGTACTGAAGTATCTATCGGATGAATTCAAGGTCCTTAATTTTTCCTTATTCTTAAAAGTAGGAAAAAAACCCCTCTTTGTTATAGCGATGGCTCAATTCCTTGAACGTAGCGGCATTTTTTTAAACCCGACCAAGGGTATATTAATTTTATTTAATATAGCCTTTTTTATGCCTTTTTGGTCAAGTTAGACAAGGCACAGGAACCGAAACTTTGGTACTGAGCAATATTGGCCTAAGACCTTTAACAAGGCAAAACTGGACCGCCCACAATATCGACCATGCCCACTTTTAACATGTAAGATCTTTAAAAACCAATTTCTCGGGAAAATGACTTCAAACGGAAAAAAATTACAAGACAAATATTAAAGATATTACTATTTGCTAAGGTTGTTCCATACAAAATTTTGAGCTCCGCCCACTTTTAAGGGGCGTTTTTATGAAAATTTTTTTTTTCTTAAATAAATTTAGCTTTTACCGTATTTTCTCATGAGTCTTAACGAAATTACAATTGATTGATTTAAATTTTAAGCCCATGCCAACTTTAAGATTTCGTGTTAAAGTCCGGGTATATATGTGTTCTTATCTTGTTTTGTTGCTAATTCAAGGGCGTTGGTTTTTCTTCAGATGTCAGGGGTAGGTACCTTCAGGATCTGTAGTTCAAGGATTCACAAAGTTCACTTAATCTAATTGGAATGAATATGACGGATCAGTTCTCACAGAGGGGATACTGGGGACATAGAAAAGATGATACTGAACGAGGTGGAAAAGGCTAACAGGACGTTTTTTTAAAATGACACAAGGAACTACAGGAGAAATCGCAGGAAAACTTCTTTTTCACCTTTCGACAGATGTTGGATTGCATATTGAATCAAACAAACGTGATCTTCCTCTTTAAAAAAAAGGCAACGACTACGGGCGGTCGAAGAGGGTCTTTCGAAAAGACAATAACTTAGTGATCGTTCCCCATATGTTCAGAAAACCAATTCTGTAAAGTCGATTCTCAAAGACGTTCAAAACGGTCATTGATGAAAATAAAAAAGAATAGTGGAGATAAATCTGAGCCATGTGGTGCTTTGTGCAGAATCGATAGGTTGAATTGAATTGATAGGTTTAAGGGGCACTTTCAATTCAGAACTTTCAACTCAGTGAAATATACTTTTCGTAATACAAAGCCTCTATAATCCTTGCTTTCCCAAGAATATTACAGAGGATCGATAACACTTTTCATTAAAGTTAACCTATCGTATTATCTGTGGAACTTTGGTCATCAAAATTCGGCTACTGCAGTTTATTAAACAACTTCTCTTGTTCGATATATATTGCTTCCTGAGAGTTTATTGGCGTTGCCGTATCCTTTTAAAACGACTGCATTGAAAAGTTGTAAATCGTACCAGTTTTAAGAATTTGCTGCTTAAAAAAACTACTTTGATTCACCGACAGGAGATGTTGCTATAAACACAGCTTTCGGGCCTACAAGATATTGAAGCTGCGGAACCCTTAATAGGACATGAACCTTTCTGCGGAATAGGGGAACTTACCCTTGGGGAAGAATTCAGGAAAACGGAGAAGGTAAACCGAGTTAAGACCTGGAAAAGCCTTCAAGGCCTGAGGCAATCTAAGAAGCTTCTCGAAAACTAAAACCGGAAGAGATTCAGAGCATGCATCGGCCTTAGTAAAAAAAGGTTACGTATTACATTCTGCAATCCCGTAGGGCTCTGAAACACAATAGTATCTAACGTCGGGGAAGATACCAGAGTAATACCCTCCTTAAATCCAATTCTCATTCTCAGATTCCTATGTAAAACTGGACTAAAAAATGTGCTCCAGAGTGAATTTTCTCAGTCAAGGCCAAATGAACACATGACCTCGATATAATTTAGTAATAAATTATTGTGCGAAGGGAGCTTTTTTGAGGGCATAAGCCTCTCCAAGGCTTAGTCGGGGGCACAATAGACCAACAGGTTGCAGCGCAAAACCCAACTGAAATAATAATAAGAAGAAAGGTAACCTTAAGAGATAAAATCTTAACATACCATGCATTGGCCTCCCCTAAAGCTAAGAAGCGAAGTCACTTCTACGAATTGAAATGAGTTTGACTCAGTCATGCGGGAAACTAAGTTCAACTCGTCGCAATGACCCAAAAAGGTCAAGGACTCGCTTGCGACTGAAAATACAAATTAATTTTGCTAAAGCAACCTTTCTAACATCGATGAATGCCTTCAACTTCGCCTGTTAAAATTTTCTAACCCTTTTTCCTACCATGTACTACATACCTACAATATTTCTAATTTGTTTGATTCTTTAAACCTCGATCTATCATTGACTTAGCATTTCGTCTGTTTTTGCTGACTTCCTCAGGGGTGTTATAATCCTTGCCTGTAAAACTAGTTTATTTACGGATAAGGTCATGTTTAATTATTTTGGAAAGGCTCTATTGCTTCACGATTCAAAGGGTGCTATCCACAATGTATATCGGTTAATATTAGAAATCGAATCAGAACCGTTCGTAAGTCTTTAGACTCTTGCAATTTATCAAATAATCACCTAATTCCCACACAAAACTCGGCTTTTGATTAGAGACCGAAGAGTTGAAGATCAAAAACTGCCAGGAGGTTTCCAGGCTAAAAATATTCTGCTTCTTAAAATATCTCATTAAGTGTGTTTGGTAAGCTCGTTAACTGTTCTGTTTATAAGCACTTTGTCCAACCAATAATGAAGCAGTTCCGAAAATATTACAATAATATCAAAAAGTTATATCCTTACCCATCTGCTTCAAAGCGGCCTGTTGATGTCGGTTTAAAATAAATTTAATTAATTTATTTTTTATCAGCAATTAATCATTAGTCATCCCCCATGTTGGTGGTATTTTCTCTGAATTTTCATACCACACCGTGTTCGGCAATTGTTTCCAGCCGTTTCGTTTTGTCCACCACATTCAACATTCGAGTAGTAGGCCGTACGCCGAATCTGTCTCAAACAGACAAGAATAATAAATTTTAAATAAGCATAAAACTCAAATTGAAATCAGAAATCATTTTCTAAAGGATAAAAAAAGAAGCAATTCATTAAATTCGTTGTCAGCCATGTGGATGCACATCAACCACTGATTAACGCGGGAATTTTTTCCACACCACAACCACCCACCCAGCTACTTTTCAAGGTGTGAAAGTTTTTAAATTTTTTCCTTTTTTTTGTCAGCGCAAAATCTTTAATTAAAAAATAAAGGAACTCGAAATGTGTGGAAAAAAACGCACACAAACAATCCTTGAGCTACCACCACGAAATAAAAAAAAAAAAAACGATTTTATTTTGTTTTTGTTTCGAATGCTCAATTTAAATTTGAATAAAATTTTTACAATTTACAATCAAAGCCGAATCGCATGCAATAACAATCGAAATAAATTTTGTTTATGTAGCAAAAATAATGAAAAGACCAAGAATTCGCGAATGACGAGTAAGAGTGCGCAATAAATTCGCTTTTAATCTCGGGAATGAGTGCATAAAATTGTTTAATAGGAATGGCCATTCAGAATATACTCCTGGCACGCCCCCCTTGATAGAGTGGATTCTAGATTGAATCATCAAAATGATGTGCTGTGAAAATAGTGAAATTTATTGACACTATGTCTAGAGAGGTTCTGCTTGTCATATAACTCATCGAAATGTTTTTCGGTGGTGTGTGGGACTGTTTGATGAGGCAGGGTTCGCAAAACGAAATGGGTTACTCATCTGAATTTTTATAGATCACAGATGGCATAAGCGTCTTAGTGGGCCAGTATAGATGTCTGGCATACAGTTGGGAAATGTCAAGTGTAATTTGTTACTGCACGGCAGTATACTTTTTTTTGGCAAGCTAACGGATTTGTTTTATAGTTTTGAAGAAAAAACACTTTTATGACGAACTTGATAGGTGGCGGGTTTGACCGAGTGTAGATCATTTTATTGGCTTCAGTGGGCTCGAAAAGCTTTCACACTCTGACAAATTAAATTTTAGCTATCTGATTCTTTGTAAGTGCTTGTTTTTATTGAATGTGTACAATTTTATGGTTCATCGACAAATTCTGCAAAAAATACCTTAAAGTACATTCTGAAAAAATTTACTTTAAAGTACTATTTAAACGTGCTGTAAATCAACTTAAAAATTACTTTAGGAGTAATTATGTTTAAAGGGAGAAAACTAATTAGAAGAAAAGTGTTAAAATGTTCATTGCTAGCAGTTTTAGAGTGTAGCTGAAAAGACAATCACGGAGCTTTCGGCTATGTTTTATATTCCGAATATTAGTGGTGGTTTTTAGGTAACACATCCTGCCAGAGATAAGTTTCAGATGTAACACGCCTTTTCACCTAAGCTTACCATAGCTTAACCCCACTCGTAGGGTTGTCAGACGCTCGCGGAGGTGGTACTGTTAAAAAAGCATATATATCCCCGGCTTCGGAATTCGAGCCCGGGACCTCGTGTACAGTAGCCCGACACTAACCAACCAAAAATTTTCCAGTCGTCTTTGACGTTGGTATTTTGTGTCCGGAGAGTAGAAACCTTGCCATTGCCTGTCTGACTTGAGCACAACATGTATAAGAAAATGCTTGCTTTGCAAAATGCAGTTAAATCGTCTAACGGAAGGCAGCCCATTTTCGAATACTATGTTTGCGAATATGCATCCCGTCAATGGCACAAGCGGAACTGTTCTTTAATATCCGCTTACTTTAGGTTAGGTTGATGGATGCCCCTGTGACAATAGTCACGGCTGGCTTAGACCAAAAGTTGGGTCCATTGTGTCAATATGGCATATCGGCTTTACTTCTAACCATTTAGAGTAGAAGTCAACGAAAATGATAAAACATCGGTCCTGGAGAGGTCGGTGAAATTTATTTGGGAACGAGAGCATTTTTCCAAAGATTGCACGTACTGGAAGACAGCTGTCTTCGAATTTTCTTGGCGTGTATTGCTGACTTACCGCTATCCAACTCACTGACTCACATCACTGACTGTTGCTTTAATTTGCAAGTTGCCAGGGCGCCCAGCATTGAGTGCTTTCAGCCATAACTTTGAAAAGATTTTGGAATTAAAAAAACGGAATCCAAATAGTAAACAGTTCATAAACAAAATAATTCAGATATTCTGAATCGGTGTAGTTCCACTCATCCTACGAAAGTTACCGGCTATATGTCAAGTGTAATTTGTTACTGCACGGCAGTATACTTATTTTTTGGCAAGCTAACGGATTTGTTTTATAGTTTTGAAGAAAAACCACTTTTATGACGAACTTGATAGGTGGCGGGTTTGACCGAGTGTAGATCATTTTATTGGCTTCAGTGGGCTCGAAAAGCTTTCACACTCTGACAAATTAAATTTTAGCTATCTGATTCTTTGTAAGTGCTTGTTTTTATTGAATGTGTACAATTTTATGGTTTATCGACAACTTCTGCAAAAAAATACCTTAAAGTACATTCTGAAAAAATTTACTTTAAAGTACTATTTAAACGTGCTGTAAATCAACTTAAAAATTACTTTAGGAGTAATTATGTTTAAAGTGAGAAAACTAATTAGAAGAAAAGTGTTAAAATGTTCATTGCTAGCAGTTTTAGAGTGTAGCTGAAAAGACAATCACGGAGCTATCGGCTATGTTTTATATTCCGAATATTAGTGATGGTTTTTAGGTAACACATCCTGCCAGAGATAAGTTTCAGATGTAACACGCCTTTTCACCTAAGCTTACCATAGCTTAACCCCACTCGTAGGGTTGTCAGACGCTCGCGGAGGTGGTACTGTTAAAAAAGCATATATACCCCCGGCTTCGGAATTCGAGCCCGGGACCTCGTGTACAGTAGCCCGACACTAACCAACCACAAATTTTCCAGTCGTCTTTGACGTTGGTATTATGTGTCCCGAGAGTAGAAACCTTGCCATTGCCTGTCTGACTTGAGCACAACATGTTTAAGAGAATGCTTGCTTTAACAGAAGGCAGCCCATTTTTGAATACTATGTTTGCGAATATGCATCCCGTCAATGGCACAAGCGGCACTGTTCTTTAATATCCGCTTACTTTAGGTTAGGTTGATGGATGCCCCTGTGACAATAGTCACGGCTGGCTTAGACCAAAAGTTGGGTCCATTGTGTCAATATGGCATATCGGCTTTACTTCTAACCATTTAGAGTAGAAGTCAACGAAAATGATAAAACATCGGTCCTGGAGAGGTCGGTGAAATTTATTTGGGAACGAGAGCATTTTTCCAAAGATTGCACATACTGGAAGACAGCTGTCTTCGAATTTTCTTGGCGTGTATTGCTGACTTACCGCTATCCAACTCACTGACTCACATCACTGACTGTTGCTTTCATTTGCAAGTTGCCAGGGCGCCCAGCATTGAGTGCTTTCAGCCATAACTTTGAAAAGATTTTGGAATTAAAAAAACGGAAGCCAAATAGTAAACAGTTCATAAACAAAATAATTCAGATATTCTGAATCGGTGTAGTTCCACTCATCCTACGAAAGTTACCGGCTATAGTAGGGCATAATATGTCACAATAAGTCATGTTTGTAGCGGGCTCCAATCTTAGCCCATCTAAGGAAGATTGATTGATTGACTCCCCCTCCCTGCTATGGGTTCATACCGCTTCGATTACCAG
The DNA here is from genome assembly GCA_947623515.1 of Neoascia interrupta. Taxonomy (NCBI): domain Eukaryota; kingdom Metazoa; phylum Arthropoda; class Insecta; order Diptera; family Syrphidae; genus Neoascia; species Neoascia interrupta. Next base: position 148,248,434 of record OX392462.1, read on the forward strand.
GGTAAAATCTGACTTGTGTCGTAGGATATACGGGTTAACATCAAAGCGGTTACCCTACATCAGCGTATCTACTAAGAATCCTCCTCCGGCAAATGCCTGAAGAATGCCTACAGAAAAATGCCACATCCCTCATAAATTTCCCTCACCATATCCCAAGGTTTTCCCCTACAGGACTGGACCGGTACGGGCTAAGGCTGCTGCTTCGCTTACCCTCACTCCTCCACTCCTAGGGAAACACCAATACATAATCCCCTTGACGGTTACCTTGCATCAGCCTTTTGCCTAGGAATTCCCCCCCCCCCCCCCCCCAGAGGATAGTTCACTCCAAATTCGGTTACTCCTGCATTCGCACCAACCCCGCCCCTCTCATCCTCGAGGAAAATTCTCATCTGGAGTCCAACAGTCACGTGACCCCTTTTCTTCAGAGGAAGTCTCTCTCTGGTCCCGTCAACCTTGCTGACAGTGGTTCACACCGAAGCGGTTACCCCAGTCTTCGTTACCTTTTTCGCTTAAGTTTCTTACCAATCAGCCACTGATTGATGAACCTAGGCACAGGCTTATGTCGTCACTGTTTGCCTTGACCCTTCTCTTTCAAAACGGGTATAGTTATCATTTAGGTCCTTGGGCTAGTAACGGTGGTAGGTGGCTAGTAAAGTGGTATCACAATGGACCCAAGTGTGTCCCTGCTTGCGGCAGGACCTTACCTAGACCTAACGACAGACACCTTAGCTAACCTAACCTTAGGAAGATTGATAAGAACGTACAAGTATTTTCATTAAGGCACTCAACTGGATCCTATTGAGTGTACCTTATTTTGGATGAATAGAAACTTTTTAAAACTTTACGAGTTCTAAACTTTACGAGTTTCATACCAGGTATTGAATACTTATTTTTATCGTTGTTGTTTGAGAGTACCTACGTTTATTAATTTGTTGTATAAAAAGCTCGCATTTAAGGGGTTTCTGGCCTCAAAATTAGTATCTTATTATCTCACGAACGAAAACAACCAGAAAAAAGAAAGAAAGAAGGAAAGAAAGCTTCCGATGCCACAAAGCTTTTCTCCGCAAGTGTTCTTACGAAGGAGTGTAAAGGATATGCCGACAGAGTACCAATTATCAGCGTTAAATTTTCACGAACATTTTGGCAAGGATTTTCAATATTGGTCGACTAGCAAAACCCTCATTTAAAAACAGGCTAAGATCTAGCTAAGGCTAGATGCGAGTCTTTCACAACAATTGTAAAACTGTTCGAGGTTCTTCAAAGTTTTGTTGCATTGAGTTTTGCAGGCATTATTTTTGTAGGTTGGGCAGTGGCATATCATGTGTTTAATTGACTCTGCCTGTTTGTCGTCTCCGAAGTTCTCCATTTTTGAAGCAGAGTTCCTTTTACAGTCCGATTTCTCGAGTGAGCGTACAGATAGAGGGTTTGTACCTACTTTTTGGCGAAATACCCATTTTGTAGCCTTTTTTATATTTTTTGTTAATCTACATTATATCTCTTTGTTAACCTCTTAAATCCACTGTAGGTAGATAACTTATTTGTAATGAGCTGGGTTTTGATGATCTATTCGAAGGACTATTGACGAAACTTTAATCGGTTGCCATGTGGTCCTTTTACTTTCATGTAGCCACTGATATAATAGACCTTTTCTATTTCCTACGACCTCATACCAATCTGTCTTATACTGCAAGAACAATTTCGTAATCTTTTGAGTCTCTCTCTAAAAAAGTATTTCACATCTGCCGCTAATCTACGATTTGTCTTCGTACGCCATAACGCCGTAAATCAAAGACGAATTACGGAAAACCCTTTTTCGTACGTACTGTACTACACCCACTTTGTATCTAAATCCATTGTACGTACGACGTTACACCTAATTTATCTCCAAACAAAGAAAGGAAATATCTCGGGTTTTTCTCCTCCAAACGACCCTCCACGGTATTAAGTCATCAGAACAAGGCCAAAAAAGTATCTCTAAAGCGAAAATAATCATTTTTGGAAAATCTACAAAACACCATTTGTTGTGTCTCGGCTATGTGTACACTTGTTGTGGTGTAATCCGCAGCTGCCGCGGAAAACTCTTAAAAGAAAAAAAATTGAAAGGGAAAAGATATTGCCTCAGCCAACAAGTGCGGAAAACACATGTGTGTACTTTACTTTGTTAGATGAACATAATCATTCTGTCTTTTACTGTTTGTATCTCTGTGTGAAACGAAGCCTTTAGCATAAATTCGGAGAATCTGGCCAAAGAAAGGGCGCATTCAACACACAGTTTTGCAGACTTTTACTGATGTGGAATAGCAAATGCCTTGAAAGTGTATTCCACGGTCAATTACTTCGCGACATAAGACAAATTGCATTTCAATCAGATAATCGTAGCACTGACCAGCGCCACGTCAAAGTTTCACTTTTCAAATCTCCCGCGAGAAAGTTAAATCCCAACAAATCTCAGCCGCAATGAAATTCCACAAGTCTTGAAGTCACTCCACCGACCATCACCATATGAACACCGGACTAACTACAGTCTTTGGCCGCAGAGTCGTCCACTTTTTCTCCTCGAAAGACAAAAAGTTCAATCTCGCGTCCAATTCCGGTGGTTAAGTTGCACACACTTGGTCATTGATTTTTTTGCTTCCTTTCCTGGATCTGTGTCTAAGCCAAAAGAGAAACTATCAGCAATTTTTTTTTTATTTTTTACTCCACAAGACCACATTAGCTGAAGAACGAGATCAGCTTTGGATAGATATAGCTGGTTCCTGTTGCAACTATCCGCAGTTTGTGTTTCACTTTTACTTGCCATAAAAAAAAACGAGGAAAAAATAACATGTGAACTCGCCAGGTACTGGATATAGGATGTGGGCTAGAGTCATTGGCCTATAATGTGAGCCAACTTAAAGGTGAGCAGTGGTTGAGGTGAAATTATCCGAACCAAGGAAATGGGCTCCCTTGAGTACCTACCTGTAAAGTGTGATGAGGAAGCATTTTTCTACTTCATTTCGAGTTGATCCTTATTTTATTTCGAAATATATGTCTCGCTCGTTTAGCGCTGTTTTTTTTTTACCTCAGCAATATACAATTGATCAATTGTCCTGACTGTCGCCGGTATCTGCTATCCTTTGCCTCGGCTCCGGTGAGAAATATATGTGCGCCTGCCAATAACAGATCGACAAGAATCATTTAACGAATAGTATCTCTGATTCGAGTGGATGCAACGCTCGTTAACGTTTCAGACAATCGAATTGTGCTTTTGTCAGGAATGACTACGACAACGACGACGAGAGAGAAATATTTTCAGGAAGGATGTGGATTTATGCAATTGCATGGGACTGGGCTGATTGATCCGATGTACCCATAGTACAGATTGGAATCTTTTATAAATGGTTCCGCTTCACAGGTATGATGCAATATTGTATTCCTTGATACAAATTACAAATGGCTGAGCGTTTTATCAATGTCGATTCAAAGACACATTTCACAAGCATCGGTGAACTACAGTTTGCTTTCATGTCCAGACAAAAGCCACCTTAAAATAAAAGGATCTTTATGCATTGCATTTGACTTCCTGGGATTTCCTTTGTTCTAATAGAAAAACATCTTTCGTAGAAGATAATCATTTGTTGGACAAGCTACAGAAATAAAAACACTGCCATTCTTACTGAGAAACCCCCGCCTTACTACAGAAGTCACATATGTTTATGTGTCTTTAGGTACTGCGGAGTTTTTCGTGAGAAAATATAGAGGAAGGTCTATGCAGGGTTGAAAAAAAAAATATTTAAAAAGCTTTATTCTGCCAAGGGCGGGTAATATGGGACTGCCTGTCAGTTGATTTGGCGGAATAGAGTTTGCTCTCGCATGTGACTTTTCTACAAGTTTTTTTTTTGCCTACAAGCTGGTTGTTATCATCAGAAACTCATGATCAAAATTAGTGAGTCCTAAGCCAGCTTGTGCGAACGACAAAACGTTTCACTTGGAGGGATTTGGGGATACCTCATACGAGGAAAGTGAGATGAGGAAAAAAAAGTTGTCGCGAATTAGATGCTATAACAAAATCCTATACTCTTTTCAAAACGAAAGACAAATTAAAACTAAACAAAAACTTTAATAATCTTTTGTTCAAACGGTAATTAATGTACAAACTTAGATAAAAAGACAGCAAATTTCAATTCGAAGTTAGAATAAAAAAAAATTAAACAAACCTTATTCTTCCAAGGACGGGTGATTTGGTACACCATATCTGGTGATATGGCGCATCCAAGTTTTATATATAACTGTTTCCTTAGGTTAGGTTAAATACCAGCCCTAAACTTATATGCTGGCTTCCTGATTTGGGCGAAGTGGTTGAGGAAACCAGTCTCGGTATAATCCTGTTCCAAAGGTCAATTGGTTTAAAACTTACCCGTAAAGGGTATTTTGGGCCAGCAGAATAATGGGAGCCCCTCACTATAGGAAGCCCTTCAGTCATTTGACTTGAGTATGGGAGTGGTGTTGTGAATAGACTCTAACAAAATTATTTTGTGACCAGTGAGCGGCATAACTTAACCGAAAAGCTAAGGCAGGGGAACCGTTTTTAAAAATCAGATTTTGCCTTGGGGGAATGTGAAAAGAAGACATCCTGTCCGACGCTGCTTAATTTGTATGATCGCTCGGCGGGTTAAGAACGACTGTTCTGGTGAGCACGTTAGGAGGCCCTAAATGCTCATCAAAACAGGAGAATACACTGCACCCAATCTTACTTCTGTCTAGGATAATTCTTCTCTGGGCATGCCTGTCAGATTAGTCTTGAAGAGTCGAATTTATTCCATTTGTAAATCTTGGCAATTTTAGGGAGTTTTATACGGCGCCTTTTGACGCTGTTTTTGGCTGTGCCTTTCGCTTTCAACACCAAAATTTCTGCTACCCTATTTTTTCTTGAGTATTTGCAGTCAAATCTAGAGTTCTTATGCTGCACTAGATTTATTTTACTAGACCTAGAAGCTTATGTCCGAAATTATTCTAAGTTGTGTTGGCTTACTAATTTTCGCCATTTATTCAGGAGTGATGTCGCTTAATATTATTTCCAGTTCTATTTCCATGTCCATCTGGAAAATCATGTCCATCAAGAAATCGATGGTATTTGACAAGAGACCCTTTTTAATTCAGTTTCACCTAAATCTTGCGATTTAAGAAACGCAGTAAAATTTCCAGAATTTTGAAAACTGAATTCTGATATAGTACAATTCTGTAAAGTGTAAAAAAAAATTTGGGGCCATTCAAAATTGTAACCTAACCCCAAACGATGTAAGCCGTAAGATCACAATCGACGAATCAATTATCCAAGAAAGTGGCCCACTTTACAATTTTATAGTCCACCAACTAAATAATTGTGGAGTGGGCTAAAAATCTGTTATGGACTGCAATGCACTATGCTCTGGAAGGAAGGAATGGTGGATTCTTCTCTTTGATGTTGATCAAATAAGTCAACTTCCTACTTTTTGGACAGAGATCAACATAAATTTGACGTATTGTGCGTTTTAAGCATTAGCATACGTCAAGTTAATCTTCTTTTTTCCGGTGGAAACACTTTGAAATTAACTTTTAACCTGCCTAAGCTAAGCTCTGTTTTATGTGCGGTGGAAATACCATATAACTTTATATATGTATATCTTTATTTTTTTAACACCACACGTTTATGCGGAAGTTCTTCCTACAGGTATCGAGAACTTACCGACAGAGAAAATTTTCTCAAAATGCCGGTCAAATTCGGCAAGAAATTTCAGGTCCCCCGATGTATGTGAAGAATACTCACAGAAGAAAACTCACAGCAAACATGGTAGGAAAAAGTTGGCCTTGACTCATCTCGATATGTGTAACGCTTCTCGATTCGATTCTGTTGCTGCAAGTTTTGGTAAAGAACCCATGGCAAGGACCTTAGATCTTTGATGACACATCAACGTTCACATTCGATTTATTCTGCAATTTCAAAGAAGGCTCTCTTTTAAAATGCAGAACTGTATTTTTTGTAGCCAAACCCAGAAGTGCTCTTGGGCTTAAACTATGGTCGTGTTATTTGACATAGCAACAGTTTGAGTGGAAAACCTGTACCAATTTTCCAAGTACTTTCAAACTAAAAAAGAAGTCTCAACTTCAAAGCGCTCTTCAGCTACCTATCTGGGCCAAGGTCTATAGTTTGTAACAAAAGTGTCAAGAGCCTTTATGACAGCAAACCAAATCACCTTTCGGTCAGCTGCTTTCTATTTGTAGTTTTTTTACTTTTTAAATTACATTTTAACTTTGAATTGAGTGTTAAAGTTACCCTACCCAATCGACTTAAAATGATTTTAAAACCTTTGTTGCTTTAGTCAAATTTACTTTTCTTTGACAGTTTTTTTTCCAAAAAGTTTAACATAATCAAGGTTCTCGAAAGTTTTAATGCGGAATAGAATTGCTGCCACTGCAGGTAGTTTAAAGTAGTTTCTATTTTTAATTAAAACGTGTCCCTTTAATTTCAAACAATACATTTTATTATTTTTTTAAGGCAAACTGCACATAGCTTATAAAACCAACATTAAAATAGTTTAATATACGTCTTTATGGAGATTATCTGCATGTCTACGAACAGACCCCAAATGTCTGTTCCCCTTAAATTAATATTCCATAGCGCTTATGCTCCAAAGAAGACGCACCTTTAGCCCCTTGGCATAAAGGAGTTAAACGCGGTAGTAATAATTACTTTTGATGAGTTTTTCAGCTCATAGTCCTCAACCCTGTTTAAGGGGTTGGGGTTTTTATCTCTTACTCTTTTTTTTGCTGGGAAATGCACTTTTTGAAGTTTCAAGATGAGCCATGATGGTTATGGTGCTTTGCTTAAAAGAGGAAATTTTGCTTCGCCAAATGGCTTTAATGGCAAAGTTTGCACAGTTTATGGCTGCGGTGGCGGTGTGGCGGGTGAAATTTATGTAAATTGAAATGCCATCATCGCCCGTTAGCAAAGATGTTACTAGGTCTTAAGACTATGTTCTATTAGTGTGACGATATGTCTTGACAAAACTTGCCGAGGATTTTGTTTAGAAGTTTACCGCACCATCAAAGTAATCTGTCAGGGATGCACGCAAAGTTTTCGAGAACAATTTCTCTACCGTCTGTGTTGCGCAAGAGTGCAATATGCGGGTGCGGGAGTTTGATGGTTTTGACGGTTTAGTGTTTCATTATTTAAAAGGTTCCAGTCTAATGTAAATTCCTCTAAGGACCTTGTGGGAAAGTGAACAAGGAAACTTGTATTAGATTGTGGATTTTTAAAAAGCCATGCTTTGTATCCAAATACACTTAGTTTTGCGGACTAAGAAGTAAGGGCGTTCCAAGGGAATAGCGTAATTAAAGCCAAGGGATGCAGTAGTTTTGGTAGCATCATTTCTGCAATTAAGGTAACTTTTCAAAAGCTAAAAAAAGTAAGCCAAATTTGTTAAAATACGAACTAAGTGCCAAGTTGTTAAGCTCTTTTAAGTAATGAAAACTCTTATTAATCTAATTCGAGTCGTTCGCAACGATGTATGGAGTAAGTTTAAGTATTTCCCTACGGGTTACCATAGGAGAGCAAGTACTTGTGTACTTAAAAATTTTAGGTGAGCAAGAGAAGAAAGCTGCAAATACTCTTAGTTTAACGGGTAAACCACACGATTAATCATATTATAAATGGCGCCCAATGCTAGCATCTGGATATCTGGCAACCAAACTGACTTTTCCGAAAAGTGGCCAATAATCCACAATCGATTTCTGCCACTGTATGATTGTGTCTATGCGCTTCTGATCTGTTCTCAGGAGCGCATAGACACAATCATATCAGAGCTCAATTTGAAAAGCGCTACATTTTGACACATTGTTAGTAGACTTAATGACAGTTAAAGTTCGCTGGAAAACCCTTCTATGTAGAGCACGCCCAATACCTAATCCTCTTCAAAATAATATTCTACAATTATGATGAATATAGAAAGATCCAGTGTGGAAACCTGTTTGTTCTCAATCCAGCGACAAACGAAAAATCCAGGAGTGTTTGTCTCAAAATGAGCGCCTTCCTGGACGGCGTCTTGCTATCCAGGTTAGAGTCGGCCGAATATTAAACACTTCTTTTTCTTCAAATAAGCAAATAGAATGGACAACAATTAAAAGCATGCCAGATGCAAAATTGAAATACTCTGATGGTCTTATATTTGCATTTTTCCGTAAAGGCATAACACTTGCGGGGGTAAGCTTTGGTGTTTCTATGCAGAACTTTTATGTTTCTTACTGGCTCATCAGCATTTGCGTGTTGGATGGAGATTTACTTTTCTCTTCTATCTTTGCTATCCTCAAATTTGTTCTGCTCGCAATAATAATAAAAAAAATCCAGTGTTTTCAAGGTTGTCTTTCGAAAGGACTAAAACAATTTTGGATCACTGTTTTATTTGTTGGATAAAATTTTTAAGTTCCAAAGACTTCAACTGGAGTCGGATGATTTCTAGTGAATGATAAATACTTCAAAGTGATTTCAAAGAATGCAATGTAATCCTAAAGAATTGCATTCAATTGACTTCGACCATAAAATTAGTCGTAAAGACTGATCCAGTTAAGATTCAAACAGAATGACATATTTAAGTCTCGACCTCTATGTAATAAAATTAAATCAATTGAATCACAAAACATGAAAAACCTTCCAAGAATTCAGGGATTGCGTTACAAAAGATTGCTCCTACAACTCTGCTGAAATGGATACAACCTAAAGCTAGAAGAGTTGTATGAGCAATTACTTCTTTTTCGTACAGTATTTGCTACGCCTTTTTAAAAAGAGAGCTCAGGGGCCAACTAAATCAATGTTCTAAGCAAATCAAATAGTTTGGGGTTGAAATACAGCAATGAAAGTTTGGTATTGCTGTTGCTTATGGTCTTGGTAAGGAGCCTACAGCCTCGTTTCGTAAAAAAAAATCAAATTATTAATTCCTAAACCTGGCTAAAGTCTCCGGGACCGGATGGCATTCTCCCGATCGTGCTACAAAGAGCACCGGAGTCGGCAATCCAAAACATGATGGGAATTCTCAGACACAGTCTAAGAATAGGTTATATTCCTTCAGCCTGGAGGGAAGTAAGAGTAATTTTTATACCTAAAGCAGGCAAACAGGGATATACGGCAGCAAAGGTTTTTAGACCGAAAAGTCTCTCATCTTTCATTCTTAAAACTCTGAAACGACTACTTGAACTTCACATTAGGGCTAGATGCAGCAATGGCTTTCTAATGGCATCGCAGCATGCATATATGAAAGAAAAATCCACAGAAACCGCCTTGCATGAGGTGGTAGGAAAAATAGAGAGGAGTATATATTGTATTGAGTTTGCGATGGCTGCCTTCCTTGATATTGAAGGGGCCTTCAATAACGTGGAGAGTAGTGCAATTGAAAGCGCTCTAGTAGACGCAAGAATTGAACCCTGTTCAATCCATTATAAACTGGGTCTTCAACATGCTTGCGAATAGAATTATTAACTCTTCGATTGGGCAAAGCTCGATTAGAATGTCTGTAATCAGGGGAACACCTCTGGGTGGGGTATTATATCAACTCTTCTGGGTTCTAGTTATCAACAACACGTGGTGGTAATGTTGCATGGAAAGTACTTAAATATCTTAAGTGAAATCATGAAGGGTGCTCTGGGGGCGATCAGCATCTGGACCCAAAGCTGTGGTCTCAGTATCAACCCTTTGAAAACGGAACTGGTTCTTTTACCAGGAAGTACAAGATACCGCAATTCAAACTCCCCAAGTTAAATGGGGTGGAATCATCCCTATCGGATAGTGCAAAGCATCTGGGTGTAATCCTAGACAAACAAGTGAATTGGAATCTTAATGTAGGGGAAAGAATCAAAAAGGCATATAACGCTCTTTTTATCTGCAAGAAATCGGTAGGGAAAACTTGGGGCTTAAAACCCGCCATGGTCCACGGGTTGTACACCGTGGTGGTAAGACCCATTCTTACTTACGGTGCCTTGGTTTGGTGGAAAGCAACAAACAGAAAAACAGTTTATGGAAAATTATCAGCGGTTCAAGGAACGGCTTGCATAGCTATCACAGGTGCGCTCCGTACTACACCTACGGAAGCTCTGAACACTCTGCTGAACCTAACACCGCTTGATCTACAGATAAAACTAGTAGGAGGGTTACAATCCGCTTAGGCGAATCGTTGGATACCCCATCCCAATTGACTACTTTCAAGCTCCGAATTGTGTCATAAATCTTGGTTGTTAAATTTCAGTTTCTATTAACTTCAACTGTATTTAGAATTTCTCAGTTAAAAAATCTTCTCCCTTAAAAAGGGGCGTGGCATCCACCCCTTTTCAATTACATCGTTTTTTTTGTTTATATTTTTTATCAGAAGTGATATACACGTGTTGATTGCATTTGCACATTAAAAATTTGGTTTATACTTTAAAACGCCCCCAAAGGAGGGCGTGGCAAAAATTTATTCATTTCAGTTGATAGCTTTCACACATATCTGAACATTTTATAGCGCTAGAAGTCTTTTGGATTCAAAGAAAATATGTGGAATAAAAAATGCTTAATAAAATGCAAATGAAATATGACCACGCCCAAAAGGGGGCGGTTTTTGCCTTTTTTTGAAATGTCAATCACAATACACTTTGAGCAATAAATTTGAGATTCCTACGACAATTTTGAATTTTCATGCTAATAAGTAAAGTGAGCGTGTCAGTGGGCGGATTTTAAAAATTTTTACACTTGTACTGCTTCGGGACCTAGAAAGAACAGATATTAAGTTTCAAGTTCCTAGCTCAAAATTTAAGGCCTAAAAACTACCGACACACGGACGGATGGGTGGACATGGCTCATTCGACTAACAATTCGGTCTCGATTATATGCCCTTAAGGAATCAAACTAAATATACCTCCTATCCTATGGGATGGGGTATAAAAACTTGCTGGCAATAGTGCGCTACGGCTCACTTACTTAAACTACTTCAAGAGCAGTAGCTACGGACGCGACATTTGACGCTCGATCCTGTCGGAGATACTGCCAGGCAATCCAACTTTAACGGATGAAATTCCCTCCCTTGTCGACTTTGACACACCGTATGACGTCATTTATCCAGTGAGAAAAGACTGGGAAAATAATGAAATTGCAATTTTCACAGACGGCTCGAAAACAGGGGAAGGAACAGGTTCTGGTATCTGGTATCAATGATCAAGGCATTGTGCAGTCAGAACCGAGTGAGACTGTGCTGGGTGCCAGGACACTGATGTATAGAGGGTAACGAACAAGCTGATGAGCTTGCAAGAAAAGGAGGGCTCCTTCTAAACGGTGTTGTTTCTAACATCAAACCAGCCCTCTGCGTAGTTAGAGGTACTATTGAGAAGAAAATTTCAGTGACGGCCAACCAAAGGTGGTCTCGTCTGGCTGGACACGGGGTATCTCTGGCCACGACAAGAACGAAAAAGGATCGAAGGCACTATTAAAACTGAGCAGGGACAAGCTAAGGGCTTTGGTGGAAGTGCTGACGGGACATTGTCTCCTGAGGAAACACGCAAGGAAGCTCGGGCTTTTTGACACAGATGTTTGTCGATTCTGCAGTGATCTGCATGCGGTTGAGGATATAGCACACATACTGTGCGAATGCGAGGCAATTTCGCGTGTGTGCGGAAAATTTTTAGGGGAATATTTCTTTGGAAGTTTGGAAGAGGTACATGGCACAAACTTCAAGGGCCTTCTTGGCTTTTACAGGGAAATTGGCTGTTTCACGGTGAATGCTTAGGTTGTTTTTGCCTTTTGAATGTTATTTTCAACTGGTTCCCCAGGGCTCGCGTTGGACCCGCTTTGGTGCCTAGTGTCTGTGTGGTCCTTTTCTCCACACCCCTGTTAAACCTAACCTAACCTAACCTAAACCTGGCTAAAACCTTTGATTCACTCCCTCTTGAGAGGTTCGTACGCTGTTTGACCCCTTACTCGATCTTTTGGTTGGCTACAGCCTCATCAAATCATTTTTTTGCTTACTTCCTTTTGAATACATTTATATACTATAGTATATGGTGGAATGAATAACTGACCTTCACGATTAGTTTGTTTTCCTTTTATTTCTAGCTTTAAGTAGGTATTTAGTCTTAAAAAAATAAACATTAAAAATATACTTGTATCCCGTTGAGCTTAAAATACAATTTTCCCACGAAAACAATTAATTTTTCTCCATCGTATTTCTCTTAACTTTAATGAAAATTTCGATTAATTCAATAAATCACATCAGCAGGTGTTTGTTACGACTTACGCGCATCTGTCAAGTGAGAAGTGATGACACATTTCATGCAATTAAGAGCTAATAGAAGGTTTATTATTTGTTTTTTTTTTTTTGTTCTAAGAACCTTGGATTGAATCAAATCAAAACGAGGTCAGGAACAGTTGATTTTTAATTATTTTACTCTGATTATCTTTTTTACGCAAATCCAACTCACCTTTTTTATAAAAAGAAGTAAATTTAATATTTTGTGTAAAAACTTAAACTTGTTTATAAAAAAATTAAGTATTTTTTATAGTAATTATATATATTTTATTATATAAAACTAGTCTTAAAAGGACATTGTAAATTAAAGCTAAAAAAATCAAAGTTTAACATAAAATCTTTGCAAATTAAGTTTAGTATCAAAACGAATTTTCCTATTTGGAGGACACCTTACTAGCAGTGCCTCATAAAAAATATCATTAAATCTACCCAATTTACCAGTCAAGTGCTACGTCAGTTGAAAACCATGGCGAAAACTTACCTTCGTCGTTGTCTAAAGGATCGTCCCTCCAAACTCAATCTATACTACATCCCCACGTAATTTTTCCCCATCCTCAGCTTCTGGCGTGTCCTCTAACGGATGTGCTCGACACTGATAACTCTTCTCTTTTCAGGCAAAGAAAAAAGTTTACCCCGTCAACTGTAACTACTGTGTGTGCGCTATGTTGTGTACATGCTTCGTTCTTTTTTAAAAAAGTTTTTTTTTTTTTTTGTTTTTTGATTAATTATCCTTTTTTTTGTGTGAAATTTTTTGACGATAAAATTAAAACAGGGCACAACACTAGTGCCTTGGAAACTTTACGCTCAAGGACGACACGGGTGCTACAAACATCAGACTAGCGAAGGATGTTCAAAGGAAAGTTCCACTTTTTTATTTATGCAAATTGCTCGACGATGTTCTACTCCTTTTCTCGTTGTTTTTTATTTAATTATAAATTTGCATAATTTATATGTCTTTGCTGTTGGGTTGTTGTTCTTTTGCGCTGTGGCTAGAAACGCTAACGATAAAGTTTAAGAACACTATTAAGATGCATTAGCTTCCGTACCGAATGCGATGGCAGAGGTATGTGTTTATCCTTAGCTGTTGCTGAGGATAAGGTTTTATTTTGATGAATTTTTCAAATTTGTTGGGAGAATACCTCGAATAGCAAACGTCTCAAAGGTAGTAAATTTTAAGAAATTTTGTCATTTTTGATCATTTGAATGCGAGTTGGGGGGTACTTGGGGTGATGCCACGTTGTGATTAATGGTCGAAACAAAATTTAGGGATGTAAATCAAACCGTTAAGCAAAGTTCTTTTACGCAGCTTAAACTTTCGCGTTTGAAAAAGTTTTTATAAGATGGTTTGCATTTGTGGAAATATGGGATAGTGTTGCCTTTAGAGTTTTTGCTAAGCCATACATGAAATAAGTTGTTTGTAGGCATTTTTCAACCCGTCTCCTCTGGGTTTGAACCACGGGAGTATTTCAGCATGTATTGCGAGCCGCTTCTCTTCACAAATATCTTCTGTAGAATCGATGACTTAAAGAAAAAGGAGATTTTTTCTCTACTACAATGAATTTTATTGATATTTCTGATTCAGCCTAAATTTCACCTAAATTTTTCATCGAATGCGTTGGAAAATTTCAGTAAACTCCACAATTAGAAAAGGGCTCATATTACGTCGCTTCCACGAGAGCTTCCAAAACGCTGCGCTCATTAAATTGTGCACAATACCACTTCGATCCATGGTTTTTAAAACTGGACCCGTGATTTCATAGCAAATAATTTCTATTTTCACTAATGAACAGTGCCGGCCAGTGCATACAACCGTGTGGAACCCTGTTTTTTTCGCTCATACAGAAATCCGATTAGATTTAAGTTTTATGTGTTCTATTTATAGAACCCTTATCAATATGACAAATATTCATTTTAAATCCTCAGATAAAATACAAATGTGTCCTCATTGAAAAAATAAAAGCAAGTTTATAGACCCCTTGAGACCTCATATGCCAGTGCGCAAGAACTTCAAGTACAACAATAAAACCTCTAAACTAAAAAGCATACACACTTTTCAATTTAAATCGTCCCCTCCTTCCCCTAAATCTTATAAAATCTGAATTATAAAATTTCTTTATGTCTCCCATTAACACAAACTTCCTCTCCCAATGTGTTTCCTGTTTCACAACACAGCCCCATGTTAAATCACACTTAAGTGTTTCAATTGTTTCCAATAACAACTTATTTTAGTTATTTTCACTTATCCTCGTTCTGCCACAATCCTTTTATATAAACACCATAGTTTTGTGCATATCCTTTTTGTTATCTTTGCTTGTGACATTCCCTCATCATTTCGTGTATCTCTCCTCTTGAAAATAATGAGATCAGAAATAATGCAAAAGGTTAAAACAAAAACCGAAACCAAGAAGCTTGAATTCCCATATTAAAATTAATGAAAACAAAGAGGGTATACATTTGGGGTGGCAACCCTGATGCATGGTGTGTTATGCTGGGGCAAGGTTGAGAACCCAAATAGGTCAAGTGTTCTACAAACATGCCATTAAACGGCTTGTTTTATTTCGGGCATGAAAATGGATCAAAAAAATGAAAAAGGATTCTTTGGGAAAATTTCATGTTTTTCTTATCATTCTGTGATGAGGTGGCGGTTATTATTCTTTTTTTTTTTTTTTTTGTTCTCATTTCTCTTAAGTTAAGAAAGTGTACTTTGTGGCAACACTTACTCTTGATGGAAGGTTTTAATGGATTTATTTATGTTCAATTGTCAGAGACTGGTCATTGAGACTTCTTTGCGAATGAAGTGTCGGTCTGGCAACTAGAAAGGATTAACAAAGAGTTGATTATGTGAGTACTTGTGGGGGGAGTTTTTTGAGTTCCGACATCTCTTTGAAAATTTTTGATGCAAGCTTGCTTCAAAAACAGCCAACTAAATTTGCTCAGAAAATATTTGTGATAATGTTAAGGAGTTGACTGGGAAGGCACTGGTGGTGAGGGTCTCAAATTAAGGACTTATAGGCAATCTTGCAGACGGCAATGCCTACAGCCACATTATATCATTTTATTATTTTAAATATTATGCACAATTTGCTTATTACAAAATTATTACTATTGACCAAAATCCCATTAAAGCCATCGACTTAATTGTCACATCCACGTAATTCTCATAACTCTCATAGAACGCCAAAACATAGGTAGTTCTGCTATATAGGTAAAATGGTTCTAATGGTAGTCTCTACCTTAGGTGTTTTCTGTCGTGATAGATAGGTCTCCAGACAGCTTAATTACGCCTTGCCCAAACACAAAATTTAACTTTTTTTCCAATCGAGATTTATAAGAAAATCGAAAGAATACTATGTGCCTTAATAGCAATATGCTAGTTGGCTTTTATTAAGATTGATGTTTGATATTGATGTAGTTAATATTATAAGTTATTAATATTGTTATAATATTTATTAATACTTGATGTTTCGCCAGCTGAGGGTGGTACCATAGCACCTTAACTTTTTCTTATGAAAAACTCTTTAGATGGCTTATAAGAGTGGCTTGCCTAAAGACTCGAAAATCCTGGTGATTAGGCTTGGAAATCTTCTTTTTCCTTACAAGTGATATTTTGAATAATGCTAGGTTAATGCATTTAGGCCACAATGCGATTTTGATGTCTAGATATTTCTTTTAAGATCAGAGGGTCAATGAATTTGAGTAGTAAGGTTTAAAGTTAGCAAGTTTACTTTGGTTTCGAAATTCTTTTTTTTCTTGATAAGCAGGATCGTTTTAAAATACCCTGAATGAGATGGAAAATGAAAAATTAAATCGCTTTTCCATATTTTGTTTAAGGTGGTCCCTGGGTGGACCTGGGCCTCAGCCAACATGCTTCGCCAGCTAGCTCTGTCTCCAGCTAATCGTCTCCAGTTTCGATTGCGTAGTTGGTTTAGGCGAAACTGGAGATGGCTAGTTGGCCCTTCCACTTGCGTGTGCCACCTGAGTCTCGGCGCTTTTCTACTGCGCCGTCCCTGCGGGATGGAGTCGAAGATTTTCGACTGGCTCTAGATGAGCCAGCCATCGTAGCCTTTGTATTTTGACTCTTCTGGCTAGGTCGGTGTCGCTCTACAGCCCATTTCATTACCCGGCTTGGGATTCAATTTTTAGTGAAGTGCAAACATTTGATGCCTGTAAAACTTTAGAGAAAAGGGGTCGAAGGTATGAGGTCACCAAAATAGTTTGCGTTATTATTTCGGGCCATGTTAGCTCATGGTCTTCTTATCCTCATCTCAATGTCTTAGTCTGTTCCTGAAAGAAACTCTGCTCATTTTATTCTTCTTCTTCACACTTCTTCGTTCATTTGATGATGTGCGCTAAATTGTTCTCACAAGTGCAGGATTTTTACACTAAGATGATTCTTGTTCTGCATACTACCATCCTCTGTATGCTAGTTGGCATAAACACGCAACTTCCCTGGAACCAATACTCAAATAAGCCCTGTCCTGATAGACAGAATCCTGATAGACTGATAGGCAGAAAGACAGTCGTTTAGTACAAAAATAATGGTGTCTTTTAGTAATCGAATAGTGTTACCTTTCGGAAAAGCTTCGTTGATCCACTGCTTTATTCTTTCATGTATAATTGTAATTTAGCAAAATTCTTTGTTCGAAGCCTGGTTGGGCAAGAAAATCTTTTATATATTTCGAAGGCGAATCTGTTAACGAAATCTGTTAACGAAATAAATTTTCTCATTGTATTGGTTGTCACTCTCCAGATGATAACTGCACCCATATGAGAACATATGTTCAACAAGTCCCCAAAACTAGGTTCGAGAGTACGCATAATACTAATATTTCTCTTGCCAACTGGAATAGCATGAGGCTAAGGCTTCTTTACACATTTAAATGCTTTTTATAAGGTGTACATATTTGTTTCAATTGTAATCGATTTTCCGAACTTCACTGAGGTATTTCTGTCCTTTTCCCAACTTTTCGCACTTAATGGGAAAGGACAAATAATTAAAGGACTTCACACTGAAGGTCTCGCCATAAAAGGCTAAGACAAGCTTAGGTTGGCTTTCAAAAATGTTCCAGATCCGTTCCTATGCCACGACCATAATAGCATTTTGCTTGATAACATTATGTTTTCGTTCACCTTTGTTGGCTTAAGATAGTCTAAATTAAAGGCCCAACCATAATAGATCGGACCATGTTTTAGATGTTTTAGATCGGACAATCGGTTTCGGAAATATAAACATCCAAAGTTGAAAAAAGTGACACAATTTTTAAAATTGATTTAAAATTCTCAACGCATAACGAAATGCTCAAGACGTTCACAGTGGAATAACATGATTACAAATCTTTTAGCAGAACATGAGTGGGATTTTCGTCCTATTTCGACTTTCGATTTAGCCTATTATAGTTCGGGCCTAACTGAGAGGTTCGACGCGGAAATTGGACAAAAGGTGCTACCTGTGAGAAACATATAAATCTCATACGATATTCTAATCGTTAAAAAATAAATATATTGACGCATCAGCTCCAGGTGAACCAGGGCCAACTTTTTAGCCATGTCTGCTGTGTTGCAATCTTCACATACAAGGGGGGCCTACAGTTTTTTACCGGATCCGAACGGCACTTTGAGAAGTTTTTCGAGACAAGTGTAATTTTCGGAGGGAAGTATAATTGTGAGTGGAATTGGAAGTGTAATTGTAACAAGTGTAATTGTCAGAACCTCGCGGAGGTGGGGACCGTTTTTTCAGGTAGCAGAGGTGGAATTTGAATCAAGACCTCCGGCGGCGTAGTAAGCACACACACCGACCACTTCGCCACGGCACCCCAACCATAAATCGTTTACTTAACTCTATTATGGGCGCCGTAAGCGTTAGGAAAAATTAAATGAGATTTTCTGTATGATTTGACAACAGGTTTATTTTAGCTAAGCCCATTTTCAAATGCATTTCATTCAATATATTTGTTCAAAATTGAAAAACATTTACTTAATATATTATGTAGAAAATACCTATGTAGCTGTACAGTTTTCTTATACCTTATACAGGTCTCGGACCATGCCCACGTTCGGAGGTACAATTTAAAGAAAACCTTAAATTAAAAAAAAACTTTAAGTTTAAGCCTTATTTAGGAAATACGTGATAAGAAATAAAATTTGTCACCAAAGTTTAACCAGATATTTTGGTTTTCATTTGTTTTTCATTTCATTCTACTTTGTCGTTTCTACATTTCGTACGCGCCCATTTTTTAAGGGTCGATTTTACATATAGTTTTATTTGCATCGAAAATTTCATTTTTGCGTTTATCTTATTGCAACTCATATGGTAGCTCCCATCTCCTAAATTGCGGAGTACATTGTGAGAGCTTCCGAAAGTCGGGTAGATGTGACAAATGGATTATTCAGACTCATTCTCCAAAGAAAAATACAGCAAAATGCGCCTAGGGCTTTTGCCTGACTTCAGAAAATGTTCGATATATGTAGATCGCCATTATTTCGGTTAAGGCAAAAAACTTTCGGCTCTTCCTCTAAAACCGAGCAAAGGTGGCGCGCTGTAGTCACGATTTTGAAGTGCAAATAAAAGTCGTTATTCATTTCGTATGTGCCCGTTTTCAATCAGTGCGGAGTTCAGATTCAGACAGAACTTTTAAGGACTCGCGATCAGCATGCGCGAAGGACAATGAATCAACACTTCAAACGAATAAAACTTATGCCTTTCTGTAGTCAAGTCCAAGTTCACATCCAGTATTTCATCACCCCATACTACATTATAGCCTTCATCCTCATCACACAGTGGCGGCTGGCACATTGTGCACCCAGTATTATTTAGAAACACGGTTAATTCGCTTGTTTTCTTCATTATAAATAAACAGATTAGGTATGCGGTGAAAACACTTTGTGTTTACAGCGACAGCGACGGACTGATTTTTCCCGCTCAGAAAAACGACGTCGAATAAAAATCTTTCATGTTTGTGCATTTGAGGAAACTTTTTTGATTAATCTCGTCATGGGGTTTCCGGTGCGAAAAATATAAGCGTTTGCAGGAGTGTGAATGTTCATATAGCAGTGAATCTACATCCTGAAACAGCTAAAAATAAATCAAAACATTCCAAATGAATACAGGAGCATAATTGGATTTTTCCAACACCTGTGTAGTGAGTGCGGGGGGAGCTTGTTTCAAAAAAACGAAATAAATCAAAAGTGATGTGGCACATAAATAAAAAATTAGACAAGATCCTAGCACTCGGTTTTTCATTTATCCAGCATGGCTCCCTAAAAAAAAATCACTCCAACCAACGTTGCGTGTGAAACGAACTATTACTGCAGCTGACCTTAAAAATAAGGAATCCTCATTATGTAGATACACGTAATTTTATTGTTTTGTAAGTTTTTTTTTCTGTATAGGTACATACATACGTCTATACCGAGAGTTACTTTGGGTCTTGTTAAGGAACTATTTTTTTTAGACTTCCTTTCACTGGCTTCAATCCCTTATCGTCCGTATACGGCTTTTCTTGTATTTTTTTTTTAATTTTTAAAAAATTTTCCATCTGGAAAAAAGGTAATAAATATCTAATAAACGAAAAATATTTGCACCATCGAAAGCAGAGATGTTCAGATAAGACTCACTGTTGGCAGTTGTTGAGAGGAGGAGGGATGAATGGGTGCTTTGGTTGGGTGTTCTTGTAAAAGACATTTCTTTTGTTAGGGACTGCGAGTTTTTCGAAATGATTTCGAGACTAAGAATATGAAAAAATCGGAAATTATGGCAGCAAAGGAAAAGGAGGCGATATTAGAGTTTTTTTTTTGTCGGGAAGTGAAATGGATGTATCCCTTATTTCGCCATCGTGTTTCTGAAGAGTGAGGAAATAATAAAAAAAAAGAAGTAAAATACTTTAACAATTTAAGGGTGTTTTTGAGATTAATTTTTCAATGTAAGTTTTTTTTTGTGTACCTCCTTGGCAGTTAATTTGAATGACGCATGTTAAAAGCATTTTTAAGATACGTACTAGATGTAAGAAAAAAAGGAATAATTGCATATCACAATTTTTTATTTGATTTGAGTAGAGTTAATTACTCTTCTTTGCCCATATTACACACTCAAAAAGCTTAGTCAAGAAAGGCAATTTCTTTAGGAATCAATAATTTTTTACGCGTGGTCAATGGTGTCAGAAGAGGGTATGAAAACGTCTTAGAAAACGCATTTCTCAAGTCAATCATTTGGACTTATGTGTTATGTTATGATGTGGTCCTGGTTTTATGATCCTGGCGGTGTGAATCATAAAAATACTTATAGAAGTTGAGACTTTGTCCCGTTGACTACAGAGGCAAAAAGAGCAGAATAAACCAGTAAAAGTTGTTCGAATAGGTGGATGTTTCATCCTCACCGTAGGAGAGCTTACATTTCAGTTGGCCCTGGAACCATTTTAATTTCTAGACTATTGTCTAAATTTATTTAAAATCAAGTGAAGGTGGAAAGATGGTTCTTTGGTCTTTGGTCGAATATTCCAGTGTTAATAACTAGAAGGTGGCAGAATTATCTTTAAGGTGTGGTGTCGGACCTGTGTATTTTCGCGTAGTTTGCTTTTAGATAGCTTATATATTCTGCATCTGCTTCATTGTGACAACGCCTGTCAAAAATTGTTCTTCTAATTCCTCTCAAATACCAGAGTGTTTAAAGCAAGCATAGCAAAAAAAGGGAATACAAATTTCCTTTATGAAGGTTGGTTATAAAAACAATTATGTGTTTGGAAGAAAAAAAAATCAAAATTTGTTGAGAAGCTAGTTTTGGTAAAAAAAAACATTGGGGAACATTTATATGTTTGGAACAAGCAAATAATTGTTTGCTTAAAACATTTTGATCATGTTTGTAGTGAAAATAGTTTTTGGGGTGAAAGAACTAGTAAGTTTTGAAAACATTATCATCATCACATGAAACAGTGAAAGAAAATCTAACATAAAGTTATTGTCATACCTCTCTGATCGATGTGACAAATGCATGGTTTGGTTCATTGATTTCTTACAGAAAATCGTAAACATGTTTTAGTCCGATTAGTTACGAACAATTTTCGGGTACTGACCATATTTATTACAACACTGAAATCGCGAACCATAAGTGTCACACGGTTGAAGCATTGTGCTCAAGCTGGTCCAACCTGGTTTGGTCCACTCTTAAAGCGGATAATTTACTACTCCCTACTTGTATTAATTGAAATGGAATATGAAAGGGAGAATTTTTATCTATTAATTAGGCATTTGATGATGTCACTTTGAGATAGGAATCGGGAGCCAACTGGGCCTGATGTATTTTTATTATTTCCAGAACCTTGGCTTACTAATCTTGACCACTGTTCCTTCTTTGAGAGGTTTTCTGTAGTTTGAATATTATTTAATAATTAATAATAATTCTTCTATTGATATTATTAAATACCAATAAAACCAAATTTTTCGAAGCTATTTTCGTAGCTTGCCCACGCATCAACCAAACGTCAGTCCTTTTTTTTACAAATTTATTTATTTTAAGGCTTTTGTAGCGTCTTTACTTTGATATCAATTAAAAAGAATGGAGTTAAAATTTTAGCGAACGAAGTGAGGAAAAACCCTTTATTTTTTTCTTACTAACACGGAATGATCGTGTTTACCAACACGGATTGATCGTGTTGGTTTCACACATCGCGGGTAGATATTGCTTTAAATTGGGTAGAATTATGTATCATTAGATTGTCTGTTCAAAGTGGTACCATCTACACTAAAAGCCCATTTCCAATTTCGGGAGGTACCTACGCAATAAATTTATCTATAAAAACCACCTATTTAATCTACTAAACCCGTATTAACCCGTTTAATAACTTTTTAAAAATCAAATCGTTACCTAAAAAGACTTAAGAGTGTGACAAAAGTATCAGAAATTTCTTCTTTAAAGACATTGTTACATAAAAGTCGAATGTGGCAGAAAAGTCTCTTTAATTATTCTTCATGCATCTAATTTACAATCTGTCAAGTTTTTATTATGCACAGAGTAAGACAAATATTTGTGAGGGTACCCAAAAATTGCACAGAATTTTGTCAAACATTTAAATCGTATATTAAAACTAAATTTTCTAATTAAATTCACCCACCTTAAATTCAACAATGTTAGCATTTGCAAATTTGTAACAACTCAATTTATGCAAAATTACTTACAACCTGCCAATCATTCAGAAAATGACTCAAAAATCCATCCCAAGATCAAAGACCTTCTCTGACAAGTCATAGTAAATTATACCACCCGGCCATATGGTATGGCTCAAAAGTCTCTAATGTTTAACATCAGACTTGCCTCTGAGCAGTGCGGCTAGTCAAAAATTTTACAAAAATCAGAAGAAAAAAAAACTGTCACTTCTTTAAGTGCATGCAGAAATCAATTTCCCATCAAATTTTCACTTGTAATTCTAAAAATACCCACACATCAGAAGATGCCCTGCACTCGAAGAAGAAGAATTTCCCATTTTCATTTGGTCTGAACAACCCACATCTCATTTCCAGCTTCGAGTGTCAGTTCCAATTGCATTCGACTAGCCGCATCGCGCCACCACAAGTAGAATATTGGAAAATTTATTAATAAGACTTTAATTGCGATTTGAATGTGCATGTCCGGCGGACAGCTATGGCTGGTTCTCAATTGAAAATCAATTAAAATTGCAATCGGAAATTTGTATAATTATTCTTGGTTGAGTCGGTTTCTTTAAAATGTTTTCCGCCAATTTCAAAACCATTCCATTGGGGGTGCACTTAAAATACCAGAAATGATAAATTATTTGTTAGTCAATAATAGTAAATAGTGTGGGAGGATGATGAATGTAAAGTAATAATTTGAAAAATGAAAATAAACTTAACTGAGTAATTTGACAACCTTCATTAAATCTATCGAACAATTTAGTTTCAGTCAACGAAGCAAAGTAGCTCGTTAAATTTTAGAGCTTCTTCACCAAACATTATGGGTTATGAATGGTCTTTTGCAGCGAAGCCATTTCGGAAATAAAAAAAAATTGCAACAAATACTAAAATAAGCTAACTGAATTGCTGATTGCACTATTTCGTGCACTGCCAAATGTTCGAAATATTACCTCCTCTGTAGAATTTCCAATAAATTAGTTAACCCACCCCTAAATTTATTTCGAATCTGTATTGAGTCGACATGATGTTCTGCCATGTGTGCTGTCAACTTTAGTTTGACCTAATGCGAATAAAAATTTTGGCATAGTAAAAAGGTATAGAAAATAAACCCCTTAATTTAAGGCACGAACATATGTATAAACACAGAAGAGTCTAGTGGACGTAAAATTGCAGATTGTATGTTCTGCAATGTATTGTATATTCCACCTGCAGAACATAGATATTCAGAATTACCTTTATTATCTAATTTCTAATATGGCAGATTAGTGCAATAGATTTAAGCTCTATATATAAAGTATTTTACTTTTATTAGAATTTTACGTGCTCGCTGTTCATACCATAATCCGTTTACTTAGTCACTCTTCTCTGGCCAATAAATATTTGCAGAACAGGCCTAATGGGAGAGCTTTAAGCACATAAAATCAGAGTTACCACGCCAATGATAAAGCTTACAAATGTATACTTCTATTTTGATTTTGTAATGTAGCCTAATCGGAGCTTTTTGCAATTTCAAAATTTGCATCACTAAAACCCTGGACGATTATTTCTTTCTTTTACCTAAAAGGGATATATTTGTAGTTAGAGTGAGACACAAATGCCCTTTCTTCCCTACATACAGTAAGTTTTTAACACTTAGTTTGTAACACGGTGAAATAATAATGGCAGACCCCCAAGACCTTAAAGGCTTGTTCTGAATCGAATAAGCCGTGTCCGTCCGTCCGTCTGTCTGTATGTCACACGTTCTTAAGCCTTAAATTTTAAGCTAGGAAGCTGAAATTCGTTACGTAGGTTCATTGTTATCCGAAGCAGTACAAGTGTAAAAAAATTTCAAACCCCGCCCACAGACACGCCTACAATCTGTGCAAGTGTGCAACTACCTTTAGAGCTTTCAAAGCTGTAAGACGTCTTAAAAGCCTGAAATTTGGTATTTATTATTTCCTGTTTATTGTAAGATACACAAAATAAAAATTTAATCGCTTTACCTCCCCTAGTGGGCATGGCATCGATTTAAAGGTTAATTTTTCAAATGCATTTTATTCAATATTTTTGCTCCAAATCTTACTTAATATATTATGTAGAAAACACATACTTCTGCATTAACTTCATACAAGACTTTGTGCCACGCCCACATTTGGAGGCAAAATTGAAGAAAAACCTAAAATTTTTCAGAAAAACGTAATTTCGACTGGCCTTAAGCCTAATTTGGGAAAGAATAAAAAAAACTAGCAGGTTAGATAAACGAGAGTTTATTCTAGGTTTCGTTCACACAAAGTTTTAAGCCCGCCCCCTTTGAGGGGTCGATTTTGGTCGAAATGGCCGACTCTCCACCTTTGTAGTCGAGAAAGTGAAGCAAATTTTGAAAGAGCTGGGTTCCGGCCAAACATGTTCCTAGTGAAATTAAACAGTAAAACAACTAAGTTGCTAAAACCATTTTCTGTTCGTTTGTCCAATATTTATATGCTTCCTTGAAGTTGATGGAGTTTTTTTGTGCGGAGCATAAAAATCCTGTAAACATAAAAGATAACTCCCACAAGTGTTATATCGTTGCGAAGAAAAGTTATGGCAAAATCAGCTAGGATTGAAAAAGCTCGCGGTTTTTGGAAGAGAGACGAGGAGGCTTAGTATTTAGCCGATCCTAACCTGGTTAACAAATGCTAATCACGACACGCGCCGCTCATTTCGATACAGAATACTCCTGTTTTTTTTTTTTAGTATGTGTGAATATATTTCATCGCAACCTATCGTTATCTGCCACCTAGACCTAGCCCCTCACCGGGGACCAGTAAACCCAAAAGCGATCTGGGGTTATTAGGGTTTGTTCTTTTTAATTTTTGTTTATTTTTTAGTCAGCAACAATATGGATGGGCAGTGATACAAGGCAGCGGGGAAATTTTGTAGAGTACAGTTACGGAATGCTCAGAAGATTGACCCGAAGCACAGCATTGCTACTCGTAATCTTATTTAAAGCTTATAAAACATCTATTAAGTCTGTAGCGTGGCTTGGAAGCTTTTGGCGAGGGCCTAAACCCATCAAAATTTAATAATTTGCATTAGTTCACGGCAGAATGTATCACCGCTGAATTTCATTGGCCGCTACAAGCAGCTGAAGGTGCTGTACTGCAAAAGATCGTTCAGTTCCCTCAAAGATTGCCTTTTAGGCCCATCCCAATTCAAAATGTGCTTGGAGAAAGAAAAAGCTGTTGAAGATGAAGTGTAACAGGACTAAGAAAGGGGAAAACCACTCAGCAATTGTTTCAAGCCTTTGCATTGCAGGCTCGTATGATGTGTAAACGTGTTCAGTACAGGCTGTTACCTGCGAAGGCTGTGCAGTGTTTGTACCTGCGGTTTAGACGAAAACACCTCCTTTCAATAAGAGCATTCCTGGTAGTTAGCATATAGGATTTGGAGTGTATTGCATGCGCTACAAACTAAAAAGGTACTGCTGCCTACTATTTACGCTTTGCAGGAAAATGCTAACACAAAAATTCCGCACTAGTTACCATCTTTTTACGCAGACTCTGCGGTCGGCTTAAGTCTATCTAAAGAGCAAAGGAAACATCTACAATCCGAAATTTTCTGGTAGTATTCAAAGGTGCCATTACTCTTTTAATATGTGGCTAACCCAGTTTGGCGAAAAATCCTCGATCGTTGCTGAGATTCCTGCTACCAGGAGCTTTCTTTCCGTTGACCGATCAGACCACGATTAAATAGTCAGTTGTTTGGCCTTGGTGCATTACCTAATTAGGTTTGTAGTGAGAATAATGAGTCTTTCAAGGTCACGAGATGGATGTAGACTTTGTTGCAGATAGTAGCATTTCGGACTGACAATTGGAAGGTCCTGGGTTCAATGCCAGGCCAAATCAATTGTTATTTTAATATGTTAATTAAATTATAAGTCGTTCAAGCCCCTTTTTAATGAATTTTTAAAGTCAAGACGATAAAAACGATTTTGCCTCACCGCTCTTGCCAGTGCGGTCACTACCTTCTCTAAGTGTGCCACGATAAATGCAAAAATACGCACTTTGCCCCTGATATATCCCTGCGTGACCTAAATACTACAGAGCCAAGGCCGACTGATTGACTTTGAGTGTGCGCTCGATCGAAATCAGCCCCCATTTGCAAGAGCGTCACCAGTGCCACATTTCATCGGATCTTTCTGTAATTTTATTCGAAGAGCTTTAACATTTTGTGCTTCTTAAAGCTTTTAAGAGATAATAAATTCAAAAAAGATTGTGAATGTTACCATTTGTTTATTTTGCTTTTGGTTTGAACCATAAAAACATGAGCTCGCGCTGACAAGAATATGATGGTAACCCAGTTTTTGTTTCTCTTACGATTTCTGAAGGTTTAAATTAGTCTTAATGGCAGCATTTAAAGAACTTTAAGGAGAGACAAGCTTATGCAAGTCGTTAAAGACGGAGAAGCAAACGTCCTATCTTGCCTGCACTAACTTTTAAGTTCGGACAGAGAATATGATAAATATGATATAATCATGATAAATATGAAAACCTTTACAAAGAAGATGTACTTGTGGCCAAAAAGACTTCCACGGCCCAAACCGTCCCGAGCTGGAGACAATTACCAATCCTCAGGTAATGAAAAAGGTGCAGTCACTGCACTCAGTTGGTTTGGTCTGCGGGGGGGCACTGCTTGGATCAACGAAGTAATTGAGTACTTCAGGACATCTGCTTTCATTCCCCTCCCGAATACCATTGTCGATTTATTCGCACATAACATTTTTTACATTTGACAAACCTAAATAATTTTTGAAGAAGGCTTTGAAGAAGGTTTCGAAGTTTAGACGGGTATTCGAAATTTCAGTAATTTGTCGATCATAGATTTAAATATAGTTTTGACACCTTTGCATTTACAATAGAGCAAAACTAGGACAATTCAATGTAGGTATCGACTGCAGGCATATTATTTGAATACTGCTTAGGTTTAAATATTTAAATTAAATTTTTCTGTAAAACTAAAAGTAGCACTTACTATGTCTATAATTATGAATGTTTGTATTCCCATTGACTAGGCATTAGAGATCCATTCCGTACACCTTGACCTCCAGCGACTTTTGGAAGCTATAAATACACACAACTTTGATTTCATAACTCGCAGCCTGCTCACAGAACGAAACAAGCTCTGTCCTCTCTGTACATAGCTCCTTACAATTACATCAAAGTCGTATTCGCCGCATGTAACAATCAAAACATTAAGCCACTCGTATTCAAATTCGATACAGCAACCATGAAACCATTTAAAAAAGCAAATATTTCATCTCAATGTTTTCTTCGTAAACATTTTCCAATCATTGGCAATTCGCTTGTTTTTGCTTTTTGCCCGCAAACAGCCTCAATTGAAATAGCAACGCAGCCGAATCGAGTCGCATAGTTCTATACCAAGTTTATCCGCAAGTTGCGAACGGACCACCCTTCACGTGATCCCCCGCAATCTACATCCCAATCCAGCACTAAGCCCCTTATACCTAGTCGGGTTATACGCTTTGGCTGGCTACACGCGGCAGTGTGTCGACTATGATGACGACGGCATTTGTCTGCGTTGATCCGCTTTGCCGCCAGTTTTTTTTTCCAAGTTTTCATATCGGTTTTTTTTTTCGGTGATATTCGAAAAGTTTACGAAGAATTTAATGGATTTTTGAGTGTTTTTCGCAGCCATACGTACAAGGAGAGGCACGTGTAGGAAAACGGGACTAGTTTTTAAAACCCACCCAGTAGCAATGATGGAATATTTTCGTGTGGTTTTCAGGTTTTTAGTTTTGAGATACTTTTATATTGTTTTGTTTTGAAAACATGAAATTCGTGTGTGTTGGCGCTGTGCACCTAGCTTATATAGTTTGTAGGCAGAGAGGACTTGGTATCTCGGTGTAAATGGCTGAAAATTTTCTCCGTTTCTTGTGGATAATTAAATTGGATTTATAGTTAATATCGAATTAGTGTGGGATTTTCTGTGCTTGTTTTTATAGGCGTATTAATATTTTTATGGGAATCAGTTGTCAGTGGAATGGGATTGTTGTTATTTGTTGTGGCATTATCTGGAATGATAGAGTTATTCGTTTTGAATGACGCTGACGTTCTTGTGGGCTGGTCTGATGGCAATTAGATAGATTAGTTTGTGCGTTAGATATGGCAGATATACGACTTTTGTTAATAGGTAGATGGGGAATAAATCAAGAATTTTTTGAGTGACGTTGCTCACCTTTAAAGTAATCAGTGAATGAGGGACCTACCTACTTCAGACCAGAGTCTGAACTGGACTGCGAGAAAAGTGTTTTATTATGTTAACGACTTAAATCAATCACTGTTTTATCCTCCACTGCAGGTAGCAGCTTCAGGTGCTTTGAGAAATATTATATGGGGCCACACAATGATACAAAAAAATTGTTATGCTTACAGAATTGTGAATTCCCAGAATCGGAATAGAACTCATTAACCGAGGAATAAAAGTTATCTTTAACTCTGAAAAGGCAAATTTTGATTACGCGTCATACCTGTTCCCAGAAAATTGTCAATGCTCTGGATATCGAAATAGAGCGGCTGCATTAGTTAACGTAACTGATCTAAGTTTTGCATTACTTTTTACAACAAACTTATTTTTGTTTAGCTATAAAAAAACAGTCCCTGAAAATAATCGACTTCAGTGTTCCAAAACTCATTATTACTTACTGCCTTTTGCCGCGTTCAGTTCTTATAAGCCTCAAGCTATATGCTATTGTGGCACTGTTAATGGCTAATAACATTAGGTCCCTCGACCTAGTCGCAAACGCCTTGAAATTTTTGATCTCGCATATAATTCCAGTGACATAGAATGGCATTTTTTGGAAAAAAATCTCTCATGTCTGGGCAGGTGCACTAAAGAAATTTTCTCACTTAAGCAATAAAGGTAAAAGTTAGACACCTCCAAGCACGCTCCTTTGAAGGAGGACTCACATATCTGGGCAGGTGCAACAGATTTCAATTGCACTTTTAAGAACATCTATAATAATTGACGCTTAAATGTAAAGCCAAATCCTTTAATTGTTCTTGTAGCACAGTTCAAAATTTTCCCTTTACATTTTTTAAAAAGATTTTTGGTTGTGGTTTTTGAAAGGGGTAAGATAACGAGAATTTCAATTGAAATGTCATTTTTAAAAAAAGAATTTTCTAAACAGTTGCTGCAAAGACCCTTTTTTATATCAAAAGACGCAATTATACTATGTTTCCACCAGCAATAGTATGAGGTTTAGCGGAAGACGATTAATAATAAATGTCAAAGTGGTTCCACAAGACAAATATAGGATTCATTTGACTTGAGCACTCTTCCTGTCATTTTGGCTCTGAAATGAGATTGGCGGTTTCATTTTCCAAGAGGAAAAAATATTTCCGTTGTAAACATCCCAATAGAAATTGTTATTCTGACAGATCTGTCATACGCGGAAAGTTTCTCCAATTGTTAAAAGGGTTGAAAGTGGTTTATGAAAAAGGTGAATGAGATTTATGAGCGAATATATTTTTAATCGCTTGCCGAGAGGATTTAAATTTGTTTGGTTAATCGCGTAATTTGTAGAGGATTTAATGAAGATTTCTATCAATCGCGGATTAGTGGCCGGTGGAAACATGCTGTTAAACATTCACCCTTATTTGAAGATTGACAGGCATGCAGCCTGGGCGGGACCCCGAAGTAAGAAATTAACTGAAAGGTGGTATCACCGGCAAATCTTTGAATATTTAGGATTTGTCATACCCTGTCAGAAGTTTTTTTTTATGTAGATATCTTTGCGCAATGGGGTTCTTCTTTTTGAGAAGAATCTTTGCGCAATGGGGTTTTTCGTCATTGTCTGTTTTCCTAAATTCCTTTAGAATGCCAGGTAGCTGGGCTATTTTGTGTCCAAGCTTACCAAGCGTGTAGGTCTCCATAGATTCTTCCATAGGTCTTCCATAGATTAAAAAATCCATTGAGGGAGCCTTCAATAAGCTCCCTTCATTGCTTTTGGCGAATTCTGTTGCATATGTGGGAAGAATGTCAAGTGTAGATCATGCTATGCTTTAAGTATATTTTAGTATGTACTTAAGTATATATATTTAAGTATATGCGATGCTTTTAAGAATGCAAAACGAAAACCTCAAGGCTTATTTTTTGTTGTTTGTACCGCTCATTTACCACAGCATAAAATAATGCTGGCAGTTCTTATAGACTTACGAGAAGCCGGCACATTGATCAGTAGACCTTCTAACTAAATTTTGCAGTACTAAGAAATAAAAAGTACTAAAAAGGTCAGGTTAGTTTAGCCTGGGTGTCGAGACACATGCGTCACTTAACAACTCGGTCTTATCACAAGACAAGTCATTTACTTTATACTGCAACCGGCTCAAGTGTGCCAACAGCCTACTCAAGCCAGGTGGTGCACTGTTGGCTTTCCCCTCCATTTTGAATTGCAGACAGGAAGCTGAAGCATTTGCTCCGCATGCCCCAATCATATCGGGCACCGATAAAGCACTTTTTTATTTGTTAGTATATACCTCTACAGCTCAAAAGGTTTGTTGAGCTACGCGAACCCAAATCGGTATCTCCAGTCAGAGGATTTCTTAGCCCTTGACTTAAGAGGCAAGCGAGCTTGTTTCTGATCTTATAGATTTTTCCCACTAAAAAGGCAAATCAAGGGTGTTTTTTTTGTTTAGTTTTACGTATCAAAAGTTCCCTACGAGTCCAAACTACGGAACTCTTTTCCCCCAGTCACCTGTCAAACGTCGGAAATCACTTTCTCGCCGTGTTCCGCCATAATTACCACAAAAACTCCCAACATATGTTGCGTTGAAATAAACTTTCAGTAATCAACGACGCAAACAAACTTTAAGTAAATATTTACACCCGCCTGCTGGTCATTAGTGGTATTAGAAGAACTCCCGCAGAGCGAAGACGACTCAACACAATTTGTTGAGCTCCCACCTCGAGCTCGCTCCCGCCTGCCATCCAGATTATGCAATCAAATAGTATCTTTGGTGTGGATTTGTTGACGCGTCAAATTTGACAGTTGGTTGGAAAAGTAAAAAGCATAGAAAAATAAACCAGTTATGATGGCTTTTGCTTGTCATGGAAATGGAAATGAGGAGCAGACGACTCCTGTAAATAACAGGGACTACACGAATGCTTTGTGTGTAGGTATGTTGTGATGAGGCTGTCATTACAGGAGAGAGACTCCCACTTGTTTGTTTTGTGTATTCACGGACATTATAAGACGAACTATGTGCTATGGCAGCGAATCGTATGGATATGTACCGAGTAAGCAGTGACTAAATTCAGTTTGATCAAAAGGATACTATCAAAAGCAGGACACTGAGTAAAATCTTTCATTGTGGAAAAGTGCACGTTACTGTGCACGGATCTGGGTCCCATAGGCTTGAGGCTTGATGCGATAAAAGTTTTTTTAAGGCGCCCACCTACTTGGAGATCTGAGTTCGAGTGTAACAATAGTAAACTATCTAAATGCAAGGTCCATTGCATGAGTGTAAGAAATCCTAAATACCTTCATCTTATCGGGCGCCAGTGTGCTTGGAACCCTAAATCCTTCAAATTCTAGTTAGGGGATGAAACTCAAATGGTTATTATAGGTTTTATATACAATGTTCATAAGAAAAAAACTGCAACGGTGATAGACAAGAAAAGAACTTTACATGAAATATATTAAACGATTTGGATTTTCCAAATAACTTGACAATGACTAGATGAAGTTTCTGTTTCTCATCAGTTAGGACATTGAAAAGGTTATTTTACTACGCAAGCCATTATTTTGACATTAATTCTAAAGCTTACGATCTGCCTCAAAATTTATCTCTTATTTTACGCATTTAATTAAAAACCTTACATATATATATTTTTAACAAATTGTGCTACGTTTAATTTGACTTTTTTTATTTTTAATTAATGTTTTACCTAATTGTTATTTTTCATTTGGGATTACATACATTTAAATGTCTCCAGCTATTAACAAAAATAATTAAAACAAAATGTATATGTTTTCATTAACTCGATTAAAATTTCTCATTTGCACGCAATTAAGCTTTTGTAGTTGAATTCCAGTGCGTAGTGTATTAAATGCTTATAAACGCATTTTATTTTATCTGTATTAAGCTGTCAGTATCTAATAGGAAATACCGATTAAAAAGACATAATCAAATGAGGCAAATTTAAATACATGTCAAGAAGTAAAGTCGGATTAACATTTAAAAAGAGAGGAAAAAACAAACAGCAAAATATTTAATATTTCAAGAAAAAAACAAAACATAGAATTTGGTTACTGGATTATCTATGATGTTTTTTGCGAGATTTGAGCAAAACTTAGCAAAATTCCGTATGGCTTCTATAGGCAGCTCTGACTTTGAGTGAAAACCTGCAAAAGTGCCTTTATAACGCATTAATAAAAATCTTTCAAAAAATCCCTTTTATCCGACGATAAATAAATAACAGTATTTAAGGCTGCATCTAGAAACAACTCCATTTCATGCGCAGAAAGTTCAAAACTTAATCACTTTCACCACGATATTGGACATCACTTGTAACAATTTTGGTGGGCCTCAGAATTTCAAAGTTTCCGTTACACTTTTTCACATAATATAGCAATAACAGGCTATTAAATACATAACCACCTCTCAGAAAATTCCAAAATAGCCTATTTGAGTAGGTATCGCTAATGTTTAGATTGTACTAAGTTGGATCTTAGCAAGGTCTACAAACTGCTGTAGACTTAGCTAGCTGCCTCAAATTTTCCGCCCCTCTGTTGATTTTTTTTTGCTTATGCGCGTTCTTCCTCTTTGGGTGTTACCCTACTGTGTGTTCCGTCCCTCTGGGCCTTCACCGGTCACCTCATCCTTATTTGAGATAATTCATGGTTCTGCTCCGCAAAGTAGCGCTGATGCGGTTGTAAGTTATATAAAAATGCCTCGAAAAGAAGGAGCCGCAAGACGACGCATTGACAACGACGTATGCTCACTGCAAACTGAGCAACCAGTATATGAACCATACTCTCTGTAATAAAGTCAAATGAGTATGCCTGGCATTGGAAGAAGAGACTATAGTTCATCTTCTGTGCAACTGTCCCGCCCTATCGACATTGAACAGGAAAACTTTAGGTGAATACTTCTTTGATGATCTTCTAAATGATCAAGTGCGACTCGAGCTAAAGCGGGTAATGAACTTTATCTCCGGGTCAAACTGGCTAAAGGCCTAATTGTTAATCACAAAACCCATCCCTCCTTCATATGGAAACTCTATGGGCGAGCAAGCACCTTACAGTGAAGCGCCAGATATCCCCCCCCCCCCCCCCGCCCTTTAAGTCTTCCCAACAGGATCGGCCTGGCAGGGGCTCATACCGTTGCGGTTGCCTTAACGTCTCCGCTCCAATGGCGAGTCATTTTCCTCCTGGTACGGGCTCATACCGCTTCAGTTACCCCTACCTCTCCTATTTCCCCCCAAGGCTAACTTCTGACTTAAGTAACCTGAGGTACGGGTTCACACCGAAGCGGTTACCCTACATCAGCGTCTTAACGAAGAATCCTCCTCCGGCAACGGTTTTACCGCAATCGGTTACCCAACATGCCCTCTCCAATTCTTGAGGACAACTATCACTTAAAAGGGCAATAGAAAACAAAAGATCTTAAGATCTAGATAGACTCGACGTAGAGGAGAGACAAATCATATATGTCCTTTATACCACCCGGGAACGTAATTATTAGAACTCCTACAGTAATTGTCATTCTTCCCATCTTTACCCCCCCAACCCCACCTCATCCCCTGGTCTTCCCTTACAGGGCGCGACCGGGTGCGGGCTTATACCGCTTCGGTTGCCGTTACTTTAGCACCCCCTCGGGATCACCGGCACATAATTCTCACTGGTATGTATATATACTGTTTCGGTTACCCTTACCTTCCTGTTCCACGTACCCCTTCCCCCCAAATTCTAACGGGAGTCACCTGTAGTACGGGTTTATACTGAAAACGGTTACCCTACACCAGCTTCTTGCGTTAGTACTACCCCCATGCAAGGGTTTACAGCGAGTTCGGTTACCCCTGCACCCTCCCAGTTGGCACGGACTTATACCGAAATCGGTTATCCCTGCCTGGCTTTTCTCACATGGAAACCATTCCTCATTTACCGCATCAAGTTCGCTCCTCCCATCCTCAAGGCAAATTCCCATCTGGAGTTCAGCAGTTACGAGACCACCCTTTCTTTAGGAAATATCTCACTGGCCCCCCTTAATCCTGCTGGCAGTGGTTCACACCGTAACGGTTGCCCCCCAGCCCCCATTACCCTCGGGTAAGTTCTCAACCAATCATTAATTGATTGGTGACCTTCGGTACAGGTTTACACCGCCAATGGTTTTGCCTAGACCCCTCCCACCCAAATGGGTAGTTATCATTTAGGTCCTCGGGACTCTGGTATCTACGGTCCTATAAGTGGTTTCACAATGGACCTCCCTTGGTGTAAGTGTGCCCCTGCCTAGCGGGGGCAGCCACCCAACCTAACCTAACCTATGCTTGGCTTTTAAACTTTAGTGTTATGAGTTTGAGTAACAGTTTTCTAAAGCAGTGATAGTAAACACCGCCACTCATTAGAATTATGAGAACCACCGCAAACACCGCAAATGAATTGCAGTCACTGTCCACAAATTTGTGCACAGTTTGGGAGAGAGCAAAGAAGTTTCGTTTTCTTATCATATTGGAACGAATTGTTTTTGGGTCATTTGAACGAATGAGTGTATTTGCGGTGTTGGCAGTGTTTTCTTATTGAAAAGCGGTGCTGGTGGTTGAATGCTCAAACACCCCTCAGTGCTTGAACTTATGCAGACCTCTGGTCGGGTATCGATGTGAAACGCATGGGTCTTTTTTTCCAAGATCTGTCTCTGCGTGAAAGTTTGATCGATTGTTAATATTTTGAACTTGAGCCACTCTGATCGGAACCAACCAAATTATTCACGAATATTCTTAACACGTATACGGCAGAAAACTTGTTAAAGCATTACACAAAGCAACAAAAGCTGCTTCGTGTGCATGTTTGTGGACTACAAAAATTACTAGTGCGTCACTAGTTGGCGCAGCCAACTTGCCATTTGCCGTGGTCCTCAGAACCGACTGCGACTCGATTGCCATGTATCCTCAGTCGTACTTGCAGGCTTCACTTCAAGCATTGTAGTTTTTATCAGTTGTTAAATCTTTCGGGCCTCTCAATCCTGCTGTACAGTCTCACTATTTCCTCAATCGCCCTCCTCATTGCCCCTCATATTTTTTATCCTGAGATGCCTGTGTTCGTTTTATCTCTTCTGCGATTCTGGTTCTTTATGCAGCTCCTTCTATTTCATAAACTGTTTTATGCTTCTCGGCATTCGTCGTCAAACCAGGGGTGCAATGAAACCCAGCGCATCAGAGGCGGTATATTTCGATGTTGTTATTGGCTTTCAATGTTTGTCGGAGGCATGAGAGGACCCTTTAAAGGCTAGTCGGCGGGCGGCGCGGAGCGCTTTGAACGCGTTACGCGTCTTGAACTCACTAGTCGCGTTGACTTTCACAGCTTTGGCAGAAGCAGTGCTCCCATTATCCTACCCGAAAAACTGCCGCCCAAAACCAGGACTTTTGTAGAGCGCCACTCATTCGCGATTGAATTTCAGATGAGCAGCTTTGCGAAACCATCATGTTATGAAACTTCGAGTAGTAAGGTCATTTGAACCAACAAGCGAGCTGATTTCGGTTCTTCCACGCAAGTTAAAAGCTGCAAAAATAAGTAAGAATCAAACCAAAAAGTCCAAATGGACTTTGGTGGTCATTTTCGTCAAGGTTTGACAAATACCTAAGTCTGAATGACTTTTACCGACATTTAATGGCAAATTTCGACGATTTGTTGATAAAATGTGATTACGTTCAGATAGCCACCAATGCGTTGGTCGGAAAGATGAAATTCTTACTGGCATTAAACGACTGTCATTGTGTTGACAGACGACCGTTGAAAAAGTCATCAGGCAACTTATCTCAGTTTTATTGCCAACACTTAGATTGACAATCAATGTACACGTTTCAAATTTGTTTTGATAAGTTTTTAGAACCGGGCTGATAAATAATTCTATCACTTGACGCGTCTTCACTTGAAAATATACATTTTGTAATTTCATTATGCTCATTTGTTCCGATCGATTTCTATTTGTCTGCTTTCGAAAACATCAAAAGAATGCGCAATCATCAGATTGCCACTACTTCCCTGCTACCATATCTGTGTAAACAGAAGAATAGAAATGATTCATTTTAAAAGAAATATCAATATCTCGTCACCAGCCTACTTAATATCTGGGTCATAGTAATCATCTGTGCCTCCTTTAAATTAAAAAAAGAAGAAAAACCACCATCCACTTCCACTTGCGGCCGAAAAAGAAAAAAACGAAAAACATTAAAAAGATGTAAAACATCCCCAAGATAGCCAGAATTACCTACTTTTAACAAAGAGATACACACAATCGATTTGTATCGCCCACTAAGCTACATCGCGCCGCTATACTATCCATAATCAGCGCATTTTTTACGCTTTTTTTTGTGTATATCTTGTAATAAGCCAAAGAGCTTTGAATGAGAAGTTTTAATAAAAAAAACCGACATTTACGCCTAACGACGCACGATGACTGACGACGACTACGGCAATTATGTAGATGTCATCGAATCGAAACATCTGCGGATACAAATGATGATGATGACAACTACCAATTAGCCGAACTTTGCCGGCACTAATAAATTCAAACGACAAACAACA
This sequence comes from Neoascia interrupta, assembly GCA_947623515.1. Classification (NCBI taxonomy): domain Eukaryota; kingdom Metazoa; phylum Arthropoda; class Insecta; order Diptera; family Syrphidae; genus Neoascia; species Neoascia interrupta. Next base: position 148,285,634 of record OX392462.1, read on the forward strand.
ATAATAATAATAATCGTCATCTAAGTCATCAATTAGCATTTAAACGATCCGAATCGATTTCTTATAAATAAATACGAGTATTTTGTAGCTACTGGGACTATGGTCTTGTTGAAGTTTTTTTATTTTTTGGAATAATTTTCGCATTTACCAAATTATTTGTGCGGCAAGCCATCTGGAATTTAAGTTTATAGAAAACTACATCCAATCGAATAACTTCCGAATCGATAAGTTTAAGCGAGTGGAGAATTCATTGCTCCCCAGGATGAGTACCTATTTACGTCTGGTAACGCATACCAGCGTGCGCGAAATTCCAATCGAATGTGTATTTCAATTCGGAGTTTATCCCGCCATTATCTTGGCAGCCTAATTACTTTGATTCGCAGTCATGCAGATAAAAAAATGTTTAAACAAATTTAAAGATTTTTTGTGTCGATATACGCCCCTCATTCAAGATTGAATAATTAAAAAAAGAAGAAAAAAAAGCAACAATTTGATCAGATTTTTTTTTCCTTATTTTTTGCTCTCCTTTTTTTTACGATAAAGTTCGTTCATCTCTGTTTGGCGTTCAGGTTGTTGCATAACCTTGGGATACAGTTTGTGGCGCAAGGAAAATTTTGTTTTTGTTTTTTCAAGCAAAACCTAAAAAACAAAAATTGTTGGAAATGCGCTGCACTTAAGATTGAATATGTATTCGTGCTGAGGATATTTTGTGGACAATAGTATTTCTCCAATTTTACCAATTTCGTACTACGATTTTATTTGATGTTACCGACCTTTCAATATTATAAAAATCTTTTATTCATCATTATAAAAATTATTTCGCTTATCTGTAAAAAGTTATCCATTGTATTTTGTTAATCTTAAAAAAAAACTGATGTGCAGCTTGCGATAGGTCAAATTCTAGTTTCGCCATGTTTGTTGTGTTCGTTGTGGGAAAGTCTAACAATTTATCGCTCCGAATGGCCCATTTAGAAGCTCAGTTCTCTGCTTTTTAAAAAAAATTTTCACCTTGTCACATTATCTGTTTCTTTCTTACCAAATGGCCTACAATTCCAAAGAAAAACAGTTGATAAGGAAAAGTTGTCTACGAATTACCTAAGAAAGTACTACTTTCGGGAGTTGGACCTCATACATTGCCATAGCACGTATTATATAATCTAAGTAGAGCTTGAGTGTGTCCATGAAGATGGGTGCAATACTAGTCTCCAGGTGGGGCATACAGTTTGGAAAGCGAATCGGTAGCTTCAGCAAACCTCCTGATATTCGTGAAACCCCCATACCTGTGCACCGTAGAGTAGAATATCCGGTGCAGTTGAAGAGAATATTTTTTGCTTAGCAATGTGTGCATACATTTACATGTGTGCATACTTATAAAATAAAAAGGCATACTTTTATATCAATGCACTTTTCCAAATTGATCCCATTGCTCGCTTCGCTTCCGTTAATTTTTGCGTTGAGTGCCTCTTAAGGTTGAGCTTCGATGTAATCAGGATCCTTAAGTATTTATGTTCTCGAACAATTTTAATTTCTACCCCTTGAAAGGTCTATTTTTCTCTGCGGCATCATCTACCTCCATCAGCCTTGAAGATCTAGAGCTGCCATAACCAGTGGTGGTTTCGTAAGCGACTAACCTGAACTCAAATCCGTAATAGTTCATGCCCTGCTTCAGTGTCCTTTTTTCATGATCAACCAAGCGTGAGCGATCACCAGTTTCATACTCACAAACTCGTTATAGGCGCAGTTCAAGTTCGAAAGTCAAGTTGGTGCAATCACTACCAATTCATCTCCTGCTGCTTTGTGGAGTTCAGCTTTTAGCCGTCAAATCTAGTACCTACTCCCATAAATTTTTAGTTCAGTCGCCCAACTGACGATCAGACTGTCACTCCTGTTGTAAAACACCATATGGGGTGAAAACAATTGAGTGCTTAATGCAGTTATTGTTAAAATAATTGTTATTCTAAAAAAAATGATTTTTTATTGATTTATATATTATTGAGCTGTTAATTGAGTCTGAATAAACTTCAAACATAAATAAATAAACCAAATGGGGTAAAGACTACTTTTCTTTATTTTTTTAAAACTTTTCAAATTTTACCCACAGGCGTTTTACATATTATAATAGCAATTTTTTAGTTGACTAGTAATAATGTTAAAATTTTTGGACATTGTTCTTACAAAAACTAGCAAAGTTTACATGTATGTACTTTCTTGTTCTTTACACTGTTGTTGGATAACACAATCGATTCCTTTTCTTGTTACGGATATATTGAACTTCTGTCGTCATTTTCTGTTGTGGAATTTGTTTTTATTTTTTCTCTTTATCTTCTGTGTTTATCTTCCTTAAATACACCAGTTCGTCATCAGCACGTTGATCCCCATCGCAGCACTGGCAATATACAGTATTAGTCTTTTCCCCTTGTTAAATATTTTCTTTTTATTTTTTATTAAATTTTAATTCAATACATGCATGCTCTCGTTTCTGTTGTTAAACCATTTCCTTAAAAAAAGTGTCAGATCAAAGAAATTCAAACTTAATGCATACTACATGATTAGAGGTATTCGTATTTTGTGTTTGAAAATCAGCGGGGTGTACCCCCTAGTCATTGTAACTTTTGAGTATGAGTAAATTGGATTCAGAATTCAGGCGATTATCAAATCATTTCGCGTTTGCGTTAATCTCTGTGAAAGTGACGGCATATCGTTGAATAAAAATTTCTTTTTGTATAGTTTATACGAAGTCAACATTATTTGGTGACTGTATGACGGACGCATCTGACGTATACGTCAACTTGGGCAAATGTCAAGATTGTTGAACTCTTTCTTGTTATATGAGTTTGTTTTAGGTTTGATATGTCGTCTTGTGTGGACTTTGCGTTTCTCTTCCGCACTTGAGCGGCTATGTGTGAATTGTGCATTGGAAAATTACACATTTGACAGTTGATTGACGTTTGGTTTTTGGAACTTAAGAAAATAGAAATAAAATCAGAAGCAATAATTTTCGGAATTTCATCGGTAGACATTATGTTTTTATCAAAAAGGAAAATTTAGCATCTAAATCGTATATTTGTCCTCGGTGTCCGAAGTGAGAGTGACGCAAGTAAACATTCTTTGGCGGAGAGAGAAATCTCATTTTTGAAAATTATAACATCTCTGCCAAATTCCTACACAGGATCGGTAAACAGATACTTTCCATGGTCAATTTGGAGCACAACTACTTTGCTGGTTGACGTAAACAAGTCTTAAAGGTGGACCAATATCAACCATCAATCAACGTCAAAGCATGTAGGTATCCAATTATACAGGCGGATGACAAGTCACATGAAGTGCTTGTTGTTTACTTAAATTTTATTTGATCCGCATTCCGTGGACGATGCTTCCGCCTGATGTGACCTTCCAACGTCAGTTAGTGTGAGGACATGTCGGCGGGCATAATTGTGCTTGAGAAAGACCATGATTACCGTAGATAACGTAAATTTTATGGGATATTCGAGCGTTTTTTTCGCTCCTTGTTCGCATTGGAAACTGTGTCGAACAAGGACTTATCATAAAAGTTGAACTTGTTTTGTAGGAGGTAGAGAATAAGTCAGAGTATCAAGTCGAATATTAGATCAGTTGGTCTTTTTATTCTTCTTCTCTAAGTGAAACAATAGACCGCGGTAGACCTGGGCCTTAAGCAACAAGCTTGGCAAGCCAGCTATGTCTCTAGCTTAGCTATCTGACTAAAGTCTTAGAGTCTTAAAGTCTGTGTCACCAGAGTCTAGGTGCTTCTGTACAAAGTTTGGAAATACCTCAAAGTTATAGCTGCCTACGGTGATATTTTTACTTAGCCTTCTGTCTTAGGAGTCACTTCTTGATGACAACATATGCTTGGTTATGTCATTGACGTTTAGAAGACTGATAGGTAGTAGCTTAAGGTAGTTAGTGCAGTGCAGAAATATCTTCTTTTTTCAAATTCACAGCGCGCGTCAACAACGGTACCACTACAATGTTCCTTTGATCATCTTTATTTACCACGGAGCATTTTTTGCACTCTTCACAGGTTCGTTTAAACCCTTTGATTGAACTTTCAGCAGCCTCTATACAGAACCGCTGCATTATGTTTCCTGTGTAGCTGCACGTGCTTGCTGGTGCTCAGAGTCAAAGCAGGGATTTCGTTGTGGTGGCTGGTGAAACCAGACACATCACACTCTTTTCGGCGATCTTGCCACTGGACTTCATAGGAGGTATCGAAAGACTCAGTTAGAGAAGGATCTGAAGATCTCTTTCTTGTTTTATATTCGCAATATGCCTCCCCCTTTATTCAGAGTGTGGCTTTAAGAAAGTAATTTTCTAGCTATCAAGGCGGGGCTTCAGTCCAAAATCTATGCAACTACCTAGTAGGTCATAGCTGTCCAACGTCCACGAGTATCTTGCGTGGTTTAAAATGGGCAATCTGTTGACGACTGATCGATCAATAGATCATATCTCGCCTCCTTTATGGAGCTTTGATCCGAATCTTCATGATTTTTCCCTATATCTGCCTCAAACGACAAAACCCCCTATCCGTAAAGCGTTGCTTTTGTTGCCGCTTGGAGTCGCCGTAACATCAATTTACCGTTAGGGTCTGTTTATTGGGTCTCTTGAGTGCTTTATTCCTATGAGGGGTCAAAATAAACAGAATATTGTCCAATATAATGTTTGTTATTGGACATCAGTAAAACGACCCTCGGAAGGTTTTAACTAAAATGCACCTATAAGGGTAACTCAAGCTCTAGGCATGATCCTGAGGTGAGTCTATTTAACATTTTGGATATGATCTTTCTGGACCATAAAGTGGACTGCGCTCTTGGTAGATCGATGCTCATTTGGACCCATCTATAGGAAGTCCGTATAGACCTAGAGTATGTGAACACCGTTTCCAAAACCATCGTTTTTTTTTTTATAGAAGCAGCTGCTCGACGCTGACGTTTAGATTTCACTTGGACTACACTTGGTCCTCAACAAGCAAGCTTCGTCAGCCAGCTTTGTCTCCATCCGTCCCCAGTTTGCCACACGAAGTTGGCTGTGGTCCCTTTTCACTTGCGTGCTCAGATGTGCAGAAATGTTCGTGCAGCAGATATAAACTACACAGGCTCTTATGGGGCAGGCGAACCCAGCTACTGCAGGGGTTGCAGTTACTGCTCGACGTCTCTATTTCTAAATTTGGTGCCTAGTTTCATTGCAGCCATAATGAAAACAAAAAAAAAATTAAATATAAGATACCTGACATCACTGATACCGTCAAATCTGAAAGTCTTGACTGTTTGTTGACTGACAAAAAATTCAATACAGAGCAAGTCCGTTTTCCCGCCTTAGTTTTATTGGTCAGTTTTTGTTTACTTTTTCACTCAGTTGACAAGTATATCAAAACCGGATGACAAACTTGTTTAGAACTTGGCATAGTTAATGTCAAAAAGGGTGCACATCTGTTTTAGAGGCAGTGCTGTTAGCAGTGATACGAGCAGAACCGCTGCTCATCTGTTTTGAGCTTAAGCCGTCCCTGCAGAAGGGATTTGAAGACTTTCCACACCGGGGCGTAGATAACCCAGTCACTACAGAAGCTGTGTTCTGGCTCGTGTACATATGGTGCTATACTCCTTCTCTAATCTGCATTTCTCTGCACTTAAAATTACCCGAGGCGTTTTTTCGCCTTATACATAATGTAATCCGTCCAATTCCGAGGTTTTTTGTGGCCTAGTCTTACTAGTTTTTCCCTATACGTGGCGGGAAATCAGTCCGGTACAGCGGTCAGCTATATGCCTTTGAAACTCCATTACGGCAGCTTTTACGGTGCGGCATATGCAGAGAAAAGAATAAAAGACTTCACCAAAAAGTTTTTTTTAGCACCTGCGCGGGCATGGATTTCGTGTTTCGAAATTTCTGATCAGCCAGCTCTATCTTATATATAGGACAGCTTTTTCTCCTGTGCCAAAACGTTTTTTTTTTTACTTTTGCAACAGATATTGCTTCTTATAAGCACCTGCGCAGACATGACACTTGCTTTTGTGACGCTTGCTTTTCTGCATTATCTATCTCTCTGTAAAGAAACCAAATCTTTGGGATCGTAAATTTCTTCCATCCTAGCTAGCTGTATTCCTATTAAAGAGTTCACCCTTGAGACGACTTTCGGGCGGACCGCATTGTTTTTGGTATATTTATTTTTTTCCAGAAAATTACGTATGTTGAAAGGCATCTGCTTCCACAGCAGACCTTTCCTCGTTGGTTTAACCCTCAAATATTTACAACCAAAGCGCATCATTACCTCTCCTTTTTGTCCTCTGGTCCCTTTCACTCACATTATATAAGGGTTGCGATAAACCCTTAAACTAAAACTACTTAAGCGCCACCTTAAGTATAAACCTTTAAACGGGGGTATATAAAAAAAAAACTTTCTGTCGTAGATACCAGATCATCGTAAGCAAAATGGCCAGAATTCATTGTCTGCGAATACGTTGGAGAACACAGAAGAGTTGTTGAATGCTTTCAATTTCCCCAGGTCTCAGAAAGCTTCTACAAAACTTGGTTGGGATAAAGCCAAACGCTTTGGCCATTGTGCTAATGGCGCAACGACCCATAAGTACAATTGTTAGGATTCTAATAGCTTCACGGGCTAGAGATGAAAGGTAATGGGTTTTCTTTTTATTCTTATGGGTCTTAGGCCTTTTTTTCTGTTTCACGGATTTCAGGCCCCATTGTTTGATGCCTGGTTTTAATCCCTTTTGCATTCGTAGATATGTCTATAATAAGGAACCCAGTTGAGTTTGTCTTGGTTGTAGTTGCCCTTTGTGTTTAGTAGTTTTCGGCATTTCCCCACTAGCTTAGATCTTGCGGTCTCTTTTGATAGTGGCTTAACTAAACGTCTGTCTACAACAATGTGATCTCTGAAGAATTAATACTTTTTGTCAGAACAACATGAGCCGGTTTTTTCAGTGTCTTAAATCTCAGTTTGAAGAACGGTAGGTTAGGTACACTCATCTGGTAGGTTAAACGTTATAACCGCATCTACCCTCCACAATTTTAGACTTATCAGTACACAAAAGGATGGTCTGTTCTATGATTTGGTTTCCTGTTCTTGCATTTTGCAAGTTTGCATAGGAAAGTTTTTGTTAAAATCATGTTAAACCTTGTGTGTGGAGGAGTATATTATATAAATATTTGCATAAAGATCGCAGATACATAATTATTTCTTTCGCATTCGTGAAATGTGACGGGTTCTATAAAGCAACTGTAGCATAAAACTAAAGGCGTTGCAACCTTAAAAGGCTTAAATTCCAAATAGCACACCAATCTGATCTCTGTTGTTTATACATACTTTTTTATTACGTGTCTAATGCCTAATTGGCATCATAGCTAGACCCAGAGGCCCCTTTCATTGAACTCACAGTAAAGCACATCCAGTCCTCCGTCATATCTTAGACTTGTGCAAGAGCAATCACACAGCCATCCACTCATCAGCCTATAGACTCAATTTTCTTTTCATTCCTAGTGTTTTCTCATTTCAGATGTGTGCTTCACCAGAAAATTCATTAAATTTAGCATTCAAAGTCACACTGCATGGAAAATTACCCAATAATTTTTGAATTTATTAATTTGCTCTGCATAATTTCTTGCGGGGCTGCACAAAGGGTGCGCTAGGGGGCTGACGCCTTCGGTCGTCCGTACATATTCATGTGGCATGCTATCCATGCAAAAATTCATGGGACTTGCAGCATGGGAAGATAAATAATCGCTGAGATGCACATAAATCCTTGCCGACGAACGTTTTGGAAAATATCACAGTTGTGCTCTAGATTTAGACGAAATCTGCTGGGGTAATTAGTGACGACACGCAAAACAAATGCTCGACACAAACATATGAGCAGACTAATTGCCGAGATGATTTTGTAACATAGCTTCCTGTGTTTGGCTGTGTTTCTGCTGAGAAGGATATGGCAGTGGCCTCGTAGAAGGGTGATAAAACTGTACAAAAACACACCACCAAACCGGGCGCAATAACAATGATTTCGGTCACCGAAAAATTCAATTTGCGCAATATTAAAAGCGGCAGTGCAGAAAATAGAAAGTTCTAAAATTATCTATCACAGCTCACTCGATCAGAATGATTGCACGCATACCTTATAGAATAAAGTCCAATAGCCCCTGCTGGGTTTCATGAGGGCACATACAAGTCTGTTGCTATTGTAAATCATCCTGATGATCTAGCTATTCGCATGACCAAAGGAACAAGAATTCGATAAATTATTTTTAAAACCAAACAATCCGACATGAACATTTATTTGGACTAAAGGCAACAAAATCACCTGAAGCTGAACACCGAGATAGTTTTTTTTTTAATGAAAATCCCATTCTGATGTGCATCTGCAGCGGGCTATGTATAGTGAGATGCAAGCTGTTTCAGTGCCTATGGTATGGCATCAACCCAGAGAACGTTGCGCGAGTCTTAGTTTGGTTCGGTGTTTCGTTTGAATTCAATTTACAAAATGTCACCAAGACGTATTTGTTACATGTCACAAGTGTCTGAGGAATTTTTTTAATGAGAGGAAATACTCCGGAGAAAGTATTTAATTGAAATGAATTAGCTATAAAAGCTTTCGGCCAAAAGAGAGGTGCAGGAAACTACTGAGAATGAATAAAGAAAATAAGTTAGAAGGTGAAGGGATTTAAAGGATATTCCAATGAAAGCGCATTCAAGCGAAGTTGAATATAGTTGCATTTCAGCTGGTAGATAGGATGCGCAAGGATGGATTTTAGTTGCAATTTGTAGAGGCTTATATCACATCAAAGACTGTCGTTTCACTCCCAGGTGTTGTTCTTACAAAATATATATCAAAAGATAACTACCTGCGTCAGATGCATGTTAAAAGCTTGTAAACTTGCCAAAGAGAGCCTCTGCTGCGGTAGATTGGTGGGTGGGCAAAGACCAAAAGTCCCTGCGGCTAAAAGGCTTGAACGGGTAACATGAAACCTAGCTGAAAATATTGGGGCGGGCTGTCTGCCCCGATTTCGGAGTTAGCCTTAGTAACATATTGTCCAATTTGTCACCTGTGATCCTTGTTTTCAGTGATTGTGTTAAAATAATTTTTTTTAACCAACAATAGCTCCGAGCAGCACTGCAGTCACTTGATTTACCTCACACCTGTCAAAAACAAAAGTTTGCACTGAAGCATACTTGACTGTCCAAGAACTAGGTAAGAACTAGTCGTTCTTGACTGGATCCCAGAATGATCATGATCATGATTTCAACCCAATAACTTTGTTCATACAGAATTATTCCGGGATTTGTTCCTTAGGAGACCATATCATGCATGTGGAGTGGGCATCATCAAAGAGCATTTTCCCTCTTATTATCGCGCTTTGTTGACTCGATAGAAGGGCAGCCGTAAGCTCCACAATTCTAAATAAAGTGGCGCAGTCTCGCTTGTTAATGTTTTGCTTTCACTTTCTGAAAGTAGCAGTTTTTTGCCATCTTAGGATGACGAAACTTTTTTAGAAATTTTTGTTGGCGCTTGACTTTGAATGTTATTGGTTCACTTTTTGCTTTAAATGCTTTAAAAATCTAGCTGGAATTGTATTTTGATGTTCTAAATTGTTGTCGTCCCAAAAGTAATTCCATTGGGTACTAGATTCCCAGTTTCCACTTTCATGTCTACCTCGAAATAAGCAAGGAAAAGCAACCAGAAATAAACTTCTTAAGAAAGCATAATCCCTTTTAACCTTTGATATGGCTTGTAGCCATCTAAAATTCATACAAAATTACCTTGTGGGTAAAATGGTACCCGAACCATACTACTCTCAAAAAATTTATGTAGATATGGTACCCCAACGATATTACTCTAAAAAATTGTCGCTTCCCCCTTTTCAAACATTACACCAATGATCTTTTGTTTTTTTTTTTTGCCATTTACGAGTGCAAGTCTACCACAAATTTGCATTTTACCGAAAAAAAAACGGAGCACAGTGCAAGAGTTCGTCTGTGACAAACTTCAATATACCCGACCCTTTATACCGTGTAACACCAAATCTTAAAATTTTTGTCCCGAATTAATATATAATTTGTAAAGGCCACGCCCCCAAAAGTGGGTCTGGGCTAAAAATTAAAATGAATTAATTGTTATTTCGTTAGATTCATCCCAAATTGCGTTAAAACCGAAAATTATATCGGAAAAAACAGTTTCTTTCTAAAAAACGCCCCCAAAAGTGGGCGGAGCTCAAAACTTTGTATGGATCAAACTTTGCAAATGGAAATATCTTTAATATTTGTCATAATTTTTTTTTACGATTTGGAGTTAACTTTCCGAGAAATCGGGTTTTTAAAGTGGGCTAAAGAAATCTAAAATATTAAAAGTGGGCGTGGTCGATATTGTGGGCGGTTTAATTTTTGCCTTGCTAAAGGTCTTTGGCCAATATTGCTTAGTACCAAAATTTAAGTTCCTATGACTTGCCTAACATGACCAAAAGGCATTTTGAAAGAAAATGTGAAATAGAGGTTGTCTCCCATTGAAGCCAGTAGTGGGCGTGGCGGTTGACTAATTAAGCCAAGTTTCACTGTTTGTGCAGCAGAAAATCCAAGCCGTGCACCATGTTTCAGCTCTCTAGCTTGATTTTGAAGGCCTAAAACCTTCACACATACAGACGAACGGACATGGCTTAATCGATTCACCTGTCGGTCTCAATCATATCTCTAAAGGTCTTAAGGGTCTACGGTGATTATTTCACTGTGATACAAAACTAATTACAATTACAATTTATATACCCTCGGTCGGGTATAAGCATGCTACTATTTGAACCTTATCTCACCCAACACAGTTGGCTGAAATGAAACATGAAGTGCGCCGTTTCTCCCGCTACGCCATTTCAGCCGATTTTACGTAGGTTTTTTTAAAGCGATTTTTTAATCTTAACTTCGTTGGGTACGTAATTTGAGCCCTTTAACATTACTAAATTGCTATTTTCGCGCGTGTGGTCTCCGCTCTGCAATGCTATTCGTATTTAAAATTTACTCGCCTCACCATATTCAATTTTGATATACAACTTTGAACCCTCAAAGTTTTTGCAAATTCATAATGTCGTACTTTAATAAAGTTTTGCTCTTTGAACCTTTATATTTGCACAATCAGTGCCCAAAGTTCAACAAAGAAACGAATATCTATTCCATTATTCCACACTTTATTTTACAATCATTTCAAAAATAAATCCCACATTGTATATCAAACTATTGTTATTCGTAAATAACACAATGGCCTAAGGCCTCACCCATCATTTATCGATTTTGCCTCGAAAACATTCAGTTATCCCTTAAATATGAGCAGCATAAAGTTTTATCCCCAAAGATGTTCCTTCAAAACCAGAAATGCCATATAACAATGCGCCGTAAGTTGAATAAATTTTTGAATACTCCTCGCAAACAGACACCATTCGTACTTTTGTATCCTTATGCAAACAGCTATCTGCAGCTTAAATTTTAAACAGTCCAAAACCACCTGTGATGCGGGCGAAGTTGAGTTTGGAGTCGTGTCGCTGAAGAAGGGAAAAATTCCTCCCAAAAGAAACAAAAAAAAAATAACACAAAAACGGAAATACCTTCAAACCATCTACGAATTTGAATACACTTCGTGCCATATCATCTGTATGGGAATGCTGTTTAAGGGTGATTGCGGTGCCTTTTATTTGTGATAAGTCCTCGGGCGAGAGCTCAGATTTTGGAATTTATCTCCAACTGGGGGGCGATGTTTTATTTTTTCCATTTGAAATGGAAATTAGCAACAGATGCGTCGGTACATCCTTGAGAAGAAAAAAATACTTGAAGGAATTTAAGGAAGTGATTTTGGCTTTTTGTTACTTAAATGTTATCAAATGTTTTAGCTTTTTTTGTAGAAATTGTTTTTGGTCACTCACAATTTCGAGTTAGAATTGCTTAAGGAAGTTTAAAGTTTATACTATATAAGTAATATAATATAAACTTTAAAAAGGGTAGTGCAACAGTCATCGTTCAGGTTGCGAACCTACATTTTTCATTAAGGGTCATGATTTCAACACAACCCATTTTCAGTAGGTCCCCCCTTAGAATTCTAGGAGCTTTATGAATACACCATTTCGTATTGACACGACTCCCTTTAAAAAAAGTAAAAGGTTTGTATAGGAATATATGTCTTATTCATCAGACACGTTCGCGACAACATACATCCTCAATTCTAAGTGTTGTCTGCACCCTTCAGAGGTTGTCAATAGGAAAACTCTCCCGATTGATTGACTTTCAGCCACCCTCTTCAAACTTCCCTTTGTAAGCTAATGCTCCGTCTGTCAGGAATACGGCTCATATAGAAAATCCATACATTCCCAATTAATGGTTTTCCTGCCAGCATTTCCATTATGGGCCTCGTGCTTGTCATCATCATTACCCTTTATTCATGGAAAATATCTGCCTTTGCTTCTCAGTGGACTAATGACTTCCATGTCATTTCAATCAACAAAGAAAAATCTGCACACCTCACCGAAGCTCGTCGCTTACCCCTTGTACAGGGTGGCACATCTCTCTTTTTTGCGCCTGAGAAAATGACTGACACAAATATGATTGATGGTGACTATCATCATTGGCCGCGCCAAGTAAAGTTTTGCAGTATTTTTTCCCATAACGAATATGCATCGTTATACATCACAAAAAGAATACACAATAAACTTATCCTTCATTTGGATGTCAGATTTGGGTTTTTCGTCCAGACAGAAGCGTGCTACAGATGTCCCCAGGCTGGTGGATGGTGGAAAAACAATTTGATTACGAAATTATTTTCGAATTATGTATCTCGTTTCTGGTGCCAAGAAAAATTTCAACCCCACTCTAGAAACAGTTTTAATTATACAATAATAATATAATTAAAATAATAATAATAAAATAAGAATAACTCAAAAAATAAACCTTATGACTCGCTCTCATGACATTTTTAAGTGTGTAGGGAAGGTATAAAATTTTATTTTATTTAAACAAATAAAAACCGTTAAATTACAGAAACAATATTTCTGCAGAGGCTGGTGATGCGACCTGGAGGCTGCATGCTCTGAAATTAAAACAAAAGAAAAGAACACATGAATTGCTGTTGTCAGCAAAAGAGACATACCTATGGAAGACAACCATAAGGAAAGTGCATAGCACAAATTATATTTGCAGCAAGCCACTACACAATAAAACGTTTAACCACAACAATAAGCCGATAGGTCTTACCTACCAAATCAAGTCAGTGGAATGAATTTATATTGGCCTGGCAGCCTATGACAGCCTTTAACAACTTATACCTCAGCGTTTCATACTCTGACAGCTTACACCTCTTAATTTACCTCAGCGTGTCAGAGTATGACCGCCTACAAATATTCAATACAAGCCATCATCACAGCTCTGTGCATTGTGACCGCCCAGAAAACATCCCTCGACCTGCCATTGGTCTGGAATAGGGAACACTACCCATGAAGACTCCACTCTTCAGGGTCCAATCGAATCATGTTAGGCGGGACTATCATCGCCATACCACTTTATAGAGTGCGAGAACATTCTCCACACCCGTCTCCCATCAGGCCAACGGGTAAAACCATCGCTGAACCTGGATCATAAGCAGAGTGAGTTAGCCAAAATCCATATATTCCATGCTCAACTCCAACCAGCACACGCGGGATGTACATCGCAATGCCCGGGCTTATGATGAATCCAGTCTACCAAGCGGGACTACCATCGCAAGGCCTGAGTTCATCAATACTGAGCGAGAGCAAAGCTCTACGCCCAATTCAATTAGGGAGCCAACACGGACAAATCTCATCCCATACATTCCCGAGATATTGGAGATAACTTTCCATACCTCAAGGGAAACGCACAAGACTACATAAGCCATAGTACTCAAATGCGAAGCAACAATGTGCTAAACACACGTAGAACAAAAGTTCCAAGCTTTCCCGACATTATGAGTGAGAGACATATCCGTCTCCACCACGCCACACACACACGAACCTGATGATATCGGCATCAGCAAAACAAAATGAGCCTCTTGCTCTTTAAAGTGACTCCACAGTCCACAACACTGACTTGGCCTGGCAACCCAACCACCCAATACGACGCATGCGCAGAATAATAAGTGCCACACACTGCGGTTGGATTCCACACCGATCCGCACTGCGCTCTGCACAAACACACAAGGTACGAGGTACCCAAAGTAAAATACACAAAGAGAGTCAAGGAGAAGAACTACCCCTTTCACTCTACATGTACACATGCACACTAAACGTAGCTCTCTTCGAGTAGAAGAGACAATACTTAAATGCAATTATGCGCAATAAACCTACGCATTTACAAACAGCCAAACTGTTCTACGATTTCTAATAATTGAAAAATAAAGTTCGACATGCAACTAGAAATATTCTATTAAACTACGAACAACCCGCAGACAGCAGGCAATTCAGTGAGAAACTCACCCATAATGTGTAAACTGCACATTTCCACTTTAAGATCGGAACAAATGGTCTATTTAATTTAATATCTATGTACGCCACAACTACCACCGCTCACCAGCAACGATCGCACTATCTCTGATATCTTAGAATAACTCTTATATCTAGGATCTCTTATTTGGCTCTTAGGAAGCTCATTATGGACGTATATAAAAGGGAGTGCAGATATCTAAAATGAATGCGAGGATGAAAAATGAAGGAAAGATCGTCAACTGCCATTCCAATTTCAGTTAAAAGCTTTCAAGTGCTAAAAACTAAAGCTTTAAAGCCAGGAAAATAAATACCCTGTTCGGATACACAAAAAGTTTTCCCCCGCAAGTGTTATGCCTTAACGGAGAATAGCAATGGTATAATTAAACAATTACAAGTGAATTACAACATTTACCTTCGATTGGATCGCTTCAATTGGACGTTACCGGCCCCTCTTTAGCGTTTCTTAAAAAAATAGAAAAAGGACCTATTTATGGCATCACTTCGTTTTTCGTCCATTTGTCCTTCCAAACACGTTTTAATTCCTGAACGGTAGGTCGTAGAGAGACTAAAATTGGGGTCCTTTTTAATTGCGAAAATAGTCAGAGACCAATTATTGCAAAGTCAGAGTGCAATTTTTTTTTGTCCGAAATAACGGTTTAATTACAGTTTGAAGTTTGATGAGAAAATGGATTAATTTTTTTTTTAAGTTTAGCAAGCAAGGATATAAAAAATGTAACTTAAGTCTGGTAAATTCTGAACTTTAATGCAAAAATCTAATTTTTTTAAAATGTTGAAAAGTTTATGATAAGTCAAGAGTTAAAAACGGATGATGTTTTTCAAAGTGTTCTACGTCATAGCTTTTAAACTGTTTAATGCGCAAAGCCGGGCTTGAGTCATATTTTTCAGAAAAAAATTTAATACTGCCATTTTGACGAATTTTCGAAAAAAATCGCAAAAATTCGTGTTAAAAGTGTGCCTTCCTTCCTTATTCACCGATGCTATTTCGAGAAATCATATTTAAAAATAAATCACACAAATTATTATTATTTATTTTAAGGGAAACTATAGGGAATTTTGAACTTTAAAACACTTCTAAGTAAATCAAAAACCTGAAACTATGTTAAAATATTTTTAAATCATCTAGTATCTTAACGGTTTCAAATATATTGTTCAGATTTCGTTAAAGTACAAACTGAACCAAAATTTAAAATTGGTGTTTCCGACCTAAGCTTTTTTAAGCCTATTTAAAAAACAAAGTCAAAAAAGGAGCTTGTCTTACCATTTGTGCAAAATCCGGTGCCTTTAAAATTCAATTTATAATTTATGCTATTAAAAAAAAGTGAATCAAAAAATAACTCAAAACAGTTGTTTTATGGCTTTGAAATTAAAAAAAAAATATAAGCGTAAAGAACGTAATATGTCTCCTCCACTATCTCCCAAACGGTATAAAGTATAATTTTGAAATAAATAGCGGGTATAGTGCATTAGCTGAAATTTTATATAAGACTACAACAAACTTTGAGTATTCAAAAACTTTAAAAATTTGACTCTAAAATGTAAAACCATTTTCGAAAACCATTTTTTATTTTCTGTAACTTCTTCGTTTTAGAGGAAGGAGTTACAGAGAACGGGGCGGAGCAGTGCTTATTTGCACATTCTCACATTGTTCTTTTGTTTCAAAGGAATGGTCTTGAGCCTTCGTACTCGCCAAAGTTTCAATTCTGGCTTAAGGTAACAGTATTGGCTGTGGTGTTATTTTATTAACCATAAATTTAAAATTTTCAACAAAATTGGTATACAAATCAAATCATGTGCCTACAATTAGCGTAGCCTGTTGACTAAATTGAGCAAGGTGTAAGTTTTCTCTCAATTTATTATATTTACCACTCCTCACTTAAAGGTTAAGGAGAAGCAATAAAGTATTTAAGCGGGGGTTACTCGGCATCTTCACTTCCATATCCGCAGACTTCAACTTATTAAGTCAAATAAGTAGATATTGTTTCGAACTATCAGCCTGTGAGAAGATGCCGATCACTGATACAAAGAAGACGCCAGTTATACTAGTTATTAGTCCTAAACTAAGCTAACTCCACCAGTTCTGGTCCATAGCACATAAGCAGAGAAGTCGAGTGTCAGAACCTCCGCTTGGCAACTCGCCTTATTGACGATTAGTATTGACCCCTCATTATGACTAGCATCAAAATGGCATTACCTTTTGAGTATTAATGCCATCCGGCAACATATGCGACGGCTTTGTATTGTGCATCCAGCCAGCGCCGCTGAACCGCCCTTTTCTTCTGAGCTTAGTACTCTTGTTAGGATAATATGTATCTCCCTCTAACTAAATTCTATCAATACTTTAAATATCCAAGCAGGCGAAATTACCTAGCTTCAATGAAGTAACTAAGCGTATTTATATTGGACCATCGCACACGACAACATTTTTGCCTGCCGAAAATGTTTCAACGATTTACGCAGGAAAATTCAAGGCTATACGGAACTGTATTTAGCTTCTACACCTTCCTTCGACACATTAATTTTTTGAAAAAGAAAGCTTTCGAGTCCCTGATGTGTCTCTTTCTGACGTTTTGCCATTTTTTGGCAAGGAGCTTAGTTCATCTTCCCTTGGAAAACCTACTCAAAATGTTTTTGCCGCACAGAATAATTCATGCTAACAATTAAAATTCATGCTTAGCATTCATTTTAGTTTAGACGCATGTTATCGTGCCCTGCCTTAAAAATGACAACAATTCCCTGTTCAAATTTGAAAGAATCCGCTTAAAACCTTATCAACACTGAAAATTCCAAAAGTCACTGCATTACGAAACATAAAAAAATGACTGCCACGACTTTAAGACCGTTTATCACACATAACGATCCCATCTCAATTGTCGACAAAAATGTAATGCAATTAACAAAAGTACCCCCGAAACTGTGACACTTTCGGCACTCATGTCCCTTGAAGCCACCCCCGCACTGGGTGGCGTTTTAATTAACGTCACATGTGAAATTTACGTGCGTAGGAATTGTTTCGAAAAAAAAACTCAACAAAAACCCTTCGTAGATCAGTGTCACCTGTTTCGCTAACCAAGTCCTCTTGGAGCTTGCACGCGTTAGCGAAAATGCCCCCCCACCTACCGAAAGATTTCAAGCATATACCGCTATGTGTGCTGTGCACACATCCAGATATGACTTGTACCTTAGAGGGGTTTCACCTACCTATATGGGCCAGACC
The DNA here is from genome assembly GCA_947623515.1 of Neoascia interrupta. NCBI lineage: Eukaryota > Metazoa > Arthropoda > Insecta > Diptera > Syrphidae > Neoascia > Neoascia interrupta. The sequence goes on from OX392462.1 coordinate 148,303,347, forward strand.
AATATACCGCGCGCGTCAACTTGACATTCATAATTTACACATTGCCTGCCTGTGCCCAGGGTTTAGACTCAAATTACACAGGGCGTGAAACCCGAGGTCCTTATGATTGCTGACACAGTAGCGCTTTTCTCTAGCAACCTCAGGTGGCAGGAGTGACGGGTTTGTGCGCGCCCCAACATTGTAACAGGGATGAAAGGGTTTTATGTTTTAATAACTTGTATATATCCCGGGTTCTTTTGGTTAAGTACTTCTGGCATTTATAACGGTGTGTAGTTAAATTAAGAATTAACTTAAGGTGTTTGATTTATATTGGGGTACATGTGTCTGGCTGTGTACGACGTGCTTCAGTTCCTCTTTTAGATGCTTTGATGGAAACAGTGTCGGGTTAAACGTAAAAGAGCTAAGCGTGCCGTGCTTAACCGGGGAAAGTGTATAGTTTTTCAAGTTTATTGTCACTTAAAGGTGGATTAAGGTGTAGTGCTGGCTTGGGGTTAATTTGAGAGGGATTTCTTATGAAGCATTGAGCAGTTGAGCAGTGAGTTGATTAAATGGTAAAATTTTTAGCCGCTATGGACGTTAATATAAATCTGTCTCTGGAGATTCAATCCTTCCTTTTACCATCGCCATTTGTTAAATTAAACAAGCACTTAGTCTCGAAAGCCCCCAGGGGCTATTTAACTTACTTCCTCGACTAATTGGCGCCGCAATCCAAACGTCAATGGCAGCCTCCTCTACTCGGTCCAACTTTTGTCATTCGACAACTCCCTAGCCATTTGTAATTATTAACCTGATTACGAAAATGCTCCCGTCTACTTTGGCAATTGCGAAATGTGTCCCCTCGTACAATCGCCAAAGTGCCATCAGTCAGATTGGGCGTAGGTATGGACATAAAAATAATTTTTATTCCATTTGTCAGGGGGTGGAATTTTTCGGCCTCATATAAATATTGACAACAATAGCAAACCATCCATTACAAGAAACGCCCCCAAAGACCCGGACCGAACATCGTATAGGTACACCTGGAATTTATTTCGTACAAGCTACATATTTGGGAACATAAAACCAAACATATTACCGTTATGGGCTGTTTTTCTTACAACACTTATGGTCCTGTATCTAGTTATTTTTATTTCCTGTTGGTTTGCCTTAACATGAATAATCTTCCTTTCCTTATGAGGGTACTTGTATATTAAATCGATAGTCGCGCATGGCGGTCTTGACTCTTCCACCAGCAATTCAAAGCGAATCACTGAGCCAATATAAGGAAACAGAAGCAGCAGCAGGACATAAACATTAGTCTTTGAGGGCTGTGTGTACGATAGCAACCCCCAGACGTCTCGTTCGATATCGCAGTTTGTGTGCTTGTACGCGGACAGAGCCATTAGGTCTGAAATATGTATGCGAACATATAAATTACCCTTTGAAAAAGGGGCGGGGTTGGGGCGGTGGAGCATCGGGTTGCAGGTCATACCAGTGTTCTGAGGGGGTGTGTGTGTGTGTGCGGATAGTCCAAAGAGCTCATATACATTCTAAAGGGTAATGAGCGCAATCATTGCTATCTGTTACCGCCACCACGCCAAGCGAACGACCCCCCCGACAAGGACGACGAGGATATTGTCGTCGATAGGCGAGGATGCGAATGCGACACAGCGGCAACGTTTACAAATGTGCCGACATTTATCCTCAGCCTGATTAACAGTGTTGGAAATTATTTTCGTACGATTTTTATGTCCATGTCATCATTATCCTGGCGTTATTGTCCCATTCTGTATTATTTGTTGGTTATAGAGATGTACTACACGCCATGTTATGCATGTACGTGCGTGTGGGCTTATTTTTATTTGTAGTTATCATAAACTATCAAATATGTGAGCAACGTGGGGGTGGTAAGGGTGTCTGATTAATGACGTGAAAGATGGTAAATAGTTGGGTTTTTTTTTATACAATAAACATGGTGCGTATGTGACAATGCACTTTGGGACATGAGGATATCGCGAGTATATTTGATGACCAATTATCCTTTTTTATCTAGTATTGGTCAAGCGATAATGGATTACAAATAGTGAGGGTTGAGCGCCTTCAAACATGGTTGTGTAATTGCTTACGTAACATTAAATTAAGGCCGAATAAATACTAACACGAAATAATCGAAAAGGGAATTTTGTGTTGGTTAGAATAACATAGGCTAATAAAAACTGTTTGCATGTTTACATACGAATTTGCTCAAATCAAGCGAACGACTAATCAATGCAGTGGACGATTCCCTGACTGGGGACCAACGTTTAGAAGCTCCACCTTCTTAAACTTGAATGGCTTCCAAAGAGAATTTCTTAAAAAAAGATAATATCCATGTGGCCTTAATATTACATTTTAATTGGCGCAGTCGGTAAATTTAATTACTGACGTTTCTTTTATAAATTTAACTGTAGCAATTTTGGGTAAGGAAATATCAAACAGATATAAATGGTAAAAACAAAAATTTGAGGGGTACCAAATCCTGTGCCTTTTTTGCTGTGTGCATTGTTGGTGCTCTAATTATCCGAACGGACGGCGAATCGAGAAGCTTGTTATGACCAAAATCCAGGACTTTTTGCACCCTACACCAGTAGTCACAGTATCCATAGCACAGCACTATGATGCACACAGTCAAAATATTTAACTGTTTTTTAAACCCCGAAAGGGCTAGACGCAACTTGGGTTGGGTTAATGGATGTCCTTGGGCATACAGTGGCAGATGCTTGTTCGCCTTTAAGGTCGGCGATTCGTAAAAGGCGACAACATATCCTCTGGTACCTTTGGACGCTTAAAGATCACGGAATTTGTGCTTGAAGATCGTGGATCTACTCGCTTCTAAGTTTTCCCATATCTAGAATGGCTAAATTCCCCTTTGCTGACCTACGTCGCATCTACGGCAATCAAAGCCTGATCTACGGGGATAGCTTTAATTGCCGACTTTTCCATGGATCCAGTCCGTCCCCACTGACTTAATAAAGTTATGTACCCGTTACTTGTAGTCTTTTGTGATGAATCCAGTCCGTCCCCTACTGACTTGATAAAAGTCTTCTACCTGGTCCTTGTAGTCTGCAAAGCTGCGGTCCGAAGGCATCACCTAACTTACGGGCTGTGATGTAGGTTATGTCCTTGGACCATCTCATATTACCGTCGGCTTGGGCATTTGCACCATTCTGCTTCCTAATTTTTGTGAGCCCGTAGTTTGTTCCCGTAGAACCTGTAAAATCTTCTGCCACATTCCGCCTCCTCTGCAGGCGGCATTCCTTTCAAGGAAAACACGCCCCGTTTATGCTTCACAGATTTTCAGACTGCTATGCCCCTGTTGACTTTAAGGGCTGTCCCAAAAGCTGTGTCGTCTCTCGGCTTTGCAAGCATGCTCGGTTTATCGGCTACAACCGTTGCAGATCCCGCTTTGGTTTTTCTTTGGCACAAGCTGTAATGTATGGATGTCAAAACTGTGCTTGGAGTTTTTAAACAATTTGTTAATAGAATTATGCTCTAAGTGTTATTTTCCTTTGAGCTCCCCCCATATCTATTAAACAGGTCTTATAGCGTTGTTTAAAGGGGAGGGCTGTTCTTAGTCATACAAGGGGAAAAAAGGATATTGGAACCTTCAAACGAATAAGTCTGGTCCTTGGCTCGAAAAACCTATTTAATAAATTTCTCTTCACTCTGCTAGATTAAAAATAACGGCAAATTTAAATTGTTTACGGACCACATTTGAAAAAAGACAACACCAGCGGCACAATTTTTTAGTTGGTTTTGTGCATTTCCGATGACTTTTTACGTTGAACCCGTCAAAAGAGCTCAGAAACCAACATATGCCAACGATGTCTTAGAAGTTTGCACGATTACAAAAAAGAGATTGTAACTGCAGTTAACTATATTATGACGTGTCGTGCTTACAAGCTTTTAGTGCACGACAAATTGGTCCTGGATACAAAAAAGCGGTCTTTATGGAGAATGGGCTTTTAAGATCCTCCAAGGCTAGATAATTGATTTCCGTCGAGACAATGACGTAGCCTTATTTTAATGTTTTAAACTTCGTCCACTTCTTGCCCTTCAGGGCATAGAGTACACGAATTTATCTTTTCCTCTATTGTAATTCATGACTTGCCGGTTCATCCTTAGAAACAGATGGTATGTCACTGTAATTTATATATACATATGTATCTGCAACCATTGCCAAGCGTCCGTGATGTCAAACTCCACAGCAGAAGATAAACGTGCTGACAAATAAAAAATGATAAAACTAAATTGCTACAAGGACTTTGTCCCTTCACCAGCAACCATTGATTGCTTCCCTTGAAACCGTCGAATCTCGTCGGTTTAAAATATGATACATTTATATATACCAAGAAAATTCCTTCCGAAGGATCTCTTAAAGGTTTAAACTTAAACACCGACAAAGAATAAATCCTTCAAAAATCTCTCAAAGTATATTCTTCATTCATCCGTTCTCATCGCTCTTCTTTTGTTAATATCCAAAGAACAATACCAATTTATTTTTCAAACAAAATAAATACAATTTTCGAAATTCTTAATGGAAACAGTTTGTTTTTGTCTCAAAAAATGGTCTCAACCAACCGAAAAGGGATAAACAGTCCGTTTAGCCAGAGAGACTCAACAATAACAAAATCCATTCAATCAAGCTCGACTGGGTAACAAAAATAAACTTTGAGAAAAAAAGAACACAACAACAAAAGTAATTACAGCGATTCATCATAATAAAGGACTACACTGGAGACGGGCTATATAACAAAATGGATTCACTTCTGGACCGCACACCACTTGACACATTCACAGAGATGAAGGCAATTAAAAAAGGAGCTCGATTCGGTCAGAGAAGCTCCATACTGCTGTCCTTCCTGGCCGAACCTTCAAAATATATATGTACAGTGATATGTAGTTTCTTACTAAACAGTGTAGTTTCTTACTAAACGAAAATCAAAATAGCCAGACGAAAGGACGTGAAAGGATCTCCAGTATGAATTTATTATCTAGCTGCTTAAGTCCTTTCGCTTCTTTAAGTCCCTTGCATTTTCCCAGACTCTGCAGGACATAATGGAAAGGCGACAGCATAAAAAAGGAGAATCAATAATAGTATAATGAATTATACGATCCAGCCAAGGACGACACGTAAGGGAAAGGAATAAGGGCGAACGGTCGGTGGCGCACAGTAGGTCGACTATGGACACCAAGACACAAATGTTTAACTTTGCTCCTTGGAAACGGAAATGGAAGTAAACAGTGGAAGACAAAAAAAAAAAAACGGTTTAATTTCCCCTTTATAACGCTCGACTGGGAGAGATAAAGTGACAGGGAAAAGCTTCTCAAGGGTGTGATGTGGTAAACCAATGGCTGATGGTCGCTAGGGGGATCTGAGCTTAGAGAATGGAATTGCAATAAATGCAGCACAATGCACAGTGACTCGATGACAAGAATCACATGAAATTAAAGCTGTCAACGATTTTTTTAATTAACTTACTCTCTCGCACTTTTATAGTATAGGGCGCGGTTGTTTTTCTCTTATCTGTTAAGGTTTATAGACCATCCTGCTATCAAAGTGATTTATGTGTCAAATTATGAAGCTTCTTGAAGAGAGTTTTTATCCTTTTGGCCGTAAAACTTTGGCTTCATGATGTGCGGTTAATGGGCGACGTAAAGCTCCTGATGTTGTACATGCTGTGCATAGAAGTTTATGGCTACATCAAGATTTATCGTTAATTTCTTACGAATATTTAAAAAATAATTTTTAATCTTAAATAACTTCAAATTATTTTAGGACTCGTAGCACACATCTGAGGCCGAAGAAGCCTCCATGTAAATGAACCTATCTCCAGAAAAATGGAGTACGACCGGCTCAGTTGGTATTGCCATGTTTAGAGGAAAGATCCTACGAACCCCGTCAAAAAGGCAATGTTAATCAACATTCCAGCGCGATCGCGAAGGAGGAAGGCCTAAACATTCGTGGTTCACACAAATGCAACGACAACAGCATTTAATTGGCCTCAGTGATGAAAAGATCCAAAACCAGGTGGCCTGCCGTTATACTCTGAGGTCCAATCGGCGTACCCCACAAGCGGACCATTAAGTACACATTTAAGGCCTGAGACACTCGACGACAGAAAATCGTGCGGCAAATTGTCGTCCAACCATACAACGTCAAGCGTTTGTAAACAATCAACAAACGATTGCGGGTACAGCATTTTGGTCTCACGTTCTCGTTTGTGACATTCCCAGGCAGAAAGAGTCGCTTTTTTAAGCCGCACGGCAATAAGTTTAAAAACTGAGAGTTTTCAACTGGTACTGAGTTTAAAGCAAGAAAACTATTTGTTATTGCGTCCAAACTGTTTTTGACTTAAAGAATGAAGATGAAGATCTCTCAGAATGTTAAAGCTAAATACCACAAAGTTTTAGGATAGTCAAGGACAGTCAGTGGAAAACTTTACTAAAGAAAAGGTCGCCAGCTTAATTTGTAGATATTATAAAATGTTTCGTCGCCTTAGCGAACTTAAAGTTTAAAAAGAAAATTTAGTTTCCAAGCTAACCTTATTTCCAACCCAGTCATTATTCACTAAATCGAAGTCCAAAACGACTTTTATGGCATTGAAAAAGATGACTTTCTACCTTACAGTCCGTACAACAACACCGCTTAGAAGACTTAAAAAGTGGCAAAGAATACACTGACAAAACTACTTCTAGCGCGGCCCAGATAAGGTTTCCTTCTTGAAAATCTATCTAGCATACGATTAGATAATAAAAGCAAGAGAGTCGGTTTGTAGTTCATAGCCCTGAGGTGCGCCAGCAATTTGCTTGAAGTTAGGAGGTAGGTTAATCAAGTAAATCAAAGGCGCAAAAGATCAATGTGAGCTAGGGTCAACCTCTCATTAGGTATTCTGCTTGCGATGTACCTTCCTCATACAAGGAGACCTATTCCTTTTTACTGAATCGTCGGGTTTAAGTAATAAAGGCCCCAGGGAATTAGACCCTAAAGGCCTAAACTCACAAATGAAACAACGCCCCCAAAAAACACGCAGTGCAACGACAACTTCAAAATGTTCAATTCATTTCAATTTGTTTTTGTATCGATTCATCTTTTATGAAAAATATTCTCCATTGCACTTTTCAATATGAATGGAAGGCTGTTCTGCAACATCTGGCATGGGATGGGTACGAGGTTGGGTGTATGCGAATTATGAATTAACCCTGACTGGTTTTTCTTTTACCTTCATATTTATTTTCCATAAGTTGGGCCCTGTATCTATCATTTCGATATTGGGCTCTTATTCAATGATGAAACAGAGCCCCACTTCTGGAACTTAAGTCAGGTCGATTTTGGGCCTCCTTTAAATAAAGTCCAATTGTCGGACCGTGAAGAAGAACAAGTCTTTTCTTTTAAGATGGCAGAGGTGCAAATCGTACCCAAATGGCTGCATAAGGTAAGGTTCCAAACTCAAAAAGAAATAACGCCCAAAAAGAAAGTACCACCTTCAAAACGCTTCTGCTTTCGTATACTGTTTGATCTTCCATTGGTGCGAGATTCATTGCAAAATTTGAATACGTATAGATTTCAGACTGCTGCACCTCTGCAACCCCCTGCTTGAACTTGATTTTAGATTGGGTGAGGACATAAAATATTTAGATTAAAGAAATTTTTTTTTTATGGTTGGGTCAAAATTCTGAAATTCTAAAAAGCCGTTTTCTATTTCCAATAAGAAATTTATAAAACAAATGCTTTATTATAATACTTAAAAAAAATACTAAAAGTACTAAATAAATAATTAAATGATATTATCTTAAATTATATTACATACATGTAATGAATATTTATAATCATGTACATATAATGAATATTAATAAACAATTATGTTAATAATATAGAAGAAGGATGGTTTCTTATATAGATTCGGATGGTTGCGAGGTTGGGTGTATGCAAAGTATTTAGATGGTTTTTTTATTTAACCTTATCATTTTTAGGGCCTATAAGCGCTGCATCACAGAATATAGTTATAGCTCTAGTTACCCAAGTAGCACACTTTGGAAACACAAGCGTTGATGTTAGAATATTGGACTTATAAGACACTCAAAATGCTCTTCAGTAGCACTAATAGTTTTTTCAACGTTTCGTCATCGTCACGTTGGTACGCAGCTTATTTACTTATAACGGGTGATTTTTTAGCTGGTTTGGTTTTGGCAACACTGGTTTTGACAGCTGACGTGTGTTTAGTTCCTTGTGTCACTGTCAAACAGCTTCAGTTTGGTTTGCAATTTAACCATGGATCGTCTTACAAATGAACAACGCTTGCAAATTATTGAATTTTACTATCAAAATTCGTGCTCGGTTCGAAATGTTCATCGCGCGATGCTTCCATTTTATGGTCGGCATTCTCGACCTTCTAGCAGTCTATTCGGAAGATTGTGACCAAATTTCGATTTGGCACCATTAGATTATTTTTTGTGGGGGTATGTCAAGGCTAATGTCTATAGGGACAAGCCCGCTTCGATTGACGCACTGGAAGCCAACATCCATGCATTCATTCGTGAGATACCGGCGTGAAACCGGTGAAATACAGTGATAGAGAATACCGGTGTGAAAGAGTATGCCAAAATTGGACTCAGCGGATGGGCTACCTGAGACGCAGCCGCGGTCAACATTTGCATGAAATTATCTTTAAACATTAAATTGCAAGGTTCAAACTATCGACTCAAATAAATATTTCATTAATTTTTTCGAATTTTTTGTGTTTTTTTTTAAAGTTCTCAACCTCTTAAAAAATCACCCGTTAAAACTCAAAGTGCTAACACCATTAGTTTTGTAAACGTGTGGCTATAAGCGTTTCTAGTACCAGAGTTATAAGTCTTTTAGTGCCGAGGGGTTACATTTTATAGCGAAGGTTCTATAGAGGTTTCTAGCACCTATTTTATAACACTAGGTTTAGGTATAGCGAACATATCATAAGTACTACTTTGAACTCTTATATAAGATAACACTTAGGGGTCGCTAGATGTCATCCAATAGAAAGCAATGTAATTGAGGCAAATTATTGTTAGAACATTTCAAACAAAACATTTGGATATAAGAATTTTGCACTTATTAAACATTGATATGAATTTTAACTGGATAACATTTTAAGGCTAAGAACATAATCGCACAAAAATTTTTATTTCTAGACTTTGATTTCCAGAGAATATTTATCCTTTATTTTGCTATTTTTAATAATGGTCTAGTCCATTAAATAAGTTATGTTTGGGCTTTCTTGGCAAGCCCAGCAAGTATTTTGTCCGCTTACTGATTGAGTCCTCCTCCTCTTTTGAGTTTAAAACTTTTTAGGAATATACTGCATCCTTGTATAAGAATAAAACTTCCAGTTAACAATTCGTTTCTATTGACGCCTGCCACGTCAATAATTATCAACAGTTTAAACCCCTACTAGGGAACATAAACCTGTGCCTGAGTTCGTTTGAGACAAACTTCTATATACCCAACCCTTGTAACACAAACTCTGAAAGCTTTTTGCTCCGAATTCATATATTATTTGTATAGGCCACGCCCCCAAAAGTGGGCATGGACTAAAAACTCAAATCAATAAATTGTAATTTCGCAAGAATCATGACAAAATGCGTTAAAACCGAAATTTTTTCCGGAAAAGCCATTTTTTTCATAAGAACGCCCCTTAAAAGTGGGCGGAGCTCAAAACCAAGCTTAGCAAACAGTAATATCTATATAGAATTTTTTGTCCATTTGGAGTGAACTTTCCGAGAAATTGGGTTTTTAAAGATCTAACTTGTTAAAAGTGGGCATGGTCGATATTGTGAGCGGTCCAATTTTCGCCAAAGGTTTTGGGCCATTATTGCTCTGTACCAAAACTTGAGTTCCTACGGCTTGTATTACTTGACCAAGCGGCATTTTGAAAGAAAATTTTAAATAGAGGTTGTCTTCTATTGAAGCCAGTAGTGGGCGTGGCCGTTTGCGCTTTTAGCCAATTTTCACACTTGTACAAACAAAACAAAAACTAAAATACATTCCAAGTTTGAGCGCTCTAGCTTAATTTTGAAGACCTAAACACTTCACACATACGGACGGACGGACATGGCTTAATCGATTCATCTGTCAGTTTCCATCATATCCCTTAAAGGTATTTGGGGTCTACGGTGATTATTTCACTGTGTTACAAACCATGCATTAAAATTAATATACTCTGGGTCGGGTTTAAAAAGAGAATTATGGTTACCCTAAATTAACTTTCCAAAACCCTTTAATAGTTATTGTTGAAGCTAAACAGTGCTACATAGAACTCAAAATTTCTATAACATCAGAACACCTTAACTGTTATAATGGTGCTATGTGGGCTCTACATAAAACCTTAAATTCTTAATTTTATGTTATATTTAATATTTCAAGAAGTACATTGTTTCTTTTCGTCCTATTTTATTAAATCATTCGAAGAAATTAAATTCACACCTTTTTCTCTGCTGCACTCTTTTAACTCATTAATTTCATCACCTTATTTAAAATGATGGAAGTAATTTGTGCAAAAACATCATTACTTACAAAGAATAAGATAAGTATATATGTCTACCTAAGTAAAAGAAAAAAACCACACTTTAAAAGTAATAGCCACTATAAAAGTAACACAATGAAAGTGTGTGCACCTACAGATTCTTTTAGAAATGTATCGATTATTAAAGAAATTATAAAAAAGCTCGAAATAGAACCGTTTTCGCATCACCCAAAATTAAGATCTACAAAGTGTCAAATTGCCCTTATAAGGGTTTTGTAACGGGCCCCGTGTAAAGAACTTAAGATTTTATGATGGGGGTGCTGGAATAAGCTAACGCTGGCCACAACAAGAGCTTCTATGTTACTTGGGATAGTTAATGAGACGCGGTATTACAAGGAGTAAGGCTTCCGGTACTGAGTGTGGTTCTTGAATGTGCTCTTTGAAAGAAGCTTGTCCTTCCATTTTGGAATTGTATTCATATCCAATTATTTGTCAGTTTTTTACTGAATATTGTCGTCGCTGAACTGCCAATTTATGTTTCATATAGGAACCAGTTCATCTTTCTGTCTTACGATGAGGGCTACATTTACGGCCAAGTGGGCTGCAACTGGTTCAAACACTTAGAGGGTTTGTAAGACCCCCTCAGGATTTCAACCAGCTTACTCGTGCACAGTATTCTGACACAATAACTACTGGATAGTGTTCGGAATACAGTTCAATTATTCGTGGACTCGAACCCTATTTGAGAAAATCTTTAAATATTTTTGATGGCATCAACATTTTAAAGCGACAACATCGAAGGTCCCTTTCATATGTGTGATGCTGATGACTAAAAGGCACAAAACTTGCATGCTACTAGGACCCAGCCGATCCCTAACTGTTGCGTCTTGTTTGTTCCATCTTATCCATATGCACAAACATACCTCAAGGGAAATTTACTTCCTGCCAGGACAAACTATTTATCACTTGTTGTGCTTTTCGGCCAGACACTTCCTTGTCCTATACTACCAAACCTTCTCTTTAAGTTGTCACATTCCTTCTTTCCCGATTCAGCAACCTACACAATATTTTAGTTAACACTGAATCATTTCTCATCTTATTCCTCGACATCTCTGTGCTACTGCGGTCACCCTGGCGTATACGTAACATTTTTTTTTATCGTCGATACTTTTAGGCCCGTGAAATACAAATTAATCGCTTTTCGGCCTCAACAAATAAGTCTCCTTTGAGGATAAGGTTGAAAGAAACGAATTTACGAATGCTACAAGGACACAGTATGAGGTTAATAGAAAAGCGATTATCCTTAGCTAATCACATTTGGTTGAGTTCATTACATTTGGTGCTACCCGTACCAATTCGTACCCGCAATTATCCTTATGGCAAAGTGGTGTCGCACAAAAATCTTTTTTTTATTCCACAAGCCTGCTTTCGCTTCCAGTCAAGTTGATTTGGGGCTAAGGAATATTCCATTAAATTTCCTTCTCTTCACGGAAGTACTTCAGCTCCTCCGTAAGGGTGTTTTCTCAAGTGTAACTCCATCTGTTTTGCACATCCTGATGTGTGTGCATTTGTGTGAACCTATTGAAATTAATGGAGCAAATTAATTAAGGTTGCTGGAAAAAGTTTCCCCCCTCTATATCTACATGATTTCAAGAACATAATTGTCAATCATTTATAAGAATTCATGAGGTCGCTCTGCTATGGATAATAGAAATTTTAATTAATTCAATTAAAGTCGAAATGATTTGCATTTGCGAGTCCCTCATACTCCGACTCTTGTTGTAATGGATGGGAAAACTTTCAACGTAATTCCTTTTCGGCAAATGCTCAAAGTTATGGTTAATCGTTTATGGTTACACGCCACATTAAATATTTGAAATTTGTGCACATACACGAAACTCCTCTTGATGTGTGGATTTATACTCGATCCCTCGAACATCTGGAGGGTTGAACCTGGATCCAAGGATATGGACATATCAGATTCGATAGTTGGCATAATAATGCTAGCATTGCAAAGTTTTATTGGCATATGCGGATCAATGCCAGTAACGTCCTTAATATCATTAAATCCTCCTCACTATTTAAATCTCTCCAGGATATATGTATATATATGCTTACTGTCCTTGTGTGGGATATATTTTTTTTGTGTGTTTGTTTTGTTTCCTTTTTATGGAGATATTGAATATGTAAGTGAGGTATTTTTTTGCTTCCATGCCAAACTAATATTGGAAGGATATACGTGTACATGAGGATGCTATCGACTTGATGTGCCGAACCATTCGTTGGGTCGGATATGGCTGTGAGTCCACACACTCTGTTTGGATTTCATTTCTGTTTTCATGTTTCAGGATCAAATGTGAAATGTGTGTATTCCGTGTGAAGTGGATGGAAAATTTCATCCATCTAATCCAAAATGTATGGCTGGTGGGAATTTGTATGTTGTTTTTTTTTTTCGTGAATGGCTGGTTGCTTTGTGGGATTAATTTTTAAAAGATAATAACAATGCAAATGATAAATTTATTTTTATATCCTGCTGTTCGTTTTCCATAGTGGCGTTAGGTTGAAATTTGATGGAATTTTTGCCGCGGCACTTTGTTTGGAAATTTTTCGATTTTTGGATTAAACTTAGAATATTAATGTGCCTTCCAATCCATGCTTGGTAAGTCCTTTTTTTTTTGGCTGAGAATGTTCGCACATAACTTTCCCATTTTACGTCCCTTTTTCAATTGAGAACAACAAATCCCATCCATTCGGTTAGCATTGTAAAATTATTTAACCTGACAAGCAAGAGTATTTAAAAAAAAACCCTCATATCATGTTGCTCTTTTGCTGTGGAATTTTAAAAACGACAAGTACCGCGCAAAAAAGCTGCAATCATTTCAAACTCGGTCTCCCTGTTAACTCGCGCATATCTGGCACTTAATCCCTAGCTTAAATATTTGCGCTATGGTAATAAGTGGTTTTCCAAACAGAGTGTATAACTACATTTTCCCTCGCTCCTTCACATCGACCGACCCAATGTCATGTCCTTCTGCCACCCCTTATTCAATGGCTTCATCTTTGCTCGACACGTTTAACGACCAACCACTCGTTGAATGAAAATAAATAAAAAAAAATTGGAACTAGCAACCCAACGATCTCAGGTGTACAATAGTAAATGGAGTTTTGCTTACACATCTCTTGGGAAAGGATATTCTGTAAACATTATATTCATGTTTTTATCCCCTGTCAGAATGACGAGCGGATTCATATACAAGTACATATAGGCCTTAGCATGACATTGGCTTCGGAGATACAACGAGACTTACGGGTCGGCATGTTCCGTAATAGTATCAAAGGATAATGTTTATCATTAAAATTTCCCTTTCGTTTTTTTCTTTTCAAATTTAGATAATTTTTTAATGTTTTCCTTAAGGGATGGGTTAGAAGTGTCACTAATTACTTTTAACTTCTAATTTATCTTCTTTTTGTTGGTGATTTTGAGCCGATGTCGTTGGTTCCTATCTTTGAAAATTATATATTTTTTCGGGTAGAAAATTGTTCTCCGTACTTAGCCCGCTGTAACTTAGATGAAAACTTTTGCATCACTAAGTAACGCGAGCAAATGTCAAGCCTCTTAAAATGAAGGGTATTAGATTCCACAATATCCAAGAGAATTAGTAGAGTTCGCTTTGTTTTTATTCTATCCTTAAAATTTTTCCTTGAACCCAGTACCTAAAATCTTGCCGGTAGTTGAAACTGTACAGTTACCTCTCAGAATAAGGTTACTGGACTAGAGGTGATTTTCTTTACAAGTAATATTTGTAAGATATTGATTGAAACTCGCCGAATGAAGTTGGTTCCTCTAAAAAAGAGTCTCTAAAAAAGCTTGTGAAAACATGTGAAAAAAAAACGGCTTATTAGCTATAATATATATAAAAACCAGCTATAGAAAAAAAACAGTTAACTCCAGAGAGACTTATCCTTTAATTTGTGGTTAATCCTGTTGTTGATTAAAAAAAATTTGTTCATCGTTGATAAACTTTGTGGAACTATTCAGTATGAGAAACAGAAGCAATGCATTTAAGCCTACACTGAAAGAATAATCAAGCGTTTGAAAGTAGGAGGCTTTGAGCTTCCGTGATAATAGTGAAACTTTCGTCCCGATGGTAACCACCCTTATTGCCAACGTCTCTTGCTAAGTAAATTATAAACAATTACGATCAAAATTAAGAAGTACCAACCACTCCTTTCTGACGATAATTCTTAAGAGTGGAGTATAAAAACTAGCTGACGAAATGTAAAAACAAAGTAAAACGTTTACTTAGCACATGTTAAAGCTTAAAGGTGACCACGATCGTGAACATCCGGTAAGCGACGAGGTGCAGTGGTTAGTATGTCGGACTACTGTGGACGAGGTTCTGGGTTCGAATCCCGAAGGGGCAATAAACGTTTCTTCACCTCCGCAAGGGGCTGACAAGTCCATTAAGAGTATCATTTGTCATGACAGACCTCACAATTTAAAAAAAAAAAATATATATATATAAATAGAGTGGTGCAACAGTAGCTCGAGTTAATCTAGGACCAACTTCCGAACGATATGCTGTGTGTGCTGATTTCTTCACATACAAGGGAACCTACAATTTTTTGCCGAATCCGAACGACACTTTGAAAAGTTTTAAAGACAAATGTTACTCTCAGAGGGTTTTTCAGACCCCCGCGGAGGTGCGTACCGTGAAAAAGATAAGATCTTTTTTTTCAAGTGATGACGATAGGATAAACCTCTGCAATTCCTACAATTTCAAAAACATTTCCCAATATTATTGGGTGATTTTACACGATGACAGATCACCAGAAAAGTAATAATGTTTAATAAACCAAAAAATATCTTATAACAGTTAAAAAATTCGCTTTAATTTTTGACTAGTATTTTTGTTAAATAGAATGTTAAAATAAAGATTATAGTTTTATAATCAAGTGAAACCTAGGCGGGTTGCAGGGTCGTCAGCCAGGATGACACACAGAAAAAATTGCACGAACCCAAAAAACATTGTTGGTTATTGGAGGATTTCGTTTTTGGGGAAATTCTTTAATAACTTGAAAGCCTAAATAATCGTTCTCTAACCATCATGCGTCTACTTTATTCTTCTCATATCAGTTTTTACATTGAAACGATAAAGGAATCACCCCTTTTTCTAGAGTATAAAAGCACGGCTGATCAATGTTTTGTCAATCAATGGCAAATGCCTTTCTTTAGAAGATAGAATTTTCCAGAAAAAAAGAGAAGGAAACTTATTTGTTTATTGTATCTACGGGCATTATGGCGTACTTTCTCTGCTTCGTGAATAATTTCCTCGCACTCAATCTTCTTTCTTCTACTGTAGAATACACACGCGGTGGAAGCAAGACTACCCATGCAATCAACCGGCAACAAAGGTTGCCATGTCTCCCCTTTCTGCTAAGCAGCGATGTTTTTTTTGCCGTTTTCAGCAATTACAAATTCGGCTTTGTTTTTAGCAGGTAGGCAATTTCTGTTCTAATTTTCTGTGAAGCGCAGCAAGCAAATTGCCCCCAGCACTTATATACTATCCGGATAGTCGGCATTTTTCAGAATACTAGCGTTAATTATTGGTTCCCAATTGACTATTTAATGATAAGCAAAAGCAACAAGCGATTGTCAATAATAACAGCACGGCGAAATTTTCATGAGAACTCCATAAGGGCATTATGGCGCACTCTCATCATATCGCCCCTACAACTAGCGCTCCATATTTTCTTGCATATGAAAATTTAAAAATGCCGAACTGTAAGAGTTTAAGCGAGAACGGCCCTTCAATTCTTTTCGCCGCTTTGCTTTGAAAAAGAAGATCGGAAATGTAATTTTTGTAAGGTACGCCATAAAGCTCCATGCACCAAAATGCCTGACGCTAGCTTCATGTTGTGTGACTTTTTATGTATGCATTATTATTCTTTCGGAGTCGTAACTGCTAACTTTAAGTTACGTCAAACGAAAGTAAGTCAATGTACAGGTACAAGATCTTCTAGACTTCAAGGGTCTTACTCGTGGTCGCCAGAGCGATCTGTTTAAATACCTCACTTCAAGTGAAAAGTTAAAAATGTTAATTTTTTTATAAGGTATTCTCAATGTTCCACCTTATAAACTCTAGATCAACGACGACAAAATAGAAAACAACTTATTATTTTCCATTTTACCGTGGATGTGACATATTAGGCCAAAGGTCCTTATTAATTGCAAACTATTTATCTGCGAAGGCTTTTCTGTATAATTTTCGACAGCCATACAAACAAAAAGTGCCTAAAAAACTTCTCGCAATAAAACACTTTATTTAACTGAACGAACGTGTCGTAGAAAGGATCTAAAAGCGTTTTTCATTTCATGTCTTGACAAAGAGGTCATAAAGAGAAAACTTAATTTACATCAGCATAATAGTCCTGCACACACATATTTATCATCTCGACATTCACCTTCTCTGTGTAATTAGGACAACACCTCCCTATACCTTGTGCAGCTCTACTTAGCATCTTAATTCACCTTCACTGCTTCATTATGCGTAAGCTGTATAGGTATCTGCATATAGGTACACAAGCCTCGAGGAAACTCATTAATTCTTGGGATTCCCATAAAATATTACGCACCATAAAGCGTGCTCATTTGAAAGGAAACACCCCTACTCAAATCACAACCCACCCACACGTATACACACATTATTAATCCTGAAGAATCCGGCCTCATATTATCCCACACATCCTGGATGTGTGTACAGATATGCATAAAAAATGTATATAATGTTAGCACCCAATAGTTCCGTAGTACATAAGAAAAATGTCCTCAATTATTTCAATTTCCAACCTTAGTTTATTTTTTGCGGTCCTCTCTGTTATCCTTGATGCAAAGTACCCCTATCACAGCCCAACCCCAACATACTGGTGTTTGCGTGTTAGCCTTCCACTTCATCTGACATAACAACACACGTAGTCCTTTGGGTTCTTATGTCGAGGAGGCAAAAATGAATTTTAACAAAATCGTTTCCACTTTGTCACCCGGAAACCAAGGGTGAAATGTCCTCGTCGTTTTTTATTTTTGCAAATTTTTCTCTCGTCCTCGTGCAAGCGGTTACAAATTTTATTCCTTTAACGCGAATAAAGTTGAAGGTATAGTATAACTAACTTTTCCGGAAATGCTATACTATACACACACAGATAGAGAGGATCCGCAAAAAATTGGTCCCACAGCAGCGTTCGCCTTAGTTGTATACTAGTCGTACAAGAGCCATGTCCTTTCTGCAGAGGCTTGTTAACTCTAATTACTCTGGGAGAGCATGTTGCCTCGAGCTGTGCTGCCATATTTGCCTTCGCCTGGAGTGGGTAGTGTTTTCAAATCAAAAACTAAATGCCGCGAATAAATTAATATTAATTGAAACTAAACAGTTGCCGTTGAGAGTTTATGACGGCTTTGGCCTTTTTATGTCCTTGCACGCGAGGCAATCAGTCAACAAGACTTTCTGCTGTTGCGTATACACAAAACACAATAAGTCGTGTGGTCGGGAGAAGGGAAAATCTAAGAAATGTGAAGTGTAACTGATTTATGTTAAACGGGTTGTCTGGGTCCTTGTTGAGGCATTTCCATTGAGCTGAGTGAAAGGTTATTTCATGGCGAAAGTATGATGTTCAGGCATAGTCCTTTTGATGATGACTGAAAGCGGAATTGCTTTCCGGTTATATATTTTGTGTTTTATTTCCCTTCCTAAAAGGAGTTCGAATGTCATTGCAAATAAATTCAGGAAACAATTGAATTTAAATGAAATTTTCCAGCGAAAATAAAGGGAAACCCCGGGAAACTATTTTCGACTTTGATTTATTTTATACTCAATACAGATTTATCCTTGTGAGTTGTATACACGCCCTCTTACAAACTATATTAAATTTTTGTTTTGCATTTTTTGTTTTCAATTTTAAATCCTTATATTTGTTTGTTTTTCTTTTATTTTCATTTTTATTGCTCCTCCCGAATTATCCTGTGAACGCATGCGAATCCTTTGAAAAAAAAAAAATTAAAACCAACACCAACACTAAAACACTGCCACTTGTAAATTGCACCAACTTAACTCATTTAACACAAAAAAAAAAAAAAATATTGAACGACAGTTGGCCTCATAACAACTCATTGTCAATTTAAAGAGCCACCACTACTGGGACCAGGCGCTGGTTTTCCACCTTTTGGCCCACCGGAATTTCATCCCACCACACCAGAGAATTGGAAAGGTGCTCCCATACATCCGACTGGCCTAATGAAAGAACCACCAATCGCAGCCGGGCGCAATGGACCAGTTAATTTCGCTGCAACAGGACAACAACAGGTGAGTGTTGTTTTTTTTCAAGCTTTCATACATATTAGGTTTGGTACTTTAACCCCATTACGGTCTAATCGACTTGAATGCAGGAAGTACTCAATGGACTATATCAGCTATCGTAGTGCTATTTGAAGAGATAAAGGGATTTGGATCCCAAACGAGCTAGAAAAAAAACGGTTGCCTGTAATTATCCATAGGGGACTCTTTTTTTTGCGATCGGAGGTCAAATTTGCATGAAAATAAATCCGTTTTGTTTAAAAAAGTTCGACTTGTCGAAGGAAATATAACCTGAGCAGAACAGTGGGGAATAATGTTGGGTTTGAAAGATTCCGCACTGATATTACTGTGTGGAATTTCAAAGCTTAGCTTAATCTGTACCAACGCTTTATTATAACGAGACCCGGTGTGGGTGATTAAAAGGGTATTTTTTTCTTCACACATCTATCTATATCTATTACGGCTTACAAGGATAGAACGATAGCTGGCGTTCGAGAAGCTTTTCATATGTAGAGGAAAAGGAACTTTCTCTGATGTTCAATGGCTTCGACGCCATTAGAAAGTTGATTGTAGAAGCACCGGAGCGAGTACACAATTTTTTCCAATTGAAAAAGAACGTTTGCTGTCCCGCACAAAAGAGTAATAAGTAAAAAGTAATAAACCGACGCTAACCTCAACCTCACTAGCTGTGACTTAGCGAGAATGTCAGATAGTCAGGCTGCCATTATGGCACTTAATTCCCGTCAAGTCCATACTTGTCTGGGAACGCTTCCAAAAACTTAATGAAATGGCCGACTCTCTTGCAAGATAGGAGGCATCTGAAGCCTTTATAGGTCCTGAACCGTTCTGTGGAATAGGGGATCATACTTTTGAGGACGAATTCAGGCAACTAGAGAGGGACCTGGAACAATGCTCAACGTATGAGGCAGGCTAAGAAACTTCTTCGACAACACAACCATAGCAGATTCAGTGACTGCCAAGCCACTTCAATGACAGAGGGAGCATTTGTGTCCTCTTCTACAGTTGCTTACTTTATGATATTTATATTTTATACGTTCTCATTGTTGATAAGATCGAAAATATTGGCAATTAATTAGCTCTGAAAGGTACTCGGTCCAGAAAAGGATTTCATTCTCATTCGCAGGAAGTATAGGTACGCACATGGCCCTTTAATTTAACTCGAACGATATTAATTCGATATCGATCTTCATAAACATCTGCCAGCTTACAAGTCCCTTTGCACTGTAATAAACTAATGTCCCGAGGAATCAGAGACTGCATGTTCAAGGACCCTTCTTTGGATTTGAAGGTTGAAGTTTTTCCACCACCAAATTGCCACACTAAGCCGCTTCTCTCCACAAACATGACTAGTGGATCATATTTTAAAAAGCTATAATGCTTACTCTTTAAATCACCTGGTCGAGTTTTTTCAGCGTGTTGGTTGCTTGAAATAAACAAACGAATTTTATTTTTGAGTTCTCCATCTGGCAAGGTTTAAGGTGATCAGAAAATAACAGAAGATCTCCATTGTCCAATCCTTAGGACCCAGATCTTAATAGTCCCTTTATATAAGTTTAGGCCATTGCAATTGGCGATTGGCCAATTAATTGTTACATTTCGGAGATAAATTTATCCACTTTCAAACGTGGGGCCAAAAACTAATGATAGGATAGTTCTCTTTTATTTTAAAGTCTTGTACTGATATAAAATTTGCTTGATACCAGCCAAGCATATACGACTCTTTTCGAAACGTCAGGAGGCTATCAATTGGGGCCGGTCGCCAAACAAGACTTAAGGCTAAGCAATCTAAATACGAACTAACCAATAAGTTTCACGCCTCAAAAGTAGTTAAAAATGGCCTAATGAGAGCCCGAAAGCACTTACCAATGCTTACCGACTGCCTTTTTTACCTAACCCCATAACACCTATTTAAAGTATGCGATCTCTCTAACATTTCTCCTGGCTCCTTCTGGAGAAATTAAACCATGTCCCTTGTCTTAAGGTTTAGACTTAAGAGTTTATCAGCTAAGATTAACACAAGATTATTCCTATTCAGGTCTATCTTAAGGCATGCTACAATTTTTTTTTATGGCTAAAGACTCAGTATTCCTTATGTTGAAAAAGTCCGTATTAAACAGAAACAATCAGTAGCATAGATTGTTGACTTGCAACACACCTACCATTCTGCGAAGCTGCGCTTCAAAACCTTTTTGATAGGATGATTGCATGCTTGTAGTCTTGCTATCGTCTTCCAACATTCGTGGAGCCTATACACAAGCCTACGCGTGTCGCCGTTCTTTCTGTCGGCTTTAACGTAGGGACTGTCTGGTTCTGCTGTGTGGCAGGCACAGAGATCCCTAGACTTGATCGATAATTGGTGCACTATAGGGATAAGCTTTCAGTGAACGCTCTTAAAACTATGGTTGCTCATTTTAAGAGAAGGAGAAAGGTCACTGGGCTGACTTAACTCGTGCTTCTCATCTCAGAACTGCATTTTCGTAACCTTAATCTCAGATAATTTTTTTAGCTTCTCTGCCAATATCCCCTCTCATGTAGAGATCCCTTTTTCTCGCGGATCCTACCTAGACTCTCCGCACTTTGTTATTTCATAGCTATTTTCCGAATCGGAAAAAAAAATACTCAGTATATCATGTAGAAAACACATGGTTCTACATTTTTTTCATACAAAGTTTTGGGCCACGCCCACATTTAAAGGCAGAATTTAAGAAAACTCGCTAATTTCCCAGGAAAAACATGGATTAAGGGAAGCATAAGAAACAAAGCTTAGCGCATAAGATACCCTAGACTCCATTTCTGTGCTAATATTGATTTATAGTTATAGGGGCTGAACACTCCACGCCCTTTTCATAAAGAAAATAAAAAACCCTTGTATAGAATAAAAATATAACTTACTTACTTAAGGTGGCGCTACAGTCCGGGGTGGACCTGGGCCTCAGCCAACAAGCTTCGCCAGCCAGCTCTGTCTCTAGCTAGCCGTCTCCAGTTTCGCACGCGAAGTCTGCTGAGGTCCCCTTACACTTGCGTGCGCCACCTGAGTCTCGGTACTCCTCTACCGCGCCGTCCCTGCGGTGTGCGTTCGAAGATTTTCAGAGCCGGGGCGTTGGTGTCCATCCGCTCTAGATGACCCTAATGACGGATCTACTGTTGACGACCAATAAAAATATAAGGAAAAAAAAAATATTTTTTAATTAAAAGCTAACCGAAAGTATCGTTGCATATCTTTGGGAGCGGCTTCGATGGCAAAGCCATACAAAATTAAATTTATTATTGCAAAGTGAAAAATTGCAACAATTTACAATTCTTTAAACATAATAATTTAAATTCGCCTGGCAGCGTCTGCAATGATCATAGAACCAGCCATTATTATAATGTTTTTGTAGAATTGTAAATTGTTGTAATTTCTCACTTTTCAAAATATGTTTTAGTGAATTAATGATTTTTGAAAAACAGCAAATGAAAGAGGATTGAAAACGAAAAGATTGAAATAGTAGAATAGAGTAGGAATAGGGTATACGAGTACAGACAATCTTTTTTATGGTTGTCTGTTTTTTTATGGTTTTTAGAAAAAAAGTGTAGAAGAAGCTTCACAGTTTGATTCACCGTTAATATTTTAATAATTTTTCAATTCAAAATAATGTCCTTTAATAAATTCTCAATCTTCATTTATTTTTTAGGGCGCCGTCATGATGGTTTACGGACTTGATCAGGAAACATCGAACACAGACAAGTTATTCAATTTGGTCTGCCTGTATGGGAACGTCGCCAGGGTAAGTTTTCTTTACGTTTAAGTTTAGCCGCTATCCTATACTTGAAATATTTTTTAAATTTTCTATCACCTAACAATCCTTGAACTAGAAAAATCATCTCCTTTGGGTAACTTGATCCACTATTTTCACCTCCTTTGTTGTTTAGCCTCTGATTTCTCTTTGATCTGGAACTAAATTGGGTGACAAATAAAATGGCAAATCCTCAAGGCAAAAGCTTTGAGACAATTTTCTTGTCCTTTTGTTGAGTGGGTGAAAAAAAAACATAAGGATGCTAGACAGCCTCAACAGAAGCCACTCGCTTAAAATTTGCGACACACCGGTAAAATCTTGAAGGATTTATGAAGCAGTCACGTCTGCACCTTTATGATAATACAACAGCAAATCAAGGATGTACTATGGTGCCAAAGAAAAGGAAACTCTTTCGCTCCTTTCTATCGCTACGGGGCGATTATGTTTGTGGTGACAGATTCACTTTTCCGTTCCTATTTTTATCTTATACCATACCTTACCACAGCTCCTGTTTTCTCACTCCTTTTTTATCCTGAAGGATGACTTTGCTCGTGTACATCTATTTTTTTTTTTCTTGTAACTGATGTTACCTTTACAGCATACCAACCAACTTGATAAGATAATAGAAAGCGATGTGAGATACTTTGCGGTTTAAGTAAAGGGATTATGTTTACGTTATATATTTTTATTTGAACTTGTAACAGTGGCTTTTTGAATGGTATAATTTGTTTGCTTAAGAGCCATCTTTTTTTTGTTCATCCTTTTTTCCTTCACTTAACTTTGTTTTGCTAGTAAAAGAAAGAAGGATATAACTTATCAGCGTGCCTTTGAAGGATTTTCATCACATTGTGGGCTTTCTACTTTGTTTTAAGAGATTTATGCGGCAAGTGATGGAACGTTCAAGATGATGGATTAAGTGAATGTAAATAGACTAGTTATAAGGGTGTTTATGAAAAGAGTGAGAATCAGGATAAGTGCCCTTGGAAGCATGTTTGACAATGTATAGAAACGGCTAAGAAGAGTTTTTTGTATCCTAATAAATTTTCGTTTGATAGATAGTCGATAAATTTAAATTTGTGGTAAGGGAATGTTTTTGAAGCTTTTGCTTTTACAACTAACTACGTGTTGGCATTGCAGACAATTGAAGGCAGTGGATAAGGCATTTGGCTTATTGCGACGTGTATATTGCCAAGCTACATCAATAAATTGATTTTTGTAGCATCTGGGACAAAGGCCTAATGGACTTGGATTCTGTGCGTCGTAGAAAGCTGAAGTCGGTTGAGTTCACTTATTAGACACGTAGTATTGCTATGGTGTAGTTCAAATCTTTGGGGGAAAAACGGGAAGCTGACATTTGTCCGCACAAAACCTCAAGAAGCCCACAACTTACACCCAAGGTATAAAAAAGCAAAGCATCATCACACTCAAATGGGGTGTAGCTAGTATCCACAGGACGATTTTCTTTGACCTGTAAAAATAATATATACGGAATCGGAATGTTGTTTCATATACGGCATGCTTAAACTGAGACCCTATATTTGGCTTGCATTCTCTTAAGATGTTCTACATTTCACAAATTCCTTTTGATAAGTCAAGTCGCTCTTTTGACGACGACACATAATGTTTGTTTTTAATTCCCAAGAACTTAACACATGCATGCCGTCTACCATCATGTCGCTATCGCTCTAGCAAAGTTTTAAACACGAACTAACCCCGTTTGTTTCCCATCCAATATAGGACATTCAAAGCAGGATATATTTTCCTCTTCTGCAATAGTGCATGTCAAATGGAATTAAATTTCCACACTTTGTATGACTGTCTGAGAAAAGGTAATATTTTACATGAACAAATATGTTCTTCCATGACATCCTTTTTGTGGGGGCATTTCCTAAAATCCACAAGGATTGTCTTGCCCTCTTTTCGAGCTAGAAATGCATCGATAAAGTAAAAGACAAAACTGTCGGAGCCAAGTCATCCATATATCGACGTTTTTATACATATAAGCATAGAACAAAACACAGGTTAAGCATCACAAGGCAACCCGGTAACAATGGCAAAATTCGAACATTGTTTCCGGATAACCTTAGTCCTTTTCGCACATTCGAATGTGGAAAAGTGTTCCATGTTTGTTTCAAATGTGTTACAGTTTGCCAAAAGTCTTACGACAAGAACTTGTGTCGAATTGTAAACTGAAGTGGCTTGCTTGCGCCACTGTGTATTGCGAATAGGTGTCAACATATAGTCCTTGCTGGGATTTAGTTGCACGCATCAGAGACCGCATCAAAAGGTTTATCGTCTTTCCCACTCTTTCTCTGTTTAATGATACAACGTCTTTTATGGATCTAACGCCTTGGATTATTTATTTTGCGGATTGTACTGTGTTACAATGATGTGACAATGATGTATATTTTGTATCTTTGCTTGATTTAAGTGGGATCAGATGCTGTGAATGTAATAGGAAAATCGCCTTCGTTGTGTTGAATCTGTTTACTTGACCTAAATTATTGATTTTGAGAAAGCAGTTTGATTTGTAAAAAAAAGTCGATACATATTAGAACCACGATTGAATAAAATATTTTTAAGAGTGCATGAACCAACTATTTCTCTAACCACTCCGGTACAACTTTTTCAATTGTTAACATGTAACTGTATCTCTTTCGGACTTCCGGACCATTGTAGTATTTTTCAACCTGAAATTATGCCGATAAAAGAAGTCTTGCCCTGGCTTAAGAATAACGTTATATCTTCCAACGTTATACGAATCTTTGCTGACAGTCAGCCGGCCACCAAGTCCCCGAAATCAGTCTCTATAAACACTTAAGAAGTCCTAGACTGCCGATCATCCCTAAAGGAGATGTCGGAGCAGTTCAACATTCACCTGTACTGGGTGCCTGGGCATAGCGACATTTCGGGTAACTGCAAGGCTGGCGAACTCGCCAAGCTTGGTACTACTCTCTCAATCTTACTTGAAAAAGACTCCTTAGGCATTCCAATTTTCTCATGCAAAATTTTGCTAAAACTGGATGCAGTAGAAAGAACAAGTATCAGGTGGACAGGTCAAAGATCTTAAACGCTCCAAAAGCTTGATCGCTCTTAATAGATTGCACATGAGTGCTACAATCGGTATCATTACAGGACACTGTATGAAAGGTAGGCATGCAACAAGGTTTGGTGTCTATTCCAACGACTTCTGCAGGAGCTGCATGGATGAAGAGAAAGAAGAGACCACTCACCACCTTCTCTGTACATGCTCCGCTCTCTCTAAAACCGAAGTTTTCACCTGGGGCTAGGATCTTAGCGATCTAAGTACAACCGACCCAAAATGGTCACGCCTTATCAATTGCTCAAAATGGTTCAACGAGCAGGAGAGATCTCTCTACCCATTTGGTATCACAATTGACCTACATAGGTCTAAAAGTGTGTCGGTTTCCTTTGAACCCGACTGCCACTTCAACCTAATCTAACCTTTGCAGTAAAGTAATAAAAAACAAGTGAGTAAGTGCAAGAGTTCGTCTGTAACGAACTTCTAAATACCCGATCCTCTTTACCCGTTAACACCAAATTTAAATTTTTTTTGGTCTGTTTCGTATACTAAATGTCAATTATGTGTAGTAACTAAAATCAATTAACTCTAATTTCGTTGGAATCAAGAGAAAAACGTTTTTTTCCCAAAAACACCCCCTAAAAGTGGGCGAAGTTTGATGATTTGTATAAAGCAAACTTAGCAAATGATAATATCTTTAATATTTGTCATAGAATTTTTTTTCGATTTAGAATGAATTTCCCGAGAAACCAGGTTTTCAAAGATTAAAGATGTTAAAAGTGGGCATGGTCAATAGAGTGGGCCGCACAATTTTTGTCTAATTAAAGACTTCTGGCAATATTTTTCTCCACCAAAATTTGAGTTCATATGTTTTGTCTACCTTGTTTTGTCTACCTTAAAATGCATTTTGAAATAAAATGTAAATTTGAGGTTGTCTGACATTCAAGTCAAATGTGGGCATGGCTGTGGGCGGATCTTCTCAATTTTCATACTTTGTCTGTACAAAATTAAAACCAAGGAACACGCTGCAAGTTTCAGTTTCCTAGCTCAATTTAAGAGACCTCAAAACTGCATACATACGGACAAACGGACGGACATGGCTTAATCGACTTTCCTGACGGTCTCGATCATATCTCTAAAAGGCCTTGGGGGTCTACGGTGATTAACTCACTGTGTTACCAACTATGCATTAAAATTAATATACCCTCGGTCGGGTATAAAAATATTTCGATGTGAAAGACGAAGGCTGAATTTTTTATTTAACTTCAACCAGTCCTTACAATAAGCCATCGCTAGCCTGGGTAACAGACACCGGCCGTCCAGAAAGGCGCTTATTTTAAGAGAGACACTCCTGGATCTTTTCTTTAGTTGCAGGTTTTTTATTGTCTTGGACTATTTTCATGCCGGTCAGTACCAGTTGATACCTACCCACTTTAACTCTTGAGTGTTCCCCGATTAGACAACACTTAAAAGGGACCAGCAACCAAGGCTCGAACTTTATCAGGGTGACAGATCCATTTAGCAATTTATAAGAACTTCGATGTCCATTCCTGTTGTTGAAGCCCTATATCTATACTTACCTGCCTCTTGTGGCTTATCTGTTTACATTGTCCGCTCTCCTCTTCTACTTGTTCTACGAGCAGCTCTCATCCTTCTATGCAGAGCCGCTTAATCCCTTTATATGCTTCTTGTTTAACTGCATGTGCTTTGCGGCATTAATTGTCAAACCAGAGTTTAATTATAGTGGCCGTATGAAGCCGAGGCTGTGCGGCAGCTCATATGGCATTTTGGCAATGCTGCCACCGGTTGTTAACATTTGATGACACGATTGGAGGACTTGGCAGTTTTTGCGATTGTAGTCTTCTGATATTAGAACTTTCATCTATCCGTACCTTGGCTACAACAAGGTGGTGATCCGAGTCAATATTGTCTTCTTGTAAGGTGCGAACATCCGGGATACTGAGTGTCTTGCATTGATCGCATCAGAGTCAATCTAGTTAAGGGTTAGTTGATCGGAAGATTTCTATGTCAATCTGTGGATATTGCATTGCTTTGCATTCGAGCTAGCACAAAGTGTTGCCCCGCAGCAGTGTTGCCAGATCTTTGAGAATTCCCCTTTTCGTGTGGAAAATTTTTCCGCAAGGAATGGAAGAGGAATCTAATTTTCCCCAAGGAACGTTAAAAATTTTGTGGGGAATTTTGATGACAAAAGGGGAAAACTAAGTTCATGGATGGCGAATTTCCATCAAAGTAGCTGGCAACACTGCCCCGCAGTAAAGTCGATCTGGCTGAAGCCGTTACCTACCGGAGTTGGTGTCGTGCAGAGCGTGCTGAGGGCAATATGCCCTCTCTTCATAGCTTGAAGCCTAGATCGGCTAGGATAGACCATCTTGATGTCGCACCTAGAGCATTTTTCTAACGTTTCATCTCAGAGCTCATAAGACATAACTTTGGCGTCTGTTAAAGAAACTAACATTCCATGTGCAGATCCGACGCTCGTGGTCTTTATTCCACTTTAATGGGCCAGCAATCCGTCCGATACCGATTACGCAGCTTGTTAATCCTTCGCAACTAATCTTTTCCTGAGTGGCATTTTATAATTCCAAGGATAAATTGCCTGTATAAACCACTCCAGGTTCTAGTCCTGGGCTACGAAAACTTCGTCGTAGAGGTAGTTCAACCTTACTTGGACTGCAAGCATTACCGCCGATTTCGCATGGGGAATTCTTGCCCTGCCATTTGGAGCAAGGGTAAGTGCATTTGTGGAAACATTTTTCCCCCATCTTCAACCTTCCAAAGGCATTGGGACCCATTCTTCTGTTGGGATACAATCCACACTATGTTCAACGCGGAGATGTGAGAGGAGGAGTTGATAGTAAGAGGTAAGATTAGAAATGCTTCTTGAATGGTTAGTTATGTAAAAATTAGTTATATTACGCCATTAAGCAGTTATATTACGCCATTCAGGCTTTCAGAAACGCCTTAAAATCGACAATATTTTTGTTACCTCAAGGTTAATTTTATTAAGTTAAAACATATAAATTCACGAAGAATTCATTCTTTGCTATTGTTGGCATCTGCCGCTTTATAAACGTTTCTTGAATCGAAATGCCGCCGAAGCAGCATCTAACAAGTCCAACCCCATACCCACAAGTTTCGTAGTTCAACTGCTAAACTCGCTTAAACTTGTGACCAAGAATTTATGCTATTCGAGGGTGTCTAGGTACAGATACTCCAGTCTCAAATACCTTTCCATTCAGAGCATAGTTTGAAATAAATCTTGAACAACACCAACCACTTGCTATATGGTTTCACACTAAATCATATCTCCCTGGATTTATTAATGCTTGGGAGCCAGTCTGCGTCTGCGGACACTCATATCTGCGAGTTGTTGAGATAAAAGTTTAGTGAAACCTGCAAAACTTCAGCATATATGCGTGCACAGAAATTCAATTGGAGTGCACCACAAATAATGTCTAGAGGAGTCTTGTCCTAAACGATTATTATGAATCGAAGGGAAAATCTTGGCCTCGCAAGGCGCTGCATCGTAATTTCTTAACTTTTGCATGAGTTTAGCCAAATAGTTGTTCGCCATTATTTTGTGTGAGTGGTCTTGGTCTTCTTCCACATTTCGCAGATGTGGAGAAATTTCAGGTGCTGACTTGAAGTAGAAAGTTTAAGTTTATATTTATTACTGCTCCTGCTGAGTTGCTACATGCAATGTTGATTTAAACCTATTCAATTAAGGCCGCGGAGTTTCATCACTTTTCTTGGACTAAGCTTGTGGTGCTTAGTAGTGGGGGTGACTACTGAGGCTAATGACTTTTTAAATGACATTAAAAATCATCATCATTTTCGGTGATCGCTTATCCTTAGAAGAGTCGCGGAGCGAGGGCGGCTAAATGGTCCTTCCATCGTTCCCGATCCTTCGTCATCAACTTAAGAGACACAGGCGCGATCCGCAGACAAGTCTCGGAGATGTTCTTTACCTGATCCCACCACCTGTTTAAAAAAATAAAAATAATTGAGTAAATCTGTTATTGAAGATAAGTTCGATAAATCGCACCCTCAAACTCTGGCAAGAAAATGTGGTTCCTTATGAGTCAAAATAACAGTTTTCAAGACACATTTAATCCACAGAATTTATTCAATATGGATGCAAGAGCTTTAATGATCCAGCATTATAAACCGTGTTTCGAATGTAACTAATTTCCATTAAATTTTATCTAGAATATTAGTTTTTATTTTCTCACGATATTTGAAACTAATTCCGATTAAGCCATGCAACAGAAGGTCGATAAAAATAAATATCTATCCCTCGATCCAAAATAAATCAATTAGTTGCGTTTGTGTGTCGAATAGACTTCCAAATACAGTATGGTTCGCTGATTCTTAATCTAAATTTATAGAGATATTCCATTGAACCATGTGAGTGCAATCATCGAGGTACTATGCGATGCCGATACCAAAACTAAATTGAGTTCAATTCGATGCAATTGCCAGAGAATATAGTTAAGCGACCACAACAGCGCGACATGAATTCAGTTCTGAAATAGAATTTCAATTAATTTGCTTTTATATACGTAATAAAAAAAGAGAATATTTTTATATTTTATTTCTTTATTTGTTTGGTTATACTGCGAAATTGGAATTCTGTGTTACACATGGTGTGACCTTTGAGAAGTGCAAATTAAATTCCATGAGAGAATAAAAGACAAAATTGTATCTACTTCAGGATGGATGAAAAGCAATTTATTCCTTCCTACGTTGATCCATGGTTCGCCAAATAGGGAATCCAATTTGCTCTTACCGAATTGGACTAAGCTCTTTGCATTTGCACCCGTGTTGTAGTGCACCCCGAGAGGAGGTTATATCTGAACTCGACGTTATAGAGTCGTTTTTTAAATTAAAACTGCTTCTTGATGAAATTGCGTAAGCCCCATTTCGTGTACCTACTCGATCGTGATAGTATATCATTTGACTTAGAAATAATTGTGGTAGGTAAATGGGGGCTAGGTACAACGGTGAAAAAAATATAACGAAACCAAATAAAAATATTTTTCGTTCAAACGTTAATGTACTCAAAAACGAAAGAAACCTTTATTTCAATCCAATGGAAAAAACACTAGTTTCTCCCCTACGGATGTGTGATATGGGGTAAAATGGTGCATACCAGCGTTTTCATGTTATTAGATATTTCCTTACTTAAGCACGTGCTTGACATTTCATGTGCCATGAAACGCTTTTGGCAGAAAACACACTGCAGCTAGTCACTTTTACTGCTCATTATATTAAAGTCGTCTCCACATCGCGCCAAAAGGCTTTTTCCAAAGTCCTCTGTACCATTATATTCTGTACATTGGCAGTTTTTAAAAATTAAATTCGTTGACGCTAAGTTTTTGTTGTCGGGTCCGGCGGTCTGGGTTTGAATCCTGCCATCGCCACCTGAAAAAAAGGCTTGTTCTTTTTCACGGTCCCCACCTCCGCGAGGGTCTGACAAGCCCTCCGAGACTATCATTTGTCTTGAAAAACTTCTCAAGTTCGGATTTGGCAAAAAATTGTAGGTCCCCGTGTATGTAAAGAAATTAACACACCCGCCTACATTGTTGAGAAGTTGGCCCTGGTTCACCTCGAGCTGTTGCACCACTCTATTTATTTTTTTTTATTTTAAGTTTTTGTTGTTATGTATAGGCGGTCAGTCCAAAATGGAAAAAGGACCTCTTACGGTATCACTACGTTGTCCATCCGCCCGTCTGTCCAATCGCGCTGTAATTTCTGAACGGTAAGACGTAGACATGGGACATGCTAGTATCCTGAATGGCCACGGCACCATCCTTGGTAACTCGGACTATGTTGTCCCATACCTAGACTTCAATGTAAAATTCAAGACCAAATTTCCAAGCAGAACCGCTTGAGAGTCAGGTGAAGTCTTAAAAGCATCTGCAATAGAAATCTACACAGACGTATCGAAAACAGCACTTGGAGTAGGATCAGCAGTCTTTTCCAGAACTCTTGACCTATGTATCTCCAAGCGCCTGCCGAATCACTGTAGTGTTTTTCAAGAAGAAATTACAGCTGTTCGTAAGCCGCGGGCTGGTTTTCAATTAACTCAATATTGCAGTCTATTGTTTTTTATATAGACAACCAAGCTGCATTAATAGCCTTGGAATCGCCAACGATACGATATAAGTTGGTAAAGCAATGCCGCGAGTGTCTAAAGCAGATTGCTATCAGGTGCGTCGTGTCCCTGTGATGGGTTCTAGGCCTTAAGGATATTCCAGGCAACTCCAGAACCGACGAACTAGCTAAAGTAGGTGCTAATGCTTATCCGATTCATACAACGGAACCGGTAGCACCCATAAACTCGATAAAGTTTCACCTGAACCTCGAAGCCATCTGGCCAGAGCTGGATCGTCGGAAAACAAAGAGACTCATCTGTCATCTCCTTTAATAAGACGAATCTTAGAAAGATAATTGGACCTTTACAGGCCACTGCCTGGTAGGGCGACAAGCCAGAAGACTTGGTTCTGCCTTCAACGACTTCTGCAGAAGTTGCAGGGATGAGGAAGAAGAAGAGAACATGGTTCATCTTCTGTGCAACTGTCCTGCCCTATCGACATTGAGAAGAAAAACTTTAGGTAAATACTTCTTTGATGATTAAAATGATCTAGCGCGACTCGATTTAAAGAATGTAATGATCACACAACCCACCGCTCCTCCACATGTAAACTCTTTGTTGGCGAGGGATACCTACAGTGGAGCGTCAAATACCCCACCACATCTCGCCCAAGTTTTTCCCAACAGGACCGACCTGGTAAGGGCTCATACCGATTCGGCTGCCCTCACCTCTCCGCTCTTGTGGAAACACTGGTTCATATTCCCCCTGGTACGGGTTCATACCGCTTCGGTTATCCCTACCTCTTCTATCCCCCCTCCCCCAAGGTTTATTCTGATGGTATGGGTTTACACCGAAACGGTTACCCTACTTTAGCGTCTGAACGAAGAATCATCCTCCGCCAACGGTCCTTACCGAAACTGGTTACCCCACCCGCACTCTCCCTTCCTTAAGGCCAACTCCCACTTGGGGGCAATAGTAAACTTAAGATCTGACCAAGGGTTCACACCCAATCGGTTACCCCTGCACCTTCCCACGCCCGAGGATATTTCTTAGCAGAGAAGCAACAGGTTCGGACTTATACAGAAATCGGTTGTCCCTGCCGGGCTTTCTCTCCTATAGGCTCACTGACCCACCCACCTCCTCCTCGACCTCAAGCAACCCCCCCCCCCCCCCCCCCGCAATCCGTATTAACAAGGCAAATTCCCATCTAGAGTCCAACAGTTAAGAAGCCACTGTTGGCCCCTTTCTCTAGGAAAGTCTCTCACTGGCCCCCCCCCCCCAACTCGGCTAACAGCGGTTAACACTGAAACGGTTATCACCAGCCTTTATTACCCTCGTGCATGTCTCAACCAATCAAACTTTGATTAGTGACCTTCGGTACAGGTTTATACCGTCACCGGTTGCCTAGACCCCTCCCACCCAAATGGGTAGTCATCATTTAGGTCGTCGGGCTGGTAATTTCGGTCCTACAAGTGGTATCACAATGGACCTCCTTTGGTCTAAGTGTGTCCCTGCCCAGTGGGGACAGCCACCCAACCTAACCTAACCTAAGACGTAGAAAGACAACATTTTTTTAGCTCGAATAATTACAGTCTGAAGTTTTATGGGAAAATTTATTAAATGTTTTTCCGTACTTTTTTTTTAAAAAAGTTTAGCAGGTAAGAACTAGAAAAACAAAACTTAGGTGGAGTAAATACTCAACTTAAATGAGAAAATCTGTGAAAGTGAATCAAGTTTTTCAAAGCGTTTAAGGCCACAACTTTTGAACCGCAAAGCCTATATTGAACTCACTTCTAAAGCAACTCAAAGGAAACCAAGCGCTTAAGTCATATTTTTCTGAAAAATTTTTGATACTGCCACTTGGAGGGATTTTCGAAAAAAAAAGTTTGCCGCCCCCACCCCGTTATTTAGAGAAATAATATGAAAAAGATCACATGTATCAATTATTGTCCAGAACTTTATGGAAAACTATAGCGAATTTTAAAGTTTTTAAACCTTTGGAGACTTAACAAAAACATAAAGGCATTTTCAAAATTGCCCATCCTTACTTACTTACTTAAGGTGGCGCTACAGTCCGGGGTGGACCTGGGCCTTAGCCAACAAGCTTCGCCAGCCAGCTCTGTCTCTAGCTAGCCGTCTCCAGTTTCGCACGCGAAGTTGGCTGAGGTCCCCTTCCACTTGCGTGCGCCACCTGAGTCTCGGTGCTCCTCTACCGCGTCGTCCCTGCGGTGTGGATTTGAAGATTTTCCGGGCAGGGGCGTTGGTGTCCATCCGCTCTAGATGACCCAGCCATCGTAGACGTTGTGTTTTGACTCTTTTGGCTAGGTCGGTATCGCTGTACAGCCCGTACAGTTCGATGTTATATCTCCTCCTCCACTCTCCGTCTATGCAGACGGGACCGTAAATCGTCCGAAGAATTTTCCTCTCGAAGCTGCCTAAAGTGTTTTCATCCGCCTTTGACAGGGTCCATGCTTCTGCACCGTAAAGCAGGACTGGGATGATGAGGGTCTTATACATGGACACTTTAGTTGCTCGAGAGAGGGCTTTGCTACTCAATTGCCTTCTTAGCCCAAAGAAACAGCGATTGGCAAGAGTTATCCTTCGTTTGATTTCAGCGCTGGTGTCATTGTCTGAATTGATAGCGGAACCCAGGTAGACAAAGTCCCTAACTACCTCAAAGTTATAGCAGTCGATGGTGATGTTTTGTCCAAGACGTCGGTGTTGGGTGTCTTTTTTTGATGACAGCATATACTTGGTTTTGCCCTCATTGACTGCTAAACCCATATTCGCCGCTTCCGTCCCAATACTCACGAAGGCTTCACTGACATCACGCTTTGTTCTACCGATTATGTCAATGTCGTCTGCGTATGCAAGTAGTTGAACGGACTTTTGAAAGATTGTACCTCTGGTGTTGGCGCGAGAGTTCTGCACAATTCTCTCAAGTATGATGTTAAAGAAGTCGCATGACAGCGCGTCGCCTTGTCTAAATCCTTTTTTGACATCAAAGGGGTCGGTGAGGTCTTTGCCGACCTTGACAAAACAGCGTGAATTTTCCATCGTCATCCTGCACAGACTGACGAGTTTGGCAGGGATGCCAAAACTAGACATTGCGCTATATAGCTTGTCTCTATAGATGCTGTCATACGCGGCCTTGAAATCGATGAAGAGGTGGTGTGTATCGATTTGGAATTCCTGGGTTTTCTCCAAGATCTGCCGCAGTGTGAATATTTGATCGATGGTGGTGATTTGATGGTGGTCTTTCCTGGCCTAAAGCCACACTGATATGTGCCTATCAGATTGTTGACAAACGGCTTCAGGCGTTCACACGGTACAGCAGAAAAGATCTTGTATGCGATGTTAAGAAGACTTATGCCTCTGTAGTTGGCACAACTCAGAGGGTCTCCTTTCTTCAGGATCGGGCAAACAATGCTGAGGTTCCATTCGTCGGGCATGCTTTCTTCCGACCATATCTTGCAGATGAGCTGGTGCATGCTCCTAACCAGCTCATCGCCAGCGGATTTAAAAAGTTCGGCAGCTAGGCCGTCTGCTCCGGCTGCTTTGTTGCACTTGAGCTTAGACACAGCTACTTTCACCTCCTCCAGGTCGGGTGGGCGGTATCGTTCGTATGCTTCGTCGGTAACGTCTTCGCCCGGGTTGAATGGTTCGTTCTGCCTGACAGCGGTATTTGGTTCGTCCTCGCCGTTATACAGTCTGCAGAAGTGGTCTTTCCAAATCCTCAGCACCGACTGCGATTCTACAACGATGTTCCCTTGATGGTCCTTACAGGCTTCAGTTCGAAGTTTATACCCTTGGCAGGACCATTTGATCCTTTGGTAAAACTTTCTAACCTCATTCCTGTTGTAACATCTCTCTATCTCTTCAACCGCGCGCTTCTCGTGCTCTCTCTTTTTCCTTCGGAGAAGCCGGTGCTCCTCTCTCCTCCTCTGCTCGTAGAGCTCGCCCATCCATTGTTGTTTTTTAAGGAAAAGAAGGAGTTGTCGAGCAATTTCCGCTGGACTACCTTTTTTGGATAAAATTTTATGGACACATCCACTTTTAATGACAAAATTAGGGAAAACGGTAACTAAATCGACTTAAATACTGGACCCAAAGCATAATCGAATAAAACCAATTATCCCAAAACACCAGAAAAGGACAGTGTTAACCATAAATACACATAAACGGCAACCATTCGCGATTTTATCCTATGTTGATTATTCAGTTTATGACATGCCTGCCAAATGTGCCGCGTTTGCCCAATAGATCGCACACCACGATTATTGAAAACCAATAAAGCAAATTAGCCACAATCACCTGTCAACAGCAGTTGCACTATAATTTATTCATCCAAATTGTGCATAGTTTTCGAATAATTATTTAATTTCCGTTTGTCGTGCTGTAGATTCCAGTCAAGTGTGTCGTCTTGTCTCATTAAATACTTTGAGCTATAAACGAGGACTAAGCGCAAGATTGTCCTGTCATTAGCATGACGATAAAGTCGTTACCCTTTTATCGAAGAATGCACTTCAGTCGTTATGATTGCAGCTTATCCTGCAATTTTCATTCAGTCTTATTGAAAAGTTTCTTTTCATTGCAACGCCAGATGAAGACTGTCTGTCATCTTCATTGTTTTCTATTACAGCGTCGGCGGGCGGTAGCATCTCACAAGGACGAGCAGGAATCATTTTGGATAATGAAGAATCGACAATGGTTTATAGCCGTTCAATCAATATTTCATCTGTATGTACATCATTTTCCCTCTGTGTACAAATGGAAAGGATCCTCCTGTTTGTTGGGTCAAATTATTTCCAATCAATCCCAAGGATTTTGGATTGTATTTTCTTCTGTTTTTTTCTTGGCAAAACAAAATGTCGAAGCGAAAGTTTACAGCTTGAACTTTATTTATGACTCGTGATAATTCATTGCTAAATATAAGCGGACTCAAAAGAGGAGATGGACGAGCCAATTTAAGGACGAATGGATGCTTATTAATTGCGATTGCAATTTTTTGCTCCTGATTTTTTCTCAGAGTTTTTTTTCAGTTCAAAGTTATCAGTTCAAAAAAAGTAATTAAGGTAGTTTAACTTTTTTTGCGAAGGGTAGGTGTAGCTCCTGAAAAGAAATTGGTTCAGTTCATGCCGATGGGAGGCTGCTGATAAATTAAGTGTCAATGGAAATGACGGTAGTCTTGGCAGAAAAATATAAGGTAGAAGAACTGGAGCTATAACGGGTAAAGTTCTATCTTTTCGGGAAGGTGTGCCTGAATGACGAGGAACAATGATTAATGACGAGAGTGCGTAGGGTGGTGGCGACTTTAAAAAATTCCTCTGAAATTGGAACAGTTTTCAAAACGAGTTGGATTTTGTTGCAATCAAACTTTCTGGATAATTGGGCAGGTTTTATAGACCATCTTGCATTTTTGGTCTTAAAAAGTTGAGTTGCCTTTTCTAAAATGTCAAGTTGAGCAATATTAATGAGATGAATGGACAAATTCTTTGCATAGAAACAAAGAAAAGCTAAGCATTCATTGCACAGTCAAAATTTCTTTATGAAAGTTGATTGATCGACTTTTATATGCAGTGCAGCGTTTTTCCTCAATTCTCTTCCACATTCTGTGCACCCAACCATGCCTAGATCCCATTAGGTGATGTGGAGTTTGAGCAGTAAAAATGCGAATTCAGATAAGAAGTTTCACAAAGAAGTTTCACAGAAAATAATGGGGGTTTCCATAACCCAAAAAAAGTAGTTGCTGTAGATAATTTTTTGTGAGAACACATGTCACCTTAAACGATATTCGTTACTTTTAAGGTGATTCTGGGTGTTATTCTGTGACTTTTTTGCAATTAAAGTCAAAAAATTTAATAAACATCACAATTTGAACACTCTCGCCTTACATAAAGCAAAACCCCTCAAGTGACATCATCAGCATAGGAAAAAAAAACACTGGAACAAGCACATCTAAACTGACTGAGACTCTTAAAAATTCAGTAAAAACACACTTAAAAATTTAATTTGTAAATTTCTATAAATTCAGCTAAACCTAATAAGCAAATAAAAGAAAATTATGCTAAAAATAAAAGTAAATAAAGGGCGTTCGAAGGATTAATTTTAATTTTCCTTCTGGGGTTGCTTGTCCCCGATTGGGCGCCTCCCCAGGTGGCGGATAGGAAAATGCTCACCATATATAGTAGGTACCGGTATGGAAAACATCCGGGGCTGATCAAAACCAGTAACAAAAGAAAAGTCCAGGTGTGTCTGTCTCAAAATCAGCGGCTTTCTGGTAGGCGCCTGTTATCCAGCCAGGCTATTCTTCCAATATGCAAAAAGAACGGACAACAATTAGATGTATGTCATATGTTCTTATGAAATACTCTGCTAGTTATATTATTGCTTTTCTCCGTAAAGGCATAACACTTGCGTGGGTAACCTTTGGTGGTTCCGTAGTGGCTCATCAGTATTTGTGTTGGATTGAGAACCAAATTTCTCCTCTAACTTTTCTTTCCTCAATTTTTTTCCGCTCGCGAAGTGCTATGCATTATAAGGGTGAAGTCATAACCCCTTGATATGTCGCGAGCATGCTATAAAAAAAAAATAATCAAAACAAAAGCATCATATACACATGTACAGGTTACATCTGCAAAAAAAGAAGACGCACACCAAAAAAAAGAGAGACACTCCCTTTAATATGTTTTCTGCATAATAATTTTGAAAAAATAATTTCAAACATTTCCCAGGAAAGTAAAAGCATTAAATTCTCAAATAAAGTCACCTTTAAAGCGGTACCTTTAGTAAGGGTAACCACCAAACAGAGAGTGGTGGGACAGGATTAACTATAGGAACTGAATACCATTGATAGAACAAGAAGTCAGACTAACTAGCACCAAACGAAGTCACGACAAGTCAAGTAATTAACCCGTCAACGACAACAGAAAATGCACAAATACTTAATCCTATTTTGCAATTTCCTTGTTATTGTTGCTTTTTTTTATGAAATCCTCAATCAGTTGAAAGTCCGTGTGTATTTAAGGACTTTGTATTTCATATCTGCAACGACATCCCCACTCTCAAAATGATTTATTGTGACAATGGCAGGCAAGTCCATAAAAATTTATTTGCCCAGATAGAGGCTATAAGGAATTTTTTTATGTCCTTTCATTAAAATTCATTATACGTGTCTCAGCTCGTTACGTAATACGCAAGCATTAATTAAGCCTTTTACCTTTTTTGGTATGATACTCGAGTGTATGAGTATGTGATTAGGGCCAGATAAAATCGCCACGTGTAGAAATTTGAGCGATATAAGAAACTCTAGAATGGTTCATAAAAATTAAATTGAAGGGTAAAGATGAAATCGAACGTAAACGGATCTAAATTTGATTAAATCTAACCCGGGAGTATAAAATTTTAGCCAGGAGTTAAGCGCATTATAACTGAAAAACAGGCTGCGTCTCAAAAAAAAAGTTCTTGGTTTTTGGAAGAGAGTTAAAATGTAAAGGTTTGTCGCGGGCAAATCAACCACTGATACAATCAAAAATATAAGGATCATAATGGAAAAATATATGCACATGGTGCTGGTTGATTTTGAAGAAGCTTTTGATAGACTACCACGAGATCCGATATAGGAGGAGCTAAGAAAATGAAGAGTTCCAGAAGCCTACGTGCAGGTGTCATGGGCATGTATGATGGAGCAAAGACACGAGTAGGATGTCCTTCCGGAGTCTATGATGAGTTCCCAATTAAAGTCGGTGTACACCAGAGCAGTGTTCTTCGTCCTTTGCTTTTCATTGTTGTCCTTGATTATCTTACTTACTTACTTAAGGTGGCGCTACAGTCCGGGGTCGACCTGCGCCTCAGCCAACAAGCTTCGCCAGCCAGCTCTGTCTCTCGAGCCGTCTCCAGTTTCGCACGCGAAGTTGGCTGAGGTCCCCTTCCACTTGCGTGCGCCACCTGAGTCTCGGTGCGTCGTCCCTGCGGTGTGGATCCGCAGATTTTACGGGCGGGGCGTTGGTGGTCATCCGCTCTAAATGACCCAGCCATCGTAGACGTTGTGTTTTGACTCTTTTTAATTGTCTGAATTGATAGCGGAACACAGATAGATAAAGTCCCTAACTACCTCAAAGTTATAGCTGTCGATAGTGATGTTTTGTCCAAGACGTCAGTGTTGGGTGTCTTTTCTTGATGACAGCATATACTTGGTTTTGTATATGCTGTATATTTTGTATATACCCTCATTGACTGCCAATCCCATATTCGCCGCTTCCGTACCAATACTACAAAGGCTTCACTGAGTATTGGTACATCACGCTTTGTTTTACCGATTATGTCAATGTCGTCTGCGTATGCGAGTAGTTGAACGGACTTTTGTTGGCACAACAAGAGGGTCTCCTTTCTTCAGGAACGGGCAAACAATGCTGAGGTTACAATCGTCGGGCATGCTTTTTTCCGACCATATCTTGCAGATGAGCTGGTGCATGCTCCTATCCAGCTCATCGCCAGCGCATTTAAAAAGTTCGGCAGCTAGGCTGTCTGCTGCGGCTGCTTTGTTGCACTTGATTTTAGACACAGCTACTTTCACCTCCTCCAGGTCGGGTGGGCGGCATCGTTCGTATGCTTCGTCGGTAACGTCTTCGCCCGGGTTGAGTGGTTCTCTCTCCCTGACCGCGGTATTTGGTTCGTCCTTGATTATCTGCTTGAAGAAAAACTGACAAAAGTACATCCGTTGTTCTTCGCTGACGATGGTTCCATCATAAGTCAAGATCATACATCCCTGCAGCGAGTTTAAAAGCTTAAGTACCTATTATACCTAAAAGTTTAGTACTTATGGGATCTATGATCAATAGCAAAGCAGAGTGTGATGACGAAATCAATCATCGGGTAAGCGTAGAGTGGATTAAGTGGTGGGAAAACTCTTCCATCTTCTTTGACTGACCAAAAAATGCCCCCTAAGCTCAAAGGAAGGCTATACACCGTAGTTATGCGTCCGGCGCTTACGTATGGTTCACAATGTTGGCGAGTGTATAAGAAATATGAGATCAAATTAATGGCAGCTGAGATGAAGATGCTTCGCATGACAGCAGGTGTAACAGAGCGAGATAGAATAAGAAGTACGAAGATCCGAGGAAGCCTACATGTAAAAGAACCTTTATTCTTTTATTACAAGAAATTTGAAAATAAGGGTTAAAAATAAAGGTTTGGCCTCAGTATTCTGAGGTCGAAGCGGCGTACCCCACAAGCAGACCATAAGGAATGCAGAAAAGAGTGAGGGTTATGATCCATCACTTCAGATCATATCCTCGCGCCTAAAAGAAAAGGGTGAAAGAAGAAGTTAAAATGTAAAACTTGCACAAGTAAAGATTGTCTACAGGAAGCTCATTTTTCTCTCTTTTAAGGCTACACATCACGATTGTTAAATCATTAACCTTCCCTTCCATAGTAAAAAGTCATATAACAATCGATGGTGTCGAAGCATGATCGGTAGGTAGGTAGGGCGTAGAGGGTAAGCTTGAAAGGTAGAAAATCGTCTATTTAGCTTCTTTCGTTCTGGAGATGTAATCGAGCCTTTGTTGCGGGAAGAGTAATGTGGCTTTCGGCCTGGCAGGGGCACAACCGACCAGCAGCGCCTTACTCTGAAGGTTATTCTTAAGAAGGCCTGGGAATAAGCCAAACCAGTCTACGCGTGTTTTGTAGATTTGTAAAAGGCCTACGACCGGGTTCCTCGGATAGTTTTGCAGGACTATATACTGAGTGGGCCTCTTCTGAGAGCCATTCAGTCTTTGTTTGGGAACTGCAGAAACTGTGTTCGAATAAATGGCGTCAAATCCCAACCTTTTGATGTGTGCGTTGGACTTCGCCAGGGCTGGTTTCTATCACCTCTCCTTTTCATAGCATATATGGACTGGATAGTGAACCGCAGTCTTGGTGAGGAAACTTTAGAAATGGCTGGCGTCAGAATAAGCCATTTGCTTTTTGATGATGACTTAGCTTTCCTGGCATCGTCCGAGGAGGAACTTCAGCGAGCACTGGATGGTTTTGCTGCTATATGAGTAAAGCGAGGATGAAGGTAAACGTAGGCAAGTCCGAAGTGATGGTTGTTTCTCGAATTCCTGTGCAGTATACCCTGCACATAAATGGAGAGCCGTTGAAACAGGTAGAGAAGATTAAGTATCTCGTGGTCTTTTACACGAAAGGTGGAAGGAGGGATACTGAGTTATCCTATAGGATTGGCCAAGCTGGAGCAATAGTAAAGGAACTGCGCCAGCCGTTCATTAGGAAAGCTGAGCTTGGAGTGAAAGCAAAAATCTGAGTTTTTAATTCAGTGTTCATTCTTACCCTCATCTATGGTCATGAAATTTGGTCAATGACTAAAAGAATTATATCGCGGGTAAAAGCTGCCGAAATGAGATTTCTGAGGTGCGTTGCTGGTGTTAGTCTTCGGGCTAGAGTGAGACACGTCAGAATTCGTGGGAATCTTAATGTTGAGCAGCTTCTTCTCCGAGTGGAACGATCAATTCTTCGATGGTTTGGACAGTTGTTCGCATGCCCCCCGACAGGCTTCCTACACAGGTTCTGTTAGCCGAGATGCAAGCGCGTCCCCTTCTGGTAAGCCAAGAAACAGGTGGTGGGATCAGGTTAAGAATCTCCGAGACCCGTCTGGGGTCGCGCCTGTGTCTCTTGAGTTGGTGGTGGAGGTTCGGGAACGATGGAAGGATCATTTAGCCGTCCTCGCTCTGCGACCCTTCTAAGAATATTTGGTCACCGGGAATGAATGAATGAATGAAACGTACCAGATTTTGATAAACAACAAGTTTTTTTCCATATGCCAGAGGGTGAATATGTAAGTCAAGCCAACTTGAACAGAGTTTCCGATCTCCTCTCTGTACTGTGCCCAATAAGTTTTTCTCAGATTTCTTCTCCTAGAAAAACTGTTGGACAGGGTTAGGTCTATGTTACTGCTGCCTTCTGGCAGCAACAAATGTAGGTCGATGACATACATTATTGATGGTGATGTCAGACGTTAGGATAATTTCCCAAAAGACGAGTAGGATAATTTTCCCCTTGGGTTGCATTTACTGATTTACCCAAACAGTACTTTGAGCATTAGCATCATAGCTCAAATAAAGCCCAGTGACCAGCCCATTGGATTCACAGTAATCTATGCAAGCTCAACAACTGTCCTTGGTGGAGAAGTAGTAAGAGAGTTGTAGGGAAAGTAAGTCGATGCAGCCAGTAAGGTTTCCCATTTGCCATTATCATGCGAAGGACAAAAAATAGCAAGCGGATATTGGATTTTGATGCCAGGATTTTGATTTGACAGGTCCTACGTGTTTTGGACTTCTTTTCATTAAGAACGTAAAAAGAAGTCTTCAGTCCTCTGCTACGGCTTTTATCACCTTTCAGCTCCACAATTTAAAAGCCTTCTGCTTAGATGAGCAGTGGCACCTTTACAGTGCATGTAGGTTGACTTGCGTAAACAAAATAGAAGCAGACTAACCATCATAGCCCTCATTCTCCCTCCTAATGCTGCTTCCTATATTGGTATGCAGTACCAGCATCCAGCACCAGCTTACGGGGCCCACCAACAATTCGTGAGCTTTCTGAGTTCCCTCGCCCGTTAGTACAACTATCCTAGCAGAACCGATCTATGTGGTGCAACTCAAGGCGGTATTCTGAGCCTGTTCCGTGGCCCGTTCAACACAGAGGCATCCCGACATTTTTCAGGGTAATTTCTTGCATGAACAATT
This sequence comes from Neoascia interrupta, assembly GCA_947623515.1. Classification (NCBI taxonomy): domain Eukaryota; kingdom Metazoa; phylum Arthropoda; class Insecta; order Diptera; family Syrphidae; genus Neoascia; species Neoascia interrupta. The sequence goes on from OX392462.1 coordinate 148,346,911, forward strand.
TTAAAATTATCTCGTCATGGACTTGAACCAATGATATGCTGCAGATAAGTGCGCGCACCTGTCTAGACCAATTTTTAGTATCTGCGAAACCAGTGAATAGTTTGAAAGGCAGAAAAAAATTGTTCTCTTTTAACACTCACCTAATGTATGTAAACATAGAGCTAATTAGTCGTCCCAGTATAGTAGAATTGTATACCACACTCAAAATTATATACTAACTAACAGAAAAAAGTTATCAAAATGCACGTCAGTAACATGATGTTTTGAATGACTTATAAAATTAGATGCCAGCAGGATTTTAAACGTTAACACGTTATCATATTCAAACTAAAGAATAGTAATATAATAACTTTTCTTTAATGCATAACTACCATTAAGTTTGGTGGTAAGGCTTGGCTAATCAACTCCTTACCGATAGAAATCAATCGAAACTCAAAACCAATCTTAGAAGTACTTCAATGTGAAAGAGTGGTTTGCATGGTCAAACCTATTTGTTATAAGTAACGGCATGATATAATACATAATCTTGTTATTATCCTTTTTTTCTTGCCCGGGCCTCCAAAACCATCTTTTGTAAAACCACTCTGAAACCACTCTGACTGAAGCTGGGATTGTGCTTAACACACTTCAATGTTTATGTATTTCTGCATTTCGGCGGAACTGTTTCCTGCGAGCACTATAACTTTCAGTGTAAAGGAAGTAAAATAATTCCTTGAATATAGTTTACTCATCCTAAAATAAAGCCTGCAATATCGATTAGAATATACATAAAAACAATTTAAGTAGCAAATTTATTACTTCGTCAGGCTCTAAGCATTGGATAAAACCCTCGAAAACTTCCACACTTAAATAAATATGAATACCAATGATTGACAGCCACAAGGAAATATCCGCTGGTCGAGCAAGTTAATGTATTTCGAATAGGTTGAGCACTTATCTGTTTCCGCTCGAAGGAAATCGTTCGAGATCTTTACTTCCTTCTGCTCCATTAAATGCTGTTCCTATTGCCGTATAAAACTTTAACTATAACTAAATCAGCACTTTTTCTTGTACATTGAACTCGTTCGTCCTATGATATCCTTATATCATAATAATTGCTATCGTTTTCGTCCTTTTGTTTCTCTATGGCTGCGTCTTTGTTTTGTAGCGTTAATGAGAAGGAATCTCCGATTAACCCCAACGGGATCGAGATTAAAATGTCATTTCAAATAATTTTCACCATTTCGTCTCATATCTTAGCTTTCTGGACGAACGATTATTTTGTCCTTGGTATAGGTGGATGTTTGGTAGGTGTTGCCCACTGAAACTGATCATTAAAACATCTGTTTTATGTGAATCTTTCCCGGAGGAATGAACTCGCAATGTTGTGAGTAATCCTGAGAAAATATTTTATAGTCCTCCACCTCCACCCGCTCCAAGCGCCAGAGTTTGCAAAATAATGGCAAGCAAATAGGAAATGATGACAACGGAGAGGTAATAAATTTTGATGTGCACACATATTTCATGAGATATGAAAAGGAGACCTCCTTTCTTTGGATTGTATACATACTCTTCGACTTCCAACGGAGAGCTGGTATTATCTGCTTTATTAGAAAAGTGAAACGAAACCAAGTCCGAAATTCCTATTTGCCTCCCAGAGGATATCCACCCGAATGGCTAGGCTATAAAAGGAATCCGAGAGAGGAGTTAAAATTCGTTCAAGCAAATGGATGCACTTAGTTTCGAGTGTTTTTGAAGGATATAAATACAAACATGATTTCCTGGTATTATGCTCCCCTGAGTGCGTAGGCACATAAGACCTATACAAGATTGGGTGGAGCGTTGTGTGTAAGAAAGAGAAGTGGCCCATAGGAACTATTCTCAATAGTGATTTGCAATTGGTTCGTGAATAATGCGTTGTTAGCCAGAGATAGGAAGGAGTGTTATTGGAAGCGGAAAGGACCAACATCGTATAGCCCATAGATCAGGATCAAGTGATGATGAACGTCAGGGAATTGAAGAGCAGCTATAATGTAAGCCCGTTCGTTTGGATGGGTGATAAATATTTGTGAATCTATTTGTGCCTTTGTAGTTGATGCAACTATTAAATGAAGTGGGTGAGACACCTTAAGTTGAAAATCCGTTGAAACGATATTGTTGCAATAAATCAGTCAACCAGAACCCTCTTTCTGTTAGTAGGTAAATAGGACCAAAGGAGTATTTAAAACGAACAGAAAAGCTAAGTGGGCTTCAATGATTCTTGAAGCATGGAGCTGAGTGCATTTATATTAAATCTAGAAGTTGCATAGATACTTTTTGGATCTTTTGCGCTGTACACGCCAGAACCAAATACGTTCTCTTTTGATAAGTCGCCAGTAGGCTAGGAAGTTAGCCCGGCACAGGTGGTAGCAGGCATGTAATTACATGTACGGAAGACCTTTAAGCCTTTATAAAGGAACTGCAATGAATTCCGATTTAACTGGTCTTATTATATAAACTTGTGCTGAAAATGGAAATGCAACCAATTTCTTTGCAATTACTATTGTTTCTTATCACTAACAATTGTTTTTTTTTTTTTTTCTTACTAGAGCGTCAGGACAAATAACTTGATCTTTCTTAGGTAACTGTTTTTTAATAACAAGTGTACATTTCTTTTAAAGTAAGATTTGAACAGAAAGTTAGAAAAACTCTAAAGAGTAATGCATGTACAGAAGTGAGTATAATTAGCTTAACCTTGTTGATGAAACGTGAATTCTTAACCACTCTACCCAAAATTGGGGACATTTTCTACCTTATTTTAACTAATGTGAGCAAGAAGCCTCCGCGTGGCCTTAATTTTTATAGGTTTTAATTTCTGGGATCAAATAAACCTTGCTTCAATAGAAATTGCGAACGTGCAACTGCCAAAAATAGAGCTTTCAGACAATGGCGCCTTAATCCTACTGAAGCAAGCAAAAATAATTATATTACAATCCGAAACAGATGCAATGAAATAATTCAAAGAGAATTTTTAATGAACGAGTTACAAATAAACTCATCGACTGTCCAAATGGATCACGACCTTTCTGGTCAATGGCCAAAGTTATAAATAACAATTTTAGTTTTTCCTCTTTCCCTCCTTTAGTTAAAGAAGATAGTTCGCTTGGTACATCTTCTCGCGAAAAGGCTGATTTATTCGCTACCTTATTTGCTCAGAATTCAAATATAGATCCTGGTGATTTACAGCCTCTTACAATCCCGGTAGTCGAATCAAATATGCACAATATACGTTTTCGTCCAAGACTTGTTGGGAAAATACTAAAAAAATAAATTCTAATAAAGCAACAGGTCCTGATGAAAAAGTGTGCACCATCTCCAATACTTTGTAAATTATTTACTCTTTCATATGCCCAAAAGAAATTTCCATCTTCTTGGAAAATAGCCAGGGTTCAACCAGTACCAAAAACGGGTTAGAAAATTTTGCCACAGAGCTATCGGCCTATAGCCCTGTTATCTATTCTATCTAAAGTTATGGAAAAGGCTGTTAATATAGAAATGATTAAATATATAGAGAGATATACCCTTTTAAGCGATCATGAGTATTGTTTTCGTTATAAACGTTCAACTGGCGACCTGCTAAGTTTTGTTACTCTGCACATTTGGACATAATCTATTGAGGAACATAGTGAATCTAAAATTCTGCAAATCACTGCAAATTCTTTCCTTTGTTCGATCGACAAGGCAAGCGTTAAGCGCTCATCAGTTCCATGTTCACCTCGAAACACCTCGCACTATACTGTTTCAAAATTCTTTCTTTTGTAGAACAAGTACACCTTAGAATCCACTTCCCGATTACATATTTCCTAACACTTATAAACTGCAAACTTTTAAAGTTTTAAATACTTAAATACGGATCTCCTTACATCTCGGGGCACTGTTTCAGTGTTATAGGTTCGCCTTTCCTGAGAAACGATATTAAAAAAAAAAAAAAAAAACAAGAGGGTAAGCGCTGTAAAACTTTGAGTGTTTTTTTTAGTGTAGGTAATAATTTTGGAACGAAAAAAAGTTGAACCTTAGTTGTAGAGAAAAGTTCAACAAAAATTGTTAAGAGGTAATATAAAGGGTCCGCCAAATAACTTTTTCTTTCTGAAAATGCTATAAAAAAACTACTGAATATTTTCTCAAATTTCTTTTTTTATTTGAAAGTGCAATCCTTCCAATTAATAATGGAAAATAATTTCATTCAAACGGTCCAATTTTTAAGCACATTATCGACTGTGTGCAGGTGTATTTTACCAATGGCTTCACGAGTGTTGTGTTTTAAAGCGTTAATTGTGTTTGGCTTGTCGGCGTAACACTTATCTTTTACGGCACCCCACAAATTATAGTCCAACAGTGTCCAATCGCAGCTCCGAGGTGGCCAAATGACATCAGCTCTGCGGCTGATAATGCGATCTTCAAAAACAGGGCGCAAAACATCGAGTGTGGCACGTAGCGCCGTCTTGTTGAAACCAAATGTTGCCAATATCCTCCTCGTCAATTTTTGTGAACAAAAATTCTTTCAACATGGCCCGATAACGATCGCCATTGACTGTAATGGCCACTCCTTGCCAATTATGCCTCTGGACCAAAATCCGCACCAAACAGGGGCTCGTTTTAGGGGTATCGGCTTTTTCATGTATTCGTGCTGGTTTTCTGTGCCCCAAATGCGACAATTTTGCTTGTTTACATACCCGCCAAGATCAAAATGAGCTTCATGTGAAAAGATGATTTTTTTGGCAAAATCGGCAACTTCTCTAAGTCGATCGCAGGCCCACATAGCGAAGCGAAAACGCATATTTTCCAGCGTTGTCCAAGCGTATACACAACCATATTCGTTTAGCGGAAGGATAAAACTAATTATGTGTCAGATCAGACATAATTTAAGTGTTACCATTCACGAAATAACCACTAGTCGTAAAAAAAACGTTAGATGGCGGACGCTTTACATACATGAAGTAAACGTAATATTCACCGTAAGTATTCAAACCGCACGTGTTGGTGAACTATAAAACCAGCGGGCTCACTACCTAACAGCTGACGCGATCTTCGTTGGGAATAGAAGTTTTTAAGACAATTTTTGGACTTTGGTCTTTTTGTACAGAACGGGGCCTCGAAAAGGAATGAACACAGTGAGCTCACTGTTTTCAATGGTCGATGTCAACAAAATATTGATATTTGTGCTATATTGATAGTTGGACATTGGTTGAACGTAGTTGATGATTTCAAGGGCTCTTGGCCAACTTTTCAGCCCACTTACCAATTTTGGTAAGCAAACTTCAACAAAGACTTTCAGCAGAGATATTTAACCATTGTCATTAAAAACTACTTGCTGACTTCCATTGTAAAAGCCTACCTCCTCAGTCTGCAAACTCGATAGAGAAAATTGAAGAAAGCATCTTGAACGTGATCCACGCTTCGGCATAAGAATTTTAGCCCCTTTTTACCAAAAGACGATGCGTAAACTCTCTTTTAAGTTTCTTAACTCGGGCTCAGCAAAAACCATATACCTACCTCCGTGCTAACAAACATGGCGTACAAACAATTATGTCCTCCACCACCACCGTGAAGCTTTTTCCGTGCTGGCGTCATATGTGTATATTAATTCTAGAGTTGAATAAGAAGTCGTCTATAGTTAATTTTTAGGTCTTGTTTACTTCTTTTCAATTACATTCACACACACAGAGCCTTATGTCTCCCCGAAGAAGGGTTCAAGAGAATTAGCTTCCTTTGTGTCATAAGTGGATATTTTAAAACATTTTCTTCTTCTTCCTTTCTGCCATACTGTTTCCGTTCTATGTTCCCCTATTTACTTCAATCTTTTAATTTTAACTGAGTCCCTATGAAAGGAACTCCAACAACGACTGTCGTACGACTAGCAAATAAAACAAGAAACAAGATGAGTTGGTATTTCAGTGTAGCACACTACTGTAAGAAGCCAACTTAAAAGGATAATGGTAGTGTTGTTAATTGCACACGCACACACCATCGCACCGAGAATGGGGAACACGTTGTAGGACGATTTGGAGAGAACGTGCCCCTTTCAGGCAGGGCTTCTCAGGAAAAGAGGACTATACAAGGACAATTTGCTGCCGAGCAAGGGAGCATCCGCAGTGTTGCTTGACGCCGCTACCACGCTCCTTCAACCTAAACGGCAGCAAATATGTGCTGCCCCAGCATTGTTTTAATATTTCTGCTGGCTTGGATTCGGATGGGAAGGACGTGCAAGAACGTTGCATTTGGATGTTGTTACAATTTGTCGGAAAGTCTCTCTTTTTTTATTGAGAAATGTCTGAACATTGTTGGTTAATTGCTGCGCTCCTGCTGTTGCACATTGTAGTTTTTGGAGTGGGAGTCTGGGTAGGACACAAAGTCAGCATTAAATTTCTGGAGAGTGAATTTAAATTACTATGTTTGTGTGTTTTTTTTTTCGTTTTGGAATGGGTGCTGAAATCACCAAATCACCGGAAACGTGCGGGTAGAACAACCTTAAAAGAAAAAGAAAATTTTTCACAGGCTCTCCGATGAAATTTTCCGAAGGGAAGACGCAGTTTTAAATTACTTCTTAGGTTCATTGCCACTAAAAGAAATAAATTTATTGTCCACCTAGTTAACGAAAAGTCGTCTCGTTGGAATGGCCGTGATAACAAGAGCCATTAGCGTCGCCCGTAGAGTCCTTTGGCAAGTCTATGAACTCGTAAATTGTAATTAATTTTATTGGTTCTCGTGACAGGCTCAAATGGTTTCCATGTTCAACACTTTTTTTAGGTTTTGTCATCTGAGGCTTGTAAAATTTTATGACAGATATAAGTTCTGATGGTGACAATCTTAATTATAAAAAATATCGCCTGATATCGTGTTGAGATTCTTATCTTGGCTGATGCTTCTTAAGACTAGGTTTAGGCTAAGGCTTAGGTCAAAGCTTATACTATAAAAAACAAATAAACTCAATTAAAACGCCTTAAAACACAAAAGGGTTTTCATTTCCATATATTTTGCTTCTTTGTAACTGGAAAGATTTTGCTTAACTTTTGATTTAACTAAAGATTTACTGGCAAAATAACTTGCTGCTCACTGCTTCTGTCTAGGTAGATATATGACTAATGCTCAGTTTTCTGAGCGAGTCGAACAAAAGGCACAAAAAAGTATTGTTTTTTTATAAATAAATTCTTTGGGGAGTCCAACTGAGACATGAATTATTGAGACATCTCCATAATTCATGTCTCCATTCGTAGTCAAAGGGAGTGCAAGTACATTTTGGCAATTTCCAACACCACCTGGTATAAATATTTTACGTTCTCGATTCGTTTATGATTTTGGATAGGTAAGGGAATGAGAGCAATGGGTTGAGGGGGTCGATTTCAAGCTTTTGGGCTACACACCGAAAAAAACTAGAGCCCGCGGGGTCATCACTCTTGTCGCCTCACCTAAACACCTAAGCGAAGCGTCCTTGCGGGTTAGGGATTAATTATTAAGTTAGATTAGTTATTAATACGTTTAGTTAACACCCGCTATAAGAGTTAATATATTTTCATATACGTTTTTGTCTGACACATTGTCATTTATGAAGTTCAAAAATTTGCTCCGAAAATGTACCAGGGAACTTAAACCGTTTCATCCAGGAAAATAGACATTGCACTTCGGAAATAATCCCGGGAAGCTGAATATTCAAATAAATCTTGATATTTTCGCTCTCGAGAAACTGTAAAAAGTCTCCTCCGATTCGAGAGCCGCTAAGAATTTGACCGGGGATCAGCCGCTCTGTGTCTAGACCCACAGCGCAATGCCCCGTGAGAACTCGGATATCCTTGCTGGATAGCCCGATCATAAATTGTAGTCTTTACTTATTTTGCACTGGCCAAAGCTCCTATTGTGTGTCAGCACGCTGCGAGTTAGTTCCACTCAAGTATTCAGTTTCTTTCTTCTTGATATCTCAGCGGATTTGTTATATGTTTGAGGGCTAGAGATGGATTCATCCCTGACCAGATCTTGGAACCATTTCCGCTTCGTCGTTTTCGGGGATATCGGTGTGACCTGGCACCCAACACAAAGCTACATCATTGCCAAGCGATTTGTCATCTGGAATTTTCCTGCATATTTGCAAAATCCTTCGCTTCGCCACACCTGCTCTGATGGCTTGAATGGCAGCTTGGTTGTCAGAGTAGATGGCAATGGTCTTGTTTTCGATTCTGAGCCTCTTTAGTCAAGCGGCCGCTTGGACAATAGCCGCCAGCTCCGGCTGAAAAACACTGCAGTCGTCGTTGATTCGGAATGATTTGCTTAATCCCACATGTTCACAGAACGTGCCCGTTTCAATGTCGACAGTCTTTCTTTCTTATCTCCTAAAAGCCCATTCTTGAAAATATTCGGTTCAGGATATTGATACAAGCAGACAGTTATAACAGTATAAAAACAAAAATTTAAATGACAACATGACACAGCAAAAGAATGTACATATTTAAATGTTTCTAGAATTACGAAATAAAATTATGTTGGCAACATTTTAAAGAACCTTATGGCTTTTATATGCGAAAACTTTAGTAAGATCGCTCCATATAAAACGGTGTAAAGTGCGGGTTAAAGTGATGCTGTCCTATATTCGTTTTACAAGGCCAACCCTTTCGAAGAAAACCGAGAAATCAAGCAAGAGAGTAACGATTACAATGTTTGTATTCGTCCTTGTATTCTTGAAGGGGATAGGTCGCGAGGCTGTACCATTTAGCAGGGACACATTTGGACCATATGAGGCCCAGATAACCATTATATGAATATCAGATAACCAAGTCAAATAAAAAATATTCATCATTGTCCTGAAGACAACAAGAACTTTTAGGACCTACTTCGTCAAAAGTTTCAAAATTTGTGCCTCATTTTCCGCTGGTCCTGCTAAATACTCCCATTGTTCTGAAATGATGTTCCTACTCCTCAAGTCTCTTTCTGAGCAGATGGAAAACATTATTTCTCCACCCACCCCGTCCTTAAAAAAGGGAAATCTTCTTCCCCCTCTAGTTATCATTATCCATTGCACTAACTTTAATTTTTTTAATTGACCGGAATGACCGGAATATGGTTGAAGGTCCTATTTAGACTATTTTGCTAAGTCTCGAAATCTGAGAATGAAAAATAAATCTATAGTGAGTCAGAAATCTCTGTCGGGTATCTGGTATTTTCCCAGACATTCTATCCTTTTGTGATTCAGAAACGTACATAATTGTAGAATGTTTTCCGCAGTGCTTTTAACCTCATCGAAAAATCTGTAGGGAAGTTTCTTCTGTTACATAAATTTTCTTTGAGCGTTTCTTGAAGAATTCTGTAGTGCTGCATTTTTACTGAGGCCGATGCATGCTTTGGATCTCCTCAGTATTGGTGCTCCCTTACAACTTCTTCTCAATGTCTACTGATGATAACTTAATAAGCCTAAATTTTGTTTAAAACGACACTTTTAACGCAGAAATGTTTACCCCATTACAACATTTTATTGATTTTAGTTCCCGATGTCCAATGGCCAAAAATGAGGACAATCCAAATTGGAGTCGATAACGCCATGCTAAAATATGTATCCTTAAAAACTTTAAGGATACATATTTTATACAGTTTAACTTTTGTGTGTGAAGTTGGCCCTGATTCTTTATAAAAGAAGTCTGATTGACCCTGATTATTTTATAAAAACGTTTTCGATAAAAAAACAAGCAAAACAATGCCTTAGCAAATTCCACATCAAGAATTAAAAGGAAAACCGACGCAAGTAAAAACTTAACAGCAAACATTGTGTTAAAGGAGAAAATGTACACCTCTTCGCCTCCATGGGAAAAAAAAACTCCTAAATCCTCGTAAAAGAATTTTCAACTCACAACTTTCAAATTCGATTTTCACAAAACCTAAAGACACATATACCTCTACCAATGTCGTGTCAATACAAAGGAAGCCTGTGCCTTATGCTCTTGGCAATTCTCGCTACCACATCAACAATAAATTAAATTTTCTGCACTTTTGACAGTTTGTCAGGCTGAACTCAGAATTTGCGAAAGAGAAACCACACAAAAAGCACCTTTGCCATAAGGACGAAACGTAGGTACGATTTTTCGTTCTCTGACACTTCTGACAATACGATTGCTGTTGAATTTACTTGAAGGATGTTCGTCTAAAAAAAAATAACTACCTTACCCTGAAAGCATGCCGGCGGGGTGAGAATATATCACCTGCTTGGTTTTGCGCCCTTGTACCCACAAGGCAGGGGACAACAAATCAAAGCCAAAGCTAAAGGATGAAATGTCTCTGGCATGTCCTAGGTTGTCGTTGCAAGTGAAAAGTGAATTTCCTCTGGATATACGAGTGAAACAGCTATTAACGAAGGGGGATCAGCCGTGTGGCATTGTGTACTTCTGCTGCATTTGTGTCGCAAAAAGAAATTTACCAAATGGAACACTTTGTCACAGGGCAGACACATTCTTTGTTTGTACGTGAAAGTGCTCTTGATTCTGAATGGCTTATCCTTGTTGTGTATCGATTGACTTTTGCTATCCAAAATTCGTGCGTGCACGATTGCACTTTCTTTCAACGGGATATTAATATCATATGGTTTTACCCCACACAGTGTCCTTCCTGAGCGTATCGCAAAGCATTTTTCGGCTATGAGAACCACAATTCTCAGGTGCTTTTAAATGAAGGATTCTTAGCTGAGCAATAAAGTTTTGAAATTTTTCACCCACACTGATCCCTTAAATGGCCATTGTCCATTTCTGCATCTGCCGAGTTCAATATTGGAAAGAAAACCTCCTCGATGAAGGTTCCTTGTGTCCTGTGGTTTTTCATTCTCGAAATCTATTAAATCAACTTCGAATCTAATAAACTCTGTAAAAAGTTAAAAAAAAATCATTTTGGAAATATTCTACGAACCCTGGACGCACACACATGTGTGTATGTATTCCATTACGTCTATAGTAACTAGTCATATTGTGTGGTCTATTTTGAAAAGAGCCACCACTGGCCAAAGTGCATATTGAATTTATTTTGCTTGTAGCGGTTCCATCGAAAGCTGGAAGAGCACATCTTTTCAAATGAAATTATTTAATTGATGAGTTTGTGCTATCCTTTGCCGCATAAGGAATTTCAATTGAAGATTGATTTTGCTTTTTTTTGTGGGCAAAGGGAAACGATAAAGTGATGTGTGCTTTCAAAATTTACTTTGGAGTTTGAAACGCCCAAGTGGAACAGTTTCTTGTACGTGTTCTAAATTGAACTCAAGAGACGCAGTTTATTTTTAAAATCTAATTTCCATGAAGGGACTTCAATTGAAGAAATTTCATTAAAAATTGGAATTTTATAAATATTTTTTTTTTTTCATGTGCGTGACAAGGTATGGCACGAAGGCCTGAAGTACAAGTTAAGGCTTAGCTTACCAAAAAAAACACTATAGAACCTTAGAGTCTTACCTTGAAGACAGAATCTTTCGCATAAGGTACGAAAATGAGTACTCAGAATTCAAAGAGATAAATGCCGGTGTCCCGCAAGTAAGCGCTCTCGGCCCAATATTATTTTTGCTTTATACAAGAGACATACCCCACGACGAGGGAACAATTTTAGCTACGTTCGCTGACGACACTGCTATTCTCGCTATAGATACGACAGTTGAATTATCAACAGGGAAACTGCAGCGCGCTTTAGACAAAATATGCGACTGGACAAAGAGCTGGCGAGTCGTCCTTAACAAGACTAAGTCAACGTATGTTAACTTTACTTATAAAAAGATAAACAACAAACTTTTATTCATTAACTCCGACAAAATCCCGTACTCAAATGAAGCGAAATATCTAGTAATGATTCTAGACGCAAAACTTAAATGGAAGCCGCACGTTAAAAAGAAACGCGACGAGCCCGGAATCAGGTTAAGAGAAATAAATTGGCTTATCGGAAGATTTTCGAAACTAAGCGTTTATGACACACTGCTTTTGTATAAGCAAGTGCTAAAACCATCTTGGACGTACGGTATACAACTCTGGGATTGTACTAAACCAAGCAATATATCTATTTTAGAAACTTGCTCCATGGTACATAAGAAATAGCGATCTTCACCGAGATCTAAGAATCGCAACCGTGACTGACGAGGTAAAAAACTTTGCTCGCAAACTTACGTCTTCGAGGACATTGCAACAATGAAATTATCCGAACTTTGGATCAGACAAATCTTACGCGCCGACTACAACGAATGAGACCGTTAGATCTAGCAGCATAAGATGAAACCGCATAAACTGACGGTATTGTAGGTGCCTTCGTTGGAAGGCAGCCTGCCACACGCGATTACTACAGAAACTTGAGCTACTTGTTAAGGAAACTTAGTCGTAGTCTAACGGAAAATGGGAGGTTTTTTAGTGAGTAAGAATCTCACACTACTAGGAGCACGCGCGGCCGATCCTCGTAGTGCCTATGAAGATTTTTCCTACCCACGGCAAAAAAAAAAAAAAATTTATGTGCAACTCTCTATAACCCTCTCTTTACTGTATGTCTTTCGTTTTAAAAGACAAGCTCCCATTTATGAGATATTATTCAGTTGCAGCTGCAATAAATTTGCTCTCATGCTTTTTGCGGCCAGCCCAACTTTGTGAACCGTATGTCGCGGCGACCAACGACTGCGGATCATCCTTTAAGCTCCGATAACACAAGTTTGAGGTGATCTTCCAGGAATAAATCCGCAAGATGTTTACGCAATGAAAAAGGTTTCTATCTAAGTCTTCTTTGATGATATTGAGATCCACTTCCCATGCTAACACTGTTTGCATTCTGGAATAATTGAGTTTCAACAACTAAACTGAATTCACCAGAGAATAGACAGCCCTGGTAGAGTTTTTTGTGAAAAAACGATGACCATCCGCCTTGCGAAAACATACACCATCCTGTTTTACCATAAACGGCGTCGTTACTTAAGCTGCCTTAAGCTGGCGTACTTGACTTACCAGCTTTTCAACAACCAAAGAATTTTAACATAGTCTTATTGTTTTCTCAGTCTACTTTTTAGTGTATGTCCGGTCGATGAAAATAATTGCTTATTGCATCCGCTTGAACTCTGTCATAGGTCGTTAAGGCATAAGTTTACCGTAGGGCCAAGTGGAATTTGTTGGATTTTTACATCTTAATATATGGATTTGGGTGTCCTGATTCCGAATATGCTGTTAAAAATTGTCGGTCTCGATTAGTTTTGAAGTTATAGGCAAAAAAAGTTAAAAAAGAGTGCAACTTTAACATACCCGTAAATGGCAACAGGCGCCTGCCAGACAACTGGCACCTGCCCTCAGCGCAGCGACGAAGTCGCATGAGCGGCTAAACCATGCGAAAAAGAGAGTTGAAATCCTTTAAACCGGCGAAGCCAAACAATTGTCTCCAAAAGCAATATTTTTTCCAAGGAAACTTGTCAAATTTCCATTGCATATTCTTAGGCAGAAATTTTAAGTCTAAGATGAGCTACTTTGTATATAAATATTGTAACTTTGAATAGCTATAGGTTAGGTTAGTATGATGGATGTCCTTTTGACAATAGTCACGGCTTCACTTAGACCAGCAGTTGGGTCCATTGTGTCCATTGGGAACATTCTTAATACCTGGAACGAAAACAGAAATAGACCGCTATTAGAAGCTCAGAGCTCCGCCCTCTTGGACCCATCCGGATTTGTATACAAATCTTAGGAGGTCCTTTAGATCTACATTATTTAGATCTTCGAGCTCGTTGAAGAAGTAACTGCCGGGGATACTACGCCTGATGCTGTTTAGGGCTATGTATTCGCAGAGCAAGTGACTAACAGATTCAATTTCTTCAACGTCCCTGCAGCTTCTGCAGTAATCGCTATGCGGTATGCCTAGCCGCTCAGCGTGTAGACCCACAGCGCGGTGCCCCGTAAGGATTCCCGTGAGTACTCGGATGTTCCTGCGGGCTAGTCCGATCAAAAATAGTGATCTCAACTATCATTGATCTCTCTCTATCATTTTGAATAGCTATAACTTCTAAGTTAAACGAAACAGTCAATTTTTAATAACATATTCGTAATAAGGACACTCAAATACATATATTAGCGTAAAAATAACAAAGAAATTCCACTTGGACCTACGGTAAACTTGATCTGTCGTCAGGGCATCTAATTTGGGACAATCGCTTTTCGATTTTTGGAGCATACGTTCCCTTTTCCCAAAAGTGGGGGGAGGTCTACTGGAAAGTATAATCTGTAGTCAACCTGTTAAAAAAAATTCATGCGGTTTTTAGCTAGTCGGAAAACTAAGCTTGTTTCGTGCTCACTAATTTTAACCATTGCTAGGGAAAACCCTTGATTTTTACCAAGTAGAAGATTCACTATAAATTGGTCTTCCAAAGCATGGGTTCTATTTGCCTAATCATTCATCTTTTTCTTGTCCTTTCAGATAAAATTCCTCAAAACCAAAGAAGGCACAGCCATGGTACAAATGGGTGATTCAGTTGCGGTCGAACGTTGTGTACAGCATCTTAACAACATTCCCATTGGCAGTTCGGGCAAAATTCAAATAGCGTTCTCCAAACAGAATTTCCTATCGGAGGTCATAAATCCGTTCTTACTTCCAGATCATACGCCCAGTTTTAAAGAGTATACTGGCTCAAAAAATAATCGATTTTTATCGCCGGCACAGGCCAGTAAAAATCGCATCCAACCACCGAGTAAGGTAAGTATCCAACAAAATTATACTTTCAATATAACGAAACCCTAATCCAAAACCATCTCCCATCGATAGATTCTTCATTTCTTCAACACACCACCTGGTCTCACCGAGGATCAACTGATAGGCATATTTAATATCAAAGAAGTTCCAGCCACATCGGTGCGATTGTTCCCCTTGAAAACGGAACGATCATCGTCGGGACTAATTGAGTTTGCAAATATCGCCCAAGCAGTGCTGGCGATCATGAAATGCAACCATCTGCCAATTGAGGGTAAAGGTGAGTTCTTGATGGATTTTTGTTTGTTTCATTCAAATTGTGAACAAATGGGGTTTTTGTGTTTGTTATACGACCCAAGTTAACACGCACACACACACCCAGGAATTCATAAGAAAGAAGAATATTGAAAGAAAAAGAAAACATTCAAAATTTTATCAATGACATAAATCATTTCAAAATACAATAATATTATATTTAATATTTTTAATTTTTATTTTGTCCCCCTGTTCCCACTAAAATTTTTATATGAGAAAAAAAAAGTTACGTATACGCCAGAGTGATTTGGTTTTACTTAAAAGTTTTGTCAACTCGGAAATGAGAAAACTAGTCAAAGATGAGTTTTTTTTATTGATTGTTATAAATAATATTCAACATGGCTTAAGGGATGCTATAAGGTGCAATGCTATTAAGTTACAATCCTTATATGTAATTCCTAAAAGCTGCGACGGTCAAGCGAATTATTTATGAGTGTTGTATGGGTGTTAAAGAAGATACTTTTATCTCTTTTGATGATGCGAATGGTTTTTTGAATGCTGTTTGGCTTAGTGTTTAGTGCAACATTTGCCCATTTTCATAGTCGTTCCTTAAACCCGAGTCTTAATAAACTTAGGCCTAAAGTTATCATACAGCTTAGACACAGCTCATATTCATAAACAATTTTCTTACTGTGTTTGTTTAGACCCGAGTGTACAGTTTTAGAAGGTGCACATAGAAATACTCATAAATGAGTATGAGAAATACTCTAAAATGACATTTTATATGCTCGCCTCCTTTCTTCAGTACAACATCTTCAAAAGTCTGAGTGACTAAAAAACAGAAAAAAATATTTCAGTTGGCCAACGGTCGATTGCGCACAGAGAGAATTTAAAGAGAACAAAAACGATTCGAAAGAGACTTAACCAGTAAAAGTTTTTGCCTGAAATCTACAATGCCTAACCCAACTTTACATGTCTTAACACTAAAATGCTGTTGCATAAAAAAAATTAATATTTTTTATTATGAGGACGAAAAATTTTAACGCACTTATAAAAGAAATAAGACTTTATGATATGCTACCTGATATCTAGTATGTGATTGGCAGAGAATTCACGAAAAATATTTGTTAAATTTTTATTGACTTCTACCTACTCTAATTGTACTTAATAAGGTTTCCAACCTTATTAAAAAATTTACTGTGACACTGTGACTCTCTTATTGCATTAGTTCTCTAAAATTGCCTACCAATGCCACTACCTAATCATGCACGAGCACGACACAAGCAATAATGATTAACGAAAGCATAATGAGCAAATAGGGTCTAAAAATCTAACACTAAAAATCTAACACAATCAATTCATGCGAAATGTTTTGCTTCATTTATCCAATCGGCATCAAATCATACGCAAATTCTACACACACAAAATTCGACCACACAAAAAACGAAGCACGATGACCCTTTATTTATATATTATCAGAATATAATTTTCTCCAAGCAAAGTTGACATATGAAGATTAACATTTTCTCTTGCACCAGGGTTGCTAAATTTTTTTCCGAAAACTGGGTATACACAATGTTTGTACCTCGGCAGAAAATGGCCATGCCTGTACTGCCGTCCTAACTACAGTATAAAGGAAGTGAGATTGAACTTATCATTGGGGTATAGATCGTTTTTGTTTATTTTTGTTCATGGCTCCTCCCTTTTTCGTCTTTTTTTGCTCTTTTGCCGTCTGATTTGGTACGGCCTATATTTCGTTGTGCTTCTGTTACAAAAATTTCCGAAATACTTCTGTATCTGAGAATGCTGAATATTTTTTAATGTTTATTTCTTGGTATTTGACAGCAAAACTCAGCTTAAACATACCTCTTATCGTGAATAACGTTAGACCCGAGTTTTTCATTTACAAATGGGTTTAAGACGTCTGTGAATAGCTTAAACTCCAGTTTAGCTTAACAACAGCATAGCAAAAGCTTATCAAACATTTATGACTATGGCCCAATGAGCTTTAAAAGCTGGAGATCTGGGGATCTTGAGATCTCTTTCAGATCTGTCAAAATTTATCTAAAAAAGCTACAAAAGACTATCCGCTTTGACAAATATGATTCGATAGTGCTAAGTTAACGATCGGCAGCGAAATCGACGATCCTGTGAATCAACATGGTTATTTTTTGTTTTCATATTTCAACAAGGCAAAAGGTCCAGTAAAGTTAAAAGTATAAATACAGTTACTGAAACGATATCCTTCTTCGAATATATCAAATCCTCTATAAAATTATAGGCTACACAGAAGCAAACAATGACAACTTTAAAGCTTAATTACATGTCCTGGAGGTCCCTCCATATTTAAAAACACCAATATTTATACCCTATCCCACAGGAAAAGAACATATTATGTTTGAATTCCGAATCGAATGAGCCATGTGATACATCCGTTTGTATGTCGCCAATTCTTAGGCCTTACATTTTGAGCTAGAAAGCTGAAATCTCCCACAAAATTTGGCCCGTGAGATAGCATAGGTAGGATCGAAAAGTACTAGGGAGGATTGACCACGATGAGCTTGCTTAGGGCTGTTGAATTTAAGACGGTAGAGGCCGAAGGAAGATCTCAGTTATCATAGGTCATTGATGATAGCTAATGTGTAGGTACTTCGCATTACTTCAATAAACAAGCCGAGAGATTTTTGGAGGGTAATCGGTCGGTGCTTCCAGAGGGGTTGCAGTTTTCCTTTTTACACAAAACATTTTTTTTTTTTTGCTTCGCTGCGCCTCGAAAAAAACCGAGGTACCTTGGGCAGCTTTCTTCTATTGCTCGTCTTACTTTCCTGTCTTTTTAATTCATTCTTGTAGAGTAGCTTCTGGCGCCTTTTCTTTTTACACGATACTATTTCGTGTTTACTAAGCGAAATAGTATCATAGAAATGACTATGATACTATTCTACACCCATTCAACGAGCTTAAGCCGAGCAACCACGATAGTGCCGCCTTTTTGCCTTGTTACTAAGATGCCTCTGTGACCAAAACCTTACAGACCTTTTAGGCACTCATTGCAGGCTTTTTATAGCCACTTGACTGACCGAAATTATTTAGCCAGCACAAGGAAATCATGGCATAATTTCACTACAATGATAAAGAAGACAGAAAGAGAGACTAAGATTTATTCTATCTGAGAAATCATTGCCTACCTGACCTCTCATCAAATTTTTGATCCGTAGATGTAGCAGTGCACCGATTCATTAACCAGGAACATAATTAAACGTGGGTCTAGGGTAGATGCTGATCTGCAACTTATTATCAAATTGTAATTAGGGTATGGTGTTGTCTATATTTCTTGAAAGGTTCCTGAATTTATTCAGATAAGTTGCTTGTTTTGCGTACTGACAATTTCCTCTGAAGTGAAGAGCATAGGATTCAAAGAAAAGAAAAAAAAAAAAAAAAATCTTAATAAAAATGTCAGGCAACGGACAGTGAGTCTTCTGTGGAGCTGTCTAAATACTTAAGACGAATAAAGGCCTGAAGCACACATCAACGAAACGTAAAAAAAGCCGCACAATTTTCCGCAGCAAGCACGCTCAACACACGCATAATAATTTTCCATCCGGTTTCTATCAGTATTGATAAAAATTTGATTGTCGTCTTTAAAAAAAAAAAACTTTTTATAGTTAACTTAGCACACAAACATTTATTTTCCGTGCGATGCCTGTAGATTGTTGCGAAAACCGTAATTTTTATCGTTGAATAAAAAAAATTCAAACTTTTTATCGTGAGGCTTGAAATAGTCAAAATTCGACGCTTAATGCCTGACCATAATAGACTTAGGTGAGCTCAGGTCAGCTTTCAGAAGTAGCCCATTACATGCAACTAGTATGACATGACCATAATATAATTTTGGTCGATTTCGTTAGCTTTTGTTGGCTCAAAGTTTTTTTTGGCTAAACAGACGTTCTTTAATTGCCATATTTAAGACCATATTTATTTTTTTAAGTGCTTCAAAAGATTTTAGCTTTTAAGCCAATGTGATACTCCAGACGTTCACAGCGGAAACTCATAAGATTTTCAAATCGTTTGCTTAAGTCTATTACGGGCACCACAACCCCGCTTAAGCCTATTATGGTAAGGCCTTTAAACTTCTAGTTGGACGTCAATTTGTCACGCAATTTTCTGTCGTTGTGTGTCCTAGACTTAAGTTTTAAGGTTTTTATACCCGACCCAGGGTATATTAAGCTTGATGTATAGTTTGTAACGCAGTGAAATAATCACCGAAGACCTTTTAGAGATATGAATGGGACCGACAGGAGAATCGATTAAGCCTTGTCCGTCCGTCCGTATGTAAACAACTTTTAGGCCTTAAATTTTAAGGCAGAGAGCTGAAATTTTGTGCTTTGGTTGGAAGTCCAGTCCTTCAGCTCAAGTTTGAAAATAAGCTGAATCCGCCCACAGACGCCCACTACAGGCCTGTATGTGCGACCATCTCTAATTTAAAAAAATACATTTTGCAAATTTCAGCTATGTTACAATGGCGCTAGCGCATTCATTTTTGGTACGTAACATTGCCTTATAATTGTCTTTAAGGTAGCCAAATATTTTAGCTTTTTCATTGCCCACGCCCACTTTTTAAGGGATTTTAGCTTAAAATGAATGTTTTTCAATAAATATATATGAATTTTGACAAAAGATTATGTGACAAAAGCTGTAGATATTAGCATTTTCTAACTTTTATGTATATGTTGTATGTGCCTCCGCCCACTTTTGTGGGCGTGGCGTTAAAAAAAGTGATTTTTTTAGTTAAAAAGGCGGAGTTTTCGGCCGAAAAGTATGCAACCACCTAGTATAAAGCATTCAACAGTTATATTTTTATATCCCGCCCACTTTTTGGAGGCGTGGCAGTTTTCTTTTTGGTATGGTCGGGTTTTTCCAATACATGGTTCTGTGAGGTTTCTGCCTTGAATTTGAGCTGAATAGAGCTGTATTTAGGGCTACATTTTTCCAACTTACTAACCAAAGCCCCCTACAGACTGCTTAACCAGCTCCTTCTTGTCTGATCCTGTTTTTTCGGTCCAATTTATGGAATTTTAATGACAAACCATGCTGCTGCAGCTTATGATACAATCTCTTAAAGAAGAATGTTTTTTTTCATGGTCCTTAACTTAGGAGTATTTAAACTGCACTCCTTACCCATTTTGTGAATAATTGGACTCTATATTTCGATACCAATTTGCAAATTTATTACATTTTGATTTTTTTTTATCCTTGTGCTTTCTCTGTGTCTTCTTCTTTTACTTAAAAGGATTTTTTTAATCGTCTATCAAACTACAGGCTATAAAACTCTTCAAACATCAGTTCAACAAGGATGAAAAAATCTATCTAGCACTTAGAAGGAGCAGTTAAAACAGTAATTAGAATGATTTATTCGAAGCAATTTTGCAGAAAAACTTTTCGTTCGCCCACGCCCGCTGTTTTAATGGAAACAGCACCTTCTGGGTGTCCTTCAGCAATTAATTAGACTTCCCTAAATGAGAGCAATCACTGTCGTCCTGTGTCAGGATGAAATTTTAATGCTTATAAGTACATTCGTGTGCAAGTGGTCACATTCCGAAATCTTCGACGTAAATAAAAGAAAAATCCAAAAGCACCGATAGCAGGGTACAAGTAAAATTTCTGTTATTTCCTTCAAGTGAATTGACAAAAGTTAAATACATTTTTTCTTTTCATTTTCGTCCCCAATTAATAATTCAGTTTAGAATGAATATTGCCTGCGCATGTTCACCACAAAAATTCGATGTCATTATCCGGCATCCGGTCTGGTCTCGTCTTAATTTCATACCGGAAAATACATTGGAAAACAAGTATATTACGGGGCCTGCGATGACTTTTAAGACTCGCTCCTGCTGTTGCCAGTGTGTCCAATGTGAATTTTAATGAGAATCCATTTCATTGAACTGGGCACACAATCAGGCCAGAACGACAACGCGACGAGTCGAAATCAGTGAAGGGATACTTTGATTTCGCGCGCTTAACTTCGGCCACACAAATCGTTAGAGGGTTTGCTCAGCGGCAAGCTAAACAACACAGCTTCAGGACCGGGTGTACATTGACTTTTACCCATTAAACGGGAGGGGTTTTGTAGGTACTTGGAGTGTTTTGTATGCCAAATGTCTCGATAGCAGCAATAAAGGTTAAGTAGTAATTTGTTGTTATGCGATCGTTAACAACATTTTTTATTACCCCTAGATGGGAGGCTCCATGGGTTGGATTTGAAGGGAGGAAATTTCATAAATTAGTGGGTGTTGAAATGGGGCCAGACCCCAATGTGTATAAATTGGTTCGGTTTAAGGGGTGCTTTCGATTAGCTGGAAAAAGTCCTTCACACAAAAGACGGAAATGAGTTGGTGAATATAAACGAGTATTTACGAAGGGATTTTATTGATACTGCAGGATTTCGACGTTGACGAGGTGTTCGAAGGGTTGATGGTAAAATACGTTTGCTAAATTTTCAAACAGGCAAAGCATCCGGTTTTGGGATCGTAAAAAAATCTTAATCTTGTGATTTTAACTTTTTTAGGGAAATTATATTGATACTCATTTTTGTAGTCTAGGGGTAGACGGTAGTTTTTTTTGGGACAGTCTATATGTGTTCGAATAGCTTAAGTGTATGTACAAGAGCGTTTTTGGCATGAAATATCACTTCCTGATGTTTTTGGACTATTTTTAAAAAACCTGAAACCTAATATAATAATCTCTATCATATGGGAATAATGAAACCCCTGTCCAACTTTTTTTTGGCAAGCTCCTATTTTATGCTCACATTTTCTGAAAGGTCGTTTATTCTCTACAAAGATCGCGGAGCGAGGGGAGTTAAATGGTCTTTCCATCGTTCTCGATCCTCCGCCACCAACTCAAGAGACACAGGCGGGACTCGGAGAGGTTTTTCACCTGGTCCCACCACCTGTTTCTGGCCTACATGGGCGACGACGGGCTCGCATCTCGGCTTGCATGACCTGTCTAGGCATTCTGTTAGGGGGAATGCGAACAAGATGTCTAAACCATCGAAGAATCGATCGTTCCACTCCTAGAAGTTCCTATTTTCACTGTTAAATCAAGTATCCTGCGATCTTCTCATCTGCTATCATGGCCTTACGACTGCCACTGCTTGCCACGAAATGGTCTCATGTTCAAAACAAAGATCTCACACTTTGAGTGTTGCCATTAGATTTTTTTTCTTTTTCAAAATCTTATTTTGTTGGAGACGTAGATTTATTCATCACCATTTGCTTTTTACCTGTGATGGGACAAATTTAAGTCAATTAAAACTAAGCCCTTTGCGACAGACACGTTTATACCACGAGCATATTAAAACTCTCTCATATTCCCAGAAACTGGCACTATCTTTCATCATCCAAAGAGGTCCTATTCAAATAAAAGGCCCATCTCATAAAAAGACACCTACCAATTATCTAAATATACACCCTAAAATTGTCATAAAGCCTTTCCTTAACTGTGTGCAATTTACCAAACCTTTTCGGTTACACCCTTGACTGAGTAATAAAAACGTCACTAAACAGGACTATGAACAGAGCTCTTTAAAACAACATCCAAACGAATGCGCAATCATTTTAAGAAGGTCAAACAAAACCAAACCAAACCCAGCCAACCGAGTTATAGAAGGCAGACGAATGACCGACCCTAGCATTGTACTAAACAAAACAAAAAAACATGGTGTGTCAAAGTTAATTTTCCTTGAAAAGCCCTGTCATATCCTTTTCTCTGACCCCTTGACGGACTTTATAAATATACATTAAAAGGATTTTTTATATTATGAATATTTATGGGACAAAAAAAAAAAAAACAATTTTATGGATTCCTTAATAAAATGACAAATGATAATTAAAAGAAAATAAATGACAAAATAGAAAAAAATATTAATGGTGGATATTTTTTAATCCTTGAAATCAGAATGGCATTGCATTCACTCTATTTTTTTTTTTTTGCTTCAAAGGACATTCACGTATACATAAGCAATATTATGTTATTTGCAGGTTTGCGGATTTGTGTTCTGTTCGTGTTTGTTTTATTCTCTTGTTTTATAGTCAATTTATTTTCGTTCGCCATCTTTGCTGTAGTCGTCATTTCGTTTACCATTATCTTCGTGTTGTTTGTCATCAAATGTCAAGAGTAATTTGCTAGGTTTTCTAAGGATGTGTTTTGTTATCCTTAAGGCTTTAAGGCATTCGTGTGCCTTTAATATAACAAATCCCTATGATGGAGGGTAAAGTATTGCCAATACTACCCTCTATGTACAGAGAGTAGTATTGGCACTGGGAGGTTGAACCCAACGTCACGAAGCAGTGACATTTGCGGCAAATTGTGCGAGTGATGAAATTGACTCTATTTTAAATGCCTTCGGGACTAGTGTTTACTTCCGTGGAATAATATCTTTAATTTTGCGTGTTTGGTAATATTTCAAGTTAAATACATCTGGTTTATCAAATCACAAAATGTTGATAAGTATTTTAGTTTTATAACTTTAGACTAATTTAGAACTCCATCCCATTAGTTTAATGTAAATTATATACAGCCTATTGATCGAAAGCGAACTTTGAGACAAGTAAGCCATTTCCGACTTTTCGGGCCTTAAATATTAATGTGGTTTTTTCTTGGTATCGGGTAAATTAAAAACCAAGTTTTATTTTTTCGTGGTTGAATCAAACAAAAAATTAAATTCAGATTTTTTGAGATAGTATAGGTGGGAATAGGTGAGACCTGCCATATCTTAGTTTTGTTTGAATGGTGGGAAGGCCAATACAATTGTACTGGGTCGGGTTAAGCAAAAAAGTACAATCGGAGGAAAAGTACAATGTTTTGTAAAAACTATATTTTCTTTCAAGGTAAAATGGTAATTTACTTAACCATAGTGTTTTTATTTCAGCAATATGTTGACGGCACTATGCAACAATAAACATAAGTGACTGTTTTAAAAACAAAAGCAATGACAATGCGGCGTTAGCGTAAATAAATCGTTACGCATAAGTTAGCGCAACAAAAAGAGAGACTTCGATGCGAAATGCTGTTACATTTTTACTTTGATTTACATTCGCCAAAAATATCTAAGGTATTGAAATCATACTACGCCGAAATACTCTGTTAACGAACGTTTAAAATAGTACTTTGTAGGCGTTTCGATAAAGAACTTCTTATGCTTTAGTTAAAGTTGCTGCCGTTTTACTACGAAATTATGAAAAATATTTTTTTTGCTCAATGTGATATATTTACGAGAAAGGAGCTGAATGTCTTGAAATTCATTTTCAAGATGAAAATCAGGTTCAAAACATTCAAGGTTTCAAAAAATTTATTGAAGATGTCTTTATACCATACCATACCAGCCTAGCTTGAAATACACTTATTACTTTACCGAAAATTCAAGCTATATTCTGCTTAGGAATTGAAAGTGCTATATATATTTCCCATTAAAAAACTTTTATTTTAATTGGCAAATTATTTTTTTTTAACGCAAAATTAATCTGAGTACATTGGCTCCGTTTTAGTACTAATTGAAAAAATTGTTTTCCATCCCTACTTTGTTAGGTACCAACTGAAAAAATTGTTTCCCATCCCTAGTTTGTTCACATTTTTCTGTGGCTTAATTGCGGGAAATTTTCTGTTCTTGTTTGTGACGAAACTAGAAACAAAATAAGCCATTGTTATGTTTTTACATTAAAAAACCTCAACTTTATTCTTTGCTACTATATTTGTGCACCAAGTCCCTTATAATATACGAAATTCGAAGCCTGCTTGATTTTATTTAACATTCGGCAAAGTCGTGGGTGCTTCTTCGCCTAAAAATATACGAATACCGCGTCCTGTGACTGTCGAAGAACATGATTAGGATGAATACAGTTTTTCCATTTCAAGCCCATGTTGAAATTAAAGTTTTTGCACTAGTCAATTAAATGCAAACATTTTATGAAACAAAACAAATTTATTTCTGTAGAAAGGCCAACCCGTTCCAAATTTACACGAAGTAAACAAACGAACTGTCAACACAGTCTGTTGGTATTAGTAAATCTGGAAATGAATCTTGCTAAAAAACGAGATTTTATTCTGCGATTTCAGATTCGAGAAATGGCAGTTTTCCCCTTAATTTCCCCTCATTTTTGCCACCAAAGAAACGTTTTCAAATTTAGATCTGTCAGTTTTGACATACCCATACCCACTTTTTGACTCCAAACGAAACGCACATAAGCTAGAGAGTTGAATTATGTACTTAAACTCTTCAGCTGTAAGTTTTGAATGCTGAGTCGCAAAAATATGAATTGTGCTACTGTAATTAAATCCGGAAAAAAAAAACGGGGAAATAATAATTTTCCATTGCTCAAAATCACTTTAAGTTTAACGTAGCGTAAGAGTTGCCTGGAGAAAAAAATATGTTTTGACTTGTTTTTGAACAAAATTTAAGGACACTTAGGGTTTTTTTTATGCTATTCTTTTTTATTCTGACCGTTTTTTAGGCGAAACTTAGTCTTTAAGTAGAACATAGCTAAAGCTATGATAACTATCAGCAAACGGGCCTTAGAGTGAATTTTCAGAGAAATCAAGTTTTAAAGATATAACACGGTAAAAGTGGGCATTGACGATGGTGTGAGCTGCACAAATTGCGTATTTTTAAAGTTTTTAAACCGCGATTTCTATACACAAAAATTTGAGCTTCTGTGCCTTGTTTAACTTGGTCAAAAATTATTTTGAAATAAAATATTAGTTAGAGGTTGTTTCATATGAAGCCAATAGTGGGCGTGACTGTGGGAGGATTTAACCAATTTGTCTGTGCAACATAAGGACTAGCCCTGTCCTAAGTTTAAGCTCTCTAGCTTGATTTTGAAGACCTTAAACATTTACACGTACAGCCGGATAGACAGACGGACGGACTTGGCGTAGTCAATTCACCTGTCGGTTTTGATTATATCTCTATAAGGTTGTTGGGGTCTACAATTATTATTGCACTATGTAACGCGTTAAAATTAATTTACTTCGGGTAGGGTATAAAAATGCTGAAGAAATATATAAAAAAAACTTTTCCGTCCTCTATTTAAATGACGGTAGTATATACCATTTCGAAAACATAACTCAGACATATGTAGTCCATTTTCTAAAATTCGAATAAAAATTATAGTGGGGCTTGGGTTGGGCTTTTGGGTTGTTTCTTTGCCACCTGTATCGGAAACTCATCTTTTTTAAATTTTTTGTTTCCTTATCTCCTAATATTTTATCTTATCCTTTCCGCTCACAACTCACTTGATTGTCAAGCCAAAATATGTGAAATATTTCTCAAAGTGTGAAACGCTTTTCAAGTTATTTCCTCTGTATTAAGAAAAAATGTTGAGTAACAAAACTTAAAAATTCACGCAAAATAAGAATAGTAGACTTCAAAATAATTGTGTATTGATACCTAAAAGTTAATCAGAAAAAGTGTTAATAACTTTGATCCGAATCAATAGATTTAATCTGAAAATCAAGCAAGTAGTCAAAGATGACCCTTCTTATTTCTACACTAAATTGACAACATTTTAATGAGTGCTGCGTATAATCCAAAGCGTCTCCTTCTCGATCTGACAGAAGGAGACCCCATGGGTCAGTCGACAGCGAAATTCGCACAGGAGTTCATTCTTTGTTGTGGTTTTTGGATTACAAAATATGCATCGCACTCATTAAACGACAAAAAAATAAAGTTCGTTCTGCATCCTGTTCCATCGAACAACAATTGGCAATTCAAAAAATTTGCTCCCATAAGACAATCGTGATCCTTTAAAACCATTAAAAATAAACGTTTTTTTATAACCGTGGTGGTGGTATCACAACATGTCTTGTAACTAATGTTTCCCACTTTTTCTATATTACCCACAAATTTCCGCTCCATTAGAAAAATTCCTTTTTTTGCCAGGAATAAATTCAAAGGACTATTAGGTGGCTCGTTGCAGCTGTATCTTAATGTGTAGCAAGAATTGTAATACGTGTTGTTCTCTTACTTTTTATGCGTCACAAGGATTCTTTCCTTCATTGTTTCACCACTTTTAGCACTCTGTGCGCTTGCAACCCTTCGGGCCAAGTGAACTCTTTATTCCGCTTGACATTGAGTATAAAGTTTGTGCTATTCACGAGGTTTTCCAAGTTTTTTTTTCTACAGAGACTATAAGGAATCTTCATGAAGTAAATAAATGCGAATACAAGAGCACACAGACTGTCTAACGAGTTCAGATGAAATTACGTAATTTGTTAAAAGTTTTAAACGAGAGTGAATGGTCTTAAAGTTCTCGGTTATCAAGAGATAGTAGCCAAAAAAGTTTGTCGTGTAAGACGTATACAACCTTACGCTAGTGTTTGCTTAATAAAAGACTGGTGTGATGTTACCTCAAAATTTCCACTCCCTTTCAAGCAACAGCACAAAAATGTAAACTTTAAGACGACGAAGAAGGAACTTTTACTAACCTCGGTTATTAATGTCTAAAAGGATCTAATCACCTGCGGCTGGTCACTTTCCTTCAACACAATAAACCCTGTCGTTTTTGGATGAGCACCAAGATTGGAAATCATTCGAAAGTACAAAGGATCTAAAGTGAAGTCCTGAATTCTTTGAATTTGCAAACCTTAAACACTTTTCGATGCTTTTTACCTGAAAAAAAACGCAAACGTGAAAATTTGCCAGAAAAAAATATCTTAAGTTTGTGGCTTGCCTTCTTGAGACGTTACTTCCCGAAAGCAGAGTTACTTCGCAAGATGTTGGTATGAACTCTCAATTTAACTACAAGCCATAAACCATAGAAACTTCGTGTGCCAAGAAATTATCCATCACAAAACTTGCAGCTTCCCCTGCAAAGTGCCTGATGGTGGCTTGACGGTGTGTGTTGGTGGATATGCAAAACCATCTGGAACTTTGCCAAAACCTCAGCTCCACACAAAGGATGAAACGCAAATGGCAATTATCTAATGAACTTGGGCAAGGCATATCTGCAGATAAATGCATTTCAGGCCATTGAACCTAATTTTCGATAGTTAATGATAGTTTCCCTTTTTTAAAGCCTACCTACTTCCTCTTTTTCCCAGAGGGTGTAGATATTTAACGATCCTTTTTTCTGCTGTAGTATAAGCTTTTCATTCCCGCGGGAGTGATAGTAAAAATGGCTACAAAAAGCAAAAAAAAAAAAAGAACTCATGGAAAAGAACAATGGCTTCCAAATAATTCATCGGATATAAATCCATTCGTGTGTAATGCTCCAATGATTAATCGATAAATGGATACAATCCTCTGGGTAGTAGTGTTGTATGTTGTTTGCCATGCGACTGTATCTCTATTTCTTTTGTCTGGTTAACGGCGCAAAAAGGACATCAAGGGAAATGAGCGGTTCCGTGCTGATGGAAATGCTTGTTTCGGGGCATTAAATTCAATATAAAAAAATGGGGGTACTTAAAGTGGAAAGGCAAAAATGGTAATTTAGTTTTTTCTTATAAGGACGACATAATTAATTTAGGCAAAAAAATCTTAACTGAGGATTTGTTGGATAAAGAGAATATGCAGAGAGTGTGGCCTGTCTAGAAATATTTGTTTCTGCGTGTCTTGTTTTTAAAGTTAATGGAAGTAAGGCAAACACCTTGAACTGTGCTTTTAGCATGTGTTATGTAATTTTGATATTACTGAATTTTGTTTTTAAACTTTTTTATTCAGGCCATTCAGAACCTGTGTGAATTTTTTTAATCTAAGTCACTTAGCCTTAGGGCCCTTAGAGCCTTGTTAAAACGGCTATGCATACTTTGCTTTATGGACTTCAACCGAAAAGTGATTCCATCCAGATGTAGTCACTGAAAAAACTTTTAAATACGAAGTTGAAGACTTGTTTAAGACTAGTACTTGAGTGAATTTATGGAAAAAGCGAGTAGTAGGCTTTCTAACGCGCATCAATCTTCTAGGCGAATCTAGTACAGAGATTCGCTTCGGTGCATTGCATGTGCAGCTGGTTATATCTTCGCTTACCTTTCTGCTTCCGAAGTAGTTAGTTCGGGTTGATGCACTGGCTGTAACAGTGGAATGGACTCTCCTGCTGCTTCAGAATTAATATAACCTTGATGCTGGTATCCCAGATAAAGTTGACGGCTTTTACTGCTGTTTATCAGCAATCTCTCCAAGGAATGCAAGGTAGAGATTAAACATTGCCTAAAAACTTTAGGATTTATCTTTTTCTAAACAATCCGCGGTTGAAATGCACTGTCGAAACTGATTTTGATGCCTCTTGAGCGCATATCCCTTTCGTCGTACTAAGTACACAATTTTTTCTATATTTTCAAAAATGGGCTTTTCCTGGTTTTTGTCCAATAGAAACCAGCTGATGCCTTTTGAATTTGTTCAGTTTTTTATTGACACAATTTTCCTTTTTTGGATATTTATGGAGTCAAAACCGATAGAAGTATTCGGTGAGCTGGCCCATGAACCATTTCTTCCCCGGAAATTTGGGTTCAGCCCGGTACCGAACGGAATGTTGAGAAGAAAAGTAGAAAAGCATGTTAATCATAGCATACATCAGCATTTTTCTCAAAGATTCTTTGAACTCACTTGCACCCGCTGATCCATTTGCCTCTAAGTTTTTTGGTTGTAAGGTGCTGAATTTATGTGTATAAAAAGTGTATAAGAACAAAAACCATTGAATTCTTTCGACAAAAATTGGGTGCATTTGTCTAAGATTTGTTAATAGAAGCTCCTTAAGGTAGTTCGTAGATGGCAGTGTACAAAATGAGTTAAGCACCTTAAGAGCTGGTTGGCTTTCTTAAAGAGCGTTCACGAGCGTTAGGGAGCCTAGTCACGCATTCCTTGAAATCATACTAAGAAGTCCAGTGGATTTGTTTCAATTTAATGGCTTCAATAACGACTTCTACTTATAAAACATAAATCAGCGTTGAATTTGAGATACGCTGATTTAAGAAACCATTTTCAGCAATAAGGGTGTGAAAGTCAAGCGAATCTTATTAACAAAATCTGCATAAACTAAAATCACTAACACTTACTGAATGAATATTCAATCCACTGAAGTAATTTCAAATTACTTAACGCATTCAGCTTGTCGAAGTCATGACTTCCTTGTCTCAATTCGTTTTCCTTGTCTTATCCAGTCGTCATCCTGCTTTTGAGTCTATTCCGAGCTGAAGTGACCCAATCTGTTACCTTTCACATGGCACTGTTATAATTTAAGGCTTTTCATTGGCACCCTGGCGTATAATTCCTGCTGGTCGACAATCCGCTACGCAAAAGGAATATACGCAGAGCTCGGCCATACCGCAGCCCAGGCTTACGCAGTCAGGACATCAACTTGAAGTTAAAAAAAAACGCAAATATAAACCGTTTTCTTTGCTTGTTGAAAACCTTGAAAACCTCTTAAATCTTTGTCAGTAGTCCCATTCTATTGATCCTTCCGAACCAATGCTGGACTGCTGGAAAAGGTGTGCCCAGCTAGCCGAGGTCGCCGTCGGTCCTTTGTTTAGCATTTAGAATCAATTTAACATAGTTAAGTAGTGCCTCATAGATTCTCTGATCTTAGTTTTCTCTATTGTGTAAGAAGAAGCTAACAACGCTATGCCCAAAACATTACAAAAACCAATTTATGTGGCCCCTTTCAGGGGCTATTTCGTCGGATGCTGTTCGTATGCCGGGATATTATGCACAAGGTCCCGCGTTCGAATCCCGAATTAGAAATCAAAGTTTTTTTACGGTCCCAAGTGAAGGCCTCTTAACTACCTCGTTTCGACGAACCTTTCACAAATGTTCTGATTCTGAGATGCCAAAGTACGAACTAAATCAAGATGAAAAGATTCTTGTCCGTTATAACATGTTTGGTACCTTTTCTGCCGACGCCCGGCTAATGGATTAATCGATTTTACAAGCATTTTTACATCGACAACATGTCAAACTCGTCAGAGAATCGTGCTTTCGAAATCCAAGAAGGCAATACAATGGAGATCGAGTGGATATGTTTTGCCGAGTTTAAGAATGAAATCTGAACGGACCGTGCAATAGAGCAACGAGTTTGAAATTACTGAGGGGTACATTGACTAAAAAAGGAGAACGAAAACTTAAAACTGTATATATTATTATTATTATTATTATTAATTTATTAAAAAGTAATAAAATTACAATTTAATCTTAAAAAAAACTAAGCACTAGCTACCAGGGCTTACGGCTAGGTATATATTATTAATATTCATACGAAAGAGGGAAGTACCTCTGCTTAATTGACGGCTCGATAGATGTGCTGAAGTACCACAAAGCTTAACTTTTTGAATAAGGGTTTCCTACATGTACGCTTTTCAGAACTCATTTGTTTTGCAGAAAATGCTCCCGTTCTGTGTTCTTCAGAACAACATTGAGCAACGTTTTGCCTAGGTCCCTGCAGGAGCTGCTCCCATCTCGGAAGCGCTGTTGAGGTGGAACACCGTGAAAACAAAAAACTTATTGCCCCGGTCGGGGTTCGAACCCGGGACCTCGTGCACAGTGATTCTACACACTAACCACTGCACCACGGCGTCCGAAATTTTCTAGTACGATAAATAAAACCTAATCGCCTTGTTAGAATCTCAAGTTTGGTTACTTCTTACTTCAAGTTCTGCTCTTCTAAGGGTTATGCAAATACGTTTTGTCTAAACTTAAAATTCATTGGTTGCCTCCGGGACTACTTCAGCGACAAATTCTGGTCCAAACAATCGATAAGCCGGGCCAGAATAAATACTTTTGCTTGCGAATAGTGTTTTGCTGATTGGTTTAAGATTATGCTTCCCGATTTGACGGGCTTCTGACATATTTGAGTGCGGCCATATTTAAACCTCTTCTGTGGAAATTATTAAAGATAGAATATGTAAGTCAATTACGTCTTAATCATTTACCTTTTAAGCCTATTTGCAAAAATAACACTCAATGATATGACTTAAGATGCCTGCACACTAGTAACGGTGTCAAATATTCGGTTTAATTTCCAATTTTAAGGATACCCTTGGTAATAAGGCTTTCTTCAAATCCGTTGATTGACGTTTGTCTGAAAGTTCATCGTTTACCTTGTACACGTCCCTTGCCGCGCTTAAAAAACGGCAAAGAACTTTGAAATCGGCATTTTGGCTGCAGCATGTTTCACACCTCCGCACATAACCTCTCGAATTTCTCGCATCTTTACCATAACATAAAAGGATTTAAAAGGACCGTGCATAAATATTTTGCATATACATCCATGCTGTGTCTATACAGATTCAACAATCAGCCAACACCCTCACTGCTGGTTGGGTGGTCTTCTCAGTCCTCCGACTCACCGCAAGGAAATAATTAAAATCACTGCGTTTCCGCTCCAGTTACGCGCCAGGAAATTTGTATATATTCCACATCAGCCGTCATCGCAGCACCATGCTGCAGATCCAATGTGTAACCGTTTGTACCCTCATATCCTTCTGACACCCGATTATTATTTATAGCAGCACAAATGAAAGCTA
Source organism: Neoascia interrupta (assembly GCA_947623515.1). NCBI lineage: Eukaryota > Metazoa > Arthropoda > Insecta > Diptera > Syrphidae > Neoascia > Neoascia interrupta. Next base: position 148,379,341 of record OX392462.1, read on the forward strand.
AAAAAAAATCTGGAAATTATTAAAAATATATCCTTATGCACACAATGTCATATTTTTCATCTACCGACAAAAGAAACGTTCACACTATGTTGTTATCCTTTCTCGTGTGTGTTTAAGGGTGGCCACCCTATTTCTATTTTTTTTTCTGTGTCAACGTTAGATCAAAAATTAAGCCCAAATGAAAAACAATTCACAATTTCCGGTGGAGGATGAAGGCTGGCGCTAGAGCAGGGCTAGAGTGGTGGTGTAATCCCATGGAAATAGATCTACCACAATGACAACACTGGCTGGGGCATCATACTTATGATCCTTGCTCTTTCACTCGCTCGAGAATAGAAGTGGAAGTAATTTATTTGACTCGTTCCTTGTTGGGTTGTTCGTCCTTTTTTATGTTTTGTCGAGGATGATGGGGCAAATGTGTGGCGGTGGTGTAATGGATGGAAAATGTGCAGCAAGTGTGATGTTATGTGTAACCAGCTACGTACTCTTTTTGTTTTTTGTTGTGAGTGTGTATGGACTTTGAATTATTGACATTTGTGACAGCATTTGACATTAATTTTGCAATTTTATTGCGAAATTTGTTAAGTGAAATGTGCCAGTGGGGTTTTGTCGTAAATTAGGATTACGGAGAAAATTGATGGGATTTTAATACCAGATAAGGTACTCGTATAGGGCATTTTATTTATCTTGTTAGCTTGTGGTGTGGGATGGAAATGATTTAAGGCTTTCATTAAATCTGTTCCCAAAAGTGCTCAATACATGGTATATGTTATGAGACCCTTTTTCGCTAAGGGTATTAAAGAGATCAGAAGCACTTCAATTTGCTTTTTACATCTTGTTCTTTTTTTTAACAATCAGCTATCGTATCATAATTTTCCTATGCAAGTAAAAATAAGTTGAGGTCGACATTTTCAAAAGCTTCTATAAAAGACATCTAAGTTATATGTTGTTGCCTGCTAATTGATCTTACACGGACAAAGCGAGTAGGCTAGTCAAGTAGATTTTTTTGACGGATACTGCTGTGACATACTGCTCGACAGTCAAGTTGAGTCCATTTGAAAGCATAAAAAGAAACATACAAAAACCCATGTCAAAAGCTCAAAGCTCCGCTGTCTTGGAACTATCCAAATTTGATACGCACAGGAAGTCGCAAAAAAATTCAATTTCTTCAACGTTCCATGCAGCTGCTGCAATAATCGTTATGAAGAATGCATAACCGCTCCGCTATAATTTTTCTACGCCCATCTCCTGTAACTGTCTTCCTATCTCATTGATTATTTTTTTTTCATATTCTGCTAGTATTGAATATCCCGCCGAAAGCAATTGTCAAAAGTAGGCAGACCAATAAGGGTTAAAAGAGATAACTTTTATTCTTTGTAGTCTTCCGCCCAACAATGGCGCCATATGTTAGGATGGGTCTTGCAACCACTATGTATATCCATGCGTCGAACCTCTGCTGCCGAACAGAATCATGCCCATGCGTGCCCGCAGTAGACACAATTTGCTATATTTTCTCTCAAGTTTGAGTCTGGCTTTTTTCTTGTAAACAACAAGGAACCGAAGAAACCCCAACCAGTTACCGACAATATGGAAACATAGCTAAGTTCGGGGAACCGAGGATGCCAGGCATCGGCCATCGGCTGTATTATACAGAATACAGAACTACGTTTTTGGTTTTGACTCTTTTAATCCTAAACGAGGTCAAAGGGAATATAAATTGCTGTATGTGTATCCAACAACATGTTATAGTGGGGAATGAACTTTAAGTGCGCTATTTCCCCCGCTGCGCCATATCACCCGAGGTTACCCTAAATGTTTTTTAGAAGGCAGAGGTAGTCGTCAAACAAGCTTACTGTGGATGTATGTTGGCGGGATCAAACAATTTTCAAACTTTGATAAGTACTCCAGAACCCTTAGCGCCGCTACCAAATTTAAGATATGAGCTAAACTAAGCTTTGTTCCTGTCATTCCATTCTACATAAGTTTGGAAACATTGTAGTATATTTTGGTGATAAATACCTGAATGAAATAAAAGCATTTCGAAAATCTCACACAATTAAGTTCACTGTAAACACCCCTATTTAAAAGCTTATGGATTTGACATGTCGAATACAATTTATTTGGGGTTTACCATAAATTCATGTATCCCAAAGTTTGTCAAACTCCCATACAATGTGCCACGACGAAATTCCTGCTAATGCATTTGCATTTATGAATCGATAAACCATAACTCTATGCATAATGAAATTAATCCCCTCAAGTTAAATATTCATCAAAAGCACCAGTCAACTGCAAAATCCTCCAACTGCTTGACTACAATACTGAAACCAACGTTTCACCTTGCATCTACATGATTTTACGAATTTCGGTAGGTCACCCCTCCCACCACACAGGAGATGGTGGCCATTGTGTTGACTGACTTCACAACTCCTGTGATATAATCAAATTTTCGTCCTTTCCATCTCAATTATGCTATAATGAAGCGTTTTATAGGATTTCCATTTCATTGTGTGTCAAACAAGGTCAATCCTTGTTGAATATCCAAGCCTAATTGATTGCCTTAAACATGCTTTAGGTTGTGTTTTAGGAGAATTTTCTATTCGACAAGCTTCTAAAAAATTTACATGAAAAGGATTTGCCCTATTCATGGTATTTTAAGCAAAAGTCTGCTTCAGCCAAAAAAAAGGAGCAGTTCAAAGGCCAAACTTACTGCTGCGCAGACGAGTTGTTTGAATAATTTATTAAAATTCCATTGTCCTGGTGTGTATTTTTTTTCTTGGTTTTTCTCATTTACGTCGTTGTAAATGTTTTAAAGCTCGAGACAACCCTATGAGCAGCGCACATCGTTCCTCCTCATGTTACAGGGTCCAATGATCATTTATTAAAGTGGAAGAAAGTTCTGGTTCTGATGGTGTTCTTGCTTCCGTTTTTGCTGCTTCCTAGTTCATAAATCGTTTGCATAATGTGGCGGAGTTTTTAACTTTTTTTTTTTGCTGCAATTCCTTGATGTTAAACATATTCAACACAAAAACATCATTCCTACCTAATGGAGTGTGAATAATGTCAGTGTCAGACGGGGTAATTTTGCTAAGTGACTTTTACATAAGCCTATAATGAAATTTCATGCATGATCTGTCAAGCAAATAATGTCATTTTTGACAGTTGAACACCCATATTTGTGTTTTATTTCGAGTGGAATTTTAATTGAAACCATAACCTTCAGAGAGTTATTAGCTCTTTTGATGGTGGGTCAGTAAAAGTTCTAATTTAATGGAAAACCGCACGAGGCTGTAAAAGGAACGGCGCGGTTAGATAATAGTATTAAATATCAAGGGTAATTGGCAGAATAACCCCATAAATGCGGAGGGGGTTGCAAAATGCCCTGCCTGACAAATAATAATTGGAAGGTATTAGATAACTTTTAATTTGGATACCAGAGCAATTAAGTTAAAAGCCTAATGGGACAAGGGGGTCTATACTTTTTGTGGCTTTTTAAGTTTTGCCGATTAAAGTGGGCGGCTGACATATCAGAAGACACTCAAAAGATGCCAATTAGCAGTCGATGCTCGAGGAATGATGTCTGTTGACTATGAAGCAGTTTTGAAACTTTTTTGAAAATCCATTAGGGTTGCCCCCTAGTGGATTCGAAATTTTAAGAAATATACGTAGAATTTATTTTTAAATATACACATTTAAAGAAGTACAACTGAAATAATTACTTTTTTAAGAAAACCATGCCAAGAATTATTCTATTACAGTTCAAAGAACTAAAGCACGAAATTAAGGCCTGATCAGAATGAAGCTGTAGGTGAAGCTTGCAGCGTAGGGTGTCGCTTTTATGCCATATTTGTCAATGAGTTTTCATTATATTTGTTAGCTAGGGGTGAAAAAGGCGGAAAATGAGAACACGTGTTCTTTTTTGAAGTTTTTGTCAAATTCACCATGGTTGAAAAACGTCATGCTTAAAGTTGAATTATATTAGCAACAGCTGCCAACTTAAACTACACACTTAAGTTACACACCTTCTTCGCCCTTATGATAATGCGATGATTAAATATTTATTAAGCTTCAGCTACGCATTCTGCTCAGGCCTTTAATGTGCATCGATAAATGCCTGTAGGCACTATACATATAGTGCACTGTTCGATTTTAGTTCTGGGCAAAACATAATCTTGATAATTTTAGCAGCACACTTCCGAGATGCAAAAAAGTTGTCATTGGATGACAATTTGGCTGCTGACCTGCTTGCATTTTGTCTTTCGTCATAGGTAAGGTTGAAGTGAATGTTGGATATAAAAAGCCGACACACTTAGACTGATGATGGTACATTGTCGTACCTCGTAAAAGAATTTTGAGCTGTTTACGAAGCGTGAGGGACGTTTTAAGTCGGTCGTGCTTAGATTGCTTAAGCTAAGATCTGACAATATTGTCGAATATTTTTGTAAAAAATATGTTACAAATATGTGGACAAATTTATTTCAATATATTTGGGACTTCGAAATGAAAAAAATGCCCCATATGTACTTCAAGATATTTGTGAAAAAATTTACACTGACAGATCCGACAATATTGTCTGATATGGCAACCATGTGCACTTATGGCCTTTTCGGTTGGTCATCCAGAAGCGTCCGGGAGCGTTCTGGACTCTCCTGAAACTGTTTTCTTGGCACTTGCGCTTTACAGTTCTTCTCCTGAATAGAAGAGAAATTTGCTTCTGTCCGAGAATCCAAACCAGAACCACGCATGTTTCAAGTTAGATAAATGTCATTTGCCCCCTGTAGAAAAGCTTTTGCTTCACAAATACAACGCTCAACAAACTTTAAAAACAAGAAAAACGTGTTTGGCTCGGATCGGATGTACAGCCCCAATACGGGGAAGAACGCTTTGATCCGGGATCGCCAACCGAAAGGGCCATTAGCTTTTAGATCGTTTGAGAAGAAAGCACTAAGGTGAAAATTCAAAAACAAAAATCGTTTTTGAGCGAGACCGGGACATATGAAGAAAATGTGAAGTGTGGTCTCGTCCTCTTCCATACAGCTCCTGCAAAAGCCTCGAACCAAGATTGTCTATACAGCGTCCTGTAATAGCACCGACCGATTTTTTTTATAGCGTTCAAAATCCAGCTACGACCAATCCTTTTTCGTCGCCGGACAAGTCACCTGTCCATCTAGGGGTTGCTCTTTCTATTGCATTTAGTTTTAGTAAGTTTTTGCATTTTGAGATTGGTGTACCTAAGGAACCTTTTTCAATTAAGACTTAAACAAAAGCTTCAAGTTTGGGGAGTTTGTCTATCTCGCAAATTCTTGGAATGTCGCTGTGCCCTGGCATCCAGCACGGGTGAATATTCAACTGCTCTGAGATTTCCCTGTATTACAGTTCCTTGAATGTGCAGTTGGCATAGCGTGGAACCGTAGATGACAAATGCCGTCCACTAAGGAAGAGTTAGAGAGACTAACTTCTAGCAGAGGTAACACTTAGCTTCGAGTTTATAATCCTTAGTTAGAAGTGTATTAATTAATTCTTTATGTTACTGAAAAGTGCAACTGCAGTCGCATATGTACTGGCATTGTTAAACGCGGCTGCTATATCAGGAAATGCTTTACCACTTTGTACTCCTTGGAGGTCGTAATCCTTCCCTAATATCTATCGGTAGGGCTGAAATTCGAGTGTGGAAAAAATTCGTCGAAAAAGTGTTTCTTCTGGAACTTTTCGGTTCCTGAGCGTTGACCATAAAACAATTTTGACACTTAACCAAAAGTGCTCACCAGAGAGGAGGATCATAAGCCAACTGGGTGCGGTTAACTAGCCGCCTTGTCTTACTGTGTTTACCGATATTTTGAAGTTTAAAATTACACAATCTTTTTTTGGACACACCCTTCCCCAAATCCCAACTCCTGTATTTTGTTTTTTTTATAAAAAACTTTTGTTTAGATCCAATTTTATATTTTATTTCGATTTCTTATTGCAGGCACCAAATTCCCCTTTATTATGAAGCTTTGCTTCTCATCATCAAAAAGCATGAACGGTGCATGGAACAATGCGACCAACGAAGGTATCATTGAAAAAGAAAATGACAGTGATCTTAAGCTGGATGTCTACAATTGAGATTTAATTAAAATTTTATAAAAACCATAAATAAAAAAATTAAAAAAACTCAACTACAAATAAATTTACTAAAACAAATACACAAGTACCACCATCCCCTCCGCATGAAACAACAAAATGAAGAAAAATTACAATGAATGCAAAAACCCGAGATTCATCGTAAAATAAAAAATTAATAAAAAAGGATATTTGTTAAAAAGAAATTAACAACTAACGTTAATTATTCTTGTTTATGTTTTTGTTTTGTTTTTCATTATTTTAATTATTTAGTTTAATTGTTTTGCTTAGTTTTATTTAATTTTCTCTCCTAATTGAAGAGTATATTAACATAATATATATTCGTATTTATAAAATACATATTAATTATAATCTCATGTTGTTAACACATTTTGTTTTAATTCTTTTTTCATTTTATTAATTAGAACAATTTCATAAACATTATTATTATAAAACTTGAGGCCACACTAAAAAAATCGATTGTACTAATTTATTGCAATGTTTTTCTTTCTCAATATTTAGACTAAAATTTTAACTAAATAAAATTTATTTAGAAAAAAAACACGTAATTATAGAAAAAATGTAATTAAATACATATTTCGTTTGACAATATTGATGGGATAAAAATTAAAAGAAAAATTAAAAGCAAACTACTTAAAAAGGAATTTATTAATCAATGGGAATAAGTTACTTAAATCAATTATTATATAACAAAAATAAAACAAAAAAAAACAAAAGAATTAAACAAAAATTTAGATTAAAAAAGAAAATCACATTGGTTAGACTAGTATTATATATATTTTTTTTTAATTTTATCTAAACAAAAACAAAAAAAAAATACAAAAAACTTAACAAAGAGAACTATGACAATTTTAAAACAAATATATTATTTTATATATTTAAGTAACTATACAAACAAACAAAAAAAGACATATGTTATACTCTTTTTCTCTCATCTTATATTTTCTCTTCGATAACTTAAAATATAATTAAATAAACTTATTTTCTCATAAACAAAATGATGTTAAAGAAAATCATATAAAGCTTTTTATTCGTTTTTACTTTTAGTTAAAAAATGTTATGTGTAAAAAGAAAAATCTTATTAAGGTAAAGAACAATATTTTTTATTTTATACAAAAAACAAGGAAGATTTATGTATACATAAAAAAAAATATGCTAATTCACGTTCTAAAAAATGGAGATAAAACTATGTATTCAAAGTTAAAAAGAAAAAAAAATTCAGCAATATCAGAAACAACCATATCAATGTGAGTAAGTAAAACTAAACAATTTAAATAATAAAAACAAGAATAATTTTTAAAATTTAATTTAGAAAAAAATTTTAAATTTAATAGAATGACACCAAAAAAGCAAAACCACATTTTTGGACAGGGAGAAACAGTTTTTAAATTTTTTTGTTCGTTTTTTTTTTTCACTAAATTTAACTATTTTCTCAGCGGAAGTTTTTAAGGGCTTTAAGTGAAAAGGGGTGATTTGATACTTAACGTACAAGTTGTGTTTGTTTTTGCAGAATAAAGGATAAATCTACTCTGTTAATATGCTAAATAATAATACTAAATATGTGCGACACAGGGAAGTATGAGGGAAAGTATGAGTCTCACTCTAACTGCAAAGGAAACACTTTAAGTCAGATGAAAGAACAAATTTTCAAGATTTTCCATACTGCTTTATTAAGAACTTTTAAAATGCTTCAATAAATCCCCCTTTGAACATCCGAACAAATGTATACTTGTAAAAAAATATATATTTTTTTTATTGCGGTTACTCAAAAGCGTGTTCCTGCGTAAATGCTGTATGTTATGCCTTCTGAAAGGAAGCTCTAGTAATATTGCACCACCCATTCCAGGCGTGATCCTTGGTTAGTTTCAATATCCCAGTCACCATTGACCTACCTACCTGTCGCCCGGCTATTTAATTTACCTTCTTTTGTCCTAATAATACTGACCCTGGATTTTAATAGAAATTTCTCTGGAGCCGATTGCGTCAGTTCATGATCGGGACACTCATAATAAGCCCTCTTTTTGCTCATTGGTATTTTATTATGCTTCAAAATAAGAAATGACCGAGAGGATTTTATAAATCTTAGCATAGACTTCAGTTCGCTTCGTTTACCACAAACTAACTCGGTTACTTAACCAGCCATTGTCTTCGAAAATTCGATCAGTTAATTTGCGCCGCATCTCTTAGGTGTGGTTTCGGAGTGCTTCTGAGTACCCTGTTCTGTCTAAACAGCCCATATGTATCAAGAAACCCAAAATACATATAGCTCCTTAATTTGAAAAGAAATACAAATATTCGCAGACTCACAGGAACAAAAAGGAAAATCTAAGAACTTGACATTAGGAAGTGCTATCTTTAACACCTCTCACCACTGGAAGCCCTCAAATAACTTTTGAACTACATACAAAATATGAAATAAAAATAATGCATCAACGAATATAGATTATAATTAACATTTAAGCATTTTATATTTGTGCAATTTATGAAAAAACAAAATCAAAAATAATTTTAAAAATTATTGCAATTTAATCTCAAACATAATTTCTTAGTGAGTAATCAATTATTTTTAAATGCATTCTGTAAATTCATTTTAATATGTTGTCCCTTTAATTTTTATTATTTGAATGTGTTCTGATTTTTTTTTAGTTTTTAGAAAAAATATCTTTATTCAATTATTATTAAGAATTTGGAACTTGAATGCTGAAATCAAAACTGTAATTTTAGTGTAAAAAATCTTATTAAATAAATAATTCATTTGGTTGTTGTTAAGTAGGTTTATATTTTGTTTCATTATTAGAGTTGTTGTTTTATTTTTATTGTAAAAAAATAGTTTTTTAAAACACTTATGCGTACTTAAATAAATCGAACATCGATTGTAGATATCGTATGGTAGCTATGAGTTATATGACATGATTACATTATTCTTATTTCTTTTATTATTTATTTTATTAATTTTTTTGTTGTAAGTTTTATTTGTAAAACATTTTCATAGATTTCATTTGAATAAATGACAGAATTTTTCGATTTCATTAAAAAAAAATACACATTTCGTTTTATTTACTTAATCAAGAATATAAAGCATCCTATTTGTGGAATTGAAACAAACACGCACGAGGAGAATTGTTATTAATGTTTAACCTTTTTTTTACTTTTTCGTTACTCTCCCTGATATAATAAAAAAGAATTCTTAAGAACTGCAATCCAAAATTATTATAAAAAAAAACTCTCCTGAAAATCGACATATCGAACTTTTTTTTAATGCCATACACATTTAAATTTAATATAAGAGCAGTGTTCAGTTAAATATATAAAAATAAAGCTTAAAAAATATTGCACACTGAACCGAATTCATAAATAAGAAAGAATACATACGTAAATATTTTTTAGTGTTTTAATTTATTTTATAAAATCCTTAAAAGCAGTGCTTTGAATTTATTAGTTCTTAGTTTTAACTTCGATTGTGGTACAAGAACTTGAAAAACTCTTGCTCACCCACAGAATAACACAAAAGAACACCTGAAGTTAGATATTAAATAAAATTTTGTTTGTGAATGAGAGGTTGTCAGATTTTTGTTTTTAGAAAAGGATTCCTATTGCAATGATAATAAAATAAAAGATTTTTTTTTAAGCTTAGGATTAAAATATATACATTTATTCTATCCCCTATTAGAATATACCCGCCTTTTTTTCTTTTTTTTTGAATTTTATTAGAATTATTAGTTTACCTTGTTGTAACTAGAAAATTTAGATTTTGTTTAATAACAATTAATTAGGCTTTAGGCTATAAAGCTTATAATTATTATTTTTTTTACGTTCTTTGATTTAATGTGCACACTATACCCTCGTTAATCTGCACCATGAGCTCGCATCAGAAGCTGCTTTAAAAAAAAATCGGGGAACATTTTGACCAATTTACCATTGTTTAGGTAGGCAGGAAAACTAACTTTGGAGTACATTTTGCCACTAAGCATTCAACTAAGGTTTGAAAAAAAAAAAATAAAAACATGCTAAAAAGCGCAAATGCAACGCTAAAAAATTTTTTTTTGGCAGGATTAAAAGATTTGAATATTGAAGCGTGGAAGGAATCTTGAAAACTAAAAGAAAAAATTTAAGTTTCTTAGCTTTTCTATTAGAGGAAGTATTGTAGAGTAAAGCTTGTTAGGACTCAGAGCCAACTCAAAATCAAGTCGGAAACATGCTCATTACTCATGAAATAAAAACTAGAGGATATGCTTTAATGATGCATGGAACAGTGTAGGAAATTATATTTTTTACCAAGCCGATTTAGGAGAAGAAACCTACTGGACCCATTACACCTGATATATGCATATATGTACTGCATTTTAGGGTGTATTTAAAATTCCCATAAAAAAGTTTCGTAAATTGTCTACTGTCCCGTAAATCGTTGGCTGGCTTGAACCCACCCTTGAAGCAAATCATTAGAGTTAAGTTTCTTGAGGAAAACTTCTGGGTTTTTTTTTAAACCGTGAGTTTCCTTATGAAAGGTTAGGCCTGATTCACATCGAGCTGTGGCGTTTGCTTCTTTCTCTTAAGAATGTGTAAGTTAAGAGGGTGTTTGACCTTTCCGATAGGCACCAGGATTTTAAGCGGGGATCACAAAGCAGCCTTGGCTTCGACTTCGCAAAATCGGCTTTGAACCGGGAAAGATTTCAGAGCCTCATTACGTTGCATTACGTTTTCTCATTCATTACGCACTCTTTCTCTTTGCCAAACGAACCATTGAAGCCGAGCTTCATTGTGTTAGGAAACACTAAAATCGTATTGCTGAACTTGTTAATGTCAGGCCGAGGTGAAGCCAAGGTGCTTTGTGAAATTTAACTCGATCATGGGAGAGATAAAGAACAATGATAACCAAGGTTAAAGATAAATAAAGATAAAAACTAGGTTCCTGCGATTCAAGACAAAAATCATCTCACGAATCACAAATCCCTAGTACGTCCCGCTAGAGCAGGAAGTGGATATATAGGATAGGTGGCGACTCCCAAAACAGATGTCACCACCGACTCGGAGTGTGTGCCTGAGCTGTTGCGTGCAATATGCAGTCCCTATGGGCAGGATTCCCGATGACGGCTTTCGAAGCAAAATGTCACCCTCCAATCCTAGTCGGAGTAAAGGAAATGAAGGCATCATCTATGAGGCTAAGTCTCTGGGGCTGCTTCTCCATTGTACTAGCATCACGTCCTATCTGCTGTGGTGTAGCCGTTGCATTCAATAGGGCTGCGTGAAAACTAACCTCAATACCGACTTTGTTGTTTTCATTACTGTTCCTAGTTGGCCCCACGAGTTAGCCAGTATAGCGAGTGCTGGTTTTGCTGGGTAAGGCCAAAATACTTGAAGGAGCTCTTAGGAGACGTTTTAGCTCTTTGGGCACGTTTTACAGTAAGCTCAATCAACCGCTAGCATCTGGCTTGGCAGCGCTTAAAGCCAAACCATCAAAGGCTAAAGTGGGATGAACTTTATGTCAAAATACAACGAAAATCCCTCATGTCAACCACTTGCAGTGCCCTTAATAGACTTAGTTTAACGATTCGAAAATCGTATGAGATTTGTTTGTTTCTCGCTACTGTCATATTTCCGCGTAGAAATTGGGAAATCGGAAAGAACCTCTCTTCTTGCAGTTCACTTAGGACTAGCTTAAACAAAGTTAACGAATGTGAGCAAAGTGATATTATGGTAAAACGCATACGAATCGTGCATAATTGATGAAGGCCGACTTAAGCTCATTTTAATCCATGAGGCTAGGCACTTTTCTGCGACTCAACTGACAAATTTCCGCGTCGATCCTCTCACTACATTGGGACTAGCTTCAGCTAACGAAAGTTAACGAAGGCGAGCAAAATGCTATCATGGTCGAGGCATAAGAATTGTGTAAAGTGGAACGTTTATGAAGGCCGACTTAAGCTTATCTTAATCTATTGGCTCTGTACGCTTGTGTGAAGGAAATGAAAGGAGATTGAGAGCCTGCTGCCACTAAGCACCATAAACAGGTAAACTGTCCCTATTACACCCAGTTATCTCGATCCTTATGATTGTCACGGTGATCAGGAGTGTCAGATAATATGTAGTTTAAAAAACATAAAACGCGTAAACGATCACGGTCTACCCTAGACCTTGGTCCTTGTATCCATTTTTCATTCGAGTCTGTCTGTAACAAAGTAAATGACTTTGGTCTTCGATTTTTCCGATGTGACCAAAAAAATTCAACTTTTCTGGACTAAAAATATTCTAATTTTTAACATTTCTACTAGCTTAATTGTCTTCAGCAATCCTTTAGTTTTTTGGCATATTTTTTAAGCGCCAACAAATCAAAATAAAGGTATCGGAATTATAGTTTAAACTGCCAATGAATTATTTCTTTTAAGAAATATTTTTTTTTTATTTCTTACAACTTTAAACAACGAACTGCAATTCCATAACTTAAGATTAATTTATCAATTAGCAAACTGATTCCCCATTTTTATCAGAATACTCTATTCTCATTAAAAATATATATTTTAAGCCCTAAAAATACACAAAAAAACATTAAATATAATATAATACATACATATTCATTACATATAGAAATAAGTATTTGAAATTAATCTATCTAAATGTCACAATTTTCTTGACTCTTACTACATGGTACACCGATTATTCTTAAAATACAAAAAAGAGTAAGATACACTTAGCTATTAGCGTACATCTTTCTGAGAAAAACTAGGCTTAAAAAGTGTCAATTCGTTATAAGAAAAAAAAAACACTTACACAATGTTACATGTAAAATAGAAAATTACACCAAACAAACACAACAAAAACACACACCAGGCCCAACACAAAGCTTAAACATAACATCCTACATACACATAAACTATAAATGTATTAACTGTGTAGTCGTATTTAACTGGTGATAATTTTCAAAAAAAAAAAACATTTCAAACTTTTATCGAACTTTTATGAAACGAATTATGGGTAGTATTGGAAAACAATCTTAATTTTTTACGAATTTTCTTTCTACATACGTTTTAGTTACACAAAAAATAATTGTTAAAAATTCTTGAATAGATGAAGGAAACTTTTAAAGCAGGCGAAAAAATACATATTATTGTGCGATTTGCGTAAAACAAAAAAAAATCTCTTAGAATTATTAGTGTAGATGTTTAAGCTAAAGTTTTATGAGAAAAATAAAATACACTACAAGCTACAAAAAAAATACTAAACATAGAGAAAAGCCAAAAAAAGCTTACTTACAATATTCAACAGAAGAAAATACATTACAATACATTAAAATTTAAGGCATTAAACTAAAAAAAAAAAAACAACCCATAACATAAAAAAAGAGAACAACTTTTAAGACAAGAGATATCAATGAATGTGAAACAAAAAGAAGATATATATTACATTTTAGATATACTATTACATTAACTTAAACTTATACATGTGGAAAAAGAAATATTAAATAAGCATACATGCGCATACACACTTGAAAAAAAAAATAAAAGGAAAAATATTCAATTAATACAAATATATATATCTATACAACATAAAAAGACTTTGTTTTATTATTTCTCCCGCAACAAGTCCAGAACAACAGCAACAACAATTAAAATATTAATCTTTCTTTTATTTTACAATTTTCATTTCGACTTTTTAATTTATGTAACCCTCCACTCTGATGAATACTTGAGAAACTTGGATCTTTTTAGTTGGTTTTGGTTTTTGTTTATGTTTTTATATTTTTTTTTTAACCAAAGGAAAGACGATCTCATCTCACAATAACAGGTAAACAGCACAGAAATATTCAGGAAATTTCTACAAGGACAAGTAAAATACTTTAAGGAAAATTTTACAGACAAATTTACGCTTATCACACGCAAGATGACACAAAGCACGTCTTTAAATATACACTTAACAAATATCGCAATTCGCTGCTATTTAAATTTCCAAATAAATAGAAGTAGTATCCCCATGTTATTACATCGAAAACCCCCCCCCCCCCCCCTCCCCCCTGATTTTGCTGTAACCCCAACTCAGATCATGACGAGTTTAGCTCTTGCCTTAGATACATAGATCACACACTTTTGAAAAGTGTTGTAGAGGAACGGGTGGGTGGATGTGGGTGGGAGGGGTGATACACGAGGACAAAAACCAATGGCTAATTGAACCGCGGCAGTTCGAAGCATCGGAAAATCTAATTGGCTTACCATCCTTCCTTCACGACATTCCACCGGGAGACAGAAAACAGTTTAATTGTACCTTCCCAGCTCAGACCTTCTGGTTCGTTCCATACTTTCCAATTTTAAACAAGGAGAAAATTATAGTTCCAAAATTCACGCGAATTTTGAAACTACAGATTATTAAAGCCCTTCATTTTCTCGGGAACTATTATTTTCTCTTTTCCTTTCATTTTCTGTTACTCAAAAGTAAAGAAGAAAATAATAGTTCGAAAATTCGCGCTAATCTTAAAACTTCAATTTTTTTTCTTGCCATTTTTGTTACTCAAAATTACTTACTTACTTACTTAAGGTGGCGCCACAGTCCGGGTTGGACCTAGGCCTCAGCCAACAAGCTTCGCCAGCCAGCTTTGTCTCTAGCTAGCCGTCTCCAGTTTCGCACGCGAAGTTGGCTGAGGTCTCCTTCCACTTGCGTGCGCCACCTGAGTCTCGGTGCTCCTCTACCGCGCCGTCCCTGCGGTGTGGATTCGAAGATTTTCCGGTCCGGGGCGTTGGTGTCCATCCGCTCTAGATGACCCAGCCATCGTAGACGTTGTGTTTTAACTCTTTTGGCTAGGTCGGTATCGCTGGGCTGTACAGTTCGATGTTATATCTCCTCCTCCACTCTCCGTCTATGCAGACGGGACCCTAAATCGTCCGAAGAATTTTCCTCTCGAAGCAGCCTAAGGTGTTTTCATCTGCCTTTGACAGGGTCCATGCTTCTGCACCGTAAAGCAGGACTGGGATGATGAGGGTCTTATACATGGACACTTTAGTTGCTCGAGAGAGGGCTTTGCTACTCAATTGCCTCCTTAGCCCAAAGAAACAGCGATTGGCAAGTGTTATGCTTCGTTTGATTTCGGATTTACTGTTGACGACAAATGCAAACTCAAAATTAAAGAAGAAAATAAAAGTCTAAAAATTCGAGCTAAAAGAAGTAAAGAAGAAAATAATAGTTCCGAAATTCGCGCGAATTTAAAAACTCTCATTATTATCATTCTTTTCGCATTACTCTTCCTTCGCGCGAATTTTGGCCGAATTGTCAAACTCGCTGTTATTTCGCTTCGACAAAGTAAAAAAATGCCGAATTAAGCAAATTGGTCTTATTTCGCTCGATGTTGTTTCACGGCACCCTCTCAGCTCATGCTGCTACCAACTCTCCCTGTTAGTGCAATGTTTCTTAATTTCACCTTTCTTTCGAGAGCGCCAAATATTCTGTGGAACTTGACTTAATACATAAAATCCACTGGTACTTGTGGGTTACCCATACCCCAAACCATCTAGCGTACTCTTTTAGTTTCAGTAAAAAAACCATTATGTTCAGTCCCTCCCAACCCAACACAAGCCCATTCTTCTTCTCCGCAAGCAGCAATCCGTACCAACATAATTTTTTCCAAGTGGAAAATTTTCGTGGAAACGCTGCATGCCTTTTAATGACCGGCGACTTTCTTAGCAAAAGGTTAAGTGGTTATATTGCGGCTTATCTTATAAAAAAAATCTTTTGGTGAAAGGATGTCCATTACGCTCGGCATTTCTAAACTACTCAACAGAATCTGACAGCAGGATCTCTGCTCAGAAATGCTTGCATTTGGAATCGCTTCAATGGATGAGAAACTCTTTTTTAAACGGTTCAAACCAATCTAAACAAGTTTCGTCAGAAACAATCTAAACAAGTTTCGTTAGAAACGCTTTGTCTCTCTTGCAAGGCACCTCGTATTTGTGCACCAGCAGCGGCAAGGCGTTCCTGTATACGTGCTCCCTCCTCCGGGTGGGTTCAAAGATTATCCGGGCCGCAGCATTGGCTCCCATTGGTTCTAGAAAGTTTCAAGAAAGTGGGAATTTCATGAAGGATTTGTCGAACCTGTCTGCGTGAAATGGTTAATTAAGTTTTGCTTTGATTTGAGAAGCAACCAATTAAACAATGTGTAACTGGACAGTCAGGGACATATTAGCCCTAGGGCCCATAGCGGCAAATTTTAGGGGGCGGCATATTAAGAAGAAAGAGATTAAAAGCAAAAAAATCAATTGCTAATTTACATATAAAAATACAATTTTACATAGTAAACGCCAAACATTTTCAACATTTGTTTAACTCCTAGAAGACCTTTTGATTTTTCTGGATTATTGAGTAGACAAAAATTTTCGCACGGTCTTGGGCATAACAGTCGCCTATATCATGTTAGACAGGAGTTTTTAACTCTCGAAAGAACTTATACCATCTAATGGGTCCAATAAGAAGCTTGCAAAACTATAGCGTTAAGGGCAGAATCAGGCGCCCCAAGACCGGATATATGATCCGGTCTTGGCGCGTCTGGGGTGTGACACATATGGTGCGTCCGCTTGTTTTTGTGCATATTTTAAAAGGCCTTAAATTGCGAGCTAGACAGCCTGAAACTAAATATCTGGATTTTTTAGGTCCCAAAGCGTAAAGCTTTGGAGATCCGCCCACTGACATTCTACCTTCATTCGTAAAGGTGAAATTAATTCGCCAGTAAAAATTGTTGAAAAATACGCGCAAAAAATCGCAAAGCCAAAAATATTACATCGAAAATAAACCCGAAACGTGCCACCCAGTGGACGTGGCCTTAGAAAATCACAGAATTAATTCCTGGGTCCTCTCAAAATTTTAGTCAAAAACGTTTGTGTTTTCATCGGAATTTCGTCGTTAGTTTTCTTTTTTTTTCGTTTTCTGTAACATTCATCCGTTATTTTTAAAAAAGACTAAAATTACGCTTATAGTAATAATCTAAGAAGTTTTTACTTACCTCATCCAAAAATATAACAAAAATGCAGACTCGCTGTCTACCAGAAAAAGTACAAAAATAAAATGTGCTTTTATGGGAGTTCCGGTCAGTGCAGTATAATAAAAACCTATTGACAAATAGATCATTAGATTAGGGTAATGTGCCGTCCTGGGCCAAACTTTTCTGCCGTCGCCATACACCCTCCTCCGCCCCCATGCATTTCATCGTCTGCAGATGAAGACAGAAATTTAAAAATGAAATCAGCGCACTAGCATATCATACATAATTTTTGGTACGACTATAGAAACTCAAAAAAGTTCTCAAGCGACGAAAATTTTCGGGTTAGGGAATCATTCTTTTATTAGAGGTAAATTCTGCTCCGAATCCTGTTCACGAGAGGCACGCTTGTATAGATCCGGTTACAATCAAGGATCACACAATAAAATGACTAAAAGGTACTATATTGAAGAATAAAATGGTAGTCGCTGATACATTAAACCCATCTTAACCAATGTTAAAAAAGCGCGTACAACTGTCCTTAGAACTTTTTAATATTTAGATAAAAATTTATTAAAGTTTCCTGATCCTGATGCTTAAAAGATAAATAATAATCTAAAAGGGAATCTTAAAAGAATTCTACTGTAAATATACTTCTAATACAAATACTATACCACCGCGAAACACTGCTTGTACAAAACTTTTATGACAAGCTTTTGCTTGAACAAAAGTAGGCTTTTAAGGACATGTTTTTTTGAAAAGCTTAGCCTAAGACCAATTTTTTAAATATAGAATAGTTTCGTATGCTTATTGAAATATTTTTACTGGCCCTTATTTAGATCTAACAAAAATTAGGTAATCGACCTTTGTATGTGAACTTACCTTCTGTACTCTACTATCATCTAACAAAGTCCCAGCCATATTTTGAAGTTGCCCTTAAGAGGAGTAGTAACAGTATCAATTAAGGAGCAATAGCATTATACATTTTGTTTGACATTTTCTGATGTTTCTTATAGCATAATTGTTCTTGGAGTTTGGCTACTATAATAGGAAAATAATCAGTATTCACTTTAACCGCTAGGACTGTGGTATGCCTCTCAGAGTAATTAAGGGATTGCCTTACGACAATAAGTACATAAGGCCTTGAACACACGACACATGGGAAAAGCGTCTCAGCATACAAACAATAATTTCTTCGTCACAGTTTTCTTTAGTGCAGGCTAGAATTTTCCACTTGATATTATAGCCTTCTGAAGCACTAGGGCAAGCACATGGACACACACCCCAATTAAACCCTAAAATTTTCTTGAAATCCTGCTAATGTATATGTTACCTTAGAAATTTACAAAGGTTCAATTTTCTCTCTCTAAAAAGTCTAATGGCGTATTCTTTTCAACACCGAATCGTGAAACTGGTGAGGAATACAGAAAAAAATTGTTCTTTTCTCGTACACCTGAATGGAATCGTGCTCATGTAAATGTTCTTTTGAACTGCGAATTAGTTTGGTGTCGACACCGAACTCGAAATTACGCCACCGTCGTATTTGACGGTGGACGCTGGGTGTAGCTTTGATTGTGTATGTGAAGTGACTAATTACAACACGACTGAAATTGTATGAAATCGTTAAAAACTCAAATTTAGAGCTTTCAAAAAGTGCAAAATACTGACGCCAACTAAATCAAGTTTCGAAATGATAAAAAGTAAACAAAAAGAAGTCAAAGCAATTCGTCACTTTGTCGTTCTGTACACAATGAAACTGAGTGTACACCACGCTGGAACTGTCGCGAACACCGAGTATTATTTGACAGCTCGGTGTGGCAGTTCGGCATTCAAAAGAATACGCCATAAGTGTGAGAGACTTAAGCACTTCTTCTTATTTCTGTTCGAAGTTACCTATATATAGATCTATTTCTTCAAGTGAAAAAACGTCAGCTCTAATTTATCATAAATTTTTCATTTCTCCGTCCGACTCTGCTCTCCATTTTTCAATTAGCCTCATTGGACATGGATTGTAAATATATGTCTAATTTTTTAACCAAATTTAAAATTGTCATTCCCTGGCGGTCAAAGCCGCAACACTTGTAAATGGGAAATCGAAAACTCTATTTTGTTTGACCAAGGTATCCTTTTTGGGGGTAAATTGATTTATTACCAAACGAAATTGATGGCTAGCCAGTGTAGGATTAGCGGTCTGCTAATTACCCACAGTTATACCCAATCTAATTAAGTTGATAAAACCTGGTAAGGGTAAATTGGGATTTTTTCCCAACCACCCTCGTTCAATTCGTTTCGATTTACATCGATATTCCATGCGAAATTTCCATAATTGAAATTGGTTCTTACCCACAAATGATTTTCCTGCCACAAGCATTAGATGTCCTTCAGAATTTTTTTTTTCTTAGAATTGAGTCTAAAAATAGAATATTATTATTTTTTTGCTTGGTGAGTATTTTTCTGGGAATATTATATTTGAAGGAACAGGATGTCTATTAAAATGGAAATGGACTTACGTGGGCACTTAAAACTCGATTACTCTGCTCACGTAATTCTCAAGGTAAGTGATGTCACAAAGAATCCGTCTTTAAGGCTATTGAAACATAATAAATTGGTTAAAATGTCCCACATTTTATTCATTAATCCTTTTTGAGTATGATAAAGCTTTTCATTACTTCGCATAAAGTGTCGAACTATCTAGTGGTAACAATATTCAATCAATTTTTAAGTAAATCTTATTTAACTTCAAGCGTCTATACACACTTTAAAAAATGTATAAATGTATAATTTTCAATAAATAAGACTCAACTGCTACACAAAATATGAAATATATTATTGATATCATGCATATAACACAAATATTTTTTAAGTACAGCGTTTTTCAAGATGTCTATCAAAATAAAATCTCAAAACGAAATTCTTTAAGACAATGAATTTTTTCTATTGCAATTTTTTGCATTTAATGTTATAAATAATATATAAAAACACAATAATTAATTCCAGCTATAAAAGTAAATTTGTACATAAAAATAGTAAGCTTTTGAGTTTTGTAGTGTTTTTTGTTGCATTTAATGATATAGAAAAAACTTGTACAAAAACATACACAGATCAATGGCCAAATAGTAGTTTAACGCATAAAATAATAGAATTTTATTCTATAAATATTTAAATATATTTTTTTGTTTTTTTTTTCGTTCTCTTTCGTTACTCGGTAAAGAAAATATCTAAGACATTGTAAAAAAGAAACTCCTAAATAGTGTACTAGAATGCATTTAAAATCACACAAGTAAAACATTATAAATATATAGAAAAAAAGATAAAAGAGTATACAAATAAGAAACTTTTTAGGGAATAAATATAAAAAAAATCAGTTTAGTAAAAATATTATAAGAAATTAGGAGGGGGTTTGTAAATAAAATTCGGGCCAATGGACGTGTCCTCAAGTCATAGCTTTTTGGTACTTGTAATTTCAAAATTCCTTTGGAATGAAAACACTTTTTCTTGACTTTATTTAGGGTCTTTAAATAAATGTTTGAAATATTTTGGCATTAGTTTACCGTAGGTCCAATGGAATTTGTTAGATTTTTTCACTCTTATATAGGATTTGGGTGACCTGATTTCGAATATGCTATTAAAATTGTCGGTCTCGATTAGTTTAGAAGTTATAGACAAAAAAAAAGTTCAAAAAGAGTGCAACTTTAACACACCCGTAAATGGCAGCAGGCGCCTGCCAGACATTTGGCACCTACCCTTAGCGGAGCGACGAACTCGCGTGAGCGGCTAAATCCTGCGAAAAAGAGAGTTGAAATCTTTTAAACCCGCGAAGCGGGCCACCCAAACACTGTCGTCTTCAAAAGCAGTATTTTTTAAGAGAAACTTTTCAAATTTCCGTTGCTGTTCTTAGGCAGAAATTTTAAGTCTGAGAGGAGCTACTTTGTGTGGCAAAATTGAAAATTTGAATAGCTTTAACTTTTAAACTAAATAAGACCGACAATTTGAATAACATATTGGTAATAAGGACACTAAAATACATATATTATCGTGAAAATAGCAAAGAAATTCCACTTGAACCTACGGTAAACTTGTTCCAATATTTAAAATGGCGAAACACGGAATTTTTAGCAAATCAAAACACAATCAGAATACTGTTAATTTGAGTTTTAATCTAAGCTGAGGCTCTTTAAAACTCTTTTAAAGCTTTTTCGTCGATTTGATAAATTTTGTCACACTTAAAAGGGTTTTGAAGACTTAAGAAAATCTTACTGAACTTGGTTAATCCCATTTTGAGAAGACTTATGGGGTATTCTTTTCAACATCGAATCGTGAAACTGGTGCTCAATACAGAAAAAAATTGTTCTTTTTTCGTACACCTGAATGGAATCGTGCTCATATGTGTGTTCTTTTGAACTCAGAATTTGTTGGTGTCAAACTCGAAATATTGCCACCGACTTATTTGACGGTGGAGGCTGGGTATAGCTTTGATTGTGTTTGTGAAATGACGTTTACTCAATTTTTGATTCGTGATTATTTACAATACGACTGAAATTGTATGAAATCATTAAAAACTCAAATCAAGAGCTTTCAAAATTCATTTTAAGTAAAAGTACAAAAAACTGACGCCAACTAAATCACGCTACGAAATGAAAGAAAAAGTAAACAAAATGAAGTCAAAGCAATTCGCCACTTAACGTGATGATTGCACCGGTGCAGTATTTGTCGTTCTGTACACAATGAAAGCGAGTGTACACTACGCTGGAATTGTGGCGAACACAGAGTATTATTTGACAGCTCGGTGTGGCAGTTTGGTGTTCAAAAGAATACGCCATTAGCTGAGGGCAATTAAATTTATGATCAACCGAAGCACGCGCTTATTGTGCTTTTTTTAGTTTCATACACTAAGGCAACGAGTTTGATATTAAAATTGGACACTCGCAGCCGTAGGGTATGCAACAATAAACAAAAAAGCAACGGATATAATATTATAATGCGTATCTAAGATAAGCTGTCCCCTATATTCAGTCCTTCTTTTAATGAGTCGTTTCAGGCTCGGATCGTGCAAATTATGTTTGCTCAAATTCAGTGAGTTGGGGCGAGATGCCTATTTCCTTTAGAAATATATTAATTCCTTATGGTACGGGTACTGTGCCTTCCTATATTCAAATGGTGCCAAAAAGTACACTATAGAAAATTACCACCTTTTATTATAATCTGAGTTTTTTCCTGATCTTTCATCGCCTGAAAGTAGGATCAGCTAACATTGGCACTATCTACAGCTGTAGAGGCACATTTTCTTAAAGGACTTTTTTTATAACCGTTATAACTGAATAACGTTACTTAATCAAGAACAGGTCATATAAGCTTTTGGAAATCAATTAGTAGTAATAGTAGTTATTGTAGTTCTTTATTTTACAAAAGAATCGCTAGTGCACTTAGTTACTTGCTAGATAAGATTAGGTTGTTTGTCGGGAGAGCCCTCCTGGTGCTCTGGTAGTCAGGAACACAATGATCTTCTGTGAAGGGATAGAGTTTTTGCATGTTAGGAAAAATGCTGTCCAGGTTTGTTTAGCCAACCCTCGTTGGATTTATTTCTATATAGTTTTTTATTGAGTTCTTAAAGAGCCTTTTACTGACTCCACAGAATACTTTAGGCCCTATGAGTGGTAGGAGTTGACCCGACTTCAGCAAGCGAGTCTGCTAATTCATTGCCCTCAAAGCCACTATGAGCTGAAATCCAGTGAAGGATGATTATGTTGTTTTTGGCTAGTTTTTTTTTATGGCCACGACTGTTTCTAAAACAAGCTTTGATTTGATAAGGTTTGAGTGAAGTGCCTTGAGAGCTGCTCGGCTGTCCGAGAAGATGCGTATTGTTCTTCCTCTTGTATTGGAACGTAGGTTTATTTCTAACAAGGTAGTTGATGGCAAGGACTTCCGCCTAGAAAATGGATAAGCTTTTGCTTGCCAAGGCTAATTGAATAGACCCAGTCCGTGTCTCCATTGTCGAGCCGTATGAATGCCAGACAAGGTCAAACTGGCAAAGGGGTTGGTTTGAATTTTTCCCATTCATGTCTTGGAGGGATTACTTCGAAGAACTTTTGCTGGGAGCCATTTTTCTGCAAAAATATCGGCAAGTCATTAAGCAAAGATAAGTTTCCGCTTTTGTAAGAAAGGGAAATCTATGTTATTCGAATAAAGCAGACGATGAATGCACAGTCTTACTTCCATTCGGATATGTGTTTAAATAGGTGTTGGATACAGAATGACGTGAATAGCCTTGGTCGGGGTGGAACGAAGACATCCCGTCATGCAAATTCCAGCTAGACGTTGTATTCGTTCTAGCTTTTTCACCGCAGTGACTTCGTTGATCTATGTCCACTAGACCAGCGCGGCATAGGCTATTGCCGGCCTAACGACGAGCGTTTATAGCAAGTATATCATCCGGGCCAATTGCTACCGCAGATTCGATGGCAGATCCACAAGGAGTAAACTGTGCTTTCTATATGATAGTTTGCTATCAAGGACTATTCCAGGGTAATTTGCTTACCTTAAGAAATCTACACTTTCACCATACAGCGTGGGTCGACGGAGAGAATCTAATTTAATCTTTTTTTAGTTACTTGCTTCTTCTTCTGCTTCTTCTTTATTTTAGGCGCGAGGTTATGATCATAACTCTTCCCACACTTGTGGCAAAGTTTAAGATGTTAAATCTGTCGCTAGGCTCACTTACGTGTTACTGTGGCCCAGACCCCTTAGTCGTCTTTTACGACAATCACTATATTTTCGTTGGGGCGCTTTTCCAGTTAACCCAGTCCTAGACAGCCTCCGCCAGTAAATTATTATTATTATTAGTAAGTTGGATTTTGTACTGCGACCTGTTGGTCTATTGTACCCCTACTAAGCCTTGGAGAGGTTAATTCCCTCAAAGGAGCTCCCCACACACTATAATTCATAATTAAATTATACCGAGGGTATGTGCTCCTGTTTGGCCTTGGCTGAAAACACTCATCCTTATAGCACATTCTCTAGTCCAGTTTCACGTAGGAGTCTGAGAATGAGAAGTGGGTCCAAGGTGGGTATCTCTCTGTCTGTTATCTGGTATTGGCCCAGACACTCATTCTCTTGTGGTTCAGAGCCCCACATGATTGCTAAATGTGTTCCCGAGTTCCACTAGCCTAATCCCAAAATCTGCAAGAGGGTTCCTCCGTTACACAAATTTTCCTATCGAAACTGATTTTTTATTACTTTGACCCTAAACTTTGGTGCACATTGACTCTTTTAGCCTAAGGAGCTCTAGCCTTTTGATACTCTTGTTAAGTAAGATCAAAGAGTTCGCTGTAATAATTTGTATGCCCAACGGGGATGTTAAAGTAAAAAAACAGTTT
The DNA here is from genome assembly GCA_947623515.1 of Neoascia interrupta. Taxonomy (NCBI): domain Eukaryota; kingdom Metazoa; phylum Arthropoda; class Insecta; order Diptera; family Syrphidae; genus Neoascia; species Neoascia interrupta. The sequence continues at coordinate 148,403,788 of OX392462.1, forward strand.
AATTATATAAAAATTTCCACCCCAAAGCTTCCTTCATGTCACATTGGAATGAAGTCACACAAATTTATCGAAAAAGGCTATTACTCGATGCTATCGCTAAATCAAACACCCAGTGATTTGCTAAAATAACTCTTCACTTCATCCTCACTTCTCATCTGCCTTGACAAGGTCCATTCTTCTGCACCGTAAAGCATGACTGCGATGATGAGAGTCTTATGAAATCACACTTTAGTTGCTTAAAAAAAAGGGGGCTTCGCTTTCTCAATTGCTCAAATGAAGCAGCTTTTGGGAAGAGTTATTCTTCGTTTGATTTTAGCACTGGCTTCGTGGACAGGGCCAACTTTTCAAACATGTATGTTGTGTCTCTTGATTTTTTCACATACAAGGTGACCTACAATTTTTTGCAGAATCCGAATGGCATTTTGAGAAGTTTTTCGAGACAAATGTTTCTCCCGGAGGATTTGTCAGACCATGGCGGAGGTGGGGACCGTGAAACCGAACGAGTCTTTATTTCCAGATAACGACAGTAGGATTTGAACCCAGACCTCCCGCGTGATAGGCACACACACTACCCACTACGCCAAGAAACCCCACAATAGCAGGGAACCTACAATTTTTTGCCAAATCCGAACAGCATTTTGTGAAGTTCTTCGAGACAAATGTTACTCCCGGAAGGCTTGTCGAGGATCTGACAAGTGACGGTGGGGGTCTACGGTGAGCCGGAGAAAACGCTGCTCATAGGCCTGCGCTGCTTCGAATATTTCGCGGAGCCATAGTGGTAAAATTGAAATTAAAGGTCATATGATAGGAAACTTATAGGCGAGGCTTTTGAGATGTTAGCGCCATTTTATTTAGGCTTCTTCTTAAACTCCATCGCACAAGATTGAAAGGATTTGGAAAGAAGTCACTTTAATTGGTCAAAATAAAGCCTTATTACTCGGTGTTTTTTTTTTAGCTTTACTTCGAAAAGTTCTCCTTCTTAGACTCGAAGGCAACCATTATACAAATATATAAAATCCTTAAGAACCTTAAAGTTATGTATGCCAACTTTTACCGCTTTGGCTCAGACATAATTTGTGTTTTACATTATATTAGGACTATAGATGCTTCACCGGCTGTGGGGTTAGCAGCTACGGGCCCTTACACTTGCAGCTTATCAGTCGCTGACGACATTTGATGACATTTTTGTCGAATAACATTGGGTGTTATGGGAGCGAAGCGACACAAGCAGACCATATTGGACAGTTGCAGCACTTGAGTTTTGAATAAAATATAAAAATAGTCGGAGAGAAAACTGATTTTTGTGATGATTTTCTACAGTTGTGACAAGAAAATTGTAAAAACCACTTCCATGACAACTCATCATGGAAGTGGTCATACTTTCGTGAATTGCCACATCACTTTTCATAAAACATAAATAACCTTAGTCGAATCTACCCCTGGCGCCTGCTTTTCAGTTTCGCTTTGAGTGCTTTGACCCAGAGTGCTTGACGCAGAGTGCTTTGACCCCCCCATCGAAATTAGGGGTGAATGATCTGCCCCCAATTTTGATGGAATCCATTCCAGTGACTGACTGGACTCACCCTCAGATCGCTTTTGGCAGCAGTTTCATGGTGGGTGATCGGTATTCTTTTCTTAAGATTCAAGCAGTGCTTATGAGTCATACTGCTTTGGTTTGCAGGGCATAGTGACATCAAAGGAAACGAGCGTGCTGATAAACTGGCCAGACAGGACTATTTTTACCAAGGTGAGGTGAACTATAGGCTTTTGTCCCCTGACCCCTTGTATAATGCTTCCTGTTTTCCCGCCCTCTTAATTCGTATACAAAGTTGGCCAAAGGAACTCACCCAGTGTTATTTTCTGGGTTATTCAGTGTTAAGTTTCTGCATACTTTAAGAGTTTTTTTTATCCTTACAGTATTATGTATTTGAGTGCCCTGTTTCCATGTATCTATGTCAACAGTAAGACTTAGAAAGTCGGAGCTGTTGAGTTTTGATGGATGGTATTTGTGAAGGCTTAAGGGGCAACTATAATAGAGCGAATACATTCGATTCGTATAAAGCGCCCATAATATCGGTCGATTCAGTTTCGTCAATTTTTCTTTGACTTTTTTTTCGTACGTATTGAGCGCTCCCGGCCGCACATTTCGTACATAAGTTCTGAAATTGGTGGAACCAAAAGGAAGCAGAATCGTTTCTAATTGTTTTATTTTTATGTTTTATGAACAAAATATCGATTCACAAAGCAAATGAAAACTCGACTCGACAGATTAATATTTTTGCCAAAGGCAATTGCGAGTAGCCTGTTTCGCGAAAATGAAGCAAACTTTTCGTCTGGTTATGACATTAGCTTCAGTTTGCTTTCGGCTATAATGGTTGGCTCTTTTGATATCAGAGGTAAATCCCATAGACAATTTCGTATCCAGATGCTCAAAAGATTTGTTTTATTTTGTAAATTCTGAGACTACTACAATTGGTCAATTTTATTTCCAAGCCCTCACTTCATAGCACTTTTTTATTTAACAGTTAATTTCATAGCTAATAAGGTACGAAAGAAAATTTTGCAATTTTCTAATAATTTTTCAAGTTATATAAATAAAACAAGAAAAAGAAAATCCTAACGTCAATTTCATGCAAATTAAAATAAAAATGCGATAAGTGTAGTTAAACATAATTATTAATACAAAACAAAAAACAAAAGCTCTTGCAAGAGCATATATTTAAAGGATCTCATTTCCTAGATTTCTTTTATTTATTTAAGCTTAGTGAATAATAATGTAAGAAAAAAATTAAATTAATTTTATTAAAAGAAAATATAAATATATATAAAATTATAGACAAGAGAAGGGATTTTTTTTAGATAATAATTGTGAATAAGATTTTTTAAAAAAAATTGTGATTTGCGACAAAGAAATTATTGAAAGATAAATAAACACAAGCACAGAAAGAAGAAAACAAACAAAAACACGACGTAGTCAATTTATTTTTTTCAATTACTAGTTTTTAAGATTCATAAGGAATTTAATTTTTATTTTATTAATATAAGCTAAGCAGTGCGTTACGCATGTAAGATCGCGGCTTATAGGTTTGTCACATGACTGCAAATACGCATTTAGGTGAATTTAATTGTTCTTATTTTTTTTTTAGTATTAAGACCAATCATTTAAAAAAAAAATAGTTACATATAAAATCCTTGCCAATATATAGAAAAATTTGAAATAGATCTAAGTAAAATAATGAGCAAATTGTATATGCTATAAGCAACAGCAACTGTATACTTTAATACACACATTGATATAACAAAACTTCAAGAGTAAAAATTGTACACATTTTTGCTTAGTAAAAAATGAAGGCTTTTTAACAATGTGTTTTGAATATTGGAAAATAAATGACTAAAATAAATTGGAAATTGGAAAATTAAGGCCAGAGCAATATTCTTAGCAATACTCTCGTCAACATTGCTGCCTTCAAACGAACATAAAACTTTGTTCAAACTTTGAGAAAACATCTTTGGGTATGATAAATATTGTTGACACTCTGAACCTTTAACGAAGGAAACTGTCAGAAGCGTCGCATATTTTTTTGTCAATTTACTTTCCAATTTCGAAACCTGGTTCCTTCTTTTGCTACCTACAATACATATGAAATATAATAAAATATCGAACCCCTAACGACATTTTACAAGGAAATTACTACAATAAAATATATTAGATAAAACCAAACCAAAATATATACAACAAGAAACCCGCAAGAAATTTTAGAGAAAAAAAAACTTTTGGAACACTTATACATAAAATATTATACTGTATAGCAAATTCTCTATATACATAAATTATCCAAACAAGAGAAACCAAAACTATATACATATTGTACGTATCTCCTGCTGAACTGTGCATCATCCACCAACACCAACCATAAAGGTATTACTTTAAACTTACAATAAATTAAAATATATAAAAAACTATATTTTACTAATGCAAAACCAAAGATGTAATAAACTTAAATTAAGGAATAATATTTACATATTTAGCAAGAGAAATAAAAGAAATAAAACAAAAATCGATGTCCGCGCAAATTAACTACAATTTTTCGCATATTTTTAAATAATTTTTTTTCTAATAATTTTATAGTTTTTAAGAAAATAAAGGCACAAAAGAAAACAATCCAATTAAATTGGATTTAATATTATTTGCCTTTAAATAAAATTAAAGAAAACTACGAAGAAAAAACTTAAATCAAATACATCTGTGTATATTAATAAGAAAATGATTTCTTAAGTTCTATTCTACATACTGTGTGTACAAAAACAAAATATATATGCATATATTTATACATATATGAATTTGTTAAACAAAAAATTTAATTTCCTCGCTTTAAATGGAATTCAAGTAGAGAATATTATAGAGATTAAAAAAAGAAAATACAGACAACAACTCGATACTATATTATTATACATAGAATATGAATTCACATTAATTATATTTATTGTTAGTTGCATTATTGAAAAATAAAAATTTTACGAATGAAAGAACATATTTTAATCACGAAATGATCAATGGACGACGGAATAGATTTGGTCAAAATAAGTAATCAATTGTATTGTAATTTAAAATGTGCGATGCAGAAGAATCATTTTGAGAAAAAAAATGGTAAACTAAAGAAAAAAAATTATTCCATGGATACGTGAAACAAAATGCAAATTATACCAGCGATAATATATTATACAAAAAATAACAAACAGTTAATAACAGTAAAAAAATAAGAGACAATTTATTAAGTATCTTATTTAAACGTAATGATAAAATGATATCTAAAACAAAAAAAGGACTAATAAATAATTTCAATAAGGAAATAAATAAAAATGGAACAATTGTAAGTGAAGAAAATTTATGAGGAATATTCTATTAAAAAGACAAAAAAAACAAAGTGAACAAGAATTATTTAATAAAAATCTTAAACAATAAATTAACTTTTAGTGTTTTTTATTCGAGCTCCAAAGTTTTTTATTTTGCGGATTATAAACACTATGGATCTGAGAAGAGTTTGCATGTCCAGCTGAAGACTGTGGTTAAGGCCTGCTTAAGTTTCCAGAGAAGTTAGAGAGAAGTCTGTACCGAAGTTATTCAATTCGGAGGCAACGAAGGTTAGACACACCACAGCAAATGAGTATAAGCCCGTAAGTTTGTCTTCGTTCAAGCTCAAGAACGTGGAGTTAAATATCTATGTTTATGTAACACAATTATCATTAGCACTAGCTAAAGCAATCACAGGCATACATGAAAAGCAGATTTATTGACACTGCACAGTACAGTATTGCATACAAGTTATAAGTGGTATTAAATGCTTGGTAAGTAACGCACCCCATTGCGTTTATAAGCACCACCATCATCATCATTTTCCGTGACCGCTTATCCTTAGAAGGGTCGCGGAGCGAGGGTGGTTAAATGGTCCCTCCATCGTTCCATCTGCCACCAACTCAAGAGACACAGGCGCGATCCCCAGTCGGGTCTCGGAGATGTTCTTTACCTGATTACACCACCTGCTTCTTGGCCTACCAGTCGGGCGACGCAGTTCCATCTCGGCAAACATAACCTGTGACGGAAGTCTGTAGGGGGGCATGCCAACAACAACGTGTCAAAACCATCAAAGAATTGATCGTTCCACTCGGAGAAGCAGCTGCTCAACACCAAGATTCCTTCGAATACTGACGTTTCTCACTCTCACTCCGCCACAACATCTCCGCGTGATCTCCAGACGGATGTCGGAGATGTTCTTAATCTGATCCCACCATTGAATAAAGAGACAAGGAAGTGGTATTTTTGGGGAAAAGTTAAGCATCAGTTTTGGTTGTGTGAGTGAGGACTACTTATGTGTTGAACCAGGCATGTCATGAGAGACGGCTCGAGGTTCATACGTTTCTGGGAGCTGGCTCTACTTTTGTTTAACATTCCTGAGTTAAGGTGACATTTGTACCCCGATTCGTGATACATTCGATACATTCACTTACAAGTCGATACCCGACATCGGGCGACTAATGTCAAAATAAATGCTTCACTCACACAGACTGTATATGTGAAAAAGTGCTATTCTCATCTCGGCTAACATGTCCTGTCTAGGAAGTCTGTCGCGGGGCATGCAAACAACTATCCAAACCATCGAAGAATTGATCTTTCCATTCGGAGAAGTTGCTGCACAACATTTAGATTCCCACGAATGCTGACGTTTCTCACTCTATCCCTAAGCGTAACACCAGCAACGCACCTAAGAAATCTCATTTCGGCAGCTTGTACCCGCAATCTTATTCTTTCGGTTATTATCAAAATTTCATGACCATAGATGAGGGTTGGAACGAACACTGAATTAAAAAATGAGATCTTTGCTTTCAGTTCGAGCTCAGCTTCCCTAATGAACGCCTGGCGTAGTCCTTTTACTATTGCTCCTGCTTGGCCAATCCTATACAGGATAACTCAATATCACTCCTTCCATCTCTCGCGAAAAAGACCCCGAATTACCTAAACTTCTCTACCTGTTTTAATGGGACTCCATTAATGTGCAGGGTACACTGCACAGGAGTTCGGAAAAAAAACCATCACGTTTACCTTCATCCCAGCTTCACTACATATGGCCGCAAACCCATCCAGTGCTCGCTGAAGTTCCTCCTCAGACGATGCCAGGATAGCTTAATCATCTGCGAAGAGCAGATGGGTTATCCTGACGCCAGCCATTTCGAAAGATTCCTCACCAAGACTGTAGTTCACCATCCAGTCCATATGTGCTATGAAAAGAAGAAGCGGTAGAACACATCCCTGGCGAAGTCCAACGCACACATCAAAAGGTTGGGATTTGACGCTATTTATCCCAACACAGCTTCTGCAGTTCCCATACAATGACTGAAAGGCATTCAGAAGAGGCTCACTCAGTGCATAGCTCCCTGCAAAACTGTCCAAAGTTTATCCCGAGTCTTTTCCAAGTCTACAAAACACGCGTAGACCGGTTGGGCATATTCCCCAGGCGTTCTCAAGAATAACCTTCAGAGTAACATGCTGGTCGGTTGTGCCTCTGCCAGGCCGAAAGCCGCATTGCTCCTCCCGAGAGAAAGGCTCGATTACTGCTCTGGAACGCGCTTCCAACACCTTCGCGATTACTTTTCACGGATGACTTAACTAATATACCCCTACAGTTAGAGCAATTTCTCTTGTCCTCATTTTTGAAAATGGGCACTATAACTCCTGTTTGCCAATCGCTAGGTTCTATTCCGCTTTCCCAGGCCACCTTAATGATACGTGTTAGCCATTTAACACTTTCTTCACCCATTGCCTTCAGCATTTCTGGCCGGATTTCATCAACTCCATCAGACTTACTAACTCTAAGCGATTTAATTACGGCAGTGACTTGATCTAGCCACTAGTATTTTTCCTGCGCCAGTATTTGCCACTCTTCTTTGATTCTGCAGACAAGGACTTTTCAGAAAACGGTAAAAATTCTGTTTTTATTTGGCATAAGTTTACCGTAGGTCCAAGTGGAATGTATTGGATTTTTTAAAAATTGTCGGTCTCGATTAGTTTAGAAGTTATAAGCCAAAGAAGTTCAAAAAGAGTGTAACTTTAACATACCCTTAAATAGCCATAGGCGCCTGCCAGATAACTGGCGCCTACCCTTAGCGGAGCGAAGAAGTCCTAAGCTAAGCAATGCGAAAAAAAGAAGTTGAAATCCTTTAAACCACCCAAACACTATTGTCTCCAAAAGCAAATTTATTTAACAGCGAATCTTGACAGATTTTTATAGCATACTCTTAGGCAGAAACTAAAAGTCTAACATGAGGTACCTTGTATGGAAAAATTGAAATTTTGAGTAGCTGTAACTTTTAACCTAAATTAGACCGATAATTTTTAATAACATATTCATAATCAGGACACTTTAATAACAACTAAATTCCACTTGGACCTACGGTAAACTTGTTCCATTTATTTTTTTTCAATGGGCTTAAAAACTTAAGATTGGAACAGCAAATTAAAGTTAAATTATAGTTTAACGTGGAAAGTTTTGGGGTAGTTCTGATTGCTTTCAATATTTATGGATTGTGGCCTGCGGAATCCGAATCTGAGATTTCCAACAAAACTTCGTGGCGGAACACAAAAAGTGCATCTTCTTGCAGGTTTTTGCATATAACTCAGAAAAAATCAATTTTTCGTGAAAACATTGGTATAAAATTTTTAAGTACCAATTTTCTAACAAAAAGTTGATAGTTTAGGAGTAATATGTAAAAAAAAAAAATAAAATAAATAAATAGAGTGGCGCAACAGCTCGAGGTGAACCAGGGCCAACTTCTCAACAATGTATGCTGTGTGTGTTAATTTTTTCACATACAAGGGGACCTACAATTTTTTGCCGAATCCGAACGGCACTTTGAGAAGTTTTTCAAGACAAATGATACTCTCGGAGGGCTTGTCAGACCCTCGCGGAGGTGGGGACCGTGAAAAAGAACTAGTCTTTTTTTTTCAGGTGACGATGGCAGGATTCGAACCCAGGCCTCCGGCGTAGTAAGCACACACACTAACCACTACGCCACGGCACCCCACAATATGTAAAAAAAAAAAAAAAAAAAAAAAAAAAAAAAAACTGTAAAAAACTGCATAAAAATTAATTCTTTAAACTTTTTCGAATTTTTTTTTATTGTTGCGCCACGAAATTTTGTTGGGAACTGTCAGATTCGGATTCAATAGCCCACATTCCATAAATATTGAATATTTCTGGAATGCAGATTAATCTCAAAAATTAAATTTGTAAGACTTAAAACGAATTTGTACGACTCCCTAAGTTAAAATATTTTCCGAGTTGTGCAATTTTTGGAAAAAGGCGTTTTCAGATATTCAATCTTAACAAGGTGTGTATAGAAAGTTGGAAGAAATTCACCAATAATTGACATAATTTTTTACAGAGTTGGAGTGATAAACAACTTACTTAATCAAAATCGTCTTAAACGTTTAAGGGACTAGAAATCTTTAAGAAATCGTTTTCGAAAATGTTTTTCTCAGTCAGATCTTCAAAGTTTGTGAATGTTCGAAAATTTCAGAAATCATACTATGCGCGTTATTTATTTTAAAATTATACTTTATACCATTTGGGAGATAGAGGAGGAGACATACGTTCTTATGACCTTTTTTATAATTTTTTAAATTTCAGTTCCATAAAACAACTATTTCAAGTCCATAAAGCAACTAGCATTGGATGTTTTATACTGGTTTTTGCGTAAACGTTAAAACAAACTCTTTTTTTTACACATTTCGTTTTTTAAATAGGCCTCGAAAAACTTAGGTTGTAGATTGTAGATTGCAGAAGGGAGGTGGTATAATAAGTCCCAGATCACTGCGACGGCCACAAGTGGGCATCATGGATGAGCTTAACGTATATCATGGATGATGCCGCAGTTTGTTATAAGGCTGTCCGCTACTTCAAGGTAGAACTTACGTAGAAAACGTTGACGTCTTTTTATCAAACAGTTAATGTCACATAAAATGTTCTCTGTTGTTTCAGCGTCTTCGTTGCATAGTCTGCAAGTGTTGTCTTGCCCTATAGACCCATGGTCACCAGGTGTTTCCTTACTCGACAGTGCCGACATTGTGAGGAAGCCTGTGACTAATCGAATCTGACTTCTACTTAATTGTAAATAAGTTGTTTATTAGTTGTTTTGTTCCCAGTTTAGACGATCTAGGAATGTGACCTTAAAGTTGTGTCGGAAGTTATAGCGTGGTAAACATTTGTCTGTTTAATGTATTCCAAGTAGTTCATTTTCTCTGAACTATTTTGGAATTTGATTCATCTTCTGTGATAAGCATATAAGCGTTGACCATTGCTTCTTTCATGAGTTCTATATGAAGTAGTGGGATGTTTTGAATAACCTCAAGTGCAGCTATTGGTGCAGCTTTCATTGCCCTAGTTGCATAGACAAAAGCTAGGGTCTTAGGCTGGGCATAGGCTAATTCAATACAATTTTGTTGAGTTAGCCTATGCCGACCGCTGCGTTGCTTTATACCACCAAACGGCTGGCGGTGGCTGCATACGTGATGATTGTTTGGTATTGCCATCCACGGTGTCATTTTGGGGTTAAGTCCCCAGTTTTTACCAAGTAGACTTTTGCTGGTCCATAAGGACACCCTGGCCCTGTCAATTGTTTTAGTAAGCTGAGAGTTTCATGTAAGTTTTTCGTCTAGTATGATTCCTAGACATTTGACTTCCGTTGAGAACACTATTTTTTCGCCGAAGCTTTTCTTAGCCTTTCTCGTGTTCTTGTTTTGGTGAAGGCGGCTAAACTAAGGTAAGAAACGGAAATTTAGAAATATTTCAACGCAATTTAACAATTTCAAAATTAAGCGCTTAAAACTACGCTTAAAATTAAGTTAAAATACTAGAAAATTTTTAAAAAGTTCTTTTCGAAAATGCTTTTATGTTTTTGAGTTAAATCTCAAAAGGGTTAGAAACTTTTAAGCTCTCTATAATTTTCCTTAAAATTATAGACAATTTCTGATTCTGATGCGTGTAATTTTTTTTATTTGATTTCTCTTAATTGCACCGGTTATAAGGGGGAAGGGGGCAAACGTTTTTTTATGCATTTTAGCGATTTTTTTCGAAAATGCGTCAAAACGGCATTTTTAAGATTTACTTTGAATTGTTTTATACGTGTGTTCAATAATGGCTTTGTGCACTAAGCGGTTCAAAAGTTATTGAGTCGCCGACACTCTTCGCATAACTAAAAACAAAACTGCATGACTCACTATAGAAAATAAAGACATGACAATACTTAAAAAGGAGCTTCAACTTCCGAAGCAAATTGAAGCCGAGACTAATGTCCCAATCCCACGATCTATAACCATTTTCACAAAGTATTTTTATTACTTAATAGGGCTGGAAATCCCTGTACACATTTGCACACATTCTCACACATTTACCTCTGTGTGAGAGAAAACGTCTTCCACTTTATTGCGATATGCCCTATTTCAAAAGAACTACGCCTAAGGCACTTTGGATCTACAGTGTTAAAGGAGGGGAGAACATTAAACATTTTAAATGGAAACTATGGTTGGAGCGCCTTGTACGACTACATCTCAAATGCCTTAATGTATCGAAGATGTATAAGAGAGGAAAGTTTTTAATTTTGAAACCGATCTAACCAGTTTTGCTGTATAAAATGTTCAAGTTTAAAGTCTGTATTTGAAATTTGTAAAATTGATCAAAATCATGTTTTATGCAGGGAATTCAAATGTCAATCTGGTAGACGGTCAATATTGACCAAACCTAAACGGACTAGTAAATTTATTGCAATTTTTTGTATAAACCTGCTTTTTATGAACTCAATAAAAGTCCTAACTAACCTAACTTACTAACTGTTTAACTGTCTTCGACAAAGTCCTACTCGTGTGTCTTTGAAGACGTAAGCCCCTCCCTTTTTCCATGGTTTAAGTATATTTAACTAATTGTTGCCTTATGTTCTTATTTTAATTTTTCTTCGCGAAGATTTTCGGGAAGCAAAGAATAAATTAAATTCAACTGCACAACACAACTCGTTCTCATTGCTCGTTTAATTTCCAGATGCTTCAACAAGAATATCATCCGCAGGACGAAGAGATAAGTATACCTATAATACCAACAAGCAAATAAACAAATTTCCGTATGTAAAAATTGTGCTTTCGAAAGTTCATCCAAACCTTGGAATTAGCATCAATACGACTCTACTGCGTCCATGCATTGTTGGCCTGCGAATCTACATTACTTTTACATTTGTTGCAAAAACATAATAAACTGCAATCGTGCATTAACAAAGCTCTGCTCGACTCTTACACTGATCCGATGCCACAAATGCCAAAGGATACAAGTAAATGCACTTATCAAAGTTTAAAAGGACTTTCGTTCGTTTGGGAAAAATCGTGGTGACTCTCGTAATGGAATACACATGCATCATACGGTAATCATCGATGTATTGAATTTCCAATCACTTTTTTCTCCGCCTTACAACCTTACGACAACGACGATACACAAAATGTCCTTAATCCGATATCGCAAATGTCGTTAAGAGGATACAAGAATGGAAACTCAGAAATAACCGATATACCACAGTTGAATATTGGTTTTCAAATAAAGTCCGGAAATTCAAATTTAAGTAATCTCTCCACGAATTGGAGAAATAAACGAACGAAATCGATTACCCATAACATGGGTAGATTCAGAAACTACTATATGAAGTTGTATAGTGTCCTGTAGCAGAGCTCTGTGTGCCCATGTCCACTCTTCTTCTGTGTTTGCTGAAATTTACATGAAAAACATTGCACATGAGTTAACTCTGGTTACGCCTGGTGACTTCTGACTGGGTAGGTAAACTATATCCTGGGAATTGTAATCACCAAGGGATACTGTAAGGGCTTGAAAATGAAACAAGTTTTGTAAGAACTTACTTTAGAACAGGGACATACACTGAGTGACAATGTAATTGTGTCAATGATCAACTCGAATAAAAAATTTTCACTTTCCTGAAAGTAGTTCCTCAACAGATAAGATGAGAATTTCTTAAAGGAATATTTTTCCAAAGATGGTATGCAACATGTATGAAGGATAATCGCGATTTTCGTGGAAGTGAGGGGCTCAAAGCAAGGCAGATGTAGGGCTGTCTAATGTCACAGACAAGTTTATCCAATCTTCCACCTTATTAACTGGAGCTTTGCATATGAACGCGTAAAGGCCCCCTCACTCTGCAGCATTTGGGAGCAAATTTGAAGCGATACAATGACAAAAAACTAGTCAAAGTTGCAATGCATCCATACAAATTTTCTGTTTTGCTTGGCTTGTAGACCCGGCGTCATCATCGGTCTGTATATTTTAGAATGATTCCAAGACATAAAATGTACAGACACGTGATAAGAGAATGACAAGTAGACCACTTCTCTTTTTCACGGTCTATACAGTCTGATACTGTATACGGCATCTACTTTCCGTGTTTATTGTAATGACCACTCTCCACCTTCTCTACATGTGTTCCGCTCACTCTCAGAAATTAAATCATTATCTTCAAGCTTTCTTCTATAACGATCTATGCGATTATAATATGAAAGATCTCACGCTTTATAACAAGGTCAAAATGGTTACTTTCTAAATCCACGTCCTACCACAATAAAACTCCATAGGTCTTAATGTTTCCGTTTTTTCATAGCCGACCTTACCTAACCTAACCTTACCTAATTGGTGTTTCGGAAAAAATTTGGTACCCTTGGCGAAACACAGAAAAAACCTAAAGTTAAATGCAAAAAAAAATTAAAATGATCTAAAGCAATTGTCTTACAGTGTATTCCTGAACAGTATGGTGAGTATGCTTCACCTTTAAAAAAAGACATCAATAGAGACTGCTTATTTGGCTCAATTGGCCAAAGTATGTGGGTGAGTTCAAAAATTTTCTTCGCTTTTTGGACAAAACTGAAACACCCAAGTTACATACGGTTGTTGCATTCGTTGAATAGAAAAATTGCCCTACTTTGCTCGCGGAGGAAAAAAACACCCCATGTGAGATTGCCTATATTTGCACTTAGACAAGGACACAAGGAAAGTTTTTGAAATAAAAAAAATATCCAACAACGCCAAGTTTCTCATCTTCTTTCGCAGAATAAATGTATCTCAACTATTTTATTTGAAAAGTTTCACTGAGAGGCTCATTGCCAGAGCAGTGCAGCAGTTCATATGTGGACGAAGTTTTTACTTGACCAACAAGGACGATACCAGTATTGACATAGAAGAAGTAAAATGTGTGTTTCGAGGTAAAATCTTACTCAAAAAAGATTGGTTATATTACGGGCTCTGCAAAAATAGGGGAAACTGAATTTTGTGAAAAGTATATAGCAGAAGTTAATAAGCGGGCTTTTGAAACTATATAATACTGAAGAAAACTTTGTTCATATGTGTGTATACACTAAGAGTTATAAGTGGAAGCTCTCCGAGGGTATTCGTATTAGCCTTGAATCAGTATCCTTAGAAACGATTTGTCTAACTTTCTAAGTGGAACTCTAATCATTGAAACAATTTTGAAACTTTCGCCTTCGGGAAATGCGTTCCTGTCAAGTTCAAATTCTCTCCCGCATTTAATGTACACACATCAGCAGCTACGTCATATAATTGAATTTTACTATAAGCTCAATACTCAACTTATTCACATAGCACTGAAATGCACCAAGGATCTATTTCGAAACCAACTTAGTTATTAAAGCAATTAGATTGTTTTCAATCTTGTTTCCTTACCAGGAAGTCCATACCACAAAATCCACTTAAATTACACGATTTCACGGTTTTCAAATTGAGATGCGCAGAAATTGCAGAAAGTTCATTTTGGAAATCATTTCAGACACTTTCAAAAAGTAATAAAATTAAGGTTTAATTTAGTGAATTTGTTTTAAGTCCATTGGGATTGCGATGGACGTTCTCATATGCAGTGAACTAAAACATTTGACAGAACTTGGAGACTTTATTTTTTAAGGACAAAAATTTTAGTTTTAGACGCCTTAACATTGCAGCATTAATGTTCCTCATACACTTATACAGGGTTTTTGGGTTTTTCAGGAAGTAATTCCTATCCTTAAATTTTAGCAAAATCAGTAATTGAGTGCAACAGTGCGGATGTAGTAGCTTCGGTCTGTCTGTATCTTACCGCGGTAAATGTCATTCCTATTCCTATTATTTTTCTCAACACTATTCTGATTCCCATTTCTATTTGCCTGGCCATTTGTGTACATATTTACATTCTATCCCATAGGGTAGGAGGTAATATTAAGTTTGATTCATAGTTTGTAACATAGAGAAATGATTACCCGAGACCCCCAAGACCTAAAGGGCATATGATTGAGACCGAATTGTAAATCGAATGAGCCATGTCCGTTCGTCCGTGTGTCGGTAGTTTTTAGGTCTTAAATTTTGAGCCAGGCACTGTAAACTAGATATCTGCACATGAAAGTTAGAAATTGCTAATATCTACAACTTTTGTCAAATAATTATACCCGACCCAGGGTATATTAAGTTTGATGTATAGTTTGTAACGCAGTGAAATAATCACCGTAGACCCCTAAGACCTTTTAGAGATATGAATGGGACCGACAGGAGAATCGATTAAACCATGTCCGTCCGTCCGTCCGTCCGTATGTAAACATCTTTTAGGCCTTAAATTTTTAGGGCAGAGAGCTGAAATTTTGTGGGTTGGTTGGAAGTCCAGTCCTTCAGATCAAGTTTGAAAATAAGCTGAATCCGCCCACAGACACGCCCACTACAGGCCTGTATGTGCGACCATCTCTAATTTAAAAAAATACATTTTGCAAATTTTAGCTATGTTACAATGGCGCTAGCACATCCATTTTTGGTACGTAACATTGCCTTATAATTGTCTTTAAGGTAGCCAAAAAATTTTAGCTTTTTTATTGGCCACGCCCACTTTTTAAGGGATTTTAGCTTAAAATGACTGTTTTTCAATAAATATATATGAAATTTGACAAAAAATTATATAACAAAAGCTGTAGATATTAGCATTTTCTAACTTTTATGTATATATTGTATGTGCGTCCGCCCACTTTTGTGGGCGTGGCGTTAAAAAAAGTGATTTTTTTAGTTAAAAAGGCGGAGTTTTAGGCCGAAATGTATGCAACCACCTAGTATAAAACATTCAACAGTTATATTTTTATTAGCCGCCCATTTTTTCTTTTTGGTATGGTCGGGTATGTTGCAATCCGTTGTAGATGGATTGAAGCTTTTGCATACCCACTGTTGCACTTTCCCACTTGTTTTTTGTCAAATTTCATATATTTTTATTAAAAAACAGCCATTTTAAGGTAAAATCCCTTAAAAAGTGGGCGTGGTCAATGAAAAGGCTAAAAAAAATTGCAACTTCAAAGGCAGTTACAAGGCAATGCCACATACCAAAATTGAATGCGATAACGCCAGTGTAACATAGCTAAAATTTGGAAAAGTATTTTTTCAAAATTAGAGATGGTCGCACATACAGGCCTGTAGTGGGCGTGTCTGTGGGTGGATTCAGCTAATTTTCAAACTTGATCTGAAGGACTGGACTTTCAGCCAACCCACCAAATTTCAGCTCTCAACCTTAAAATTTAAGGCCCAAAAGTTGTTTACATACGGACGGACGGGCGGAAGGACGGACATGGCTTAATCGATTCTCCTTTCGGTCCCATTCATATCTCTAAAAGGTCTTAGGGGTCTACGGTGATTCTTTCACTGCGTTACAAACTATACATCAAAACTTAACATACATGTCGTAGGGTGCTTAAATTTGATACGCAGTATAGTTGCTTAAATGTATTGAGATTGGCATTTCAAAGAGGTAGAAAAACCTCCTTATGAGGGCGTGGTTGCATTTCATTTTCACTTTAATAAACGATTACATATATGCAATATTTTTGCATGCTTAATATGTTACATACTTCTGCATAGGTACTTTCAACTTATTCAACTTATCAAAAATTAACAACATTTTACACAAATTACAAATTTAAACAATAATTGTACACTTAGACTTCAACAAAGGCCTACGCGACGCTCAGTGCTCGACGGTTTTATGCTTTACGATTTTTTAATTGATTCATGAACTCAATCGGAAATTGTATGGAAAATAAAACCAGTAAGCGGGTTACAATCCTCTTAGGCGAATCGTTTGACATCCCATTCCAATTGACCCCTGTCAAGCTCCAAATTGTGTCATGAATCTTGGTTGTTTTAGTTTTTATTTATTTAAATTGCATTTCTAGTTTTTCACTTAAGAATCTACTTCAACAAAAAAGCGTCGTGGCATCACCCCCTTTTCAATAAAATTGCAACAATAATTTAGGCTTAAAAACTACCGCCACACGGACGGACCGACGCGACAGACATATGGCTTATTCAACTAACATTTTGAGTTCGATCATATACCCTTAAGGTATAATGGGTATACGATCATTATTTCTCTATGTTATAAACTATGAATTAAATTTAATGTACCGCCTTTCCTATGGGATGGGTATAAAAATAAGAATTTATCGGATAATATACACATAACTTATACTAACTTAAAACTATCATATACTAAAGTCAATTTCATTATTTTTAGTTTTATTACTTAAGATATATATTTTTTTGTTCTTAAAATTTATATTTTGCAACGCTTAAAATGTCACCTTTGATAGGCTAAATACTAGCTAAACCAGTGTTAATGCAAATCTTTTTGATAGTCTCTATCCGCTCCAGAAAAAGTCATTTATATTGCTAACATGCGAATTTAAGATATGTTATGCTGTTAATACTTAGTCCTTCTTCTAAGCAGCGAGCTGTATATGATGGACGCTTGTGCCTTCAGCCCAATTAATCCATTGCATCCATTACGTCTAAGTACACAACTGCCCAACGAAGCTGTGAAAAGTTGGCCAGTTCCCAAAGACAAACACCAGCTAAGGAGCTTTCGCGGTCTTGCTACGTACTATAGGAGGTTTGTCCAGGATTTCGCCGGGATTGCAAAGGGTCTGCACCAGCTGACTGAGAAGGAAAGACGCATGAGTGCGAAAGAAGCTTTCAGCATCTTAAGCAGCGACTTTGCGAAGCACCGATACTAGCTTACCCCACATCCGGCAAGATATTTATTGTGGATGCAGACGCTAGCAATGTGGGTGTTGGCGCAGTATTGTCGAAATTGCATGTTGGGCAGGAGAAAGTGGTAGCATACTTCAGTAAAGTTCTAACCCGAGCAGAGAGAAACTACTGTGTTACCAGGCGAGAACTCCTTGCTCTTATACTGGCGACAAAACATTTCCAGAAATACCTGAGTGGCCAGAAGTTTATTTGCGTACAGACCACGCCGCTCTCAAATGGTTACTTCAGTTCAAAAATCCTGAGGGCAATTGCAGGCTTTTGACTTCGAGATACAACATCGCAAAGGGAAACTGCACTGCAACGCGGACGCGTTATCCCGGAGACCATGTGAGCCCAACTGTAAGTATTGCATGCGACAAGAGGAAAAGGACGAAGGTGGTTCTGTCCAGAAAATAAGAGCGGAACCTGCAGAAGGCTGAAGGAACTTTGCAACGCACAACAAGAAGACCCTGACATTGAGTTAATCCTTGCATGGAAGGAATTTATGGAGAAACCGAGCGCATGGGATATATCTGACAGAAGTCCCACATTAAACGCATATTGGACGCAGTGGGACTCTCTCCATGTACAAGATAGCGTTCTGCGAAGAAAATGGGAAATGCCGGATGGAAGATCCTTTAAAATGCAGCTTGTCGAAATTACGGGAAATGCACGATGGAGTGTCCGGTGGGCACTTGGGCATCAACAAAACGTTTTTAATGGGTACATCCGAAACTCAAATTCGGATTTCCCACTGAAGACCCAACATGCGAAGAGGACTATGTGGTGGACCTTAGAGAAAGGATTTACGACATACACCAGAGAAGCAGAAGCAATATAAAAGTTGCAAGCGACTGCATGAAGACCAGGTACGAAGCGCGAGCAACAGCACCCGAGTTTAACAAGGGGGGACCTGGCATGGCTCTGCAACCCACATCGTAAAAAGGGAAGATCGCCAAGGCTTCACTAGGGCTGGGAAGGTCCATACCAAAAAGTAACGCGAAATAATGATGTCGTCTTCCGAATCCAACGAGGACCAAGAGCGAAGATGAAAGTTGTGCATGTTGATCGCCTACATCGCTACCACGGAAGCAATGATGCCATTCCAGTCATCTGACAGAAAACTGCCGTTCGAAGTTTGAATTCATTATCGAATTTGCCCTCCATGAACTTAACGGAAAAGTATCTACCAATGGAAAATTACAGCTTAGAACCGTCGAGAACATGGTGAATTTGTATAAATACACGGATGACAGGACGACAGTTATATTTTAAACGTTGACTTGTGAAAATCGTTTACTAGTCATTTATGTGACTAGTAAAATAAAAAATT
Source organism: Neoascia interrupta (assembly GCA_947623515.1). Classification (NCBI taxonomy): domain Eukaryota; kingdom Metazoa; phylum Arthropoda; class Insecta; order Diptera; family Syrphidae; genus Neoascia; species Neoascia interrupta. The sequence continues at coordinate 148,422,757 of OX392462.1, forward strand.
ATCGAATTGAAATAAAGCGTGGAATTCTAAATTAGCAAAGTTTAATGAAGTGTGATTTGAATTTAAATTAGTTTTGTTTGATAAGCAAAGTGTTTCATTGTGTGACTCTTAAAGTGAAATTGAGTTTTATTCGACGAACCCCAGGCAAAAACATTACAATAGTGATGCGTCGTACTCCTGTCCGGAACCTAGCCGTCAGAGTGCCATAGTACTCCAAGGAGTGTTGTCGTGTTTTAAAAACCCGAATCGCCAAACGTAAAAAAAGCGCCAGAAAAGCACCAAATTTTAAAATTTTTCATTCAAAATTTAAAAGCATTAACATCAAATTAATTTGCGAAACTCGTAATTTTATAACGGAAATATAACTTTTATTTTCATTTGGCGTCGCCAAATGAAATTTCGAATCGCCCGTTTGGCGATAAATCACCACATCTGACAAGCCTGCAAGGTTTTATCAGCATGGCTACACAATTTCCATACAATTTTCATACAATTTCCATGTTCTCTTATTGTTTTCGACAAGTAAATGCAAATATGTGTGTAAAAATATTATACCTTATTTTAGAACTCACTCTCCTCTTTTATAGAGGTAGAGAGTTGCAAAAAGGCAGCAAAATCTTAAATTAATTTCGCGTTAAGCAAGTCGTCCTAATTAAGTTACGCGAATCTTAACCTATTTCAGCTATAAGATCCGAAATGCCATTCATTCGTTATTAGCACTATGGCCATTAAGCTTTCTTTCCGGAAGCATAATGTTCCACCAGTGCTAAAAGAAGCCAGAGAGAATAAAAACCATTTTGCACCTTTCTGCATTTTTTGAAACAAAAGAGGAATTAGAGACTCTTCAACTTCAACCTAATTAAGCTTTAAAGTTGAATACTCGACAGGTCACTGGTGGCCATTCAAAGAAAGACCATACGAATAAAAGTTGTTCTCCCTGCCTGACCATTGTTCTCTCCGTAGAAAAATTATGTGCGGCAGGCGGGAAAAAAATATCCCTATAGTCAAAAGTCCTGATTTGGGGTAACCGCATGCAAAACTTGCCATTCTAAACAACTACCAAGCTAGTGTACTTGCTGTCCGAAAGAGGAAACCAAAAATGTACCATCATGTAGCATTTTCGTATTTTCATTCGGATGTCCTGTTTCTTATACGTACCTACCTACACATTTCCTATTCCAGTTTTTTATTTGGGAGTTTCTTTTGAGTGTATGTTAGGAAATTGCTCCGCGAAAACCACAATTTTGAGCTGGGTAAACAGAAAATACAAACCAAACTGCAGCCGGTTCAGAACACGCGGTGTGGTCAGCTGAACTTTGTGAAGACCAAAAAATAATGTTGTCCTCTGTATTGTTTACGTATTTTGTTTTTTTTTTTTTAATTTTGGTTAGAAGAAATGAAAAATGGATATCTTCTTACGGTGACTGGTTTCGTTAGGTTTAGTTAAGTGTAGTTTTGTCGAAGAGGTTAAGTTTGAAGAAACTGCAAATGATCTTATTAAATTTAAGGAATTCAGTAAACGGTTAGAATATTAAAAAAAAGATTTAAATAAATACAGCTGCAAAAATAAAAAGTTTGCAAGAGAAGAAAACGTTTTTATGCCCGACCCAGGGCATTTTATTTTAATGCAGAGTTTGCCAATCGTTAAAATAATAACCGTAGATCTTTATGACCTTTTAGATATATGATCAAGCCATTTCTGTCCGTGTTATGCAGTTTTAGGTCTTTAAAATTAAGCAAGAAAACTGAAATATGGAGTGAGGCTAGGTTCTTATTTTTTACAGATAAAGTAAAATTGATAAAGCGCGCTCACAGCCACGACCACAATTCTCTTGAAAAACCTGATTTTTTTGGGAAAACTCATTCTAAGTCGAAAAAAAACAGTGAGGAAGTGCTACAGTGTGTACGCAGAAGTTACAGCCCGTAAAACGGACCGTTGGTTGAATACCCCCTTTTTATCCCCCATTGTAAAATGTTGATCTTATTGTTATTTTTTGACATTTTATAAGTAGTGCAAACTCCGAAAAGTGGCGTGGTCCAAGCGCCCCTAATTACAAACTATCAATTAAAACACAGATACTTCCAAGTTACGCTTAAAAATGCAATTTATTTGAAAAATCGACCCCTAAAAGGGGGTGTGGCTAAAAACTTTGTATAAACGAAATCTGGATTGAAGCCTCGTTTACCTAACCTGCAAATTTTTTTGTTTCATGCTTTTCTAAATTAGGCTTGGCCAGTCGAAACAACATTTTTCTTTAAAATTTTCTTCAATTCTGCCTCCAAATGTGGGCGTGGCACAAAGTCAGTTCAACAAAATGTAGAACTAAGCGTTTTGGATTTAAAAACAGGTTTGCGTAGAATAGAGCGCTTATAGTAGAGAATGTGATTTTTTTCGATATTATTTCTGTTTTCAGCTCTTGGCGACAACTCGCAATGTGTTGGTTTTTAGCATGCACAAAGCAACAAGTGCAGTGATATATTTGTGATCGACATAACAGAAATAGTTTTATTTTAGTAGCTAGGCAACTTGTTTCGTTTTTAAAAAGCACCTTTTCTGCTCTTTGAAAATATCTTTTAAAAATCTCTTAACAGAAATTGAATGTTTTTGGGCAGATACTTTCCAATTTCCTACCTCAAAACGCAAATCGGCATTTCGTTTTGCTTATATGTTACGTGCGTACATTGACGTAAAGTATCTTAAAATTTTGAAAAAGCATGGCAACATATATTAACGTACGCACGCATTGACACAAAATCGCGATTCTAGGTTTATACCTTACCCATTAAGTTAAATGTTTAGTTTGGAATGGAGTGATCGAGACCGAGAACAGAATCGACTATCTTAATGTAAGCATAAGGGCGCTGCAAAGCAGCCGCGCTCATACTAATTTATTTCAGCCGGTCGTATAAGAAGCCAAAAAAAAACTTGTTCCTTATTAATTTTCGGGCCTCAAGAATACAAGCCTCGGCTGAAGCGTTATGGTATCCATCCGCTATAGATGACCCAGCCATCGCAGCCGTTGCACTCTGACTCTATCGGCTAGGTCAGTGTCACTGCGTACAGCTCGTTCAGTTCGATGTTATTTGTTTCCGGGACCAAAAATAACCCGAATGATTTTTCTCTCGAAGCAGCGTAAAGCATCCTGATTCACCATGTGGACATACAGGCCGTTCTTGTTTGGTGTACATATATAGATAAGTTTTCATTTACCAAAAATTAATACTCGAGTTTGAAGCAAATTCGAGCTGGCGTACCCCAGGGCCTTCTCGGTCCGACCCTGTTCCTGCTCTACACAAGAGACATACCTCTAGATGACGAGACAGTCGTGGCCACGTTTGCGGACGATACGGCCTTCCTGGCAACAGGTGAATCAGTCGAGTCATCAACGAGAAACCTCCAACGAGCATTGGACAGAATTTGTGTCTGGACGAAGACTTGGCGAATCGCTGTTAACGAGAACAAGTCTAGGCATGTGAATTTTACTTACAAAAGGGTTAACAATTTACTTCTGTTCATAAATTCTGCACAAATACCTTATGCAAATGAAGCGAAATATCTAGGGACGGCACTGGTCGCTAAACTAAGGTGGAAACCACACGTAAAGAAGAAGCGTGACGAGCTCGATATTAGGCTCAGGGAAATGAATTGGCTTATCGGAAGATTTTCCAAATTAAGCATAAATAACAAACTGCTCTTGTACAGGCAGGTGTTAAAGCCGTCCTGAAAATACGGTATACATCTTTGGGGTGGTACCAAGCCGAGCAACATATCCATGTTGCAGACTTTCCAAAACAAGACACTAAGAGCAGTTGTGAATTCTCCATGTTATATTAGGAATAGTGATATTCACAAAGATTTAGGAATAGCTACCGTGAGCGAAGAAGTAACAAACTTTGCTCGAAAGCTAAATGCTCGCCTTCATGTTCATTGCAACAATGAAATAATCCGCACACTCAACGAGACTCTTAACGATGTAAACATTGAGCGACGACTACAAAGAACAAGACCCTTCAATCTAGCGACTAGCCGCACGAACGAACGGTTTAAGTAGATGCATTCACTGGATAACAACCAACCCAATGCGATAAACACTACGGAAGCGTAAACTACTTGTTAAGTTAACTTAGTTGTAGTCAAGAAGAATTATGAGAGAGCGAAAATTTACTACTATGTAGTGCGTTCTGGCAGTTTCATAGTGTCTCTCATAAATGGGTGGTTTTTTAGCACGTGGAAATCGGGCATAACCAATATCGGCTATTTCGGTATTATATACCTGCTATAGTGGGCGTATTGGTATCTTTGAAAGATTTTGAACTTTTAGCCTCCGTCCACCCTAGTATAAAAAAAAATATTACCAAAATTTTGCAAAAAATTATTCCTTTAAAATAAAAAAAAAACGCGGTGTGTTAAAATCAGTTTAGGCAAATCGTTGGATACCCCATCCCAATTAGGTGAGTGTGTTAATTATTGTGTTAACAATTGTGTTAATAAACAACACCCCTTAGGAAGTCAATAAATAGTCGACGAGACGTCGGGAAAAAAAATGAAATAAAAGTTTTATTTTTCTTTTTTTGTATTTAAAAAAATAAGGACCGGAAAGCCCTTTTTAAATATGTCAAAAATTCGGTTTTTATTTAAGTACGCCCCAAAACTGGACACAAAAAATTCCAATAAGTTAGTGTACCGATCCTAGCCCATAATGCAAGATTATTGATTGCAAGCAAACACATTGCATACAAACATGTATCGTTTGTAAGACGGGAATAAAAATTAATTCAAGTTTTTTGAAATACCAATCTCAATACACTTAATGCAAGGAGACTGCATACCAAATTTCAGCATCCAAAGACAATTAGGATAGTTCATGCTATTAATTAAACTGGGTGTGTCAGTGGGCGGATTTTTAAACTGTTTACACTTGTACTGCTTCGGTACCTTGAAAAAAGTCCGAAGTTTAAGTCCCTTAATCAAAATTTAAGGCCGAAAAACCAGTTTCGCTGAAAATAGGTTACCTATTCATTTTCACATTCATAGGTTACCTTTTCATTGCCGCTAATCCGTCTCGTGTCCTGCTGTTCGATCAGTTATCGTTTGATATTTCTGATATTTTTTTGTACATATGATGTGAATTTGGTTAAAACTGTTATGCCTGATACATTTAACTATAAAGATTTTAGCTCAATTGACCTACTTGTCCTCCAAGCTGCTACTTTTTCAGAAGTTCGGTCCATAAAAATCCGTAGCAACATGTACAGTAAATGGAAGCATTGGCCATCTACTAGAAACTGGTCTGATTACAAAGCGGCACGTAACTACTCGACTTCTATAGATAGAATTTCTAAAAAAAAACTTCTACGCTTCCAAATTGAATCTTTCGCTACCGACTAAGAAACTTGGGAGCAATATTCGTCAAATCGGTGCTCTAGACCTACCAGTGACGCCAAATGTACTCTAGATCCCATCGAGTTAAACAATTTCTTTGTTGTTGAAGGCGCCAGTTCATGCAACTTTGACTTTAGTCAAAATGAAAATCTTACTGTGCCAAGATTTGACGATTTTGTAGTAGCAACTGAAGAGGACATTTTTCAATGCATGGCAGCGGTCAAGTCTGACTCTAAGGGTGAGGATGGAAAACCTATGCGTTTCATTAAATTTGTATTGTCACAAATTGTCTCCCATCTCACGCATGTCATCAACTGGTGTATTATCACCCCATCCTTTCCACATTGATGGAAAATTGCAAGAATTTTGCCAATAGCTAAAAAAGCCAATCCATCATCCCCTGCTGATTTGAGACCTGTAAGTATCCTACCGTGCTTGTCAAAGGTCTTCGAGAAGATAATGTCAGTGCAGATAACAAAGCATTTATCATTGCACAATCTGCTGAGCCCCCGGCAATCTGGTTTTAGAGCTAACCACAGCTGTTCCACAGCGACGGTGAACTTGCTGGAGGAAATAAGACAGGACTTCCACAAGGAGTCTATTTCGTTACTCTGCCTGCTGGACTTCTCAAAGGCCTTTGATAAAGTTTATCACTCAATCCTATGTTGGAAACTGAAAAACAATTTTGGCTTTAGTGAAAGGGCGTGTAAGTTAGTTTGCCGTTCTTTTCTGGTAGGTCGCAAAGGACTAGTTGCGGTGAACATTGCTCATCCCTTAAAGAAATTGCGCAAGGTGTTCCTCAGGGTTAGATTTTGGGTCCTATACTATTTAGCATGTTTATATTGGATATTTTAATTACATTGGCACCAGGATTGTGCACTGGATATACACGGCAGTCGTTAGGTCCATACTTATGTACGGAATACTAGTCTAGTGGAAGGCACTAGACAAGAGTAGCAATATTGCTATACTACAGAAAATTCAAAGACTATCCAGTATTTACATCACGGTCAACGCTCTTAGAACGACCCCCTCGGCTGCGCTTGACATAATGCTCCATCATCTTCCCGTTGACATCTTTGGGAAAATGAGGGCAGCGAAAGCAGCACTTAGGCTACATGGGACTTGCTAGCATCCTGAATGGCCACGACACCATCCTTGGTAGCTCGGTCCCATACCTAGACTTCAATGTCAAATTCAAGACCAAATTTCCAAGCAGAACCGCTTGGGAGTCAGGCGAGGTCTTAAATGCATCTGCAATAGAAATCTACACAGACGGATCGAAAACAGCACTTCGAGTGGGATCAGGAGTCTTCTCCATTACTCTTGACCTATGTATCTCCAAGCGCCTACCGGATCACTGTAGTATTTTTCAAGCAGAAATTACAGCTGTTCGTGAAGCCGCGGCCTGGCTTTCAATTAACTCAATAGACTGCAGCGCTATTGTTTTCTATATAGACAGCCAAGCTGCAGTAAAAGCCTTGGAATCGCCAACGATACGATCCAAGTTGGTAAAGCAATATTGCGAATCTCTAAACGAATTTGCTGTCGGGTGCGACGTATCCCTGTGCTGGCTTCCAGGCCACAGGGATATTCCACGCAACTGCAGAGCCGACGAACTAGCTAAAGTAGGTGTTAATGCTTATCCCATTCATACAACGGAACCGGCAGCAGCCATAAACTCGATAAAGTTTCACCTGGACATCGAAGCCATCTGGCCAGAGCTGGATCGTCCGAAAACAAAGAGACTCATCTGTCATCTCCTTCTATAGGACGAATCTTAGAAAGATAATTGGGGCCAATGTCTGCTAGGGCGACATGCCAGAAGACTTGCTGCTCCCTTCAACGACTTCTGCAGAAGTTGCAGAGATGAGAAAGAAGAAGAGACCATGGTTCATCTTCTGTGCAACTGTCCGTGCCCTATCGACATTGAGAAGGAAAAGTTTAGGTAAATACTTCTTTGATGATCTAGATGATCAAGCGCGACTCGATTTAAAGAGGCTGATGAACTTTATCTCCGGGTCAAACTGGCTAAACGCCTAACTGTGAACACACAACCCATCCCTCCCCCACATGGAAACTCTATGTGGGCGAGGGAGTACCTACAGTGGAGCGCCAAATTTTCGCCAACACACCTCCCCAAAGTTTTCCCAACAGGACCGGCCTGGGAAGGGCTCATACCGATTCGGTTGCCCTCACCTCTCTGCTCTTGTGGGAATACTGGTACAAATTCCCCCTGGTACGGGTTCATACCGCTTCGGTTACCCCTACCTTCCCCCCAATTCTAACGCGAATTGCCTGGGTTTGCACCGAAGACAGTTACCCTACATCAGCTTCTTGCCTGAGAATACCCCCCGCAAGGGTTCACACCGAATCGGTTACCCCTGCACCTTCCCATCCCCGAGGATAATTCTAAGCAGAGAAGCAACAGGTTCGGACCTATATACCGAAATCGGTTGCCCTGCCGGGCTCTCCTATAGTCCTATAGGAACTATTCCTCACTGACCCACCCACCTCCTCCTCGACCTCAAGCAACCTCCCGCCCCCAATCTGTATCAACAAGGCAAATTCCCATCTGGAGTCCAACAGTTACGAGAGCACCCTTTCTTCAGGAAAGTCTCTCACTGGCCCCCTCAACTCTACTGACAACGGTTCACACCAAAACGGTTACCCCCAGCATTCATTACCCTCGGGTATTATTCAACCAATCAAACTCTGGTTGGTGACCTTCGGTATAGGTTTATACTGTCAACGGTTGCCTAGACCCCTCCCACCCAAACGGGTAGTCATCATTTAGGTCCCGGACTGGTAACTCTGGCCCTACAAGTGGTATCACAATGGACATCCTTTGGTCTAAGTGTGTCCCTGCCCGGCGGGGACAGCCACCCAACCTAACCTAACCTAACCTATCATGTTTATAAATGACCTTCCATCAGTGTGCAAATATTCTTCAGTTCACCTCTATGCAGATGAGTTCAACTCCATCTAGCAAAAAGCTATAGGGATTTAGGTGAACTCGGTTTTGTTTTAAACGTGGAACTTAAAAATTTTTATCAGTCAGTGTCAAATGGACTACTTTTGAACCCAAATAAAACACAAATCTTCCCTATTTGCAAGAAAAGATTTGACTTGAATATTTTACCGGATATTTACTTAAATAATAGCAAGATCGAAGTTGTTGAAACTGTAACCAGTCTTGGGTATGTTATTAATCGTACTCTTAGTGGTTATAACCACACCAATTTAGTGATTGGTCGTATATATGCATGCCTTCGCGAACTGTGGCTTAGTGCGTACTACAATCCCTTGGAACTACGACGAAAGCTAGTTTTAACACTAATCTTACCAATTATTTCATGTGCTGAAGTTGTTTATAGTGGTCTTGGCTCGTTATCACAACCAGGAACTGTATATATTACATATAAAATTATTTATAACAAGTGTCCGTCTTACCTGTATAACAGGCTTACTTTCATTCGGTCCTCAAGAACCGTTACCCTTATTCCATTACGTTGCAATTACCCGAACTCCTCTCGTTTATTCTTCATTTATACTGTTGGACTCTGGAATTCATTACCTATACCTTTATCTAGTAGGTCCGATTTTAAAACTGCAATCTTTCAACATTTTCCTCCTCAACTCGCCCGCAATAGTCCTACACCTTGCTTCTATTTATACATGTAAAATCTCTTTACTATTCGTCCCTAATGCTTCTTATCCATAAGTTATGTTTATTATTGTTATAATTGTTAATTTAGTTTTAATTACTTTAATTTAGCAAAAACTATCAATGCTTATGCTTACAGCGATACCGACCTAGCCAAAAGAGTCAAAACACAACGTCTACGATGGCTGGGTCATCTAGAGCGGATGGACACCAACGCCCCGGCCCGGAAAATCTTCGAATCCACACCGCAGGGACGGCGCGGTAGAGGAGCACCGAGACTCAGGTGGCTCACGCAAGTGGAAGGGGACCTCAGCCAACTTCGCGTGCGAAACTGGAGACGGCTAGCTAGAGACAGAGCTGGCTGGCGAAGCTTGTTGGCTGAGGCCCAGGTCCACCCCGGACTGTAGCGCCACCTTAAGTAAGTAAAGTAAGTAATCAATGGTTATATATAACACTCAGTTCTAAAAAAGGTGATAAATCTTAATTTACATACCATTATAATTAAATAAAATGAAATGAAATAATATGAAAAAAAAAATAGATTCGCTTGTGATTACTACCACCGAAAGCAACCAAATTACTTCATTTTGTGGATTATAGTCGATCATAGTTTAAAGGGCGGCTGCACTCTCTGCAAGTACTACTATTTCGTCTGCGTGTAGTAAATCTCTATTATAAGGAATAGACACACACCAAGAGAAAGTTTAGTCTGGAAGTCGTTTAATGTGCGATGACAAGTAAATAAACTTTTTGAAAATCACAGCAATACCCCTTTGAAGTGCAAAGGGTTAGGCTATACCAGTGTTTTTAAATCTGTGGGTAGCGACCCGCAGAGGGGTCGCAAAGAATTACTTAGGGGGTCGCGGTTTCAAGCCAGGTTTAGGTTAAAAACAAAAGCTGTTTGTCCTAAACTGGAAAAACTAGTGGGAGGTTAACAATCCGTCTAGGCGATCTTGGTTGTTAAATTTCAGTTTCTATTAACTTTAATTGTGTTAAGAATTTGTCAGTTAAAAATCTTCTTTGAAAAAAAAGGCGTGGCATCAACCCCTTTTCAATAAAATAATTTTTTTATCATATTTTTTATCAGATGCAGTATACACGTGTTGATCGCAGTTTTATATTAAAAATTTTTCAATTGTACTACTTCGGGACCTAGAAAATTTAAGGTCTAAAAACAACCGACAGACGAACGGACGGACATGGCTCATTCGACTTACAATTCGGTCTCGATCATATGCCCTTAAGATCTTGGGGGTCTACGATGATTATTTCTTTATGTTACAAACTATGAATCAAACTTAATATACCTCCTATCCTATGGGATGGGGTATAAAAATCAATAAAAATAACTATTGTCAAACCATGGTTGTATTTTTAAAATGCTAATAATTACCGCCTTCTTGTTGAAATATATTTCTCTTCTTAGTTTTTGTATTAACTATTGAATAGCAGTTAAATAGCATTAAATAGCTAGCAGTCTTAAAATTTCGAATATTCTTCTCTTTTCTTCTGTTTTCTTCTTTCCAGAAAGTATGTATAGTTTGCAGAAGTTTCAATATCATCACGTTGTCAGTAGCTGAATCTTTGTTTTCTTGTCTTTTTCTATAGTCGATCGACCACTTGGTCTGACATCGAATTTTAAAAAAGAACTTTGTACCCATTTATGTCCATTTGTAGCTTCAGTATCTAGTCTATCTTACTATACTATTTCTTCACGCAAAGAATGTTAGAACTTAGTTCCAATGATTCATCTGAGGAAATTTCTTCAAAAACTCTGACCAGAAACAAAAAGTTAAGAGGAAGTATTTGACTTTTCTTCTTCGCCGTTACACAGTTTTCTTCCAAACCTTGCAGCTTCTTTATTAAGATTTGAAAAATATCAGTGAGAAATAACAAAGCAAATAGCAAAGAAGGGTCAGCTTTTAGAGCTCAACCTTAAAACTTTTACAGAATATCAATACCTTTTCTTCTGACAGTCAGCTGTCATCTCTGTGATAAGATGAATTTTGATTAAATCCACTCTTATGGTTCAATGCAACCAATCAATCTTTGAAAAAATACTGTATGTCTCCGCCTTATTTTCCTGATTCAAAGCATGTTCTAATAAAAATATTTTTTTTAAAAAGGGTTTCTTGTTTCTTGTCTAAAAGGTTTGTTTTAGTTTGGGGGTCGCCAAAACTTTTTTTTATCTTTAAGGGGTCGCGTATTCAAAAAGTTTGAAAAACACTGGGCTATACTATAGGATATTGGTCTTTCCTCGAAAATTTCAATAAAGTACGAAAGCTTAAAATTTGGCATCATACCTTCTCTCTTTACTACCCTCAAGGGTGGTTGAGGGTTGACGAACGTGCAAGCTGTTGAAAATGTTGTGAGTGCCATCAACCCGAGCCTGCCTTAAGTGCAAAGAGGTATGCACAATATACGGCAATGTTATTTTTTTTTTAACATAACCCTAGAATGCAAAAAGAAAATTAAGAGATATAAAGAATTGAATGAGTAAGTCAACTTGTTGCATGAGGACTATACGCCTCTTGCATATGTACGCAAAGTATGCACTATGTTTCTATGTGAACTACCTCACCCAAAAATCACAGCTGTCGTTAATATAAGTAATTTCTTTGGCCATGTCCGCAAAAGCTGTTTACGTTCTCTTCTCAAAGCATCACTGCATAAGAGTTTTTGTATTTCATTTGACAGTAGGTTGGTCCAGCGCAATAGTGTAGGTGGCATCCCGAAAGAAATATTATCCTTCTTACCCGAAGAGGACATCAATCCCATTCACTAGGAGTCAAATAAATTGAAAGGTCAATATTTTTCCCTCCCTAGCTGTTCAGCTTACATATGCGATAGTCATTGAGCACTTTCCGCCATCATGTTAGTGCTCCTTAGTCCTTTTCCCTGTCGCATTTGGTCCACAAGCACATAGCGCTGCCTCTAATAACTAATGGAGTCCACTGGGACACTTTAAGTGATGAATACTCCCATGTCAGGCTAGCCAGAGCGTTTCATGTTTCACTATATGAACGACCATTGTTACCTAAAGTGGATGAAGTTGCTACTTTCACATTTCGTCTATCGCGAAATTTGAAGCTTGTGTCACTTCTCATAAATTGAACTGAAATCAATCATTCGAGGCGTAATAGGGTATCATAATTTTGCTCCTAATTGATGCAAACAAATTATTAAGAGTCCAGGTTCAGGGTCACAAGCAACATGCGTTGAGTTGGCTACCCCAAACCATACGACTATTATTTGGGTGTTGGTTATGGCAAAGTTTCCTTCCTTCAACCCGTAAAATCTTAAAGGGAACGACATTCGTGTTGGCCCGGCGATTACTTTATCCAAGGGAGTGAAGTAACTCTGAATTGGGCGTTTTCCGGAAGACTCTGAAAAGTTTTCGATCAAAACTTACGCGGCAGGGAAGACGTCATTGGAGGATACACCGGATGCTGATGGCCTTATCCGTATCACTCTCGTCGACCGGGAGGGTGTAGATGAGAAAGTTGTAATAATTCGGGAAACAAAATCCTACAAAACAGTTGCAAACCACTTTTAATTCTTGAGTAAAACTTTCTCTGTCAACATGGAAAGTTAACAGGACAGGGACAGGGTATGGTGAGCCCAAATAAGCTAGAGAGGATAGAGTGTAGGCGCACGGATTATAAACAGGATGTGTTTGCAATTTGTTTAGTTTAGGACTTTAATTGAGTTGGAATTTAATAGTTGGAATGTAAAGGGCTTTGTAGGAGGAAAAGCTCACAGATTTGTCAAAGTTTGTCGAAGGAGGTTAGAATAGTTTTAGTTCCTGTATATCTATTTGCCTTTTGTTGGAGGGTGTGGTGTATACTAAATATGGTGCATTTTTTTAAAGGTTCTTTAAATTTTATTTGCATATTTTTCTTGGAACTTGCAATAATGGTACCAACAAAACTTAATTGTAATAGAAATGAGACGATCTTACTAGAATTAAAACAATTTCTTTAATGAATATTTGATCTGTTGAGCCTCTATCACCTTGAGAGGTACATTTACTTTTCATATAGAGATTTACTTTTACATTTCATATAAATTTCTGCAGTGCATGTCCAATGCGAGCTAAAGATCGTAAAAAAGTTAATTTGCGGCAAGAAGCCTTCTTATTGAATATTCTAAACTAAATAAGTAAAAGCATATATAAGTAATATAGTAAATATCACAAATGCTTGAAGAAAAATGTAATTAGCGGTCCGTCCAAAAATGGAAAAAGGACGTCTGAAAGTATATCTTTGTTGTCCATCCGTCTCCCCTGAAACGTTTGCATTGTGAGACGAAATTTGGTACAAAACCAATAAAAAAGTTGAGAATGCGTATATATGGAATTTTTTCTTATTCACAAATAACGGTTTAATTACAGTTTGAATTTCGATGGTAAAAAAGACAAAAAGTGTTTTTGCACTTATATTGAAAAGTTTTACAGATAGAAGTAAATTGAAACATACACTTAACAAATATGTATTGAACTTTCATAATAAAAACGAGTTTTTACAAAATATATAAATGTTTTTGAGGAACATAGAATGGAAAATATGTGCCCGTTTGCAACGTGTTGACCCGATATTGGGAAAATATGTAAAACAGCTTAAGCAAAGGCTTTAATCAAATTTTGGTTGAACAGTTTTAAAACTGCGCTTTTGACGTATTTTCGAAAAATAAAGCGTGAAAAATATTTTGTCCGCACGACTATTTCCGATGCTAAGGCCAAAAGATTTAAAAAAAAATCACGCATATCAACAATTATTTGTAATTTTTGGGAAAACTATAGGAAAACTATAGGAAACTTAGCAGATTCGAATAGGATTAGAGAAGACGATTAATAATAAATCCCAAAGTGGTTCGACTAGACAAATATAGGATTAATTTGAGATGCGCACTCTTTTCTTGTCATTTTGGCTCTCAGAAGAGAGTGCCGATGTCATATTCCAGGAGTGAAAAAGGATTTCTGTTATAAACTTACTTACTTACTTAAGGTGGCGCTACAGTCCGGGGTGGACCTGGTCCTTAGCCAACAAGCTTCGCCAGCCAGCTCTGTCTCTAGCTAGCCGTCTCCAGCTTCGCACGCGAAGTTGGTTGAGATCCCTTTCCACTTGCGCGCGCCACCTGAGTCTCGGTGCTCCTCTACTGCGCCGTCCCTGCTGTGTGGATTCGAAAATTTTCCGGGCCGGGGCGTTGGTGTCCATCCGCTCTAGATGACCCAGCCATCGTAGACGTTGTGTTTTGACTGTTTTGGCTAGGTCGGTATCGCTGTACAGCCCGTACAGTTTGATGTTATATCTCCTCCTCCACTCTCCGTCTATGCAGACGGGACCGTAAATCGTCCGAAGAATTTTCCTCTCGAAGCAGCCTAAAGTGTTTTCATCCGCCTTTGACAGGGTCCATGCTTCTGCACCGTAAAGCAGGACTGGGATGATGAGGGTTAGTTTAGTTGCTCGAGAGAGGGCTTTGCTACTCAATTACCTTCTTAGCCCAAAGAAACAGCGATTGGCAAGAGTAATTATTCGTTTGATTTCAGCGCTGGTGTCATTGTCTGATTCTCGTTTGCATTGGTCGTCAACAGTAAATCCGTCCGAATCCGAGGCTTGTTTCTGCTTCGTGACTGGTGTTTCTCCTTTCTATACCCCTAACCTGGAGGACCAGATCCTTTGTTTACTCTAAGGACGCTCTAAGGACGGAGAGCCGGATAGCCCGCTCCTTATAGGCCTGAGCTCCGAATACGTCGTTGTAGCCCACATATGGTGTTCACTAGGTAGTTCGGCCTGACTGAAACTATGGACGCCGCCGTTAATTCCATCTGCGGATGCAAGGAGAAGTGCCTTAGTGGGAACACGTCCCCTCTCCTCTCTCGTCTGCTACCCCAACAACCTTCCAAAGGGGTTGGGACCCAATCTCCAGTTGTGGTACTAGGCACCCGGTGTTCACCACGGGGAGGTGAGAGTAGTAGTTGATAGACAGAGGTTGGTTTAGAAAACCTGTGGATGCTCGTATCCTCTTGAGTGCACATGTGTATCCTTCGACCACCGTTATAAACATCCCAACAGAAATTCTGACATATTTGTTCTATGTACGTAGACAGTTTCAGCGTCCTTTTTCCATTGTCAAACTGTAAAGAAGCTGCTCGAAAAGGTCAATGAGATTTATGCAATCAATTAGATTTAGATGAGGCGATTTGTTTTTAATTTCTTGCCGAGAGGATTTAAAATTGTATCGTCTTATTTGTAGATGATTTAATTAAGATTTATATTGATCGCCGATAAGTGCCCGGTGGAAACATTGTATTAGCTTGAAAACTTCAAAAACATATCAAAAATTATTTGTCATGAACTTCTTAAGCCGATTGCATTAAAATTTTGTTTGCATATAAAACCGATGAAGAGAATTGTCGCTTATAACTGCACAAAGCAAAATAAAAACCCGGGTTTATTATCGCTTACTAAAAAATTTGGGCCTAGAGTATTGGCAAAATAGCCTTTGCTAACGAAAAGTTCTCGAGAATCAAAAAAATGATAGCGGTAGTCGAAAAAAGATTCTGAATAGTCGTTTTATGGATTTTAAACCCAAAAAAGTGCAGAAAACAGCTTTAAAAAACGCGTGTCCCCGCTTAGTATCTCGTTAGTACCACCATTTCGAAAATGATACTATCTACCATTTCGAAAAAAATATTATTAGACACAGACAATTTTTCGGGGTTCGAAAAAAAGTTATTTAAGTTGGTTTATTGAAATGGTAGTGCTATAAAATGCCTATAACTTCAACTTCTGGACCGTTGAATTTATAGGCTATCTTATTTATTTATTTATTTATTTATTTATTTATTTATATATTTATTTATGATATAGGCCTATCTTATTTATTAAATTTGACCCAAGCACAAACCGATTGAGTAGCAGCTCAAAAGAAGTTAAATTTTTTTTTTTTAAGTTTTTTAACAAAAAAAAATATTTCTCACCCTGCGTTTCGACAAGAATTGAGTACCTTGTAAAAATTCGCCTCAAATAAGAACGGTAGACTTAAGAAAAAAATCATATAACAGTACCACCTGTCTCCACCACCATATCTCCACCTGAAAATCAATGAAAGAATTGTTTTAATAATTTTAAATCCAAAAATGGGGCAAAAAAGATTAACTACGTACCTCTCTTTTTTAATACGCTGCAATGGCAGCATTTGAAAACTCGTATGCACTGATCTTATGCATATATCTTCTTAAAGTTACACGCTTTTTAGTGATATAGAATTAAATAAGATTTTACTAGAACTAGATTTGCGTCTTTAAACACTTAGCTCTCACAGAGGTTAAAGTCTTTTCTCTGTTCTGCTGACCAATTTCACTTCTCCATCTTATTAAATCAAACCTCAGCATCCCCATTAGCCCCTTAGTGATAACCCTCAAGGACAAACACAGCTAGGACTGACAGCATGAAGTAAGCCAGGGCCCTGTCACCCTCTCCCATATATCTACGTTGGTTGGATAAGCGATTTTACCATTCCATTTAATTCATTTAACTGCCCCGAAAAGGATGTGGACAAAGGTTAAGTATCTCCTTTTGTCGGGCTAAAACATTTGCAATATAAATCTCCTTACCACAATCTGATGTATACATCCACCCATATATACTCGTACGCTTAAGGATTTATTGTTCCGGTTGTTCACTGTCTCACGGCAAGTTTCATTAATTTTGTACATTTCCTCCGGAAAGGAAACGAACAGCAAAAAAAGTGTGAACCAGAATTTGAATAGGAGCTGGGCAAGGAATCATTGTCATTATGAAAAATTCATGTAAATCTTTGTGGGAACGAGACCCTTTACAGTTCAAGTAAGAAAGGATGGTGTACCATACCAGCCCAACTAGTAGATGCTATGTTCGCAATTAGACTAATGAAAAAAGTGTGCAGTCTATTTCTGAAGTGGTCAGGAGATACTTATCTGTACTTTGGTGGAAACTTTTTCTTTTTAATTAGAGAAGACTTAATTCAACTTTTTCCCTTGGTCGCTATGTTTTTTTTAGCGCTTTGGAATGGTTCACAGTAAGTTTAAGGTTGAGTGTGCCTGTTTTATATGCAAATAAGTTGAGATTTCCCTTATCGCTAAGGAGAAGAGTGATGCTTTAGCCTTTAGAGTTACGGCAGTAACGAGCATTTGTGATAATACAATATTCTTAGCCAATTCAAAAGTTTATGTACTCATTGTGATCTATTCGATCCAATTCTACAAATACATACTCCTTTCCAGCAGCATTGTTTACTGCGAGAAATTCGTAGGGCTAAGATTAGGAAGTTTTAATGGAAATCGTCATTACAAAGTGGCTCCACGAAAAAATTAAAACTTGTCGCCGTTGCATATTCAAAATAATTAATAAGTCGACGACCTGAAAAAGCACAATTGCACAGACTAATTTTACTGCCAATGTTATCCTAGAACTAGAAACTTCATGACTGATTGTCAATGTATATTTTAGCTTTAAGTGTCAATGTATTGTCGAGTATTTTGCTGATTACTATTGATATCATTGACATGTAATCGATGAAACTTGATATTACTAATTTCACAGCAAAGCTTACAGCGTACCCTGCCTAATGTACTAATGTTTAAAGGTAGATTTATTGACCTCGGTACCCATCGAGCAGTGTTGGGCAAGGGCCATTTATATTAATTAATTGCAATTAACTTTGTGACAGTTAACGATTACAAGTTATTTTATTGTGTAATTCAATTAATAATTAAAAATTTAATTGTAATAGTTAGCTAAGGTTTTGCCAACTGAAATATTTAAATGTAGCTACATTATGAATATCAATTTAAATGTTAAATTGACAGTTAAAAGCTATTATTTCTAAAAATTGTTACTTCTATACTTTTGAACTCACTATACCTAAAAATACGCCGAAAAAAGGTATTTCAGCTGTTAAGCAAACATTTGTAGGTGAAGATATATTAAAATTGATATGCAGATCATAACATCACAATGTGTGCCTGCCCATTTGTTCACTTCGCGAAAGTTTTTTCGCAAATTTTCATATTTGTAGTTTTAGATGTATCTAGCAAGATTATCAATTCGCAATACTTTTTTCGCTTTTCTGTACTTCGCTTTTGATTTAGCCAGCAAATGGTTGTTTTGGAGGCTTACAAGTAAGTTAAATCCAAAGAAAGGAAAAAAAATATCAGGCTGGGGCTTGCAGGCGGCAGTATATGCTCGCCCATACATATTCCACTGGTTGAATATAAGGCCCAATGAACTTATAGCGAGAATCAATCACAACGAAAATAAAATTTGCGAAATAACAAGTGCGAAACAATGTTTTCGTTCACGATTTTTGTAATCTTTAAGCATTTGTTTCAGCTTTTTTACAAACGTTGTTTACAAACGATTTTTGTTATCTTGCATTTGTTTCAGCTTGATAGATAGACGGTTCGAGGGAGTTTTATCTGGGGGCGCTCCGCATATTACCATCTACTCTTCTCACGAATCAGTTCTTCGACTTCGAGCGGATTTGCTGTGCGTACTTGGCCGTCAGTTTTTAATTGTTACCTGTTTTTCGAAAAGAAGAAACAAACGGGAAAAAAATGGATTCGGAGTTTTTGTTTTAATTTTTAATCGCATAATTAAAAACGATCTTCAAAGCCCAATATAGAGAAAGAAATTCTACACAAACAAACGTTGTTTGTAACACGCAGCTCTCTAAATTTCTTTAATGACATTTTCAAATTCACTTTTTGTTCGTACGAAGATATCTTTCCTTACAGTCTTTTTAGAAGGCGTCAAAGTTGCCGTTTTTTTTTGGCTCTTAAAAGAAAACCTTTTTTGAACGAGTCATTAAATGCTGCCATTGCAGTGTTGTAAATAAAGGGGAGATTTTTGACTGTTTGTCCGGTATTCGGATTTAAAGTTCATAAAATATATATTTTTCATTAATTTTACTGTTATTATTCTTTCTACTGTACTTATTTTAGCCGAAACTTAAGGTTAGGGACTCAAATTTTTATTGAAACGCACGGTGACGAATAATTTTTTTTTGTTTTTGTTTTTTAGTAAAAAAAAAAAAAAAAATAGGACAAACGGATTTTTGTTGCAAATTTTTTTATATATTGTGCTTTCACTGTTCTACTCCAGTGGTTTGTGCTTTTGTAAAATGAAGTCGATAAGTAAGATAAAAATAAAAATAATAATAAATCAACTTAAATGATTCTAAGCATATCTCCAAACCACAGCATATTTCAGCCCCTCTATATTTTTACTTCAAGCCTCAAAAAATTGTCTATGTCTGATATTTTTTTTCAAAACGCTTTATGTCACCATTATCGAGATAGATAGTCGCGGTTTTTTAGTTTTTTCTGCATTTTTTTCATTTAAAATTCATTAAACCATAGTCTATTCGGAACCTATTGTTGAATACCGTTATATATTTTTTTGATTCTCATATACTTTGCGCTAGCAACGGTTACTTTTTTCTTATACTCAGAGAAAATTTTTTTTAGTTTTTGGTTTTAAAAGCGAGCTTTTTAATTTGTTTTTTAAACCGTTTCAGAAAATTTCAAATCAGAAACGAAATTTTTGAAAGATATTAAAAGTTTTAGAATTCGATTCATACGTTTTATATACAAACAAAGTTTCATTACAATCGGTATCACCATTAAGATTCCAGAATATTTTGAAAAATAATTTTTGAAATGTTTTTGAATTTTTCGAGCTAAGTCTCAGAATTTGCTAAATTCGAAATAGTCTATAGTTTTCCCGAAAATAACAAATAGTTTTTAATGAATGTGATTTTTTCAAATCTAGAACCAATATCGGTTTTTAAAATAAAGTGATGAAAAAGTTATGAGCTTATACACGTTGAAAAAGGGATCTCTTTTTTTCATTCTTTTTTACTCAAAATTTTTTCAATATTTTGCAAAAATTCGAATTTACTATGAAAAACTAATATTTTTTAAGTGCATGTTTCAATTTTCTTCTCTATGGCTGTAAAACTTTTTAAGATAAGATAATTACAATATTCAAACTGTAATTAAACCGTTATGTGTGTATATAAAAAAAATTGGCCTTGGTTGCGTTCTCATTTTTTCCAGGATTTTTTAAGTGCACCAAATTTCATCTTTCTTCGACTCATCGTTCAAAAGTTGCATGTGCGGGCGAACGGACGGACAGCGGAACTAAGGGGTCCTTTTTCCATTTTTGGACGGACCGCTAAAAAGTTAGCAAATGTATATACTTATTCTATATATCTTGTATTGCAGTAATAAAAACCGCGGCGAAGTAGCCGTAATAAAAGAAGTGGGAAAGTGCAACAGTGCGTAGTTAAAATCTTCAGTCCGTCTGTGACGGATCGAAAAATACCCTACCCTTCCAGAAAAAAAACTGCCACGCCTCCAAAAAGTGGGCGGGATATAAAAATAAAACTGTGGAATACTTTACACTGGGTAGTGGCATTTATTTCGCTCTAAAACTCCGCCTTTTTAATTCAAAAATACCATGAATACTTTACACTGGGTAGTGGCATTTATTTCGCTCTAAAACTCCGCCTTTTTAATTCAAAAATACCACACAACGCACACAAAAAGTGGGCGGAGGCATAAACTACATATAAATAAAGTAAGAAAATGCTATTATCTACAACTTTTGTCATATGATTTTTAATCGAATTTCATATATGTATAATTATTGAAAAACTGCCATTTTAAGCCAAAATCCCTTAAAAAAGTGGGCGTGGTTAATGAAAAGGCCAAACTTTTTCTCTTACCTCAAAGACAATTGCAAGGCAATGTTACATATCAAAAATGAGTGCGCTAAAAATAAATATATAAATAGATTGGCGCAACAGCTCGAGGTGAGCCAGGGCCAACTTCTCATCAATGTATGCTGTGTGTGTTCATTTCTTCACATACAAGAAGACACACAATTTTTTGCCGAATCCGAACGGCACTTTTTGAGAAGTTTTTCAAGACAAATGATACTCTCGGAGGGCTTGTCAGACCCTCACGGAGCACCATTGAATGAGTGCGCTACCACCATTGTAATATATCTGAAAAAGTATATTTTTTAAAATATGAGATGGTCGCACATAGGGGCCTTTATGGGCGTGTCTGTGGGCAGATTCAGCCAAATTTTCAAACTCGGTCTGAAAGACTGGACATCCAGTCAACTTACCAACTTTAAGCTCTCTAGCTTAAAGTTTAAGGCCTAAAAGTTGTTTACATACGGACGGGCGGACGGACGGACATGGCTTTATCGATTCTCCTGTCGGTCCTATTCATATCTCTAAAAGATCTTACGGGTCTACGGTGATTATTTCACTACGTTACAGACTATACAACAATTTTAATATACCCTGGGTAGGGTATAAAAAAGTTACAGTTCGATTTGCATGCGTTTAAGGCGAAAAGTAACGGTAAAATAGGATAAATCAAGTATTTTGCAACTTTATTACATGCAGACTCCGCCCGAATAGTATTAAGAAAACAATAAAATAAGAAATTATCCTTTAAAAGACCCGAGAACTAAAAGAGTTTTTTTTTAACAGTCGTTGCCGTTATTTTCAATTTTTCTCAAAAAGTAAAACCACATGAGCACGCGGTTTTTCGTTTTTATACCCCATCCGCGATGATGAATTTTTTCCCCCTAAAACAGCTTTATTAAAAAAAAATAAACTAAGAAGAGATTTCTGGCTATACGAAAAGGTATTTCATGAAATAGTGTGTGTAACAGTTACTTTTAATAGATGATGTTTTTTACAAATTTGTTCTCCCGACTCAACGGGGGAAAGTACATTTTTTCTTCTTGTCTCGACTGAACTTGCGTGCTCTAGCTTTTTGTCACACCTTTACTGGATCACTCTGTATACTCTGTATATTAATAAAATAACTGTAATCATACCCGACAAAGGTTATATAAAGTTTGATGTACAGTTTGTAACGCAGTGAAATAATCACCGTAGACCCCTAAGACCTTTTAGAGATATGAATGGGACCGACAGGAGAATCGATTAAGCCATGTCCGTCCGTCCGTATGTAAACAGCTTTTAGGCCTTAAATTTTAAGGTAGAGAGCTGAGATTTTGTGGATTGGCTGAAAGTCCATTGGACCTGATCAAGTTTGAAAATTAGCCGAATCCGCCCACAGACACGCCCACTACAGGCCTGTATGTGCGACCATCTCTAATTTTAAAAAATACTTTTTCTAAATTTTAGCTATGTTAGAATAGTGCTAGCGCATTCAGTTTTGGAATGTAACATTGCCTTGTGATTGTGTTTGAAGTGACCAAAAAATGTTAGCCTTTTCTTTGACCACGCCCACTTTTATCTTAAAATGACTGATTCAATAAATATATACGAAATTTGACTAAAAATTATATGACAAAAGTTGTAGATATTAGCATTTTCTAGCATTTTCTTTCATGTATATCAAGTATGTGCCCCCGCCCACTTTTGTGGACGTGGCGTTAAAAAAAGTGATTTTTTTAAGCTACAAAAGCTGAGTTTTAGGCCGAAATGTATGCAACCACCTAGTAAAAAGCATTCAACAGTTATAACTTTGTATCCCGCCCACTTTTTGTAGGCTTGGCGATTTTTTTGGTATGGTCGGGTATTTTCCAATCCGTCGTAGATGGACTAAAGCTTTTGCATGCGCACTGTTGCACTTTCCCACTTGTTTTATAAGTTAAGCCTCCTAAAAAAATGGTAGTTTTAAATGAAAGAGCCAAACTTTTTCTGTTGCAATGAAGACAATTACAAAGCAGTGTTGTAGCACAATTTAAGTTTTTTAGAATAAGAGATGGTCGCACATACAGAGCAGTAGTGGGCGTGTCTGAATGCGGATTCTACTTATTTTCAAACTTGATCTGAAAGAATGAACTTCCAGCCCACCCACCAATTTCCAGCTCTCTAGCTTAATGTCTAAAAGTTGTTAGCACATGGACGGACAGCCGGACGAGCATGGCTTTATCAACCCTTGTCATTCTAAATCATATTTGTTAAAGGTCTTACGGGTGATTATTTAACCGCATTACAAACTATACATTACCCTTGAGTAGGGTATAAAAAGACCTGTATATAAAAAATATATGCCCTGCTATTCTTTCTCCATCTTTTTAATGCAGTTTGTGCAAAATGCTTTTTTTAGGGTAAAATAAGTGCCTTCGAAATTCCGATATACAATTTGCCAGCAGCATCATTTAAGTCAGGCAGCTAAATTGTTTTTGAGCGCATCTTGGAAACCATTAGTTATTTCAAATCAACTTAAGTTTTTTTTTTTTAATTTTAAAAGGTGGAATTTGCCCGCTTTTTATTTCATAATATACTTTATACCGTTTGAGATATAGAGGAAAGAGGGCAAAAGTTCTTTTGGCCTTTTGTAGCATTTTTTCAATTTCAAATCCTTTTGCCAATAGTAAAACCACCTTCGCTAACATTGGCTTTTTTCACAAATTCCTAAAGAGCTCTTAAGCCTATACAATCTCTTTTTTGTCTCGTTTTTTGAATGGACTTTGGTTGAAAACAACAATTTCAAAATTTTTTAACGCAAATAGGCTTCTTTCTGTACGTTTTATACTTAAACCAAACCTGAACCAAATCGCTATTACCCACAGGATATAAGAAGAAGAAAGATTTAAGAAGGAATGTGTTTATGTTTCCTAGTTAAATCTCAGAAGTTTTTGGACTTAAAAATTTGCTATTATTTTCTTTACAATTTTGGATAATTTCTAACAAGTTTGATTTTTTTAATATCCAAATAGGCCAAATAGCACCTTAGATAAGAGAGGTTTGTGCACTGTGTTATGACCTAAAATACTTTGAAAAATGTCTTGTATTTTCAACTCTTAATTTCTCAAAAGCCTTTTAATGTTTTAAAAAAAACTAAATTTTTTCAGTTCTACAAATTCAATATTTACTAGACCTTATTTTCGTTTTTCAAACTGAAAAGCATTTTATCCATTTTCCCTTGAAACTTCAAACTTTTATTAAACCGTTGTGTGTGATAAAAACAATTGCCCTAATATGCGTTTTCTGACTATTTTCGCAATTAAAAAGCCCCGCAAATCTGGTCTTTCAACGACTAGTCGTTCAAAAGTTACAACAGAAAGATGAACGGGCGGACAACGTAGTGATACTATAAGCCTGGCCTTACACGACCGACAAAACAGTTTTTGGGTGCATTGAGTCTTAAAAGACTCCTCACACGAGCGACAGCTGTCGTTCCCATAAGATCAAATGGCATTTCAACTGTCGACGGCGACTGTTTCGTAGCTCATGTAAGGATGTAATTCTAAGAGGTATTTTTTTTATTTAAAAAAAATGTACCTTGGTACGTATACATTATACAAGTTCTATAAAATTCTTTTTCGATACAAATACTTAACAGCGAATTGTTGGTCCTGTGTGAGCTCTAGCTTACTGAGCGGATGGTTGGCGTTCAATTCTTAATTTTGGTCAATTATAAAAAAGACATACTAATATTCATGGCCCACATCCGCGAGGGTCTAAAAAAAATTCTACAAATGTAAAATTTGTTCCGTAAATTTTTTTCGCCGGGACTTACAGAAGACAATGCGCATTTATCCTGGCTCATTTTAAGTTGTTGCAACTATGGTTCTTTATGCCTGAGGAAAGGAAGTTGGAAATTATAAAATGGCATGCTCTATACGGTGTTTTGAAGTGGGTGCTAGAAAAATATTGCCACTGGCACTAAATTGACCAGGCGCCACATCGGCACAAGGACATACTGAAAAAAGAGCATCTTGGCATCGTGGTTGCAACGCAACGTCTGACACCAGAAACTCCAGGACTAGATTAGGTCATACAACCACAAAGACCATTTGCCGGAAGATTCAAACAGCGGTGCCCCACAAATAAAGGAATTAACATTGTCAAAAAAGGTCTAAATAGTTTTTGAGATTGTCCCCCACGATTTTGTCAATTCAATGGAAAATTCTGCAACGGGAACCAGAAATTTGTAGTCAGGTAGACTGGTCAGCTACTTGTAAAATTGCCTATATTCAATTTAAGGTCTAATTCAAAACAAGTCGACGAAGCTAATGGAGGTTTTTCCCCGAAGCAATTTAACTCTGAATGGGTATTATGAGCTGGATCTAAATATGTCATTTATTAAGACGCCCCCATGTCTTCCAGAGATAACAGAAAGTGCTTCTCCAACTCAAACTCGAGAGGTCAGCCTCGGTGAACCGCGCCGGATATGACCAACATTTTTTTTTAAAAGACGAATATGATAACAAAGCGGCATGTAAGTCAGACACCAACACAAGCACGGACGTTACCTACAAGCCAATTCTAATACTTACAAACATGGGTGCAATGCATTGCATTTACGAGTTTACTTTAGGACAAATACTAATGAAGGGCCTTGCTTTCCTAGTCTCCCGAAACTATAAAAGCCAGCTCTTATCACCTTTACCCGAATATTCCCAATAGAGCAGCCAAATGAGGTCTTTCGTAGAATGTTCTTTCTGAAAACCATATCAAAGTGGGTGGTTAAGGTTTAAATGTGTCAAGAAATGCTATTTTCGCAAAATGTTGTATCAAAATTTATTTTTGAATTACCGCACTTCATTTGGGTATTTGACAAAACTTCAGGTCTTGATGGGTTTGATCATTAGATTGCATTTAACAAAGATCCATAGTCTATTTTGATGTGTTGACCCGCCAATCCACCTGGGCTAGCATCACATTCATGATCTATGACGATACACATGCCAAGTCCCGTCAATTTAAATTGCAACTAAGAATATTTCTTAATCCTACTTTCCTAGAGACACCAGAATGTTTGTATGGCATCTTTGACGCGACGAGTAAATCCTTTCCATGGCGACTGGGGCAATAAATCACGCATAATTCACATCCTTGTTCCTGGAAGAAAATATTATTTTTTTCCCTTCCCAAAACTAATAAAAGTAAATTCAGCCTCGGATTTGATCCTTCTGCGAAATATGTCCTTACCCTTGTGGAACATCCTAATCCGTGTTGCTCGAGGTCATCAAAAATTTTTCAATTGTTCGACGTGAAAAACCCATCGCGGAATGTTAATATGCATTTTATTGCCCTGGAATTTGGGTTTTTTCTCGACGATCGGAAAATTTATTGCGTTGTTATCGCGGGCGCAACGTTCTGCGCAGGTACAATACCCTTAACAATGCACAGGTAAGTATAGCGTCTGAAGGTAATTAGTGAGGTATGTGCTGGACAATTATGCTGGTGGGCCGCGTATAAAACACCACCGTTGGTGTCCCAAAATTATCAGTTGTGATTTGCACTCGTACCGGTCAGGATAGCAGGGATATCATTCCTCCTCATATTATACGATGAACCTCGTTCAGTTGGTGTTTACATTGAGAGAAGCCTTGCTTCTTGTCTTTCATCACTGGGTGAAGTTTGTCTTATAATGGTTGAAGAAATTTATTCCGTGATCTTTGACAAACTGTGAAATTTTTCCAAAGTAGAAAACTGTTTTTTAAATAAATGAGTGTGAAAAATTTTCAAAGTTATCAACCCGAAAGATCATGCGGCGCAATTTGTTCAGTATGATGGTTCGAAAATCTCTCATCACTGGGTGAAATGTGTCTCGTGATCTTTCGACATAAGTCATCCAACAAACAAGCATAGCAGCAAAAGCTTTTTCGAATTGTGCGGCATAATTTGTCCATGGATGGTTATTTACAGTCCATCACTGGGCAAAGTGTGTCTCATGATTCAGATAAAAATTATCACCGGAAATTAAGTGAGAACAGTTAAAAAGAGTCGTCGAGCAGTGAAGTTATTGATTTTAAAATTAAACAGCGACTGTTGGGATAGTCTCTTTTTTCATCAATCAATGAAGTGACTAGACCGAACACTCGTGCTATAATTTTAAAATTCTCATCATACTTCAAAAAGAAGTGGAAGTGTTCCTTGTGTTTGTTTATTTTAGTTAGCAATTAACTTCTTTGGTGGTCTAGCCTTAAGTGATTGAGTTTCTCATAAAGCTAGACAACCATTGAAGTTCGTTGTGGGATACAACCTAAAATGTTTATTCGCTACTGAGACTGATTGCGCGATATTTTTTTATTGGAATCAAAGGAACGATCGTTGTGATATGATTGCTTTTAGAATGCATATCACAGTGATTTTCCTTTATATTTCGGTGAAAATTCTCATCATTTTTAGTGAAATTTGTAAAAAAAAATTAACGAGAAGACTTTATACATCGTTTCAAATAAGAGAACTGTTGCTGGGATGTATTTATCATTTTCATTATATCACAGTGGCTGTTCTTTTTATTTTGGTCGATGTGAGCAACAGGAAAACAAAACAATTATTTGTGAAATTAATATGAAAAGATTAATACTTTTTGTCCTTAAAAAAGTGAAGGGAACTGTCGTTGTGATGTTGTTCATTTTGTAAAGAAAATCATATCACAGTGGCTGTTCTTTTTAGTTTACGGGATCTCAACGTTTAAAAAAGCAATGAAAATTACTCTGTTATAATAAGTAAAATTATATTGTAAATAAATTATATAAAATTGACATGATATCATTGAAAACGTTCCATATCTATTTCAAAATTTTTCCCCCCAAATAAATTAGGGTTTTTTTTAAGAACGTCGCAGCCGCACTGTATACTACAAAAAATATGGAAAGCACCTTATTGCACTTGCAAAAGCTTACTCCAAACAATTCCTTATTTAATCAAGAGCTATTTAAATTTTTTTTTAAAGTTTATGAAATGAGAACAATATGTAATTAATAAAAAATATAATAGTTTAGAATTTTGCTCTTTATGGATGAACCTAAAAAAACGTTATTTGACGTTTAAAGAAAATTGTATGTTTCGGTTGTGTCTTTGTCCTCACAACACAACAGCGAAATGCACGGCTTTATACTCGTACCTACCGTTATTGGCATCTATGAATCTGCCCTTCTAAAAACTAAGCACGAGTTGGATCATCCTTTTTTCAAGTCAGCAATTTTGACGGCTTCAATCAGCAATCTTCTTTTTTACCTTTTTTTATCTTTGGTCCCTTTTCAGTCACCCTCCAAATTTTCTTATCATGTCGCGTAAAATTCAAATTTTGAATTTGAGTGATTATTCTTTTGAGTTTCAGCTACATATACAGGGTATTTCAGTTTAGGTGTGACAAAAAGGTATGGCGTATAGGTTGGGCCGAGACAAGGAAGAAATTGTAAGAGGGGGAGTCCAAAATATGAATTGAAACAGAAAAGAAAAATATTAAAAACAATGGTAACACTGACATTTTCAAGATATACCATTCTGTAAAGCCTGAAATCTCGTCTTTAATTTTTATTTTAATTTTAAATTTAATTTTAAATTTTAAATTCTAACAGTTTTTGCAAAATTTCACGCAACTAAAAAGAGCTTTTTCTTAGAAAAAAGTTGTTGCCGTTATGTTTTTCTTAAAAAGTAAAAGACAATCAGCATGCGGTTTTCTGTTTTTAATAACTTATTTGTAAGAGCTTCAAATTTTGAAAAAAATGAACTTTAGTACAAAAAAATTACTTAAAAAAGTTTGTTTCAATTTTTTTCATATTTTGAGATAAATTCTGCAGATAAAGTTGCGGAACTTAATCTTTTTACAATAAAAAAATGCAATGATTTAAACACATTTCCACTCATTCAATATCCTGCGTTGCGCTTTCATTACTTTAGGGTAAATAATTGAAAAAAAAACCGTTAAAAATAATCAAAACCAGTGAGTAAATGCTACCGTGTGTACGCAGAAGTTACAGTCCGTAAAACGGACCGTTGAATACCCCATCCTATCCCACCCTGTAAAATTCTGAAGCCATAGTTATTTTTTGACATTTTATAAGTAATGCAAACTTCGAAAAGGGGCATGGTCCAATCGCCCCTAATGAGAAACCACATATATATCCAAGTTACACTTAAATGTACGTAAAAATGCAATTTTTTGGTTCAAATTCAATATTTTTGAAAAATCGACCCTTAAAAGGGGGCGTGGCTAAAAACTTTAGATGAACGAAATCTGGACTGAAGTCTCATTTACCTAACCTGTTACCTTTTTTGTTTCATGCTTTCCTAAATTAGGCTCAAGGCTAGTCGAAATTAAGTTTTTCAAGCAAATTTTAGGTTTTTCTTCAATTCTGCCTCCAAATATGGGCGTGGCCCAAAGTCTTGTATGAACAAAATGTAGAAATAAGCGTTTTCTACATAAGATATTAAGCAATTTTTTTTTAATTTTGAGCAAAAATATTGAGTAAACTGCATTTGAAAATTTACCCTTAAAATAAATGCCATGCCCACTAGAGGAGGTTTACCAATTAAATTTGTCTTTTTTGTGTCTTATATTCACTAAGAGATGCTAAATGTCAAATTTCAGCCTTTTAGAACGTCTTACAGTTTTGAAAAATCTGGAGGTAGTTGCATATTAAGACCGATTGTGGGCGTGTCTTTGGACGGATTTCAAAAATGTTTACACTTGTACTGCTTTGCATGACGTGCACCTGACGTACGAAGTTTCAGCACTCTAGCTCAAAATTTAAGGCCTTAAAACATGTGACATACAGACGGACGGACGGACGGACGGACGGACATGGCTCTTCAATTCAGAATTCGGTCTCAATCATATGCCCTTAAGGTCTGGGGGTCTACCATTATTATTTCACCGTGTTACAAACTATGTGACAAACTTAATATGCCTCCTATCCTCTGGTATAAAAAAAACCGTTGAAAAATCAAAAAAGCGCTTCTTTTGCGATGCAATTTCAGCCCCGACCCGGAAGCATCGTCATTCATCATAATTTTCTGTTGCCGATTGTAATAGAAGGGCGAGGACGCCTAAGTGGTTCTTTCATCGTTCCCGATCCTCTGCCACCAACTCAAGAGGTGGCAGAGGTGGCCAGGCGCGTCTCGGAGATATTCTTTACCTGATCGCACCATCTGTTTCTTGGCCTACCAGGTGGGCGACGCGCTCGCATCTCGGCAAGTATGTCTAAGAAGTCTCTCGTGGGACATCGAAGAATTTATCGTTCCACTCAGAGAAGTAGCTGCTCGGAGACGGACTGCTGCACTTACTGAATTGGTTGCGCTTGACATCAGGTCGGTGAGGTCTTTAACGATCTTGACGGAACAGCACGAGTTTTGCTCGGCGTCCTTTAGAAACTGATGAGTTTGTATAGCTCGTCTCCGTAGATGCTGTTATACGAATAAATAGGTTATTTTCCCAAGATCTGTCGCAGCGTAAATATTTGACCCATGAATGGCTTTCCTGGCTTAAACAACACTTAGATGAACCTCTCAGATTGCTGACAAACGACATTAGGCTGTAATCAGTACAACAAAAAAGATCTTGAAACATGTTAAGGAGACTGATGCCCTGATTGAAGTTGGCGCAATTCAGATGGTCTCCTTTCTTGGGACCAGGCAAACAATTCTGAGGATCCAATCGTCAAAGAAGCAGGTGCTCCTCTATCCGTATAGTGCAGGTTATGCTTTTCGACCATGCGACCAAAGTTAACCCCGCTTCCTAGTTTGGGATTGAAATCGCTCATCTAGGGCATTGCCCATTTTTTGTCCAAGAGATCCTTGCAGTTGGTAAGGGCCTCCGCAGATTGCTCGGATGCACGTAGTCCGCGTTCTCTGCTAAGGGACGCCAACCTAACATTCTGTTAGCAGATCCGAAGATCGTTGTCCTTGTTTTGTTTGCATTGGTCGTCAACAGTATATCCGTGTGGATATGAGACTTTTTGTTGACTAATGGTGTCTTTACTAGTGCACGACCCCCAACTTCGAGGACCAGAACCTTTTAATGACTCTTAGGCAGCCTGAGCTCCGATTACATCATAGTAGCTCATAAATTAAAGAGTATAGAGATAACGCGGTGCGCATGTTTTTTTTTGACAACTGTCTCGGTCTGATTTGTACGTAATTTTAGTCTTGCCAAATTAGACCAAAAAAGAGGGGTGAGGTTAAAATAATTCCCACCCAGCTTTAAATTGGCAGTATTGTTCAGAACACCGTTATAAGTGAAACCTTATCGATCCGACACCTGGAAAAAAAATTATTCGGGGTCAAAAGTCACAAGAACGGGTTTTTGGCAATTTCCAGCAAAACGGAAAGCATTATGGAAAATTTTCCTGGGAAAAGATTGTTGATCAGATAATTATCTTCTTCTTATACTTTTTTTCTAAGAGCCACCGTTTTTGAGATTCACGTTTCGAAAAGTTGAATAAGCTGCAATCGTCATCATATGCACTCGTTTCCACACACTTGCAGTGAGTCACCAAGCCATACCTATACATTGCACTTGTCATTTTCTGGTTGGGTGTGAGGTACTTCCGCACTTAGCGCTTTATTATATAGTGGATAGAATCCGTGGAAGAATTCTCTTTTTTGACTGGATTTGTTAAGGGTCTAATCATAGCTATCATCGAATTCTATCATTGAAAAATTTGTTTCATGATTTTAGACGTTTGAGCAAACAATGTTGGCTTTTATTGGTATCAAAATGAAGCTTATTAGTTGCAGAACTTTTCCCTTGACAAAAATACATAAATTGTCTTAAAACTTTTATGTAAACTCGCTTTTACTATTTCACTGACAGAAATCGATTTCAAGGAACAGCAGCTGATTATGATTTGTGTTTTTGCGACAAAATCGTTCCACTGAAAAGCATTCCATTCTCTTTCTATTCTCAACTGTCAGTTTTCCTTTCACTGATCAACTCCAACCTCAAACGCCTGTAGCTGTTTGTATAACTTGTCAGAAAACTGAAGACATTGCTCCACTGATTTGTTCCAATGATGCTATCCGATGATAGCTGTGATTAGACCCTTAGTTGGCGGGCTTCGTGGTAGGCTACCAACCAGCAAATTCTCAACTCAAATTTTCTTTTAGATTTTCAAATTGAATTCCGCTTAGTATGATTGGGTCAATCAGACACCGCTGATTTATCAAATGGTGTTTTAAAACTGTATTTCCTTCACAAATTATTCATTTAAATACCTAACGCAATCTTATTTTTCATCCGAAAAAATTGATCCGATTCAGTACGTACTGGAAAACAACTTATAACCATCGTTAAGAAAACTACGTGCTTAGATAAGTTTCGATAAGCATGCTTCATTAAAAATACTAAAAATAAAAAACAAATGCAGTTAGCTTGTCTTCCTCCAACCTCAGCGGCTGCTCATCAACATCTTTTTCGGTTATATTACCAAGTTCAAGTGTGGCTTGGTTATCAGCTAGATCCAAAAGACTGGGTTGGTCGACAATACCTTAGAACCAGTTCAAACTTTATTCCCATCTGCGCCGGAAAAACTGCTAAACACAATTTTTTGCAACTGGTAAAAAGTTTCTCTGCTGCCATTCGGATGCAATAAGAAGTGCATTAGATTTAACACTCCTCCACTATCCTAGGCATTCGCGGATGCAAGAGCTCTGGAATGCTGAAGTGTCCCAGGGCAGTTATCCCCACATGTGTCGGCAAGATATAACGTGATATGAGAAATCATTATAATCCGCTTTAAATCCGGTTTTAAAAATACCCTGAAATGTTCTTAAAAAAAACTCTGCCATAAATTGTATAGCAAATAAAAGACGACTTTTTGTCCGACGAGCTTTTAATTTTTTCCTTTATTGAAATCCGAAAAGAAAATTCATTTTACAATCATCATAACAAAGTGATATTCTTAAAAATAATTTTTTTATATACATAGGGATGCCTGTTTAGGATATTTTTTTTTCTAAATGGGAAGGCAAATTACCTGAAAATAAATTTCTAAGTGAAAATTTAATTTAAGTACTATAATTTCAAAAAAAAAATATATTCTATATTCCAACAAAAAAGAAAGGAACAAGAAAACTGAACTTTTTTATAATTTTTTTTTATTGAACTCCATAATATAAAAGTGCTTTTTTGTTTCCAAAATAGATCTCGTCTTTCGTGTAAGCAAATTGCTCAAACATGAAAATTTTAATGAAGTATTTTCGCAATAAATGTATATATATATGTATATAATATGTATGTATATATAGTATTTATATATGGACACATTTTAAATAATTAAATGTTGAATCATTTGTTTTTGTTTTTTTTTTTATGTGACAACTACCTTTGAATTGGCTTTGTTTTCGTTTGTATTTTTATTTAATATTTACAAAATTATTTGTATGATTGAAAAAAAGTCAATAGAGGTAACAAAAGCATTTTTTTCAAAGAAAATTGAAGGCTCTAAGGAATAGTTGTATCAATGGTAAGTTGTAAGCTAAGGTCCTTATATGTATATTTTCCTTATTAAGCCATTTAACAGTCTTGAATAAGAATTTTTCTTCACAGTATTTTAAAACACTTTGACACTGTTTAAGCCAAAGTTCCTTCAGCGAAAGGAAATACCCATGGTAAGTCTTCGAAAAAGGAAAACCTTAACAGCTCGGCCACAATGAGTATCTGTGTCTGTGTCTCGCGGTTCAACAAAAGATAACACGTATGTAGCAACACAAGGCGTATCTCGCTGTGTCTCTGATTTTAGGTGAAAAATGAGGCGAGACACAGTGACATTGTGGCCGGCTTTTAAGAAATAAATTTTGCCGTTTCAGATTGTAAGCTAGTTCTTTTAACTAAAATAAATGTGTATGAAATATCCCCGCTCGATAATTTTAGCACAAAATTATCGTATTTCACAGGTGAAAAGGTTTAATCGATTTGGGACTTATGGTTCACTGGAATTAAAACGGACTTTGGAAAGCGTCTACGACGCATTTAAACAATTTACTTCAAGATTAAAGTAAGAGATTTTTATAGAAATCGTTTATGGAGGTACGAAAAAATGTTATAACAGATAGAACAGATACCTGAGGAAACTAGGGTGTGTAAGGGTAATACCAAATTTAGAATCCATTTAGAAGCACTAGGATTGAAGTTTAATCTTCTCTGTATAATTGCTTTAGAATTCATAGTTTCCTAGCTGGCCCAAGTGGTCTTTTTGGAATGAAATTCAAGAGGCGCAGCAAATACTTTAGAGTTGAGCACCAATCATAAACACCTTGTCGTGCGACAATTTTGTTGTTGACTATACATGCCACACGAACAGTAAAATTAATTGAATGAGAGCTATCGGTTTTTAGCCGATTCTTTAGTCGAAAAAATTGTTCTTGCAAAAACCTTTCGTCTTAAATCCTGTTTTTTTAAAATCGCGTGTGACACCACTAAGCCCGTCCTGCAATTGTTTGAGCCAAACTCTTGTTTAAAGAACGTTTAATTGTTTTTTTACTTTATTTCGCACCTCTAAAAATAGCACCTATCCCAAATCCCAGCAGTATTCAAACTTTTGGACTTTTTTTTGGCCAAAGTCCAAAAGTACGGCTCATAAAACTTGGCCGAGAGAATAGCAATAAGAATGGAGCTGAGAACTTATTTCCTGGAAACTTTGAAAAAGAACGCATGAATTTAGTGGATAAGAAAGACATTTTGAGCTTTCCTTAGCTGGAAGAAATTGGATATTTTCTGTGTGCCCCAAAGTTGTTGGATGAAATCGTTACTGATATTTAGGGATCTAAAAAGTCCTAAAGCCCTTGAATCCAAGTTTGTCCCCTGTATTCAAATACAGTCACATTTATGACTTCTTTAAAAGCTATGTTGATATTGGCACACTAACTCCGACAAAAGGGTTCAAATAATGGTGACACAAAGACCGTCCATTCTCAGCATAAGGAGAAAAACCAGGGGTGGAATCAGCTAAGGTGATCTGCGATAAGTGCTGTCACAAATCACAAAAATAACGGGTGATTTTTTAAGAGGTTGAGAACTTTTTTAAAAAAAAAACACAAAAAATTCGAAAAAATTAATGAAATATTTATTTGAATCGATAGTTTGAACCTTGCAATTTAATGTTAAAAGATAATTTCATGCAAATGTTGACCGCGGCTGCGTCTCAGGTAGCCCATCCGCTGAGTCCAATTTTGGCATACTCTTTCACACATATCGGCCGGTATCTCACGAATGAATGCATGGATGTTGGCTTCCAGTGCGTCAATCGAAGCGGGCTTGTCCCTATAGACATTAGCCTTGACATACCCCCACAAAAAATAATCTAATGGTGTCAAATCGCACGATCTAGGCGGCCAATTGACTGGCCCGAAACGTGAAAGGTCAAGAGTGCTCAGAAGGTCGAGAATGCCGACCATAAAATGGAAGCAGCGCGCGATGAACATTTCGAACCGAGCACGAATTTTGATAGTAAAATTCAATAATTTGCAAGCGTTGTTCATTTGTAAGACGATAAATGGTTAAATTGCAAACCAAACTGAAGCTGTTTGACAGTGACACAAGTAAACACACGTCAGCTGTCAAAACCAGTGTTGCCAAAACCAAACCAGCTAAAAAATCACCCTTTACGTCTGCGTAAACTGTGTTCATCACAATTTTCTTGTGGCAGCTCTCGATTAATCACCGTAAGAATCAGCTGGTCCCGTTTTCAAACTTTTTGGTTAGTTGCTTTTTTTGCCTACACTTAGGCTGATTTTCTTCATGCATGAATAAAAAAGGTATTCGATTATCACTAGCCTAAATAAAGCAACGATTGGGAACAATATTTTTGTGATCACCTTACGCAGACGGATAAATTTGTTTGATCACATTGACTGTCACAAAATGTGAAAATCACAGATCATCTTAGCCGATTCCACCTCAGCTTTTTGTGGATGACGACAATATTCATCGCAGGTGGCATTGTCAATTCTCTGATATTTTTACCCGTCACTGCACGGAGTGATTTCACCAATGTCAAGACACACAACGGTGGTAGTAGATGTATGTAAATAGCTAACGAAAAAAGAACAAAGCGAGAAACAGTTCGCACGGCTCTTTCGACCAAGTATACTGTGTGTCCTGTTTTTCACCTTTTTCACCTACACAAACGGGACCTCTTCTTTTGCCGAATTTGAAGGGAACGTTGAGAAGCTTTTTGGGACCTCAGAAATTTGTTCAGAAAAGAAAATAGTAAGAATAATTGTTTTTTTTTTTCAGATTTCGGAACACAAACAAAAATATCAATCGTTTAAAGTTATCTGAATTTGATTTGAAAACACAGTAAATTTTAATATCATTCTCAACGTTTAACTTCGTTTCAATTGATTCCTTGTTCTGAATGGTTTTCTGTGGTTGTTTTTCCGTTAAGTAATTTTCCCACACTCGGTAAATTATTTTGTGTTTCCATATAAATTTCACAATTTTTTTCTGCTTTTCGAGGTGTTTTAGGTTGCCGAAATTATTTTGAAGTGCACTCATTACATATTCGAAATAGTGTCGACCTTAAATAACCTTAGCATTAAAAAAAACGGGAAAATAAACTACGTTTTCTACATTCCAAAAACAAAAACTGTGTCGAATTAACGTTTTTAAAAACTGAAGTTAAATGTGGAGATGTATTCCAACACAAGCAGTTTAAATTTTTGTCGTACAAACTTTAAAACGTATTTAAAGGCAAATCCTTTTAGCAGAAAGCGTTTTTTATAACGTTGGGTTATTGGGCTATCGCACACGAATCAATTTCAGTCACAGGCAACTGATTCAATAAGTGATCACGAAAGCAACAGCTGAAAATGTATCATCGGAATCGAGGGGTAAAATAAGACAGTGCTTGAAGTGTGCCATAAAAATGTCCTCGTCTATGATGTCCCATTTTTTTTTTATAGAAGAATTGCAATAAAAAAAGAGTTTACGTCTAAATCTTTCCTCGATCGCTTTTATATGTAAGTTTACCATCACAGTTTAAAAATATTCCTCGAATTACTTCGCTTTTCTTGTGACGGCTTAACCTTTTCCAACACTAACTTCTGGAATTAAATTTGTTATTTTTCTAAAGATTTTATCAGAGGATGTACATGGAAAATGTTGATTATTTCAGATGGTCTCATTGACATTTTATTAGCATAATTTCAGCAGTTTAGATTTTCAATTTTGATCCGTGTTCGAATATATTTACAATCTTCTATGCATATCTAAGGTTAAAAAAAATCTTATTCAAAATTGTATCCATAACGAAACCGTGACTTTAGATGAATAAAAATATTAACTCACATACGTAAAACAAAACTAATAAAGTTATGAACTCATGAAATCTTAAATTAAAATTATTGATTATAAATACCTACGAACTTAAAAATGAAAATATTTTGTTAATAATATTTGATAAAATAAAGAATAAGCTATTTACAAGTTCAATAAAAAAATTGCTCTTTACGCAGATTTATTTTTAGTAAAGATATATTTTGTTTTGGAACACTCTTATAATGTTTTATGTGAATATCCTTTCTAAACCAACGATTTTTACTTGCTTCAGTTTTCTTTCAATAAGTAAAGTTTGTTTTTATATTTTTTTTGTAAGTTTTTTGCAATGAAGCTCGGAAAAGATTCTTTGCGATTTTTTAAAACCCCTATTTTTTTTAATTCAAATCTGTAAAATATATTTATAAAATATTTTTTGTTTGTCTCTCCATCATTTTTTCTCGTTCTATTTCCTTCAATAATTAATTAATAATAGAAAATTATGTTATTTTGTAAGAAAGTAAAAATTAAATGAAAAACAATTATATTTGTTTTTTTTTATAATACCCATCTTAAGAGAGTTTGTGGTTATCCGGGGAAAACCCTTGTTATGCCTTCTCTGCCATCGTATTGATGAGGGGTCTGTTTTAAATGGGAAATGCATACTGTTTATTATTTACAAGATGTTTCCAAATACGGTGGACGATGGTAGATCTGTTGTGTTTCGGTTCCGGATATTTTTGTAATTGTTGACTTTAAAAGAATTCTCGTGTTACTACACTGCGAATATATGTAAAGTGAAAAAAGAAAAATATAACGATAAATATTTAGTTTGTTTTACAAACAGTATTTAAAAATTACCAACTGGTATGAAGAAAGGGCAGAGTTTTTATTTTCTTTTGCTTTACCTAAAACAATTTGTTATGGAATGAACTAAAAGAAAAAATATTGAAGGTTCTTGTCAAACAGAGCGGGTTTTTATTTCTCATTTGGCCAGAGGATAAAACAGTTGCGTTGCGTTGAGTTGTAGAATACTTACCGAAGAGTGTTATGAGGAATTTTCATGTACTTTTAGAAAATTCTGTTCACATGCCTGGTTGCATTTTAATAAAACACTGAAGATCTAGGTTCCAGCATTTACACACTTTAAGAGGGCAGCCTTTAGAAGTGTTGATTTAAACGCAAGGCCTTCTATTTCCGCGTAAAAAATCTTACCGAGGATTAGAAAAGGCCCTGTTTGACTGCGTGGCTAATATAACTCACTTTACGAAGCTTACGTGATGATATTTTTTACCTACATATTATGAGGTCATAAAGATATTTTCAATTTATTGGTATTTGCTAACTCCAGTGGCCAAGTTTTGAAAACTGTGGCCAACAGCGGCCAAGCTTGAAACGTGAAGGAAAAATAATAATGCGAGACCTCAAACACATTGAAGCATAATGATCGAGACTGATCGTGTCCTTTTGAATATAGACATGTTGTCATTTTTTTAGGGGGGGCAGGGACCCTCCCACTTGAGCATTTGAAAACCGAAGAAGTATTTGAATTTTTCCAATTAAATAATTTTTGAAAACTTAAAAAAGGAAATCGCGGATGTATATGGACTAGAATGTTTTACCCTGGAGGCCATAATATTTAACGATCTAAAAAGTTAGAAAGCAAAGTCATATATTTAAGGAGACACAGGGCGTTACAAACACTTCCGAAAAATCGAAGAACTTAATAAATTGCAAGAGCTGTGAAGAATTTACTGTTGACAACACAGTGCTCAGGATTGAAAGCAGCCGTTATAGACTGCATTATCAGAGATGAGCAACGACTTCATCCACGGTTACCAAACGCAGAATCTTTAGGTTCCGATGCAGGAGTTGGATTTTGTGCACGAGGAAGTGTCAAAAAATTTACCAGCTGCTACATTGCGGTATTTTGGAGCACTTTTTCTCCTCCATACTCCAATTCTTTTCGTTTCGGATGTGCTACGCATTTAAAATAGTCGTCATAACCCATTGATCGCGAGCATATTACAAAAAAAAATCTGGCAATACACTAGTTACTTACTATAAGGGCAGGCATTACAAGAAGGCATATAAAACCAAGAAGTTGCTCTTCTAGCGCATTTCACTTAAGAACTGCAAAGAATTTGAATCCTCTGTCTACAGCGGCACAAGAGTAAAGAAACGCCTACGTTTAGGAATTCCAAGGTTGCGAAACTCATTAAGTGCTCAAGATAACTAAATAAATCAGCTAAAACAGATCAGCATCAAATAAATAAAATATTTATAGAGTGGCGCAGAAGCTAGAGGTGGACCAGGGCCAACTTCTCAACGAAGATGAGTATGCTGTATATGTTGTATTTACTTCACATACAGGTAGATACATTTTTTCGTTCGTTTGTTGGCGGAATGGTTTGTTTTTATGGCGGAAGTCTACAGAGAAGAAGTACCACTTCTCCAACCTCTCAACCCACCGCGCCGCCGCAATCTCGCACGTTTAGATAAATGCTATAGCAGCAAGCCGGTTAAAACTGCCCTCTTACCAACTTCCTTAGTCGGACGGCAATACTTGGGAATTCTTTTGTAGATCACTTAAAAAACTTGCAAAGTTCACCAGCAACCTACCATCCCCCAGCCTTAGACTTTTCCACCATATGATTGATCTGGTTTCGGTTTCTCAGACCGAAAGCGGATATCCACTTAGATATCCACGTCCCGACCCTATACGGGAACACTCTGGAACCTCTGATACAGGTGCATACCGCAACGGGTTACCTAGGGGTAACCTCTCTCAATCCCGAAATAATTTCTGATCTGAATCTCCTAAGAAACAGTCTTGGCGTTACGGAGAGGTCAGGCGATGCCAGTTAGTTAGTTTTTTTTTTTTATTAATTTAATGAATTAAATTATGGAGACAAACAAACATTTTAATTGTCAAATCTGACTTTTGACAGATTTCATATTCCTACCCGAAAAAATTTCTTGAGTCCCATTTGGCAGGAAGATGAAATATTTTAATTATCAACTATAGTAGTCGAAAACGGAAGGTAATGTCAAAGCCTGACAAAAAGTCTGCTTCAGTTGATTCAAACAAGTCACTCATAGTAGTCTTTTCTGAACGCATACACCCTAACAAGCCGAGTTCCGAGGTTTTTTGCGTTCTTGAGCCAAATTTTTTCCAATACACGTTGATCAGCTGCAAAATGCACTATATAGACTAAGCCTATGGACCGGATCATGTGGCCTTAACCTTTTTAACAAGCAGAAGGTCGATTCCGGACGTGGAGCTTCCAACACTCGAAGGATCAGCTCTTCAACTATCTAAAAGTGCTTAATATCTGTATTAGATTTTTTGGCGACTCGTATACCAGCACCAGCCACCAAACCTGGCTTGCCACTATCACTAAAGCTATTTCGCCTGTGAATGGTACGAAGCTTTGAATGGTCAAAGGAGATAATCTCCCTAAACCCTGCATGGCATACTTCCGTGGCACCGTTGCGGTCCCTCAGACTACAAAATAGAGCCCTGCTTACGAAGGACTGGGATGTGTTTCGTATAGTAGACGAACGTTGAACGAGAGCTCAGTGAAACTTCTTGAGGGCCTGAACTGTCAGCCGTTCTATAATATAAAATAGGTTCAGTTCAGATCAAGAAGAATCTCTACCATCGCCTATCAACCAACACTAATGAGTCAAAAAGTAGTGCCCAGGTCCCGATGAAAGCTGAGCAGTCGCATCCTGTCGGCCATGTCGCCTCAACCTTCAGTGGCTCAGAACTCCCTTGGCCTAAGTCTGACCGGATGGGTACCCAGCCCGTTGAGGTAACGGAAAAACCTGTTCCTAAGCCAGCGTTGGGGCCCAGACCTCAGCAGACTGATGACTTTAGTGAACTACTAAATAAACTAACAAAAGCCACGCTAGTAAATCATTCCAACCAGAACTAACAGACATTTCCTGGCTCTTTCTGATAGACCAAAGAGGCTAAGAATAAACCCCAAGCCCATTTTTTTACAGAAGGCCCCACCAGTCCAGAATCGGAGCAAGGGTATACCACGATATCTCGAAAATCGTAGTCGCGAAAGCTAAAATCTTAAAAACAAAAATCTCAAAATTAAAAACCTCAAATCCCAAAAATCTTGAAAAATTAAATCTTGAACAAAAAAAACTAGAATAACAAAAATCTCGAATTAATGTACCTACATTTACACACACATCTTTGGGAAAATTGCAACCCCCTGCCTGTCTTTTTTTACCTCCTCTTAGGTTTCACTAACTTAAAACTTAAAAAAATTTTTTGGAAAAACTTTTTTGCATTCGAGATTTTTGTCATTCGAGATAACGTGATAATCCCTTGGAGCAAACAGGGAATCGCTACACAAAGTTCCCTCTGGCAAATAAGAAACCATGAAGGTAGTTCAAATCAACCTTCAACATTCTGAGGCTGCCTCAAAATGGCTGCATATCCAACAAAGATCTTACCATTGCCCATATGCAGGACTCTCAACACCTTATGGTAGGATTTTATATTCCACCGTATCTAGTAGATCATTGTATTATTTTAAATAATAACACCAATTTCTTCCCTCTGACAGAGTTCATTTCCAATGACCTCACGGCAGCAGTTCTGAAGATTAACAACCCACACGAGGTAATAGTGGCATCCGCTTTCTTCCTTAGCAACTCACCGGCTCCGGCATGTGCCCCCAGTGGAAGTAGAGCATTTGGTCGAACATACGCACACCGCTCTAGGACAGAAATTGTTTTTAGCCGCGACTCGAACGCTCATCAAACCATTTGTGGCAATACGGGCATAAGCAATAGAGATGAGTCCGTTCTTGATTTTATCTTATGTAATAATCTAAAGAAAAATGTAAAAGCGGGAAGTAACCAACCTTTACTAATACAGTTAGAATAGAAATTCTAGACCTAACTTTGTCTTCTTCTCCACCTAACAACCTCATCTCAAACTGTTATTTGTCTTTTTAATCCTCACGCTCAGATCACAGACACATACACGATTTGAAATAGATAAACATAACCCCACCAACCTTACCTGCCGCCCAAAGAGAAAAACAGACTGGGCGTCCTACCCAGAGCACCTCAGTCACACACTCAGTGGAAAATTTTCTCGAATTGATACCAAAGATAAACTAGAACACTGCCGACACGGTCAGATCTCTCATTATTTCTGCTTTCGAGGATAACGGTCTCTTTAAGATTAAAAAATTCAAAAGGGAATATCATATGGTGGAGCATAGATCTAACAAAGCTCAGATCTGGTAAATACTTGCGAACAAACCAACTTCTGGGCATTTACAAACAGAGCATTGGAAATTTTTGTAAAGAAATGTTAATAACCAAATCACCTATAAATTTGCACACTGGTTATCACAGTTTGTTAAAAATGGACAGTCGATACGAACTGTGCATTGACTTTGACAGTTCGCGGCAATATTTTGTCAAAAAGCTCGAATAACATAGGCAATCGAATAACATTCGAATAACATAGACTTCCATTCTTACAAAGGCGGCCACTTAGCTTTGCTTAACGACTTACAATCTGTTAGCCCATTCAACTTGCTTCACGCCGATATGCTTGCAGAATATATCTTCCAGAAAAAATTCTTCGTAGTAATTCCTCCAAGGAAGAAATGGGAAAAATTCAAACCAACCCCATTGACCTTGACTCCCCAAACGTCACCTTAGTGGAGATTCGTGGAAGAATAACCCTAGGAAACCGATGTTATTTCGTTTTGGCAAAACAAACGGGATCAAAACTCCTCTCAAGAAGAACAAAGTGTAAGCTCTACAAAACCCTTATCCTGCCAGTTCTGCTTTATGACGCCGTGTACTTCTGGCTTTTTCAATTGAAAAAATTTACGGCAAATTTATGGTCCTGTGTGCGAGGAGGGCGAATAGAGGAGAAGATGTAACCGCAAACCGTTTGTGCTGTACCAAGATGTGGATATAGTTAAAAAAAAACCAAAACAAGAAAACTACATTGGCTCGGTCACATTGAGCGGATGGACAATAACACTCCTGCCAAGAGTCTTCGATCAGGAAGAACAACCTCCGTAATAAGGACAAAGTCATTGTGGATGCCAGGGCGCTTAGACTGTACAATTATAAGCAACATGCCCAGGATCGCAGAGGATGGA
Organism: Neoascia interrupta; assembly: GCA_947623515.1. Lineage (NCBI taxonomy): Eukaryota > Metazoa > Arthropoda > Insecta > Diptera > Syrphidae > Neoascia > Neoascia interrupta. The sequence continues at coordinate 148,466,001 of OX392462.1, forward strand.
AGGCCAGGTTGAGACATTCTATGGGACGGGAGCCCTATAAGAAGATTTGGGCGTCCTGAATCCAAATATGTTATTCGGTCTCGATTAGTTTAGAAGTTTTAGGCAAAAAAAAATCAAAAGACCGCGAAGCGGTCAACCTAAACACTGTTTGCTCCAAAAACAAATTTTTTTGCAGAGAAAGTCAGTTAGATTTCAACTGCATATTTTTAGGGGAAAATTTAAAGGGAAAAATTAAGCACTTTGTATAGGAAAATTAAAATTTAGAATACCTATAGCCCCTTGCTAATACTCATCATAAAGCCGCGTTGTCACAAGCAACGTAAAACAGGAACAGAAACAGAATCTCATTCATTAGCAACTGAAACCTAAATTCGCTGAATGCTTTTTGCGTTGCTAATGTATGAAATTCTGTTTCTGTTCCTGTTCCTTGTGACAACGCGGCTTAAGCAGAGAAGTTCTACTTAGGCACTAACGCTGCGTCTACACAGTCAATGCTCAATTGACTGGAATGGAAATGGACATGGCCATGGACATTTTCAATCATTTTCAACGTGGGCATTTCATTGCCTTCAGTACATTAAAAACGAAAAGAAAATTGTAAAAGTTTTTAAATTTCATAATGTCTACATTGTTTTTGGTTTGAAATGTATGCTTTTTATTTGCGTAGAAGGCAATGGAGCAAAAAGAAATTATTTAAGGGTAAAATGTCTTCTTAAATCTCATAACCGCGTTGATTTATGGCAATGATTGCTCTTCAAATGGAAATCAATCATTTATTGGCATTTGCGAATTAATATTGCAAAATTCATTTCCAAAGCGTCTACACTTGCAATGAAAAAGTCAATGGAAATTTTTCTATCAATAAATTGCTTTTTCCCTTGCAAGTGGAGCTCCTAGGTAAGTTCCACATAAAAAAAATGTCAGAATAAAAAAAAGACACAACTTAGTTAAGGGCCAGATATAGTAGGTCGTAAATTATTAAATTTAAGTAGAACATAGGAACTTTTATTTTTTATTTCTGTTTAAAAAATAATGTATAAGAGTCAGAAATTTTTTTTTATACATTTCACGCCTACTTTTGTATATAAGCCCATAGCTGCTAGTTTGCCCACATAAATGACAGCTGCTTTGCTATGTCGAACTTTAGTTTATTTTTTAGCAAACGAAAACTTTTATGTTCGATATAGGCGGTAAGTTCAACTTAAATTTTAAGAGGAAGTTTTATTTATGTATGTGTATTATCAGCCCGTACCGAACTGTACGGGCTGTACAGCGATACCGACCTAGCCAAAAGAGTCAAAACACGACGTCTACGATGGCTGGGTCATCTAGAGCGGATGGACACCAACGCCCCGGCCTGAAAAATCTTCGAATCCACACCGCAGGGACGACGCGGTAGAGGAGCACCGAGACTCAGGTGGCGCACGCAAGTGGAAGGGGACCTCAGCCAACTTCGCGTGCGAAACTGGAGACGGCTAGCTAGAGACAGAGCTGGCTGGCGAAGCTTGTTGGCTGAGGCCCAGGTCCACCCCGGACTGTAGCGCCACCTTAAGTAAGTAAGTAAGTATTATCAGTAAACGGGCCTTAATCTAAATGAGACCGATAATTTTTAAAAAGCCCAAGATGTACCACTTGGACAGCCAAGCAGTTGTCAAGAACTCAAACGTTATTAAATCGAAGCTTGTTCTCGAAAAAGCAATGAGCAAGCTTCGAAGAGCCTGGAAAAAATAATTAACAAGTTTCGTCCAAGAACTAGTCAAAAACAACTTAATCATCATTCACTGGATTGCTCCCCAAAGTGGCTTTGAGGGCAACGCATTAGCAGACTCGCAGCTAAAGTCGGGCCAACTACACTACCTAGAGGGCCTTATTCTGTGGAGTCAATAAAAGATTCTTCCAGAACCTTACTTAAAACTAAGCTTGAAGTGAATCCAACGAAGTCTGGCTTAAAACACATGGAGAGAATTGCTCTAAAAAAAATTTTCCCTGACTCTCCTCCAGAAGGAGTAATTACCTGATCAACCTGGACAGGGCTAATTTAAAAAAAAAATCCTCACTAGAATTTTCAGCGGCCATTGTTCAGTTTAGATAAACGCTTCGCTTAACAAGGGAGACGAAGACTATTTTGCAAAACACAAAAAATACTTCGCCGGCTAAGTGAAATTTATACCGGTCTCCAGAACCTTTTTTTTTTTTGTTAAGTCCAATAAAGCTGATATGGCTAACATAAATCATAACCCTACTGCGCATGCATGTTGCGGTGCAGTGCTCAATACGCGGACTAGTGCCCTCGGCGTTTTAGATTGGCCTCTTCTTTACTAACAAATCTTTTGAGAGTTTACATTTTCCGAGAGAAATTTTTCGCTTTCGAAAAAAAAGTACCTTTTGAATATAGAATTTTTATTTAGTTTTAAACTCAGAAAATTTCTCTAATACCGCCATTTCAAATTAGACAAATATAATCAAATTAAAAAACCTTATTTGAATTTGTAAAATCAGCCTTAAACGAACCAAATTTCAACAGTCAAAAACAGGTATATATAATGTTGCTTTGTCAGCAAATGTTTTGGCAGTTTTATTTACAACTCAATTTTAACAAGACATTTTTCGTAGGTGGTTTTGCTCAGAGGAAGGAAATTTTAGATTCAACAAGTTTTTTAAGCTTCGAATGCGGTCCTAGTAAAATTATGATTTTGTGTAAATTTCTGAAGATAGGTAGAAAAAAATAAAGAATTTTATATTTATTTTGTTTTTTTTTTTTTTTTGTCTTTCAATTTATTTGGAAAATCAATTCATTTTTTGTATTTTTTTTGAGTACTTTTGTGGCTTTTTTCTTCTTTCTTTTTTTTTTGCTTTTATTTTTTAATTTTTTTATTTCTTTCTTTTTGTCAAAAGTAAACTAAAAATTAATTTCTATACACGAAAAGGAGGCGCTAAAAGAATGTAAAGTGTAAAATTATTAATAAGAAAACTTACAAGTAATTGTCGTCAAAATCGGTCCCTCATTACTTTTGTTTGTGGCGGCAGTGGCAGCTGCAGCAACAACAATAGTATTGGCAGCGGTGGCAGCACTATTATTTGCAGCGATGGTAGAAGTTCTCCTCGATTTTTGTTGTCACGAGCAGGCTACCTCTGCTGTTGGGGGGGTAGCATTATTTGTGGAGTTTGCTACTACTTTGGGTGTTGTTGTACTGCTGACACCTGTTGCTGATGACGAAGAATCATCTAAAGATCGTGGGGGACTCTTGTCGTTGCCGTTCTTGAAGGGAGAAGGTATCTGTTTCGACGGGAATTGAGGTGCCGATTGTGTTGTAGAAGTCGGTGTAGAAGGTGTGGTTGCGGAATCGCTGTTACCCGACGAAGCATTTGAATTGTCTTCATTTTGCTGAAAAAAAGGAAGGCCGTTAATGTTTGTTTTATAATAAAGAAGCCAGCACTTACTGATTCACTAACGCGACTACGTTTGCTGGCACTTCCGCCACTGCTGCCAATGCTATTCAGCGATGGTTGTTTTTCCAACTCGGAGGATAGTCGTTTTCTATTAGCTAAAATCGAATTATTAAAATTATTATGACTCTCCATGGAACGCCGTTCTCGTTTTAAGTATTCCCCGTCCAGATATAAACTTAATTGTTTACGTTTGACGTGGCGCGCTTCAATTGTCATGCCCTCTTTCAGCATTTTTATGTTGACCTAAGGATGAGAGTATGACTTACGAGTTCACAAACAACAGCTATTTAAGAACTTACGCCATGTGATATTACATGTTCAGTGAAGTTTTGAATATTTTCGGTGAGATCGACGTTCAAATTTTCTGTACGCTCAAACTCCAGGCCAATAAACCACATCGAACAGAAAGAGGAGTCAGACACTGGGTGTTTTTCTGTCGCGCCAGGTGATTGATTACTGTTGCCGCCACTATTCTGGCACTTAGTGTCGCCTTTCCTATATTCAAAACATTTTGGATTAACATGTGCTAGAGAAATATGTTGATTACGCTCTAGATTCCCGATTAGTAGACGAATCTTTGATTCGACTAGACCACACCACTCGAGATGGTCTTCTGCAGTTTTCGAATTAACAAGCAACACTATGAAATGTCGATAGCTGAGACAAGAAAATATAACAGACAATTAGTGATAAATAAAATTAAATTAAACAAAAAATGAGGAATAATTAAAAAAAAATATCTCACGTATAGAAGAAACTTGGAGCTTCAAAGAGTCGCTCCCACTTGGCTCGACCGAGCATTATCTCGTCCGTTGTAGACATTCCACGATTGAATTCACTTAAAATAACTTTCTTCGTCGATTCTGATACGTTAAATGTGGAATTCTGTTGAGGATACGCTGGCGTAATGATGGGCATTAGATGATAGCGATCAGCGGCATTTACGCGTGGGTCCCATACCTAAACATAGAAAATGCAATTCAATAAACGTTTCTCACTGTAAAGATGGATGACTTACAGGAAACCGAAGATTTATGTTTTCTGGATGTTTGAGCAGCACTGGGTTTGGCCACTTCCATCTGGAGAAAACCAAGAAGAACTTATGCACTAAGGTTGCGGCAACCGCGTTCGGATACAGCTGACAGGTGCGAGCGACCAGCATGGCCCATGTAACACCTCCAAAATACCCCAATGAGTTCGAGTAAATTCCATGTTCTAAAAACAAAAACAATTTAAAAAAAATCCGCCAAAATACGGAAGAAATTTAAACTTACTTTTCGCCCACAGTTTTATAGAACGCAGTGCCAGCCGGAAATTCTCAATATTCGGCACCAAGCTCAATATCTCATCTGTCACCCGACATCCGTTCAAGCTCCTCACCGACCTAGGATCTAGATTCTTGAGCAAATTATCATCTCTTAGATCGAAATCGTCTGGTATCTCTTTAAGCGATAGCCTTGCAAATAGCAAATCGATCTCAATTCCATCAAAATTCATTTTAATGACCGGCACGAATGCCTCTTCTACAGCTCGGCACTCCGTTACCTCTGCTTGCTTTTTAAGCAAATCGAAGAACGATGTGAAGTAATCTGTGCGCTCGATATTGCGAGGTGCGACACATAAAGCATCTATATCGGCGCCTTTGTGGTGCACACCCAGGCGATACGAACCGAAAGTGTAGATTTTACCTCCCAGTTTTTCGGCTGCCGATTCTGGCATATTCTTTGCGATGGATACATCCTTAACCCACTGCTTAACAAGCGTATTTAGTTTGGCTAGGATCTCCATTCGATGATTGAGCTCATCTTGTGTTTCGAAAACTTTATAAGGCTCTAGGGCCTTACGTAATTCATCGGTTTTTTGCATATCCTCTGGGCGTGGTTCAGCTAAACTTATAGCTGAAGTCATTCCCAGTGTCTTGGGTGCGGGTTGTGATTTACTGCCGGACGAGCTGCTGCCACTTGACGTTGAGCTAGCTGAGTAGGCTTTAATGCCATTCTGCTGAGTGGTCTGAAGTTTTGCGTCAGCATTCCACATGCTGGTTGTGTGTGCTTAAACTCAGTTGCGATTGAATTCCCTTCTGTTTGTTAATCTGAAAAAAGACGGGACATGGGTACATGAAGATTAAAAAAAAAAACAAAGGAAATTCGTAGAAAAACAAGACCTAAATGGGAAGTGAGATTGGTGTGGTTCTTTCAGCAAGAGAAGGGTTATGTCTAACTATTGCTACAAAATATTGTTGGTTTTTGTACTGGGCTCCAGGTCAACTGGAGAAAATAATCAAAAAGTTTTCAGATCACGTCGCCAACATTAACACCCGTTGTTGTGGTAGACAGCAACAGCTTTCTCCAAGAGATGCGATAAATAACTTTTGCTAACAATTGTTGCTTCTGTTGAGCTAAAAAAGCAATCAAGAAGTGCAGATCTATGGTGGATAAACAACTGTAGGATAAATTTGGGTGACTTTTACTGTGTAAATGGAGCAAAAATCAGAAGAATTGAAGCTTTTTCCTTCTAGGAAAGCAGAGGGAATACCCCACTGTAAACCAGATCTGGAAATAAAGACAGGCATTCTAAGTCACTGACTCCTAATACTGAAAAAAAAAGCTAAGGACTTTCAAAAATTGTAGGAAAGCTGGTTTGCGTATACAATAAAAATGGTTGGGTGCAAAATGTTGCTGGGATTAAACTCGAAATTAAACTTAATCATGCATCATATCATAAGAAGGATAACATCATATAAAGATAAGCCCCCAAAGATATCCCAGCATAAGTGAGATAGAGCATGTAAAAAAAACGGGAGAGGGCACGGCTCCTGGACAGGACGGAATCGCAAATAAAGCTTGGCAGACGGCTGTAACTAAATAAAACAACGGACTTCTACAAACGACAATGCAGACGTGAGTGGAAGAAAGAGCGTGCATGGTATGACACTTGGTCATACCTATGCTTCCTACCTTCTGATGTGCCTAATTTATATAATGGGAAAGAACTATAGACGAAAATATAATATGCGTAGTAGGTTACTCGCAACAGAAGAGAAAAAGGGACCCTCTCTGCTAATCAGTGTGGGACTAGAAAAGCGTGGTTGAAATAGCAGAACGAGCCGTTTGCGGTGGAATGATGGCTTCATGGACAAAAACTTGGAGTTCAACTCACTGCAGGGATTATAATAGGGGTTGGTCTTAGAGCCATTGCTACGTTTAGGCTAACCTTACAGTTTAACGATAATTGACTTTGCTGATGGCATTGCCATCGTGACTGTAGGAGCGCATATCAACGCAGAAGAATCAGCTTAAAATCAAGCTATTTCATAATAAAGGAATGGCTAGAAATAGCCAACCACAAAACGTAGACGTTAAGTCCGTCCAAACCTGTGTCGTTACGCCACCTGGCACAAGCGGACAATCTGTGGCTTTCGCACTATAACAGATGTGGCAGCTTTTGCAAAAGTAGGAATGGTTCCTTTGGATATCCTGGCTGATGAAAGTATTCTGAGGATGACGAGGACTCGAAACACCCACTATTTCATTGAACAAACTTTGTGGGCTGAAGAACTACACTGCCTAGTTTACCGGAAAGTCTGGGTCATATACTGGGATCATAAGAGTCTTAATCAGAATAACGAAGCTTGATAGCAAGACTTCCGAAAAAACTGGGTAGACTAGAAAAATGCATCGAGCAGCAGAAGCAAACCAGCTCACACAAGGTAAGAAGTCTTATTGCTAACCACCCTCGTAATTAGTATCTGCGTAACGAATCCAACAGTTATGCGGGGTGAATGAAATGATTTTAGATCAACTAACTATGTAGTATTTTGAGCCCAAAAAGGAAAAATTAGAAAAGAAGTAAAAGATGGATGGCTACAACCGGCCATGGTAACATGGTTGCGCTGACGGAGGCTTTTTGGTCTTTTTTCCAAATTGTTTAATGGCAGTAGTGCTGCACTTAAAGCAAAAACTTAACTCTTGTGCAAGAAATCTAATTCAACAATTGACTATTCCAGTAATCCAGGTCCAGGTGGGCTATAAGTTTCAGGTACAAAAAACAACTTCGAGCGAACGGGGAATCTCTTGTCAAAGGACGAACAAGGAAGGGCAAACACGTTGCTAGAGCTTTTATTTTGTAATTTTACAATGGCAGAGTAGAGTTGGTTTTAGCTTTTAGTCTCACCCGGACAAATAGCAAACCTAGGGACAACAAGTTAAAGCGCACAAGCGGATGGACCCTATAAAGAAGGATATTAGCTGGACTAATTGAGATTGTTAAATAAGAAACGAAGATGATTCTTCTTGACGCGCCTATCTTTTTTTGCTAGATTCTTGTTTATTAAACAAAGACTTTCTGACAATGACGCCTGTCAAGGTTTCGGTGAACAAAGGCAGCACGATACAGAGTCAAAAAGTTCAAGTTTTCCGCATCTACTTTAGGTAAACAAATTAGATTCGCTTAGGTACGAACTTGGGCCTCTCGTCGGTGACTCATCGTTCCAGCAAACAATTTTAAAATCAAGGAGAAACAGAAATCATCAATAACTTATTTCTGGTTTAAGGAACACAAGATTGCAAAATAGATTGAACATAGTTAGGGTGAGGATGTCGATCATTCGCGACCAAAAGGAGAATGTAAACAAATACTTTTTCGAGAAGCAGACAAACAACCTACGATTTTTTTGCAACAGGAGATAAGGCCCCGCAGATAGTTCGAATCAGAGGTTTCTTTCTTCCCGACTAACCGCACCACGAGTCTCCTTCAGATCATAAAGTAATAGAGAATTCCCAGAACTCAGACCTCAACGAACAAAAGAAAGATGACTCGACGGAAACTCTTCCCCTAGGGCTCAGTTTACCTTCGATATGAGCTTGCTCAACAAAAGCAGACAGAGCCCCCAAACCCACAACGTTTTGCTTGCGTTTGTTGTCTTGCCTCTGGAGCACGCTCCACCACGCACTTTAAGAACATACACAAAACGAATGAGAAGAAAAAAAGAAATTTACGCAAAAAAAACGACACCTTTTACGATCGCGGGTCGCTGTGAAACTTTTGAAAAACAACGGCACGGATCGTGAAATTATTAACAAACCTTTATGTAAACGCCTTTCGGTGCACTTGGGCCACAAAATTTTGTCGAGATTTTTATGTTTTCACAATACTCTTTTGTTTCTTTTTCGTGTAAAATTTTCGTCGTAGGTCGATGGAACTTTTTCGTTTTCTCCTCGCTAGCAATGGTACTGCTTCGGGCTTCGCGTCAACAATTTGTGAATTTTCATCGAATTAACTATTTCATACCGAACGTGGTGCCGCACTATTTTGTTTAGAATGTTTTAATTAATAATCTGCGTGCGCTTGGTTGTTAATTTACGGATAAATTTTATGTGAAAAACGAATAAAATCGCGAGAGAAATAAAAAAACACACACAAAAGCGCTTGACGTTCACTACCTATCCAAGATGGCTGTTCGAGAGCAAATATGTCGTTTCGATTCAAGAGCGGTTCGTTATAAATGGTCGCAGCGCTGCCAGGTAGATGCGAATGAGAAATACCATGTGCGCAGTAGGCAGGTAGTGAAGCGGTAACCTTAGATAATTAGGATGCAATAGTTTTATTGAACTAATTGTGGTAAATGCAATTTAATTATCTTGTTATGTAATTATGGGGTGTTTCTTGGAATATCAGAATAGCAAATTAGCTGTTTCCACTAAGGAGTTGAAATTGACAGTTTCACAGATTTCTTAATTTCAAGAAGTGGGGATAGAATGTATGTATCTCATTCCCTCTCAAGTGGTATCTATTTAAGAAAGTGTGGGTTTGACAAGGACAAATAAAGACAAGGATATCAAAAGTAATCTTTCTGAAAAGAAATGAAACTCAAAAGTAATGTTTCTTGAATGTGTATTTATTATTATTTTGGCGCCTTATCATAAATGTCATTGCTAACCCACCCATTGCTTATCTAGGACGTAATAAAAATTTATAATTTAGCAAAATGATTTACAGAGGAGTTATTTTTTTATAAAATTATAATTAAGCTTGTCTGTCTTCATTTGGCTTTCAGTAGCCATTAAGCGAAAATTATTTGATACATGAAATTTTATCATTACGTCAAATAGTTGCACATAACGTATGTATACTGATATATGTTTTTTTTTTTTCAAATAATGTTAGGTTTTAAATATGTTCACATTCGAAATTTATTGCAATTTGTTCTTGCTTTGGAAGCCTACATAATTCATTTTCAACTGTTATTTTTGTGCGCTCTCGATGTCGAGATTCTTGAATCGCCATCATTTCGCAAGCTAAGATGCATTGGCGATGAGGGCACAAGTCATTTCTCGGTTAAAAATTAGTTAAATTTCCTATTAAACACGAATATATCAGTGGTCATTATCAATATTCAATTAATGCTTCAGTAAAAATTCAACACGCGTACTATTGAGGTAATTGTCGGCCGAAATTTAATATTATGTCGCCACCGACGATTAAAACAGGATTAGTGGGCGACGATTAAAAATATTAATGAAAGCATTCGACACTAAAACTAAAGGTAAGATTAGACTGTGTGTCCTTTGGTCATATATATTAGTTTTTTGACAAATATATCGGTTACTTGTGTTCATATAGTGCAATAATCATTATTTCATGCTACCATACTTTAATTTTTTTCGGTATGGCCATATTCGTTTTGACAGATAAATATGACCTTTAGGGCACACTGTGTAATAGGAACACAAACATAATATTCCATTCTAGAAATTTTCATTATGGAATATTTGGTCATATCAGAAAATCACAATTTGTTTTCAGTTCATGCATAAATGCCATATACTATTTTTAGATTTGAAATTTTTCGAGAAAATATCAAAGCAATTTGCAAACTATCTTGTCGTTCGAAAGAATTCTTTTTTAAATTGTTATTTATCGTCAAGTGGCGTGCCAACTTCAAGTTTTTGTGAGTGATTTAGGTATAACAGTGGCATACAGTGTAATATTTTTAGTAATTAGACAGATGAAAAATATATAACCCGTATTTCCAGCAGGGAGCATATGAACGTTTTGGTGATATACGCCGTATAGTCTAATACATCTGACTTTTACAGCTCGTCAAATGGGCTTATGATTCAATTTTGAGTCATATTTCAGCGTTAGTTTATAAAACTAAAACCACTTGGCAGTTACAGATACAGTCTAATCTTACCCTTAGATAAGACTACATGCCATTTTGGCATATTTGACGTAGCTAAGAAGAAAAATGGTGCAAATATTTTTCTTCTTTCGTTACGCCTGCAAGATATTTATTTTGGGATTTATTTTTAATCCCGTTGTGGAAAGATTTATTTTCATATGGTAAATTTTGAGATTTAAGGAGGATTTACAAGGGATTTAATTTAATCGGAGTTTGGAGTCCCGCGAAAACGGGGTATAAAATTAAAGTCTTATAGAAGACAAAAGCTCGCACTGCATTCAATATTAGGCCCACAATTTTTACGGAGCTAAAAACAGGCAGATGAACCTTTATCTCATTCTTCTCAAGGCATTAATATTTTTAAGTTTATTGCAAATATATTTTCTGTACTCACAAATACCATGTCTCCACCGAGCACTAATCGTCGATTAATATAAATTAAAGTCCTCTAGGCAAGCGATTAAAAATTAATCCTTTCATAAATCTCATTCATCCTATTCACAAACCTATTTTCTGCACCTTTGTAACAGTTTGAGAATCAAAAAAGGGAACTGATACTGTCCCTGTACGAAAAGTCTGTCACAAGTACGTTTTCTATTGTGACTTTTGACTGAGGAAATTTTCATTGATCCTTATTTATGGTATTACAAAAAAAAAAAATTTTTGGCTAAGTAGCTAATTTATCAGTCATATTATTTCTTTTTATTATTTTTGGGTGTCCGATTTTCCCTTAAAAATTTTAATGCACAAAACTATCTGAAGTGATCACGAAAATTTGACTTCTATTTTCAATCATTTTTAAGTTGTCTGCCCTTTTGTTCATGTGTATTGATTATAGAGCGCATAAGCACCGAAATGTTTCTTCGTTCTAATAGCTTATGACAGCTCTTTATATAGAGCTATTTCCTATTTCAAATTAGCACTGAAAATAGATGATAGTTGAAATTTCCTTATATCCATTGCCCATTGCGATGAGGCACTAAAGCATTAAGCTTTTGTTATCCAAACTTTTCCAGAAAAACTGACCCACCTAGTAGAAATTTTAGATAGACGGATAACACGAAATAAAACCAAAAGTATGTGGTTTATAGTATTTGGGGTGCCGTGGCGTAGTGGTAAGTGTGTGTGCTTACTACGCCGGAGGCCTGGGTTAGAATCCTGCCATCGTCACCTGAAAAAAAAAGACTTGTTCTTTTTCACGGTCCCCACCTCCGCGAGGGTCTGACAAACCCTCCGAGAGTATCATTTGTCTTGAAAAACTTCTCAAAGTGCCGTTCGGATTCGGCAAAAAATTGTAGGTCCCTTTGTATGTAAAAGAAATTAACACACCATCATACATTGTTGAGAAGTTGGCCCTGGTTCACCTCGAGCTGTTGCGCCACTCTAATTATTTATTTTTATGTGGTCTATAGAGAAAATATGTTTTTTTTAGCTATGTTAAAAATGAAGATTATACAATGGGGATAGAATCAAAAGAAATAGAATATTCGAATTAGTTTCACTGAATCTTTAAAGCTTAGATTAGACTGCATGCCCTATTAGCATATTTGACGTATCTAAGAAGAAAATTGCAGCAAATATTTTTCTTACGTCAAATATGCTAAAATGGCATGTAGTCTAATCTAAGCCATAAATTACTGAATAACTAGATATTCAACTTGGAACATGTAAAAGCTTTGCCCACAAGCTGAAATTGAGGAATTTACCAATCTTTTACATCAGCTGATCACATAAGGTAAATTGTTGTTGTATCTTCTTACACGTATTTACCGACACGGAAATTTAAAGCTTTTTAAAAGCTTAAAAAAGTAGGCTTAGATAAGACTGCCTGCCATTTTGGCATATTTGACGTATGTAAGAAGAAAATTGCAGCAAATATTTTTCTTCTTGCGTCAAATATTCTAAAACCTCATGCTGTCTAATACCATGTCTCCACCGAGCACTAATCGTCGATTCATATAAATTTTTATTAAATCCTCTACAAATCACGCGATTTAGCATACAAATTTATATCCCCTCGGCAAGCGATTTAAAATAAATCCTCTCATAAATCCCATTCACCCTATTCACAAACCTATTTTCTGCACCTTATCAGTTTGAGAATCAAAAAAGGAAACTGAAACTGTCCCTGTACGAAAAATCTGTCACAAGTACGTTTTCTATTGTGACTTTTACTGAGGAAATCGTTTTCGCTCCTTGGACATGACATCGCCACTCTCTTTTGAGAGCCAAAATGACAGAAACAGAGTTTTCGTGTCAAATCAATCCTATATTTGTCCGAAAGAGCCACTTTGGGATTTATTTTAATCGTCTCCCGCTAATCTTCTTTAAATTTTTGGTGGAGACATAAATAGTATAATCTAATCTTTGTTCTCGTAGGCTTTTTCGCTCCAGGAAATGTCATCGTCACTCTGACTTGAGAGCGAAATTAATATCAAGAGAGTACTTTGGTCAATTTGAACTTTTGTACCTCGTGAAAACACTTCGAGATATATTTTTAATCTTCAGTACCTATGTGTGGTTAAAAAGGTTTCTTCTTCACGTGCACTCTCGCCAAAATGTAGAGCTACCCTTAGTCCAGTTCCGTTCTATTTCCGTGCCAATTTTTGCACTTTCCAGCGTATTGAGCCATTTGCTTCCAGTATTGGAATATTATAATATTTTGACAACAAATAGTTTATTGGGGGAAAACAAAAGCACTTTTCAGGAACAAAATCCTTTTTTTCAATTAAAATTACCGAAAGCATTTAAAAAAATGTGTCGAATACAGTCCTTGCCCCATTGTCCACCTGTGAAACCATGAAAAACACGAAAGCCCTATTAACTTTAGTGCATTCAACGCAGCACCCGTTGGAGTCATGATCCCATGGGTGCGGGAGAAATTTGCTGAGCGTCGCGCAAAATGGGTCGCATCCCGAAACAGTAATAAACGTACGGACAAAGATACCCCACACCTACAATCGGCATCCGAAGCAGGCTGCAGTTCACACGTTCAGTCTCAAAGTAACTCGCCAAAGAAACATTCAAAATTGTAAGTAAGCCGAGAGAACAGAAAATTATGAAGAAAATTCGTGAGATTTTCAGAAGGTTCTTCGTCAATAAAACACCTGAACATTAAACTGATCATTTCTTTTTCCCTGTAGAAAATCCGGCTCCGCTAGCAGTGAATCGAGCGTACGCCCGCGGGACAAAATACGCGCGCGCATAATCTGCCCGAATGGACGGCTTCTCTCGTTATCGGTAGAACCAGGCAAGCGTTTACAAGACCTGAAGCAGGAGGTCCTTCTGGAGCTATACGAGGAAAGCGGTGAATTTACCTTTGAGGTTTCCGAAGTTTCGCAGTTTTCTGCAAAGTACCGCCTACTAAAAGCGGATTCTTCCGCGGGAGAGGTAAATGAGCAGATGTCCTTAGAACAGATAGGTTGTGAGGACCAAGAGATGTTTGTTCTCCAAAAACGACGTTTTTATGCCCAAGAAACTGTTATGCCGAAGCCCACAAAACCACCAACGGCGTCGGAAATCGCAATCGCAACAATGAACGTTCCCCACAGGAACAAGTCCACAATGCCTGTCGACATCAATGAGATTTTCCAGCAGTCCGATGTAAGTTGGGAAAAGTTTTCGCTTCCAAAACTCATTTTACTCCCCTTAGCAGCTTCAGTTTGATGTGCGAAAGGTGATCATTTCTCTAGCACAGCAGTCGGCGTACGTTATCGCCGCGGGACCATATGCCTCCAAATTGCTGTCCATACTGAAGCAAAAACTAGCAAATAAACGGAGTTATGAACACGACACACTTCAGTGCCTTATCGACATGGGATTCCCAGAAGTAAAGTCAAAATATGCTCTCAAGATAAATAAGTAAGTCTCCTGCTTAGCAGTCTGTGAAGTATAGCTTAATTTTAAACATTCGACACCGCCCCTACTTTGCTTCCTTACTTCATGTGGTATCCGGTGGGAATCTGTGCCTCAACCAATAAGTTTATCCAGCAGGCTCTCTCCTAGTTTCTTACACGCGAAGTTAGTTCGGATTCTCTTCCTCTTGCGTCTGCTATCTGAGTCTCGGTCTTCCTTAATTACACCTTTTCAACAGGGTGGATTGAAAGAACTTTTAATGTTCTCATTCTTCTTTGACATAGAGTTTGCTTGTGCACTGCAAAGTAGAACTGCAATGTTGAGGGTCTTCTACAGCTCCTCACCTTGTCTTTTTTTTGACATCATCATTTATATTTGGTGAATTTAGCCTCTTAACTAACCGCAACGGCCATGACGATAGCGAGTGTTTAATTAAAGGTAGGACATGTTTTTTGTCAGCTGAGTCTTTTCGCATTTTCTTACAAAACGTAACATGCAAGTCTTAGAGGTATAACGGTTATGTCTGCATAACAAAAATGATTGTCCTTTTATGCGTTCCGCAGTTTAAATCACGTTAAATTTATTCCTTCTACACCTTACCGTTTAGATGTTACAACGGGTTTTTGACGGACGGATAATGTGAAGAAATAACATAAGAGGTCCTTTTTGCATTTTTGGCATTTACCGCTAAAAACCTAGCCAAGGGACTTACTATAGTTTTCAATGGAATTCATAATTGAAAATATTGTTCTCTGATTTTCGAAATATGGCTGCTTGGGGTCTGTAATAACCGGAACTAGCTACTTAAGTTTCAATGAAAAGAGTTCTTATTCATTCGGTTGCCGAAATAAAACTAAAATACATTTATTTATTATTTTTCAAACAAGTAACAAAAAACTGCTTTGATCGAAATTATAAAGTTAATCTACCGGCAAGATCGCCACATCCCTCCTATATTTTTAAGCTTAAGCTTCAACCCTGAATTTCTCGGTTCGGCGTTGTCTTCAATAATTCTTCAAGAGAGGGATCCAAAATGCCGTCATTATTTAATGCTTCGATTTCAGCTTGAGGCAAAAGTGGTATCTTCTTTACATGATTTAAATTTCGCCTGAAAGTTCTCCCGTCATCTCCTTGTATCACTACTTCATTTCGGTTTCGCTCATTCGCCTTGAATTCACTTGGATCAAAAGCTGTTGTCAATTTATTCTGTAGAACTAGGTTACGCAGCAAGACTTTATCGCCAATGGAAATATCCGATTCCCTTGCACCCCGGTCTTTATCTGCTCTCTCTTTCCCTTTTTGTTTGTTTATCTTGTCTAAATCTCTTGCCTCTGAATCTAAAATCGTTTCAGTTACATCTTGAATAGAGGGAATTTTATTTCTAATCGTCCTATTAAAAAGAAGTTCTGAAGGTGATTTTCCCGTTGTGCCATGTGGTGTCACATTGTACATTAAAGTGAATTTCTGTATTTCTCGCATATAGTCCGCACCTTTGCCATGTGCTATTTGCAGTCGTTTTAAAATCGATTTATTCATATTCTCAACTTTACCATTGGCCTGTGGCCAGTTAGGAGGTGAAGTTATTAAATAAATGTTGTTTTTTACACAATAGATCTTTATTTCACTACTCACAAATGGACGACCATTATCTGCTTTTATAGATCTAGGATATCCCAATCTACAGAAAATTTCTTCCATAATGGCAATTATTTCTGAAGATGCTGTTTTTTTAACAAACTTAGTTTCTTGATATCGTGAATAATAATCAATTATAAGAAAAACAAAATCATGGTTCGGTTATGGACCCAATAAATCCATAGCAACACATTGCCAAGGTCCGTCCGGAAAGGCATGTCGCTGCATAGGCACTGGTGGAGTCGGCCTAGAAACTAAGAGACAATCGCGACATATTTTCACAAATAATTCCACCTTCCTGTCGATTAGTGACTATACTTTCAACCGCAATCTCCGCTTCATCGCTGTTTCTCCTGAGTGACCTTCGTGGCCTAGTTCCAATACTCTGGGTCGAAGCGATTTTGGCATGACAAGTCTCGAGCCACGAAGTAAAATATTTCCCAAAGTACAAAGTTCAAGCCGAAATGGAAACAACTTATTTTTACTACTCGCTGACCAATCGTCTTTCTTAATGTTTTCTACCGCTTCTACAATCTCTGAATCATTGGCATTTTCTTTAACAACTTCACTTGGAACCACATTTTCTATTAGTGCACATACACTAAACTCACAATGTCTGTCAAAAGAGTCCGTATTCTCAATCTTGCACAATCTTGACAATGAATCAACTATATTTTCCTGCCTGAAAAATTACTTTAAATTTAAAGGACTGAAGTCTCAGAACCCATCTTTCAATTCTAGCAGGAGGTTTGGAAGTAGGCTTGAATATAGCCTCCAAAGGTTTGTGATCCGTTACAAGTTCAAACTCTATTCCAGCAAGATAATAATAAAAACGTTCGACTGCCCAAAACCAACGCCAAACTCTCATTTTCAGTCTGAGAATATCTTCTTTCGACTGCAGAGAGACTTCATAGAACTGGAAAAGAACTGCTCCCAATACTACAGGGCTTGCATCAGCAACTAAACGAGTAGGGTTCTTGGGGTTGAAATAAGCCAAAGTCGGTATTTTCGCCAAAGACTCTTTTAAGCGTTTGAAAGCAAATTCTTCTTTCTCACTCCAAATAAACGGACAATCTTTTTTTATAAGTTTCCATAATGGTTCAGTGGTATCCGCCAAATCCGGAATAAACTTCCCTAAATAAGTGACGAGACCCAAAAAACTTCTTGTTTCCTCTTTTGTGCTGGGAGACCGAAATTCCAAGATTGTTTTAACTTTGTCGGGATCTGCACTTATTCCAGCCGTGCTAAGTATATGACCCAAAAACTTCAACTTATGAACTTTCCACATGCACTTGTCCCTATTAAGAATAATATTCATATCTTTAAAAATTTTTAGCACTAACGTCAATTCTCTGTCATGTTCCTCCTCAGTGAGTCCAAAAACTATTACATCGTCCAAATAATTCAACGCATTTTGACAAGGAGCCAATATGTATTCCATTGCCTTTTGAAATATCTCGGGAGCTGAATTTATTCCAAATAGTAATCGCTTATAGCGAAACAATCCTTTTTGTGTAATGAATGTAGTTATCGCTCGACTGTCTTCAGCCAATTCAAGTTGATGATATGCGTTCTTAAGATCTAAACGAGATAAATACTGAGCACCTTTCAGTTTCGTCATTAGCGTATCAAAAGTAGGGAGTGGATAATTTTCTCTTAAAATGGCTCCATTTGCTCGACGCATGTCTACGCACATACGAATATCTCCATCCTCCTTAAAGACTACCACTATAGGTGAGATCCATGAACTCGGACCGTAAACAGGCTCAATAATTTCTTTTTCGACTGCTTCTTTCAGCTTATATTCCACCTTTTCTTCCAACGCTGACGGAATACGGCGCAATGGTTGTTGTACTGGTTTAACTGATTTATCTATACTTAAATGTACTTGTAATCCTTTCATCTTTGGAAAAAAAAACTATGGTCAGCCAGGTGATTTACATGAACTCCTAGTTTTAATACTTCTGTAGATTCTTAATGACATAGAATGACGCTATCGACTCTTTGCGATAGTCAACGCGTATAGAAGCCTCAAAAACAGCTCTTACCTCAAGCAACCCTTCGGCTGCATATGCTCTAAACTGATTTTCTGATTCTGTTCGAACATCAATTAATGTTGATGTTTGGCGCAACTTGTCCCAATCTTTTTCACCAATCAAATTGAATCGAGAGCCTGAGTCGATCAGTTTTGAAATTTTACAATTCCCTATACAACAAATTATGTTTCCACTTGACGGATTTTCAAAATCTTCTGTTACTTGAAAACAATAGTTCTCATCATGGTTATAACTTGATTTTTCTCTATCTGCAAGGCAAACTCATCTTCAAATGTGTTCTTGCGCTTGTCGAATTTCGTTTTACATTTCTTTGCAAATTGTCCCAAAAATCCACATTTATTGCACTTGCTTTTCTTAGCTGGACAGTTATTACTATTTGGTAAGTGGCCCACTCGACAACATCTCTGACATTCTCTATCGTCGGAAAGACTATTTCGTTTATCAACAGTTGATACCAAGAACTTCTTGTTGTGTTTCACCAAAGGAACATTTAGCTGCTTGATTGCGGAAAAGAAACTTATTGAAACTTTCCCCCTCATTTGGCTTGAGCGTTCTGAAAAATATTCATTTATTAAAGGTCTATTCTTCCCTTTATCGCAATTTAATGCCTTAGTTCAACAATTGAATGTCACCCTGTATCGATTCTGTTAAAATCACCTCGTCTCCAATTGTAATAACCGGAACTAGCTACTTAGGTCTGAATGAAAAGAGTTCTTATTCATTCGGTTGCCGAAATAAAACTAAAATTTATTTATTTATTATTTTTCAAACAAGTAACAAAAAACTGCTTTGATCGAAATTATAAAGTTTATCTACCGGCAAGATCGCCACAGGGTCTTTCTCGATATCTAGAAAATAAAATCTAGAAAAAATTAATTTAGAAAACAAAAATCTTGAAACGAAAATCTCGACTTCTAAGGGCTAAATTATTGTGCAAAAGCTACATTTTGCTCAGTTGAATTTAAATAGGGGGCATGCTGCCCCCTGCTAGGTCAGAGGATAGGTTTTGCCGAAGCCAAGGCTGAAAGAGTAACTGAATTCCACGCAATATTTTTTTATTCTTTGCCTGGAATAGGCGTAGATAATAATGCTGATACAAGAAAAAAAATTACGCTTACTTAAGAAAAGCATAATCGGTTATTACATAGGATATTTTTTTATTTTTAGTAACTAGTTTCTAACTACACAAATCTTGCGCTTCCAGCTACCTCAGGAAGTATGATGGAACCTGGGCTGTGAGTAGCCAGGAGGTTCTGGAAACCTTGATGGAAACTCATTTTCCCGGGTCCACATCAACGGATGGTATGCCTCGGCAATCCGAGGGAACAAGCATCTCACTCTCCGAAGAGGAGACAGGTTTTCTTATTGGTAGGAAGAAACTACGGTGGGCAATTCAGTCATTCAAGCCGTACAAGTCTCCGGGACCGGATGGCATTCTCCCGATCATGCTGCAAAGAGCACCGGAGTTGGCAATCCAAAACATGATGGGAATGCTCAGACACGATCTAAGAATAGGGTATATTCTTAAGTATTTTTATACCTAAAGCAGGCAAACAGGCACATACGGCAGCAAAGAACTTTAGACAGATAAGTCTCTCATCCTTTATGCTTAAAACCCTGGAACGTCTACTTGAACTTCACATTAGGGCTAGATGCAGTAATGGCTTTCTAATGGCATCGCAGCATGCATATATGAAAGGAAAATCCACAGAAACCGCCTTGCATGAGTTTGAAGGGAAAATCGAGAGGAGTCTACATTGTAATGAGTTTGCGATGGCTGCCTTCCTTGATATTGAAGGGGCCTTTAATAACGTGGAGAGTAGTACCATTGAAAGTGCTCTAGTAGACGCTAGCATCGAACAGGGCATTAAAAAATGGGTTTGCAACATGCTTGCAAATAGAATTATTAACTCTTCGACTGGGCAAAGCTTGATTAGAATGTCTGTAATCAGAGGAGCACCTCAGGGTGCGGATTATCTCCACTCCTGTGGGTTCAGGTTATCAACAACATTCTGAAGAAGTTAAATGCTATGGGTATCAGCGCCACTGCTTACGCAGATGACGTGGTGGTAATGGTACATGGAAAGTACTTAAATATCTTAAGTGAAATCATGGAGGGTGCTCTGCGGCGATCAGCATCTAGACCCCAAAGCTGTGGTCTCAGTGTCAACCCTTTGAAAACGGAATTGGTTCTTTTTACCAGGAAGTACAAAATACCGCAATTCAAACTCCCTAAGTTAAATGGAGTGGAATTATCCCTATCGGATAGTGCGAAGAATCTAAGTGTAATCCTGGACAAAAAACTGAATTGGAATCTTTATGTAGGGGAAAGAATCAAAAAGGCATATAATGCTATTTTTATCTGCAAGAGAACGGTAGGGAAAACTTGGGGCTTAAAACCCGCCATGGCCCACTGGTTGTATACTGCAATGGTAAGACCCATTCTTACTTACGGTGCCTTGGTTTGGTGGAAAGCAACAAACAGAAAAACAGTTTATGGAAAATTATCAGCGGTTCAAAGAACGGCCTGCATAGCTATCAGAGGTGCGCTCCGTACTACAACTACGGAAGCTCTGAACAGAGTGTTCACAGAGTGCGCTGAACCAAACACCGCTTGATCTACAGATAAAAAAACTTGCTGGCAATAGTGCGCTACGGCTCACTAACTTAAACTATTTCAAGAGCAGTAGCTACGGACACGGCTCAATCCTGTCAGAGCTACGCCAGGCAATCCAACTTAACGGATGAAATTCCCTCCCTTGTCGAATTTGACACACCGTATGATGTCACACCGTATGTTATCCAGTGAGACAATGCTTAAGGCATTGTGCAGTCAGAACCGGGTAAGACTGTGCTATGAGGGTAACGAACAAGCTCCTTGGAAAAAGTGTGGTTTCTAACATCAAACCACCCCTCTGCGTAGTTAGAGGCACTATTGGGGAGAAAATTGTAATGATAGCCAACCAAAGGTGGTCACGTCTGTCAGGACACAGGGTGTCTAGGTCCCTCTGGCCACGACTAGATGAAAATGTATGGAAGGCACTATTAAAACTGAGCAGGGACAAGCGCAGGGCTTTAGTGGGAATTCTGACAGGGCATTGTCTCCTGAGGAAACACGCAAGGAGGCTCAGGCTTTCTGACACGGATATTTGTCGATTTTGCAGTGATCTGCAGGCGGTTGAGGGTATAGCAAGGCAATTTCGCGAGTGCGCAGAAATTATTTAGGGGAATACTTCTTTGAAAGTTTGAGGTACACGGCACAAACTTCAAAGGCCTGCTTGGCTTTTACAGGGAAATTGGCTGTTTCACGGTGAATGTTTAGGTTGTTTTTGCCTTTTGAATGTTATTTTCAACTGGCTCCCCAGGGATCGTGATGTCCCCTTTTTACGCCTAGTGATTGTGTGGTCCTTTTCACCACACCCCTGTTTAACCTAACCTAACTACAGGTTTATTTGAATGTCAAAACAAACGAACGCAAATAGATCCACCAGTAGATATAAAGTTTCTAAACCAGTCTTAGAAGTTTGTATTCATCCAGAGCCGCAGGAGACGCAGTTTGAGTCGAAACTCGAGTTAAGTGAGTGACAGTTGCTATTGGGTCCGTTCGTTTACTTTTGTGCGCTAAAATGGGAAGCCGGTTAAATTTTAAGGAGTGTACGTTTAAAATGTGTACCTAAACGACTTATACGTCAGAAAACTGCAAACGTCAAGAAGTTTTTTTTTTCTAATTTCAATTAAATTTTTATTGTTTGAGGCTTGTTTGCTGATACTCATCAAAAACTGCTTAGTTCTACTCAGAGCCTTAGTTCCACATAAGAAACTGTCAGAATAATAAAACAATGGACGCTAAGTACAACTTAGCTAAGCCCCAGAAATAGTAGGTCGTAAATATGTATTTGTTTAAAAAGAAAACTTTTTGATTACATTTCACGACTCCTTTAGTATAAAAATATCCTAAGGTGTTAGCTTACCCATACATTTTATTAAAAAACAATTCAAAACATTTGTTTTTTACCCAACATAAAAGACAACTGCTACGAAATCATTATTTTCTACATAGGCCGTAAGTAAAACTGAAGTCTTAAGAGGCACTTATATTTATGTGTAGTATCAGCAAGCGGGCCTAAATTAATTTAATGAATTCATTAATGGTATTCGCTTTTTGACTTGAGTTTGGGTTCCGTCAGCCTGTTGCGCCTTGAATAAATAATCTCGACATCTGAAATGGCCTAGAAAATTTTTCTTTTTGATCAGGTAGTAATGCAGAAAACTCTAACGTCGCCTAAACTAAATTATAATTAAGCCCCCTTTAGAACTTTGAAAAAAAAAAACAATTGAGAAAAAATCAAAAAGTACTTTTGTATTTAGTATTATTTTGTTCAACAGACCCAATCTTCCTTATTTAAACATTTTTTTGGTCGGGCAGTGATGCAGGAATATTGCACCATATAACCTAAATTGAGCCGCCTTTAAATTTTTTAAAAAAGCCAAATAAAAAAAATTAATAGTTTTTTGTGTGTATAGTACTATTTTGCTTAACCGACCAAATCTCTGTTATTTTAAAATTTTTTTGGTTAGGAGCAATGCAGAAAAATTGCGACTTCTCCAAACTAAATTGAGTCACCTATAGAATTTTGAAAAAAGCCATATTCAAAAAAAAAAAATCAAATAATACTTTTTTTGTTATTTGTTATGTAAAGCAAATGCATTGAGTATTTTATGAGTTCTGGTGGCCATAAATTTTCTTGTCAGCGATTAAAATAAAGATCTCCGTAACGCATACTTAACACACAACGTTAGAATGTTTAAGTGACTTTAAAGATAATAATAATAATAATAATAATAATAAAAATTATATATTATATAAAAAATATATATATGATATTTAATATATACAATATATATTAATGACATATATTAAATGTATAAAAAAAGTTAACTTATCTCATCAACAGTACCAGAGCCTAAACTAATTTCTACTTTTTCTAGCGGTTTTTATAGAAAAGGATTTTTTTAAGTGTTCAGAGCTAAGAGCAGCTCTGTATTTGTTTTTGTCAAAACTTTTTATTCAATTAAAATTTCAGAATATTGTAGTCGGTTAAAATTTTTTAAAACACAACAAATCTTTTATAAATAGAAGCTACCATAAAATCAGCATTCACGACGCATTGTTCCGTCCTTAATAATATTTACTTCTACCTTTGCAGTGGAATGTATGGTAAAACCCTTGAGTGGCTTATTGAGCACCAGAACGATGAAGTCCCTAGTGACGAAGATATGCATCGGTCAAGTAACAGTGCCTCAACACTCCCGCCTGACAATGTAATTTAGAATCTTATTTTTTGCGCTTAAATCAACCAACGCTTAACTTTTTATTTTACAGAGCATCGTCGCAAACGTTGAAGCCTTGTTGGAAATTGTCCGTATCTACAGTCATAGGGAAATACCTCCATCAAGGGAAACCATCGATGGCCTCGTCGAAATGGGCTTCGAAGAGAAAGAAGTGCTGAAAGCCTTAAAGAAAACTTGCAACAATAAGGCTGCTGCGTGTGAGTACCTATGCGGTAATCGAACCAGTAGCCTTATCGAATTGCGTGATGGTCTGGCTAAGGACTCACCCATTTTGCAGGCAATCCTCAATCTGCCCAAAGTGCAAATGAGTCTTAGCTGCCCGAAGGTTTTCCTAGGTAAGTAGTATACTTATTTTTTCTTTGCTGAATTTATTTAATTCAATCACCTGCTTGCAGCTTTCCTGGCGATATTGGAAAACGAAAACTCAGTAAGGATCTATGGGGGCGACGAAGACACAAGCTCCGTCATAACACATATTTTGCAAAAATATCACGAAGAGAAACACGCTTTAGGAATCAATCAGTTTTACAACCGGTAGTATGGAGACCACATACGATCTGATATTTTTTTTGATCTCCCACCCAAAGAATTTGTTATGCAAATCCTTTCGTAGTACAAAAAAAGCAGAAATCCCCAAATTTCATGTAAATAGAGTGAATAGCTCAATGTTGATTGTAAATTAAAAAAAAAAATATTCGTCTTATCGGCTTTTTACCGGGGAAACATTTTCGTGTTAAAACTTTGGTCTCGACCAAAATGTCTGAGCCCATTGCAAAGTAAATATGCTTTAAAAAACACACACACGAATGTTGCTAAAGTATAACAGAAACAAAAAGGCAATAGTTCAAGTTAACAAATCTATGCAACAATTTATCTAAAGCAATGACAATGCATTTATGATTATTCGTATGTTTAATAGGCGCACATCTGTGTTTGTAGGTTGTAAATTGAATAATAACTGCGTGGGTAGATATCAGTTGTAAGTGTATTTGCTTTCTGAGAACATAACTAACAACTCCGTATTTATATGTTTAATTGTTATTATTAATGATTTTTAAGCTTGATCTCATTATTTGCGTGCTAATATTTATAGTCTGTTCTTTAGTTGTTTTTTATCAACGTTTATCAGAAAACCTTAACTTGCTTCTTCTTTTAATTTCTTGTTTATTTAACATCTTTAAAATGAATGGTAGTACGCTTAAACTTCTCAGCTTGCTATAAATATCATCTCTGCTGAAACTTGCTCCTTAAAGTGTCTAATCTCAGTTAAGGCGCACTCTTTCGGCAACGGCCAATGTTCTCCCTTAACGTATAGAAAAATATTCTGTTTTCAATATGCAAAAACGTCTCACGATCCTTCTTTGCAAGGTTGCGTAGGTACACCCAACCTTTTTCATGATTAAATCGATCCTTATTGTGCCGGGAAACAATTAAAGTTACTGTAATTTGTTGAAAAAATATCAATGACGATCCATCCTTGTCTGCGATTCTAAAACATGCTTCAATGAAGATAGAATGTTTGGAGTCTCTTCGTTCGTTGGCTCTAATCAAACCAAGGACCTACAACTGAATTTCATTGGAGTTAATCATTGGAATATATCTGAGAAATCGCGCCTCCGTTTATTCACTAGTCTGTTATATCAATCATTGAACATAGCATTCAATGAACGCCCAAGAACTGCCGGCATTTGAGGTATTATTGTTTTTATTTAAGTTCAATTTTGCACTGTGATCTATGGGTCCATTGTGCCTCCTACAAAGCCTTGGAGAGATTAATGACCTCAAAAGGGCTCCCCTCGCACTATAATTAATTACTAAATTATATCGAGAGCATGTGCTTATGTTTTTCCTTGGCTGAGAGATCTCACCCTAATGCACTTTCTCTAGTCCAGTTACAGGTAGTAATCTGAGAATGAGAAGTGGGTTTAAGGTGGGTATCTCTATGTCTGGTATCTGGTATTTTCCAAGCAATTGATCCTTTTGTGGTTCAGAGCCCCACAGGATTGCAGAATGTGATCCGGAGTTTCAATGCCCCGTTAGGATTCCTGTGAGGAAGCGTTAGTTATTTTTTGCTAAGGCCGATGCATGCCTTGAATCATCTCTGGCTGTAGTTTGCCAGAGTTGATGCCACGCCCCATTTATAAGAAAGAAGATTTTGAACTGACAAATTCTTAACAGAATTATAGTTAATAGAAACTGAAATTTAACAACCAAGATTTTTGACGCATTTTAGAGCTTGGTCAATTGGGATGGAGTATCCAAGGGTTCGCCTAGGCGGATTGTAACCCTCCTACTAGTTTAAAATAGATTTAAGAATCTTTACTAAACTCATCCAAAAATGAATTAAAAATTTAGGCAGCAGAAAAAATATAGAAGAAAAATGTGTGTAATTACGACTGTAGTGTAATGAAAACCTAGACTAACATGATCAACTTGTACTCTGCTACAACGTTGCATTCTGATCAACATAAGCTTCACGCTACACTGCAATTTCAGTCAGATACGCAAGCAAATCGGATCAGGCCATGGCTTGGAAAATAAAAGCTTTATCCGTCAACTCTAAGATTTTCCTTAAAGCGAATTGCTTCAATTCTTTCATTGAAACAAGGAACTTGGCTAATATTGCTATCAAAATGCAGACCCTTAACCCATCTTTTTTAAGAGCAAGAGTATCTTGTTTGCTATTCTAAACCAGAGTATTGGCGATAATTCTCCACCGTTGGATGTTGTCCTGCAGAGCGATCTGCGGGTTAGACAACACTTCATGCGCAGAGGCATTTGCCGCAATCTTTTACAAAGCAAAGAAAGCTGTCAATTATCACAGTATGTAATAGCATTTTCGCTATTTTATTAAATCGTTGAAATGCGTAGCATATCGCGAGTGGAAAGTATTTGAGGATAGAAAAGATAGAAGAGAAAAGGTATTTTCAATCCAGCACAAACGCTGATAAATCAGTAAAGAAGATGAGAACCCTGCACAGAAACGCCAAAGCTTACCCCAGCTAGTCTAATGGAGAAAGGCAATGATATAGCCAGCAAAGTATTTAATAAAAATATTTGGCATACATCTCATTGCTGTCCATTTTATGTATGTTGGAAGAGAAAAAGGGTTTTACTATACGGCCGACACTAACCTGGATAACAGACGCCGACCGTTTTGAGGCAGACATTCCTGGATTTTTCGTTTGTGGCTGGTTTTGGTCCTAAATAACCTAAAGCTTCGGTCATGACGCCAAAATATGAATTGTGTTCCCACTGCTTTTCCCACAAGGCATTACAATATAGGACAAGTATCCAGACCACTAAATGGAACAAAAATCAAAAGCATGCCCTTTTATTAACAATAGCTCTAATCAAATTTAATCAAGCCTGATCTCTAAACCGTGGGGTGCTGTGGCATAGTGGTTAGTGTGTGTGCTTACTACGCCGGAGGTCTGGGTTCGAATCCTGCCATCGTCACCTGAAAAAAAAGACTTGTTCTTTTTCACGGTCCCCACCTCCGCGAGGGTTTGACAAGCCCTCCGAGAGTATTAATTGTCTTGAAAAACTTCTCAAAGTGCCGTTCGGATTCGGCAAAAAATTGTAGGTCCCCTTGTATGTAAAGAAATTAACACACCAGCATACATTGTTGAGAAGTTGGCCCTGGTTCACCTCGAGCTGTTGCGCCACTCTATTTATTTTTTATTTTGATCTCTAAACCAGATTAAATTTTAGTTGCTAGTAACTTTAATTGTATTTAGAATTTATCAGTTAAGAGTCTTCTTCATTAAAAAAGGGGTGTGGCATCAAACCCCTTTTCAATAACATCGCTTTTTGCGTTCATATTTTTTAAATGTATACACGTGTTGATTACATTTTTATATAAAAAATTTGGTTTATAATTAAAAACGCCACCAAAAGTGGGCGTGGCAAAAATTTATTCATTTCAGTTGATAGCATACGCACATTATCTGAACATTTTATAGTGCAAATTTTTTGGATTTAAAACAAATATATCGAATAAAAACCGTTTATTAGAATTCAAATAAGAATGCCTGTCGATTTTTGTTCTGCCATTAAGAACTTGACCCATTTTAAGAATAGGCCAAATTAAATGAGTATTTTTGGCCACATAACATAAGTGTCAAAATAATTTAGTTAATTAAAACTTTTATTTTTTTAGTCGAAGTAAAAAGGTGCATTTGACTATTTCTGGTGAAAACAATTCGAATTATTGCACCCAAACTGGTCCCATTTTTGTCGCAGGTTGTGTATAAGCGGAGACACCAACTAGCAGTTCATATATATTATGGTAATGTATCTAGGTCTAGATCTAGCTATGTTCACACATATTTGATGAACGATGACTAATGCCCGGTTTCACAGTGAGCTTAAATTCCGTTCACCGACATTCAAAGTTTAAACTGACGTTCAAAACAAAAATGTGTTTTCAGTGCTAGTTTAACCCTAAAGGAGAGTTTATGTGGCAGTTTAACTTAAACGCCAACCGTTGATGGTTTAAACTGCCGTTTAACGTTTAAACCGACGTTTGATGAAAACGGGAATGAAGTTTTGTTCAAAAATACTGTGAACGTCACAAGTATCACGTTGCCTTGAGAATTTCAAATTTAATTTGCGAAAAATGTCACATTTGTCTAAGCTTTGGATGCAAATATCTCCGAAACAGAATACCCGATCCGAAATCGGCGTGTAGTTTAAAGAACACCGTACAATTCTTGATATTTTCCTTCTTTTCACGGATTCCTTGAACCAATTTTTTTAAATGAACCCATTTACATTGAACAAAAAACAAATTGTAGAAAAAAACAAACAATCTACCCCACTTATTATATTGGGCTTCAAATACCTCAAGAAAATAGGTCAATTTGAGTCAATCCAATTCAAGTAACCATTGAACCAGCTATTTTTCTACTACAAACAGTAGATCTAAATCTAAATCTACTAATCTAAACAATCTGACTGTTTGCTGAAAGAAAATATGGTAATAAAAATCTGCAAAGCCACTTTAGTAATTCGCGCAAAACTTGCCAGCAAAGTTAATATGTACTTAATTGTTATACTGCACCGAGTGAAATAATTTGTATTATTTAGTTAAAAAAAATCAATTAAATATTTAAGAATAATATGACTGAATTATATTTAAGATAGTGTGAGTTGGAGCATATTGTATTGGCTTGGTGCACTTTTATTGAATTTTAATTGTACTTAACAGCTTAGGTGTTATACCTACTGCCAACATTTTTATGCCTATAGTTGAAGCCTCTTTAGGTGAAAAATTACCTAAGAACTGTTTTAATTTCGTTTCACTTTTGCATTAACTTTAACTAACAGCATGCAATTTTTCTTAATGGATATTTAACTTAAAATATTTTAAAAGGCCGAAGCTTAAAAAGAGTAAGAGTCACCAAAAATTAATATAGGTAGGTACACATGTACGTAGTAGCAAAACGTAAAGTTTACCAAAAAAAAAATTAAAAGTAATAATTCGCTTACTGTTTTGTAAGAAATAACTAACCATCAAGAAACTTTTAGTTTTGTTGTGTAGGACTAAATTAGATTATTTTTTATAAAAATAACTCGTAATTTAATTTATAATTACGTAAATTAATTTATAATTTCAAATTATTATTATAATTTGAAAGCGACAATCTTTGCATACTTTGTTTTTATTTTTGTAAAATTGATACAAAAACAAATATCGTTAAAATATCAAATACATGATGTAGATAAAGAACGCAAATATATTTATTTTAAGAAAATGTGCTTTCTTTTTTTAATCGATGTAACACATAGATAATAAATATTTTGAATACTAAAAAAAAAACGCCAAAGAATAAAAAATATTTATATAAAAACAAGTTTTTTATATTTTTTTTTATAATTTTTTCCTGCCATCGTCACCTGAAAAAAAGGACTTGTTCTCTTTCACGGTCCCCACCTCCGCGGGGGTCTGACAGGCCCCCCGAGAGTATCATTTGTCTTGAAAAACTGTAGGTCCCCTTTTATGTAAAGAAATTAACACACCAGCATACATTGTTGAGAAGTTGGTCCTGGTTCACCTCGAGCTGTTGCGCCACTCTATTTATTTATTTATTTATTTTTATGTATACTTTTTTGCATATATGAGTGAGGGTTGTTGGAAAACAGTATGAGCCTTGGACATATAACTTAAAAAACCACTGGCAAGGATTCATGACAAGCGTAATAGGTTTGCTCCCCAAAGATATTAGTAATAAAAAGCTCCGAACCAAAAGAATGGTCGTAAACGCGTAATTAAATCGCCTAATTTAACAAAGTCAAGTACCTGGCTTAAGCTGATCTTGGCTTCAGCTAATCTTGGCATAAGCTGATCTTGGCTTTATTCTCCAATCGTCAGATTAAAGGAAGCAGGGAGTTGACTCAATTGACTTCGGGATTTTATGAAACTTACCTGCTGTAGGCAGTGATAAAATTGTGAACAAGTATGAAAGTGCAACAGTGCATAAGTTAAAAACTTCTGCCCGTCTACGACGGATTGAAAATTCCTCACCCTACCTAAAAAATAAACTGCCACGCCTTCAGAAAGTGGACTGGATGAAAAAATATAATTTTTGAATTCTTTATGCTAGATGATTGCATACATTTTGTACTAGAACCCCACCTTTTTGAATAAAGAAAATTAACAACGGGGTTCGCTTTCATTGTGTATTAACAAACGATTTTTCTGATCTCGCGTTGACGCTGCCGCTCTGGTTTGACGCTAACGCGCTTGTTGTGAAACAGCCAAGAGTCTGACAAACCCTCCGAGAGTATCATTTTCCACGAGAGACCTCTCAGTTCAATTTACCCTTCGCAAACAGCAAAAATTTTATTTGGCTTAAGATAGTCCTTGAAGGCAGATCAAAATTTATTTGTTGTGTGTATAGATCTCCCAACGACAGTAATCCTAGAATGCTTTTTGATCATTTAACTGAGAAAGTTGACTGGTAAGAAATGAATCATCCTTCAGCTGAGATCATTATTCTTGGAGATTTCAATGCACATAATACCAATTGGCTTCGGTTTTTTAACATTACAGATGAAGCTTTTGCAAAACACTTTGAATTTGTTCCTTACATCTGAGCATGTTCTTATTTCTGCAATTCATCCACTTACTCCATCAGTACCAGAAAATCGGAATACTAGTCGCTTAATCTGGAACTTTAATGCTGCTAACTGGAACGACCTTTGTGACTTTTCATCTTTTCCATGGTCAGAGGT
Organism: Neoascia interrupta; assembly: GCA_947623515.1. Taxonomy (NCBI): domain Eukaryota; kingdom Metazoa; phylum Arthropoda; class Insecta; order Diptera; family Syrphidae; genus Neoascia; species Neoascia interrupta. The sequence goes on from OX392462.1 coordinate 148,496,772, forward strand.
TTGTTTTAACGGTTTTAAAGTTGAAACTTGTGCTGAATCTGTCAATGAAGTTAGTCTTGTTGGTATGTGGTCATACATTCCTCACAATGTGAAAAGAATGGGATCAAATAAACCTTGGTTCAATAGAAATTGCGAACGTGCAACTGCTGCCAAAAATAGAGCTTTCAGACAATGGCGCCTTAATCCTACTGAAGAAAATAATTATGTTACAATCCGAAACAGATGCAATGATATAATAAACGATTCAAAGAGAATTTTTAATGAAAGAGTTACAAATAAACTCATCGAAATGGATCACGACCTTTCTGGTCAATGGCCATGTTTATAAATAACAATTTTTGTATTTCTTCTTTCTTTCTTTAGTTAAAGAAGATGGCTCCCTTGCTACATCTTCTCGCGAAAAGGCGAATCAAACGGATGCACAATATCCGTTTTCGACCAAGACGTTTTCGTCTAATAAAGCAACAGGTGCTGATGGCATACCAGCTATTGTACTTAAAAAATGTGCACCTGAACTATCTCCAATACTTTGTAAATTATTTACTCTTTCATATGCCCAAAAGAAATTTCCATCTTCTTGGAAACTAGCCAGAGTTCAACCAGTACCAAAAAAGGGTAATGTTTGCCATTGAACTATCGGCCTATAGCTCTGTAATCTATTCTATCTAAAGTTATGGAAAAGGCTGTTAATATAGAAATGATTAAATATTCATCATCAGTATGGTTTTCGTAATAAACCATGAATAAAGTATGGTTTCATATCATCAGCATGGTTTTCGTAATAAACCTTCAACTGGAGATTTGCTAAGTTTTGTTACTCACATTTGCACAAAATCTATTGAGAAACATGGTGAATCTAGAGCTGTTGCTCTCGATATTTCCAATGCATTCGACCGTGTGTGGCATAGAGCTCTTATATCTTAACTTGTGTCTTACAGTTTCCCGCAACAACTTTGTGGTTGGATAGAAAATTTTCTCAATGGAAGATCAATCAAAGTCGTAGTTGATGGTAAATCATCAGATTTGTTTGCCATTAACGCAGGTGTTCCACAAGGTTCAATTCTGTGTCCTACTTTATTTCTTACATATAAATGAATACATAAGAAATAAATGAATATATATATATTTATCATATATATAATATATATATATAATATAATATATTATATATAAATATATATTATATATATAAAATATATTTATATAAATGAATATATATAAATAAATTTATAAACGATTTGTTAAATTCAACTAATAATAAAATATTTAGCTTTGTGGATGACAGTAGTCTTATTGCTTCGACCTCAAACAGAACTCCTGTTAATGCCATAAATTCTCATAGCCAAAGATGCAGTCAAGTTGAATCATTCAATTCTGATCTCAAAAAGATTTAAGATTGGGTTAAAGCAAATTTTGTTACTTTTAATGCTAGGAAAACACAATATTCTGTCTTTTCCAAGGAAAATTCATCTACTGTACCACCCCCAAATATGGAAAACAAAATCATTTATGCAAAAGATAATATCTACCTTCTTGGAGTCCAACACTTATTCAATATTGCTAAATTTGCTACGTCAAAACTAAGCTGTTTGTTTAGAGTAAAACGATTCTTTTCTCCTCCTCAGTTACTTCTACTTTACAAAGCTCAAATAAGACCAGCGTTGGAATACTGCTCTCATAGTTGGAGCTCTGCTCCTAAGCATTCTCTTCGCCTTCTACATTCAATTCAAAAACGAGCCATTCGTTTAATCGATAATCCTGAGTTAACAACAAATCTTCAATCACTGTCTCACCGAAGACGTGTTGCTGATTTAAGTCTTTATTATAAATATTATAATGGCAAATGCTCGAAGAATTAAGTAACTTAATTCCTGAAAATTTTTCTTTTGTTCGATCTACAAGGCAAGCGATCGTCAGGCGATGGCTCTTCTGAGCTGTAAGTGCCAAGTATTTTTTCTAGTTTAATCTGACAGCATCTATATAGGTGAGCTTTGTCACGCAATTTAGTCAGTTTGTGCAGGATGACGATGTAAAACTCAGCCTGTTCTGTCAAAATTCCCACTTTAACGTTAAAGAAGGATTTAGACAAGGCAACTCGCTGTCATGTGACTTCTTTAACTTCCAACTACTTGAGAGAATTGTGCAAAACTTCAGGGTGAGTACCTGGTTTCAGTCCTGCTATGCAGAAGTATTGACCCTGTAAAAGTCGACTGAAAGGCTTTAAACTACTTTGAACGCAAAAATCCACCATCCGTCTGCATGGACGTAGTTTTGAGGAGGACATCGAGCTGTACGGGCTGCTCAAAGTCGCCGACCAAGCCAGAAGAGTCTGCATAGATGTAGTTTTGAGGAAGACATCGAGCTGTACAGTAAAACGTCACCGACCAAGCCTGGCTGGATCATCTAGAGCGGACACCAACGCCCTGAAAAGTCTTCGAATCCACCCCGCAGGCGGTAGATGAGCATCCGGAATCAAGTGGTGCACGCAAGTGGACCTTAGCAAACTATGTGTGCAAGGCTGGAAACTGGCAGGCAGCGGAATGCGATTCTGTTAGGATTGTGTAATAACTTAATGGAAAACCGATCACTCAGAACAGCGGATTAAATGCGCTCGCACGTCGTAATTGGCCTAAATTATTCTATCCCAAATTACGCTTAAGGCCATGCGAAACCCAGGGACGAAATCGGTTTATATGATCTATAATGAGTGATGTCACAAATCACAAAAATTCGTCTGCGAAGAATTTTCTTGTGACAGCTCAAGATCAATCACCGTCAAAATTAGCTGGTCGCCAGTTTTCAAACTTTCTGGTTAATTAATTTTTTTTGCCTAAACCTTCCGCAGACTTTATACATGCGAAGATAAAAAAAATTCCACTTACATCACAAGCCCAATTCAAGCAACGCATCAGAACAATATTTTACTGATCACAGACAGACGGATTTTTTTAATTGATCACATTTTTTGTCAGAAAATGTGAAGCTTACCTTAGCTGATTCCAACCCAGTGTTTCGGAAAAAATTAGGTTTTTTCAATATTTTAAGGTCCTCCATTTGGTTTATAACCCAAAGTGTTTTTTCCTACTTTGTATTTTTTAATGAAACACACTTTTCTATGTTGATTTTTGGTTCGTTCTTCAACCGTCCACCCGGTTGCCATCAAACCCTGGTAAGTTGTCGCTTGAGCGCCCAAGAAGATTCCTAAGAAAATAATCAAATCGGCTACGTACGGAACTGGACCAACTAGGCAACAGCTTTCCTTCTCGTGGAAGGAAATGGAGCGTAAAAAAGAAAATTCACTTTTTCATTCAAAAATAATTAATTTTATTATAAAAGAATTTTTCAATATTCGTCGTTATTTGCCTCCGTTCTTAATTACTTAAACACTAACTAACATTTTACGTTATTGTTAAATGTTTCTTTTTTTATACAAATTCATAGTAAAATTATTTTATATTATTTTTAAAGAACATAAAACTATATAAGAAATAAAATTTAAATACAATGCCGGCGTAGTTAAGGGTTATTGAAATATTTATTTTTAGCAAAAAACAAACACATGAAATTCAATAACCTAAAAAGCAACTTCTTCATCGATCTATGAGACAAAAAAGAAAAAAAATTAATGCAGAAACATAATATTTATAAGGTGTGGAGACTTTTCCATTCATAAGTGCAAGGGTGCGAAATTTTTTTATGCGCCATTAGTAGTGAATTTGATTCGGCAAGAAAAAATATCACATTTAGTGAGAGTTAGAAAGTTTGCACCCAGAAGAGCAATCACTTGTGACTAGTGATTGCTCTTCTGGGAGTGGGCATTAATGCGTTAATTCGTTTCCTTAGACTTGTACCTCCTTTTTTATTCTTCAGCAAGCAGCCAATACTTCCAATAATTGATAAATTTGAGAAACGGGAGCAAAAATTGGAAAAATAGAAGTTAAACAAGACAAAGCTTTCGTTTAACTTTTAGCAGCGAGTTTTGATTTGAGAGTAAAGCCACGAAAATACCAACAAAATTCCATACATTGAAACTGAATCTCGGTAGAATTTTCAAACTGCAAGCTCGATTTGCCTTCTCGGGGCCTTAATTAATTAAAAACTCAGCGTGATTTTTTCATTCACTATCCGGCAATAGAACCCAAATTGTCTTTGCAGATTTTTCATTGTTGGGCGAGTATTGAAGCGTATTGCTTAAAACTCCTTCGCGTACACTTTATTTTTGTTTCCTTAAAGATCTAGATAAATCAGAGGTCACTAAAACAGAAACACTTTCAAAAGGTTTCTGTTGCTATCTCAGGTTTTGCTGCTTGTTTCCCAAAGGAAACCGGCTATAATCTAATACACAGTGAACTAATATACGCAAAGAAATTAAATATCATGTTTATGTCTATCAGACTATTCCCAACGAAACTTTATCATGCAACCTTAAAATAATAAAAGTTATTTCGAGATAAAAATAAAATGAATGAAGTTGTAGGCAAAATCCTTTAAAATACGACCGGCAAAGGTAATCAAATCACTACTGTCTAGTCTGCTACTTTACCAACTAGAACAAGGACAGACTGTTCAGTCTGAAAATTAAATAACTAAAACTGGCTTATATTCACACTTTAATCTTTAAAATTCTTAAATTTCATTCAATATGAACGATATAAGGGGTACAAAAAACAAAAAAAATTACAGCTAAATACATTCCCAAACATATAATCATCGTTGTTGTAGAAAAGGCAATTGACACCCGTTCAAAAAGATGAGACACATTTCAGTCCTTATCTTTATTAAATGATTAAGCTAATCCACCGTAGGATGATGTTGGGTTTTTTTTTTTTTATATCTGTCGCTTATATAAAGAGACACTCTGTATAATATTAATAATTAATTCCTGACATGACATAGCACTGTTAATCTTTTTACATATTTAGTTAAAACTCCGTTTCGCTAGTTACCAAAAGAAAATCATGAAGTGATACACAAAATGTTAAAACATAAAACGAGTGCTTCCAAGAACGTTGTTCGGTTCTTTAAACTGCTTTAAAAATCGAGACAATAAGTTACTTAGAGCAACTCAACTATAGTCTACAATAGTGAGTTATCATTGGGCAACGAGAAGAGCCTTTAAGTATAGTTCTGTTAACTGATTTTGTGAGCATTGCGCGGCTTGAATTTTATAAATTACAACTTCAATGACTGGTTGTTTTCTTAGTTGTGTTTTACAAAATACTTAACACCTAATTTTCAGTTGAAGTTTCATTAGTTTAATAAAAATTAAGTGTGACAGGTAAAAGATTGCGAACGAGGTAACAAAAAGATACGAACGATTATAATATTATTACTAAAGTTAATTAAAAAATGTTATTAAAAAAATTTAAAAAAAAAAATTAATAAATTAAGGAACCTGAATGCAACGATTAATACATATTTTTTTCAGTTTGTGACAACACTACAGTTCATTTTCCATGTTCGAACGGACATTTTTTAGCACATTGTGTGTCTTGAGAATTTGATTTTTGATCTCCTTCTCGACTTGTTCTTTTTTCTGGTTAGCACTACGTAGTTTATTATAGGTGTCTTGCAAAGCACGCTTTGTGCGAAATAGTTTCGAACGCAACTCAGCATTCTCTTGGTCTACCTTAGCACACTCGTGTGTTACAGCTACTGCGGACATCGATTGCTTAGGCTCGCCATTTTCATCTTTAACACCCGCATCTTCTTTGGATTCTAAAAGAAAAAAGGTTTAGGAAATTTCGTGGAAAATGGAAATCAAAATCAACTAACCCTCCTTCGGACTAAGTTCAACAGTCTTAAGCTTGGCAAGATGGGCGTTAGACAACTCTACACTTGATACTCGCCCAGCATCGGATTCAATACCCAAATCTGGTGAGGCGTTATTTACACGTTGAGTATTAGCAGTAATGTGGCATGTGCCCACAGGAACTTCCTCTGACGTGTACCCGGACTGAGAGAAATCACTTCCGTGATTCGACGCTTTTCGCTGTGTCGATTTCTCTTGTTCCAGAGCGATAACTTTCGCGGTCAGCTCGCTTTTCTCCGTCTGAAGTGTTTGTATTTGTTTTGCTAGTTCCTGAGTGCGAGTCTCCAACTGTAGCTTCTCATTCAACGCTTTTGTTCGTTCAAGGACAGCCCTCGATGCCTGTAGGGTTGTTTCGTCGAGATTTCTCTTTAACGACCGCATAGACAGCTCGTTATCGACAAGTGATTGCTTCATTTCAGCTTCATTTTCAGTGAGGTAGTCTATGGTGCTTTCAGCCTCGGCGAGTTTCTTCTGCAGCTGTTCAAACTGCCGAATGTGTTCATCATACAGTCTCTTTGCAACCCAGTCACGGGCCAAGGTGTCTTGGTACTGCTGTTCTTGCTGTCTCAATCTCGCCTCCATTGCAGTAGTCAAATGACGCTGAAGTTCGTCGAGTTTTTCCCTTTCTTGTTCATTCGCTTGGACGATAGCTGCTTCATGCCTTTGCTTGAGTTCCTCAATTTCAGACTTCAAACCATCGATCTGAAGTTCGGCAACTCTTGCTTCGACCGTGATTCGATCACGTTCCTCTTGAATTTTGACCAACGAACGATTCTTCTCTTCCAGTTGTCTCAAGAGAGAATTGACATCAAAGCTTGATCCTTGATTGGTCTTGAAGATGGCCAGCTCACTTTCAAGATCTTGATTGCGATCTCTCAGTTCTTGCAACTCCTTTGTCATGTCGATGACTCGGAGATTCTCCTTCTTCAATCGATTGTCGGCGTCGACCAACTCACATTGAACCTCTAGAATCCGCTCGTCCTTTTGTAAGATCATATTTTCAAGTTGGACGATTTTTTCTTGTGTCTTGGACTTGGAGCGACTGTGGTTGAGTTCGCTTTCACTGTCTGTGCTGCGTTCCTCCTTCGCAGTCTTTGGAGCTCTTGTTTCTTCCAATCCAATTCGTGCTAGTGAAACCTTTCTGTCAGGCTCAGACCAAGCTTCAGACTCAGAATGGTTATCCAAAGCTATCGGCAGGCTTCGCCGGTCCTTCTTCCCATCGGTGCCCTTTGTCTTGTCTAGCTCCTTCTTGAGGGCCTTCAGTTCAGCCTGCAACGTTTCGATTGTCTCACCACGGAGTTCTTCATGCGAGTTAAAGGTTCTATTCTCCTTGTTCGCAATGCTGAAGTCAAGAATTTCCGACAGATTGCTTATTTGGGCCAAACTTTGGTCCATCATTGACATTCCGGTGATGGAGAGCGACATGTTATTCAGACTCTTGGACAAGTCCAAGCTACGGTCGACGGCTTTACGCATTGCCCGCCGTCTGTCAGCGGCTAGAGCACCCAGTACGTCTTTGTGTTTTAGCAGCGAATCTAGGAAACCGGCCAACTCCTCTAAGCGAGCAGTGAGAACTGCACAAACATCGGCACATTCTTTACGCCATTTGTCAGCGCGTTCGGCATCTTCTCTTGCTTCTTTGACCTCGGCTTTGAGTTGCGCTATGATTTCTGCACTGTGGTCCTTAGGAGAACCAAGTCTTTGGATTAGGATATCCACCTTCTTTTGCAGTGCCTTGTTGCGTTCCATTGCATGGGCATATTCACTGTCGGTAAAGGACTGCTTTAGTTGATCGGCTTCCTTGCTGGGACTTGTCGGCAGAGAGTTTGGCTTGTTAACCAGTTTCGTAAGACGCTCGATTTCGCGATTCTTCTCCCATAGTTCCTTGTTGACCAGGTTCTGAAAAATTAACGCGCAGACATATTAAATATATATTTAACACGCAGAAATATTAAACAAATATTGAGATAAGGCAAGTGTCCCGAAAATTTGACGACAAAACAAGTTTTGACTAAAATAACAAAAACCTCTGTTCGGTCAGAGCTGCTTCAGGTTCATCAGCTTATACGTATTTCATGTATGAATTATGAAAGGTACATAAGATCCCCTACACGATGAACGTTTTTCGCGACTCCATCTTCGCAAGGGCATGACAAGCCCTTTGAGAATACAATTTGTCACCAGAGACTTCTCAATTCGCAATTTGCAATCAGCAAAAATTTAAAGTTCGTTTCATGTAGAAGGTATAAGAACAACTAAACGCTAATATAATGTATAGTTCGGAGAAGTCAGGCCATGGCTCCTTTTGTAAGCACCGCTTTTTTTTATTCATTTCCGAAATACTTAAACTGTAGGCAATTTAAGCTCTCTGTGTAGCACTTCATCAATATGACAAAAAAATCTTATTTCTGCAGTTTGCAATCCCGATCTTCGGTCATAACCTAACGCTCATTAAATAACCGCATAATATATTATTTATAATATATATTTAATATAATATAATATTTAATATATTTAATAACCAATTTTTCTTATAAAAAAATAAAAATAAAATGTCGACCACGAAACAAACAATAAACGTGGGCTAAGAAAAAAATCCTTTAATTCTAATTTCGTTTGACATAGTTCCGCTTGTAAAAAAGCGATAAAAGCAACCAAAGGGGAAATTATTGGTAAAAACAGTAGATACTTTTTCTTAAAACGCTTTTTCTTTAAACTTTCACTAAAATATTAAAGTTTCTTAAACAACCCTTTAAACACTTTTCTATAAGGCTTAAAAGGGCGAATTAATTTTCTGTCAACTGTAAACATCGCAAGAACCTATTTAACGCAAATGAAGTAAATTCATTTAAAAATCAGCGGGATCCCACATTAGGTTCTTAGTGCGGAGCATTGAACAATCACTGTGAAACAAACAGAAGGTGGTTTTATAACTAGGGTAAAGACCAAATTTGATATTTTCTTGATTTTATATCAATAAACCCTAAAAACGTGGGGTGCCGTGGCGTAGTGGTTAGTGTGTGTGCTTACTACGCCGGAGGTCTGGGTTCGAATCCTGCCATCGTCACCTGAAAAAAAAAGACTTGTTCTTTTCACGGTCCCCACCTCCGCGAGGGTTTGACAAGCCCTCCGAGAGTATTAATTGTCTTGAAAAACTTCTCAATGTGCCGTTCGGATTCGGCAAAAAATTGTAGGTCCCCTTGTATGTAAAGAAATTAACACACCAGCATACATTGTTGAGAAGTTGGCCCTGGTTCACCTCGAGCTGTTGCGCCACTCTATTTATTTATATTTTTATTTATAAACCCTAAAAACCACAAACCCCATTGACTAGCAATAGTTAATGCGTATGGTAAAAAACATTAAAAAATTTGCAAACTAAATTATTTTATGCTGGTCACGGCAGTAACTTCCTACAAGAACAAATGTTCGAATTGAGCAATCGTGCAGGGCTTATAATTTACACTGCATTATTGCAATCTTGGTGTTACCCACTGATGAGCATAAACCAAGATTGCGTGCAAAACAGATGGTGGTTTCAATACTAGGGTAAATATCAAATTTGATCTTTTCTTGATTTAATCACTGTGGTTTTTCTGTAGGCCTGATCCCCAGACGGGTTCAGAAGAAGCACTGCAGATAAAGAGAGTTGGTAAAAAGGCAACTAAAATTTTTAGTTACTTTGAATTTTAATATAACAAATTCGTGCAGAAAACAATTTATTTTTAACTCTAAAAATCTCTTTCAAAAGTTATGATAGCAAAAAGAAAAATTATTTTTTTAGACGATTAAGAAGAAATATACTAAAAATATGTAATGGTTGTATATACCCTATGTATAATACCCTATTACTCTTTTCTGTCCCACTGCATTTTATTCCCATACCATTTCCCCAGGCCTTTTATGAATCATCTAAAAAATGATTGCTTTTGTGAAATATTTACTGAAGACATTCCTTATAAGATTTTTCAACCCGACCCAGGGTATATTAATTTAAAGGCATAGTTTGTAACATAATGAAATAATCATCGTAGACCCTAAGGACCGACAGGTGAAATTTTCTGTCGGGTATATAGAAGTTTGTAACAGACGGACTCTTGTACTTACTAGCTTGTTAAAATTTCTTTTATTAAAAGGGTCGTAGTCTTACCCACTCAAAAAAGACATGAATTACCTTAAAATTTTGACGCATAAGTGTAGTGGTTTTTGCTTGAAATTCAAAAGTTTTCGAAATCTAGAATGGAGTTTAGTTTACCAAAAGTATTAATTTCTGTCGTAATCTTTCCTTAATAAAATGAACGTCAGTTCGCTTTCGTTAAATGGTATACAAAAAAAAAAAAAAAATAATAATTAATTTGTTTTTAAATTGTTTAAACACATTTTTTTTAAACACCCCTTTTTATTTCTGTCCGTAGTCACCAATTTTTATGGCCTAAATTTTAAGCTAGAGTGCTGAAATTTACGTAGGCTCCGTGACATCCGTAACAACATTTTTCGAATTCACCCACAATCGGTCGAAATGTGCAACTTCCTTCAGCGCTTTTAAAACTGTAAGAAATTTAGCATTTCCTGCTGATTGTAAGATATAAAAGATAAAAATAAAGTCGGTAGACCGCCCTAGTGGGTGTAGCATCGAATTAATGCCACGCCCCGCTTTTTATACCCCATCCCATAGGATAGGAGGTATATTAAGTTTGTCACATAGTTTGTAACACGTTAAAATAATAATGGTAGACCCCCAAGACCTTAAGGGCATATGATCGAGACCGAATTCTGAAGCGAATGAGCCATGTCCGTCCGTCCGTCCGTCTGTATGTCACATGTTTTTAGGCCTTAAATTTTGAGCTAGGGTGCTGAGGCATCGTACGTAAGGTCCACGTCATGCGAAGCAGTACAAGTGTAAAAAATTTTGAAATCCGCCCAAAGACACGCCCACAATCGGTCTAAATGTGCAACTACCTACAGAGTTTTCAAAGCTGTAAGACGTCATAAAAGGCTGAAATTTGACACTTAGCATCTCCTAATGAATGTAAGACACAAAAAAGACAAATTTAATTGGTAATCCTCCTCCAGTGGGCGTGGCATCTATTTTAAGGGTAAAGTTTCAAATGCAGTTTACTCAATATTTTTGCTCGAAATTGAAAAAAATTTGCTTAATATTTTATGTAGAAAACGCTTAGTTCTAAATTTTGTTCATGCAAGACTTTGGGCCACGCCTACATACGGAGGCACAATTAAAGAAAAACCTACAATTTTCCAGAAAAACTTAATTTCGACTGGCCTTGAGCCTAATTTAGGAAAGCATGAAATAAAAAAGTAGCAGGTTAGGTAAACGAGACTTCAGTCCAGATTTCGTTCATATAAAGTTTTTCAAAAATTTTGAATTTGAACCAAAAATTGCATTTTTACGTACGTTTAAGTGTAACTTGGAAATATCTGTAGAAATATCTTATAATTAATAGTTTGTAATTAGGAGCGGTTGGACCACGCCCCTTTTTGAAGTTTGCATTACTTATAAAATGTCAAAAAATAACTTTGCCATCAGCATTTTACAATGTGGGGTAGGATGGGGTATTCAACGGTCCGTTTTACGGACTGTAGCTTCTGCGCACACACTGTAGCACTTACTCACTGGTTTATAACTAAATTTATAAACCTTATAAAAAATAAAACAGTAACAGTAACGGGAAGGAGAATAGGAATAGGAATAGGTATACCGCGGTCCGTTACAGGCGGACCGAAGCTATTACATACGCACTGTTGCACATACTCACTGATATTCAATATTTTTGTTCCAAATCGAAATTTTTTTATTTAACCTTACTTAGGGAAAAATAAGAAATAAGACTCTATTGTAGATATCGTTCATACAAAGTTTTTGCGCCCAGTTTAAGGGGTCGACTTTACAAAATTATTGACTTTAAACCAAAAAATTACATTTTAGCCGCAAACTTGGATATTTCTATGACAGTTGCAATTGGTTGGAACCCTACGCACATGTTAGATGTTTTGTCGCAAACAGAAAGGTTTTTATAATTGAATGCCATGTAAAGAACGCAATTTTGAATTTTGACTCTATCTTTGTGTTTCTATTCTTATTGATCAAGGTGTTACGACTTCCCTAATAATGTGACCAGATATCGCAAGATACGTGAAACAATGCGTTGGCAAAAAAGCTTGTCCAAGTTCAATCTCTTAGCCTGAAAATAAGACTATTCTGGCATCCTTAACAAATTGCCTACAAGCTGTTCAAAAATAGAGAACAGACACTGATAATTTGCTAGAAGATTGATCTTTCTGATGTCGCGTTAAGGATCTTCTTAAGGGTTAACATATGCACATTTGATGTAAATAGCTTCTTTCTCTTGCTAAGAGGATTGCGAAATATAGACCATTTCGTGGTTTGTGCGTCATTAGGAACAAGTGCTCACAATTAGTTCTAATCGCCAAAAAGATTTTTCATTATTCTACTGGCAAGTTTTGTTTTTACACTTAGTGCGTACAAGTGTTTCATTAAACAAATTGGAACAACCCTGAGAGGCTACTTTTAAATTTACACTACTCTGCCAAAAAAAAAACTTTGGGCACACACGCAGCTCCTGCCCGTCATCGTGCGGTGAAGAAAAACTGGGTCAGAAGAATACGCGCACAAATCATAAACATATTATTATATAATCTCACCTGTAGATTGGCGGTCTTCTTCTTGACTTCTGCTTTCAATTTACGAATCTCGGAATCTTTTTGTTCGACAAGTTTATCCATTTTGGCGCGCAAGCTAGAAGATTCGGCGATGCCTTCTGTATCGCTGAGTGAACGACAGTGGCCAGAACATTCTGTGATATTAGCTGATGTCTATCGAACATAAAATTATTTAAATATTTAGGTTTAGAGCGGTGTATAAATATAAATTACCTCTTTAACATGTGATGTTGAACTTGCACTGTTCTAAAATTGCGTAAAAAAAATTTTCTTTTAGTCTTTAATAATTTTGGGACTAGAAAAACTACATACCTTCTTTAGTCGATCGATTTCTTCTTGTAGTTTTTGGATGTTTAACATTAACTTCTGTATGGCCTTGCATGCTTGCTCATGTTGGGTGGTGCGTTCTTTCAGTTTCTCTTCGGTGTCTTCCAACATGCACATTTTGTCTGCCAGGAGACGTTTTTGATCTTGCAATTCTTCGCGGAGACGCTGCGACTGAAATATTAAATAAAATATGTTTTTTTTTGTTATTTAAAACAATATTAACTATTGGCTTAGTTTGAGAGGATATTCCATTCCATCACCAGGTATAAAAGGTTTAAAACGTTTGACTAAATTAACGTAGTGCCACATAGTTTAAGACGATCTTGGCCTTTTCATACTCTATCCCATAGGATAGGAGGTATAAGTTATAAGGAGAATAAGTTTGATTCATAGTTTGTAACATAGAGAAATAATCACGGAACTTGAAACAAGGAAGGAACTTGAAAATTGATAAAATCAGCCCACTAACACACCCACTTAAGTGTGGTCGTACTTGAAAATTTTTATGTCAAAAACCAATTTTTTTTACATAAAAATGCACTTAAATTTTTGAACAAAAACTACGATGTTATTGGAAAGAGGTCGATGCCATGCCCCCTTTTTACTTACGGAGATTTTCTATTTTTCTAACAGATAAATGCGATTTTACATAAAAAAAAAAACAACCAAATTTTTGACATTGGGCGATTCGAAACTTGACAGGGGTCAATTGGGATGAGGTTATCCAATGATCCGCCTAAGCGGATTGCAGCCCGCCCACTAGTCAACCATTTTTTAAATTTCAAATGCATAAAACAGCAACAACACCGATTCTTTATACCCAACCCCATAGGACAGGAGGTATATAAAGTTTGATTTATAGTTTGTAACATAGAGAAATTATCACCGTAGACCCCCAAGGCCTTAAGGGCATATGATCGAGACCGAATCGTAAATCGAATGAAAAATGTCCGTCCGTCCGTCTGTCTGTCGGTAGTTTTTAGGCCTCAAATTTTGAGCTAGGAAGTTGAAACTTGTTAGTTCTTCTAGATCTTAAAGCAGTACAAGTGTAAAAATTTTTTGAAATCCTGACACGTCCATTTTACTTATTGGCATAAAAAATCAAAGTTTGTGTAGGAAGCTGAAATTCGGTGTGCGACATCCTTGCTTAAGTGTATTATGATTGGCATTTCACAAAAAAGCGAAAACCGCCCAAATGTGGGCGTGGTCATATTAAATTTGCATTCTAATAAACAGTTTTTATTCGATATATTTGTTTTAAATCCAAGAAACTTGCAGTATAAAATGTTCAGATAATGTGCATATGGTGAAATGAATAAATTTTTGCCACGTCCACTTTTGGGGGCGTTTTTAATTATGAAACCAAATTTTTTATATAAAAATGCAATCAATACGTGTATACCACATCTCATAAAAATATGAACGTAAGAAGCGATGTTATTGAAAAGGTGTTGATGAAACGCCCCTTTTTTAAGAAAAATGACTCTTAACTGATAAATTCTAAATACAATCAAAGTTAATAGAAACTAAAATTTAACAACCAAGATTTATTACGTAATTCGGAGCTTGACAGTGGTCAATTGGGATGAGGTTTCCAACGATTCGCCAAAGCGGATTGCAACCCTCCCACTAGTTTTCATTACCTTTAGGATCACACACCTTAGGTTCACACTTACGCTAGCATTGGCTACATTAAAGACTTTAATCTCTCATAGTACTTAATACAATATTCATAGATAACGAAAAAAAAGCTAAAAAAAACTTAACAGTTCTTTGAGTCAATAGAATAAATCCCCAATAAATTTTGGATAATGTTTGTTTTTGATTTCCTGTCTGATTTATTATGATGAGGTAGTTTTATTATATTTATTATAACTCTTAAGTCTCTAAGGGGTAAGGTAGACAGGTAAGTAAGGTTATTGAAATGTGATTAAATTGTAGGTAAAGAGTTTTCTTTTAATCAGATTAAACATTTGTTGATTTTTAAAGGTTAGGAAAGAAGGAAGAGTTTTTGGATGTCATAATATATAAGTAAAGGATAAGGATATTAATTGAAGCAGGTATATCTTTAAATATGAAATGGTGCCACATTAGGATAAATTTATCACTTAGCACTTAACTGAGCATTCGAGCAGTTGAATCAAAAGAAAGGATGGATCACGCAAATAATAATTAATTGCACTCCCTCATACCAAAAGATAAATTTATAAAACTTATACTTTTTTCCCCACTGTTTCTCTCAAATTTGTTTACTTTTTGTCCTACTGTTTTAGATAAATTGCTTTAATTTTACTTCAAAAAATTAATTTTTTTCTCTTGTGAAGTAATTTTATAAGTATATATCATCAGGATATTCTGAATCACCCTGTAATTTTTTTGAAACCCACCAATTCCAATTTCCACCTTGGAAATTTCCTTCTAGACAAAAAAAAATGCAATATCTCTTGACTCGTTTAGGAGCTAAGATTTTTGCAACCAAAAAGGTCAGAACGGGCCACTGTGCGGCGTTTAGAAAGCGTGAATGGCTCAACGAGTATCCGAAAAGTTTTTGCGCAAAACTCAGTTTTTGATTCGATGTGAGGAGCGCAATAGTTTTGTTTTTCTCGTTATTGCCTGCAAAACTTCTCAAAATAAGAACTGAAAAACATTTAACTAATTTTTCTATGAAACTTTAAACTGTAATTGAACTGTTGGGTGTGCGTGCATACACAGAACCCTAGTATATGCGATGTGAAAATGAAACCAAATGAAACCAAATTTTGTCACTCTACGACTTACCGTTTAGAAGTTACAACACGATTAGACAGACAACCTATTATAATACCATAAGCGGTCCTTTTATTAAATTTTTTGGGCGGACCGCTTAAAAGAAAGCTCTATTATTGAAATGCGGCACTGATTTCTGATTTGAATGATGATGGCTGTTAAACGAAATGCTAACGATTGAAAGCAGCACTTGACCAAGTTGTATTTTCACAGTTTGTAAGATTCAAATCAAATCAAAACCTGTACAAAAGGGGCACTAAAATTAATTACTGTTTAATAATCAAGTGTCACGGAAATCGCATTAACATTTTTACTATAAAAAAGCTTTGCATTCAATTCAACTTTCCAGTTAAATCAACAAAGCAAGTCGGAACATTATGAATCCTTTGTTTCACTTTATTATTTTGACTATACAATTAACTATTGTGAGTAGGCAAAAATTTCTGTTACCAGTAATCTGTACAATGTGATTGCAATAACAAAACTTTGATTTGAGTTAAGGCATTTAAGTACGCACTGGTTTTTGATGACGAGCGTATATCGAAACCTTGCCCAGAAGCCCGCGACTGTTTCGACTTCAGTAATGTCACATTTTGGTTCCAAAGCGAAGAGGAGATCATTATAGACGGGAACCTAACCGCGATTTGCGAAGTGGATCAAAATGATATTTTGACAGTAAGACCTTCTGAAAGAGAAACTGTTTTGTTGCAGGGTCTGGGCTTTATTGAGCGCGCAGCCGCCTCTCATGTTTTTTAGTGTGAGATCGTTCGACTTTCGATGTTAAATTGAGGTTTAGTTTAGATATGGCCTTTTTTTTATAAAGGTAAAAAAATCACAATCGATAACCACGATAATATCGATAACTGAAAAACTGGACCTTAAGAATTGAATATAAGACCCTGCCACAGAAAAGCTCTTAAGCAGGTAATTTTTCATTATGAACAGCTAACTAAAAATATTCTTTTATAGTTGAAATTGAGCGCATATCAAATGGTTAGAGGCGAATACTCACGTTATATTGCTACGATTGTTCGAAAGAATTTATGTCTAGCTGTCTTCAACCCAGTAGAACCCTGGTATCATTTATTAAAAGCCGTGGAGAAGGAGTACAGAAAATGCCCTCCCACCCTAGGTGTAAGGTATTTGTATGAAGAAAAATTTGTTTTATTAAACAATCGTAATTTTATAGGACATTTTTCCTTTGAAGAACTATTCCACAAAGGGAATCAATTTTAATTTGCCAGATCCAACATTGTCGGGTGCCTATCGCGTTAAGGTGGAAGTAAGCGTAGTAGGTAAGAAATATCTGGTTATGTGTCAAATAGTGCACTTTCATCTGTATAGGATGTGATTATTGTTAATAAAAAGATAAGACTTTAGTTTTCTATGTTTGCATTTTTTTCGGACTAAAAAAGTTGTTGCCGTAACCAACACATTTTTGAAAACCTATAAAATAAAGTTTAAAGCCAATTTTCCGATAAAAATATGATTTTCTGTTAGTACCTATACTTCGTTAAAATACTTCGTTTTTTCTTATTTTAAAGCGAGTCTATTAGGGTAACTGTCTTTATAGAGCATATGATGAGCTTCGGAAAAACTACTATTGTGAAGGACAACGGTGGCCCTTAAAACATTTTTTTTCGTCAACATATCGCGAAATAATGGAATAAAAAAAAAAAATTAACCAAAGGCTTGAAAAAGGAAAAGCATGGTGTATGCAACCAGCTTACTTATGATTGAGGCCAGGTTGCCATAAATAAAATAAATTAATAGAGTAGCGTCTTAACGATACAAACAACTAGCAACGACTACAAAGAACAAGACCCTTCGACCTAGCGACGTAGGTGAAGCCGCACGAACTGGCGGTTTAAGTAGGTGCTTCACGGATAGCAACCTACCCAATGCGATAAACACTACGGAAGCGTAACCGACTTGCTAAGTTAACTTTGTTGTAGTCAAGAAGAATTATTGCGCCACCTTAAGTAAAGTAAGTAAAATCGGACATAACCAAGCTAAGCTATAGTAATGCATATTAGTAAATAAATAACCGCCCACTATTGGCTTTAATGTGAGACCACCTCTAATTCATAAATTATTTGAAAAGACTTTTGACCAAGTTAAACAACGCATAGGAACACAAATCTTGTCGCTGTGTCTTATTTGTGCTCCTCTCGTGGACGTGTATTTACATTGTTTTTTTTTACAAAGTTTTAAGTTAAATTATCAGGTAATAAAATATTAGGTTTGTAACTTACTATCTGCTTCTGTATTGTTTCGGGTAGATTTCCTTAATTTAAGGAGTAGGGGTAAAAATATCTCAGAGTGAAAAAACTGTCCAAAAGTAAGGGAACGCTTTGTGCACCAAAAGCTGTCCACATTTTTAACTTCAAAGCCAAATTTTAAGGAAAAGTTCTAGAGACTGATATTACTTACATGCAATATAAAGTATATGAAATATCTGGATTATTGTCTGCAGCAAAATATTCACTGATTGGGTTTTTTTTGTTGACATGTGAAAAGAACATTCTAATAATGGCTCAAATTATAAAAGCGACGAAAATTTTTCAAAAGTTAAAATTTTACGAGTCGCTATAGGTTATCTAATACCAGTCAGTTGCTGCTGTCCAACTCAGTTTTCGCCGTCATGACACTTTTCAGACTTCTGCCCAAATAAATTGGCTAAATTTCGTAGGGAGGGGAAATTTCAATGTCTCATTTTTGCTTTCTCTGCAGTCTTAAGAAACAAGGAAGATCATGACGAAAGTATTTAATGAAATATTATAATACGGCTGCAGTTTTTCGGTTTTTCAGCTTTCGGTGTCAGCTCGCACACTTATGTGTTTTGATACCTACTATTGATTTGCTTTTATTTGTGGAAAACCATAGGAAGAGTTGTCATTTTCGAATGATGTTCCTTCCATTTACTAGGGTTACCGTTCCTGCGGCGCTGCAAACGAACTAATAACGAATTCGTTCCAACCCAACAAGCGACAGCATTGATTGAAAATTGGTCATTCAACTGCATGTTGCTGATTGACAGTAGCACTTGGTAATCAAGTTGAAAGATTGAAATCAAACCTGTATACAAAGGTGCAATAAATTTTGTTACCGTGTTGTAATTGTAATACTAAATCGTCACGGAAATTCTTGCTTTTATGTAATTTGTTAAACATTTCGTGTTATAAACATTTATAAAAACATTTTGCAGTCAATTCAAATTTCGAGTTACATTGATAGAGTAAACCAGAGCTTGACGTCTATTTACTCCACTTAATTTTATGGGCCTTAAAATTTGCTATTGTAAGTACAGCAATATGTAACAATGAACTTCAGTATGTAACATCAATATGTAATTCCAATATGTAGCAAGGATTTCTGTAACGAGGAATCAGTGCCAATTTTAACCCTGTATTTCGAAAGTCAATCCCATTTAAACTTTAGTTTAACGCTAAAGTTTCTAACCAAAGAAGGCTATAAGCAACACACATGACTACTGGAGTCTATCACAGGGCCCGTCGTAGTCGATTCGTGCTACGAACCCCGAAAAAAGGTTTTACTACTTTCGTCCGTCGTAGGAAAAAAATATATATAGGAAGTTCGGAGCTCGTAGAAGTCTCCCGAAATTCATATCACAAGCCCCGAATGAATAAAAAGATTTTAAGATACGAGCATTTTTTTGCTCGGAAGATTTAAAAGGTCACAGTTTAAAAGCAAGATGAGAAAGGGAGAGCTTACGACAAGAGGTACAATACCAGTAAGTAATATCGCAGACGTTAATTTTATCTTAGAACGCATTAGTAGCACCAATACATTTAGAATTAAATTGCTGTTTCCCTTAACGACCATGGCAAGTGAACAGTGGAGAATTTGATTTTGTTTCACAACAATTAATTTAAAAGTCTTCTTTTGTTCGATCTACAAGACAAGCGTTAAGTGCTCATCACCTCGCGCTACACTATTTCAAAATTCTTTTTTCTATAGAACAAGCACTCTTTGGAATTCACTACCTGAATATTTCCTTACACAAATAAGCTCCAAACTTTTAAACTCCAAAAATAAAGTAAATAAATATCTCCTCACATCTCGGGGCACTGATTCAATGTTAGAGAAAAAATTTCCGTTGTTGTCGATATAGGTACATTTTCCGCATTTCAGTTTCCTATTTGAGATTAGGAAACGATTTGCAAGGTACCAAAATTCCGTAATCGAAATTGCATAGAATTGATTTCGCTTTTAGAATAGAGAGTAAAAATTATTCCTATACTCTCAAATATTATACAAATTTAGCTAGCCGACTGAAGTTGGCTAAAGTTCCCTTCCACTAACGCACGTCAGCTGAATCTCGGTACTTCTCTACTGCGCCATTTGTCAGTGGTGGATTCACAGATGATCTAGACCAGAGCATTGGTGTCCGTCAATTCTAGATGAGCCGACCTTTGTTCTATTCTGATGGTGCGGCGTTTTATAACTCCTTCTCCTATCTACGTACACACAAACAAGACCCATATGTCATTCGAAGGATTTCAATCTCGTTATATCCTAGACCTCTTTATTCACCTTTGGCTTTGACAGTAAGTGCTTCTGAACGCTAGAGCAGGACTCAGACGATGAGAGTCTTTAAAATGGATTTTAAAATGGACTTAACTTCAGTTGCTCGAGAGTTTTTTTGCTTAGTTGCCTTTTAACCCCAAAAAAGCAGTGATTGTAAAGCCTTGGTAGAAAAGTACCTTACTACCTCAAAGTTGACGACACGTTATCGGGTCGCCAGATATGTTGGGTACCATCTTTTCTTCTGGACCCACAACATTGGAGAGTAATTATTTTAAACTTACTCAGTGCTAGGTTCCTGTTGTTTTTGATGTTCCACGAAATTACAAAAGCAGGCGAATTATGTTAAAGTTTCAGAAAAAACAATCTCTTGACTGAACAAGGCTTCATCTACCTATTGAAACAACAAGATTTAGTATCTCAGCTTAGCTCTGCAACTTTAGCTCTCACACGCGCAATCATGCAGGAGCTAAGTAAACCCATAACGACATGTCTCCGTCAGCACGGACGGATCATTCTGTTAGTTAAGCACACCGTGTCGTTATCCTTGCCAGTTTATCCAGATGTCAAAATGGCTACAGAACTAGAGTGAACGGCCTAAAATTCCAAACACATTTCCGCCAAAATCTACACATATTTCTTGCTGCCATACGAAATCGAGCAATGTTAACACGTGGCTCCTAAAAGGCTGCGCCTCGTGAACAGGCGATTGGCGATTAATAAGCGCGCTTTGGCCTTGCCTTTAAACCTATTTATGTCTATTTAATGCGGTAAATTTTTTAGGTAAGGCTTATATATAGTCCCTCAACACAACATAAGTGATATAAATATGTATTATTCAAAGTCCATATTATGTGTCGTAACCAAAGAAAAGATCGACCTCTTAGGTTCGCTTCTTTCAGCAGTCGTTTTGAGGATTTCTCGTATAAAACGTAATGAATTTTATACGCACTCCAAAAAAATTAAATTATATTTTACATAAATTTCAAGCTGTCCTTTAAAAACACAAACACAAGAAAGTTAAAACAATTTATTCAACAACCACAATATCAAATATATAGAGATGCATAATAAAATAAGAAGTGCCAATTTAATTTGAAGCTCCGTGCATGTACTGTACACCACTGGAAGAAAATTCCATTTCCTGGGAAAAGAACAATCCCTCAATCAACCCATGATAACATTGATTAAAACTCAGAACTCTACCTCGACCACGTTATTGTGGTAGTACCGATTTCTTTGTTGTGGAATCTCGTCAAGATCATCCGAGGAAACATTTGGTTGCATCGAAAAATTACTCCCAGTCATGCACAACAGGCTGGAGTCACTATTTGTTTGGCGGACAGTATGTTCCGCTGACATGTTAAAACAAAGTTTTTCCTTCATCTCGTACACTGCACGGTAATCGACCGTTTTCGCTATGTATCGCTTCTTTTGCGCTTGAGTGTTTCTAAACAAATTCGGAAAGAATTTCGAGGCAATTGATAAATTTCGTTTCTCCTCAATGGCTTCCAGTTGCGATTTTTCCAGCTTTGCTATGATTGCCTGGAAAAATCTGTTCTCTCGTTGAGTCAGACTTCTTTCGGTGCTAAGCTTCGTAACTTTACGCTCATAGTCTTGAATGCGTTCCAGAAGTTTGCCTAGATTTCTGGTTTTGTTTGTTAGTGCTGACTTATGAATGGTGTGTTAAATTAATGTCAGATGAGAGTTTAATGGTGAGACCAAAAACCGTGGTTAGCCGAAATTATCGGATGTTGGAAAAAAAACCTTTAAACTTACTTGCATACCCATCATTGTCTCCTGCTGTCGTTTGATAGTGTTTTCGTAGATTTTTATACTTCTCATATCACGCATATAGTTAGTCTTGAATGCTTCAAGAGTATCGGTGATTGATTGGTTCTCAAGGTGGAGATCTTTGTTGCCTTGGCGAAGGCCTTGCAAAGATCTCTTTTCGAGATACGAAAACAAACAAAAATAAAATTATTGGAAAAAGCAAATTAAAAATGAGCGACGGGCTTATAAAAGCCACACGCTGGTGTATCATGTGTCAATGACTTCTATTTTAAGAATCGTCTTGTTTTCCTCTTAGTTAGTTTCAGGAATGAGATACAAAAATTGTGCTTCATAATATGATATCAGAATTTTGTGTGGCAAGACACAGGAAATAACAAATTTACAAGTTTTTTTTCTTAAAAATAAACTCACCTCAGCATGGGCAATCTCTTTATCCTTATTTTCAAGTTGTTCCAATAGTTCAGAGTTTTGGAAAACTAGCTCTTTTATTTTGTCCTCACACTCTCGTATTGTCTGGTCGCGTTGCGTTAGAATGTCGTCGAGTTTGTGGATTTGGTTCTGGAAATCGTTAATCTTTTCTTCGGACTGTTTGACAGTGCCCTCAAGTTCACGAATCTAAAGGTATTTAAGAGAAAATGAAAAGAATGTAAATAGAAAGAAAAAGACGTGAATGCATTTAGTATGAATGGGGGAGATTTATTTTGCAGAATATTCGAAACAATATATTTAGCAAAGTAATACACACTTTCTGAACAGCATTTATGTTGCACGACACATCTGAACGGCCCAAAAGTTCGTCCATCAGTTGTCCTGTTTGGGATTTTTCCATTTCTTTGTTTTCGACCTGGAAGTGAAAGAGAAATATGGTTTTAAGAATGTCGACAACAAAGACATCTTAAAAAAGCAAAATAAAAAAGCAACAATAATACTGAACTCCTATGACTTAATGTTAATCGTTTCATGCACATGCGGTTCTTTCAAAATTTGTCTGCCATTTGTAATCCACTTTGTAGTCCACATGTGAATCCATATGAAACCTTAATTACGGGATAGCATGTGAGTTTTTGAGTGTACCCGAAAACCAGTAATTAGTCCGTTGACTGCATTTAAATTTCGCATGCAAAATATATGCGATTGTACGAATTCGTACTGACACATAAATTTCACATGCATCGCACGACGAACAAAAGGCATGCCAAACAGGGTAGAAGCTTTCTATGGGCGTAGCGTTTCGAAAAGGTAGCATTTATTTTCTAGCCTATGCAAAGAAATCCACAATTTTCGAATTCGATACATGCAGCTCAATTCGCATTGCATGCACCAACGCCGCAAATGTTTATCTATAGTCTATAGAGCACAGCAACGCACATATAAATAGTTTTTATGCGGCTACCACCACTTTAGGCTACCACAACTTTAGGATAAAATTAAGTTGTGGGCTGCGACAAATAGTTTGAAATTCACCGCTTTTACACATGAAGTCACAACCCAAGCTACCAATATTTTGAAACTAATATTATACCCAAATGCCGAACTTTTCCGAAGCGCAAAACATGTTGAGGGTCAGAGGTTTCTGCTTGCGGTACCGGAATAACACTACCACAATAAAAATCTATAATCGGCTTCCTGGTCGGCATTTGATTCACTGGTTTAGATCTTTTGAATATAAAGTGACAACAAAGTAGCCATACGATCAGTGATCCTGATAAAAAACGGCACCCATGAAGCTGGGCCCGAAGGGTGTCAGCCTAAAAGGATTTTACGGCAGATGTTACCGTCACTCTCTTTTGGGAGCCGAAATGACAAAAACGAGTGCTCGTGTAAAATCTATGTTTGTCCGGTGGATACACTTCGAGATTGATTTTTAATTGTCTCTCGTTAATCGCAGTTTTATCGCGGATGGATACCTAGACAAGTGGCACTTAGAGAGGTTTATACGACAAGTAGAGTGCATTAAAATTGGCCAGAAATTTTTAAAAGTGGGTATAAAGGGCTTATATAGCTCTCTCGTATCAGTAATGAGGTAGTTAGGGTGTATATGTCACGCATAATTTTGGCAAAATAAGGTTGAAACTTTAGAAGTCAACAGACTTGTTGTGAGAATGATCTGTCACGTCAGCGGTTCGGAAGTAATAGCTTTTCCCGAGCTTTGGTGCAGCAAGCTTTGCCCTTTAACCCTGTCACATTAAAATAGGAGAAGTTTACTTATCTTGCCCTTTTTCGCAGAGGATAGTAGGAGGAATATTGAGTTACCCTGAAGGTTTGCGCAAGCTAGGCCAAAACCAAAAAAGCTATGCGAAACGACAAGTATGTCAGTTTTTTTTTAATAAAGTTTTTGTTTAATGTCTCCTCTAAACTTACTGATGTAATTTGGTAACGACTGAAAAATATACTGCGGTATGTAATAGAAATCGAAACCAAATTTCTGTAAGGCATTGATGGATTTATTTGCAAGGCTTAAATAAAGAGCACAATTTCTCGGTATCACAAAAATTTTCGAGATGCGATGAAAACTTTTGAACTGCAACACGTAAAATTGGCCAGGCTTTCACACTTTCAAGACTGAAAATTATTTATTATTTTATTACAGATAAAAAGTATCACAGAAAAGATAATAAGAATAAAATCGGTACGTCCTTGTTCCAATAATAATATCAGATATGTCGCAAAACTTCATGTTACGTGGTTATTCAACTTCAGTTAAAATAAACTGAAAGCCGTGTACAGCAACTTATGCAGATTGACAATTAGAAGCTTACCCCTGGGGCTCAATTTTGGAATCAGTGAAGTGCATACCTATACGCATCAACGAAAGGACAAACTATTTTACTTATAAATCAGGTTGGTAAAGCACACGGAAAAACCCGAATACTTTCATCGAAGGTAGGTTAAACGTTTGTCAACTTTGGCATCTGTATTGACAGCTGGGATAGGTCTTTACATATTCCAAATTTGCCCACCAAGTTTCGCATTCTGGCTTTTCCAATCGTCAATGAGATTCATAATAGGTTAGTTCCTTCACCTGACCACACACCAAACTACAAAATATAGCCAAGCTAAATCATGTTTCCGTACACTTTTTTCGATTCTCTGGGCAGGAGAGGGAGCCAAAATGGGAGTTTAAGAGATTTTGTTTGGGAAGAATTATGAAAAGTGTCATGGCGCTAGCAATTCAGTCGCAACTGATATTTGGGTTTAAGCTATAAAATTCATACTTTCAACAAACTTTTGTTTTGTTTCATTTGTTTGAGCCCCTTTTATTTGAAGTTTCAGATGTTAACTACTTTTTTTTCAACTTATTACATGAAAAACAGAAGTCAGTTAATATTTTGCTGCAGACTATGGTTAAAATATTTCCAGAAACTTTTCTGCACCTAGATTTTATTATCACTATAACCTTGCCTAACCATTTGGCTTCGACTTTTAAAGTGTGCGAAGTTTTTATAAACAAAGCTTTCCCTTAAGGGAATCTGTCCAAAACAGTGACTTGTTTGAAAAAAAAAATTAGTTTTTAATATTTTTTTCTCTTATTTGTCAAAATACGACTACACGTGAACTTGTCAGAAGCTCCTCGTAAATAGGAAAGAAGTGTCGAATTATTTGTACTCCCCATTAAACTTTCAGCCAAATAGGCACACTCAATAGATAAAAAAAAATCCCAAAACGGCAACTAATTCGAATTTCAACCGCAATGAATGTGTTGCGCATGATTAGTTCTTCGGCCAAAGGGGGGGTTTAAAATTTGAGTTTTCATTAGGTACCTACTCATTTGGAACGAAATTGCTTCCTCTTTTTACAAATCCCAGGGAATCTCAAGTTTTTTTTGTTAATAATCAAACTCACCTCTAGATATTGAATTTTATGATTTAGGTCATCGATGATTGCTTGGCTCTTTACTTCGGTATCTTTTTGAATTTTCTCCATTTGATTTAAGGCCTGAGCGGCTTCCTTGAGAAGATCTTGTTTCTCTTGGATCTCTTTACGAAGAATCTCCATTTCCACCTAGATGTTTGAAGAAAGATCAAATAAGTTAAACGGCATTCATGCATAATATGAACGAAGACGTTCGTCTTAGAATTATGTAGAGCGGAAAGTTTGGCACATATTTGGCGGTTACGCACCTTAGTATCGATTAGTTGTTTCATAAGAGTCTCCTGTCCCTCAGAGTTGTTCGATTGATTATAACCGGGAATGCTTTCCTCGATGAAATAGAGGCGCAGCTTAAGGTTGAAGTTCTCCTTGCGTAGCGTGGCCATTTGTTCTTCGAACTCACGTACGGAACGACCTTGAGCGGGCGATGTACTGCCCGTATATTGTTGTAAGCTGACGCTGGGTGATCGGTATCCAATGGCATCTGAAAGGGGATAGAAATTAAGGGAAATTAAAATTTGTTTCAATGTACCATTGATTCGCTCTTCATAGCAAACGACTTTTGAGCGGAATTCGCGTATAAAGCTAAGTTCACCTTCGCCATTCATGGTTTTAAGTTAAACAGTTGAATTTATGAATGTGTGTTTACACTAAAGTGATGGGAACAAGTCAGGGATTAATTAAATTTTTTACTTCGATTGACTGTCAAGTCATGAGGATCGAGATAAATTCTATAAAGTAGGTATAGTTATTTCGCAGCTAGAGTTTGCAGAATTTTTTAAGGGGAGGAATGAATGGATCACAGGACAAAATGTGAGATTTTGCTGCGAAGTAAGGACGCGAAATTTTTCACCAAGTTGTGATTTTGTTTCTCAAAGAAATATGGAATGACACTACTACAATTCATTGATATCTAAAATACATGAAAATAATGCGGCAGGGCTAAATAAATAACAAAGTCTTTTGGGTCTTTAATCTGTGATGCCACAAATCACAAAGTTCGTCTGCTTAGAATGTGATGATCAAAACTTTTTTGTGACAATTCTCGATTAATCACCGTTAAAATCAGGTGGTCGGCAGTTTTCAAACTTTCCGATTTTTTCTGGATTTTTTTCAGTATGCTTCTCCATCACAAGACTAAATAAAGCAAGGGATTGTTTTGTTTGACAATTTACATTAATTGTCATAAAATATGATAATCACAGATTACGTTAGTCGTTTCCACCCCTGTTTGATGCATTAGCTCTCCCTGTGCCTGAGCTAATGTATCAATGAGCTGGGTTCTTTGACAAAATTCGACGTAAGCTATGACGTCAACAGAGTAGGCTAGGTCTGTCTGCTTGTCAAAATTTATAGGTCACCTTTTCGCGACTGCATATATTTATGTCTGTTAAGAAATATTTTCAAAAATTCTAGAAGTACGTTTCGATCACAACAAGCTTGCTTCTAAAAACAAATAAAACCAGAACAGGAAGCGAGGAAGTATGGCTGCATTTTTGGTCATCATTACGAAGTGAATTAACGATTCCACTCGAAGTTTTCACAGCAACATGTCACAAAGCCATTTCCATTAGAACCTAAAATAATTTTTGACCCAAATTGTGCTCCCACTTCCTATAGAGAAAAATACTTTACAATGTCTTCTCCAACTATATATTTGCAAATTTTGCAGCACTTTTTAATTATAAAACTCCTGCTTGCAATAAATTGTTTTTATTCGTGACGTCTAGTCATGTATGTATAGGTGTGTTGACAATTTTATGGAGACGTCATCAAAATTTAAGGACCCCAACTAGGTCGTAAATAACAAATGTCTTGGATGACTGCCGCCGATAGGGAAATTCACACCGAAAAGGTGGAAATTATTAGAAACACGGGAAACATTATTTAAAAATTAGAATTTTTGAATTTTATGCAGCGCCAGTAAAACAAAAATCTGCGTTGGTGTTTTTCGTTTATAGTTGGAACAACGCCAGCAGGGTTTTCCACATCCCTCGATAATTACGTGGAATTTTTGAACTTTTTTCTAGTTTTATTGCACTCGGTTGGGGAAAAAAAGGAATTTTAAGCCAACCAATTAAAAAAGTTCTAAATTTACGGCTAGGGCCTTGCCATGCATGTTTCAGGTAGAATCAAGTATTTAGATGAACAACTCTCAAAGGTGTTGACCAAGGGCAATAAACAACAGACATGGCGCAACAATCTTTCTGAAAGGGCTAAAATAATTGTTTGATGTCATTTTATCTTTCATTTGTGGCGCCAGGGTGGAGGTTGATTATGGTGACAGTTTCTTCTTTCGGGAGGAGGAATTTGCTTTTATAAAGTTTATTGGCGAAAGCGCAAATCGGAAAATTGAGGTTGTAAATTGTGGAATTTCACATCATGGAGTTGAGAGCTTTTCAATTCTTTTATCTTATACAAAATAAAACTGAGAAAACTAATCAATTCTTAAAGCACTTTTGTGCTTAAATCAGAACGTTTTAAACCGTTTTTCGACGTATTCAATTTTTCATGAAATAGGTGACTTTTGTTTGAAGTAAGGAATCTTACGCTTAATTACGGTTTAATTTAAACTGTTGAGCGCCCCTTTTCTTTTGGTCCATGAAAACAAGTGAATCTTATCGCGATTTTTTCTAGAAGAACGAAAATTTTAAAAAAATATTTGAAGAAAACTAACTTTAAATGTTGTTTTTATTTGCTCTTAAAAACTTTCGAAAAATTTATGGATTAATTAACATGGCTAACTCAATGTATGGATCAATAAACAAGATATATAGGTAAAAAAAAAATAAAAAAAAATAGAGTGGCGCAACAGCTCGAGGTGAACCAGGGCCAACTTCTCAACAATGTATGCTGGTGTGTTGATTTCTTTACATACAAGGGGACCTACAATTTTTTGCCGAATCCGAACGGCACTTTGAGAAGTTTTTCAAGACAATTAATACTCTCGGAGGGCTTGTCAAACCCTCGCGGAGGTGGGGACCGTGAAAAAGAACAAGTCTTTTTTTTTTTTTTTAGGTGGCGATGGCAGGATTCGAACCCAGACCTCCGGCGTAGTAAGCACACACACTAACCACTACGCCACGGCACCCCACAAAATACAATAGGTACTCGAATACATTCTTCGGCCACAAACTGAGGGCTTATAGCCTCGGAAATAGGCATTTTTGGCAGGACAATCACCGAAAACTAACTTCAAGCTTTGTTTAAAAGTGATTTTAAAATAAAAATGTTGAAGAGATAGAATTGTTAGCGTCTGAATTGGAGGGTAAATTATTATAGATCAGTACAAAAAATCAGTTCAATTGCGAACATAGGGACGAATTTTCAATGTGAGTCAAGGAGGCTTAGAAGTTCCGCTATTAGAAGAAAATGAAACGTGCGTCTAGAAGAAGCTCAGCTCTAATTAAATACCAGGGTTTTGCAAATACAAAAAAACATTAACTTATACCGAGCTTCTTTAGTATTAGCCAGCTCAGACTCGACAAGTTTACATAATTATTTTATTATATTTTTTTTGTTATATAGAAAGGCATTTTGTTCAAATTTTGTTTTAAACTATAAACTGTATTGATAAAGAAAAAAGAAGTAAAATATATTTTATTAGAAACAGTTTTGTCCCATCAGCGTTGCGTTTATTATGGTTTGTTTAGTTTTGTCCTACGTATATATACAGTATACGACAAAACATATAGCGTATCATGAAATAGGATTAAAAAACAACACATGATTGTATTAAAAATATATAGGCGCAGTTACATCGATTTGACTTTTAATACGCCAAGGTGTTAAATTTGATTTGGACAAAATTTAAATCGAATACAATTCTAATAAAAACAATCAAATAAACTTGAGTGGTCAAAGGATAGACATGTGCACTCAAGAGGATACAAGTATCCGAAGATTTTCTAAGCCAACCTCTGTCTATAAACACCTACTCTCACCTCCCCGTGGTGAACACCGGGTGCCTAGTACCTAGAGATTGGGTTCCAGCCCTTTTGGAAAGTTGTTGGGGGTTGCAGTTTGCAGACGAGAGAGGGGGGAGGAGTGATCCCACTAAGGCACTTCTCCTTGCATCCCGACGGCAGCGGAGAAATTCCCCAGATGGAGTCAACGGTGGCGGCCCCGTCCCAGTCAGGCCGAACTACTTAGTGAACACCTTATATGGGCTACTACTACGCATTCGGAGCTCAGGCCTATAAGTAGCCGGCTATCCGGCTCTCCGTCCTTAGAGCTAAACAAAGGATCTGATCCTCCAGGTTGATGGTCGTGCTGTCGGGGTGCTTTCCCGGCCACGTAAATACGGCCACGTAAATAAGCCTCGGATTCGGACGGATTTACTGTTGACGACCAATGCAAACGACAAAAGGACAACGAGCTCCGGATCTGCACGTGGAATGTAAGGTTACTTAACAGACCACGTGCAGCCGAGCAACTAGCGGAGGTCTTAAACAACTGCAAAGCAGACATTACTGCCATCCAAACGGGCCGGGCTTAAGAAGGAAGAATAACTGCGAATTCTACTACAGCGACTGCTATCGACATCAAAGCCAGCGCCTATTCGGATGTGGTTTCGTTGTTAGAGGCAGACTTAGGCAAAAAGTTTTGAGCTTCAACCCTGTGAGCGAGCGCCCCGCGACGATCCGCATCAAGACTAAATTTGCCAACATTAGCCTCATGAGCGCGTATGCCCGCACAGGAGAAAAAGATGGAGTTCTACGAGCTCCTGGACAAAACTTATGAGCAGTGCCCTAGCGACGACGTTCAGATTGTCCCAGGCGATCTTAATGCCAAGCTAGGAAGGGAGGGCATCTTTGATCGCACAGTCGGAAAGCACACTCTGCATGACACGACCTCCGACAACGGTTTCAGGCCGATCGACTCTGCTGCGAGGTGACACGTTGTGGTAGCTAGTACAGAGTTCCCGCATCTTAATGTCCACAAAGGGACATGGAGATCTCCCGATCAATCAACCGTCAACCAGATTGACTGCATTGCGATCGACGCAAGGCACTCCTCAAGTATCGTGGATGTCCAACATTGACTCGGATTTCAACCGGCCCCCACAACGAAATCCCTGGAGAGCACGAGAAGCACGCGGTTGAAGAGATGGAGAGATGTTACAACAGGAATGCGGTTAAAAATTTTTACCAGAGGATCAAAAGGTCCTGCCAAGTGTATAAAGTTCGAACTGACGCCTGTAAGGACCATCAAGGGAACATCGTTGTAGAATCGCATTCGGTGCTAAGGATTGGGAAAGACCACTTCTGCAGACTGTATAACGGCGAAAACGAAGCAAATACCGACGAAGCATACAAACGATACCGCCCACCCGACCTGGAGGAGGTGAAAGTAGGTGTTTCTAAGCTCAAGTGAAACAAAGCAGCCGGAGGTGATGATGACCGCTGGTGATGAGCTGGTTAAGAGCATGCACCAGCTTATCTGCAAGATATGGTCTGAAGAAAGCATGCCCGGCGAATGGAACCTTAGCAATGGAACCTTGTGCAGGATTCCCGCGCCAACACCAGAGGTACAATCTTTTTAAAGTCCGTACAACTACTCGCACACGCAGACGACATTGACATTATCGAAAAAACAAAGCGTGATGACAGTGAAGCCTTCGTGAGTATTGGGACGAAAGCTGTGAATATGGGTTTAGCAGTCAACGCGGTCAAAACCAAGTATATGCTGTCACCAAGAAAAGACACCCAACACCGACCGACGACGTCTTGGACAAAACATCACCGTCGACAGCTATAGCTTTGAGGTAGTTAGGGACTACCTGGGTTTCGCTATCAATTCCAACAATGACAGCAGCGCTGAAATAAAACGAAGGATAACTCTTGCCAATCGCTGTTTCTTTGGGCTAAGAAGGCAATTGAGTAGCAAAGCCCTCTCTCGACCATCCCAGTCCTGCTTTACAGTGCAGATGCATGGACCCTGTCAAAGGCGGATGAAAACACTTGAGGCTGCTTCGAGAGGAAAATTCTTCGGACGATTTACAGTCCCGTCTGCATAGACGGAGAGTGCGGAGAAGGAGATATAATATCAAACTGTACGGGCTGTACAGCGACACCGACCTAGCCAGAAGAGTCAACGTATACGAAAACTCAACGTATACGATGGCTTGGTTATCTAGAGCGGGTGGACACCAACGCCCCGGCTCGGAAAATCTTCGAATCTTCCCCGCAGGAACGGTGCAGTAGAGGAGCACCGAGACACAGGTGGCGCACGCAAGTGGAAGGGGACCTTGTTCAACATCGCGTGCGAAACTGGAGACGGCTAGCTTAAGGCAGAGGCTGGCTGGCGAAGTTTGTTGGCTGAAGCCCAGGTCCACCCCTGACTGTAGCGCCACCTTAAGTAAGTAAGTAAATGAACCTGAGTTATCGCATATGATCTACCATATCGTTAGCGTCTAGGACGCCATTAAGCATTACTTCAGTCTAGTGCATGTTCTCATACAGTTCATTTGAATTTAGTTTATAAAAATTTTAAATTTTACAAGCTTTTTTAATTGGAAATAAGAAGTAGGAAAAAAGTTTCTAGCCTGTGAACGGCCATTTGAAGAAAGCAGACATATGGCTTCGAGGGTAAGAAAAGTATATAAAAATGATTGATGAGAATTTTAAGATTTACCTAGCGTCTCTTTCTTTTTTAGATGTTTCGACTTTAAACGCTCTTCACACTGCATCAAAAACTCGGTTTTGGGCAAAAAGTTTTCGAAAACTCGTCTAGCCATTCACACCTTCTAAACGTTCGCTGACCAGAAGTTGTTAGAATTTGTTTGTTTGTTTTTTTGTTTTTGAACTCTGCATGGTGGACACCCTTTATTCACTCGTTTTATATAAAAAAAAGTCCGTCAAGTATGAAGTCAGCGGAGCGGTCCGTCGCCTATTTTTGAAGGCTAACCATACAGTGATTTCTTAATTTTCATATATAAGATGTTTCTTAATATAAAGGGTCCGCCATTTAACGTTTTTTTTTCAACTAGCGCTTATTTCGTGAATGGTAACACTTAGCTCATGACTGATTTGACACATAATAAGTTTTATCCTTCCGCTGAACGAAAATGGTTGTGTATACGCTTGAACAACGCTGGGAAATATGCGTTTTCGCTTCGCTAAGTGGGCTTGCGAGATCGACTTAGAGAAGATGCCGATTTTGCCAAAAAAAAAAAAACATCTTTTCAGATAAAGCTCATTTTGATCTTGGCGGGTATGTAAACAAGCAAAATTGCCGCATTTGGGGCACAGAAAACCCGCACGCATACATTGAAAAGCCGATACACCCAAAACGAGTCACTGTTTGGTGCGGATTTTGGTCCAGACCAGAGGCATACTTGGGCCATTTTTCTCCGAAAATGAGCAAAGAGTGGCCGTTACAGTCATGTTGAACGAATTTTTGTGCACCAAAATTGAAGAGGAGGATATTAACAACACTTGGTTTCAACAGGAAGGCGCTAGATGCCACACAGCCGAATTTACACTCGATGTTTTGCGCCCTGTTTTTGAAGATCGCATTATCAGCCGAACAGCTGATGTCGTTGTTGCGAGCTGCGATTCGACACCGTTGGACTACTATTTGTGGGGCACCGTAAAAGATAAGTGTTACGTCGACAAGCCAGAGACAATTGACGCTTTAAACGACAATATTCGTGAAGCCATTGGTGAAATATAGCTGCACATAATCGATAATGTGCTTAAAAATTGGACTGTTCATGCAGTGTAGGCTACTGCATGGCCAACCGAGGCAGCCATTTGAATGAAATTATTTTCCATTATTAACCGGAAGGATTGTACTTTCAAATAAAAAAATAAGTTTGAGGAGAAAAAAATACTCAGTAGTTTTTTTATAGCATTTTAAAAAAAAAGTTATTTGGTGGACTCTCTTGTTTTTCTTTTCTTTTAATGCCAATTTCCGACTTTATGGCATTTTTTTTAATGAAGAAACATCTTTGATTTTGCTCGGTTTTCGGCTTTAAAAATCTTAAAAACATTTTTTCATTAATTATCAGGTAGGTTCTTGATTATATAGCTATGATTGATTAATTATAGCTATTGATTAATTATAGCTATAGTTTTTTTTAAGCATACTATCCTTATTTTAGGTGTATTTGTACACCTTGTACACCATGTTAAGGTACTTAAATTTTTATCTAAACACAGGGTGACGAATACATTTTTTTTGATTTTTTTTTTGTTAAAAAAACCGAAAAAAATTAAAAACGGGTTTTATGTCTTCATAATTTTTACATATTTTGGCTTGCTACTCATATTTGTGCATGCGTAAAATTTAGTTTATGAAATAGAAAGCACTCAAATGTTAAAGGCATTTTTTAGGGCTACCATTTTAGTAAATCAACTTAAATGATTTTAAGCCTATCTCAGGCCCTCTATATTTTTTTTACGAACCCCAAAAAAATTGTCGATGTCTGAAATTTTTTCGAAACGGTATTATGTTAATGTTACCGAGATAGTGGGGGACAAGCGGTTTTTTCCTGCGTTTTTTTTTTATTATTTAAAATCCATAAGACGACTATTTAGGGCCTTTTTTTGAAAACAGTTATATTTTTCTTTGGTTATTTTTCTTGAATACTCTGGGCACAGGTTTTTTAGTTTTCGGTTATAAATGCGAGTACCTTGTATCGAGTGCTACTTCTCCGAGTGGAGCGATCGATTCTTCGATGGTTTGGACACGTTGTTCGCATGCCCCCTGACAGACTTCCTAGACAGGTCATGCTAGCCGAGATGCGAGCGCATCGCCCCCCTGGTAGGCCAAGAAACAGCTGGTGGGATCAGGTAAAGAACCTCCCTGAGTCCCGCCTGGGGATTGCGCCGGAGTCTCTTGAGTTGGTGGCGGAGGATCGAGAAAGATGGAAGGACCATTTAGCCACCCTCGCTCCGCGACCCTTTTAAAGAATAAGCGGCATTCGAAAATGATGATGATGATGATGAGTATCTTAATTTGCTTTTTAACCGTTTCAGATAATTTTATGTTAGAAACATTATAAAAAAACTAATTTTTGAAACATCTCAAAAATTTTAGACATTATAATTGGTACCGTGGGGTGCCGTGGCGTTGTGGTGAGTGTGTGTGCTTACTACGCCGGAGGTCTGGGTTCGAATCCTGCCATCGTCACCTGAAAAAAAAAGATTTGTTCTTTTTCACGGTCCCCACCTCTGCGAGGGTCTGACAAGCCCTCCAAGAGTATCATTTGTCCTGAAAAACTTCTCAAAGTGCCGTTCGGATTCGGCAAAAACTTGTAGGTCCCCTTGTGTTAAGAAATTACCACACACAGCATACATTGTTGAGAAGTTGGCCCTGGTTCACCTCGAGCTGTTGTGCCACTCTATTTATTTATTTATTTAAATTGTACGTACCGTTAAGATACCAGAATATTTTGAAAATTATTTTGGAAAATTGTCCTTGTATGCGTTCTATTTTTTTCTTGGACTTCATAAGTGTACCAAATTTAATCTTACGACTTACCGTTCAGAAGTTACAGGTGCGGACGGACGGATAAGGGATCGATACCAAAAGAGGTCCTCTTTCTAATTTTGGACGGACCGGTAACAAAGGCATGGCCATTGTGATTTTTTTTTATCCTTAATTTTAGGTGACTTTAATTATGTTCCCATCCGTATTATCTTCCAAATTGCCAAAGGGCACTACAGACCCTTTTTAACCAAAATCATGGCTTAGACTAAACAGTGTCCACAATGAGCACCACTGTCAGTGTATTTAATGTAAAATAATGTGATTGTCATTTTCAGATTTAAATTCATATTTGTACTTACATGAATTATCCATTGTAACATCTTGAAGTTGTCCAGGGCTGGTGCTGTAAAAAAAATAGATTCATTAGGATAGTCACATTAAGCGACGCTTTGTATTCATAAGCACATCTTAAAAGGAGCATTCTCCGCAAAAGAAAACGTATCTATTGAGTTTAATATAATTAACTATACGGATTGCATTGTGCAATTCACAAAGAGTTCAATTTTGTTGAGATGAAGAACAGTAAAAAAAAAATATTAACTTATCATGCATAAGTGTCTTAATTGACTGTGCCTCCGCAGTTGTTTAATCTAGCGATGCATAGGAAATTTCTTTTTATGCAAGGCAAACACAAAATGCATCGTAGTAAAGTATGTATTTGAATTCCAAATTTAAATATTTGCATATCTTTACGATAACAAGGCTAAAACTATTCGCGAGGTAGCTTCATTGTTCGTATTCTTAAAGTCTTAAAGTATTCTTTCTAAACGAATTTGTCTCTAGAATCCACAACTTCCTACTTGTTGAAAAATAAGGCACTAACTTTTGTTAGAACGATCCGAAACAACAAGTGAGTTGTACATTTATGAGACATACTTCAAAGGGTCTACATTTTACTATACAGGAAATTTTTCAGCTAATCTAATCAGGTCTAATCTTTCTTCACCGGAATTACTAGATTCAGAGAACTCGAGATCGTCATTGTCCCATAAACGGTTGCGTGCGGTAGGAGTAGGTCCCTATGGTGACGAACGTCCAGCTTTTTGAGGTTTTAGTACGCATCAGGTGCTTACGTTATATACCTCCACGCTGTTACCGCCGAGTTTACTAAAATTGTAAGTTCGAGTGTTGAGCAAGAAAAGAAGCAGCACTAAAGCGCCTGTACAAAACCATATCGACTCCTGATCGCAGCTGAGAACTAAATTTTGAAGGCATCAAATAATAAAAATACAGAAGATTAACTTCGAGCCATGATCAACGGTTTAGTATATTGCTCGACAGCTAAAAGATAACATCCAAGCACTATTTATAAGAAATCCCTGCAGCTATTTGCAAATCCCCACGACACAATTGAAAGATTCTAAGCGAGCTGCATGTGGCGCTTTTACGAGCATTAAAGTCGAGGCGGCTCCAGTAGGTTCAAAACAATTCATTAAAAACGAAACTGAATACCGAAGTCTTTGTCTTGGTCACAAAAAGCCATCTTCCTGTAACTTTGAGGTTGACTTCGTCTAACTCGACACAGATATACCAACTGATAACGACATAGCTTCAGAGATCTTGCAATGATTTACTCATGCGAGTCGGTGATTCACCCTAAACCTGCTATATGACACCAGGAGCATATATGCTCTACCTTTATGCGCATACGATGTCCCTGCGCGGATCGAAAGAAAGGTTCTTCGTTAAACTTAACGGAACTTCGTTAAACGAAACGGAGACAAAGGTAATAAACAGCGAAAGTTAGATCCGGGAACATCTGAGAAAATTTGATTAGGACATGACTAAGCAAACCGAATGGAGATGGAGCCTGCAAAGTTTTTGAATTTGTCGCGCGGTAGGACACCTCAACGGAGAGCGAAGTCACCTAAGGGAGGTGAACAAGTGAACCTCTGCCAACTTGAACCTCTGGAAAAAGGCTCGCTTGAAATCAATGCTGGTAAGCTGTAGCGCCACATTGTATGAGGAAAAAATTACCAGAAGAAACATATTTCCGAGATTATGGACAACATAGCAGGCCAGTCTGAGCAAATTTCGCGTTATAGAGCTGTGTCTACATTAAGAGCCAAAAATCATAGGCACTATTATGAGGTTGACTATGAATTTGCGCCATTACAAATAGAAAAAAAGCGTTGCACGATATAACGAGTTTAATAGATTAATAATGAAACAGGGATTTACTAGATGACAATCAAAAGTTAGGTATCTCCAAAAGATTTCCACTTGACAAGTCAAAAAAACTGTTTTTTTTTTATGAACAACATTCAACAAGTCAATGTCACACTTCCACTTTGCCAAACACCCAACTACAACGAAACACAGATAATTCTGAAGTGTGCTTTATAATTATCCCCTAGAGATAATATTTATTTTCGCATCTCCCCTACACATTAAGAGAACCATATTGCCGCTCGTTTTAATTAAGCCGCAAATATGGGGGCGATCAACAGCCATGAGTTCAATGGTCAATATAGAAACAGTAGACTGAGTGTCTTTGCACAATCAGCCTTGTTTCTTCTGGATTTCAGTAGTTCTGCGAAATTACTTTTTTCTTTTAACCATAACACATTCCATAAACATTCCTTAATTCCCCATTTCCACATCGAGTACGATAATAAACAATCAGATTTACGTAACAAAAATATTCCCATCCACCCTGTGGATATGGCGGAGTCGCGCCACTATAACATATCTTCATGGTCTGGTTTGCCCCTGCCTTCCCTCTGGTTTTGCTCTATTTTTATTTCAAATTTAATCTCGTTTATATTATCCTCATTTATCCATATCCATTCGTAAATCTTCATTTTTGACGATCCAAGAACCATGACGAGGCGTGGATGGAACACATGGACTTTCATGTGCTAGTGAGGGGCGTCACCGCTACCAGTCTTGCGTCACCTCATTCCTCTTAGATGTTCATTCATCTGAGAGGAACACACCTCGGGTGCATTTTATAAACAAAATCCCGCGGTTTCGTGGTTTGTTGGGCGATACTGATGATGATGGTGAGATGACTATGTGGGGACTAGGAAAAGATTATTTCCACGTGAGATTCTTGCAGGGACAAGGATTGCGCACTCGATGTCGACCTCGTGTTAGAGTGTGAATGGCGTGTGTCTGTATTCATTTCAAAGGATTTTATTTTCGACTTTAATGACCATCACTTGGGGTGGCTATTTGTTGATTTTACAATCATTTTCGACTTAAATATACAAGAAATGAAAAGTCCAGAAGGAGATGACGATGATGCTGTCATCGCTTGCATTATGGTAGCACGTAGTGTTTGTCGGATATTGCTTGCGGTCATTAGAGGGAAATGTTTAAAGATTTTACTACAAAATAATGTTGTCGGGAGAGTTTTAAGATTTTCATTGAAATTTTGATGGCGACAGCAACTGAAGAAGATTGTAATGATATAGAAAACAAAAGTTGGAAGTAATAAGTAACCACTTAAGAAATATCCGAAGACGGCGCCAATTGAGCACTTTGATGATATTGGCGCAGTAGGCCGTTTGTTTTCATATCTTAAGATTGGATATGACAAAAATCTAAATAATTTTCATTCCGCCTTTAAATTACGAGGGCATGTACAAAGGGGCATGAAAGATGTACAACAGCACGGTCTCTTTGTGATTTCGGATCCACATCCTGAAAGCCCGCTATTCATGGGGTAGAAAAGTCTACAGGGTGGACAGGGATATCATACATATGTATATCCCGCAAACAGCCCAATTTAGGCATTCATCGCTCTACTTCAAGAAATCAATTCTGTACCTTGAAAATCTGGCGAGCATGAACCTTTCCAACTCGCACAGGAGGA
Organism: Neoascia interrupta; assembly: GCA_947623515.1. Classification (NCBI taxonomy): domain Eukaryota; kingdom Metazoa; phylum Arthropoda; class Insecta; order Diptera; family Syrphidae; genus Neoascia; species Neoascia interrupta. Next base: position 148,535,906 of record OX392462.1, read on the forward strand.
AAAGATATTTGTACATATGTACAAGTTCAATTACTTTCAGGTTCTTTATAAATTTGGCCTTTTCAATCAACCGCTTCCATGAATGGCGGATATAGGCGAATGCTTGTTACACATGGTTAAATACCAGGGGCATTTCAAAGAAAATAAATGTCCCCTTCTGGGGTTGCTGGTCCCCAATTGGGTGCCTCCCCAGGTGGCGGATAGGGGAATTCTCTCCAGATATGGTGGATACCGGTATAGAAAATATCCGGGGCGGACCAAAGCCAGCAACAAACTTAAAATCCAGAAGCGTCTGTCTCAAAATGAGCAAGTTCCTGGTCTGCGTCTGTTCCAGGTTAGGGTCGGTCTTTTTCTCTTCCAATATGCCAATAGAATGGACAATATGCATGCCTATGCATGCCAGATGTTTTTATGAAATTTTCTGCTGGTACTATTGCTTTTCTCCGTAAGGGTACAACACTTGCAGGGTTGAGCTTTCTTGTATGAGCAGAGGTTTCATGTTTGGCTCATCAGCGTTTGTGTTGAATCGAGAATTACTTTTTTCTGCTTTCTTTTCTATCCCCAAGTTCTTTCCGCTCGCGATGTGCTTCCTTTTTTAAGGGTAGTCAAAATCCCTTGATCACGAGCCTATTATAAAAAAAATGTCAAATACAGAACATGAAAAAGGCGGGAGATTCACAAATTCGACAGTTTTGTGGAACGCGTTTATCTGCTAAATCCACAAACTTTATTTTGTGCAATCAATGCACAGTTCAGGATGTCGACTGGATTGCACAGCATTATGAGTTATGATGATTCGCTTTCCCCACGATTTTTGTTATTGTTTTTTTTTCATCTAATCTGTATAAGTTTAATCCATCTTCTTCCTTATTATTCTTTTCTCCTTAATAACACAACACATTATGCTATTGGCACAATGTGTTTAGTCTGAGTCAAAACTTTCAAAATTTTGTGTGCTCGACACAATTGCTCGACACACAATGCTCAATCAACAAGATATTTCGACTGAGTTGCACCCCAATTCAGTATCTTCTGTCCACAATAAATAAATAAATAGAGCGACGCAACAGCTCGAGGTGAACCAGGGCCAACTTCTCAACAATGTATGCGGTGTGTGTTAATTTCTTCACATACAAGGGGACATACAATTTTTTGCCGACTCCGAACGGCACTTTGAGAAGTTTTTCAAGACAAATGATACTCTCGGAGGGCTTGTCACACCTTCGCGGAGGTGGGCACCGTGAAAAAGAACAAGTCTTTTTTTTTCAGGTGACGATGGCAGGATTCGAACCCAGACCTCCGGAGTAGTAAGCACACACACTAACCCCTACGCCACGGCACCCACAATAGTTGTTGACTAAAAAAGAAAGCATATGCAAATCATCAACATTCTTAAATGCACTAGAATTTCGCTACTTCTTGATTGTGCTAATTGTACAACATTACAATTGGCCCATAAGTATGGGCGGGGCTAAGATGCATTCTTAAATTTTGAGTATGTCTTTCTTCGAGTTCTGAGAAAAAGCACTTTCCCAAAAGCACAATGCAGTTCCCCAAAAAGCACTCAATAGACATTACCTATCGACTGCGCCAATAACACCAATTCACGAGATAGGCCCAAGATGAGCCCAATGAATCCGTTGTGTCCGTTACGTCGAAGTGCACTACTGACATCTCAGCGAAATAAACACGTTCTTATGGGAAGCGACGTACGTTACACACTTTTTCTATGGGCCGCTTCCCATAAGAACGTGTGTATTTAACTGAGTTGTGAGTTGTGTACTTCGACGTAACGGACCTTCGACGTAACGGACCTCGGTGGTCTTAAGAGAGTTATACCCCTATATAGTACATGGAGCAAACAAATAAAAAAAAAAACTTTTGAAAAATGGTTACAGTTTCCCCGCAAAGCATTCTTTGAACGCGCAGAAATCATCTATCAATGATTTTGAACCAAACTCCGCCAGCAAAGCAGGTTTTAGTGTTTTTTAGTGAATGTTTCTGTTTGGGAAAAGGTTTTAATGATAAACAATGTTTTCCAGTCGCACTCTTTCAAGTCGTATCTATCAGAAAATAAGTATTGGGTATTGAAACCAAAACCATGACTAACGAAAAAGGAAATGAAAGCAAATATTTGAATGTTAGATGAAAGAATTATAAGGCCGTATTCTCTCAATCCAGAGTAAGATTAAGCGTTCAAGCCTAGGCTCTAAGAGGGCATCAACCGGAAGCTTGAGAGTATTCCAACAAATACATGAAATGTGGGTCGGAAAACCAGACGAGCGCTTACAAATTTTTAAGTTCTAAAACTTCATTATTCCAAACGACTAAAAGACATGAAGCAAAGGACGTCGACCAGTTACCTGTTGATTTGGAGATAGACAAAGTTTGGTTTTTTTAAGTTCAACGTATTATACTTATCGGGAAAACTTAGCGTCCCAAGATGCTATCGCGTTCCGGACTTTCGAGCCCAGTATACAAGGGAGAGCTGTTTCCTAATGTAATTCGCATTTACTCGAATAAATGACCAAATATTGAGACCGATAGTCAGGCCGTAGATAAAGCTAGAAATCTCATATCCGATATTAAATCGACAATTGCTTATTACTTTATTCGATTGTAGATTAATCGAGGTCTGATTAGGACAGAATTGAAAAACACTCGTATAAACAATCGAATAACAATATAATTCGATTTTGAAACTGACAATTTATTTCTCCCACGTTTTCACTCCCGAATAATCGAAGAGTAAAATACAGATTATACCAAATTTGCCCTCCAAACAAGGCACGAAGAAGAAAGAAAGAAAATTATGCATAACTTAAGCCCAAGATGAAAGAATTATAAGCATTTGTCAATGAATCATAATTCATAATGTGACTTACATTGAGCAGCAATCGACTTCGCTCGATTTTTATTCGAATAATTAGGGTTTTTTTCTAGTTATCCGACAATTTTTCAGAACAATCGGTTGATCATTTATTCCGCTTAGTCAAACCTACAGGATAACCGTATATCACTCGTTGATGATACCCAGAGGAAATGATAATTGGTTTTTCTCAATGTCACTCTATTTATTGCAGAATGCACTGCACAGGACTTCGAGAAACAACCATAGTAAACAAAACATAAGTAGTTGCCTGCTAAAATTAGTTACGATCTTCACTTCAAACTTAATTAAAAAAAAAAATTGGTTCGAACTCCATAAACATACGTCGTCAATGTAAAAAGAAATCTCTATAGCCATCCGTCAATGGGAAAAATCGTCTAATTAAACGCCATCACGGATGTACCATCGTCTAAAATAAAACTCTTAATTCAATGAACTTTCCCTGCAACTTACGGCCCGCCAGCAAGATCATCTCACTTCCTATCAAACGTTTCCAAGTTGACACAAGCACATGTATATATAAATCTGTCAGAACCGGGCTATATTTGTAAATATTCTTCCTTGGTGGCAGTTTCTGCTCTAGGTGGATATACATCTTACAACAGATAGACTTACTCTCTACTGGAGGTTCAACGAGTTATTTTTAGCCTACAAATCTTCTTCCTGGATCATGGCACACAAGATGTGGCTTTATGCTTTTAATTTTACCTAATTAGCCGTTGGTTATAGCCTGAAATCTTTGGCCCTTATGGGGAGATTTGTGCACATTCAGAAAGCATCCCAGACAGCGTGACGTTCCTGTTGGCCTTCTGCGACAAACATTTTTCCAAGGACTGTTCTTGCCGCTCGCTGGTAAAATCAATTAAGCATTCATTGGGTCTGGAATTGATTGAAGTGGTGCCAGACATAAGACTTTTGCTTGAATTAAATTTGCAAGTCTATTTAATGATTTTTTTTTTCTTTGGGCGTTTTTATGACCCAATTGGAAGAGAGTCTTTTGCTAATAGATTAATTTAGCTATGATTTCATTTTTTTCGGTCACTTCCAACCGTTGCCTGTGCCTTGTATGAGATATGGCGAGAGGAAAATTTTCGGCCATGAGATCACATCGTATGTTCGAGTTCATCCTACTGAGTGAATCCATCCCAAACACTCCCAACACGTGGGCAAGTAATTTGAGGCAAAATTGGTCGAGCAATTCGCGCGAATCACGGCAACAATAAATTGAGATGCTTGTGCAAATTAAGAGATTTCAATTTAATTGAATGGATTCTGTTGACAAAAGTTGCTATGGAATCCTCTATAAATTCTGGAGCCCAATACCAGATTCACAGACGGAAGCTCTTGATCTATCCAACTTATGGTTAATGCTTTTTTAGTGTTAAATTTATATCCTTACAATATTATCGTCTCATGGGAGCATCAAAGCGCTTCCAAATGTTTGTTTGTTTATGCGACTCAAATGGCCCATGGGGCGGCTTTGAAAACTCCTAACACGATTCATACCGGTAAACAAAGATGCATACATCTCACACTGACCATCAGATGCATCAGCGGCATTCTAAGACATTTTTACCCTCTAGAGAGTATGAAATAAAATCTCCTAATTAATTCAATTTAATGACAGCAGTATACGTATTGGGGGATCGGTTTTTTCCTGCCCATCTGGTGGTCGAAATTTATGTAAACTACCAGATGTGTTTATTTTTGGTCTCGCCCTGAGCGTCAATATTTATGAAAAAAAAAAGAATACAAAAAGACCTCCTTGACAGCGAAGACGCTGGAAATTCATGTAAACACCCGCTGCTGCTGACCAATATTTTTGTAAATGAATAAACATTTCGTTTTGGTTTTTTTTCCTTTGGCCTTGTATCGAAATGAATTTGTGGCAGACACGAATCAAGATATTTTTTGCTGTTTGGAAACATGAATTTAAAAAAAATTTAAATTTTTTAATAAAACTCTGTTATCCTATACAAGACAAAAATATGCGCAAGATATATTATATGCGCTTAAGACCTAGGTCTCAAGAACATTTTTGGCACATCTTGGCTGGTCACAAAACTAATTTGGTGACATGCTGAAGACATTTTCGAGAACAAGACATTTGTGCTGTAAGAAAACACTATTATGCTGATGTCATTTGGGGTCGAAAATAAAAGATTGCAATACTGAATGGTCCTTTCATGTGAGTGATATGACATGAAATCAATGGAATCGGCTTGGGTTTAGAAGCTTCTTGCCTGACAAGTCGGGTTTCGAACCCGGGGGTAGTGCATAGTAGTCCGACACACTTACCACTGCTCCCAACTGATGTGACTGCAAGAAACTGAGAAACTGTTCACTGACTATAAGAAAGGAATGGGGAAGGCCAGACGTGTAACGCGAAGACTCTTCTATAGCAAAATTACAGGAAATCTTCGAAGCATCAAGATGTAGAGTCTAGACTAAGGAAAATGTTTTCAATAAAACCAATGATCCCCGGCTACCTTTAAAAAAACAGATGGCCCCTGGACTCTTTGCTGCGTAGCATCGTTTAATCTGCTAAGGTGGGCGAAGATTATAACGGGTGATTTTTTAAGAGGTTGAGAACTTTTTTTAAAAAAAAAAACACAAAAAATTCGAAAAAAATAATGAAATATTTATTTGAATCGATAGTTTGAACCTTGCAATTTAATGTTTAAAGATAATTTCATGCAAATGTTGACCCCGGCTGCGTCTCAGGTAGCCCATCCGCTGAGTCCAATTTTGGCATACTCTTTCACACATATCGGCCGGTATCTCACGAATGAATGCATGGATGTTGGCTTCCAGTGCGTCAATCGAAGCGGGCTTGTCCCTATAGACATAAGCCTTGACATACCCCCACAAAAAATAATCTAATGGTGTCAAATCGCACGATCTAGGCGGCCAATTGACCGGCCCGAAACAATCTTCCGAATAGACTGCTCAGAAGGTCGAGAATGCCGACCATAAAATGGAAGCAGCGCGCGATGAACATTTCGAACCGAGCACGAATTTTGATTGTAAAATTCAATAATTTGCAAGCGTTGTTCATTTGTAATACGATCCACGGTTAAATTGCAAACCAAACTGAAGCTGTTTGACAGTGACACAAGGTACTAGACACACGTCAGCTGTCAAAACCAGTGTTGCCAAAACCAAACCAGCTAAAAAATCACCCTTTAATTATTATAAGTCCATGGCCCAAAAGTCCATAATGGACTTGTGACCCACTTGAGTAAGTTATAAGTTCAAAAAAGAATTTTGAACTTATTACCCGCCTATGTGGGACAAAGGTCCACATGATCTTTGGTCATAATTCAACAATCTTTTAACGGAAATGGGTCATAAGTCCAGAATAATTTTTAAATGGTGTAGTAAGATGTAGTGAGCCATAAGACCACAATCGACGGGCCAGTAGTCCAGACATTTTTTGTGGACCGTTGGCCCCCCTGAGTGGGTTATAAGACCATATACTTATTTTGAACTTATAACCCACCGAAGTGGGTCACAAGTCCATTGTGGACTTTTGGCCCATGGACTCATGACCCTGCACCGCTTAGGTGTACATTTTCCAGGTAGGTACTAACCTGAACAACGCATATGGATTTTTGGTTTGTTGCTGATTTTGGTCCGCTCGCATATTTTCCATACCCGTATTTTCGGCACCCACCATATCTGATGAGCGTTGCCCTACCCGCCACCTGGGGAGACGCCCAATTGGGGACTAACAACCCCAGAAGGGAAAAGCATAACAAGTAAACCAGATCTGATAAGTAGGAATGATTTTCTTTGAACACTTAACATACCTCAACCCGTATAAATCACCTCAACAGACATCAGATATTATACTAAATTTACTGCAGTTAATTTTGAAAAATTGCGTAGAATTGGTTGCGTAGAATTCCGGTGAGCAAATCTGAAGTAATGGTTGTTTCCCCGAAAGAATTGGATTGCGGGTACAAGCTGCCGAAATGAGGTGCGTTGCTGTGGCGCTACTCTTAGGGATAGACTGATAAACGTCAGTATTTTTAGGAATCTTTATATTTAGCAGCTACTTCTCCGAGCGGAACGATCAATTCTTTGATAGTTAAGACACGTTGTATGCATGCCCCACGACACACCCCACGTTAGCCCAGATGCGAGCGCGTGGCCCCCTGGTTTTTCAAGAAACAGGTGGTGGGGAGACCCGTCTGCGGATCGCGCTGTGTCTCTTGAGTTGGTGGCGTAATATCGGGTTCGATGGAAGGACCATTTAGCCAACCTCAATTCGCTACCCTATTTTTCGGATAAGCGGTCACAGATAATGTATGTATGTATGTATAAATGGTCCACTTCCGCTGTCACGGCGAGAAGTGAGAGTACTCTTCGTATCCAAAACTGACAAATACTCCCATGTTACTTAAAAAAGTCTGTCCCAAAGTTTGTCTTGATTCCTCCTTTAGACTTCTGGAGGCATGATCGGTATCCATCTGCGTACTGTTAATAAGAGTTTGAGACTCGAAAAAGAAATTTGAAAGTGTCGAGTCCACCTATGGCAAATATGTCGCGAATCCGTTTTCTTGGGACTTCTACATCGAAATTTTTTTCTCGCTACTGAGAAATGACATAGTTACTCCCTTTTGACAGCCAAAACGACGATAGATGGGTGCTCGCGTCAAAAAAATTATGTTTTTTGGACGGCAGAAACATGTTATTAAGCTTCCAATATTTTGGTAGCATAGATAGACACTGGTAGCATAGTGTCTTCTGATTATAGTTTCAACCAGATTTTCAAAACTAAGACGGCATTTGGTATATGCTTTCCAAAGCATTAGGGACACGTTAAGTTTTAACCCCAAAACACCGATAACAACGTAACAGCTTTATTGCTTACGTTCTGGAAAATTGGATGTTTTTCTTCAATTTTGCGTCCAAATGAGGGCGTGGCGCAAAGTTTTGTATGAACAAAACGTAGAACTCAGTGTTTTCTACAAAATAAATTAACACAAAAATTTTCGATTTAGAACGAATAAATTAAATAAAATGCATTTGAAAAATAATCTTTCAAAATGACGCCACGCCCACTAGGGGCGGTAAAGCGGTTTCATTTGTATTTTGTGTATGTTACAAAATTTTAATCATAATAATCCTGTTAATTTCGGAGATAATATATATCTAATTTCATGCTTTTAAGACGTCTTACAGTTTTTAGAGCTCTGGAGGTAGTTGCACATTTACACCGATTGTGGGCGTGTTTGTAAGCGGTTTAAAAAGTTCTTACACTTGTACTGCTTCGGATAGCAATGAACTTATGCAACAAATTTCAGCTTCCTAGCTCAAAATTTAAGGCCTAAAAACTACCGGCAACAGACAGGCGGACGGACATGGTTCATTCGACTTGCAATTCGGTCTCGATGTGTAACAAACTATGAATCAAACTTAATGTACAAAAAAGTCTTTAGTAGTTTTAAGCCTTCAATGCAAGAATCTCGAAATAATCAAGCAAGCCAAATCAGAGAAACAAAAGATGTGTTATGGCAATAAAAACAGCAGATTTACTCATATCCGACGGCTATGAGTTCCCGTTTAGGAAGTTTAAGTAGTATTTTTACCACCAGATTGGGAAGTTTACAATAGTGTAGCAAAACACCGCAATGTATTATGAAAGTTGGTGCATCATAGAATTGAACTTTGTAGAAAAAACTATTCCCTCCTCCCATCTTAGGTGGTATCTACTGTCTACATTTATTCACTCTTCGTCTTTGTTAGAGATGCATCACACATTAAACACCTTAAGTTACGCAATCTTATTCCTTAATTCCAAACATCAACACTTGGTGTTCCTTCGAAATCTTATTTACATTGCACACAAGGGTTTTTCAATAAATGCATCTACAAACTAGCACGACTATCAGTTTACAACATTTTCTTACGAAATCTTTTAACAAACTTGTGGTTTACGTCTATGCCACCGGAGTAAACATTTCAATCGGACACTTTATGTTGAACGAGTGTGTTTGCGGTTGCTTTAGGCAAGTTTGACAATGTGTGGCTGTTGAGTGCACGTTCTACTTATGGGTGAGTTCAAAATGATAAGAATACGAGTATCTCAATTTAAATAAACTCCCAGTGGAAATGATAACGAGAACATTTTAACAAACTATTTACAGTAGATTTTCGATTGGCCGACCTAATTGAAAATATTTAATTAATCGCGCGGAACTGCGCGAGTAGCTTAGGCACCTATTTACCTTACACAAATCAAGTCACGTAGGCGGATCAGACGAAAATAAGGGAAAAAGTCGTACACTGCAGGCTGATACGAATGCTAAGTATATTTTGACAAAAAGTTTGTATCAAAAATCTCATGCTTGTGAAGTTACAATAATTGTAGGTAAGTAAAGGTAAAGGTAAGGAGGTAAGTAAAGGTACACGATGTGCATTATTAAAGACACCTTATAGTGTATCAGAAAGGAAAGAACAACACCGGAAGAGTCAACGGTTTATAGTCAGATACGATCGGAACTTGTATATCTTTAAATATATTCGCAGATTATTATTTTTGGGAGTGTTTTAAAGGGATACAGAGATCTAAAAGTTTTAATGCGACCGGTAATGTTTTGTGTAATTTCTTACAGAGTTGGTATTTGGCTGTTAAGAGTGAGAACCTATTTTATAACTACAAATCTGCAGTCTTAGAAATTATTCTTTTCTTGTACACCCGAACGGAATCGTGCTCAAGTAAATGTTCTTTTGAACTCCGCATTCACTATCGACAACGAACTCGAAATTTCACCACCTACACCTATTTGATGGTGGAGGCTGCTGAGTGTAGCTTTGATTGTTATGTGGAATGACATTTCGATTCGTGATTTTTTTTTAATTTATAAGATTAAAAAAAATATATTGTTTCTTTGGTTTCATAGAAACCAGCATGTTTGGAGACTCTAAAATAAAAATAAAAGGGTTATAATCGGATTACAATGGCATTTTTAACTATGCGGCTGAAATTGTATGAAATCGTTAAAAACTTGTCAAGTATCTCAATCTCAAAGTGATCGATATTCATTTAAAGTAAATATTCATTCACGCTAGGAAATGAAAAAAAAAAAAAAATAGTGGACTAAGGCGAATAGTTAGATACCCCCATACCAATTGACCGCTGTCAAGCTCCGAATCGCATTTTTTAGTTGAAAATCTCCTTTTGTAAAAAGGGGACGTGGCATCAACACCTTTTTAATGGGATTGTAGTCTTTATTCAAATATATTATCGAAAGTGGTTTGCATGTGTTAAGTGCATTTTTATATCAAAAATTAGGTTTTTATTCAACCACGCCCCCAAAAGTGGGCGTGGTAGAAATTTATCCAATAAGTTGATAATATAAGAAAAAATGTGAACACATAATGCAAGATTTTCTTGCTTGCAAGCAAACGCATTGCATATAAATATCGTCTGTAAAACTGAAAATGAAATGCGACCACGCCCACATGTAGGCGTTTGATTTTTTTGCAATGTCAATGTAAATACACTTAAGAAAGAATACTGCATACCAAATTTGAGCTTCCTACGACAATTTTAATATTTCATGCTAATAAGTAGGGAAGTGGATTTTGAAAATTTTTATTCCTGTCGATTTTTACTCTGCTTCGGTACCCAAAAAGCTTAGATGTGATATTTCAAGTTCCTGGTTTAAAATTTAAGGCCTAAAAACTACCGACAGACAGACGGACAAACATATCTTATTCGACTGACTAATTGGTCTCGATTATATGCCTTTCAAGACCTTTGAGGGTCTTCGATGATTATTTCTTGATGTTACAAACTATGAATCAAACTTAATATACCTCCTATATCCTATCCTATGGGATGGAGTCTAAGAATAAACAAAATTTAGTCAAAGCAATTTTTTCAAAGTTAAGTCAAAGCAAACAAAATTAAGTCAAAGCTCAACGTGACAGCTGCAACGGTGCACCATTTGTCGTTCTGTACACAATGCAAACGGGTGTACACAACGCTGGAATTGTGGTGCGTGTGACAGTTTGGTGTTCAAAAGAATACGCCATTAGAAATTCCTTGGAAGAAACATGATAAAACCTTGCCTCTACTTCCTCTTGTTCAAATTATTGTTGAAAACGAATCCTTAGTATGAAAATAATAAAGTAATTGCAGTGTAGTATAACAGATAAAATATATTCTTTCTTAAGATACTTACTTATTGAATATACTTAAAGAAAGTAGGATCATAGGACCTGAACCTTTCTGCGTAGTAGGGGAGCACACCTTTAGGGAAGAGTTCAGGAGAACGGAGATGGTAAGCCGAGTTTAGACTGGGAAAGCCTTCAAGGCGTGGTATTATAAACTTAGGAAACATAAATAAAGTTTGTGTTCGACGAGGTAAGTGAAACTCCGGATCACATTCTGCAATCCTGTGGAGATCTGAACTACAAAAGGATAAAATGTCTGGGAAACTACCCGATATCAGACAGAGAGATACCCACCACAAACCCACTTCTCATTCTCAGATTCCTACGTGAAACTGGGACTAGAGAAAGTGCTTTAGGGTAAGTTTGCTCAGCCAAGGCCAGCATGAGTACATGTCCTCGAGGGAATAAACCCCTAGTAGAGAGCAAAATAGATCAACAGGTAACAGTGCAAAAAGGGTAAAAAAAAATTCCAAGACATCGGTCTTAGTCTTCATTTCATTCGCCCCTAAGTCAAAAACAAGCTTGACCGACTGTCGCTAACTTTAACGGCCTCGCTGAATTCTTTATGTTGATGAGCCTGGGCTCTAATTGCGTAATTTTTCGAAATACTGCCGTCGAAACGATTAAACGAAACTACATACATATATCGTTTTAAGATTGCTTTTTGTTCCATCACAATAGCATCGTTTAGTCGAATCGTTCGTCGTCTTCAATTCCAACAGTTTGAGAAGTATTGCAAAAGTCAAAATAGTAAAAGAAAGCGTCAAGCAACGCGAATTGTCATTTGAAAATCCCTTATTTATTTTTATTTATTTTTTTATGTAAAAGGACTCGCAAAAGAAGTTAATATACCAAAGAATGTAGAACAAACTCGAATCTGCAACCAAAATTTACCTAAGAAGTTCGGTTTCTAGGGTATTTAAATCCAAAGTTGAAGTGAAAAGTGACGTTTCCCGAAACTTTAGAATTCAATTTTCAAAGCAACATGATGCCCGGTAAATCGCACAGTAATTTCCAATTATTTTGGTTTTTTTCTTAATTTTTATCACCAGATTATTGATGTTAGTGTATTCAGCGTAAAAATTGTGATTATATCTCAGTTTCTAAGCAAAAAACAAAAGCTTAAAGCATTGAAATCAAGAAAACATAACAAAAAATTGATTGCAAAATTGCTATCACTCAATCGAATCGCTTGATCGAGGAAATCTGACACTTAATTTAGTTTGGGGAAACAAGCAAAAACGACGCTCGTTCAATCGTTTGAGCGATTATTGTATTTTGGTGTTTACATGAAGAAGTTCGACCGTCGAAACGACATCGTTAAATGGTTTTTGCCTTAAGCGATTAGAGCCCTGGATCTATCAAAAAAGTTAAAAAAATTGAGCTGTAGACACTAGCTTTTCAAAGCCTTCAGCCAAATGAATCCGTTGCGTCGGTCACGTTGAAGTACACAACTGACAACTTAGTTAAGTAAACACGTTATGGGAAGCGACGTATGTCACGCACTTCTTTTATGGGCTGCTTACCAGAAGAACGTGTGCATTCAAATAAGTTGTCAGTTATGTACTTTAACGTGACAGATACAACGGATTAATTGGGCTGAAGGCTTTCAACAGCTTTTTTGTTTTGTTGAGTTTTATTCTACTTGGTCTAATAACAATTTTGTTGACTGGAACTGAAACCCCGTCAGTATATTTGATATTTTGTTTTTAATTTGATTTGAAGATTTGTTTATTTCGGAATAAAATGAGTTTGGAGTTAATCTGGGACCAACCCAGGGACCAGGTTTTGAGTGATGGGTTAACTTCGACTATCGACTTTCGAAATAATTTTTTGTTCTCTCAACCGTCATTTGTCGAGTTGGTATACAGACACTTCTTGAATGTAGTTTTTTCAAAGAGACTTACGAAGCAACTTTCTCACACTCACCCAAAAAGAAGTGTGAAAAAAAACATTAATGATGCTAATAAATAAATTTTAAAGCATGCAAAGTTTCGAGGAAACTTTTTAAAAATAACCATAAAATAAAAAATAAAATTAAACAAAGCATACAATAAGAAACGACAGAAAATAAAAACAAACAAAGCTTACCAAAAAGGACTCAGTGTAGTTCGTTTGACTGGTGTAGCGTTGCTTGCGTAGCTTCGAAATATTCCAGACATGTTTCTCTATTCAATTTTATCAGACTTTTTACACTTAACCAACAAATAAAAATAAAGTGCGACACGCAACACAATGTCAACAAAGCAAATAGACTAGAAGACTAAAGAAAAGTGCATCCACCACCTCCTTTCTAAAATAGTTTTTTTTTTGCTTGTAAAAATGATCACTCTTTTAAACTTTTTACCAAAACAACTTTTAACAGCACCGGTTCCGCTTCCGGCTGCAAACTGCTTATCAAAATCTTTTAGCTATAGTAATTTGTCACAACATTTTCGCATAAAGCGTGTATATCACTCTCTTATCTTCTTTCTTCATTTGTACAATCTAAGGCGTTTCATTTTGTTTCACTTTTCCCTGTGCGTTCAAAGATTAACAAAATAAATGCAAAAGTTTTAACGTCACTTGAAATATTCGCTGGTTGCTCCCTTTTTGTTATAAACTTTCCTTTGGTTCCTTTTTATTACACAGACGACGTTGCAATGAGTCATGATTTTTTGGGGAGCGCGTGCGAAATGCGTTTCGATTCTATTTTATCTCTAATGAATGTGCAACCTGATGATAAATAAAATAAAATAAAATTAATTATACGATTGTTTTTGTTTTTTATGTGCAGCCAATGGAATAATTTTCGAGCGACGAAGAGGCGAGTGAGAATAGAAATGTCGGATTCAATTTAAAATGTCTTAAATTTGGGTCACTTAGGGCTCGGACTTTGAGAACGAAATGATTGTTGTTGTTTTTTTTGTGTGTAAACTGTAAAAGTAGAGATAAATAAAAAGACGTAAATTGGCATTGGGCGCCAATTTTGTTGTTCACTGCAGTTTTTAAAATAAAATTCCGAAAAATACGTGTGTGCAGCGTTTCATAAATACAGTTGTGCTGACAATTTCACTGGCAATGAGAGCTCTTATAAAAAATTTAAAATTTTAACAGGGAGATAACTTCAGGCAAAGTCTTATAACTTGCATAAGGTTTAAGGTCAAGGTGCTGCAAACAAGTCGAGGAAAAGGAAAGACTTCCGGCAGAGAGGAGAACATGTAAGCCCTGAGAAGGAATACCACAGTTTCATTCTTCAAACGTTGTGTATCGGTTTTATCCCTAATTCAGTTACCGGCCTGAGTTGAATATACCCTCAAGAGGAGAGGAAGAGCAAGGGGAAAGCGTCCTTAAAAATCTAAGGTTTTTTGAAAAAAAACTGACACTACCTATGATTACAGAGAACAACTTATTTTGAGACAGACGCGCACCTACAACTGCATTTTTGTTAGAAGACGCTCAATTTAGGTCGACAATGACAGAAAGCGTAGTCAAATAAGTCATTAACCTGTCAAGAACTCCAGCGGTTTTCATTCACATTTTGGCGGAAATGATGAGGGACCCAAAAAGAGGACCTTGAGACAGCTGCATACAACAGTACAATACAAGAAGAGACGACAGCACAATGCTAGAACAGCTGATGGGACAGTGCTGCGAATGCAAACTTTCAATAGCGACAACTTGATCCTCTCCATAGCGACCTGAGCAAAGCAAGTGTAAGCCTCCTTAGCCTGCGTGTATGTGAAACGTGAAAAGCGCCTTTTGACTGTAACGAACTTCTCAATATCCGACCCTCTTTACCCTGTAACACCTAATATAAAAGTTTTTTGGCTATGTCAATTAATGGTATGGGCCATGCCCACATGGCCAATACAATGGCCACTTTGAGGTACCGTACCTGCACCTCAACATATACTAAGGCAGTCAGCTTAGCGTTTTACTTTTTGTTGGGTTCCATGATCATTAAACGTAACCTAAAGCACGACTAGCTCAAGCTGAGTTCACAGTTTGAACTCAGTTTTTTTTTTTTTTGCGAAACCAACCGGAATGTAGATAAGGTTTTTGTGGCAGATTAAACTCTCTGTGGTTTTTTCACCTCCTCGCAAAGATGGGGCTTGCAAGAGAACACGTCGTTTATCAGGATCGCCATACAGAGGAATCGAACCCAGACTCCTAACAACGCCAACACTTGACTAGCTATGGAAGATGACCGACTGCAAATCAGTTGTTTTTGACGATCAAGCCCACATTATAGAAATTGTAACTATTTAACCAAAGACAAGGTTGCCATGCTGATCATTATCTGTCCCTTCCTTGGCGATCATATTATTATCAAAACCTAGTATAGTGACAAATAAATTGAGCTTAGTGACAATCAGCTTTTTAAAGCTAATTAGTAGGTGTTTTTTTCTGCTGCCAATTTCTTGGTTTTCGAAGAACGACACGCATGCTTCGAAGGACGACACGCAAATAGAAACTGAGACACTGGGAGTTATTAAAAGAATGTTAAACAATATTTAGCCAAACCACTTCGGACTAATTAGGACATCAACTTTCGGGTCCAGTAGAACCCCAAAAAAATCTTTTGATTTCACAAAAACACGGAGCTACTGTCAAGTCTTTAGACTTTAAAAACGAAATGCAAATCTTAAAGCAAACCAATATCACCATAAGCAAAACTTCAGCATACCTACTAAAAAAAACAAGTAAGTAAGTGCAAGAGTTCGTCTGTAACGAACTTCTAAATACCCGACCCTCTTTACTCATTAACACCAAATTTAAAAATTTTTGGTACGTTTCATATACTGAATGTCAATTATTTGTGTTGGCCACGCCCTTAAAAAAGGGCGTAGGCTGAAAATTTAAATCAATTAGCTCTAATTTCGTTGGAATCACAAGAAAATGCGTTAAAAGCGAATATTTATGCCTAAAAAAAGTTTTTTCCCGAGAACGCCCCCTAAAAGTGGGCGGAGCTCAATGCTTTGCATGCAACAGACTTGGCAAATGGTAATATCTTTAATATTTGTCATATTATTTTTTTTCAATTTAGAATGAATTTCCCGAGTAATCAGGCTTTCAAAGATTTCAGATGTTAAAAGTGGGCATTGTCAATCGAGTGGGCGGTCCAATTTTTGTCTAAATAAAGGCTTCTGGTCGATATTGCTCTCCACCAAAATTTGAGCTCATATGTTTTGCCTATCTTGACCAAAAGGCATTTTGAAATAAAATGTAAATTTGAGGTTGTCTGACATTCACGCCAATTGTGGGCGTGGCTGTGGGCGAATCTTCTCAATTTTCATGCTTTGTCTGTACAAAATAAGAATAGCTTCTAGCTCAATTTTAAAGACCTCGAAACTGCATACATACAGACAGACGGGCAGACCGACGGACGGACATGGCTTAATCGACTTACCTGTCGGTCTCGATCATATCTCTAAAAGGTTTTAAGGGTCTACGGTGATTATTTCACTGTGTTACAAACTATGCATTCAAATTAATATACCCTCGGTCGGGTATAAAAATTTAATATGTCCTTTAACGATGAATCTAAAGGTGCAAAGAACTTTGAGGAAAGCCTTTGTACATTCGTTGCGTATGGCAAAAGTGGTCTCATGGGATGGAACATAAACTGCCTGCAAATAAGTGAAACAGATAAGTCAACAGCAACTTTCAAGAATACTTATGCGCCAAATTATCCTAAATGGTGTACCGTATTACCCGCTCTTGGGGATGTCAAAAGTCTTGTCTTGGTGTTTTTTTTGCAAAAATTTATTCTTTTTTTTAGTCCTAAATTGAAAATTGTTTCCTTTTTACCTTAGCACGCGTTTTTACCTATTACTTTTAACTATCGTTAAAAGTTTTTTTAGTCTTCAAAATATTCAAGAAACGATGTTCTCTTGTTTCTTATGACAGCCCCACCTTAACAATAAGGGTATGTAGTTTTCTAGATAATTCGTCCTTCGGGGGAAACACACCAACAAAACTTCTCTTGTCTTCCCGGGCACATGACATACTTTAAATGGTGTAGGTACTCTGTGCATTATAGTTCCTTACGCAGTTAAGTAGACCGAACATTTAGGAGTTGGGCTTTTATCAAAACTCAACTGATGTTTAGAAATGTGTAAACAGACCTCTGAACCCCACTGTAGCGCACGCAAAAACACACTTTTCACGAGAAAATTGTAACGCTTCAAGGATGACAAGAATGTTGCCAAAATTACAAGATATAAATTATTTTTGCATCGCAAAAGTAGAACGGAAACGTCAACATAAGCACATATAATAATGAACATAACACTACTCGTGTAATTATTCGAAAATTTCAGATAAACGCATTTTCGACTTTATACTATTTTACATCTGCTGCAGTTGCAGACGCAACAAGAAATATAATAATTGTATCTTTGAGCACTTACAAGATTGTTGCTGTTGAATTTTTCGGATTTTCCCAGGGAACTCGACCCTTTTGCAAAGACTTGAAATTAAATTTATGCAAACTGAGAATAATTTTCTCACCAAGGGGTAAATTTAAAGAATCCCTTTTTTTTTGTTGTGCCAACGCAAGTATCTATGGTTACGGTAAGGCTTCTATACTGCATGCCGGTAGGTCAATGAAAGGCAATTCTTTTGCTAGACTGAAAGGGAGGACAATGTGTCATTTTATGCGAATGAAGTTCATAATTTCCAGTTTGTGGGTTCGTTAAGAGGTGCTGACGTTCAACAAGTTCGTTTATAGGAATGAGCATAGAGAAATGTATAAAATTCTATGAGATTCAAGACAGCAAAAAAATACCAAATAGAGAAGAAAAGTATCTACTTGTGTGGAACATTACACGTTTAGTTGCAATTACAGGTTGCGCAACAATGCTGCAACATCTTTTATGGGTGGTTGTTCTGTTTTTTAGCTGCTATATAAGGACGACCGTTTATGTAGCACATGAAAGTGCACATTACGACGCTTGAAAGTTGAAAATCGTCTGCAACTTTGCCTTGTCAGAAATAAATTCAAAATCTTTTCAAAGTGGCATAGAAACTGTTACCTGAAATTTTGCGAGTCCGGAAGGAATTAACGATGTTTGGAATTATGGAAAACACCATCTACACATTTTAGGGTTCATGACCCATTCTAAAAAAAATTTCATCCAACTTCTTCATAATTAGCTATTTTAGAATCCAAATAAACCAAACAAACTTAAGATACGACGCGACTTTAGTAGGCTATTCAAACATAGCTCTTAGAGTTATCAAGATTAGGTACAAACGGTTGGAAGTCGTCAAACAAACCGATTTGATATGGTTTCACAGAGGCGCGAAGCAATTTATTGAAGCCACTTAATGAACTGCGAATGGAAAAAGTATCTCGCTTAGATAGGATCTCTAGTTCATATGACTCCAATGTACAGGTACTGAAGACTATCAATTTATTCTCCCAACATGGTGCCGAAGTTAAGGGTTCTTAAAAGGTTCCCCATAAACTGTACGCACTGCATTAAATTAAAGAAAAGTTTATTGATAAACACCAGAGGGTGTCAATCTGATTGGGAAATTCAGTATAAACTTTACCAAAACGACAGGTAGATGAGGTGTGATCGGTTTAAAACTGGAGAAGCTGTTGGCGCCTTACCTGTTGCACAATCGTATGTGGAGTGTACTATACCTACACCTACATGTTGTATATCCAAACACAAATTGTTATTTTTTATGAAAAGTGCCTAATGACATCGGGAATATAAATCGAGAAGAGATGAGTGCAATGGAGTCAAATTATGAGTCGGGGTTTACCACTTTTATTAGTTACAAAAAAAAATTAATAAATCAAATGCCAAGCTAAGCAGGGAGGGCATGTTAGATTCTTTGTGTGGCACATTCGGAAAACACGGCGCACACGACACCGCCTTCGATAACGGATTAAGAGTTATTAGCTTCGCAAGCAACACATTACCACATTACAATACAAGACGCCTACAGGACAATAATCCAGTATTATGGGCGTTTGAACTTATCGAGGGGCCAACATTGACCCGGACAGACGGACTAGAGCTGTTCGCGAGCTCTACAAGCAGAGGAGGAGAGAGGAACATCGGCTTCTAAGAAGGAAAAAAAACGCACGAGAGGCGTGCGGTGAAAAATAAAGAGAGGTGCTTCAACAGGAACAAAGATCTACCAAAGGGTCAAAAGAACCTGTCAAGGGTAGGTAGGTATAAAGAGTGACGTGAAATGACCCCAAACGAAATAACACCAAATCTAAAATTTGCTCTTATTTCGTTTTCGTACAATTAAACTCGTATACCTACACAGACGACATTGTCAAATCGAAAGAGCACAACCAGCGAGACGTCTCTAAAGCCTTCGTGGGTTTTGGGGCGGGAGCGGCGAATAAGGGCTTAGAAGCCATAATGCGGGCAAAACTATGTAGGTATATAAAAACGAGGAAATAAAGTTTTCAATTGCAAAATTCAATTATAGAGGTCCTGCAATACACTAAGGTGCAGAGCCTTAGACTTACAGGTCAATAGACCTTTGCGGCTTTGACGCTGCTTCTAGAAGAAAATCCTTTAAATGATTTTTGGACCTAACTGCAAAAATAGAGAGTGGGAAAAGAGGTAAAACACGGTGCTTTGCCGCCTTTGCAATGACGCTTACCCAGTCTAACAACTGCGATGGCTGGTTTATCGAGAGAGGATAGGTACCAACGCCCCCCGACTCGAAAAATATTTAAATCCACCACGGAGGCATGCCGCGTTAGATGAAGATAGAGACTTAGGTGGCGCATGCATGTGGAAGAGCACCTTAAGCAGCTTCGCAAAACTGGACACAGCTAAATAGAGACAGAATTGGTTGGCGTAGCTTCTTGATTAATGTCTACATCCACCCCGGGCTATAGCGCCATTAAAAGTTAAAGTTGGCAACGCTAACTGAGAGTATACCAAATCATAAAAGTAACGATATGACAAGAAGCTTAAGATGTAAACCCCACCCAGGGTATATTAAGTTAAATGCATAGTTTGTAACGCAGAGAAATAATCCCCTAAGACCTTTAA
The DNA here is from genome assembly GCA_947623515.1 of Neoascia interrupta. NCBI lineage: Eukaryota > Metazoa > Arthropoda > Insecta > Diptera > Syrphidae > Neoascia > Neoascia interrupta. The sequence goes on from OX392462.1 coordinate 148,556,006, forward strand.
GAGACATGATCGGCGCCGAAAGGAGAATTGATTAAGCCATGTCCGTCCGTATGTAAACTACTTTTAGGCATTAAATTTTCAACTAGAGAGTTGAAATATTTTGTGACTGAGTTAGAAGTGTATTGGACCAGATCCAGTTTGAAAATTAGTTGAATCCGTCGACAGATACGCCTACTACAAACCTGTATCAAGTTTTAGCTATATACTTTTGAGTCAGAACATCAATTTTTGGCTGAGGCACTGCTTTGGAATTGTCTTTTAGGCGATTGACTACGACCGCTTTTAAACCAGTTTTAAATACAAATTTAACTTTAAAAAAAAAAAAAAAGTTATAATATTAAATTATTAAAGGAGGATGGGCAAACTGGGCGTAGGACCAACAGAAATGAAATGTATACCAAAAAAATGAAAGGCTGTTTTGTATACATAATTATTTATTGTATGGGAGCAAAACCCAAAACTGCCGGAGAACAGCGATAGAACCAATTTTATTTAGCTTAGATCCAGAAGCTTGATCACTCTTAACGTATTGCAAATGAGTGCTACAATCGGTGTCATTACTGGGCACTGATAAGTAAGCATGCAACAAGGCTTGGTGTCTATTCCAACGACTTCTGCAGGAGCTGCACTCTCAACCTTCTCTGTACATGCCCCGCTCTCCCTAAGAACCGAAATCTTAACCTGGGAGCTTTCTTCTCTGGGATCGAAGCGATCTAAACGCAATACCGACCCAAAGGGGATTTCTAGATTCAAATGGTATCACAATGGTCCTATATATAGGAAGTGTGTCGGTATTTTCGACCCGACTGCCACTTCAACCTTACCTAGCCTAAGGACTTTGGAACACAATCTCTTAAGGACTAAAATAGTTTCACGTGCAAGTCCAATATATACGTCCTTCTTCGCCTGTCACGTATTCGCTTTGACGTTTCGACGTGGTCTCGCGTTTTGTATGGTCACGGGATTCTGTAGTCTGAGCCTCGTTTTTTTCATAACGAATTTAATTCATTTTTTAGTTCGTGGTGGTGACGTTTTGTTATTTTAGCTTAGCGCGGAGTTCACTGTTTTCCGCTTCAAAGCATTCAGTTTTCACTGAGTCCGCATTAACTGGCGGACTTCCTTTGTCGGCGATGATCGATCTACGTGGTAGTGATCGAGGTACCCTTAATTTTTTCAAAAATGTATTTAAGAGCAGTGAATTGATCTCCCCAGAATCAGTAGAGCCACCTCCGAAGAGGGTGGATTTGCCAGTGAATTGGATTACCAAAACGAACGGTCTTTTACTTCCGTTCGTTTTGTCCAGTCCCTTGTGTGTATGCACTTGGCATACAGAGGGTGGATTTAAGTCGCCTTTTCCGACAGACATGCCTTACATCGGGTGTTTTTGATTTTTTTCCCGCTTTTCTGTCCTTGCTTTGGGTCCCAGAGATATTGTCACTTCATGGAAGTGCTACTTAAAAACTATTCCTTCCCGAAACTTTTGATGAAAAAGTTAAAAAAAAGGGGGAAACGGTAAAAACTTCAGTCCGTCTGTGACGAATTGCAAAATATCCTACCCTACTACCGAAAAAGGAAATTATAGCACCTCCAAAAAGTGGAAGGGATCTAAAAATATAAGCTGCTGAATGCTTTATAATAGGTGGTTGCATACATTTCGGTCTTTTTAACTCAAAAAAATACTTTTTTTAACGCCTATATACTATATATACAAAAAAGTTAGAAAATGCTAAGAGAAGAAATGTTAGAAAATATCTACAACTTTTGTAATAAAATTTTTAGTCCATTTTTACATACATAAAAGTAGGCGTGGTCAATGAAAAGGCCAAACTTTTTATGCAACCTTAAAAAAAATTACAAGGCTTGGTAATTACAACCAAAAATGAGTGCGGTAGCAACATTGTGTAATTGCAACATTGTAACATAGCTACAATTCGAAAAAAGTATTATTCAAATTTAGAGATAGTCGCACATACAGGCCTGTAGTGGGAGTGTCTGTGGGCGGATTCAGCTAATTTTCAAACTTGATCTGAAGGACTGGAATTCCAGCCAGCTCACCAACTTAGAAGTCTTTACGAACGGATGGACGGACATGGCTTAATCGACTCTCCTGTCGGCCCCATTCATATCTCTAAAAGGTGTTAGGGGTCTACGGTGATAATTTCTCTGCGTTATACATCAAACTATAAATACGGGAAGGGTAAAACTAAGGAAAAGAAGAGTGCATATCCTTGATCTTATTTCAGCTCTATGGGAATCTTCGAAAAATATCTTGCATTTGTTTTAAAATCCCCTATACTCAGTTTTTAACAAGATGTTAAATGTGAATGGGATTATGTTGTTTGGAAATCTTTTTCTGAGCCTTTTTTCCAGTAAGTTCTTTTAGCCTGCTTTGTTTCTCAATACATAAGAACAGAAAACTTAAACTTTAAAGATTTCGAAACAACGTGCTTATACTAAATTAGGAGCACAATGGTCCACAGGTGCTGCCAGTTTCTGATCTTCACAAGAGAGCATACAAGGCTTTGAAAACTATGAACCATTCAAGAGGTATGATACAAATTTAAAAACAGCGTCACCGACAAAAGGGTTCATCTTGGAAGCTATAACCTTTTCTTTCCAATACATAAATAAAGTTAATAAAAATCAATAGGACTTTGAGACATAAATTTTCAAATAAAAGACCAATTAGTCTTTGACAAAAAGCATTTCCGACAAGTATCTTACATGCAGACTTTAATTGATCCACATTTGACCACATCAAGCACATACATACACATTCCTTCATCTATTCAATGAAAGTGACTTGAAAGTTGAAGAACCTTTGAAGTATCGTGACCGCTTCAAGAGTCAATTCAATTCTACTCCCAGTCCGATTGTCATCTAATTGATATTCCAACGTATATAAGTTTATATATGCAGTTAGTTTTCGCATCTCTTAATCGATCAAATCATTTGAATACTAAAAAAAGGCCTGCGATTGCACAATAGCTCGGAGCCAGCAAACCAGACGACAACAACATTATAACAATGCCATGGGGCAGTTAGGGGCGTTGGAGGGGTACTTTAATGATGAAAGCGTTAAAGCTGGTCTTAACTTTTCCCACACATGGTTTTCGCCGCTCGGCTTTTATTACGTATACGAAGCGATGCAATGATGCAGAAATGTAAACAAAAAAAAAGTCAAATGATCGCGATATGCGCGATCGGCGCAATTAGCCTTGTGGTGGTGTTACATTTAGAGCTTTATAGAGAAATTGCGTTTCAATTACGGAAAGCACAAAGCATTCTGAAGCACACTTAATTATTAGCCGGCTCTCGCGAATAAATGCGATTTGCATAGCCACAATAGGGCGCGCAAATCAGTTTAATTTACATCGTTTGACCTTAGCGAGGTCGTTGGCGACTATTTATTTAAATCAAAGAAATGGCGATAACAAAAACGTTAGACACAAAAACTGTATAAAAGATAGAGGGCTGTTTTTCGTGATGACACTCCCATAGGGGTATGTAATCAATCAAAAAGGTAGTTTTATTTTGAATTGAATTGGCAAACTAATCAAAGCCAGACAATTCGGAAAACGAAACCTAGAACACCAAGGTGTTTCTCACAACAACACACATGTGAAACTATGCGTCAATGTGTAATTGGTCAATGTTTGCAAAAGACAAAACAATATTGTACATAATAAATTTGCATCAAGAGGGAAAGTGCAACAGCGCGTATGTAAAAGCTTCAGTCCGTCTGCAAAAGATAATGATCCCCTACCCTATATAAAAAAAAAGAATTTGCCACGCCTCCAAGGAGGGCGGGTGAAAACCATAACTGCTACAAACTTTATGGAAGACGGCTTATTGCTTTTTGGTCTTTATAAAAACTGCTTTTAACAAAAAAAAAATCTCTCAAAACCACGCCTACAAAAGTGGGCGGAGACATATGGCACCTTTAGACAAAGTTTGGAAGACAATACTACCTACAACATTGATTTTTTCAAGCTTCATACAATTTTTATGAAAAAACGTTATATGTATTAAGTTAAACCCAATCAAAAAGTGGGCGTGGTCAATTCTAGGCCATAATTTTTTTCACGTTAACGACAATTACAAATTAGTGCTTGGTGCGATTATCACATTACTTTTATGTGATTTCAGAATTCAAAAAAATAGAGGTGTTCGCACATACAAACCTGTAGTGGGCGTGTCTATGGGCGTATTCAGCTGATTTCCGAACTTAATCTTACAAATCTTAGTGCTGACCTGTAGCTTTTTTACATAAGGACAGACAGGGCTTAATCAATTCTCTTGTCAGTCTCGCAGTGAATATTTCACTGCGTTAGAAACTAACATTAAACGTAATATACCCTAAGTAGGGTATAAAAAACTTGGTGTAATAAATAAGAATATAGATTCCAATTATAGAATTGTGACGATTGACTTAGGTTACCCATAAAAAGGGTTGGGTGTCGATTAATTTTAAAAGAAAGTATGGTCTCTTTGAAGATCTTAGTTTTTTCTTTGGTCCACTCCCGCTCAAGCGATTTTGGCTAACTCTTGGGATAATGTAAGCACAATACCAACAAGATCAATCCACTTCATATCTGCTAAGGAGCGAGGAGTTACCAAAAACACTTCTTTTATTTTATTTTGCTGGTAGTGGAAATTTAAAACAACAGAGTGTGGTTAAAATAAGAAGAGTGCGCATGATGTTTTAAGGGGGGAGGAGTAAGGAAAAGCCGACTAATAGAAAAGATCTGTGCAACTTAAAGGTTTTGTTGCAATCTCTGTCCGCAAATATAGCAGAAATATATTTTTGGGTGTTATCGGTTTAAGCGAATTAAAAATAAATAAATAAATAGAGTGGCGCAACAGCTCGAGGTGAACCAGGGCCAACTTCTCAACAATGTATGCTGGTGTGTTAATTTCTTTACATACAAGGGGACCTTTAATTTTTTGCCGAATCCGAACGGCACTTTGAGAAGTTTTTCAAGACAATTAATACTCTCGCAGGGCTTTTCAAACCCTCGCGGAGGTGGGGACCGTGAAAAAGAATAAGTCTTTTTTTTCAGGTGACGATGGCAGGATTCGAACCCAGACCTCCGGCGTAGTAAGCACACACACGTTAGTGTGTGCCACTACGCCACGGTTTAAGCGGATTGCGAAATAAGGTGCCCCTGTCATACCAGTAAAGGTGACGTTTCAAAGGGGAAGGAGTTATAACAGTCTTTTGGAATATCAAAGTTTGGTTACCAATTTGTTTAAGATGAATTCCAACAGAGATCTGTTTGTATTCGTTATTTGTTAAAAGTGACAGGAGTTACTGACCCGAAAGTCTGTTGGTCAAGTCACGAATTGAAATGCGTGTGAAATAAAAAGTCTCTGGTGTCCCAGGCTAGAGTGTTTGTGGCCTAAGGGCTGAATGATTTACTGAAAAGCCTTTTTTGAAATTTCAAAGTGTGACCCTGATCTCGTGAGATGTAAAACATCAGTTCAAGGCGGGAGGAGTTACTACCCTGCAAATCTGTTAATCAAATTACAAACTAAAATACCAGTAAATTTGTATATTAATTTTTAAATGTATTTAAAAATGTTTAAAAAATCGATTCACTTCATATTGTCTTAACCGTAATTTTCTGAGACTTCCAAATTAAAATTCCATAAAAAATACTTTCAATATATACCCTCAATTGGCTGTTATCTAAAGCCACAAGATTATGGTTTGAACTTTGATATTTCGATTATCGCGCATGTATATATGATCCCATTTCCATTCACTTAGTCATTTTCAAGTAACGAATTTATCTCTAAAGCCATAATATAAACTAATATTCCTCTCGTTGGGGTCATCTGTTTATTCGAAACCCAGAAAATTATTTTCAATTTGAAAGCTTAATTAAATATTTTCACAACCGTGTGCTCATCTACTTGGAAAATGACCACACATTATCACTTTACCCAGCACCGAGAGTGCAACTAAAGACTTCCTTATGTCAGAGTGTCAGATATAACAAGGCTCTATAATCTAATTCGAGTTACATTAGCTGCTTACATGAACACACTGCACCAACATCGAAAGTGCAATGGAGCGATAAGTTTACTTTGGGAAAAGCAGAATCGTATTCCACCCTCATACATCATGGTGTGTAATTGGGCGATGCTTACAGGCAGAGTACAGTACTTCGCTTATCTCTTGCATAACGTCTAGATCTGGAAGGAGCATTTTACAGAGGCTATCCCCGCATGATGCTGTACGAATGTGTGCAATTTTCATTAGGCATCAGCATGTGTCCAGCATATTCAGCCGTCCACATGCGAGGAAGGCATAGTAAAAGATGAAGGACATCCTGGGAAGCAGCAAGTCAGCAAAATTGAATTTATACGAGAGATGAATACGTTCATAGCGAGGAAGATTAATTAGTGTAGGTGGTTATTTGGATACCACCCGTCTGGATAAAAAAAAAGACTGACGTAGACAAAACAATCTGCATCTGTTTATGGGTTGTCTGTTGAGAGAAATTCTTTCATTTCAAACACACTTTGTGGCAGCAGCAGTGATGGTAGTTCGCGTCGGACTTCGGTGCCGATGGATCTGTTTAAATGCATTCGGAAAGAGATGATGTTTTGACCATTACTACTTCGACGTGGGGCAGTTGATTAATGCGGGCACATCGGAAATAAAAACAGTGGGTGAAGCTGCAGCTGTGCGGTGCAACAGAAACTAACTGTTGCTGAGATACTTTGAACTAAAATAGCCTGCAACAGAAGCGGATATTCTTATCAAATTTAAAGTGAACAAGAGGTTAATCTTGCATTATTTGTTCAAATGAGGGTGATGCGCCGTAGACCTTTGTATAATTTACGTGATTTTCCTACACGGAAAAGTTTGAATTAAAATCAAAGTATGTCCAGGGTAATGCAAGATTTATTTTAGTACTTATCAATTTTACCCCATTCTCGATGTCCAATGAAGATATGTTGCCAATCAAAAGAAAAAGTGAGAAAGTTCGCGAAGGAAAGGAAAGGAAGAAGCAGTGTGGCAGCTCAAGATGAGATAAGAGGGGAGGAGTTACTCTTAAAATTAGAGATTTTCGGATGTGAGATATCACATATTATAACTTATGTTCTCAGCTTGGATAAGTAAAAGAATCATATGGCCGTCGTACAGCGATGGTAATTCCTAAGTATACCAAACTCCTACTCCACTGTATCGGAACGAGCCGTCCACGTAGTAGCAGTAGTAACTCCTCTTGAATATTTTCAACAGGTTAACAGTGCAGAGAATCAGACTTGAGACTTGAGTTGAATTTACTTTTATTTAAATTGACGAGTTTTTACATTGTGTAACTATACTCAAGTTATACTATACTTTAAGTTATACTTAATTCATTCATTCTAAATGAACGTATTAATAAATTACGTTGATGCAACTTTCAGTTATAAATAAAGATACTTCAGTGTAAAAACTCTTATGTGTCAATTTGAATCAAAGTAAAAATCAACTTTAAACGGTAAGGCAGAAAATTCTGCCAAAGAAAACTACTACTACCTTTGAAAATTATTCTAAAGGTAGTAAAATGTGGTCTTTCGTAGAAAATGTTAAAAACTGTGCCTTATCTTCCATTCCCACACTCGTTTACCATGGCATTCGAGCTGTCACCTCTCTAGACAAAACTACTTGCAGCGCATGCAGGGCGGTACAAAATTTCACACTGCACAGGTTGGCCACGCTCCTTAACTGTGGTATCAAGTGTGTGCACACAGAGAAGGATAAGTGTTATTTAAGACAGTTAAATAACTTAATAAAGTATAAGTAAATATATACAAGCAAAAGCATTTTGCGGCTGGCTCTAGGCTACCAGATTCTGCAATGTCCTCGCCTACACTTGAACGCGTCGAATATGCAATGTGTAAAATAGATCACAACATTCACAAATCCGCTGGTCCAGATCAATGTCCCCTATTGTTCTGAAAAGGTGTTCTTCCACGCTGGCAAAGTTTTGTAAGCTTTGTATAAGCTTTTTCATTGGTCCTATTCTTTACGTCTCTTCTCGACTTGATGGATAAAAGCATTTGTCCAGCCCGTCCCTAAGAGAGGCGATTCTTTTTCACCCTCTAGCTATCGTGCAATAAACCTTCTTTATAAGGTCATGGAAACGCTGATTAGCTTTCAGCTTACAAAATATCTTGAATGACGAACTCCTTTATGACCGTCAGTATGGTTTTTGAATTGATTCAAACCAAAAAGTGGGACAATTCCTTGCATCTTCTGGATAAAAGCAAGATCTTTGCACTTGATATTTCAAGCGTTTGACAAATTTTGGCATCAAGCTCTGTTGACGAAAATGGGTGCATTTGGAATTGACGAATCTCTCATCCAATGGATTAGTAATTTAACTACGAATCGTTCAATTCAAGTCGTTTTGGATGGGTTCAAGTCTATAGTTCATAAAATAAAAACATGGGTTCCCCAGGGCTCTGTTTTGTCTCCGCCTCTCTTCCTCGTTTTCAAAAATGGTCTATCTGCCACTACTTATCCAATTCACTCCTTTGCTGATGACAGTAGCCTCAGTTTTTCATATTCATCCTCGGTTCCTCGCCTCTGCTCTACGGGCGTAGAAATTAAACGGCAGCGTATGTCAAATTCATTAAACTCTGATCTTGACAGCATTGTATCATGGGGAGTTTAATGCTTTTAAAATCCAATGCTGTCTTCTGGCATTAATGCAAAACCAAAACACCCAGCCATTATCCATGAAACCGATCCGCTTTCAATTCTCGGCATATGAGTGCCAATAAAAACCTTACTTGGAATGACCACAAATTTGAGGTCTCCAAGAACGCTGCGAATCGCCTAGGTTTCCTTAAAAGATGCAAGAAATACTTCACCTCTTCTGATTTTGCTATTTTGTATGCCTAGCTAAGGGGTAGCCCTAAACTGGAACCCAATTCTGATTCTCATTCTGGGCTAGTGCTCCTTAAACCGCACTGCACCTGCTAGATAGGATCCAGAAACGCGCGATAATACTCAGTGGTAACAGAAATATTCTAGATGCCTATTGACTCTCTCGAACATCGACGTAATGTCTCTTGCCTGTCACTGTTTTATCGTTTTTGAACAAACAGTGTTTCACCGAAATAGCCAATTGAATTTTGCCAATGTAATACTCGCCGAAGATCGAACTGTACAACGCGAATGTAGAATGTCCTACCTCGATCCATCTTTCATACATAATACAACCCACAACTGTTCAAAACCAGAGTGTACCGGTAGCTATCCTCTTTTGCCTTTCCGCTCGTGAGATGTAAGACATTAAGACCGAATTAAATACCAACGTCTTACAGTTTTGAAAGCTCTGGACGAAGTTGCAAATTTAGACCGATTGTGGGCGTGTGTGTGGGGGGATTTCAAAAATGTTTACACCACTTTGCATGATTTGGAGCTTACATACGAATTTTTCTGCTCCGTAGCTCAAAATTTAAGGCCTATAAACATGTGACATACAGACGGACGGACACGGCTTATTCGATTCAGAATTCGGTCTCGATCATATGCCCTTTAGGTGTTGGGGGTCTATCGTCATTATTTACATTCGTCTCTATGTTACATTTTCGCCTGTATCAAACTTAATATACTCCATTCCTGTGGAATAGGATATAAAAACCGAAACATGCGTCCTGAAACACAAGCACGAAAGCATTTTTTTCTACCCGTGTGAATGCGCACAGGGTGTTTGTAAACTATTGTTATGCGTGTGACATTTTTCGTTGTTTTTCCCTCATCTTTAGCGGTCGTTGACTCATCATCGTAATAAAGGAAATGGTAGGAGCACAACTTAGACGATACAAAGGGATTACAAAAAAAAGTACATCCGCTGATGTAAGTACATACAGGATATTACAATGTTCAAGCACTACATTGGGTTCCGTGCATCTTAGTGTAACACATTGTTGTCGTAGCTCTTTAGACATGATACTTCAATTTATCGGCGGCATTTTTTGCGGGGAAATGGCAGGAAAGTGCAACTTGTGTTTACCAGTTTTATGAATTAAAATTTCCAAACGTATTTTAATTTATGGCTCTTTAACAAGTCCTTAAATCGTTGAAAGCAGAGCATAGAAACTTAAAATTTTGCAGTTTAACAGGCCCCATTTTTATTCTTTATGAAAATTATTTAAATTTTTGGCAATCATATTTGTTGTGAGAGGTAAGTTTTGTCCTGTTTCATGTCAATTAACGAGCCTTTGTAAAACGTAGTGTATGCACAAGCTTTAATACATTTCTGGACCCGTGTTTCACCTCATGGATAAAGTTCTCATGCTCAGGGTACTTATACGATATGAAGGGCACCCTAAGTTTTAAGACTAAACCACAGAAACAACGCAAGACGCAACGTGCCTAGGATAAAAAACCTTGCAGCCGAGCAATTGAATCAACAAAAGTACGTTGCTGATACTTTTCCACATTTTGAATACATGCAAGCTGCATGTGATTTGGAGCAACATGCAACCCTTCGACAATCAACTGCATGGCATTATCAAGGTCGCGTCACATGTAATCCACATGCACAGAACAACGAACACAAGGTATGCTCATAAGTAGTTTTATTTAACAACTTGTTCTGAATAAAACCACTCGAAATGTTCGCATAAAATTTAAAAAATAAGTTCGCATTTAAAACCAAACCAAGTTTGGAAAATTTATATAAAATCAAAACAAACTTCTTTGCAACTTTGTTTCGATTCGATTTCGGAAAGCTTTTACAGGTCGCTTTCTTTTCCAGATTTTATACCTACGCCAGTAATGCGAATGTGGTAGATGCATGGGAACATGCGAGTTTGTATGGGATAGATGCGAAATGTGGGACAAAACCCACATGTCGTGTACTACCTCTAATTTGCCCCCATGCAAATGTAATCAAAAAGTGCATGCAATCATATTGTTCTGAATGAGGGGTTTTTCCGTGACAAACTCTAGGAAAAATTGACTTTATTTTGAGTGTGAAATCACTCAAGTAGGTTTTACATTTTGACACATTTCTACAATATCATATTTAACGGTGATCGGTTTAGTGGATTTATATTTGAGATTGTTAAGTAACTAATCAAACAATTTTCTTCAAGCTATCATTAATGTCTATCCGTTTCGATAAGATTCTGGATAATTTTAAAACATATTTTCTTGATTAAAAATTAATTTTCACACACATTTATGACTTCATGAGGGAGGCGAACTTCCAACAGCGTGGCCTAGACTAGCTAAAAATTCTTACACGCAATGGATAGGTGCAAGTGATATCTCGATGCCACAGAACTTAGCCACAAGTAAAGTGTGTTCCAAAAATAAACACAAAAACATTTGTTCATTATTGTTCTGTTCTTTTGTAAACAGATATTTCTGTTCGCAACGGAAATTGAAATCATAAATTCATTTCTATCTGCATCATCCACCAGATATAGAAAAAAAGACTTGCCGTATTCAAATTATGACTTCTAGATACACAGAATCATAATGCAAAACATGAAGTTAATAGCGAGCGGTAAAGTCAAGAAGATAAGAACCACCGTGTTCTGCCTTCAATCATTTTGTGACATTTTGATATCTTTGAAATGAAACAGATTTTTACAAGGCGCCAGTAGCCTATGGAAAGAAATAGGACGTGTATAAAATGTTTGCGTTTTATTTCCTAAACTGTATGTTTTAATTAATCTTAAGCACAGCCATTATGATTTATGGTATAACGCCACAAAATCTTGTTTCAAAATTTGTTTGACCAACAACTGGAAACTCATTTGTAAAAACAAATGTGTTACACCATTTTTTAAACGAAATTCGTGAATGAACGAGGAGAACTAACTAGACTATTGAGCTTATATTTTTGAAATCTAAAATGTGAACATGTTTTTCGGTCATGTCTTGGGTGAAAAACGACTAATGGGAATATTTTTAACAGACGTTTAGTAGGTGCCGTAACGTAGCGCATGTGTATAAACTCATGAGATGTTTTGGTTCGATTCCCAACTTCGTCCATCTGAAAAAAAGTCTTGTCAGGAAAGCCCTCTAAACGTTTATATTGTCTCTCAAATCCTAAGTGTCATAGAAATTCATCTGAAGCAGTTCAGTATGGTCTATATACTTTAGAAAGTTATTCTACACACGACCTTACTAGTGATTTTCCCAAGATTTAACTTAACACACTAAGGACATCGTTAAAAAACTTGAATAGGGCTACTCATATACAATTGGAAATCATCGGTAGGGATACATATCGAACATCTACTGTTAAAAATAATCTAATGTACATGGAAAAAAAGGTAGGGCCAAGCATAGACTCTTGTGGTACGCCAATCGAAAATTGAAGAAATCTTGAATGCTAGAATCAATACAACAACTCCTTCTCCTCCTGGAATCAATACAACGTACTTCTTTTTGGAAGTATTTGCAAAGTTATGAACACGCTAAAGCTAGTGACATGTGTCTACCTCACATAGTTGAAAAATTAATATTTAAAGTACTCAACTTAACAAATACAATACCATAAGGAATCTTATAATCGATTTGTTTTCAGATTAGGTTAGGTTATGTTGCTGTTTACGTTTTGCAGGGACACTCTTCGACTATCAGAGGCTCTTAAGAATTAAGCACCTCCGATAGTCTAAGAGTGAAGGAGGACAAGTAAGAATTGAGAGTCAAGAAAGACCAGGGGAACCCCTTTGAAATTTGTGGAGGGTTAGTAAATTTTAGTTTTCCGAGAGGGATAAGAAGAGCCAGAATAGAAAGTACTCGAGGTGACACCACTCAAAGGTAGTACACATCACTAACCACATGCTGGCGAGCGAACTATACCACAAGCCATTAAGGCGTTTAACAATTTTGACCCTTAACAAAACTCTTTATCTCTATCAAGCCTGGTTAGATCGTTGAACTCTTACTTCTTTTTTCTCAAAGACCAAAAAGGCGCAACAGGTACACATCACCGAAAAATAACCCTGGTTCGTCTCCTTTTCGTTTCTGCAGCTACTGCGGTTGTCGTTAAAGGGAGAACCATCTCTTTTCACATGTCACCCTACCGGCCCTATAGACCCGTAATGTTCATAACTGTCTTTTTAAGACTCATCCTGGTTAAGAAAATGAGCTTCCTATTTTTCCAGCAATCCAGGCTTGTTTGCTGTCTTAAGAGGATTCTCAGCAGGATTTTTACCTTCTCTAGCTAGCTCGTCTAGCCTGCCTGGATAATCCCTCTGACCTGGAGTTCAGGGAAGAAGGTCCCGCTAAGGAAGTTCCTCTGGAACAGGTGCCGCCACTGAGAGTCCGTAAATCTGAAGTCCGTTAATCAAAAATTTTTAAATCAAAGACTGGCGATGGCGTTAGTGGGGGTATTTTTTCAGAAAGTCTTAATTTTAGTCCTTTTCCTCCTTAGTAATTGTTAAAATATTTTCCAAGCGCAAATCTTAGCAGTAAAAGGGGTTTTGTTGTTCTGGATTAAGAATACAGCCAACCGCCCGTCAAGAGCTTAAATGCTGTCTCTACTAACTCGTAAGTAAGCCTAGAATGCCGATCATCACTTAGGGAGATGTCAAAGCAGTTCAACATTCACCTGCAATAAGGGCCTGGGCATATTGATTACTGACATTCAAGAAAACAGGCTGACGATCTAGCCAAACTGGTTACTAGTCCCTCAATTTTGCATGCAAACAAACAAAGATAGAAAGGTGGCAGCACTTGTCTGGCGTCAAAACAGATATGGCCGAAGCTGGCTTTTTTACGCTCTAATACTGCGTCTCCACCGGACACTTATCCGCGATTGGCATAAATCTTTAACTAATCTTCAACAAATTAAAATCTTCTTGACAAGTAAATAAAAATAAATCTCCTCGTAAATCTCATTCACCCTTTTTATGTCACTTTTAACAGGAAATTGAAACTGCCCGCGTATGATCTGTCGCAAATACGTTTTCTATGGGTTTATTCAAAAGGAAATTGTTTTCTTGGTCCAGGCAAATGGCTTAGCCACTCCCTTTTAAGATTTAAAATCATTAGAAATGGGTGCTCGTGTCAAATTTATGTTATGTTTGTCCGGTGGAGATTCCGGATTTATTTTTAATCGTCTCTCACTAATCGCAGTTTTATGGCTGGTGTCTATGGCTGGTGGAGACATAGTATAAGAGTTTGATTGTCCGTAATTGGACACAAATTCTTGCTATAATCGGTGTAATTATGAAGGACACTCGGTTGACGAATAAGCTTGCAAAAAGGTTTGGTCGTTATTCTAATTAGTTTTGCAGAAGCTGCAAGATATCTCAGAAACGAGGGGATTAACCTCATTACTTTTACCCTATTCGTGTTTTCAAACTTTGACAGGTGGCAGAGAAAATATTTTTGAAACTTTATCTGTCAAATGGACTGTCTTTTGTCAGGACGGTATTGCTAAATAATTTTCTTAGGGTAACAATTCATAAATACAGCTGGACAAGGAACAATGATCTTTAGTGAAACCACCTCTTTTGTATTGTATGTACCTATTAAGCATAGGTACTTAATAAATATTTACATTAATAAATCGAATATTAAGCAAGCCTGCATAAAAATACAAAAAAGTTAAGAAAGAAATTTCTTAAAGCAAAACAAAAACCGCGCCAAATTCAAACTTCGCCTCTGCGTCATACATATTTTGAAAATTATTCCATTCGCAAGCTCCTTAGCATTGTAAGGATGCTAAAGATGGAAGGAGACCACCCCGATGAATCATATTTCATCCTTGAGTAATGCTCCCCACATCTTTCTCGTGCAGTTTTGTTTACATTTTTGTTTGCCTTGCGCTGTAACGCGCAAAAGCTGACAATGATAAGACCATTTTTTTTGTTCAATGGATTCCGTTTGCTGTGGAATTTTTACTCACTTTTCGATTCTTCGAAAGAAAGGAAACAAACAGTAAAAAACACGCACGTCACAACGATGATGAATTTAATAAAATTCAATTGGAGAAAGAAATTAAATATTACGGTGGGGTCGTGGTTTTATAGACACAACACTACACACACTCTCACTGGGGCTTATTTAAACAAATTTAAGAATTGATAAGAATTCCGCAATGAATTTCATATTTTGTTTTCTTAGCTAAGAAACTTTTTTCAATGAATCGCAAAGAAAAACTTTTCAAAACGAGGCAAAATCTCAAAAACCGTCTAAATTTAGAACTCAATGTTGAAAAGCATACGATTCAGCGATATTTTCAGTTAAGAGAAAAACACATGAAAGCAAATGAACAAATATTGTAAACGGAAAATCCGCCGCGGCGCACACGTTACACGATGCAACGAAACAGAATGTCTAGTCAAATCAAAAGCGAGAACAGAACTGAATCTGAGAGGAAGAACCGCATCTCGCAGATGCCTCTGTTTCTGTTTTCAGTTCTAAATGCTCTCGCTCGGATTGGATTGAAAATAAACGATTCTTTTTGTCCATCGTTTATAATTCCACCCTGCTCCATACAAGCGCAGAGGGATTTTTCGAAAACACATATCGTTTCAAGTGAAACTCACACAAGCGCGAAGGGGTCTGTCTGGGCTGGGTACTGGGTCTGGTACCGGTAATTTGACAGCGTCGCCGAAAAGTGTACTCGAACTCGCCCACAGAAACGAAAATAATTGTATTCTCACATACTTTTGCTTCCCTTGTTGAATTCTACAATCTCTACACGAGCTGCATTCGGCTTGATTGGAGAGTCAGTTGATTCACTGCACAGCTGCTTCTACTTGGCGTTGGCATACTCACTCGTGTCATGCCTAAAGTGGTTGTTTAGATTCGAATGATAATCCTGAATTTTATTACGGGCGTCATTAGATGACAATAGGGTGAAGGTAATTCCATGATAAAGAAAAAAAAACAAAGCCAAATAACGATGCTTTCTCGAAAAAACATTTTAAAGGGACACATGTTTTTAGCATTTCCAAAAACAAGTGTGGTAAAGACACGAGCGCGACAGGGTTCCCAAATTGAACCTTAATCATGGTGTTTACTGCGATAAGGGATTTTATTTTTATTCAACTCTTTAGCGTCTTTGGTGATGATAACGACTTTTGCTCAGTTTGGATGACCCACATTGCCTTTACTTTGAAGCGATTGTGTTGGTGTTCGGTGAATTTAGTTGAGCACGCACGTTGGTACCTACAATTCAATGAGTTTTTATGTAAGATATGACAATAAATAAGATAGATAGCCTCAAGAATGCAAAGAACATTAATACGGCACTTATTTCTTCGAAAATAATAGAAAATATGTTAGGAATAGGTAAATAGGACTTGGTAAAAATGTAATTTTATTCAATTCATTGACAAATACGAGTAGGTACAGTGATTCTAGGACTCACGGGCATAAATAAGAAGTGAATGCTGTCATTGCTTTTAAGCAATGGCGAATGGGAGCGTTGGCTTCGTTGGGAAAGATGAGTTGAATTAAAATTAGTTTGGCTGGACATCGAATTATCACTCAAGCAAATCGATTTCAAAGTATAGACGTGGTGACATACATAGTGCTAAATTGGCCTAATGGCACTTTACCTAAGCGACATTGGGCCAAAAGTTAATATACGGTCTAGTGCGACACCGACAGCGTTGTTATGCCAAATTTTGATATTTGGCAAAATGTCTATTGGCACAATGCCACGGCACCATGGTCCGCTTGTGGGATAATCTGATTGAAACTTATAATATACCGGTAGGCAACCCGGTTTTGGATCACTTCATCACTGAGTCCAATTAAATGCTGTTTTTGTTGTATTTGTGCGATCTATGAATACATAGGCCTTCCTCTTTTTCACGACTGTGTTGGAATTTTGATTGACATTGCCTTTTTGATCTCTCCTTCGAACATGGCAATATAACTGAGCCGGTCGTGCTCCATTTTCCTGGAACAGATAGTTTTTTTTACGTAGAGACTTCCTCAGATCTTCGGACTTCTTATTTTATCTCACTTTGTTACTCCTGTGGTCATGCGAAGCATCTTCATCTCAGTTGCCGTTACTTTGCTCTTATACTTCTTATACGCTGCCCAACATTGTGAACCATGTGTGAGCGCCGAACGCACAACTGCGGTAGAGAGCTTTCCTTTCAGTTTAGGGAGCTTTTTAAAAGATACCCGAGTTTTCTCGTCCTTCTTGACATGACGCCCTACGCTTGACTGAATCCGCCCTACGCTTGATATGACGCAATGATTGACATTGTCATTACAGTTTGCATCGCTGTTGATATAGATCTCAGGTACTTAAACTTTTCACACTCGGGAAGCACATTTGTATTCAATTAAATGTCTGGGACTGGCTCGGGTGTGTCAGAGAATGGGCAGCACAGGTACTCTGTCTTCTTTTGGCTAATACGATACCCATTCCCCTCTAACATCTGATGTATTTTGAGGTCCGTCAGTTTTCCTTCAAGGAGACAATCAAGAACATAAGTGACTACGGGAGGACATCTTGCTCTTGTCATACATGCGCTCCCTCATACATGTCCATGAGCATCCGCACGTAGGCTTCTGGAACTCCTCGTTTTCTTAGCGCCACCCATATCAGATCTCTTAACCATTATAATCCTTAGACTTTGGATTGCATAACCGCTCAACATCAACTTGCTAGAACGGTAACTGTCACAGCTTTGTGCATCACCTTTTCGTTTGAACAAAGGGAGTAGATAAATTTCCCTTCACTGATAAGGCAGATCTCCCTCTTCACTTAAGGAGAAACACACCCCACTTTTACAGGAGCGTCTCGATGCTTGAAGGTAGGTGATATACAGCGAGGTAGCATCTTGTTTCAGTGCAGTTCGGTAGGTGCGTTCCGCTTAATGGAACGTCGAATTTTCCGCTGCGAGTTAACTTCTCTGAAAGGTAGTGTGATGAATGCAGCACTTTTTTCAGAACGTTGTTTTTACGACGTTTCCTACTTTAAATGATTTGCTTACTCTAGAATTGAAGAACCAAAAGTAAATAACTTACGACTTCAAAGTGTGGCTTTATATTTAAAAACTAGAGCTTCCGGATAGGACATTTCAGACATCCGGACATCCAGAAATGGATCCGGATCTAGGATCCGTTATCCGAACTATAGGGATAGTGTTGGAAAGTTTTATGTATTCTAACAATTTGAACAGATATTTAAACAATTTACAATTCTGAAGCATTCTGGAAACTTTTTAAAACTTAAGGTCTCTTACCTTTAGAACAAATAATAAAAACGAGTATATTGAAAAGGTCTGGGTTCGAATCCTGCCATCATCACCTGAAAAAAAAGACTTGTTCTTTTTCACGATCCTTACCTTCGCAAGGGTCTGACAAGCCCTCCGAGAGTATCATTTGTCTTGAAAAACTTCTCAAAAGCCGTTCGGATTCGGAAAAAAATTGTAAGTCCCCTTGTATGTGAAGAAATGGACGCACACAGCATACATTGTTGAGAAGTTGGCCGTGGTTCACCTCGAGCTGTTGCGCTACTCTATTTTATTTTATATTCAAAACTTATGTATTTTTTACATACAAGGGGACCTACTATTTTTTCCCGAATCCAAACGGGACTTTCAGAAGTTTTTGGCACAAATATTACTCTTGGATTTTGTAACATTTGACATTTGCATACATTCTAGAAAAACGAAACCCACCCGCACTCTATGCGGTTTTTATATGAAAATGTGCTTGTGAAAATGCGTCGCTGTGACTGAGTCTGTGTCGCAGATCACAGTTCAGCATACGGTAACTCGTAGATAGCAACACAATATGGATAATAATTGAGACACAGATACTCAT
Source organism: Neoascia interrupta (assembly GCA_947623515.1). Classification (NCBI taxonomy): domain Eukaryota; kingdom Metazoa; phylum Arthropoda; class Insecta; order Diptera; family Syrphidae; genus Neoascia; species Neoascia interrupta. The sequence continues at coordinate 148,574,787 of OX392462.1, forward strand.
TGTGGCCTTCACGCTGAAGTACACAAGTGACAACTAAGTTGACAACACAAGTGACACCTGGGAAGCGGCCCATAGAAAAAGTGCGTGTCGTGCGCCATTTACCATAAGAACGTGCGTATTTGATTGAGTTGTCAGTTGTGTACGTCAACGTTATGGGCGCAACGGATGCATTGGGCTGAAGGCTTAAGGCAGGCTTGCATTCGTTTCAATAAGAGGTATACACACGATTCGTTTAATTAAAGTAAATGGGAGCCTCTTTCACGAAAACGAATGTGAGCTTGGGTGAAAATGTATACATAATTCACATTATGCCTCAGGTGATGCTTTTTCCCTTATGCCTATATCCGGTTACCCGACACTTACCGTATCTCAGCTGTCCCATAATTATTTATCCGGATAACTGCATAGCTCGGATATCTAGATTTGATTAAAGGCACTGATAAAAACCTTGCAATCCACGTCTTAAAATGATGGGTTGTAAAACCGCTTGTTATGTACGGAGTAATAAAACAGTGCTAAGGCACCTACGAAAAACTATCAAAATTATAAAATTAATCAAAAATAATTGTGAAAACCCCATAAATTTCCCTGTATTCCATAAATGCGGAAAATAAAAGCTAGGAAGAAACTGGAAAGAAAATGCAATAGCAGGGAGCAGACTTGCCGCTCAAGGCTTTTAGCTTATTTTTTCACTTTATTTTATACAGGTTATTTTATACAGAAATAAATAAATTTATGGGATACGTCGTGTAGGTCTGCAATGTCTGGCTCCAAGCTAACAAATTCATTTCGTGCTCGTAACAACAAACTGCGGAACTTTCTCTTTTCTTTTTTTATGCAACTGAATAAATATTTTCGTTTAATTTTCGCAATATTATTTTTTCTATAAGTTTAGAATCAGCTATATGTAAGTATGTTTTAAGATTTCTCTGAGTGAATTTGAGCGAAATGTATGCTATTGCGGTAATCTAAGAACTTATGTTAACAAAATCTGTTCGCCACGCCACATGGCGTGCGTTAGTGTATTTCATTTCTGCCCACTAAATGCTTTTAAATTTAAATTTAAAAAGCAATTGCTCAACGTTCAAAAATATCTTCTTTATCTGCTGTTCTCTGGCAACATCTTCCGAACAGGGACTATATTCTATATCCATTATGCAATAGTAGTCTACAGGGGGTTGTTTATCTCCGGAGAGTAAAATACATAGTACCTACTTTGTTCAAAGGTTTTATTCGCGCATAACACCCTATACTCTCTCAGTAGAACAGTCTCTGCTCGTATTGGCATATCGCATATGCTGTATGAATGGCAGGGCGATGAGGGGTAAGTATATGGGAAAAACCAACGTCTACAAAACATGTGACGTTGTAAACAATGGCTTTGAAAATCTTAGGTGTTCCTTCCACGAACGGCATAACCGCCTTGTCGTAGAGCCCATGATAGGGGCGCCAATTGGTTATCGTATCAGAGCCGTAATAAGGTACAATATACCTACCCTGAATTAAAGACAAAATATTTTTGTCGCTCATTACCTCATTACAGTCTCGAGTTACGAGTGCAATAAGTTTGTAAGATAAAAAAGCGAAATGCACGTTTTTCCTTACACCACGCCTGATTAGATTTTGTCAATTTATACTGTCATCAAAACAACAAAAGACTTCTACACAGATAGAAGTCTCACTGGGCATCACCATTGTCCACATACTCTGGCGATGATAAATACATCAGTTCGTTGGCGCACCCCGCCCCTGATGCCATGTGGCCACGTAAGACCGCCAGGAAGAAAGTCATTTAGGAATTAGGAACAAAAAACGAGCATCACGACATGGCCGATCCCAAGAAAACAAGTGCGCCAACTGTTTGTGCGTCTCCCCTCGTTTTAGCGGATCTCGTTATCGTTGTCGTTATGCGTCGCTTGTCTTCTGTCGAACTTTTTTCTCATTCAACCTTAGTAGACAGACTATCGTGGATTAGAAATAGACGCCGCAAATGATGCTTATTCGATTTGGTTAGTACTCGCTGCTGTACCTATAGCTTGTGTCACCCAGCGCTGCATAGATATACGCTTTGCACGATTTACGATCAAATAAGAGCCGCCACTAACGGCTAAGATAGTTCTTCAGGAGGATTTGGCAGTTGGTCACTTTTTTGTACCTACTCGAGCTGAGGATTTTATTTCCGTTGGCTCCGTGCGGTGTGTCGCGTGGAATTCACTTTATGTTTTGGTCTTTCTTTATTTCTATTTTCTTCTAGTTCTCGTTTTTCTTGCAGTTTTTTTTTCTAGCCTTTTGAATGTTTATTATTAAATGTTGGCTTTGGTCCAAAATCCGAGCATAAAAGAGTAGCCTTGTGTGTCTAATTTGATGTTTCGTTCAACTGACGATTTAAGAGACAGAAATGTTTTTTGCTAATGGATTTTTTATACCCTACACATGGCAGGTATAATATTAATATTTAGGGTAGGTATAGTTTGCGACCTTACAAACTCTTCAGCGAATCAATTAACTGGTGTTTTTAGCGGTCTATCGAAAATCGAAAAAGGTCCTCTTATCGTATCGCTACGTTGTCCACACGTCCAATTGTGTTATAACTTCTGAACGGTAAGTCATAGGAAGACAAAATTGTGTGCTTTTAAACTGCTGAAATAGTCAGAGAATCCAACGAGGGCAATTTTATTTAAGCAGAAATAACGCTTTAATTACTGTTTAAAATTTCATGGGAAAATGGATTATACCTATTGTTTTTCAATACTTTTTTTTAAGAAGTTAAGCAGGCAGAACAAGAAAAGCGAAACTTAAGTAAATACTGAACTTTAATGAAAAAATTCAATTTTTTGAAAATTTTTGAGAAATCATGAATTGAAAATAGGTGAGGTTTTTTAAGTGTTTGAGGCCATAACTTTTGAACCGTTTAGTACACAAAGCCAATATTGAACCCACGTATAAAGCAACACAAGGTTAACCAAGTGCCTGTCATATTTTTCAGAAAAAATTTTAATACTGCCGTTTCAACGCATTTTCGAAAAAAGTCACAAAAATGCATTAAAAAACGTATGCAAGAAAAAATTATAAAAAAGGTCAAAAGAAGGTATGTCTTCCCCTCTAGCTCCTAAACGGTATAAAAGCATAACTTTGAAATAAATAACGAGCATAGTCCATCTTCTAAGATTTTACGTAAAGCTAAAGCAAACTCCGAATATTCAAAAACTTCAAAGATTTGACTCAAAAACGTAAAAACTTTTTCGAAAACGATTTTAACGGTTGCTAGGCTGTTTACTTGACGGTAATAAAAATATTTAAATTTGGCTCAAGTTTTACGGTAATAAAGACATTATTTAAATTTGGCTCAAGTGTGAAGCGTTTACAACGTAAGTTTACTGCATTTAAAAAGTTTCAATATTGCAGTTTCCAACCTTAAGTTTTAAAACCTATTTAAAAAAAAAAAAAAAACGAAATAGAAAACAACGTGTTTTACTGTTTTCTCAGAAATCCATGTCCACTGAATTTAAGAAAAGTGGCCAATGGAACGCAGCTGATTGTAAAATTGGAAACAAGCCTAACGGTAATTGAAAAAGAAATCTGAATTACTGTTTTATGGACTTTAAATTTTAGAAATGGTAACACAGGCCAGGCGCCGCAATTAAGGTTAATCTTTACTCTTTTCTGCATTCTAAAACAATCAACAATCGTAAGATGCCATAGAAAAAATATTTGTTTTTTGTTAAATAAATGATATGTCAAAGATGCCAATAGTCTATGCAGGGTTGATGAGCGCTATTTGAATGTTAAAGACACACTCCTATAAGGCTGTAAGGTACCCACTTGTAATGCGTGATAGCACATCATAGTAGTAAAGTTATTTCCTCTAATTTTCAGCATATTTTAATTACAACTAGGTTGTTAGGATATTGTTTTTTATGTTTTTAAGCCGCGGTGTCAAGCCAAGGAACAGGAACAGAAACAGAAACAGAATTTCATACATCAACAACGCAAAAAGCATTCAGCGAACTAAGGTTTCAGTTGCTAATGTATGGGATTCTGTTTCTGTTCCTGTTTAACGTTGTTTGTGACAACGCGGCTTTACTCGTAGTTTGTCAATCAGAGATTCGTGTGTCAATCACTATGACTTTTTATACCCCATCCCATAGGATAGGAGGTATATTAAGTTTGTCACATAGTTTGTAACACGGTGAAATAATAATGGTAGACCCCCAAGACCTGAAGGGCATATGATCGAGACCGAATTCTGAATCGAATGAGCCATGTCCGTCCGTCTGTATGTCACATGTTTTTAGGCCTTAAATTTTGAGCTAGGTTGCTGAAACTTCGTACGTGAAGTCTACGTCATGCGAAGCAGTACAAGTGTAAAAATTTGCACTTTACTCAATATTTTTGCTCGAAATTGAAAAAAAAATTGCTTAATATTTTATGTAGAAAACGCTTAGTTTCACATTTTGTTCATACAGGACTTTGGGCCACGCCTGCATTTGGAGGCAGAATTGAAGAAAAACCTGAAATTTTCCAGAAAAACTTAATTTCCACTGGCCTTGAGCCTAATTTAGGAAAGCCTTTCGTTCATATGAAGTTTTTAGCCAGGCCCCTTTTTTGGGGTCGATTTTTCAAAAATATTGAATTTGAACCAAAAAATTGCATTTTTACGTACATTTAAGTGTAACATGGAAATATCTGTGGAAATATCTTATAATTAATAGTTTGTAATTAGGGGCGGTTGGACCACGCCCCTTTTCGAAGTTTGCATTACTTATAAAATGTCAAAAAATAACTATGCCATCAGCATTTTGCAATGTGGGATAGGATGGGGTATTCAACGGTCCGTTTTACGGACTGTAACTTCTGCGTACACACTGTAGCACTTACTCACTGGTTTTATTGTTGCAATGACGTGGAATGCTCGTCGCTAACGAGAAAGGAACTTGAATTGGTTGAGGAGGCCAAAAAGTATCAGCTCGATGCAACTGGCATCTCCTCAACTAAGTGGAAGGGTTCTGGAACCAAAGACTTCGATGATGGGTGGAAGCTCTTCTGGTCTGGCGTCCCAAATCACATGACAGCACATGCGGGTGTGGGGATACTCACAAGCCCCCGGTTGTCAGAAAATGTATTCGATGTCATTCCGTTAGGGGGAAGGATTCTGATCTTAAAGCTTAAGCTTGAAGGCTCGACTCTGGCTCTGGTTCAGGTTTATGCACCAAATCGAGAGTCAGAGTATGAGTCCTTTTTGAACAAAGTTGATGCTGCCCTGGACAGAATGGCAGAAATGGACTTCTTTCTCCTGAAGGGTGACTTCAATGCACATGTGGGTACGGATGACAGTACTGGGAGGAGTGCGATCGGGAGGCACGGTGACCCGGATCAAAACAGGAACGGAGGGAGGTTGTTGGACTTTTGCTGTGCATATGGCTTGTCCATCATGAACACCTTTTTCCCAGACATTCACAAATACACATGGTACAAGCACAGTTTAAATCAGAAGTCACTGATTGATTTCTTTGTTGTACCATCGTGTGTTCAAAGAATGATTTGTGATGTTCGAGTTTTCAGGCGAGCTGAGTTGTCAACAGATCACCACTTAGTGCTGTGTAAATTGTTCTTCAGTGACAGTATTCCTTTGCCACCCAGGCGAAAACCAGGACTGGTGACCCGCATACGGTGGGAAAGGTTGGAGGATGCTGACTCTGATTTCAGAGAGCGCTTTGCAAAGCATGTTTCGGAGAAGTTTGAACAAATTCCAACTGACCTTTTGAATGTAGAGGAGGAATAGCAGCTGTTTTTATCGGCAGTCATTGCCTCTGCAGAAAATGTTTGTGGAGGAAAGCGGCTTGGGGTAGCGGCTGGTGGTGAGAAAAGAACTGCTTGGTTTAAAACGCTTGGAGTTCAAGAAGCCATCAGAGAGAAGAAGAGAGCCTACATTGCGTGGATCCAATTTAAAAACTCAACTTCTCGAGCCCGGTGCAATGAGCCGCGAAGGACTTCCAATCTGGCAGTCAGAACAGCCAAGGAACAGTCATGGAAAAATTTCGGCGAGAAGTTGGAGCACGATTACAGATCTGCAAACAAGATATTTAGGCAGACCATTCGCCGGCTCAGAGCAAGAAAGTTGAATATCATTCAAGGAGTTAAATCCAAGGACGGTACACTTCTTTCAAATGAGAGCAATGTCTTGCGCAGATGGAGAGAGCACTTTTCGGAGTTGCTCAACCCCCAACAGGGCACTGAAGATGGCATTTCCACTGCTGACGAGATAAGGACGGAGAATAGGCCTACAGTAGACGAAGTCACTAAAGCGATTTAATCGCTAAAAGTTGGCAAGTCTGCTGGAGTTGATGAAATCCGGCCAGAAATGCTTAAGGCACAGGGTGAAGAGGGTGTTAAATGGCTTACACGTGTCATTAAGGTGGCCTGGGATAGAGGGAAGGCACCTAGCGATTGGCAAACGGGAGTTATAGTGCCCATTTTCAAAAAAGGGAACAGGAGAGATTGCGCCAACTATAGGGGCATATCACTCTTGAGTCTTCCGGGAAAAGTATTCGCGAAGGTGTTGGAAAAGCGTTCCAGAGCTGTAATCGAGCCTTTGTTACGGGAAGAACAGTGCGGCTTTCGGCCTGGCAGAGACACAACTGACCAGCTTTTTACTCTGAAGGTTATTCTTGAGAAGGCCTGGGAATATGCCAAACCGGTCTATGCGTGTTTTGTATAGATCTGAAAAAGGCGCATGACCGAGTCCCTCGGGATACACTGTGGAGAGTTTTGTAGGACTATGTGCTGAGTGGGCCTCTTCTGAGAGCCATCCAATCTTTGTATGGAAACTGCAGAAGCTGTGTACGGATAAATGGCATCAAATCCCGTCCGTTTGATGTGCGCGTTAGACTTTGCCAGGGCTGTGTTCTGTCGCCGCTCCTTTTCATACAATATATGGACTGGATGCTGAAACACAGTCTTGGCGAGCAATGTTTCGAATTGGCTGGCATCAGGATCAGCAATCTGCTTTTCGCAGATGATTTGGCCATCCTTGCATCATCCAAAGAGGAACTTCAACGAGCATTGGATAGGTTTACAGCCGTCTGTGGTGATGCTGGGATGAAAGTAAACGTGAACAAATCGGAAGTGATGGTTGTTTCCCGAGCTCCTGTGCAGTGTACCCTGCACATAAATGGAGTTCCATTAAAACAGGTGGAGAAGTCTAAGTATCTCGGGGTTTTTTTTACGAAAGATGGGAGGAGTGATACTGAGCTGTCCTGTAGAATTGGCCAAGCTGGAGCAATAGTAAAGGAACTGCGCCGGAAAGCTGAGCTTGGAGTGAAAGCAAAGATCGCAGTTTTTAATTCAGTGTTCGTTCCGACCCTCGTCTATGGTCATGAAATTTGGGTAATGACCGAAAGAATTAGACCGAAGAATTAGACCGAAAATGATGACGATGAGGTTCTTTGATAGCATGGACGACCTGGCAGCAATATCACTACTAGACCTAAAAAGATTTATTAAAATATCAGGCTGGTTCAGTTAGCAAGACATATGTCCAACTATGTTTGTCTGCCTTACAAGGGTAATGACAATGGGACAATCTGGCCACCGAGTGAATTTGCACTAATGCAAACAACCCCTTCCAACCTTACCTTACCTATTGCACCCAAAATTGATTAATCATCAGCCTACATTAGTGACTATTTAAAAAAAAATGGTTTCACTCAAAATGGCTCCCTTTTGCTTTAAGCCCTTAAGCGTAGTGGCTATTGGGCTATATCGGCACGTACGCTTATTATGAAGATCGTGGTCATTTTAAGGCTTTTTTTTCAAATTTCAGTGGGAAGTCTTGCAGACCATCTTTTCCAGTTCTGACCACAAACCATAATCTATCGAAGTCAGATCAGGCCCCGAGGCATCGTATTGTTGAAAGATTCATCTGTTTCTGTTGAAAAGGGTATTGGTTAAACATTTCATAACTTCCTCTATTACGCCTTCGTGGTAGACTTCTACTGCAGTTTTTACGCCCTTTTCATGGAAATGGATAGATGTGACACCTTGGTAGGATACCCCATTAAACCAATATGGAAACTGGATGATGATCTAGTTGAACTATCCAAACAACTTTTTTCGCTTCCTCAGATGAAGAAGCATAAATTTTGTTATTTTATTCATTAAAAACTTCGTCCAAGAAAAATAAAATTTCATCTGTATACCGAAATTTTTTATGCCAATTGGTCGCTTGCCACTGCAGAAGTCGCTTGCATCTAACTATAATATCTATACATATTTTCAATTGAGGAGTTAACAAATGACCCGTGGACCGACGATAGGCTTTCATACGAAGATCATCCCAAGTCAATCTAGACATGGATCTGGTTGATATCTCCAATTCCTGGGCATGATCTTCTGCTTCCTTAGAGGATTTCAACTCATTCGTTTACGCACCTCCTTTCCTACAGCACTTGTTCGGATGACGCCCGGGCGACCACTTCTATTAATTTGAGTGCATAGTTTGTAGCGTAGTAAAATAATGACCTCTATAAGACATTTTTGAAATATGACAAATCAACCTAAACGTAATAGCGAAAAAGGCCTTCGAAGTTTGTGCCCTCTAAAAAGCCGGGCACAATGTGTGTCTGTGTCTATGTCTATCGCTGTGTCTCAGCTCATTTTTCAGTATGGTGTGTTATATCCTCAACCGCCTGCAGATTACTGCAGAAGCAACTCATATCCTTTCCAGAAAGCCTGAGCCTAGTTGTCTGTTTCCGCAAGAGACAGTGTCCTGTCAGAAATCCCACTAGAGTCCTAAGCTTGTCCCTGCTCATTTTTAATAATCAATTCAATCCTTTTTCGTGAAAACGCAGAGCCTTGGATAATGGATACACTGTGTCCAGTCAGACTAGAGCAAATTCGGTTGGCAGTCATTGTAATTTTCTCCTAAATAGTGCCTCTTACTACGCAGAGGGGTGGTTTGATGTTAAAAACCTCACAGCCCTGAGTACACGCCCTGAGGACACTGCTTGTATCCGGTAGTTTTAAGGATACTTTTTGTTCCGGGTTCTTTGAGAAGATACCGGAACCTGTTCCTTTCCCTGTTTTCGAACCATCTGTGAAGATTGCAATTTCATTAGGCTTGACAATTGCATTATTTTCCCAGCCCTCCCTCTCTGGATAAAAAATATCATACGGTGTGTCGAAGTTGATTAGGGAGGGAATTTCATGCGCTAGAGTTGGATTTCCTGGCAGTAGCTCCGTCAGGATCGTGCCGTGACCGTAGCTTCCGCTCTTGAAATAATCTAAGTTAGTGAGTCGTAACGTACTATTGTCAGCAAGTTTTTTTATCTGTAGATCAAGCGGAGTTAAGTGCAGCAGTGTTTAGGGCTTCAGTGGGTGTAGTACGTAGCGCGCCTGTGATGGATCCACAAGCCGTTAAGAATTCATGGACATGTAAAAACAGCATGCGCCATTTTCCTCGTACCCTACCTATATCGTCTTTAATATAACAGATTCGATTTATTTTGCAAATTTATCACAATCGGAACCTATCCCCTTTAGGGTAATTTAACCTTTGATGGACAGCCACTCTCGTGTGCTAACTTTAACAGTGTCAAATAAAAGGACCTGATAGTTTAAGAATAAAAATATATCGTTGACCGAACCTCAGCTGCCAAAACGACTGTATACGATCCAGGATACGATTTGGGGAATCTGCGAAGAAAATTGCAGGAACTGGGCTATAAGTCGGGCTATTTATTCGTCTCAAAGCAATGGAATGATGAAGCATATCATAATCGTTCTTAATCCGGGAAAATGTCCAAACGATACAACTGCTAACTCTTTAGGCTGCTTCAAGATTTACCTAAATATATTTAGTTATAAAGTTATGGGTTTCTAGGTATAAGTATGTATGTCCATATATACTTCACTTTTGTTTACATAAATGTAAAAAAGAAAATATGTAATCCAATAAGCAAACAACCTGCACCACCTGCCACCATAAATATTATTTCACTATTTCACTATTAAAAATAAGTAAATTCAGACCAGAGAAAACAAAAATAAATTAATGACGACAGCATTTGTCACCGTATTTTTAATAAAATAGTATTTTTGCAATACTCACGTTTCCTTGGCGTTTGCGGCAGGACCTGATTCGGGTTCCTTGCCATTGTTCGGCTGAGTATCATCGCACTCAACAAGTTTCTTATTATCTTCACTCATTGTTTAAAACACTTAATTAGCAGATTAGCACAACTTAAAACAAACGAATAATAAACAAAAAATCAATATAATTTATAAATAAATATATGAACAGCAAAATATTATTGTAGAGACAAAAACAGAACATGCACGAATTAATCGCGGTGAAATTTTCAGTTTTTAAACGTAAACTTCAAAATGCGACCGTTGCTCTTCAGCGATGTACAGTCCTATATGGATGGAGTGTATCTCTCGTTCTAGTACATAATAATGGGTAGTCTGCATCGGATAAAAACCATCCAAACTAGAGTGTTAATAAAATTTTGGAAGCAAATTATTTACTTTTAAAAACTTGCTGAACATTTGGAAATTCTTACAATTGCTCTTATATAGCTGATGATTGTCAACTTTATATATGTTTTTTTTTTATAATTTATTTCCGCTCAAGGATTTATGACTATCCCAATACCCTTTTCACATCGAGCACTAGGCTCAAGGGTGAATTCATTAGCAATCGTTCTAGCACGTAAATTGCTGTTAAATTCTTTCAGAGGTGGGATACAGCTGGTAATTTCCTTTGGTAACTACCAGCTGGTAATTTTATAAATCCTCTCATAATTGGTAAATTTTAATCAAATTCTACGAAAAATTCTAATATACCATTTAGAAAATCATGATCTGTATTTCCAATAAATAATTGATTTTATGCGAACCTGTCTAATTTTGGTTGCAATTTGAAACAGTGAAGTTCACGTTTCTTTTGAACTCGCGAGTAATTTTAAGAATCATACGCCTCATGAAACTCATTTGTTGGCTTGTCACACACTTCTTTAAGTGTGTAATGATTCACCGAACTTTGCTTCTTATTATAGTATATCGGCTACAGTTTAGCTATTTTTATACCGGCTTATTTTTTTTTTTTTTTTTCCGTGGGTAGGAAAAACCTTCATAGGCACTACGAGGACTGGCCGCGCGTGCTCATAGTAGTGTGAGATTCTTACTCACTAAAAAACCTCCCATTTTCCCAGACTACGACTAAGTTTCCTTAACAAGTAGTTCAAGCTTCTGTAATAATCGCGTGTGGCAGGCTGCCTTCCAACGAAGGCACCTACAATACCGTCAATTTATGCGGTTTCATCTTATGCTGCTAGATCTAACGGTCTCATTCGTTGTAGTCGGCGCGTAAGATTTGTCTGATCCAAAGTTCGGATAATTTCATTGTTGCAATGTCCGCGAAGTCGAGTACTAAGTTTGCGAGCAAAGTTTGTTACCTCATCAGTCACGGTTGCGATTCCAAGATCTCGGTTTAGATCGCTATTTCTTATGTACCATGGAGCATTAACGATTGCTCTGAGTGTCTTATTTTGAAAAGTTTCTAAAATAGATATATTGCTTGGTTTAGTACAACCCCAGAGTTGTATACCGTACGTCCAAGATGGTTTTAGCACTTGCTTATACAAAAGCAGTTTGTTATATATGCTTAGTTTCGAAAATCTTCCGATAAGCCAATTCATTTCTCTTAACTTGATTTCGAGCTCGTCGCGTTTCTTTTTAACGTGCGGCTTCCATTTAAGTTTTGCGTCTAGAGTCATTCCTAGATATTTCGCTTCATTTGAGTACGGGATTTGTACCGAGTTAATGAATAAAGGTTTGTTGTTTATCTTTTTATAAGTAAAGTTAACATGCGTTGACTTAGTCTCGTTAAGGACAACTCGCCAGCTCTTCGTCCAGTCGCATATTTTGTCTAAAGCGCGCTGGAGTTTCCCTGTTGATAATTCAACTGTCGTATCAATAGCGAGAATAGCAGTGTCGTCTGCGAACGTAGCTAAAATTGTTCCCTCATCGTGGGGTATGTCTCTTGTATAGAGCAAAAATAATATTGGGCCGAGAACGCTTCCTTGCGGGACACCGGCATTTATCTCTTTGAATTCCGAGTACTCATTTTCGTTCCTTACGCGAAAGATTCTGTCTTTAAGGTAAGACTCTAAGATTCTATAGAGTTTTTCTGGTAAGCAAAGCCTTAATTTGTACTTCAGGCCTTCGTGCCATACCTTGTCGAAGGCTTGCGATACGTCGAGAAAAGCGCTAGTACATATCTTTTTCGCTTCCAGAGCTTTTTCGATTTCGTTTGTTATACGATAGACCTGGTCGATTGTTGAATGTTTTTTTCTAAATCCGAATTGGTGATCCGGAATCAATCGTCTTTCTTCAATGATTGGTTGCAACCTTTTAAGCAATAGTTTCTCGAACACCTTAGCTATTATCGGCAGTAGCGAAATAGGTCTGTATGACTTTTTGTCGTTCGGACATTTTCCTGGTTTCGGAACCATTATGACCTCGGCCACTTTCCATTGCCTTGGAACGTATAAAACTCTCATGGAAGCGTTAGTGATATAGAGTAGCTTGACCAAAGCTTTTTTCGGTAGTTCCTTTAGAATTTCGCTAGTAATTAAGTCGTAGCCAGGGGCTTTGTTGTTTTTCAGATTATTTATCGTTTGACGAAGCTCAGCCAATGACACGGTTTTTATTCTATAATTATCTTGTACCGCATAAGGATTGAGCTCCTCGACCAACGGTTCCCCGTCAAACGGTTTGAATGTTTCTTCTAGGTAATCTGCAAATAAATCCGCTTTTTCTTTGTCTTCTCTTGCCCATTCGCCGTTGGCTTTTCTTAATGGCGCAGAGTGTGCTATAGGCTTCTTAACGGACTTGATTGCTTTCCAAAGAGAGTAGTTCGAACCTTTATTGGCAGTCAAACTTTCGAGGTAAGCAGTAGTTTCGCGACTTTTAAAATCTTGAAGTTCGTGCTTCAGTTTGTTAGAAAGGTGGTTCAAGATTGTCTTATCCGGGGGTGCTCGCGAACGTTGCCATCTCTTGCGCGCTCTCCTCTTTTCGCATATTAGCTCTTCTATTTCTCGCGGATATATTGTTCCGCTGTTCGATAATTCGGACCTCCGAAAAGAAGTGTTATTCCACGCAGCGCTCTGAACAACTCTCACGATTTTATCTAATTTTTCTTCTATTTCAAGTGGCGTTTTGAGCGGTACATTTAAAGCTATGTTTTCCTTGCAGTATTTTCTAAAGCCGTCCCAGTCGGTGTTGTTGTTAGTTAATCCAGGCGCTCTATTCTTTTTCGCTGGGCTTCCGCCGATTTTCAAAAGAACTGCCGAGTGATCTGAACAGAGATCAAAGCGTTCTTCTACGTTCGTAAGGTAACGAGGTACCCCCTTGGCGATAAAGAAGTCGACGAGATCAGGTATTTTATTTCTGTCGGTTGGCCAATATGTTGGCTTTCCCGTCGATAAGAAGATCACGCCGCGTTTTGTACTTGCTTTAAAGAGGGCTCTGCCTCTTGTTGAATTGCACCGTGAGCCCCAAAAAGTATTTTTCGCGTTAAAGTCCCCGCCGATGATAAAGTTTGACCCAAGTGAATCAAAGAGCAGAGCAAGATCTTCATCTGCCAGCCGATTCTGCGGAGGAAAATAGCTCGTCGCGATGTTGTAATTTATGTGACTTAATTTTACTGAGACTGAGGTTATTTGCATAGAGTCAAGTTCTATTTCTTCGTTTTTGGAGTGCTTTATGCAGTCTTTAATGTAGAGAGAGGATCCACCTCTCGAATTTTCTGAAGGATGATGCGCGTGATAGTCAATGTAACCTTTTATTTTGCGTGCTGAACCCTTTTTAAAGTGGGTTTCCGAAATCAGGCATATGTCTACATTATTCTTCCGTAGGAATACTTCTAGTTCGTCAATTTTTTGCAAAAGGCCGTTTGCATTCCATGTAATTATTTTGATTGACTTTCCCATATTCATGATTTTTTATTAAATGTTTTTCGAGGTTTAAACTCGAGCTCGCTCAATTTGTTGAATATTACTTGATTAAGTTTCGCCTGTTGCTCAAACTTTTCTAAAATCATGCCTAGAATTTGAGAGACCGAATCTGATGCGGCCGATTGTGGCTTACTTTCACGTGACGCGACTTGAGCGTACGATCTTGGACCAACAAGTGTGGATTCTCCCTTTTGACTCCGGTGGGAACTAGGACCAACGACGTTTTCTTGCGCATTTTGAATTTTGCCTTTAATCAAACCCTTATCCCTCCCTTATCCCAAACCCTTATACCGGCTTATTAAAAAAATATGTGCCTTGGCAATCGCATGATGCTCCCCATAAGGTAATTTCTCTTCGATTTGTGACGGGCAACACTGGAAACTATGGCAGCCCTGAAAGAGCCTAAAAAAAGACAAGTTTATGTAAATCTTTATTGTCAGAGGGAGAAGCAAACGTGCGTTCTTCGCTGTACTGGTCATTTATTGGGGACAGAGAACAGAATATAGGATTGTATAGGGTTATATACATAGGTAACTGGCCTATTAAAAACCAACTTCAATTTAACGTTAGTAAATTAAATTGTGCTTACTACGCCGGAGGTCTGGGTTCGAATCCTGCCATCGTCACCTGAAAAAAAAGACTTGTTTCACGGTCCCCACCTCCGCGAGGGTTTGACAAGCCCTCCGAGAGTATTAATTGTCTTGAAAAACTTCTCAAAGTGACGTTCGGATTCGGAAAAAAATTGTAGGTCCCCTTGTATGTAAAGAACAAACCCTCCGAAAGAATTAATTGTCTTGAAAAACTTTTCAAAGTGCCGTTCGGATTCGACAAAAAATTATAGGTCTCCTTGAAATTAACACACCAGCATACATTGTTGAGAAGTTGGCCCTGGTTCACCTCGAGCTGTTGCGCCACTCTATTTATTTATTTATTTTTAAATTAAATTGCTTATACCATGTCTCCAGCGGGCACTTATCCGCGATTAATATAAACCTTTATTAAATCGTCTAAAAATCACGCGAAGTACAGGTGAGGTACAGGTAACTTACGTGAGACTTTTTGTCCGCAAAAGTTAATTGATTGGCAAGGTGATGTTATGTGAGTCTTACATTTTTTTTTGGGGATGGATGAATGAACCTTAGTTTTTTTAATAAATAATTTATTCTAGTAATAAGAAGTGCGAGGATGCGAGGTAGCTTCTATGTAAAAGAACCTATCTCCAGGAAAATGGAGCACGACCGGCTCAATGGTCGGTACTGCTATGTTCAACGGAGAGATCGCATGAACCCTATCAAAAAAACAATGTTAATCATCATTCCAACACAGTCGCGAAATAGAGGAAAGCTTTAATTTCGCCAAAAGTTTCTTTATTGCTGCCTTTCCTTAGCTTGATTTTGCCACATAGTTTTTGACGATATTGGGTTCGTCTTCCATTAATTCAAGCAATTTGTTCATTTGAACCATTTTCATAAAGCTTTAAATTTCAGTGCCGGTGAATACGTGTAAAAATATACAACAACAAAACTTTACCTTACGCGATCAGTTGATGTGATGTGAAATCACGAATTGATGAATTTAGCCACATTTGTAAAAACAGATGTCAGAGTAGGAGTAAATTCATCAATGTCCGAAGTTGAATATCTAGTTATTCAGTAATTTATGTTTGTACTGACGGCTGAACGAAAACCTCTATGGTCTGTAAAACCATATATTACTGAATTACTAGATATTCAACTTCGGAAATTTAAAAGCTTTGCCCACAAGCTGAAATTTATTTTTTCCGTGGGTAGGTAAAAACCTGATGAATTTACCCATTCTCCGACACTTGCTTACAATGTGAGTAAATCCATGAATTTGTCATTTCCATGCAATTTCGTTTTGCAGCTTTTACATCAGCTGACCGCGTAAGGTAAATTGTTGTTGTATCTTCTTACACGTATTCACCGACACGGAAATTTAACCGGAAATTTAAAAAACCTTTAAAGGCTTTATGAAAAACGTAAACAAATAGGTGTTGGAGGGTAAAGCCGCGTCGTCACAAGCAACGTAAAACAGGAACAGAAACAGAATCCCATACATAAGCAACTGAAACCTAAATTCGCTGAATGCTTTTTCGGTTGCTAATGTATGAAATTCTGCTTCTGTTTCTGTTCCTGTTCCTTGTGACACCGCGGCTTAAAACTACGCTTAGGGCCACAAATTACTTAATAACTAGATATTCAACTAAAGCGTCCCTTTCCCCCCGAAACCCATTTGTTTATTTGTTGTTGTTGTTTTGAGTTCCGTGTCGGTGAATACGTGTGAGAAAAGTAAACAAAAAAATGAGAGCCCGCCAAAATAGCGAGGTGAATTTCACACTGACATTTGAAAAATTTAAATACATATCTTAAAAAAGTCATAAAAGATAACACACAAGCCATTAAAGTCAAAATGACAATTCTGTTTTAATTTTGCCCAAACTTGGGTTGAGCCTACATTGAGACTACAAAATCGTAAAATTTAGTTCATTTGAATGTGCCTGGAAATACTGGAATGTTTATGACGTAATTGGATATTTTTACGAATTTGGTCTTTTTTTCAATATAGTTCGGGTCACAAATTACTTAATAACTAAATATTCAACTTGTGCGTCCCCTTTCCCCCAAAACCTATTTGTTTATTTGTTGTTTATTCTTTTCGGTTTTGTGACGGTGAATGCGTGTGAGACGCTTATTATTATTATTACGCAGTTGGGCTTTTCTTTTCTCCAGAATCGTTCTCCGAAATCATATTGATGTTCAGTTTTTAATTATGTAGGAATGCAGAAATTATTAGTTATTCAGCAAAACAAGAGCAACAGTTAGGAAACAATCGAGAAAACTTCCATTTTAGGAAAAGGCTTTTGATTTTTACTTGCGTAAAATATTAAGCGTTCCCAAATTTAAGAAAAATTAAGAAGTTTAGAAGCATTAAATATAGCTTTCATTGGATTGCATCACTGAAACCTTTTTTTACTTGTGACTAAATTTGTTTGTTTAATGAATGCTTCTTTTGGTGTCAATCTCTATTTTTACCTACAAAAATATGCATAAACATTTTTCTTTCGATTACTTTGCTATTTCACTGACAGAAATCAATTTCAATGTGCTACTGATTTTTTTTACGAAATGGGTTCACTCAAAAGTGCATTATTCTTCTGTTCTCAGTTGCCAATTTGACTTTTAATGTTCAACTCTAATCTCAAATGCATGCAATAATATCGACTTGGAAGGATAAGGATGACAATTATATCCTAATATTGATTTGTTTGAATAATGAATTCAAATTATAGCTATAATAAAAATAATAAAAGTGCCTTTGAACCTTTCTAATGACTTTTACTTTTTAATATACTAACGATTGATTTCGTCAAAACATGTAGAAAACATTTTATTGGTACTTAACCGTAAATTTTGCTTTTTAAAGCTTTAATCCGGTAACATAAAACACAAACTTATCAGAGGCACAGGCATTTAGGCAGTAAAGAATTAGTTTCATTTGCGCTTTTTGTGTTTTGTTTTTAACTATATATGAATATATTTAGAAGGCATTTGAAATACATTATGTATAACTGGAATACAATTAAGATAAAAATGATTTTTCAGGTCTCTAGCAAAACAACATTAATGTAGCACGACCCATTATGTGGCGACTTCCAGATATTGGAATTTGTTACAATTTTTGTCCAGTAGACGGAGCAAAAAGCTGATTCCGCCATGTTTTCGTGGTGAATCACTTGAACTTCGTGGTGAATCTCTTCAAGTGTGGAATACATTGACAAAATGTGAGAGTATGCGTAGTTTTCCAGGTATATCCATGGCAACAGCTTGTAGGCCCCTCGGCTTTCCAGTCTAGTTGAATATCTAATTCATTAAGTAATTTGTGCTGAGGGCCCTGTTGATAACTTTTCAGTGAGAGTACACCCTTATAGCACATTGTCACAAATTTCATCTACTACAAAAATGACATCATCTTGTCCCAAGTACAACTGTCTCAAGCAAAAAACGTCAACAAATCACTGTCATTTCGCAAAAGAAAAATATCTGTCAACATCTTTTTTTTGCATCACTCGAAAACGATTTTTTACACTCGAAACCACCGCCTGGAGACATTTTCAATAAATTTTTTTCATAGCTAACTGATAATACCTGAGTTTTGTGTTTTGTGTGAAAGTTTGATTTAATTTCCAACCACCCCCGTGAAACCCGAGATAATGTAACACGACTGCAACCATTCGTCGTCGTTTCCATCGCGCAGTTATCCAAGCAAACCGACCGATTCTCAGCCCCTTTATCACCAGTTCAACTGTAATTCTATGCAAATTTTCCAAATTAATATACAGGAGGGCAAAAAAGCGTAAACACGAAAAACCCGATAGTAAAAAAGACTTCTTTGGAATGATACGCGCGGGTGTGTAATTGTGGTTTTTGAACAGCTAGTATCAGCAAGACATGTCGCATTGCTGCCCCTGTTGAGTCACTCGTGTTTCACCCCAAACGCCGCCGTCGGTGCATAGTCGTGCAAAGTGGTTGCGGTAGTTTCACAATAATCTCGTGCCTCTTCTAGTTCTATCGGCTTAAAGGGCTGCTGTGTGCTAGCCTTCGATTAATTTCGCAAAATGTTCGCCTCGCTTAAAAACAAAATCAAAGAAGAAACTGGATCCGATGTGGCAGCTCTGCCTGCTGCCGGTACTCGCGTATCGAATAACAATCGCATGCGTAGTCGCTTCTCGTCGACAATCAGTGTCAATTCCATGGACGATGGGGGCTCTCAAGCGCCCCAAGGGAGTGATCATGTAAGTTAATTAATCGCTGATTGATAAGAATGGCCCGGACGTCTCCGCTGTTTAGTTGCGATTTTCTATCTACTAATTGTTTCGCAAATGGCTCACTTATAAAAAGAGTTTTGTTTGGGATGCGTTGGGTTATGCACAAAAGAAAATTTCAGGGTTGGGTTGTGTTGGTTTCTTGTTTTCACCTCTTTTTTATAATCACCAGAGAGGTGATTAATCTTCCCAAAACACTAGTGTTCAGACATTAAAATGCACGATTTATATATCCATTGGGGCACGAAAATTCAGCCAATCAAATCCAGGCTCTAAAACTCACCCCTCAACAAAGACTTTAACCATCCCTTGGGGTTGCTGGGGTTCTTCTATACTTGATTTGTGGACACGAGGGAGCGACGCTTAAAGCTCTACCCTTGATAGTTTTTCGTTAATTTTTTGCGTTGACTGTTCAATAATTTTTCTCCCCTTTGCTTGAGTCACGTAGCTGAAGAGCTAAGCTCTTCATCACTGAAGCTCATCTTTTTTTTTGCGAGAGTCGCTCGCCATAAATGAGTTAGACATCTATTGGACGCAGATCAGCTGCACGCGCATTCTCTCAAAATTTGGATTAACGATATCAAAAGCCCATTCTACCATCTAACACGCACTGTCGTGGCTTAAAATACTAGATGCACTTGCCCAAAAGCTACAGTCATTATTTAAAGTATTGAACTACGGGTAAGTTGACTAAAACTTAAGTTTTATTTAGGTATAGGTACATCAAAGCTCTTCCAAAATAGAATATAAATGTTAAAGCTAATAGAGATAATTGCTTGCCTTGATACAACTCCAAAGCAGATGCCCCTATATCACTCAGGACAGCTTTTGGATGCTTAAACAGAAGTATAGTTTCTGATACAGGCTTAGTGAGTTTCGAATACATTTCTCTACGCCTATTTTCGAACTCGTAATATTAATATGCTTCTTATTAGCGGACGGCGTTCATTTAATTTTAGCGTCTAAATTCATTCATAAGCATTTTGATTTGTTTGCATATAGCATTTGCAAAAATTGTTTTTCAGAAAAGCCACGTTGTTG
Organism: Neoascia interrupta; assembly: GCA_947623515.1. NCBI lineage: Eukaryota > Metazoa > Arthropoda > Insecta > Diptera > Syrphidae > Neoascia > Neoascia interrupta. The sequence goes on from OX392462.1 coordinate 148,594,689, forward strand.
GCGATCGAAAAATACTTAAAAACTAGTGAGTTAATGCTTCAGTGTGTAGTGTACGCAGAACAGTCCGATAAACGGACCGTTAAATACCCCATCCTATCACACAGTGTAAAGAACTGCTATTGTTGTAATTTATGCAAACCCACTCATATTAGAAACTATCTTTATTAGCTTAAATATCCCAAGTTACACTGAAATGTACACAAAAATGCAATTTTTAGGTTAAAGTTAAAAGTTTTTGTTAAATCGACCCCTAAGAGGAGGTATGGCTAAAAACTTAAAAAAAAAACAAAATTAAGATGGAGTCTCGTTTACTTTATGTGCTAATTTTTCATTTTTTATTATTTCCTAAATTATGCTGAAGACCAGTCTAAACTACGTTTTTCTGAAAAATTAGAGTTTTTTATCCAATTCTGCCTCCAAATGTGGGCATGGTCCAAACTTTTTTTCAACAAAATGTTACTTTTGTTAACCATTACAAAAGTCGAAGATATTATCATATTCTAACTTTTTTGCATATATGGCATAAGCCTCCGCCCACTTTCGTGGGCGTGACTTAACAGCAGTGATTGTTTTTAGTTCCAAAGGCGGAGCTTTAGTTCAAAATGAGTGCAACCACCTCGCATAAAGCATTCAGCAATTATATTTTTATACCCCGCCCACTATTTGGAGGCATGGCAGTTTCCTTTTTATGTATGGTAGGTATATGCAATCCGTCGCAGACGAACTGAACTTTTCCACTTGTTTTTTGTTAGACAACTTAACCGTTATTCGTAATAATAATAACAATAAGCAATAAAATTATCAAAATTTCGAAGTGTTTTAAAAAAAAATTTAGCTTTTATTTGTGGTATAAAAATTAGTTAAAGCTTGAGCTCTTTCAAAGATAAGCTATGACTAAGCAATACAAAAACCTGTTTTTTAATAAACTTTCAAATGTAAGTGTTCATTTTAATGGCTTCATATGTCAACGTATGTCACGATGACAGCTAATCGTAATGTGAAACGACCAAGTATTTTTTTTATTTTACCGGTTTACTGTTTTATGGAAAACACAAATTCTAATTGTTTTTTAGATATTCCTACCACTTCAGACATGTTTAAGACCTGTCACCTTAAGACCTTTTTAAGGTGATTTCGAAGGTTTTTAATTTATTTTTAGTTGTAGCATTAAGTTTTATTTTTTTTATATGATGCACTCGCGAATATAAGGGATTGAATACCCTTTTAATGTTACACATCTCACGAGCGGAAAGGATTAGAAGAAGAGGAAAAGGAGGAGAGGTACCGGTGCACTCTTGTTTGGAACAGTTGCAAGTTGTATTGCGCAGGAAAGATTGACGTGGGAGAACATTCCACATTCGCGTTGTACGGCTTATGAAAGAACCTCTAAACTTTACTGTACGTCCGAAGGTGGGCTCGACGGTAAACTGATGTGCATTCGATCCTTGGCGAGTATTACGGTGGAACGTCTTTAGGGGCGGAATGCAATTGGCTATTTCGATGGAACATTGTTTGTGAAAAAACCGATAAAACAGTGATAGACAAGATACATTACGTCGCTGTTCTAATGAGTCAAAAGACTTCGCAATGTTTTTGTCTTCAACAATTCTGAACGCGCTTTTTTGTACCCTATCTAGCAAGTGTAGTGCTGTTTTTGGAGCACCAGCCCAGACATAGGAATTATATTCCAAATTGGGGCGAATATATGCCTTATATTAAATAGCCAAATCAGAGGGGGTGAAATACTTCTTACATCTTTTAAGGAAGCGTTTTGGTTTCGTCGTGCCATTCATGGATAATGGCTGGGTGATTCGGTTTTGCTTCGATGACAGAAGACAGCATTGAGTTTTAGAAGCATTAAACTCTGCTCTGTTTCGAGATCCCCATGATACAATGCTGTTAAGGTCAGAGTTTAATGAGTTTGACATACGCTGCCGTTCCAATTCAACGTCCGAAGAGCGGGGCGCGGAACCGAGAACGAATATGAGAAACTGAGGTTACTGTCATCAGCAAAGGAGTGGATTGGATTAGTTGTAGCAGACAGGAGATCATTAATGAAAATGAGAAAGAGTGTCGGAGACAAAACAGAGCCCTGGGGAACCCCAGCGTTAATTTTATGAACTGCGGACTTGAAGCCATCCAAAACAACTTGAATTGAATGGTTCGAAAGGTAATTACTAATCCACTGAATAAGAGATGCGTCGATTCCAAATGTACGCATTTTCGACAAGAGAGCTTGGTGCCAAACTCTGTCAAATGCTTTTGAACTATCAAGCGCAACAATCTTGCTTTCACCTAGAAGATGCAAGGAATGATTCCACTTGTCAGTGAGATATGCAATCAAATCACCAGTGGACCGTTAGCTACGAAAACCGTATTGCCCGTCATTAAGAAGTTTTCGTGTTTCAAGATATTTCATAAGCTGATAAATAATCAGCGTTTCCATGACCTTAGAAAGAAGGGAAGTAAGTGCAATTGGACGATAGCTAGAGGGAGAAGAAGAATCGCCTTTTTAGGGACGGGCTAGACAAATGCTGTGTTCCATCTACTCGGAAAGAGACCTGAGGAGTAGTACCGATGAAAAAGCTTACACAATGGTTTTGCCAGCGCGGAAGAACACCTCTTCAGAACAATCGGGGATATTCCATCTGGAATTTAAATTTTATTTGCAGGTTTGTAATGATGGCATCTATTATTTTATTACCATATTGGCCATTATAGGCTTGATAGAGATGAGTCAAACCTTCAGGAAAAAAGAGTGAAATGGCCTCATGGACCTTTTGAGGTCAATTGTAGGAGAGGCATCTTCTAGAAACACTGAATTGGATCCAATTTTTCCCCCGATAATTGAGGTGGTGAAGCCAATTATAACTGTATATGAATAAATTTGTTCGGATTAATGGAGAATGTCCCTCTGGCAGAGCTGCAAGGTATGACATTCTAACAAACGGCTCTCCTGTTCATTGAAGAAGATCAGTATAGGCCAGTTTTAGAGGACTACATTTCAAAATCGATGGATTGGAAGGAGTCCATTGCTTGGCCAACAAGATGCCCTGATCTCCCACCAATGTGTTTTTATGCGTAGGGGTCCCATGAAAAGACTCGTTTTCGACCTTTTACCAATCCCCACCCGCGAAGAATTAGAAACGCAGCTAAAGAAACCTCTCTAATAGAATCATTGGAAGTTAATTGCGTCACAGAATGCGAATATCTGTTAGAAATCGGGGCTCATAAATTTATAAATAAAAGCAAGATTTATAAAAAAAAAACCCAAAAAGTTAGATACCCAATCCCACAGGGTTACCCTTAGGCGACTTTAGTAGCCTTTTGTTGATCTTTTTTTACACTGGGCGACCTTTCAAAAATGGCGACCTTTTTAAAATATTTTATATGTGCGACATTTTTTTCCATGCTTAAAACAATTAATAACGAGTTTCCTGAACGCAACTTTTTTTCTATGCTTAAGAAATTAATATATGTAATATTGAAGAGTCTTGGCATAAAATTGGTAAATTGAAAAATAATTTGGGCGAATACCTATTTCCCGATCTATATGACTTCGTGTCCATAATTTTAACATTACGACACAGCAGCGTTTGCGCTGAGCGAGTTTTTTCCAAATTAAGCCTCATGAAAACCAGATTAACAAACCGTTTACAAAGGGAAACGTGTGAAAATATGCTAGCTTCCACAAATCTTATTGATGACTGTGATATAAGTGAGTGGATTCCTGAAAACAGTCTCATTAAAAAGTATGGAGAAACTATTTCAAAAAAATAAAAGATACATGTGCGACTTTTTTTTCATTTCAATTACGACTTTTTGTTAAAAAATTCGACTTTTTCAAAAAAATTAATACGACTTTTTTTGGTAATGCGACCTTTTTTGCGACTTTTTAAAAATTCCCGGAGGTAACCCTGCCCAATTAACCCCTGTTAAGCTTCAAATTGCCAAATCTCAAAAATGACAATCTTCTTCCATAAACAAGTGGGAAAATGCAACCGTATGCAATAGCTTCAGTCCGTCTGCGACGGATTGCAAAATACCCCACCCTACAAAAAATAAAACTATTAGGATGTAAAAATATAACTGGCGGGATGTAAAAATATAACTGTTGAATGCCTTACGCTAGGTGGTTGCAAACATTTTGGACTAAAACCCCGTCATTTTAACTAAAAAAATTTAAAGCTATTTTTAAAGCCACGGCCACAAAAATGGGTGGAGACATATAACCGGTGATTTTTTAAGAAGTTGAGAACTTTTAAAAAAAAAAAAAAACACAAAAAATTCGAAAAAATTAATGAAATATTTATTTGAATCGATAGTTTGAACCTTGCAATTTAATGTTTAAAGATAATTTCATGCAAATGTTGACCGCGGCTGCGTCTCAGGTAGCCCATCCGCTGAGTCCAATTTTGGCATACTCTTTCACACATATCGGCCGGTATCTCACGAATGAATGCATGGATGTTGGCTTCCAGTGCGTCAATCAAAGCGGGCTTGTCCCTATAGACATTAGCCTTGACATACCGCCACAAAAAATAATCTAATGGTGTCAAATCGCACGATCTAGGCGGCCAATTGACCGGCCCGAAACGTGAAATTAACTGTTCACCAAACTCGCCTCGCAATTGCGCCATTGTTTCGCGTGCTGTGTGGCATGTGGCACCGTCTTGTTGAAACCACATATCATGCAAGTCAAGAACTTCCATTTCGGGCAAAAAAAAGTTTGTTATCATCGCTCGGTAGCGTTCACCATTGACAGTAACGATGCGATTCGCATCATCTTTGAAGAAATATGGCCCAATAATGCCGCCGGCCCATAAACCGCACCAAACAGTGGCTTTTTCGGGATGCATTGGTAGCTGTTGCAATGCTTCTAGCTGATCTTCACTAGAAATGCGGCAATTTTGCTTATTTACGTGCCCATTCAACCAAAAATGAGCCTCATCGCTGAACACAATTTTTCGATAAAAAAGCGGATCCTCGGCCAGCTTTCCAAGAGCCCGTTCACCAAAAATTCGGCGTTGTGGTAGGTCGGCTGGCTTTAGTTCTTGCACCAGCTGCATTTTAAACGGCCCAAATCCTTCCGCAAAATTTTCCACGTAGTGCTGTAACAAAGGCCTAACTGCTGGGAACGGCGCCGAATCGACATTTCGCGGTCTTCTGTCACACTAGCTGATACGGCCGCAATATTTTCTTCACTACGCACAGTACGTAAACGTGTTGGTGGTTTAATGTCCAATAAAGTAAATTTGGTGCGAAATTTGGTCACAATCTTCCGAATAGACTGCTCAGAAGGTCGAGAATGCCGACCATAAAATGGAAGCAGCGCGCGATGAACATTTCGAACCGAGCACGAATTTTGATAGTAAAATTCAATAATTTGCAAGCGTTGTTCATTTGTAAGACGATCCATGGTTAAATTGCAAACCAAACTGAAGCTGTTTGACAGTGACACAAGGTACTAAACACACGTCCGCTGTCAAAACCAGTGTTGCCAAAACCAAACCAGCTAAAAAATCACCCTTTATAATATATACAAAAAGTTAGAAAAAGCTAATAGCTGTTATACTTTTGTAATATAATTTTTTGCCAATTAACTTTTTTTTTTAAAATGCTATAAAAAAACTACTGAATATTTTCTCAGATTTCTTTTTTTATTTAAAAGTAATGGCAGAAATTTGAAAAAAAATTTCATTCAAATGGCTGCCTCGGCTGGCCATGCAGTAGCCTACACGATCGGTCCAATTTTTAAGCACATTATCGATTGTGTGCAGCTGTATTTCACCAATAGCATCCCGAATATTATCCTTTAATCGGGATGCGTCGATTGTCTCTGGCTTGTTGGCGTAGCACTTATTTTTTACGGCACCCCACAAATAATAGTCCAACGGTGTCAAATCGCAACTCCGAGGTGGCCTAACGACATCAGCTCTGGGGCTGATAATGCGATCTTCAAAAATAAGGCGCAAAACATCGAGTGTAGCTTCGGCTGTGTGGCACGTAGCGCCGTCCTGTTAAAAAAATTTTTTGCCGATATCCTCCTCTTCAATTTTTGTGAACAAAAATTCGTTCAACATGGCCCGATAACGATCGCTATGGACTGTAACGGCCACTCCTTGCTCATTTTCAAAGAAATATGGCCCAATTATGCCTCTGGACCAAAATCCGCACCAAACAGTGACTCAATGTTTCCGCACCAAACAGCTTTTCAATGTATGCGTACGGGTTTTCTGTGCTGCCCCAAATAAGACAATTTTGCTTGTTTACATACCCGCCAAGATCAAAATGAGCTTCATTTGAAAAGATTTTTTTTTGGCAAAATCGGCATCTTCTCTAAGTCGATCGCAGGCCCGTTTAGCGAAGCGAAAACGCATTGGATGGTCAGTTGGCTTCAACTCCTGAACCAATTGGACTTTGTATGGCGTCATACCAAGGTCTTTGTGCCAAATTCGTCTTAATGATGTCTCCGAAATGTTCAATTGTTGAGAACGACAGTGAATTGATATTGATGGTGCTTCACGCACACTTTCTACCACAGCAGCAATTTTCTTGGTTGTACGCACTGTTTTTGGCTTTTCACACTTTGGTTTATCGATGAGGATGCCAGTTTCTTTCACTTTTTTCACAATATAACGAACATACGCAGCTGACGGTGCTTCTCTTCTTCGAAAATCCGTACGCAATTTTCGCACACATTCTGCAACATAACATTACCTTGATTTTCAAAGTAATGTCACAATATTTCCCAGCGTTGTTCAAGCGTATACACAACCATATTCGTTCAGCGGAAGGATAAAACTGATTATCTGTCAAATCAGACATGAGCTAAGTGTTACCATTCAAGAAATAAGCACTAGTTGAAAAATAAAGGTTAGATGGCGGACCATTTATATTTATTGAAAAACAGTCATTTTAAGTTAAAACTTCTTAAAAAGTGAGCGTTTTTTTCTGCTGCCTCAAAGACAATTACAAAGCAGTGTCACATAACTACCAAAAATCAGTGGGCTAGCCCCATTTAACTAAAATGTGAAAAAAGTATTTTTTTGAATTAGAGATGGTAGCACATACAAGTCTTTAGTGGGCGTGTTTGTGGGCGAATACAACTTATTTTCAAACTTGATCTGGTCCAATGAAGTTCCAGTCCATTTACTAATTTTAGCTCTCTAGCTTAAAATTTAAGGCCGAAAAGTTGTATACATACGGACGGACGGAGATGGCTTTATTGATTCTCCTGTCGGTCTTTTAAAAAGGAGCACGCCCACATGGGGCCGTTTTTCGATTTTTTTGATGTGCCAATCTCAAAACACTTAAGCAAACATACCTACTGCATAGAAAATTTCAGCGTCCTCCGACAGTCTTGATTTTTCGTGCTAGCAAGTAAAGTGGGCGTGTCAGTGCGTGGATTTCAAAAATTTTTACACTTGTACTGCTTTGGGACCTAAAAAGCTCAGATATGAGGTTTCAAGTTTCTAGCTCAAAATTTAGGACCAACAAACTACCGACAGACAGAGAGACGAACGCACATATTGTCTCATTTGACTCACAATCTCGATTACTATGCCCTTAAGGCCTTGAGGGTCTACGGTGATTATTTATCTATGCAGCTTAATATAGTTACCTCCTATCCTACGGCATCGGGTATAAAGAAGTATTTTAATAAAAGTATTCTTTTTAAGGTTAAGAAGGGAGACAGAGAAGAGTAACAAATGCACTATCCTACAAGATAGGGTTTAGAAAAGTGTTTTAAGTAAGAAAACTAAAAAAGTAAGAAAACAATTTTTTTATTTTTTCTTAGTGTGCTCTTTTTTTTAAATAATTTAGGAAAAAGCTAATAATTTCTTTCCGTAATGTTAGGTACTACTTATTACGAGTAATGATGATGTGTCTAACAGACAAAAATTAAAAATTAACAGAATCGGATTAGCATTTGTTTACTTATTTTTAATTGGCCAAAACCGTGGTCGTCTGAAAAAATTTTAAATCTCAAAAAACTCAAAAACCATAACAAAATCTATTATTTTAGTTTCCAAAAATTTACCATACGCAATTAACTATTGCTAGTCAATGCGCATATGTGGTTTTTAGGGTTTATTGATCTAAAACTAAGAAAAGATCAAATGTGGTTTTTACCCTAGTAATTAAGCCACCGTCTGTTTCGCACGCAATCTTGGTTTATGCTCATCAGTGGGTAACACCAAGATTGCTTACCCATAGAGACGGTTTTTCGGCTGAAGCTTAAAACATACACTGCAATAATGCAGTGTAAATTATAAGCACTACACGAATGCTCAATTCAAAAATTTTGTTCGTGTAGGAATTTACTGCCGATTTTAAAATCTTTAATTTTTGACCTCAACTATGACCCCTTAACACTAGCATCACCGCGATTTGAGTATACCTCGAACTATCAGAGGGAGTCATTTTGACTCCTCTTAGATTTTGACCTATTTATACACTAGTTTAACTATGCATATATTTTTTCAACATTTTGTAATATTTTGAAATGTTAAAAATAATCATTTTGAAAATAAACTCAAGAAGTCACTTTCATCAATTAATCCTCTAGGAGAGGCTTGTTTAACAACAGACATGTTGCATATAGTGTACAATTTAAAGTCTTCGAGGCTGCCTTAAAATCAATAATGACATATGGTTGCCAGGTATGGGGTTACCAAGAGTATGATGAGGTAGAAAAATTACACCTCAGTCAACTCCCAATTATATGTTGCTCCTAGAAACTGGACTGCCACCCATCTTATTGTTTACGCTAAAAATACATTTCGAATATGTTTCAAAAGTGCTATCTTATGATAATAGTCGCTTTCTCTCGAAAGTTACTTGCTAAACAGGAGGATATATTTATGAGGGCTGGGGTCTCAACCCAATTTTAATCATGCAAGATGGTTCTCTAAGGAAAATGTTTAGCCAACGTTCTTAGGACACTACATGAAAAAATAAGGCCAGATCGAACAGACGAGACCAAAGGTTCCTTACGTAGATCAATGTACCCGAAGCTGTTGTTCAATCTGTGTGGCTTGAAATATTTCTCAGATGAACTTAGCTTACATGAGATCTCGCTTATTCTTCGCCTGAGGGCTTAGCTCCTCGATCTGAATTATAGGCCGTACTTTAGAGAGCAAAATACGCTCTTCTCTTTGTGCAATATTCAGAAACAATTTTTTAAATTGCATAACTATAACGGATTAATATCAGAAAGAAAAACTATAACGGATTCAAATAAAAAAATACTTACTTACTTACTATTTATGCTTACTTATACTCTTTGTATACCCTAGGACCTAGATATACCTGTAAACAATTCAGAGTTAGAAAATCAGCATTTGGAAAATGTATTATCAGATATGTACATAGGTTAGGTTAGGTTCAAGTGGCTGTCGGGTTTGAAGAAACCAACTCACTTAGACCTATGTAGGTCCATTGTGACATCTCGTGGATCTGGAAAAATTGCCTACTCATTGAACTATTTCGAGCTACTAATGAAGCGTAAGAGACGTTTTGGGTCGTACTGAGATCACTAAGTTCATTATAGAAGAAAGCTCCAAGGAGAAGATTTCGGTTTTTAGAGAAAGCGGGGCAGAGAAGGTGGAAGGTTTTTGCAGCTCCTGCAAAAGTCGTTAGAAAAGACACCGAGCCTTGTCGCGTGATTGGCTATCAGACAGTGTCCTGTAATTGACGATTGTAGCACTTATTTGCGATCTATTAAGAGCTTTCAAACTCTTAGAGCCCTTAAGATGTATTTTAGGCCAAATCTGCTCCGTTACTAGACAGGTACTACCACTTGTCCATCAGATACATACATACTTAGTCATTTTTCTGGCCTGAGGCAGTTTCCACACTCGGGGGTAGTTATATGTTATGATCGGGAACATCGTTCAAAAAGTCCAACAGCGCGGATCTTCTTGCAGTGTTTTTGTTATTTGACAGAATTTCGTTGTATTGCAGGTTGAACTGTAGGTCTTATTTCATCTTTTCGTGTGGCTCAGTTGACAAGTTGTTTTTCGTTGTTACTTTCGTCAGTTCACAAGCCAAATAAATCTTGAAGGAACTCGCGTCGCTTTATTTGTTTCCTATTCCCTGTAACTTCCTTGTATAAGACCCAGGCATTGATACCACCAAGATCCAGTGTATTTTGAAAAGAATGAAGGGGCCATCTTTTACATCATGTTTGCGTTGTCTATTTTCTTGCCATTTGATCTACAATATCAACCCAATTTTTTGTCCGTTATATTGCGCTAATGTTTTAGGAGTTTTCTTTGCATTTTCATCATTGTACTTGTACTCAATGGAATCAAGGAATGCCTATTTTGCCCGCATTTTCTTGATGGCTTCCGGTATAAGCATTTGATTTGTGTCCTCCTTTGGCCTTACCCTGTTGAGTGGGGATGGCTACGCAACCTTACCTTACCCATTATTAATAAAACTACTCTAATATCTCACACAGCTGGAAGTGCAATCGCTCCGTAGCCAATGTAGCGATTTGGCAACAAAAATCACCGATCTCACACAAAGACTGCAATCACTACAAGACGAAAAGACTCGCATTGAGAAATCCAACGAAATCCTCCAGGAGTCAGTCAAAGTAGCCCAAAACCAAAAAGATCTCTACTCGGAAGAGCAGGAAAAAATTCAAAACATTCAACAGGCCGAAATCGAGAAGCTGAAAAGTCTTCTCTCATTCCGTGAGCAAGAAGCTGTTGACCGTCTAGCGGCCATCAAACAAAATCAACAGCAAATCGAGAACCTAACCGGCGAACTTGAGCGACTAAAGATGCTCGAGCCAATGGTTGAAGATCTACAGGTGAGTGTTTGCATACTTTGTTTATGCGGTTACGGGCACGCTTACACCAACCCATGCCTACACAAACATTTTTACACCTTGGTTGTCATGCTAGTGTGGTTTATTGTTATTTTTATTTTTTCCTGTGCTAGAAAATATTGTTCCACTTTAGTTGTGTTGTTTTACATTTATGTCGTTTTGGGTATGTATTATACTGGTTCGAAGGATTTATTGAACTTACAATTTCCGTTCATCCTCAGGACGAACTGGAACGTTTTCGACACTCAGCACAATTGGGCAAAAACAATCTTACCACGACCCTAGCTGCTGTGGAAGAAGAGAATCGCCACCTAAAGATGCGCCTTCAAATTGTCGACCAAGCTCGTATGGATACGATACTTTCACTCGGCTCTGATGAGAAGATACAAGCCTTGGTGCAAGAACGTAAACTACTCGAACAGCACTTGGAAGAGGCGCACCTACAGCTGTCGGACATAAAAAGCTCGTGGAGTGGACAAAACCTTGCACTAGAAACGCAAGTAAGTCGTCTGTCTAAACAAGTGGCTGAAGAGACGACCGAAAAGCGAAAAGCCCTCAAGGCAAGAGACGACTATGGCGAAAAAGTCAAACAGTTAGAGTTCGACATGGAAAAGTTGAAGGACGATCTGCAGCAGCGCGATGCGAAAGTGAGTTAATCGATATATGTAAGTAACCACAAGCTCTTAAATAAATTTTTTCCCTTTTAGATCAAGCTCCTAGAAGAAGAAATCGACGAGTTGAATTTGGCACTGAAAGAGAGCCGTGAGGAAGGAGAAGAGGAGATACTGTGTATACGCAATAAAATTGTGAGTATGAACTAGGGTTCCGTGACGATTCCCCTATGACTTATCCCTAAAAAATCACACCTTAACGCTAAAACAACTATCCACCAACAGCATTACGCATTGTTAACTAACCAAAGAATTTTTTTTTTGTTAAATGAGTTAAACGCTTCCCGCTGAAAAATCGAATCCGATTTTTCGTACATTTCTTGTTTCTTATAGTATTTTTGTTTTTCTATTTTTATTGTTTTGTTAGTTAAGTTTTAATGTTTTGGATTCTAATTTAATAAATTCATTTCTGGTTCACTTTGTAATTGTTTTATTTTCTATTTTTAATTAATTCTTGTTTGGGTGGCTGATATCAATGTAATTCGCTTATCAAATATTTGGTGACTAAAATTGCGCTTGGAGCGTAAAACCCATGAACAGATAACAACGGTTGACAAACACTTGGGGCTCGCAAGACATTGATTGATATGGTTGCTTCAGACATGCTTTTATCGCGGAGTAATGAACAAAGAGTTTTTCAGTATATGTGGGTAGGAATTTTGTGGTGAAATATTTTGCATAAGTTTCCCGTAGGGTGGAGTTGAATTTGTTGGATTTTTTTATCATAATATATGGATTTGGTTATATGGTTATATGAAAAAGTAGATAAAAAAGAGTACAACTTTCACATGCCTCTTCTTGGTGACAAGTGCCTGCCAGACATGTACCCCTCGTGGAGCGATTAAGTCGCTTGAAACTTACGAAGAAGAGACTCTTTCAGTTAATTTGCCACTTTGGTTGTGCACCCCTTGGTCACCACCAGATTTGCTCTACTTTAGGTGTTTGGGGCGAGAAATTGGGGCTTCACCCTTAAATCATCACAAATGTTTTTGCTATATTCGCGATTTAAGTGTGAATTGGTGTCAAAAAATATGGAAAAAAAATGCGAAAACTGATTTCGCATGAACTATTCTTGTCCTCGTTTTGTGAGCAATGCACAAATATCAACATCCTTCGTTTCTGAATCCTTTGCATTGAAAAATGAATAATGAATAATTCTTCTTCCAACGCAAATTAATAGCTTTATCAAGTTAATAATAAGTTTTGTTAAAGCAGATTCTTCGAAAAAAGAAAATTTAACGTGGATTTATTTAATGTCAATGTCATTTTAATTAACGTTTAACCCACATTTCCCTTTCTACCAAAAGAACAACTTAATGAACTCCTTTTTTGAGTAAAACAAACCTAAACGCGCTTTCGAGTGTTCTTATATTTAAATTCCGTCCCATTAACCAATGAGCGTGTGCCAGGGTTACTTCCGGGATTTTTCAAAAAGTCGCAAAAAAAAGGTCGCAATACCAAAAAAATTAAATTTTTTTGAAAAAAAAATCGCATTTTTTTAACAAAAAGTCGCAATTGAAATGAAAAGAAAGTCGCCCATCTATCTTTTATTTTTTTAAAATAGTTTCACTATTTTCACTCACTTATTTCACAGTCATCAATGAGATTTGTGGAAGCTAGCATATTTTTATACCTTTCCCTTTGTAAACGGTTTGTTAGTCTGTTTTTCATGAGGGTTAATTTGGAAAAAACTCGCTCACCGCAAGCGCTCCTGTGTGGTAATGTTAAAATTATGGACACGAAGTCATATAGATCGGGAAATAGGTGTTCACCCAAATTATTTTTCAATTTACCAATTTTATGTCAAAACTCTTTAATATTATATTAATTTCTTAAGAATGGAAAACAAGTTACGTTCAGGAAACTGGTTATTAATTGTCTTAAGCATGGAAAAAAAGTCGCACTTATAAAATAATTTAGTCGCCATTTTTAAAAGGTCGCCGCATTAGTCGCAAAGTGTAAAAAAGGTCGGCAAAAGGCGATTTAAGTCGCCTAAGGGTAACCCTGACGTGTGCGGTGATGTGCCCTGCCCATTCTCACTCGTTTTCGCGTGCGGTTAAAACAAACATTCACGCTCGCGGCATGGGACTTTGGAAAGGGCGCATGATAAACGCACTCGTGACCATGGGCGGTATTGAAAACAGTGGCGCACGCTCGCGCACATTACTTTTTGGAAACTGTTCACGGGCGCGAGCGACTTATGAGACGTGAGTAGTTTAATGTGCGCACTTGAGTGTGCGTTTCCGTACCCCGCTTCTTAACTCAAATTACATGCATTAAAACATCTTTCTGACTCTGAGTTAAGACATTTTATATTAATTTATAAAAAATGTAACCCTTCGCTTCGGTTAATAAGAGGGGATGAAACTATCTCTAATTATGGGTTTACCCATTTTAAGAGCTACCGGGAAACGCGATGGAATTTTCTCTGTTTTAATTTTTTTTTTTGCTGATTAGGAATTTACGGGCTTTTTTTTCTCGAGACCAGAGCTTCGCCCTTAAATCAACAAAAAAGCACCCATTTTCAAAAGGGACAAGCAAAAAACGAAATTGCGTTCAGGATTCACAGGTAAATGAAGGTGACTGTTTTAAGCATCCGAATTAATTGAATTGAATGGGACAATTCAATTTTTACCAGATTTAACTATCCAGAGCACTATTGATAATGATCCTAACGAACAGGAATATTAACAAATGGATTGTTCAATTATTCTACTATCACAAAATTTGGATCTCTGCACTCGTATGATGGGTGATTTTATTAATCCGACCAAAAATGTGTGACCAGCAACCCAAAAAACCTGTAATAGAGAAAATTTCATCTCGTTAAAAAGGCCAAACTTATATTAAGGGGAAGTTACAACTCCCTTTTATTTACCGTAGGGTTACATTTTTTATATATAAATTATTATTATTAAATGTTCAACTAAGAATCAGAAGAACAGATCTTTTACATGATTGAAGTAAAAAAGTTTAAATATAGAAAAATGCCCCTTTTAGCAGTACTTACCCTCCCCCCCTTATTTAACCCGAGTGTGGTTTAACTTGATTTTACATCTAAAGTAATACTTTTATTATTTTTTTTGTAATACATACTTTTCATCCTCTTAATTTAACCCGAATGTTGAAATTATTATAAAATATTACTCAATGTTCAAATTAAAGGTAAAACCATATTTTTTTGACATCAATTAACACTCAAAGTCCCCTATTTATGCCGATGTATTGTAATGTGACGAAAACGAAAGCAAAGATTGTTTTTGAAGCTACCTTTACTTAAAGCTCTTTTGACCTGGTTTTTATTATGTTCATAAAATAATAAAGGCCCCTAGCGGGCCTCACTGCCAATGGGGAATTCAATAGAGCATTTCGCCAAAATGTCACTTCGGCACTTGGTATGAAAACAATTATCTTTATCTCGTTCGCGGACAATGCAACCATTTCATTATTTTCATGCCAAGTGAACAGATTTCGCCAAAGGTTAGAACGAGTGGTGCAAGCGACATAGTTACGCGAAAAACTCTATTGGGAAGGCTTCTGCAACATACCACCAGTACCAACAGCAGCACAGATCAGGATACCTTTTTTGTCGCACGTTTTTTAGGAGCGGAGACACCATCTAGCAGTCCATGTATATTATGTCAATGATGGCACTGTATTCAATGGTAGCACTGGCGCACTAAAATGCCACGAAGATTTTGTAGGGGTAGAAAGTCCAGTGCTGGAAAATTTCAGCTATGCGATGGAATTCCGCAGGGTCACAGTCCGGTGCGCCATTTGGTGACCGATGAAAAATCTAATATTTATATATTTATATATATATATAATAAGAGTTTTTGACAAACAGCTGATCTACTGATCGCAGTGAAAAGTGCGAGTTGAAACACTAATCACAAAACATAAGATGATTTCACATTGAGAAAAAAACAGTAGGTACATCTACTGCGTTGCTCGTCACTGGCTTCCAAACAAAACAGATTGCTGATCTGTGATTGGCCAGCACAGATTGTTGTGTAAACAAACGGGCTTTTTTTACATGCATGCAAAGTGACAGTTTGCATTTTTTTTTGATTCACCTGGCCTCTTTCCTTTATTTTAGATGGAAAATAGCATTTGTTTAGCCCATCCAAAGAAAAGCGAATCTTCCTCTACAAACAATGACCTACGGCTTGTACTAACGTCCTTCTTTGTAAGCAAAAAGAGAAATTAAATAACTTGGATTTACTGGTGATCTGACGGCTTAAGTCTTGGGTGGAAATGGCTAAGGTGATCTCTGACAAGTGATGTCATAAATCACAAAAATTCGTCTGCGTAAACTGTGATCATGCCAATTTTCTTGTGACAGTTCCCGATCAATCACCATCAAAATCAGCTGGTCACCAGTTTTTAAACTTTCTGGTATGGCCTTTTCGGTTGGTCGTCCGGGAACGTCCGGGAGACTTCTGGACTCTCCTGAAACTCGTTTGACAGTCCCTCTTCTGGATAGAAGAGAAATTTGCTTCTAGTTTTGAATCCAGAATCAAAACCAGAAGCACGCACACAATAATACATGTGTCAATGTCAAGTTGGATAAATGTCATTTGTCCCCTGTAGAATAGCTTTTGCTTCACAAATACAACGCTAGATACATAAATACAACCACAATCCGGAAAAGAACACCCTGATCCGAGATCGCCAACCGAAAAGGCTCGTAAGTTGGTGTTTTTGCCTACTCTCAGGCTGACTTTCTGCATGTACGAATAAAATTCAGTGTTCTTACATCACAGGATAATAAATAAAGCAACAATTCGGAACAATATTTTTGTGATCATTTTACGTAGACGGATTATTTTGTTCGATCACATTGACTGTCACAAAATGTGAAAATCACAGATCACCATAGCCGAGTCCACCCCTTATCTTCCCTAAAGTGCATTTTCCCTTGCATCTTCTTGGTGACAGCTTTGCATCTTCTTCGTGTAAAAGGCGCTTGACATTTTTAAAGACTTTGACTAAAAGCATTAACCTGACAGGTACAGAAACTTTGACATGGATTCTTTGTGTGCGGTTAACAAACTGAAGCGCTTTAAGGAGACTAACTGATTCCGCACTAAGTATCGTTTATCCTTTTGCAACAAGTGGCAATATCGGCTGGTTTTCAACCGCTCCTTGCATCGTCTTGGTGTAAAAAAGACTGTTACGCTTGACATTTAAAAGAGTTTGATTGAAAGCATTAATCTAACAGTCACAGAAACTTTGACATTGGTTCTTTGTACGCGGTAAGCAAACTGAAGCGATTTAACGGGACTACTAACTGATTCCGCACTAAGTATCGTTAAGCCTTTCGCAACAAGTCGCAATCTTGGAGGGTTTTCGAGATTGCCAGGGGCAAAAACATTTAATATTGATGTTTTTAGGTTTTGAACGTTCGGTGATGGGCAGTAGCTGGAAACCCTGCGAGAGAGACATTATGCAAAGTACAATAGAGCCGCACTCGGATGAATCAAATCTTACTCAGTCATCTTTATCCACCTTTGTCCACCCTGCTCGAGGCAGGGTGGACCGCTCATCATAGATATATTAAAACACCGATTGGTATGGCAAATTAGAAGTTATAACTCCCTTTGTCTTTAAATGATCAGAGGTAATAGCGGAACCGACACATAGACACTTCTGAAAAATTCCCCTGTTCGTCCATAAATCCTAATATATTAATGGACACCATAGGGCTTTTTTATATACTATATACTCGCTCGCCTACGTACTTTTTAACGTCCTGTGTTTTGTTTTCGGGCAACAGGATACCCTTGAGCAGGAAAAGCTCGATCTAAGAACCCGCCTCGCAGCCGCCGAAGAACGTTTTACAGAATACGCAGAAAATTCGGAACAAATCTCAACAACTCTGCGACAGCAAAATACCCATCTACAAGAGCAATTAAGAGAAATAACCAACTGCCTGGAAATAGAGAAAGACGAGAAACTAACTGCGCTACTGCGCAACGCAGAAATTTCCCAAAGTGAAGAGATTCTCAAAAAAGAACTTCGCATCGAGCGGGACGAGTCCAGTGAGCTTCAAGAAAAAACCGACGAGCTACAGATGGAACTGAAAGGAAAGAATCTCGAGATCTCAAAGCTGAAGACACAAGTTAGTGAGCAACAATCTGTGATTCAAAAACAAGAAGAAAAACTGACGCATATCGATGATGTGAACACGGAATTAAACGAAAAAAATAAGGTAAGTAATTTGCAAAGAAAAAAACTTTAAGAAAGTAAGACCAAGATTTATTTTTCAGACGATAAAAAATCTTAATCAGCGTCTAGCCGATATAAAGAAAACAGTTCAAAGAGAAATGCGTGGCAGCACCGGTAGCAACAAGTCTTTCGATAACGGAAACACTTTTGATTCGCATACCGGAAATGGCATTTATCCACATTCGACTACGACACAAGATGGCGGCATTGTAATGGATGAAGTTAATTTCAAATATTTAAAACATGTGATTGTCAAATTTCTGACCAGCAGAGAGGTAAGTTTTTCTTTTCCCACACATATGAGTGACAACTCGAAGAATTTAAAAAAAACTTTGTTTCGGGGAAAACTATTTGAACTTCGATCGAAAGGTTTTTTTTAAATCCATCGTTGGGCGCCATTTATTACCGTTTTTATATTCCATTAGGTTGAAGCACGCCATCTCATCCGAGCAGTTGCTACTCTACTTAAACTAAGTAAAGAAGAGGAAAAGCTCCTTCACGATACATTGAACTGGAAAATGAGTTGGTTTGGTTCAAAGCCCGATCATGGAACTGGTCAAAGAGCATTCTCCATACCACCAAGTTAATATTGATACAAAAATTGTACACCATCGTTTTCCTATTGTGTTTTTTACATGTATATTTATACATTAAAACTAACCAATAATTATATAAAGACAGCTTTACTCTATCAATGATATCACATCAAATAAAATTTTTAACAGGAATGTTATTTCAATCCAAACAAAAGTCATTAGTAAAAGTATCAGGCATTATTATAATGTTAGAGCGTTGATATTGTGTGTTCCAGTTGAATTCATTTGGTAGCTGACAATAAATCAATACAAAAATAAAACATTCAATCGTTTTGCAAAAACAAAATCCATATCCAATGAAATCAAAACAAATATTAAAATCTAATGCATTCATATAGCATTTACTTGAAATATATACAAACTTACCGGAAATGTAGTCGAATTCAAATGAATACAAATGAAAATACTTCTAAACACTCCACTTAGCAATTAAATTCGATCATACTTTTTTTGTAGTTTTAATGCCTAGTATAGTTTTGTTGTTAATATTATTTTATTAGGTAAGATTAAGTTGATTGTTTCTAGTTTTTTTGTTTTGTTTTGTTTTTCATAAGCGTTAACTTGTACCTATTGAGTTAGAAAATAAACCAAAAAATAAAATGAAAAAAATTTGTTATAAAAGTTATTTCGCATTTTCGATGACTTTGCTCCCATCGACCCATGAATCATGATTTATAAAAACTTTAGATATCCAATAAAGTGTGTAATTTTTCTGAAAGAATTTTGATACAGGTCCAGCACGGGTAAAGGAAACACTCATATAAGAAAAAATGCTTGTTTTGTTTGCAAAACTTGGGCGACGGTCCTGGAGGCATCGATTTTATCAACTAACTGCTGCGTTTCTTCATTCTTCCTCATTGTAGCACAGTGAGGAACGCTTGCTTGTCTCCATGGAAAAATGCACTGTCGTTGTGGGTGTCCCAGATTGTTACAATTCCAGTTTCTCAATTGTCCCCCAGCGGTATTCGTGTTTTATCTTTCGATGTCAATGCGTTGACAAGAGCACTTTAGACCAGCCATTTTCCTGATGCGATGGCTACCTCGCGAAGCTTGGTCTACAGCTTCGATTGGGCTAATGGGCTTATGCTTGCGACAGGGCAAAAGCTAGTGCTTCAGCGAGAGTATTTTTACCTGCCATTCTCACAGCTGTTTGTAGCTTTCCACGCGTAATGGAATTAGTAAACGCATGAGTTGTCATCTCGCTTATTATCTCCCTGCTGGTGTTGGGATAGGAAAAATTCGCCAATCGGTCGATGTTGGCTTGTAACTGTTGAAGCGTCTCACCCCTGTCTGAACCCTTTAGCGCAACTGGACCCGATAAACTTGCTGCATGTGGTCATACCGAACCTTATTTCGATGGCCTTTGCGATGGCATCATAATCCTTTTCCTCTGAGCGCAAGCCTGAGAGCAATAATTGACTTGTCTTCATTGTCCCAGCTGTTCGTCATCGCGGCACTTCGATCTGCCCCTTATAAATCGGCCATGATGTTCGGCTATCGAACACAAGTGAAGGTGACTGCATTTCTTTGTGTCGTAGGTTCGCGTTCGAGTATTCGCGAACTTTCTGCTTCTTGACGCATTTGAGCTCGCATCGAATTTCGCTTCGAATTTTCGATCTCTTGTATTGACTCGATTTGGTCTTTAAACATCGCCCCTGAGCATGTAGTTTCGTCTCGAATTTAACTTCCAGACTTTCGAGTTACTTCTCTAGAGAATTCTTTTGTTCTTTAAAAGCATTTTTTGCTTTTTTCTGGCCGTTCTCCAGCGTTTCGAGAAATTTATTTTTTTCTTCGAGAGCATTCTTTTGGCTGTCTTCTCTCCATCTTCTCGGATTTTTCCAACAGAAATGCATGAACGCGGGAATTTTCTTCTTGAATATCGAACAGCAGCGTGTTGCGATCTCCCTCTCCACCTTCATCAATAATAGCTTCCTGGAAGCGGAGCAATAATTCCCTTTTAAGCTGTAGTTTTCTTTTACCCAATTCTGCTTTCAACTTAGCTATTGTCAATACTGTAATGTTTTCGGCCTGGGGTTCGTCGAATAAAACTCAATTTCACTTTTGAAATCACACAATGAAACACTTTATTTATCAAACAAACTTATTTAAACTCAGATCACACTGTTATTCAACTTTACTATTTAGAATTCAACACTTTATTTCAACTCAATCACTTTTTACTTTATTACCGATTTTCACAAGTCCACGTTTAAAATATAACTGTCCCGTACGAGCCTGTCACCCGTGTATTTATACAAAATTAAGCACCTTCTAGTATGTTCCATACCCCCTTTGGTAATTTTCCATTGGTACTCCTCCGCTGAATTCCAAGGAGGGGAAATCGAAATTCGAACTTCGAATATGACAGCTGCTTTCAGATGACTGGAATGACAGTTGGGTATGTTCGTTTAGTGAATCGAGCAGGTGCGTTTCTAGAGTGAATCGATGGGTGCATTCAGGGACTCCTGCGAGTTGTTTTATTTCTTGTCGCCACATAACATTGCCCCCCTCTTAGTTTTGTTCGTCCCGAACAAGTACGTCATCGTTGCTTCCGTGGTAGCGATGTGGGCGATCAACATGGACAACTTTCATCTTCGCTCTTGGTCCTCTTTGGATTCGGAATACGACATCATTAATTCGCGTTACAACTTGGTAGGGACCATCCCAGTCCTTCTGAAGCTTTGGCGATCTTCCCTTTTTACGATGTGGGTTGTAGAGCCATACCAGATCTCCCTCGTTGAACTCGGGTGCCGTTGCTCGCGCATCGTATCTCGTCTTCATGCGGTCGCTTGCAACTCTTATATTGCTTCTGGTTCTCTGGTGGATATCATTAATCCTTTCTCTAAGGTCAACCACGTAGTCCTCCTCCCATGTTGGTTCTTCAATGGGAAATCCGAATTTAAGCTCACTGGGTAGCCTGGCAGTTCGGCCAAATAAAACTTCAGATGGAGTATATCCAGTTGTACTGTGAATAGCATTCCGGTAGGCCATAAGGAATAAAGGTATTCGCCGATCCCAATCCGAAGTTTCTTCCTTGGTCGGAATGTGATTCCATTGGCACTCCAAACCTGCACACCCAGTGGTCCACTATCTGATCGACAACGGTTTTCGCTTCTTGATTTGGGATCGCAAATGCCTCGGGCCACTTCCTGAAGTAATCGGCAATAACCAGGATGTAACGATTACCGCTTTCAGTTTCTGGAAACGGTCCTGCGATGTCGACGGCGATCCTTTTAAAGTGAGCACCCCATTGTACTGGTGCATTTTACCCCTGGTTTTGACTTTGGGTCCCTTACTAGCAGCACAAGTAGAACACTTCCGACACCAGCTCTCAACGTCGCTTCTTGCACTCAGCCAATAAAAACGTTCCCGTACTTTTTCCAGGGTTTTGTTGATGCCCAAGTGCCCACCAGACACTCCATCGTGCATTTCCCGTAGAATCTCCTGGACTTACGACCGTGGAACCACAAGCTGCATCTTAAAGGATTTTCCATCCGGCATTTCCCATTTTCTTCCATCTTGTACATGGAGAGAGTCCCACTGCGCCCAATATGACTTTAATGTGGGACTTCTGTCGGATATATCCCTTGCGCTCGGTTTCTCCATAGATTCCTTCCATGCAAGGATTGGCTCAATGTCAGGGTCTTCTTGTTGTGCGTTGCGAAGTTCCTCAGTACTCCAGCCTTCTGCAGGTTCGGCTTTTACTCGCTGGACAGTACATTCGTCCTTTTCCTCCTGTCGCACGCAATGCTTACATTTGGGCTCACATGGTCTCCGGGATAATGCGTCCGCGTTGCAATGCAGTCTTCCTTTGCGATGTTGTATCTCGAAGTCATAAGCCTGCAATCGCTCGATCCATCTTGCGACTTGGCCCTCAGGATTTTTAAACTGCAGTAACCATTTGATCCTGCCATCGTCACCTGAAAAAAAAAAGACTTGTTCTTTTCACGGTCCCCACCTCCGCGAGGGTTTGACAAGCCCTCCGAGAGTATTAATTGTCTTGAAAAACTTCTCAATGTGCCGTTCGGATTCAGCAAAAAATTGTAGGTCCCCTTGTATGTAAAGAAATTAACACACCAGCATACATTGTTGAGAAGTTGGCCCTGGTTCACCTCGAGCTGTTGCGCCACTCTATTTAGTAACCATTTGAGCGCGGCGTGGTCGGTACGCAAGATGAACTTCTGGCCGCTCAGGTACTTCTGGAAATGTTTCGTCGCCAGTATTAAAGCAAGGAGTTCTCGCCTGGTAACACAATAATTTCTCTCTGGTCGGGTAAGCATTTTGCTGAAGTATGCTACGACTTTCTCCTGCCCATCGTGTAACTGCGACAATACTGCGCCAACACAAGGCAGGTTTTCCAAGTCAGACCATGTAGGACACGTTCCATAAGACGCTCAAAGGTGGCCGGAGCGTTACACAGACCAAATGGCATTACTGTAAACTGCCATAGTCCATTGCCAGTTGTGAAAGCGGTCTTCTCTTTGTCTTCTGGATGGATCTGTACCTGCTAGTAGCCACTTTTCAGGTCAAGGGTGGAAAACCATTTCGCTCCAGAGAGTGTGGCCAGTGTGTCATCGATTCGAGGTAAAGGGTAGCTGTCCTTCTTTGTGACATCGTTAAGCCTCCGGTAATCCACGCGTACTGCTGTCCTTCTTTTTCACCAGTACAACAGGCGACGCCCACGGACTTTTCGAGCTTTCGATCAAACCTTCTCTTTCCATGGTCGATATCATCTCGGCGGCCTCGTCCTGTTTAGCCAACGGAAGTCGTCTGGCAGGTTGGCGGATTGGTCTAGCATCTCCGGTGTCTATGCGGTGTTGTACTAAGTGTGTTCGACCATAGTCTCCATCCTGTGAGGCAAATATATCAGCAAACTCGCCAATGAGATTTTCCGCTATGGTTTGCTGCTCCTGATTTAGCTCACAGTCTCCGAGTATAGTCTTACATACCTCGGCCAATTTAGATGGAGAGACAGGACTTGCAGGCTCACTCTCAGCTATTGTCGAAATGGCTGCAACGGGCACACATCTTCCGATCACCTCTCCTTTTCTGAGCTTAACGGTGCGCTTATTTGGGTTCATCAGTCTTACCGGCACCATGTTATCCCTGGGCTCTGCAAGAATTTTTCCCACGACGTAACTTTTAAATTCACTTTTGTTATCTGGCTCGATGAGATAGAATCGGTGGTTCCCAGGATCACACTCCAAACGTTTTCAAAGAACTGTCTCTGAAGAGGGCCGCAGAACTTCATCGCCTCCCAGTATTGCTCGAAGATTCACAGCGTTGTCGTTTCCGTATACCATAGGGATCTCGACGGTTCGATATCTTAGCACCTGCATTCGAAGGTCAAGAATTACCTCGTGTGCCTTTATGAAGTCCACTCCAATGATGCATTCGTCGCATATGTCGGCAACCAAGAATGCATGTGAGAAGGTCAATCCCTCTAGTTGTGTCTGTAGCTGCACCTTACCGTATACTTTGGCCGCTACTCCTGTAGCTGTCTTCAGACTGTAGCAGCTGGTGTTTTGTAGCCAGGACGTCTGAACAAGGTCTCTTCGGATGGGGGAGGCCGTGGCACCTGTGTCGATAGTGGCCACACATTTTCTGTTGCCAATAATTGCCTTCACTGTAAGACTCCTGTTGCAGCGTTTTGTTTGCGAGACTTAGATGATGGTCCTGGGGGCGTCGATTCCATCAACCAACTTCTGCCCCGCGAAGTTGTATTATCTCTATATACTATTATCTCCCTGCTGGTGTTGGGATAAGACAAATTCGCTAATCGCTCGATGTCGGCTTGCAACTGTTGAAGCGTCTCACCCCTTGTCTGAACTCTTCGGCGCAACTGGACCCGGTAAACTTGTTGCATGTGGTCGTCGCCGAACCTCATCTCGATGGCCTTCACCATGGCATCATAATCTTTTTGTTTTTCTTCAGGGATGGTCTGCAGCAGTTCGGCAGCTGTTCCTCTGAGCGCAAGCGTGAGAGCAATCGATTTATCTTCGTTGTCCCAGTTGTTTGTCAATGCTGCAGCTTCGAATTGTCTCTTATAAATCGGCCACGATGTTTGGCCATCGAAGACAGGCGGCTGCATTTCTTTGCGTCGTGGACCGTCGGGCAAATATTCTCGCACTTTCTGTTTCTTAACCAACACCAGCTTCTTAGCCAGTTGTTCTACTTCCGATTTGACTTCAGTGAATTTTTCCTCCACGCTTTCAATTCTTTGATCTAATGCCTGGAACTTTTCCTCAAAAAACGCATTCTGGGAATCAAGTTTGCTTTCTAGAGCTTTCTTCTGCTCATCGAACTTAGTATCTAGCTTTTCATCAAGAGCGTACTTTTGTTCTTTTTGGCCGCTCTCCAGCTTCTCGAATTTGTCTTCGAGAGCGTTCTTTTGTTCTTCGAAAGCATTCTTTTGTTCTTTTTGGCCGCTCTCCAGCTTCTCGAATTTGTCTTCGAGAGTGTTCTTCAGTTCTTCGAGAGCATTCTTTTGGCTACTCTCCATCTTTTCGAATTTCTTCAGAAGCAACTTCATGAAAGCGGGCATTTCATCGGCAGTACTTACTGTGCTTTGTTGCTGTTCTTCTTGAGCTTCGAACAGCATCGTGTCTGGGTGTCCACCTTCCTCGGTAATAGCGTCCTGGAGTCGGAGCAACAATTCCCTTTTAAGCCCCGAAGTCTGGAGGTTTCTTTTACCTAATTCTGTTTTTAACTCAGCTGTTGTCAATTGTTCAATTTTTCGACCCATTTTCAATTGTCTTCACACAATTTTCATAACACAATCAGTTTATGTTTTATATCTGTTCCAGAAAATTCACTCGGAAATAAACAAATCACTGACACCGTTTTTATAACTTCGCACAATCAGTTTCAATATATCCAGAATATTCCACCTCAAATTTGTATGAATCACCGACACTGTTTACACACACGATATCTCTGGAAAATTCCACTGCAAAAATAAATCTATTTAGTCACCGACGCTATTTACGCGCACTTTTTCTAGAAGTCTCCACTTAAAAGTGTTTGACACACTAACACTGTTCCGGAAAATTCCACTGTAGAATTTATCCGCACAATTATGAGTTTTATCCCACTTCTGACACCAATGTAATCTTTTCGGCCTGGGGTTCGTCGAATAAAACTCGATTATTTTATGATTTCACAATGAAACACTTTATTTATCAAACAAAACTTATTTAAATTCAAATCACACTGTTATTCAACTTTACTACTTAGAATTCAACACTTTATTTCAATTCAATCACTTTTCACTTTATAACCGATCTTCACAAGTCAACGTTTAAAATATAACTGTCTCGTACGAGCCTGCCACCCGTGTATTTATACAAAATTAAGCACCTTCTAGTACGTTCCATACCCCCTTTGGTAATTTTCCATTGGTACTCCTTCGCTGAATTCCAAGGAGGGGAAATCGAAATTCGAAGTTCGAATATGACAGCTGCTGTCAGATGACTGGAATGACAGTTGGGTATGTTCGTTTAGTGAATCGAGCGGGTGCGTTTGTAGAGTGAATCGATGGGTGCATTCAGGGACTCCTGCGAGTTGTTTTATTTCTTGTCGCCACATAACAATACTTTAATTTTTCGACCCGCTTTTTATTATCTTCACACAATTTTCACAACACTATCTGTTTATGTTTGTTCCAGAAAATTTACTAGCGAAATCACAGACACTATTCTGTTTTATAAATTCGTCGATTATAGCTTTATCGCATAATCAATTTATTATGTCTAGAAAATCCAAAAACAAATTTGTATGAGTCACCAACACTGTTTACACACACGATATCTCTGGAAAATTTTACCACAAGAATAAACTGTATTAGTTACCGACGCTATTTGCGCGCAATATTTCTGGAAAATCCCACTGTTTGATACACCATAATTGTTCCGGAAAATTCCACTGTAGAATTTAGCCGCACAATTATGAGTTTTATCCCCAATCTGACACCAATGTAATACTTTTGCCTGGGGTTTCTTCGAATAAAACACAATTTCACTTTTATAATTTCACAATGAAACACTTTATTTATCAAACAAAACTTATTTAAATTCAAATCACCCTTAATCATCCTTAATCACCCGACTTCGCTACTTAGAATTTAACACTTTATTTCAATTCAACCACTTCTTTCTTTACTATCGATTTTTACAAGTCATCGTTTGAAATATAACTGTCGTACGATCCTGTCACCCGTGTATTTATACAAATTTGACACCTTCTAGTATTTTCTGTATTTCCACTTTAGTAATTTTTCATTTGTACTTTTCCGCTGAGTTCCATGGAGGGGAAATTTTTGATATCGAAACTCGAACTTCGATTATCAGTTTGCTATCAGCAGACTGCAATCACAGTTGGGTGTGTTCGTTTAGTGAATCGAGCGGGTGTGCTCATAAAGTTAATTTGTATTTTGTATTTGTGTAACATAAAAATGCACTAATCACATGCAAACCACATTTTTGGATAATATTGTTATGTGGCGACAAGAAATAAAACAACACACAGGAGTCGCTGAATGCACCCATCGATTCACTCTACAAACGCACCCGCTCGATTCACTAAACGAACATACCCAACTGTCATTCCAGTCATCTGACAGCAGCTGTCATATTCGAAGTTCGAATTTCGATTTCCCCTCCTTGGAATTCAGCGGAGGAGTACCACTGGGAAGTTGCCAAAGGGTACTAGAAGAACGTACTAGAAGATGCTTAATTTTGTGTAAATACACGGGTGGCTCGTACGGGACAGTTATATTTTAAACGTTGACTTGTGAAAATCGGTTATAAAGTGAAAAGTGATTGAACTGAAATAAAGTGTTGAATTCTAAGTAGTAAAGTTGAATAACAGTGTGATTTGAATTTAAATAAGTTTTGTTTGATAAATAAAGTGTTTCATTGTGAAATCATAAAAGTGAAATTGAGTTTTATTCGACGAACCCCAGACCGAAAATATAACAATATAAAAGTAAGTATCGGGCGTGGCATCGATTAAAAGAGTAAACCTTCAAAAGCAATTTATTCAATATATTAGTTGCAAATCGAAAAACTTTTAAATAATATATTATGTAAAAAATACTTGCTTCTACATTTAGTTCATACAAAGTTTTGGCCCACGCTTACATTTAGAGGCAGAATTTCATAAAAGCCTATAAATCCAGAAAAACATGGATTCCGACTATTTTTTGGCTTAACTAAGGATAAATAAGAAATAAAATTTAGCACATAAAGTACACAGATTCAGATTTCGTTCATACAAAGTTTTCGGCTACGCCCATCCTTAGAGGTCAATTTCAATAAATTATTACATTTGAACCAAAAACATACAGTTTTGCATGCATTTTAGTGGTAGTGTGTGTACTTACTACGCCGGAGGTCTGGGTTCGAATCCTGCCATCGTCACCTGAAAAAAAAGACTTGTTCTTATTCACGGTCCCCACCTCCGCGAGGGTCTGACAAGCCCTCCGAGAGTATCATTTGTCTTGAAAAACTTCTCAAAGTGCCGTTCGGATTCGGCAAAAAATTGTAGGTCCCCTTATATGTAGAGAAATTAACCCACCAGCATACATTGTTGAGAAGTTGGCCCTGGTTCACCTCGAGCTGTTGCGCCACTCTATTTATTTATTTATCTATAAACGGTAACGGGATGGAGATGGAAAACAAGAAAATAAACGAATGGAAAGGAGGAATAAAGGATAGGAATGGAAAGGAGAAAGGAATAGGAATAGGAATAGGGTACACCGCGGTCCGCTCAAGACTGACCAAAGCTATTACATACGCGCGGTTTCACTTACTAACTGGTTTTTAACTCCAGAGGTTTGTGCTTGCATAAAATTTAGTTAGTAATTTTATAGGCATTTAAAATTTAGATAGTAATAACTTAGAAGTTATAGGCATTTTTAGCACTACCATTTTAGTAAATCATTTTAAATGATCTACTAAATAAAAAATAGTATGATAAAATGTGATATCTCGAATACCACGCAGTATTTCAGCCCCTCTAAATTTTTCTTTCTATCCCCAAAAGATTATCTATGTCTGATATTTTCTTCTACATCTATATTTACAGTTACTTTTTCTTAATACTCAGAGCACAGGACTTTTAGTTATCGGTTTTAAAAGCGAGTTTTTTAAATTCATTTTTAAACCGTTTCAGAAAATTTTAAGTAAGAACCACCATTTTTGAAAGATCTTAAAAATTTTAGAATTCTTTTTGTACGTTTTATACAGAAACCAAATTTCATTTTTGGGCACCTATTATCTGGGTACCTATTTTCCATTCCTTATTTCTCAAAAACTTTTCAATATTTTGCAAAAATTCTATTTTATTATGAAAATTTAATTTTTTTTGGTTTCAGTATTCTTCTTTCTGGCTTTAAAACTTTTTTAAAATAAGGCCAAACCACTTTTTGTCTTTTTAACCATCAATATTCAAACTGTAATTAACTCGTTATGTATGTATATAGAAAATAGCCCTTGTAGACGCTTTAATTTTTTTCACGGACTTTATACGGACGGGGTACCAAATTCCATCTTTCTACGATTTACCGTTCAAAAGTTACAGGTGCGGACGGGCGGGCGGACAACGGAGCGATACCATAAGAGGTCCTTTTTCCATTTTTAGACGGACCGCTTAAAATGTAAACGAATGGGCGTGTTGGAGGGTAAGAGGGACGCAAGTTGTTTATATAGTTGTTCAGTTACTCAGGTCGATTGGAATGGGGATTCGAACGATTCGCCAGCAGATTGTAGCCGGCCTACAAACGTTGGAGCCTCTATGGCAGCGTTAAATAATTGTTTTTTTTTTTATTTATTTATTGATTGATATGTTTTGTATTATTTGTTTTTTGTTATTATTTAAGAATTAGGGGTTGTTTTACTAAAATGAATTAATTGTTTTTCAATAAATGATAACAAATAATTCAAATTAAATAAACTTTAAAACAATACTCAAACCCACTTCAACAGTATTAAGGCGGCGATATTTTGCGGACGCAGGAATCTTGGGTAGCAGTTTACAGCATAACAGTGTCTACCATCATCAGAAACGGCATTAAAATGCAGCGCAGGTCAATGAGCCGAATATGGGAGGTGAAGTTCCCTCTTGCGATGAAATTCTTGAAGGCAGTGCCGCGAGGATCAGGGGCAGGAGGGGAGGTTTGTATAGTGAATGGACTGTTGCTGAGTACGGGCTAAGTTTCGTCTTTAATTGACAGATTCCCACCTTCAGGCGCAAAAAAAATAGTACAGTGGCTGCGTTGGTCAGGTCATCTAGAGCGAAAACACGCCCACACCCTAACCAGTTGAAGACCAGGCCAACCCTTCGTCACAAGTAACAAAATAGAACCTTACTTGTTGTGGCTTTCTTCATTGGAAGAAGATTATAGTTTCTATCTGCATTAATTTTTAGGAAAGCATTGAATCTCAAGGATGTAAATATTTTCGACCACCATTTGGCCAATTTAATTGGTAAATAGATTTTCTTTTCTCATTGATATCAAAAAGATAAGACAATTCAAAGGTCTGTTTTTCAAAAAAAAAGTAAAAACTAAACTTTCTTAACAATTTGCACCACATCTTCGTCGTTTAGTACGTGCTCAATGCCAACCTTTTGTGGCTGATGCTTAACTGACGAGCCCCACACCAACGCACTAAAACGAAAAAATATATTAATATTCTCCAACCGGGCCTGCATCCGTCTTAAACTTACTATTTGAATTCCTTGGCGATAGATCGATGCAATTTGTTGCAGAAATCTTCGATTGATGTTCTCTCGTTGTGCAGGACAATTGGTGAAGTGTAATCGGGCAGTTGACCTTTTGGCTTTGTGTAGCTGTGAAAAATGAAGAGTATTTAATTTTGTTTCAACAACTTTTTCATGTTATTGCTTCTTTCTACTTACATTCGAACTAGCCGCAGATACTCCCACATTAACTCAAGCAAATCGTCGAAATTCCATCGGTGATGTGCTGAAATCGGTACGCAATGTGGGATCTTATAGATCACATCCAATTCCTCGATGGAGATTTGATCGATTTTGTTGAGTAAATAAATGCACGGGATGTAGATCCGGTTTCCCTCAATTACGTCAATCAAGTCGTCGCTGGTCGCATCGTAGCGCAGTGTGATATCGGCGTTATGGATCTTGTATTCTGATAGGATCGTCTTAACCAAATCAGCGTCTAACTCCGACTGGGGTACCATGCAGTTGAAATTGACCCCACCTGAACAAAACCAAGTGATTTATTTCGTATACAAGAAAAATATAACATCACTACCTTTATCCTTCTTCCTAAAGTAGATGTTTGGTGGTTTCTTATTCAGTCGTATACCAAAGCCTTCCAACTCGTGTTCGAGCAGTTTTTTATGACCGAGTGGCTTGAGAACGTCCAGCACCATGAAGATCAAATTACACGTTCTTGCTACGGCAATAACTTGCCTACCACGACCCTTGCCATCTTTGGCACCTTCAATGATTCCAGGTAAATCAAGGAGCTGAAAAACGACTTGTAACAGGCATTCCCTTTCATAATATATCACTTAACTGACCTGAATTTTAGCACCCTTGTACTTAATACAACCTGGCACAGTTGTCAACGTTGTAAACTCGTACGCCGCTACTTCCGAGTACACACCGGCCAAATTAGACAACAACGTAGACTTTCCCACAGAAGGAAAGCCGACAAAACCCACCCGGGCATCTCCAGTCTTTGCTACTTCGAAGCCTGTTCAAAAGTCAAATTCAGTTCGGTCTATTAACGCAAACCTAACACGGTCTTACCTTCACAAGTTGCACCACCGCCACCCTTCGGAGAGATGAGCTCTCGCCGCAGCTTAGCCAATTTCGCTTTCAGCAGACCCAAATGTCCAGAAGTTGCCTTGTTCTTCTGCGTGCGAGCCATCTATAGAGAAAAAGGTTAGATTCCGACCAAGTGTGTTCTTTTTGCAGTTTGCACACCTCAGACTCGATCGCCGCAATCTTTTCCAGTATTGTACTCATGGTTTATGAGTTTTTGTACACAGTTTGTTAAATAAATTCTTGAAATAAGCAACAAATAGCGCTGAAAACTCACTGCACAAATCGCGTGGACGTGTTTCGTCGTCCACAAATGCAAATTTCTGAAATATCTGTCAAATGTGACATTTGTTCTTTGATTGGTATAAAAAGAAACTCGAATGCGAAGCGCAGCGATACTCGAACGGTAGCCATCTTGGTTGGTTACAGTTATATTTCAAAATACAAAAACCTCGAATATCTATGTGCATTGATCGCAATAAAAATGGAAAACTACGGAAGACTGCGCAAAAATGGTAAGTTTCCATAAATAATTCCAGGAAAACTTTTATATGCCCACATCAACGCCCGCAGCACCAAAGGAGTCCAATTCTATGACCAAATTCGTACGGGACTTAAGCCAAAAGAAGAACGATGTCGACTTCGTTCGTGCTCATGACATGCTTCCGCCTAATGCCAATACAAGTCAGTTTCCTAATTTGTCAAAGTTATCCCTCAAACGACCGACACCACAAAAATTGGCTCCAATCTTTGACAAAGAAAACTTTTCTCGAGGTAAGAGGAAACAGCGTTTGGGAGAAGTGGAGTATCTTCCGGTTCCGTTGGCCAAAAAACCAGCGTTGGCTGTTAAAACTACCGAGGATAAGCAAATGTCGCCAGCAGTTCTCGAACCAAAGACAAAACCGGCACGAGAATTGGTGATAATAACAGGAACAGTACAACATGTGCTAAAGACGTTTAAAATGTATCCAGACTTAAAGGCTTTGTATGAAGTTTACGGTTCGTTTGATAGTTGTAGGTGGCCGATAGAGTTTTGAATACAGAATTTCTGATTCTTTTAGGAAAAGCAATGAAAATGTACAGAGGCAAAATACGTTTCGAATACGTCATCTTAATGAGAAGCGAGAGTGGCCCTATATTGCAGGGATTTTACTTCGATTTTGATAACTTGCTGGAAACTTTCGATGGAGGTAAGTCATTTGGGGGCGGTTCTTCAGTACTGAGTTAAGCCCAGTTTAAACCAAGATCTGTAAACCGAGGACCGAAACGAATCTGCAGCTAACCCAGCGAGCGGTTTTTCAATGCAGTGTTCGCCAGTAAAGAGTCAAACTTTCGACTCTTGAAATTATTGACTCTATCAACTCTCACTTCACATAGAAAAAAACACGAAAAGAAGTTCTCAGATGTAATTTTCCAAAGTTCTCGAATAGTTTTTAGATGTAATTTTTCACAGAAACACGCAAAGAAACTACTATTCCACACAAAAATTAAAAACATTCTAAGGAGTTCATACCTACTGTTCCCCATAGTTTATCCAGGATTTACTCACCAAATTTGGCGAGTTAAACCTAAACTTAAGCCGAGACTAAACCCGGACCTAAATTCACTGAAAAACTCTTTTCTCGGGCTAGCCTCAGTTCAAATCCGAAGCTCGGATGATCTTGCACAAAAAACTGACCCTAAATGTTTCCCTTAAGTCACATTTTTAGATAATATCGACAACACAGCGGTGGCGCAAGACACATTAGGTAGCTAAATGCTACTTCTCTTTACCCTTTATATATATATATATATTTTTATTTATATTGCACGTAATTAATTTATGCAAAAACACATGGCTTTTCTGTTCCTGTAATCACAAACCAACTGAAAATTCAATAAGGGTGCGGCATTTTAATCAGAATGCCCAAGGGTATATTCACGAAAGTGTCTTTTAAGGTTGTTGGTCTTACGTACGTCAAAAATGCTGTCAATTTGCCTATATACCCGATTACATTCATTGTACCTGAGCTGGCGTTTCTGGATTCTATTAAAAATGCTGGCATATCCTTTTATTTTGATAATTCCTCATTTTAAGGCATTCGGTAAAATTATAATCACACCGCCTGATGCCTAATGCTATTACTGGCATCAAACCAGAAATAAATACTTATTATATGTCTGCACCGGCAAACTGCAATTAGCGGGAGACAATTAAAAATAAATCGCGAAGTGGCTCCACCGGACAAACATAGGATTAATTGTTAAAGGAAATCATTGGCTTTCGACTGCAATTTCTCATAAGGGTCATTCGATAAATATTCAATAAAATTCAAAAAACGCGACAATACATCCTAAAGCATATAATATTTAAATAATTTTTTTAAAGTAATGCACATAATTAATAAATAAAATTAAGATTTTTATACCCGAACAAGGGTATATTAATTTTAATGCATTGTTTTGTAACACAGTAAAATAATCATCGTAGACCATTAAGACCTTTTAAAGAGATCGATACCGACAGGTGAATCGATTAAGCCATGTCCGTCCGTCTGTCCGTATGTGTAAAGATTTTAGATCTTGAAAATCAAGCTAGAGACTGAAACTTGGCTCTTTTGCTGCACAGACAATGCGTGAAAATTGGCTTAGTCCGTAAACGGCCACGGTTACTACTGGCTTCAATGTGAGACAACCTCTATTTCAAATTTTCTTTTAAAATGCCTTTTGGTCAAGTTTGACAAGGCACAGGAACTTAATTCTTGGTACTGAGCAATATTGGCCTAAGACCTTAAACAAGGCAAAAATTGGACTGCCCGCAATATCGACCATGTCCACTTTTAAAAAGTTAGATCTTTAAAAACCCTATTTCTCGGAAAGTTGACTCAAATATTAGAGATATTACTATTTTCTAAGTTTGTCCCATACAAAGTTTTGAGGTCCAGCCACTTCTATTTAGACGCGTTCTTAGGAAAAAACTGTTTTTTTCTTAAATAATTTTCGCTGCCCGAACTTTCAACTTTTCGTTGTTTTTGCTTTTCACGTAAATTTTGAAGCAGAATTTTCAGTTTAGGTTTAGGTATTTTTTGGCATTTTTTCATTAGGTCTAAATTTCCAGTTGCCATTTAGGGCTGGTTTTTCAGTGCTGAGTTAAGTCCAGCTTAAGCAAGATATGTTAATGCCGTAACAAAACGAATCTGGACTTAACTCAGCGAGCAGCAGTTGTCAAAATCTTCGACTCTCGAAATTATTAACTCTCCCAGCTCTCATTAAAAACCCAGGAAAAGAAGTTCCAGTTATTCTGAAATGTAATTTTTTACAGCAACGCGCAAATCAACTGACATTCCACGCAGAAAAAACATTCAAAGAAGTTAATACTGTTCTCCAGAGATGATCCGAGATCAACTCATCAAATTTGGTGAGTTAAGCCGAGATTAACCCCAGATCTTAGTTCACGGAAAAACTCATTTCTGGGGTTAATCTCACTATAACTCCTTAACTTTAACTTAAGTCGGATGATCTCGCAAAAACCGGCCCTTAAGGGCGGGTTTTTCAGTGCTGAATTAAGCCCGGTTTAAACCAAGATCTGTTAATCCCGTAACAAAGCGAATCTGGAGTTAACTCAGCGAGCAGTTTGCAGAGTTTACTCCACCAACAAAGTTGTCAAAATCTTCGACTCTCGAAATTATTGACTCTCCCAGCTCTCATTTCACAAAGAAAAACACAGGAAACGAAGTTCGAGCTATTCTTAAATGTCATTTTTCACAGCAACGCGCAAATCAACTGACATTCCACGCAGAAAAAACATTCAAAGAAGTTCATACTGTTCTCCAGAGATGATCCGAGATTAACTCGCCAAATTTGGTGAGTTAAGCCGAGATTAACCCCAGATCTTAGTTTACTAAAAAACTCATTTCTGGGGTTAATCTCAGTTTAACTCGGAAAGTCGGTTGATCTCGCACTGAAAAACTGGCCCTAACTGATTGAATCCTGGCATCGTTTGAAATGATCATAGGGCCAGCCATTATTATAATGCTTGTTAAATTGAAAATTGTGATATTTTATTTTTATTCAATATTAAATTTAGTTTTGCATATCTTTGCCATAGGGGCTGCTCCCCAACATAAGCAACGATACGTTCGGTTTGCTTTTTGATTAAGCTTCGGTTAATTTGTGTTTTTTTAATTATGTCATGGCAATAAAAATGCAGGTTATCAGGATTTACAATTTCGTATCGAATAACGAAAACTAAAGTATACTTAATAGCCTTCAACCGATATACGGCATTTGTTTTTTCTATTCCGTCTCCCACTAATTCTCTTATTACAGCTAGCCCAATACGCTGCATCGGGCAATTCAATAGACAACACCGTTTCCATATTCACAAAATTGAGGAACTTGCAGCAGCTCCACCCGAGAGTGTTCTCACAAGATTGCACAATGTGTCTGCCTTCGCTCTACAGCAGACCCAAAAAGTTAAGTCCAAGTGAAATGTGACAACCTCTTTTTTTTTACTTTAATATTATTCTGTTACATTAATTAACAAATATTATGTTTTTTTATTAGAAGCAGTAAACTTTACTTACAATAATGTTATACAACCGAACCTAAATGTCAATAATAGATTCTTTAAACAATTAAGGAATACATACCAGTGTTTCATCTATAATAAATAAATAATTTGTACTGTAATACTTTTTCGTTGGTGTCAATATGATTAAAATAAAAAACTCATTTCACCAAGGCACATTTTGTCTACTACTACATTGGAGTTAGTCAACATCTTGATAAATACGCTTTAAGCGTACGCTTAAAGGCTCCATAGCATCAGAGCGCTTACTACAATTCCACCAGCTATGGCTGTCAAGTAGCCAACGTGAAGAGAACTGGACTTTTGCTGCCGGTATCTAGAAAAAAAAATTGTTAGATTTTGTATTCGGGGCTTTCTCCGGTCTGGCGGAGCAAGAGCATTATACTCACAGCATTTTCGACCGAGGTGAGAAGGGTGATGGTGGATTCACCCCTGGCACATTGCTATCTAAATAAACGAGAACAAGTGAAAATACGGAGAATGCTAAACCGCACAGTATAGGATTAATCTTGTTGTGCACGTCTGGTTCCGATATCCAGTTTAGCACGTCGTTGAGCTTTGCTTGTGCGATTGTTCCAACATCGTTGAGGCTCTCTTTGCTAACGTAAGGCACTGAAAAAAATTAATAAAACGATGAATCATTTTGTCAAGTTGAGTGAAGTGGGTTGCGTGGGATGCTAATACTGCACCATATCAGTGACCTTCATTGTGACGACGCTATCTCCAGCGCATAATGATAGTTATTATGTAAATCGCTTGGACGTGTCGTATATTGTGTGACGAGCAGTTGAGTAATTTTGTCACCTTATATGGATGTAAGCAGCAGTCACTGACGTGTGTGATTAAAGTTTTAGATGTGCGGAGGTTGCGCTGTTGTGCACCCCATAGGAAATAAACTAATTGTATGATCTCGTTGACTGCGGAGAAAAGATTTTTTGTAATAATTTTTGTAACACTTTGGCGGTTTTAAAAGTCACAAATCATAGTTTCTCAATTGTATAAAAGAAAATCAGGGTTTAGCTTCCAAAAATTTACCATACGCATTAACAAATGCTAGTTAATGCGCATGTGTGGTTGATATTGATATTAAAAAAGAAAAAATCAAATTTGGTCTTTACCCTAGTTACGAAACCACCGTCTATTTCGCACGCAATCTTGTTTGATGCTCTTCATGGGGTTACACCAAGATTGCTTACCCATACAGACGATTTTTCGGCTAAAGCCGAACCAAACTTAAAACTATCACTGCAATAATGCAGTGTAAATTACAAGCCCTACACGAATGCTCAATTCGAACATTTTGTTCGTGTAGAAATTTCCAGGGTACGGAAACCCACACTTACGTGCGAACATTAAACAGCTCATGACTCATAAACTGCTCACGCACGCGAGCGATTTCCAAATCCCATGTGCCAGAGCGTGCGCCACTGCTTAAGGGTGGTTAAATTTTAAGGGCTGATGTTGAATGCAACCGCACCTAAACGTCAAGTTTTTTTCTGCACTTCATTTGACATTTCTCAATTTCAGACTAACTCAATTTGAACCATGGAAAGATACACAATCGTGCAACACGTTAAAGTTATTCGGCCTTGTTATGAAAATGGGCGTTCTGCGCGTACATCTAAATAATTGTGCAAAAATTTGAGCAAACCGGGTCTGTATATGTGAAAACACCAGCTCATGCTCATACAGATCGCAGAAAATCGTACTGCAGATAATATTGCTGCTGTTCGCGGTAATATGGCTGAAGAGCTACTGTGAATGGTGTTCGCTATCGTGAAATGATAACGAATTTTCATTCATGTCTTCCTTTTGTCATACCTTATGCAAATGAGGCGAAGTATCTAGGGATGACACTGGACGCTAAGCTAAGGTGGAAACCACACGTAAAGAAGAAGCGTGACGAGCTCGAGATTAGGCTCAGGAAAATATATTGGCTTATCGGAAGATTTTCGAAATTAAGCATATATAACAAACTGCTCTTGTACAGGCAGGTGTTAAAGCCGTCCTGGACATACGGTATATAACTTTGGGGTTGTACCAAGCCGAGCAACATGTCCATGTTGCAGACTTTCCAAAACAAGACACTAAGAGCAATTGTGAATGCTCTATGGTATATTAGGAATAGTGATATTCACAGAGATTAAGGAATAGCTACCGTGAGCGAAGAAGTAACAAACTTTGCTCGAAAGCTAAATGCTCGCCTTCATGTTCATTGCAACAATGAAATGATCCGTACTCTAAACGAGACTCATAACGATGTAAACAACGAGCAACTACTACAAAGAATAAGACCCTTCGATCTAGCGACGTAGGGTGAAGCCGCATGAATGAACGGCTTAGTAGGTGCATTCACTGGAAAGCAACCTTTCCAATGCGATTAACACTACGGAAGCGTACTACTTGTTAAGTTAACTTAGTTGTAGTCAAGAAGTATTATGAGAGAGCCAAAATTTACTACTATGAAGTGCGTTCTGGCAGTTTCATAGTGTCTCTCATAAATGGGTGGTTTTTTAGCACGTGGAAATCGGGCATAACCAATATCGGCTACTTCGGTATTATATACCTGCTATAGTGGGCGTATTGGTATCTTTGAAAGATTTTGGGGTTTTAGCCTCCATCCACCCTAGTATTAAAAAAAAATAAAATAAAATTCATGTCTTCCAATATGGCCCGAATTGGAAGATATGAATGTGGACGATATGTGGTTTCAATAGTACGGTGCCACTTGCCACACAGCTAACGAAACTGGCTCTTTTGCGCGACAAATTCAATGGCCGTGTTTTCTCACGTGGTGGCGATGTCAATTAGCCGCCAAGATCATGTGATTTGACACCGTTGAACTTTTTTCTATGGTGTTATTTGAAAGAAAAGGTGTGCGTCGATAAGCCAGCAATAGTTCAAGAGCTAAAGGATGAGATATTTTGGCATATTAACGGCATAGAGCCTCAATTATGCTTTAGCGTCATCGAAAATTTGGACCATCGGATGGAGGTGTGCAGCCGAGGTCGCGGCGGCCATTTGGCCGATATTTTGTTCCATACATTTTCGAACCATACCAATATTATCATAATAAAAAGAAATGACAATTATTTCCCAAATAATTTGTGTTTTATTTAAAATCAACATCGGCCCTTAAAATTTAACCACCCTTTAATTTATTATCGCACTTGCTCACGAGTGAGTTTGTCATGCGTCCTTCACAAGATCTCACGCACGCGAGCGTGGGCATTAATTGTTTTCATTAGCTCATGGGCGCGGACGTGAGTATATATCACCGCACGCGTACATGTATAAATAGGACGGAATCAAAATGAGATAATGAATTTTGAAATATGAATTATGTGTATAGATGTGCATGATAGGTTTGTTCAAAAACGGGGTTTATCAGGTTGCTCTTTGATAAAATTAATGCAAGGAAAATGTGCGTTAACTGTAAAGTAAGATGACAGACATCAACGTTAAAAATTTTTGTTAACTTTTTTTTACATCGAAGAATTTATATGTTGCTGTATTTATAGGAAAACGCAGGCAAGAATCATTCATGACTCTGCTTGCAGTAGGAAATTTTCACAAACGGATAATGGCGAAGAAAATAGACAAAACTCGCTAGTGATTGAGTTCTGAGAGCTGTAAGAATTTGCAAATATCCCATTTGAAAAAAAAAACGTTTACGGAAAGGGAACTCTGAGTGACAATTTTTAATTGCACACCAAGGCGATTAACGGCATGCAATAGAAATAGACCGCCACAAATTGTGTAGGACAGGCCCAAATTCTTTTATAATTTGCCTTTTTTGAAACCGAAGGTCTTGTGCAGGTAGCTACACTGAAATGCGCAAAGTGATTTCGCAAGATTTTTCGCAGATAAAAAGGATTAGGCGCTGAATTTCGAGCAAAATTTAAGAATGAGTTTTCTAATGACTTTTGGGTCTTTTCCGACGAGGATAAGCGGCACGCAAAAACCATTTC
The DNA here is from genome assembly GCA_947623515.1 of Neoascia interrupta. Taxonomy (NCBI): domain Eukaryota; kingdom Metazoa; phylum Arthropoda; class Insecta; order Diptera; family Syrphidae; genus Neoascia; species Neoascia interrupta. The sequence goes on from OX392462.1 coordinate 148,634,384, forward strand.
AACGAAGAGGGCTAAATAGTAGGTGCTTTGTAAACAGACGGTGGTTTCAAAACAAGGGTACACCAAATTTGATCTTTTCTTGATTTTTTAAAATCAGCATTATTAAACTTTTTTTATTCCCGACCTCCTTCGCTTGTTGAACTAGTTTGGGTGAAGCAACTAGTTTGTGCTAGTGTTACACAGCTGTTACACAGCTGAAGCCATGGAACAATTAAAACCCAACATCCAAAGCTCGAAAAAAAAGTAATAAATAACTCCTTCGAACGAATTAAGTCTGCAACGAGCGAAGAGAAGGTAATTTGTCTGACGAGAAATTTTTTAACAATAAAAACAAATTTAAAAAAAAGACCGTCAAGCTGATTTTAGCCTTTGTTTAGCCTGGGGCTGAGTTATATGTTAGCCCAATATCGGCTTTTAAAATAAAGTGATGAAAAAGTTTTCACCTTAAACACGTTGACAATGGGTATCTGTTTTCCATTCCTAATCTCTCAAAAACTTTTCAATATTTTTTAAAATTTGATTTTATAATGAAGATTCAATATTTGATTAGTGTATGTTTCAATTTACTTTTTCCTAGCCCTCAAAATATTCAAGACAATTGTCAGAACACTTTTTGTCTTTTTTAACACCAAAATTCAAACTGTAATTAAACCGTTATGTGTGTCAAAGAATTGCCCTCGTTGCCCGCGTTCTCATTTTTTTTATGGACTTTATAAGTAGACTAAATTTCATTTTCTACGACTCGCCGTTTAGAAGTTACAGGTGCGGACGGACAGACGGATGGACAACGAAGTGATTCCATAAGAGGTCTTTGTTCCATTTGTGGACGGACCGCTTAAAACTATGTTGCAAAGATATGTAGTTAATTACAATGAAAAAATAAGACCAGAAAATAAATTAGTTTAAAAATTAAAAATTACAAATCATTTAATGCAAGCGAAACATTTAAATAAACATAGGCTAGTAATTAATATAGATAATTTGTATATTATTTATCAATTATCAATATGAAAACTTAGGAAGTTTAGTTTGAAAAATGCAAGTAAATTCCTCTTAAAAGCGGCAGGTGAGATGGTTCTTTGCAATTCGTGTGGACGTCTATTCCGCAGTCGAATTGCAGAAACGTGCAATATTGCAATAAACGCAATATTGTGTGAGAAGCGCGGAGTATTAGCTTTAATCCTCTGTTCGACTGAGCAAAACAGAGTGTTTCCAGAAAGTAGCTACGGCACCTGTTGTGGATGAGGTAATGAAGCTTCAGAATTAGCCAAATCTTTAGGTAATTATCATGGTCCATTTGAAAGATAGTGTTTTTAATGGGCTACACTTGTGTATCTGGGGATGGAGTAAATAAATCGCTTAGCTTAGTAATATTTGTTTCACTTTCAGACACTCCTTTTTTTTCTTTTATTCTCATCGCTGTGGTTGATAGCTGGCACATTT